>OX463236.1:56523324-57950824 GCA_949820135.1 Sylvilagus floridanus
CCAGCAGGAAAATAGAGAAGAGCTATAAACAATAATCAAAGGAAACGATATTCATCTTCACTCACCGAAAGTGAATTTTAAAATAGAAACCAAATGACATTTTTGACTATTAACTAAATAATTTGGAGATCTATAAAAAGGGAAAGTTGCATGTCAATCTTTACATGAAAGAAAACTTTTTTACTTTGTTATATGAATTCATTCTAGTTCTGCATTAACGCTGAAAACTCTGAAAATACTTGATTTTAATCACAACAGGGACAAAAGGAAAGCAAATAGGTAATCTGCAGTCACTAATTTATTTCTTCTATTTTAAAACACACTGTATTTAACATCTGAAACAAGGAGATGACTAACAATTGATGATGAGAAAGCACTGTGTCATTCCTTCACTGTTAGCATATTTTTCTTTCTTCATGTTACATAAGAACAGTGCATTTTGCAGTTGCTGACATGTTAGATTTGATGAGATTTAAGAAATGAAACCAGCATAATGGATATACGTTCTAGGTTGATGTAAACATTAGACTAACCACTAAATCAGTTATACGAAATGACACAGTAGGTCAGACACAGCACTCCTTCGTAGAGTAGCCCTACCATCCACATTAGTACAAGCGGTTAGGCCAGGATAGGCCCGAAGGTGAGAGTCAAATGGTCAAATTTTGGCAAGAAATGAAGATAAATAATCTTAAGAACCGAAGAAGGCCTCATTATCACTTAGATGAAATGCTATATTATATCATCTCTAACAAAAGAATATCCTATTTTGTAAGGTCTTGGATTTCCTAGTGAAAAATCTTTTTTATTTTTTATTTTTTTTTTTGACAGGCAGAGTGGACAGTGAGAGAGAGAGACAGAGAAAAAGGTCTTCCTTTTCCGTTGATTCACCCTCCAATGGCAGCCGCGGCCGGCACACCACGCTGATCTGATGGCAGGAGCCAGGTCCTTCTCCTGGTCTCCCATGGGGTGCAGGGCCCAAGCACTTGGGCCATCCTCCACTGCACTCCCTGGCCACAGCAGACAGTTGGCCTGGACAACCGGGACAGAATCCGGCGCCCCAACGGGGACTAGAACCCCATGTGGTGGCGCTGCAAGGTGGAGGATTAGCCTAGTGAGCCGCGGTGCCGGTGAAAATTTATTTTTTATACCTGTTCATAACTTCTACTTTAGAAAAAGAGCACTTTATAAAATACATATTTTTGGAACATAATAGCTGAAAAAAATCACAAACTCTGATTATTGGATTTCATGACTAAGTTATTTTGATTTCTTTCAAGTTTATATATAACAGCTTATTATTTCCTTTGTTTTGAGTTTTGCTTCTTAAAATATTTGGAACATTCTTCTCAGGATATTTAGTTATAAATAATATGAATGTAAACAACTTAAAATGCCACACTAAGTCACTCGAACACACAATGAGGAATAGTAATTAAAGGTCCTGAAAATTCATTTTGAAAATCCAGCTAATTTTATGATATAATAAACTTGATCATGCAAATCTTATTTGGACTCTCCTATTGAGCCAATTAATACTTATAATTGCAAGGTAACTATAAAATACCCAAGTGGTAGAGTGAAAACTATTTCTGAAGGAGCTGTTTATCTATTCAAAGAGTAAATCAGGAAATAAACTCTACCTCCCAAAGGATTTTACTCAGGAAAGGCTGTTTTAAAAACTGGACAAAATCTGCTTTGGTCTGTGCTTCAGGCAAGTGATGGTTTGCAGTGGCAGAAGATGGGGAAAAGGAAATCAGAGGCTTACCTCCCCAAGGAAGTCATTGGAAGAAAATCTATCATAATCCCAAACTGTCACCTCCAGTGTTTTCTTCTTGAGCTACAGTTCAAATAAAAATGTCGTTAACCTCATTTTTCCATTATGAATTTTGCTATAATCATAAAATTGACTGATTTATTTTTACTTCTGTCAATGCTTTCCAATAATGTAAAAATATGTAGATTTATACTAACTACAAATTTCAGTAATTATTTCACAGTCCAGCCTAGTGTGTGAGCATTAGGAGGCTTAAGACTTGGTGAACAAAATGATAATGCTACTTATTTCCTGTTGTCCTCTTCTTCTAGCCCTCATTTTTAAAAATAGAAGGATCTAGAAATATTCTTTAAAGACATTTATGCATTGCAAAAATGTCATTGCAATAGAGTATTTGGAGTCTGGCTTTTTGCTTCAGTCATTTAAAAAATAGTAGGATTATTTCTGTGGGTGGATTTAAATAAAGGACAGATTATAATTTATTTCCAGCTTCAATTTCATAAGCAAATTAATATTTTCAAAGGACAAATTAAAAACCTCACTTTGAGGTATCACTGGATACCATCTCTTTGTTCTTTGATTTATATTCTCCAAGAATTCAACCTTATCAACTATCAACTCTTTTCTGGTATTCATGAAGGGTTATGAAATGCATATTTTCTAAAGCATAGTGATGTAATTTTACATTGAGTCACTTATTGGTGGTGATAACTTTTCATACAAGTCAACATTATGCCTTCCTCTGTAAGGTTTAGCCAAATATTGCCAGATGCTTAGGCTTTGATTTGAATTTTTTAAAAATACATATTTGTAAGACAGTGTGATAGAGTTCTTCCATCCACAGGTTTACTCCCCAAATGCCTGTAATGACCCAGGCTAGGCCAGCACCAAGCAGGGAGCTAAGAACTCAATCCAAGCCTCCCCACTTGGGTGGCTTGCTTGAGACATCACTGCTGTATCCCTGGTCAGATGTGCATTAGCAGGAAGCTGGAGTCAGGTACAGAGCCAGGTGTGGTTATTAATCATTTATAAAGAACGCAGGTCCCCCAACTGGTCTTTAACCATTGTATTGAACACCCTACCCTGGCTATATTACTGACATGTGTTTTATCCAGTTCATTTTGTTTGTTTGGCAAAATTGATTTGGATCCCAATACTTCAATAATTTCATCACCATACTTCTATTAGTTGCAAGTATTGCCTAGAAAATAATCACCACATACCTGTTCCAGTGAAATGCTTTTATAAATTACTGTCTGATTCCACTCAGGGTTAAGACTTTTCTGAACATATTTAGTCCTTCTCTTGTACTCAGCACTGAATTGGAAGAAAACAAAGAGTTATCTTGATTATTCAACTTGACTGTTGACTTCATGGTCAAGCCAAAGGACTTACAGATTGTTAAAGAACATATCTGGGTTCACATCACTAAACAATCATCTCATCATCCTCGTGTCTTATGGCTTCTTCTGAGTTGAATGCACAATGACAATGTAAAAATATGTTGACATCTTTAGTGAGATTTGCTCCTAATGAGATTTTCCCCCAAAGAAATGCCGGTGTATTCTGTCTTATAATTTGAGAAATCTTACTTGATTTCCTGAATGCAGGAGCTATTTACAGGAACTCTATGATAACATCAATAATGTGTTCTTGACCAATAAGAAGTTAATATTTGACTTTCCAACACTTACACATCTTTTTTATTATTTTTTTTTATTTTTGGACAGGCAGAATTAGACAGTGAGAGAGAGAGACAGAAATAGGTCTTCCTTCCGTTGGTTCAACCCCCAAATGGCCGCTGTGGCCAGTGCGCTGTGCCAATCTGAAGCCAGGAGCCAGGTGCTTCTCCTGGTCTCCCATGTGGGTGCAGAGCCCAAGCACTTGGGCCATCCCCACTGCACTCCCGGGCCACAGCAGAGAGCTGGACTGGAAGAGGAGCAATCGGGACACAACTGGCACCCCAACCGGGATTAGAACCAGGTGTGCCGGCATCACAGGTGGAAGATTAACATATTGAGCCATGGCACCGGCCAACAGTTATGCATCTAATACTGTCAGAAAAGCTACGTGGACTTTCAGCTCACATTTTCTGTAAAAATTAGTAATGATTGTCCTGACTGAGGAAAGGCTGAAGAATAGCTGTTGCTAGAGCTGAAACCCTATAAACATCCACTACCTCATATTTAAGGTGTATTCTGACACTTAGTGAATTATGATATTTAATGCAGCTATACAGCAGTTTTAATTAAATCTAAATTCTTGGCTCATGCCAATAGCTTATGTTATAATTGATAAACCAAATCAAAATCTTTCTTCATGAATTATAGCTTAGAGCATCTGAACTAATCCTTGACTTTTTCATTCCCTCTATGCAACAGCTAGAAGCTACATGTTTAAAAACAACTTATTTCTAAAACATTTCCTAATGAAGTTTGGCAGAATATCTATAGCAAGCATCGACCAGCTGTCCAGGCTGGAATTGGACTCCTGTTATCTGGTATTAGCAAATCATGCCGACAGAGGCAAAGCCTTTCTCTAACTCTCATTGCCATTCTCTGAATTTTCTGCCTAGGCTTATGTCTCAGGTCCTGGACAACACTTCATCTCTGAGCTCCAGAATCCTGAAATTGAGGGTCCTGACCTGTGTCTGCATTCATAATTGGCCTTGCCCAGTTGGGCTCTGATACTTGCAAGCAGCAATTCTATTGCAAGCTACAACCAGAGTAGCTCTTGCTACATTCTTGGTTTCAAGCACAGTCATATCCTGGAATGCCCTATTTTACTGCCCAGCCACTAACTCACCTATGCATTTTGGATAAAGCTATTGAGAATAAAACTCCAGTTCACCACTCACTTTTAGAGACCCCTACAGCCAAGTATTTTCCTTCTCTCCTCTGATTATATTCTCTTATCAGCAGTAAATTCCAGCAGTGACTGCATAATGCCATTGATCTGAGTTCTGGGGGCAGGGAAGGAAGGCTGTGAGCACTTTATGCCCACACTTCACCCACTCCCTCCTGCACCCACTAAGAGAGTTTGATTGAATCAGTGTGAGCAGTAGGACTTTAGAGAGCTCCCAGGTTAGTCTAGTGTGAGGCCAAGACTGAGAACCACACTCCTTAGGTCTCATGAAAGCAGACATATTAGCAACTATGAGCTGCACCCAATTTAAGTAATAAAGCAGCACATCTGCTCACTTCTGAGCAATGCATTTGCATGTAAAAAGAAAAGAATTTGACAACTTTGTCTTTCATGATAACCTGCAATATTGAAGAAATGTATGGATAATGATTTTTTTTTCTGCCAAAAGCCATTAGATATTGATGATACCATTTGTGGGCCATATAAATTGATTAACTTAAAATTAGCCTGCTATAGATTTATTGAATTTTGAGTTTTGTTTGACGTTACCTTGACAAGGCCAGAACAAATGATTTTGTGGGCCGAGCATTCTCAACCCTTGAAAGTAACAAGAACTTCCAAAGTATGGGCAGAAGGTGTAAGTTTGTACATAAACATTTTAGACAAATGAGTAAATCTCTACTGAAGCTGAAGTTTATGTACCTAAACACCCAGAATATACTACTTCTACTTATTCCTAGAGAAATTCCCCAATGTGTGTATATGAAAGATGTTCATAAACTTTCATTTAGACTGAATACATTACAATATATTCATTTCATGGAATAACAAGCAGCAGTTGAAATGAATTAAGTAGACCTCCATTATCAAACTAGTTAAATCTCTTTTTAAAAATTTTTTTTAAATTTATTTGACAAATAGAGTTAGACAGTGAGAGAGAGAGAGACAGAGAGAAAGGTCTTCCTTCCATTGGTTCACTCCCCAAATGGCCGCTACGGCCAGCACTATGCTGATCCAAAGCCAGGATCCAGGAGCTTCTTCCCAGTCTCCCATGAGGGTACAGGGCCCAAGCACTTGGGCCATCCTCCACTGCCTTCCCGGGCCACAGCAGAGAGCTGGACTGGAAGAAGAGCAACTGGGACTAGAACCTGTCGCCCATATACCCGTCGCCCTCCGCAGGTGGAGGATTAACCAAGTGAGCCACGGCGCTGGCCCCCAGATAAATCTCTGTTCATCAAAAAAATTGTAGATGGATTATGTACCAAAATATAAAATCAAAATAATGAGAAGTATACTATATATGTGTATATATGATCTACATTAATATCATAAGAAGTTATTTTTTGTTAAAGTTATAAATTTTTTCATGTGTTCACCCACTAATCCTCAAAGCAATACAATGAAACAGGCATAATTTGTTATTCTACTTTATAAGTAAGAAAAACTGAAGCTCAGCAGAACAGATATTAACTGATAAAACATAGGGAATCTGACTCTTTCCTGTTACACATGTTATAGAAACTCAAATGATAATGACCATTATAAAACGTAACTGTTTTCTTACTTGCAGGCTGCATCAGCTGGGGTGTCTAGTTTGTCTTCTTTATAATCTAAAGTTTTGCACTTGAATTTAGTTTTATATATATATATATATATATATATATATATATATATATATAGTTTGTTAAAGATTTATTTTATTTACTTAAAAGGCAGAGTTATGGGGGGTAAGACAAAGAGAGAAAAGGGGAAAAATCTTCCATCTGCTGGGTTCACGCCCCAAATAGCTGCAAGGGCCAGGCCAAAGTCAGGAGCCTCTTCCAAGTCTCCTACATTGGTGCAAGGTCCCAAGGACTTGAGTCATCCTCTGCTGCTTTCCCATGTGTGTTTGCAGGGAGCAGCTGGGACACAAACCAGCATCCATATGGGATAACAGCACTGTCAATACAGTTTAACACATTATGCCACAATGCTGGCCCCTAGTTATCTGTCTTTTTATAATATATATAATGCATATGTACACACAAACATTTTTTTAAAAGTAGGCCATTTTTAAAATTTACCCAGGGAAATTCAGAATGGTATATATCTTGACTGCTGTAGAACAATTAGGGATAGCTGTTATAAGTGTTTCCTTTTGACCAAATCCATTCAGAAATAACCTAAATTGGATAAAGATCAAAATGGTCATCTTAATAGGGTATGTTAATCTTATTAATTAGTTTGATTCTCCAATTTTCTCCAGACCCAAAGCATCCACTGGGTTTAGGATGAATGGAAGAAAATTACACCTTGCCCTGGAGCCCTCCTCCACCAACTCTGACTAGTGTGCACAAACACCAATGAAGTTCTTTGCTGTCATTTTCTGTACTTGGATTTCCTGACATGCCAGAGCTATCCACAAAGTCATTCCTTCAATAACATGTGTTTTATAACTAACAAATTCTGGTCATCTGGTGTTATTACAGTGGGCTGTGCTGTCACTTGACACATTGCAGTTCTCATATAGCTTTGCTCCAATCTGTGGATCTACAAAATGAAGGTGGCCAAGTTAGCAGGGGGATTCCTGAGTAGCTGCAAACACACAGTCTAAGGAAAAAGTAGAGTTTATTCTCCCCTTCCTTCTTTGTGTGGCAAACACACCTCATTAGGAAGACTGTGTTAATGGTATTACATTAGGATAATCACATCATATCTAATAATATAGGAGAAAATAAAAGACTTCATCTAGATAAGTCATGGTGCCTATCAAATATCTCACCTAGTTAGAACAGAGGATTTTAAATGTAGTCACTGTGGGCCGGTGCCATGGCTCAATAGGTTAATCTTCCACCTGTGATGCCGGCACACCTGGTTCTAATCCCGGTTGGGGTGCCAGTTGTGTCCCGATTGCTCCTCTTCCAGTCCAGCTCTCTGCTGTGGCCCGGGAGTGCGGTGGGGATGGCCCAAGTGCTTGGGCTCTGTACCCACATGGGAGACCAGGAAGAAGCACCTGGCTCCTGGCTTTGGATCGGCGCAGCACACTGGCCATAGCGGCCATTTGCAAGGTGAACCAACAGAAGGAAGACCTTTCTCCCTGTCTCTCTCTCTCTCACTGTCTAATTCTGCCTGTCAAAAAAAAATGTAGTCACTGTAAAAACATGGTAAAAGTTCAAAGTGATGGATACATCTATTACTCTGATCTACTCATTACTCTTCCTTGTCAGTCTCTCACCTCAGCCTGCCTGACATTAGGTCATTTGGAGCTTATGTTTATACAGATAAAAGGGTGGAATTTACACGAAACAAAATATCACTTTATATTTCATTAAAGGTATTTATATTGGCCATTCTTTCACAGATGGATATGCTTTTAAGGCAGTCAGAGAAAACATTTGAAATTCTTTTTTCTATTCTAAATCAGCAAAAATAAAAAACCACAACTCTCCATGATTTTCTTTTTAAAGTGAAAAGAAAAAAAAAACAAGAAATAAGAATATGATTATTTCTTTGCATTTACTTTCATAGACTATTAAATAGTTAAAATATTGAAGACATTCATTTCTTTCATTTGAGTTTCCTTACAGGACTTACTATAAATACGAGGGGACTTCAAAAATTTAGTGACAAAACAGAATTAAAATGTAAGTTAACTTTAATACCAGAATTTTGAAATCTATGTATAGTTTTTCATAACTATTTTCTATGAGTGTTTTTATGGCCCTTCATACATGAATATTTTTTTTTCAAAATTAGTCCTTTGAGGTTGTTTTCTCTTTCATATAGAAAGAATTGTGCAGCATATTCAGTTTGTAAGCTCTATTTTTCTGTGCAATGCTGTATTTATTCCATGCCAGTCTACTTTCTGTGTTCCCTGAGAGGAAGACCATGACTGTGTCCTCAACTCTAATCCCAGGACCTATCAGTGCTTAATAAAAATGTTTGTTGAGTGGATTCTTAAAATGGGCTTGTCCTTCTCTGTTTGCCTTTAAAATCCTGAAATAAAATATATTTGGGTCATCAGGTGTATACCCACACACCTGTACCTACTTCACATTGGTCCTGGAGGAAGTAATTTGATATGCTAACAAGGAGATTAGAGAGCATTTAGTGAGAATTGGGCTTCAAAGGATACATACAACAAGTTACAAAAAATAAAAAAGTTAAAACCATAGCCAAATCACATTAAGGAGGAAAAAATTTGTACTTTGCCCAAAGGTGTGATGAGAGAAAACCAGAAAAAGACCCTCCAGATTCCCATGCTCGTTTGCAGTTCTTAATTATCCAGGGACAACTGTGGAGTTCATGGGCTATTCAGGCTCTTCCTTGTTAGTCTCTCACCTCCTCCTGCCTGACCTGGGGTCTTTTGGAGCTTTCCTGTATACAGATCAAAGGATGGGAAGAGCAAAGAAAAGATTAAAAAAGAAAACTACAACAGGGTAATTTGGGGATTTTTGTTTTTTTTTTTTAAAAAAACAGGATTTTTTAAAAAAAATTAAGAATGTGGGTTGTATTCCATTTTGCTTTTAAAGAAAAGTTGATTTATTTTGCATATGATACTGTTAAATAACTTGGTACACTTCAGTAATTTGGGCATTTTGTATGTTTTTTGTTGTTGTTTGTTTTGTTTTGTTTTTGTGCAGGGATAGCTAGCCATAAATTAAATGAAAAGTATTATAAATATTATCAGCAATAATAATACCAGCTGCCAATTACTGAACCCTGAAATGTCTGCCATTATTCTTATCACTACTGATGTATTTATCCACATATTTCACAATTAGCCTGGGGAGAGAGCTATTATTATTCTTAGTGAGTTGAACAGGAAATACTTTCAGAGAAATCTCCCATAAAGTGACAATGCTGAGTTAAAAAGAACCCAAGTTCTTAAGGAGCTCACTCACTAGCTTCCATAGTCTAACTTATAGTGTCAGTCAGTACCTTTTCACTGTAGGTCCCTCTCAAACTGACAATTCTCAGAGACTGATGAAAGATATGACAAGAAAATGACTTCCAGATCTGAATAGTAATCCCAGGTTCTTTCAACCATTACTTACAATTACAAAGCATGCTGCTCCTAAGTTAAATATAATCAGCATCATTCCAATAATTTTCCCCCAGTTTCTCTAGATAAAAGACAGGAAGATTCTGAATAATGGTATTGATAAGGTCTGTCCTAAAAATGACACTGTTTCTTTGAAACAGAACTAATTTCACATAGCAGCTCAGTAGACCTAGATTATGTCCTGTGGTGCTAGAACCAACCACAATGAGGAAATCAGTACACTGACAGTTTCACTGTTTGCCATAATTATCGTGGCTGAAAGGAAATGGAAAATTTCTGAGCAGTATAAATTCTGTATGACTAGTCCTATTGGAAATATTTAAATATTTTTGCCTTTAAATATTAGAAATAATCTTTTAGGCCACACCTTGTCTGTACTAACATTGATGTCAAATTTTAATGCCACATCACAGAAACAAATTCCGTACCATTAATATAATTGAGGTGGGTTTAAAATCCTTATCACCCTATTGCAACATCTGGCATACAATTTGCTTTGCATGATGTATTTAATTGATAGAATAATACAAGATGTGCAAAAGAATGCTTTTGAGTTTGTAGTAGGAGGTGGCCTTAGATGGCAATGTGATGGTGACGCAGCACACTTGTAGTTCTGAAAGCTTGTAGTTCAGAAAACAGCTTTCTACTTTTGGAAACAAAAAAGGATGCTATTATGTCATTGCCAATACACTACAGTAAGTAGGTTACTGCATCCTGTATGGCATAGCAATAATAGTGTGTTGCAGAAGGCATAAAGGCAGGGGCTTGCTTCACCAGCATGTTCAAGTGAGGGGAAAAAAGAGCAGACCTGCTATTATTTTTAAGATGAGATACACACCTAGTACTGGAAATCCAGAAGATTAGTTCATTCCTTTAGAAAAGTGACTTCAGCTGTTTTTATTTGTAATAGAAGATGCAGAAGAATTAAGCCATGATTATCACATGAGAAGCTAAATGAATTTTAGTGGACAGATTATAAATGAAAACTTTAGTTATACCTAATTTCATGGTAGAATTTCCTTATTTGTTTTTCTGTGCTCTTAATATTCTCTACTTTTCTGTCTCCTATGGTACACACCCAATAAAGCTATTGAAAATACGGTCAGAACAATTTTCTGTAGCTGAAATTTAAGATACCAAAAACGTAGGAACAATAAGTTACAGTTGAAAGTTGAAGTGCAGGTAAAGGAACATAAGCATGCAAAAAGTGTAACTCTAGACATTAAAGACAGTGTGAAATTGAAAGAGAACCAACTCTACCTTGCATTCTGGACAACCATGACTTGACTGCATTGATTCCAAGAGCGAGAGTGAAGGATAAAGCAGGCAAGTAGGGAAGACAGGAAGAAAAAAGTTAGGAACAGAAGGAAGGAAGAAAATCTGAGAATAATTAGAGGAGCTATACTATAACATATAAATGACATGAGGTCCAAGATAATCTTAGAACTACAGTGAAAATAATGCCTCACAATTATAATAAACCCCAAGGCCTTGAGCACTGCAGGAGTAACTTAGTGAAGAGAGAGGCACTGAACAGGAGTAGCCTGTCTGAGCCATGCCACCAAACCAGAGATGACAAATCTTGGGGATAGCTCTAGGTGGAGCACTCTCCCTTTCACCATTCCCTGAATGGAGTGACAGGTCCATGTCACCCACCTGTGCTTTCTGGTTATTCAAGTCTTTAGTATTCTAACTGAAACACATCCTATAATAAACAAAAGAGGTACTCTCATAGAAAAAAGGATACCCCAGGATATTATTGGAGAAGACAAAGTAAATAACATGCTTTCTATTCCTTCATTCATTAGCAACTACCATCTAGAGACAAATCCTTAGCAGTGATTTCCCCTTGTCTCTTGATATTAAATAATACTGAAGACCTATGGACGCAAATCAAAATCAATATGAAGTCATTGGTTGGTTGTTGTTTTTGTTATATTTACTAATATTTACTTTCAGAGACACTGTCAAACTAGAGTCTCAACTATGTGAAAATTTCAATTAACTAACATAAAAGAAAAACTCTCCCTTCACAGGGCTGTGCAGCTAGTTAACCTATATGTAGAATCATTGAGGATTACTAAAATGTGCAATAAATTAAAACAGGATTAACCATACCCACAAGTCTATGTTTCTAAATGGAATTACTGAAAAGGAGGAGATTAAAGGCTATCTATTGCTATTGGACTTAGCACCTCATAATTAACAGATTATTTGCTGAGTATTATCTAACTTGGTCCCTTTAACAAACTGGCCTCCTTGGCTCTCTCAATGGTGGCAAGGAAACTGAATCTCAAAGATTTGGTGATCTGCCTGTGGTGATGTAATTAGTAAACAGCAAATTCAAAGATTGTGTGTGACTCTAATTTGGGTCCTATTCAAACAAACCAGCCACATTCGGAGAACATATTTTGCATGATTTCAATGCTGTTAAATTTGTAAACATTTGTTTTATGGCCTGAAACACAGTTTACGTTTGTGAAAGCTCTATGTGTATTTGAAAAAAATATGCGATTTGCTATTGATTGGTAGAATGGTAGAATGTTCTGTAAATATCAATTAGGTCATAAAATCAACCAGGAAAATATTATGAGGCAATTGGGGATTTGAAAAATTAATTGAAAATTTAAAAATTATTATAACCAAATATGGTATTATGGTTATCTTAAAATAACTCCTTATCTTTTAGAAACATATACTGAAATATTTGCTGAAAAATGTTACACAATCTGGGGCAAAAATGGAACATGGTTGGCCAGTTAGTGGTAGCTATTGAAACCAAGTGATGGGTGCATGGTGGATCATGGCAGAAGTATTCTTTTCTACTTCTGAACCATAATGGGAAATTCCCAAGTAAAAAGTAGCATTCAAATGTCAAAAAACAAGATTGAACAAAAAAAAAAATCTCCACAAAAGCACTTACTTTATATCAAAAACTTATGTAATACACAAGATATTCAAAGATGTATTTTTCATTTACTTATCAAAGTCAACACTTCAAATAGTGTTATTCTTTTTTAGAGATGTTTATAAAAAACACTGATTGGAAACTATATACATGGAGATATATCAAGGAGTCACTAAACAATATACCTAACATATCAGCTGTAAAAATAAAGAGTAACCTACAAGATCTTGAACAGGCACTTTTCAAACACATTTGGCAATGTGAGCTAGTACTTTAAATCTGCCACAGTTAATTCCTTATATGGTTTCCGTCAATCTGGTCATCACAGGAGTAGTTTCTAGAATAGAAATATAGATTTGCTCTCACAGAGGCTGGTTTTATTATGAGAGCTGCTTGTCTAGAACTTTTTAAGGTTTGCTTCAACATTTTTGATTCCAACTTATCTACTCATTGGAGACAAGTAAGATGATGTGTGAGGAAAACTCAGGAAAAGATAATAAGCCTAATTAAGGTGAAGCTTTGACTTTCGAGACTGCAAGATACTATCACTGTTTTTTTAAGCCACAGATGAGATACTTAGAAGTCACTATTTCTTTACTCACCCTCGCCCTGGAAGCAGGTACACTTTAACGAACGGGTCAGAATAACCGTTATTGTCACGAGGAACAAGGTTTCTTGCTTGGAGAATATGTATTATGAGATTTCCAAGATCATAGTTGATTTGAAGCTTTAAGAGACAGCAAAATATTTCAAGATTTAAAAAAAAAAAACCTTGCAATACATTATCTCTCAATATTTTATCAATTTTTTTTAAAATCTTGTAAGAAGCATCCAACACTTATTTCCATTTTATTTGAAACTGGAATGGACTGGTTTCTGTCTAAGTTAGTTGAAAGCTCCTGGGCACATTTCAATCCCTAATAAACATGTTGTTCATCCTTTCCATGGTAGATGGTAGAAAGTATTTGCCTATTTAAAATTCACTTAGTAGAAAATCATACAGCTATACTAATTACTATATATAATTATATATATAGCTGTATTATATTATTAAACTAAATTTCCACTGTTGGAAAAGCAGTAAATGTTAATGTTACCAGGATCTTAAAAAGAAACTAATTGGCAAAATTATAGATGTTATTTACATTTTGCCAAATACATAGCAGCAGGAGGGATGGATACGTAAAGCTGTGGGTATTGAAAAGTGAGAACACTCAAAAAAAGTGTAGATTTCACCTCTTCATACATTACCTGATGTGAAAGTCACAACTTCTCTTTCTGTGCTGCATCTCTAATAGGGTGAGAGGTTAGGATAATGCAATCTTGTTTTTTAATTTATAAGCTTAAGAAGAAAGTTTCATTGCCTCATAAGATGCTTATTGGCTGTGACATAGTTGTCACTGAATAGTAAAAGACTTAGGTTTAAATAAATACATGAGAAGTCTGCATGATGCAAAATAATTCCATTAATGCTTTTTCTCTTTCACAACTGAAATAATCCTTAGGCATCATTGAGAATAAGCCTTGAACCTCTTTGATGTTGCTTTAGGAACAAAGGGAGATGTATAAATAAAAATACTAACTTTTTCTACAAAACAGATATGCTGTGTTTACACTGAAAACAGAAACTTAAAAGCTACAGTAAATCCTGTTGTTAGCATAGTTTTGATATGCTTATGTTTCCGGCCAGAAAATGAAGCTTCAATTGTGTCTCAATGCAAAGTCCCTCTGACCATCATAAAAGCAATGAGGAAAGTAAAGCAGAGTACTGTAAAGAAAGAGAAATGGGAAGCTTAGAACTATGTGTTATAACGGGGTAGTGAAATACAGAATAGGGAATAACATGCAATTATCTTCACTGAAATTTAGATAACGAACAATAGTTTCCCATTCTCTCCATTCTCTGCCAGGCTTAGAGTTCACTTGTAGCTGATCAAGCACCCAAACCATTTCTTACTGGAATGAGAGCTTGAAGGGTACCCTAGGGTGCTCTGCATGGCCCCAGGGAACACGTGGTTTTGCTCAGGGGACAATTCTGTGAGAAGGGGATGCACCCAGCCCTCCTCAAACACAGTGGCTCCAATGTCAAAATATTCATGATGTGGGTGTCTGGAGAAAGTTAAATTTGGAATAAAGTTTTGCTAAAAGAAAAAAATATATAATAATTGATATATAATAATATATATAAAATAATATATATAATATATATATATAACCGTTATTGTCATGAGAAACAAGGTTTCTTGCTTGGAGAATATGTATTATGAGATTTCCAAGATCATAGTTGATTTGAAACTTTAAGGAACAGCAAAATATTTCATGATTTAAAAAAAACTTGCAATATATTATCATTCAATATTTTATCAATTTTAAAAAAAATCTTGTAAGAAGCATCTATATATAATATATATAATATATAATATATATAAATAATCCACAGTCTTAGGAAATTATCTCAAGAGTTAAGAAAGAATATTATTAGGGTAAATTTCAACTATAAAATTGCATCCCACTGTTCAAGTAGTGAAAAATCAAAACAGCAAACCAAAATAAATACAGCAGATACCAGTCCAAAAAAAAATCAGAAATTCCAGCATTTACTTTGCCGCTTGACAAAAGCAGAAAGATCAAGTCTAGTGAAAAACAGGCTTTCTAGAAGCAAGAAACCGCAGAGAGACAGCAAGATGTGGAGTTGAGGTATCAGGCTCAATCCCTTCTTTGTAAGGTGTCACATTCTGCACCTCTCTTCCACTCCCATCTTTATACTTTGCTTTTGCTTTTAGCAGTGTATACTGAGCTAATCATTCAACTGATTCCTTTGTAAGGCACAGTCAGCCATAGCTACTTTTATTACATATTCCTTAGCTTAGTCTTTTTCTTACTCCAAGATATTGAGTGGACATGCTGTATTATGTAGAGGCTAACATCTCTAGATGATAAATTGAGTCTCAACTTCTTTTTCGAGGTTGACTCTTCATGCCATTACTAACCACAGTGCCTTTCCTTGCACCATTTCTTCTACCCCCTTTATGCTTATTCTCAAATTAGTTTAGACCTCTGTTGTCCTTTGTGAAGTCTTTTGTGAAATTTTCCACTAAAAATACATTGGAGATGCAGCTAATATCTCTTTCCCTTATCTAAAGCTTACTATTTTCAAATAGTTAATTTACACTGTGTTAATTCTTTGTAAGTGACACTTTTTATCTATACTAAATTACTTTTTGATATCACCTAAATCATGGTTTCTCTAATAGTTTTTACCATGCCCCACACTAAGAAATATATTTTATGTTACAATAAAATATACAAATACATAAACACACACAGAATTAAAAAATATAGTGACACATACCATATTCTATTTTCCTGGTCAAAACCTCTCAAATTGATTTTATCAATTACAAATCATATGAAAAAATATTCCTCTAAAAGAATTGGGCAATTATTTAGCACTTATTGATCAAAAGAAGAAAAAAAAGAAAAGATTAGACTTAAAGGAATCTCTAAATTTACAAGAGAATCTGTCCTGTCTGAAATATGTGTGTGTATATATATATATATATATATATATAATATATATATATATATAATATATATATATATAAAACTGAAGCACAAAACAGACTGACACCGCCACAGGCAGATTTCAAAGCATAAAAGTATAAAATTGGATAGCTATGATTAGCTTTCAGAAAATGTATATTTGTATTAATATACTGTTATCAAATTGCATTTTTCCTTTATGCTTCTGTATGTGTTATAGAAACAAAAAGATCTTAATGATGTTTTTAGAATTTCAATAGACTAGTGACAAAACAACCAAAAACAGATGGAATGATGATGATTTTTCAAGAATTTTCTTACCTGGATTTCCCCCGTAATTGGATGAGAGACTACTTTTGTTGCATCAGTAGGCTGTAATATTAAACAACATACATTATATCAATAGATAAACTATTCATAGGATTTATCATTTCAACTTCCTTCTGAAATTAAATTCTATTTTGTCAGAGCACATTGTCTGGATTTTTTTTTTTTTTTACATTTGGCTGCTTCATAATAATGGTGTCTACTTATTTTCTCAACACTTGTTGAATTTTATAGATGCACCAATCTATTTTTTAATATTTGTAAGCCTCTAATTTTATACCAGCAGATTTTCAAGAACACTTTTGGCTTTTAAGTATTTAAAGATTTAAAAAAATCTACATCATAATGATATGCAACAGGAAGGCAGCTAGGTGGATCTGCTGAACTGCAGGTTCCTGCAAGCAACTAGCCACTGCCCTCCTGTGTCTTTCTTTTCTCCTACTTGTCAATCAAAACATGCCTTTTCCCAGGATACATGTTTCATGCAGGACCTGGGGGAAAGGTGCCATAGAAATATGAATATTAAGCTCCATGGGGAATTTTATAGACGTATCATAAAATTCCCATGTCTGCAGAGGCAAACTCTCAACCCACCGTCATTGCCATCTCATAAAAGGAGGTGCTGGGAGCTGCTTTCTCTTTCTTCTGCTGAAGACAACTCAGGGGGCGGTGCTGGGGAGTGCTCTCTCCTTGCCTTCTCCCATCCCCATTCTTTCTAGGTTCACTGGCTACCCATGAGGGGTACCTCTCTGTGGGGAGCACCTACATTCATTGTGTTTGTGTGTGTGTCTGTGTGTATTTGCTTTCTCAACTTTTGAATAAAGAATTCTTCTCTTTGTACATGGCAAGAACCTGGAATAATAATAATAATAACAACTATATATATACACATATATAATTATATATATATATATATATATATACACACACACACACATACATACTGCACTCCCCTGCAACAAGAATGAAAAAGGCATGTTTTAGTTAACTCTGTCTAGGAGCATAGGAGGCACTTTCTTTCCAGTTAAGAAATCATTTCCTCTCCCATCACACTCAATGAATGATGCATCCCATTTTGTGTAGGTTCTCATTACTTTAACACATTTTGTACATCAACGCTACACACATGGCTGCAAAAGGAGACGAGGTCCTTCCCTGGCCCACATCTATAGTGGGCTTTCAGGCTATTCCCTAACTGTTCTAAAGGCAGCCACCTAACTACCCCATCAAGTCATGTCTTTTTATTTACGTAATATTGTGTTGTTTTAATAGTTACATGGAAAAAAACCAAAATCTATAATATCTATTATTTGTTTTCTTCCCATTTATCTTGTACTCGTATTGTATAAATGAGAGCAGTCAAAAGAATATGCTTTTATACCAAATCTTGCTCTGTGAAATAACTAAAGAATAAAAGTAATGTGATCATTATTAAAGTGATTTGAGCAGGGATTAAATTTTCTAAGCTACATATTCTTTATGAGTTCAGCTCATTTATTTTAAAAGTACTATTTGTTCATTATTTAAAATTTATTTACTTGAAAGAGTTACAGAGAGAGAAGTCGAAACATACACACACATACACACACACACACACAGAGGGGAGAGAGAGATTATATCTGCTGGTTCACTCCTCAAATGTCAAGGATTTCTAGTTTGAGTAAGTATACTTCCATTTTTTTTTTAAGATTTATTCAAAAGGCAGAAGAATAGAGAGAAGGAAGACAGACAGCAAGATCTTCCATCCATTGGTTCATACCCCAAATAGCAGCAACAGCTGGGGCCAGGCCAGGCCAGGCCAAAGCCAGGAGCCTGGTACTCCATCCAGGTCTCCCACATGGGTGACAGGGGTTCAAGCACTTTCCCAGGTGCATTAGCAGGGAGCTGGATGGGAAGTAGAGCATCTGGGACTTGAACCAGTGGTGGCTTAACCCACTGTGCCACAATGCTGGCCCTGTAAGTACCATTTATTAACACTAAAAAGGTACTTTGGATTTGCTGTTGAATAAATTGTATTTATTTAGTAACCATCTTGTTTAAATTTCAAGAAAATGGAATTAAAATTAAATCCAGAGGAAAAAAGGACCACATAAGTTCCTATAAGTATTTGTCTCTTGATTCAAAATTCCAGGGCTTTGTGTTATGCAGATTAACAAAACAACCATGTTAGAGCACCAGTTCCAATCCCAACTGTTCTGCTTCGGATCCAGTTCCCTGCTAATGCGCCTCAGAAAGCAGTGGAAGATGGCCCAAGTACTTGGGTCCATGCCACCCATAAGGGAGATCTGTTAGTTATTCTGGGCTCCTGGGTTCTGCCTAGCCTGGCCCCAGCTGCTGCTGCTATTTAGGGTATGAACCAGAGGTTAGAAGATCTCACTGTCTGTCTCCCTGTCCATCAATCTACATTTTAAATAAATCATCAAAAAAATTGGAAGTATACTCAAACCAGATATCCTTGCATCCTTAACACATGAAAATCGAGGAATAACTGATATAAGAAGCTGAAATAAGAGTGAAACAAAGAATTTTAGCTCATTTGATACATGATCATGCACCTAGAATTAATGCAGGGAATAAATTTACGAATCATTTTTAGTTGTTTTGGGGTACTGGTATCTACACAGTGGTATATTTTAAATTATGGTGGGTAAAAGGGCAACATCTCTTGGAAATAGGGTATGCAAATGACCCATTTGAGGTGGCTACATTTTAACATTAGCCCAAAGTTCTTTTCTTTGTATCTTTGTGAGGCTGTTTTTGTTGACTGCTATGATAAAAAAGGTAGTGCAAGAAAGCCACTGGGATCAGTGCAGTGGAACAGGAAATGAGAGCGCTATTCTGGATCTGATCCCATGGTTTGAGAAGTTGTTCAGTGCCCACCAGGTACACATTCCCAATGACGGGTAATTGCAGTCCTTAACAATAAAATAAAAAGAATGTATTAATTCGCATTATTTTTCCCAGTGTCTACTAAGCTGCTAGGATATAAATAGTTATTAAATTATTTGGTCCTAACTACTTAATAAATAAACCCAACTGTCTTAGGTATTTGGGCCTAAGTGTGGCATGAAAAAAGTATTGAGATACTAAGGGTGCACTTGTTTCACAAGAGAATATACAACTCATTACTACTTAACTAAGATTTATTTATTTACACAATAACTTGGAAGAAATTATTCAGACTTGAAAGATAAATTGGTCAGAATTTGAGATAAAACTGTTGCAGGCAATAATATAAACATTTTGACAAGATAAATTCATATTGAATTAATTTTTAAAAGTAACAACTAGTTATATTTTTTTTAGATTTATTTTATTTATTTGAAAGACAGTTACTGGGAGAGGCAGAGACAGAGAGAGAGGTTGCCTATCTGCTGGTTCACTCCCCAGATGGCCGCAATGGCCAGAGTTGCACTGATCCAAAGTCAGGAGTCAGGAGCTTCTTCCAGGTCTCCCACAGGGGTACAGGGGCCCAAGGACTTGGACCATCTTCTACTGCTTTCCAGGGCATAACAGAGAGCTAGATCAGAAGAGGAGCACCTGGGACTAGAACTGGCACCCTTATGGGATGCCTGCTGTGCCACAGTGCTGGCCCCCTAAGTTATATTTTAATATGTGCATTTATTTGTGCTTAAATTTTAAAATTTATTTTACTTGAGAGAAAGAGAAACAGCAAGAGAGAGTTTCCTTCTGCTATTCCCTCCTAAAATACCTAAGAGCTGAGAACTCAATCCAGCTCTCCCAAAAGAGTGGCAGGGACCCAACTACTTGAGTCATCACCACTGCCTCCTAAGGTGTACATTAGCAGGAAGCTGGAGTTGGGAGTGGAGGTGGCACTCAAACCCGGGCACTTTGATATGGAATGCAGTGGCCCAACTGCTGTACTCTACATTTTATCATCAATTCAAGGTGACTAAAATCTGTTAATTCAATATCTTATATTTATATTTAAATTCCTCAAAAAACACCACTGTATAATTTAGAGACTAAAAAGATTTTATTTTGTGATTTCCAAAGCATCAAATAAATGCAATTAAAATATATAAATATAACATATACATAATCTATATAATTTCAACATTTAGTTAAATTTATATATCTACTTATAGTGAGAATAAATCAAGTTAATAAACTGATCATTTATGAATAATTAAAATATTTAATAGTGCATTCTAAGTATCCAAAAGTATAATTAAACTATAATTTGTAATTATAAATTATAAAGCTTATACTTGGAATACTTTATAATACAAAACTTGTACTTCAGAATATACTAAAGGGGTCAGCATTGTAGTGTAGTGGATTAAGCTGCCGCCTGTGGTGCTGACATCCCATATAAGCATCTGTTCATGTCCTGGCTGTTCCACTTCTGATCCAGTTCTCTGCTAATGCACCTGGGAAACTCCCCTGCACCCACATGGGAGATCTAGAAGAAGCTCCTGGCTCCTGGTTTTGGCCTGGCCCAGCCCCAGCCATTGAGGCCTTTTGGGAAGTGAACCAGATAGTAGAAGACCTCTCTCTCTTTATCTCTCCCTCTGTAACTCTTTCAAAGATAAATAAATAGTGGGCCGGTGCTGTGGCGTTCTGGGTAAAGTCGCCACTTGCAGTACCAGCATCCCATATGGGCACCGGTTCAAGTCCCGGATGCTCCACTTCGATCCAGCTCTCTGCTGTGGCCTGGGAAAGCAGTGGAAGATAGCCCAAGTCCTTGGGCCCCTGCATACATGTGGGGGACCTGGAGGAAGCTCCTGGCTTTGGATCGGCTCAGCTCCAGCCATTGAAGCCAATTGGGGAGTGAACCATCAGGTGGAAGACTCTCTCTCTCTCTCTCTCTCTCTCTCTCTCTCTTTTTCTCTGCCTCTCCTTCTCTGTGTAACTCTGACTTTCAAGTAAAAAAAATAAATCTTAATAAATAAATAAATATTTTTAAAAAGAATATACTGAAGTAGTTCTATTATATTAATAAGGTTTGTAATTTAATATTTGGCTACATGGCAAATGAAATATAAAGAAGTTAGGCTGTAATTCTTTAATCATATGAGGAATATATGATATAATTGGACACATGTCCTCTTATAGAGAAGATTCAGATATGTAAAGATCACTCCCTATTTTTATACTCTCTCTCTCAATATGCTTTTTAACATGTGGTTTGGAAAACAAATAAAAGAAAATGTTGCTTTTTATGATTACCACATGCTGATGGGTCAAGAAATATCATTAAATCAACTTATTCATTCAACAAAAATGTTTCAAGAAAGTTGGTACCTGCTAAATGTTAAGGATAAATAAAAAACAAAAAAGAATGAATAGGTAATAATTTCTGTCTTTAACGGTGTTAGCACTACTACTACCAATACAGTTAAGTAATTTGTATACAAGTACTATCCAATACACTATATTGTGAACACATGGAGTTTTTAAAAGGTTTTATTTGAAAGTCAGAGGGCAGAGAGAGAAAGAAAGAGATCTTTCTCATCAGTTGGCTCATTCCCCAAATGGCTACAACAGCCAGTTCTGACAAGCTGAAGCCAGGAGCCAGGAATTCCAACCTGGTCTCCCGACGTGGGTGGCAGGGGCCCGAGTACTTGAGCCATAGTCCACTGCCTTTCCAGGTGCATTAGCAGGAAGTTGGATCAGAAGCTGACAAGACAGGTCTTGAACTGGCACTCCAATATGGGATGCCAGTGTCTCCAGCAGTGGCTTAACTTGTTGTATCCTGATACCAGCTCCTTCATGGGTAATTTAACATCTTCTAGTAGTCACATTAAAGACACGAAATGAACACTATGAGAAAATAAGACATGATCAGCTCCTGTCTGAACTGTTGATGTATTACTGACGCCATAAACAAGAGTGTCAAATTGTTATTCAACTTCAGGAGTCACTGTGTACTTACTTCTCATCAGGGATCTGTCCTTAATGTGTTATCCAATGTGAAATAATGCTAATACTAGTAATGAAACAGTATTTTTTCACTTTGTGTTTCTGTGTGGGAGCAAACTGATGAAATCTTCACGTACTATAATATTAAATCAATCTTCTGTGTATAAAGATAATTGCAAATGATTAAAAACTCTAGGTGTTAAATTGGAAAATGCATAGATAATTAATCAATTCTTTAAAAAAAAAAGCATGTAGGATCTCTGTCTTTAATGTACTGTACATTGTGAATCAATACTATAACTAGTACTCCAACAATAATTTCAGTTTGTGCCTCTATGTGAGGGCAAACTGTTAAAATCTTTACATAATATGTTATAAACTGATCTGCTGTGTATAAAGAGAATTGAAAATAAATCTTGATGTGAACAGAAGGGGAGAGGGAGCGGGAGAGGGGAGGGTGGCGGGAGGGAGGGAAGTTGTGGGGGGGAGGAGCCATTGGAATCCACAAGCTGTACCTTGGAAATTTATATTCTTTAAATAAAAGCAAAAAAAAAAAAAAAAGACTTGAAAATAAGCCAGTAAAATTGATATAAATAACACATTTAACCCAATTTACCCCAAATAGTATCATTTCATCATGCCATCAATATAAAAATTGGAATAATTTACATTCTTCTCATATTAAGTCTTTCAAATTTGGCATATGAATCACATATATAACAAGTCTCAATTAGGATGTGCCAGGTTTCAAGTTCTCAATTCACATGGGGCTGGCTAGCAACCACTCTATTGGACACTATAGCTCTATAACTTCACAGTTGAACAGTAAAACTGCATAGGCCTATGATCTTAACATAGGTAAGAATTACTCCTTCATATCATAAAATAGGTCACTATAATTTCCTTAGTGTTTGTTCCACTACACTTGTTTTCTTCTTTGAATCGTCCCATAATTTACATGTTACAATGAATCACTTTTGTACTCCCACATTATTATAGAGACTCACAAGTGATCACTTGTTTAAATTCACAAATATTTACTTATCTTGTTACTGTTCTGTGTAGTCCACTCAACTCTGTGCTAAAGGGGCTATAGAGAAAAGATATGAAATGGTTCTTGGCTCTCAAAGAGCTTGCAGCCCAATGGGGAGGGAAAAAAAAGCAAACAAGTAACTACAATCAAGGTCCAGATTGTCTTCAGAGATACATAAAGCATCTGAAACTATGGAGGGAGGAGACAAAGATAACTTCTGACTTTAGGAAGGATTACAACAAATAAATAGTTCCTGGAGAAAGGCTACCTGCCAGTCCTACTTCACTTCTGCACAAGGCCCATCACTGGCTCTTCATTGTTCTGGTAAAGGCCAAACAACATACAATGGCCAGCTTTCAACCTCCTAGGCATCTACCTTATTTCTTACCCATGTAGCTTTTTACACCTCTGTTCTAGGCTTGTGGTTTTCTGTTCCTGCTTAGGTTGTTAGCCCCCTTTTCTCCCTTTTACCAAAATGCTTCATTTAGTTAAGCACCAGCTTTCCTAACTCCACTCTCACTGGCCCCCTCTCTCTACTTCTTAGTAACTTCCAACATGGGACCATCAATGAATTTATGGACCCATCATTCTTCATCTGTAATTAGATGAACACTTCTCAAACTTTAGGTAGCCTCACACATGGAGAAGTCAATAAAATCCATGTAGCATGGCCCATCTCAGAGTTTTTGATTTAGTAGCTACAGGGTTGGGTCTAGAATTTGCATTTTCAACAGGTTCCTAGGTACCATTGTACCTGAAGCACATTTTAAGAAACACCAGCGTACATGGTATGGAGGGGAAAGGCTTTATCTTGGGTTTAGAGTATGACTCCTGAATTTTTTCAAAAAGATTTATTTATTTATTTGAAAGACCAAAAGAGAGAGAGAGAGAAACTGTCATTTGCTGGTTCACACTCCAGATGGCCACAACATCTGGGGCTGGGCCAGGCCAAAGCCAGGAGTCAGGAGGTTCTTTCCAGTCTACCAAGTGAGTGTCAGGGGCCCAAGTACTTGGGCCATCTTCTTCTTTTCCCAGGCCATTAGCAGATAGCTGGATTGGAAGTGGAACAACCGGGACTTGAACTGGCAACCATATAGGTGCTGCAGGTGGCGGTTTAACTTGTTATGCTACAACACTGTCCCCATGACTCCTGAATTGAAGTGGCACCCAAAAATGTCTATGAGAAGTGGGAATGAGTTTAAAACACTCATAAATCAAGTACTTATTTTAAGGCTACTAATAAAGATCTGACGTTATGCTTACTGTGATAATCACCTCCAGGAAAACCATTTGATTAAATCCTTTCAGAATCAGTTGAGACACTGCCCTGAGCTGAGGTGGGGCAGAAGGCATTCCAGGCAGCAGGAATATCTTAAAATCCAGAGGGTGACATAATCAGATCGTCGTGTCACAGATCTTAGAGTTGTGATGCAGTTAAAGACACAGTGTGTGAGGGGAATTAGGTGTCAGGGGAGTTAGAAGTAGTTAAGGCAATAATGTCAGCAAGAAAATGGCTTTGCTAAAGAACAGTGACAAGCTCAGCAAACATGGAAAATTACTAGTGACACATTAGAAAATTCAAATTCACCGGATTAAGAATCAAGCTCATTAGGTAATGTGAATGAAAAGAAGAAACAATGGTGCTATAAAATTTATGCTTGATTTCCTGAGGATGAAATCAGGAGTATCAGGATGACAGATTTGCAGGAGAATTATAAAGTACTAGGTTTGGAAGCTTTGCCATGCAGAGTTTGTCATGTCTGTATGTCTTCCCAGAGCAATTAAAGATATCAGTTTGTAGGGCCAGCGCTGTGGCGCAGTGGGTTAACACCCTGACCTGAAGTGCCAGCATCCCACATGGGCACTGGTTCGAGACCCAGCTGCTCCACTTCCGATTCCAGCTCTCTGCTATGGCCAGGGAAAGCAGTAGAAGATGGCCCAAGTCCTTGGGCCCCTGCACCCACATGGAGACCTGTAAGAAGCTCCTGGCTCCTGGATTCGGGTCGGCGCAGCTTCAGCCGTTGCGGCCATCTGGGGAGTGAACAAGTGGATGGAAGTCCTCTCTCTCTGTCTACTTTTCTCTGTAATTCTGTATTTCAAATAAATAAAATAAATCTTTTAAAAAAATCAATTGATAGCTCAGGAATTGTAAATAGAATTAGAAATAAAAAGCAAATAAAGATTTTTGAAGGCTAAGAATGACCAAAAAGAGATTTAAGACTGAAATATTTTTGAAAAACAGAACTAGTATCTCACGGCTAATATGAGAAAAATTTCGAAAATCCCGTATCTTTTAGCTTTGTGTTTGAAGTTGAGGCCTCTTCTGTTTCTGTGATGCCCCATTCCTTATCATAGTACCTAATAAGTAGTTGGTTACATTATTGAACACAAGAAAAATGTCAGCACATGAAAAATAGAAGCAATATTGCATGGGTTAGTAATTTCTAAATTTAAAAAGTGACTGTCTCCAAATTATTTCAAAGATAACATGGAGACATGTAGAAAACAGAAAGTAGAGTTAATCACATTGGTATTTTAGTGGGCTGATACACACATTATTTTTTAAGTAACTATTCAAATAGAACCTCCATAGGTAACTCTTCAATATTGACACATAATTGCCTGTGGTTAAATGTAGGTGTGTTAACATTTATTTTGAAATATCAGAACTTTTCTTGAAATTAATTTATTGGCAAAACTTTGTGGTATTTCATTTGAAAGAAATCGTTTTATGATACCGTGGTTAAGATGAATCCACCGGTGCTGCTTGCCTCTGGATCATAAGGGATCTTGGTGATGTGTGCTATAGTTTTATACTTAGTAAAGCACACTTGGTTTTCTGTCCTTCCCATCCAGGTTAACACCAAAACACAAGCCTTTATTCATGTTCAAAGAAAAAGAATATTGTGGTCTTTATTGACCAAAAGGACAGTTTCTCTATAAGGGATCATATCTGTGATGGAAAAATTACAAATTGTCTACATTTTCAGTTGCTTTTATTAGGTTAAAAATTAATTCTATGTTCCCTTTTAGTTCCCTAGCAACTTTAAAATAACGGCACAAGAAATCTTTTTTTCAAATGAGGATGTGCAACAAGAGATGGAATTGGGGATAATGTTCAATGTGGTGAGAATAGGATATTGGTTTTCCTTGCTTCTCACTCTCCTGAATTTCCTTTATGCCCTTTTATTTATATTCTAAGAAACTCTGATGTGACATCTATCTTTTTGTTTCCAAAAAAGATGCAGAGGTAATGTTCTCAATGCAAAGAAGCTCAGATTCATACAAAGACAAAGAAGAAGGTCCAGCAGGGTATGGGGTTCTGGCACAGCTTGCAATGCTGGCATCCCATATGGGTGCCCATTTGAGTCCTTGCTGTTCCATTTCTGATCCAGCTCCTGGCTAATGTGTCTGGGAAAGCAGAGGAGTCTAAGTCTTTGGGCTCCTGCAACCACATGAGAGACCCAGATGGAGTTCTAGGCTTCTGACTTTGGCCTGGCACAGCCCAGGATATTATGGCGATTTGAGAAGCCAACCAGAGGATGGAAGAGAATTCTCTCACCCTTGCTGTCACTCCCTCTCTCTCTGTAACTCTGCATTTCAAATGAATACTAAACATCTTTTTAAAGAACCAGAAAATATGAAGCACCACACACATTTTTCAAAATCCTCTTAATTACCACTGGAACATTTTAACAGATGTAGAGATAAACCATCCCAGAACATCTTCATCACTTTTACACTCCGAAGAGGGAAAATGTTTTTTTTTTTTGTTTTGATACATTAGTAAATGAGAAATCACAGGAACAATTCAGAATACTTGGGATAGTTCACTTCTGTCTTTTTGTCTGAATGAGGAGTTAGAAAGAAGCAATTCCAAGGCCACAGTGAACACTGCCAGGTCTCACCTTGCTGCTGCTGCTGTGCTTCTTTTTGCTCACGGAGGGTGATCCTGGCTGCCCAGGGCTGGGGACTGAACTAGATCCTGCTGACGTAGGACCCGAATGCACGTGAGATCCTTTTTCAACGACCGATGACAGAACCAGAGGTGACTGCTGTAGTGAAACCTTCTGGAGCTCTGCAGCCAGCTGCTTAGGATCAACTCCTGGGGATTTCGCTTTGTCCACTACGACAAGATGAATTGGATTCACACACGTCTCCATTTCATTGGTGTTGGTACTGAATGTCATGGAACTTACCTAATATGACTTACTTATAAAACACTAACTTTAAAAATTAGATACATTTAATTGCACCTTTATATATTTTTTCTAAAGAAGTTCAGAAAGTTCAGACAAGAGTGACACAATGCAGAATTACAAAAAACTGTTTTTCATGTTTTATATAGAGAATTGCAAGAATGAAATTCACTAGAACTTAATTTGTATCTTCATCCGCTTTTCCTTCTCAAACTTTTACACATTTCTTTATCCCAAGGGGAAACTTAAAATAGTATATTTGCATTTGCATATATAAATAAATTCTGTGTTTATAAGTATTTTTAAATTAAACATATAGAAATATATATTTATAAATATAAAGAACTCCCAGTAGGACTTAGCATGTTTTGTTTTGCGCAGTAATTCCAAGTCCCAGAGTTGTGGCTGTAAGCACAGGAAATACTCAAGAGACTTAATGAACAATGGAAAAACTGATATTTTAAATCTTACAACTGATCTAACAGAAATGTAGATTATATTTTTTACCTAAGAAAGAGGTCTATTTCAGTTGGTTCTCATGAAATTACACTTCAATTTTTATTTGTTATAAGAAGGCAATTAAAAGGCTCAGGAATATGTGATTCAAAACCCAGTGATGCAAAAAAGAAACAAGTATTATCTAAAAGTGATAGAAGGTTCTAAAGAAATGGCTCCATGGATTACTTTCCCAGGATTAAATTATATTTAAAGATTGAAAAATGGGAATTCACACAGCAAGGATTTCACATTTTCCCCAAATGCCAAAAATGCAATGCTTTCCATTTCATTCTATTATGTATGTGTGTGTGTGTGTGTGTATATATATATATATATATAACCCCATCTCTGTTTATGTCTAGAGCTTTATCTACACCTACATCTACACCTAGTCCATTGGGACAGCGGACTGTTGCACCTACCAGTTTTTGGTGGCTCATGAAGCTCCAGGTGCTGAGGATTTTCTGAATCTGATAGCATATTGAGGTCCCTAAAAATTAAAACAAAACATTAAGAAAGAGATTGAAGAAGCCTGATACAAAAGGCACTTTTTTCCAACTACCCTGAATTTTTTTCAGTAGATAAATGAGAAGTGGTTAATGATATAAAGCGACTCCAAAGCATGCTCACCCTTCTAGCCCAGTATATATTTGCAATGCTGTTGAAAGTCAGAGCTGATAAAAATGATTATTTAAGGTGAAATCTTTATGGATTAAATGTAAGTTCATTTTGAAATACTATATGCCTCCACGAACTCTAAATGTGTTTAGGCTTTCATTTAAATGAAGTATGTTTCAATAAAAGCATGACAGGGGAGAGCTATTGACATAATCAGAAACTAAATTAGCTGAATTCTGTCTACCCTGTAGGCTTTGATTCTGAACACAAGAAATCTATAAAACTTGTATTCACTTCATTTTCTAATTACAGAAAATCTTGCTGACTGGCAAAGGTTCCACCTTAACAATTTTAAATTAAAAGAGCCATGAATAGCCAAAAAATGGAAACAGAAAGATGGGGAAAAACTCACAGTCTTACACATATTTCTGCTTCCCCACTTTGCTGACTAATGATACTCTGCACTTCTTCATATGTTTTAGAAGTTAAAGGAATTCCATTCCATTCCAATACTTGCATCCCTAAAAAGACAAATTTGAGTATAAAATCAAACATGTGTACTCTCTCTAGCTTGGGCCCATAGGGCATACAAGACATTTCTTTGCATTTAAAAATCAACTCAGCACACAATTTCAGAGGACAAGAGTTCAAAAACCGCTGGAACATGAAAATCAAAACCATTATGTAGTTTGATCTCCTCAACTTACCTGAACACATAGAATAAATTTAAGACATAAAAATTTCTGCTTTTGAAACTATTTAAATATTATCAAACACATGCATTATTCTGTTCACACTCTTAGAAAGAAAACATTACTGAATATACATGGCTCAGATTAAGTGTTTTAAGGGAAAAAAGAAACACCAAGCAGTTAGAACCACCAAAAATATTCTGCTGTAGGGAGCAAAGTATGAATGTGAACTTCTGGATCCTAACATGGAATGGGAGTGATAGAAAGTCTACACAACTTCCTTGCGAAGCTCACCTCCAGAATTGTGGTGCCTTCAACTTTGCCCAGATAAAACAGATGGTCACATCATGTCTTTCCCTGATAGTAAGTGCCAGACAGTCCCAAGCAAAACGTTTGTGCTCTCACAGTAGTAGTAGTATAGGGCCTTATGCTCAAAAAGGCCTCATGCATGGTATCATGTTCTGCTGTGGTTATTTGGAAATTCTTAATAATGTTTGAACAAAGAAACTACATTTTCAAGTAACACTGGGCCCTGCAAACTATGTAGCTGGCCTAAGCTAGCCAGGGTATTTCATTTCTCTGCTCCATTTAGAAAGGTAATTTCATACAAAAGAAGAAAAGTAGTAATATCATTGATATTTCAACATTTCACATGTAGTTTTTTTGGTCCACTTTAAATGCACCAAAATAATTTAGGGTTATGTAAAACCCCTAATGTCTGTATGCTGTAACTCTGCTAAAATTTACATCAAAGGAAATGATTTTGAGCAATGAGGTTGTTAACAAGCTTCACAGAAGACTACGTGAAATTCCCTTCTGTGCATCCCTGGCTTCATTGGGGAATTCTACTCATGCCCTGTACCTTTAAAGGTTTTGATGGCTACAATGCAGTTTGGGAAGTATATGACTGGTGTCAATCGACAAAGGGAAATGCTTTTACACTACAGTAAAATGGCAACAGAAGACCATAAAGAAGGCGCACAGTAACACAAACAAGATGACTTTCCGTAACTTACTCCAAGAAAACTTTACCTTCAGAGGGGCCTTAGGTTTATTTCAACAATCCCAAGCTGTTGTACACATAAAATGAGAAAATTATATAAATGACAGTAAAAACACTACTAAAGAAAAAATATGGCACACTGGAAGAGGAAAACAAAGCATTTTTTTTCAGTCAGGAAGGTACATTTATGAGCAAATGATTTTGAATGGAAACAAATCAATGCTGTTGTAATTCAGAAATTGCATTGTCACATTTCTGCAGATGCATATTCTATTGAAAGAATGGTCACATAGTTCATGCATTTCCTGATAGATTTACCTGTTCATTTTTAATATCTCAAAATAAGGGAGCACATTTATAAATCATGATTTTCAATGAAATGAGAAGTGCTTCTAGATGTAAAAAGAAAAAATATTTAGTACTGTTACTAAATTTGTTGAAAAATTATTTCAAGGGCCAATGCTGTGGGCACAGAGGATTAAAGCTCTGGCCTGCCGTGCTGGCATCCCATATGGGCACCAGTTCAAGTCTCAGTTACTCCACTTCCAATTCAGCTCTCTGTTAATGTGCCTGGAAAAGCAGCGGAGGATGGCCCAAGTACAGGGGCCCCTGCACCCATGTGGGAGAGCCGGAAGAAGCTCCTGGCTCCTGGCTTCAGATTGGCTCAGCTGTTGCAGACATTTGGAGAGCAAACCAGACCTCTCTCTCTGTGTCTCTCCTTCTCTCTGTAACTCTCTGTAACTCTGTCTTTCAAATAAAATAAAACTTTTTTTTTAAAAAAAAAGGAAAATTATTCCTAGGGGATAGGGGATTGATGGATATAAACCCGAGATCAATCCTTACATGATCTTCTCTGTCCCCCACTAACCTGGACCACAGATGGAGCTGAGCTGCAGTGCAAAACATTCAGCCCATTATTTTATCTCGGCTTGGTGACCATGGTAAGATACCACTGGGAAAATGACTAATTGAACACTCAACATTTAACAATTTTTCCCTTTCCATTGTCTAACTTCCTACAAACCCCACAAGAACCTTGCATAATAATAAAGAATGGAATATACAAGTCACTGCTCACTTATTTCATAAGATGGCTTTGGAAATTATGAGAAAGAAAAAGAGGTTATTCAAATATCAGGTATTTGACATATATTCATGAATCGTTAATCCTGTAACTATTTAACATGCATGTTAAATTTGTCAAGCATTATTATGCTTTGTTGAAATTCAAATAAAATAGTATTTTACCATTTAATGTAAGGAATTTCAATCTTAAGAAAGCTTTTAGCTGTGATTGTGTTTGAAAAAGATTTCCTGGAAGGCAGTATACACACAAATGATGACGTATTTAGTATTCTAGTTGGACATTTATATTATCTTTATATTTAAATCTAACATGATGTATGTTAAATGATTTTTTAAGTCTTAGAGTACACAGATAATAGAATTATATACCTAGAAAGCACCTGTCCTAATAGCTTGAGACATAGCTGAATTTTTGCTGCATGTGCAACTGTGGTGATAGGTTTATTGTTCAAAATATCAAACTCAGGGCCGGCGCTGTGGCTCAACAGGCTAATCCTCCGCCTTGCGGCGCCGGCACCCCGGGTTCTAGTCCCGGTCGGGGCGCCGGATTCTGTCCCGGTTGCCCCTCTTCCAGGCCAGCCCTCTGCTGTGGCCCAGGAGTGCAGTGGAGGATGGCCCAGGTGCTTGGGCCCTGCACCCCATGGGGAGACCAGGAAAAGCACCTGGCTCCTGGCTCCTGCCATCGGACAAGCGCGGTGCGCCGGCCGCAGCGCGCCAGCCGTGGCGGCCATTGGAGGGTGAACCAATGGCAAAAGGAAGACCTTTCTCTCTGTCTCTCTCTCTCACTGTCCACTCTGCCTGTAAAAAAAAAAAAAAAAAAAAAAAAAATCAAACTCAGTAAGTTACTAAACATGAAAAAAGATAATAATCAGACAATTATGGGCCTTCAAAAAATCAGTCAACAGAAAATATTCTCAAGTATACATTTTCATAAATTCTAGGGTCACTTAATCTTGTATGCTCCTCAAACTGGCAAAAGCTATTTTTAATCCTTATAATATAAACGTTCATACTATGTTAGTTCTTGATCTATGCTTAGTATTTGCTATTACATAAAAAGTGTCTTGTTGATTAAAAATTTTCAGTTAACAGTCAAAATCTTAACTAGTTTTTGGATATCATAACATATCACACAGACACATATTTGATTTATTTCACACGTACTTTCCTAGCACCTTGTATGTGGCAGACACAAAATTCATCACCTTCACTTATATTTTCTGTTGTCATAAATATTAATAAAAGTTATACTCTACTAGAAAAAAGTAGGAATATCTTGACAATTAGTAAAATAATGGCAATTCAGAGAAGGAAATCCCAAAGTGTGGCAAGTATGTGAAAAAAAATCCTATATTTATTAGTGATTAAGAAGTGCATAGTAAAGCTAAGAAATGCATAGTAAAGTGATAATGACATACTGCCTAATTCTCATCATACTGGGTGACATTTGAAAACCAGACAATGCCTGTGCTGGGTGGGATGAGGGGTGAGGCCTCCCTGCCTTCATCCAGGGAGGCCTGCCTTGATACACTGTTGCTCTGGTTAATTCCCACTCTATGATGTGAGGATAGCAAGAGTGGGACAGGAAGAAAAGGGAAACATTTTTTTATTAGAATGCAGATGAGTGCAATTCTTCCCTAAGGCTATCTGACAGAATACAGTTCAACTAAGAAGTCCTTTGCTTCCGTATGCATTTGTGGGGAGGCTGAGGTACCTGAAGAAATGGACACTGTGAGAGTAGAAAATACTCAGGAAAGAAATGCTTGGCAGAGGCTGAAGAAAAGCAGTTGTACCAGGAGCGAACCCTAGAAGGTGGATCCCTCTCTTAACATCCTTGCTAGGTAAAAACAAGAGTGAAACAGGATCTCATCTACAGGGCAATGTTATTTATGTAGATTTAAGTGATATGCACTGAGGGAGGGAGGATGGAGATATTCTTAGAATTCTACCTACAAACTATATTGAACCTATTAAAAATTAATTAAAATGTATTAAAAATTTTAAAAATAAAATACTAAAGTATAAAAGAAAATAAATTATATGCACACAAAATGACATTATACATTTTATAAACAAATGGCAGGCATCATATAAATTATAATAGTTTCCCAAAGAGGGGAATAGTTGCCCACAGACACAAAATAAAAGGAAATAAATGTTAATCAGTGGGTGAATAAATGAAAATAACACACACATAGGAAGGCTCTAATGAGAATCTGATGCAAATGAGGTTCAAAAAACAAAAGGAAGTCTCATGTAAAATATACCATATATGTGCAAAAGTTATTTTAATCTGTTTTACATCTTTTCCACACTAATATTATTAAATATGACTAAATATTAATTTAATTTTTTAATTTTTAATTAAAAAAAATTTATTTGACAGGCTGAGTGGACAGTGAGAGAGAGAGAGAAACAGAGAGAAAGGTCTTCCTTTGCCATTGGTTCACCCTCCAGTGTTCGCTGCGGGCAGCGCACTGTGGCCAGTGCACCGCGCTGATCTGAAGCCAGGGGCCAGGTGCTTCTCCTGGTCTCCCATGAGTGCAGGGCCCAAGCACTTGGGCCATCCTCCACTGCACTCCCGGGCCACAGCAGAGAGCTGGCCTGGAAGAGGGGCAACTGGGACAGAATCCGGCGCCCTGACCGGCACTAGAACCCGGTGTGCCGGCGCCACAGGTGGAGGATTAGCCTATGGAGCCGCGGTGTCGGCTACATATTAATTTTCTAAATGTGCACAACCGCTCTCATGAAGCAGCAGCAGTAGGTATAAATTAGGTAAACTGGCTATTTTTTCCTAGTGACCAATAGATAAACCACCAGTGCAAGTGAACTTTGAGCACCCAGGACACTGCTCACATCAGTTATACTCTTTCATTCTATGGTAGGCAGTATCAATTCATGAGAAATCCAAGATAGGTGGATTCGATTCTTTTTAAAAAATACATTTAAGCTTTGCGCAGTGGCAGTATCGTAGCCAAGGAGGCTTATCCGAGGCGCAATTATTGCTAATTAAAAAATACATTTAAAAACACTTCGTAATTTTGACCTATTTGTACATTAACATGAAAAGATAAAAAGGAAAAAGAAGGATAGGAAAAAGGAAAAGGTGGGGCCGGCGTTGTGGCGTTGCAGGTGAAGCCACTGCATGCAACGCCTGAATCCTACATGGGTGCAGTTTTGAGTCCTGGCTGCTTGGTGTTGGCCTAGGAAAAGCAGTGGAAGATGCTCCAAGTGTTTGGACCTCTACCACCCATGTGGGAGACCTTGAAGAAGCTCCTATCTTCATTATGGCAATCTGGAGAGTGAAACAGCAAATGAAGATTCTCTCCCTCTATATTTATTTCTCCCCCTCTCTATGTAACCCTGACTTTCAAATAAATAAGTACTTCTTTAAAAAAAAAAAAAGGAAAAGAAAAAAGGAAGGTGTAAAAAAATGGAGGGAAAGAATATATGGTAAAGGGATACTGGAATTTGGGTGTGTGTCCTGCTTAATTATAAGACACAGAGATACCCTCAGGGATAATAAAATATTCAAAATGCAGATACACATCATCAGGTATAAAATTTGACGGTTGGGAAGTATTTTTTGAAGAGTTAATCTCAGAATAATATTATATTTTGTCATTATTCCTGTTGCTCTTGTTTTTTTTATTTTTGGTACTCATAGTTCAAAGTTTAAAATGAAGTTTGAATACACAAAGTATATTTAAAGAAGCACCTGTCATCAGAGCAGTAGCATAGACACACATGCAGGGAGCCCTGTGTTAGCCTGATGAGCACAAATAAGCTGTGGGTGTGAAAACATCTCAGAACCTGAATTATTGGGTAGGAACAATTTTCACGAACTAAGACACTGTCTCTAGAGATTCACTGGGAGAGGGAGGAGAGAGATAATCTGAATTTCATTTTATTAAACAGAGGCTCTGAACTGTTAAAACAGAAAGTTTTAAAAATTCCAAGCTAACAAGTCTAATAATGCTTTCACATAGAACTCTGTGTGTAGACATGTGTGTGTAATAGTGTTGAAAATTAAAATCTGCCCCCTCTCAATTAGCAGCATAGGCACCATTTTCAGAAAGACAAACATTCAATCTATCAGAGATGTGTTTTACGATCCACCTTGTGCTGAGAGCTGACAGTTGATAATTTCTCTTCAGTGCAATCAACTGTGGTCCCATTCAGCCTGGTTATTTACTAGCTGCATGCCTTAGAGCCAGTTGGTTAATCTGCCATGCTTGGCTCCCTTGAGGCAGATTATACTTCCTAGATGACTGCTTCAGCTTATTTCTACCCTACAGTAGGGAGAATGTTCTATGACAGAAGGAGAAGCAAAACAAATGCTGGTTTCCAACTTATGAAAATGCAATTTTTGACCTGCATTTTCATATGAGAAAATTTTAAGAAGTTAAAATTCTTAAAGGTTCATATTGTTTTCAATTATTTCCCTTGTCTGCAACTTCACTTCACATATACAGTGAAACTACCTCAAGCACAGAAATCATGTCATCTAATTTTTTTGTATCTCACGTTTTCTTTCACTGCCCAGTCAGTGGCAGTTGTTCAGGTTCTCCTAATTGGTCATGGGCCCCTAAGACTCCCACAGTGTCACTCTTACCTTTTCTCACAGTTTCCTGGATTGGTTAACTCAGGGACTGGAACACTGAACTTTGAATCTAAATTTGGTTTAAGTTTACATGCCAAGCAAAGTACATAGCACAACTACCATTCAAACCCCAAACTGATTTAAATCTACGATGCCAAACTAACACTGTATTAAATTTTACCCTATATTTTCAAAATATGTGATATGTCACAATTTCTCCCCTCCATAGTATAAAGACAATGGAATTGCAAACTAATTAAAAGTTTTAAGGCAATTTTTAAAACGCATACTTTTCTATGTTTTTTTTTTTTTTTGCTTTATACTATCATATATGAATGAAACGTTGTTAAGCAAAGTACTATAGTGATATTTCTATTCTTTGGGGAGAACTATTGATAAGCATTCTTTAGAGAGATGTTTTACAGCTTGGATACTTTTTTAAAAGCTCAGATGTGCAGACAATAAACTCCGTATTTCGTATTTCAAATTGTCCCTGATTTGGGTTGTGATCATGAGCAATTTCCTTTTCCTGTCTCTTCTCTCATTTCTACTTTTTGTGAATAACAAGAAACTAAAATCAACAAAGTATAGCCTGTATATATAAACTCACAATGAAATTTATTTATTTTTTAAAAATTTTAAACTACATTTTGACTAGAAAAAAGTCAGAGAAAGATTAAGGTATCTAGCTGAATTGTTGGAGCTGATCCATACTTCTTTTCTACTGGATATACTGAAACTATTTAGTCAACAACTACACTCATCATATTTGGTCCCAATCACTTAAAAAGTACAAAATAAAGAGATCTTCATACATGTTGCAGTATCATTATTGATGGAGGTTTATATGAAGCAAATGTGTAACAAAGCAGAAGTCACTCCCATTTTAAAGACTAATGTTAGGGGCCGGCGCTGTGGCAAGCAGGTAAAGTTGCTCCACTTCCAAACCAGCTCTCTGCTATGACCTGGGAAAGCAGCAGAAAATGGCCTAAGTCCTTGGGCTGCGGCACCCACGAGGGAGACTCGCTGTCTTTGGATAAGGGCAGCTTCAGCTGTTGCAGACATCTGGGGAATGAACCAGTGGATGGAAGACCTTTCTCTCTCCCTGTCTCTCTCTCCCTCTATTTCTCTCTCTCTCTCTCTCTCTCTCTCTCTCTCTCTGCCTCTCTGTAACTCTGCCTTTCAAATAAATATATAAATAAATCTAAAAAAATGAAAGAAAAAAGAGAGTAAGCAAGATCTTTATAGATGTTCAATCTTTTTTTATTTTTTATTTATTTATTTTTTTTGATGGGTAGAGTGGACAGTGAGAGAGAGAGAGAAACAGAGAGAAAGGTCTTCCTTTGCCATTGGTTCACCCTCCAATGGCCACTGTGGCTGGCGCACCGTGCTCATCCAATGGCAGGAGCCAGGTGCCAGGTGCTTTTCCTGGTCTCCCATGGGGTGCAGGGCCCAAGCACTTGGGCCATCCTCCACTGCACTCCGGGGCCACAGCAGAGAGCTGGCCTGGAAGAGGGGCAACCGGGACAGAATCAGATGTTCTATCTTTAATCTGTTGTACTATGTATTTAAAAAGTGACATCTAGGAAGGGATATAACTTGTGTAACTTCAACATAACCCCCAACACAGTTAGTTAGCATAACCACCTCTCATGCCAGTGCTAGTATCAATAACAGCAAAACTCATTCAATTTATGTCAACTAAATCTACATGCCAGTCCACCTGAATACAAATAATGTTCAAATATATGAGATGTAGCAGGAAGAACATACACGTTTTTTTTCATGCTATTTATGTTACAATAAACTAAGATATTTTAGAAATTGCACAATTTTCATAATAATACAATTTGAAGATTTGTCCATGCAAAAAATTGAAGATTTTACTGAACAAAGTCGTTGTGGGATATATCGCTTAATTGTAGATACATACTGATAGGAATGAATAAAAGTAGATTGGAATCCTTATCTCTTTCCCCTAGCCTACTCACAGAAAAGAAGTAAGTAATACATGTTCCAGGAACACTGAAGGGAAACTATAGCTGCTTGCTCCCTTCTAGAAGGGAAAATAATGTGGGAAGAATGAAAGGACTGGACGTGGGTCAGTTCCAGGAGAAGGTGGCTGGAGTTTCCAGACTTAGTGGGTACTGGCATCCAGCTTGTGCAAACTCCCCAAAGAGGATGGCATTAGTGCAGAGGAAAAATGCTTGAGGAGCCTTTGGAAAGGAGGACCCGAGGTAGTACAACTCTCAACACAAGCAAATGGGCTTGTTAAAAGGGAGCCACCCTCTGTCAAGGAAACGGCAGTGATGTGGCACTCTCAGTGGTTTGGATCCACATCCACAGCCCCATCTCTCAGAATTCTAGAATGTATACTGCATTCGCTGGGACTCTCCTCAGTGCACATGGGGTATGCGACACGTCCCATCAAATCAGGGATGTGACCATCAAATAACGAATCATGGGCAGATGAAGGACATGTTGGAACTGATTACAATAGTTCTCAAAAGAAAAGGTATCTCTTACACTCCAAGATGATGAAAATTCATCCTTTTAAAACATAGTGAAAGTCAATAAGGAAATATAAGTAGTCATGGTTTGTGGTCTAGTTTGAAGAATATTATTATAATAGTATTCTATTTCTACTAAATATTATATCCAGTATTTCCTGGAAAGACTGATATAAATGCCAAAGCTATTCTATGACTAGAGTATATTGTAAAGGTTATTTGAAGCAGACTAAATCAAGTGAGTGAAAGAGGCACAAGTACTGTAAGACATAATAATGCAATATGTGGAATTATCCAATATGAAGTATATAACATCATTATTTCATTTGAAATAACTTGCAGTTCATAAGTTTATAACATTTTCTTCTAACTTCCTAATGTATTTGTGTTAATTTGCATAGAGGACTTCCTAGTGACTTTCAAATGAAATATTAGTAGATGAATAGAGAGATGTCCCATACACAAGGGTTGGAAGAATTAATGATAAAATTTCCATACCACCTAAAGTCATCTATAGATTCAATTAATATCTAGAAAAATTCCAATGGTCTTTTCCATAATCCAAAAATCCATATGAAACCACAAAACACCTGGAAGAGTAAGAACAATTCTGAGCAAGAACAAAGTTGGAAGCAGCACACGTTTTGATTTCTGATTACATTACAAAGCTATAGTAATCAAAAGAGCATCATATTAGCATAAAAACAGAACACAGTCCAATGGAATCGAATCGAAAACCCAGAAATAAAGTAAAAAGTATGTGGTCCAAATAATCTTTGAAATGGGGATCAAGAACATACAATTAGGAAAACACAATTTCTTTAATAAATAATGTTGGAAAAATTGAATATCCACATTTAAAAAATGAGTCAAATTATACTCCTATATTATCCCATTCACAAAATTTAACCCAAATGACTTAAAAATATAAACATAAAACCTTAAAATTCCTAGAAGAAAATGAGTAAAAATTCCCATGACATTGGTCTTGGCAATGATTTTTTTTTGTATGTGATGATAAAAGCACAAGCAACAGCAACAACAAGAAAATAAGTAAATGGAATCACATCAAATTATAAAGCTTCTGTACAGCAAAGGTAAAATATAACAAAGTATAACAGCAACCTAAAGAATATGAGAAAAATTTTTCAAACAATATATTTGATAGCATATTAATATCCAAAGTACACAAGGAATGCATACAACTCATAAGCCAAAACAAAACAAAATGAAACAAATAGCCTGATGTAAAGGTGAGTAAAGGGGGGCCAAGCATTGTGGCAGAGCAGGTAAAGATGCCACCTGTGTGATGCCTATATCCCATATCAGTGCCGGTTCATGTCCTGGCTGCTACACTTCAGATTCAGCTCGTTGCTAATGGCCTGGGAAAAGGCAGGAAAAGATGGCCCAAGTGCTTAGGTTCCTGCTACCCATGTGGGAGACTCAGATGAAGCTCTTGGCTCCTGAATTCTGGCTTTGGACTGACTCAGCCAGGCCACTGTGGCCATAGAGGAGTAAACCAGGGGATGGAAGATATGGAAGATATCTCTCTCTCTCTCTCCCTCCCTCCCTTTCTCCTCCACCCCTCTCTCTCCCTCTCTCTCCCTCTCTCTCCCTCTCTCTCCCTCTCTCTCTCTGTGTCTCCCTTTCTTTCTCTGTAAACTTGACTTCCAAATAAGTAAATAAATCTTTTTTCAAAATACAGATAGATTTTTTTTAAATAAGATACACAAATGACCTGGTATGTAAAAAGACAGCTAATCTTAGTAATTATCATGAAAATGCAAACCAAAACCACAATGAAACATCACCTCACACCTCCTAGAATGACTATTATCAAAAAGTCAAGTAATAACAAATCTTAGTGATGATATGAAGCAATTAGTTGTTCACTGTTTATAAAATTTAAATCAGTATGACCACCATGGAAAATAGTATTGAAGACTTTCAAAAACTAAAAATAAAACTACCGTATAATCTAGCAACCCCATTTCTGGGTATATATCTAAAGGAAATGGAATCAGTACCTCAAAGAGTTATCTGCTTTGTTTTGTTAACTGCAGCATACTTCACAATAGGCAAGATATGGGGAAAAAAATCCCAAGTGTCAATGGATGAATGGATAAAGAAAATATGTAATAGTATTTAAAACACAGATGAAGTTCTGCTATTTGCGACATTGTGAATAAATCTTGAGGGCATTATGTTAAGTAAAATAAGTCATAAAAAAGAAAAAAATATTGCATGATTTCATTTATATGTGGAACTTAAAATAGTTGATGTCACAGAGTTGAAGAGAACAGTGGTGTTGCTGGGAGTTGGGCTATGGGGCAATTGCACATGTTGGTCTAAAGATAAAAATATTAAGTTACAAAGATGAGTAAGTTCTGGGTATCTAATATTTATCATAACTATAGTTATAAATAGTGTATTATCTCTTTGAACTTTGCCAAGAAAATAGATCTTAAATGTACTTATCAAACAAAAAAAAAAAAAAGGAAAAAGGCAACTAATGTGAGATGAGGGATGTGTTATTTAGCTCAACCATGGTATTCATTTCACAATCAATACATATAGCAAATAACAGTAGGAACACTAAAATGTAAGCAGTCCTTGGGGAATATTAACAATTGTGTTTGGTTATACATGAGCCAGCGTCACTATATGATTATTATGAAAGGTGTAATCAAAATTAATACATTGACACATACGTTATTCATCAATAAAAGTGTCAAGAGATATAAATAACAGAGAAGCCATTTCAAACAATAAAAAAAATCAGTAACAATTTTATCATCCTGAGAGTATTTTAAGGTAATAAATTATGCATCAAGTTACTTTATATAGTGTCAATATTTCGTTCCTTTTATCACAATGAATTAGCAGATAATTAACTTTGGCTTGATAGTATCAAACAAATAACAAATGGCATTTAAAGTTAGATTTCATTCTCAACCACTTTTAATAAATAGTATTCAACTTCATATGCTACCAGTCAATATTGTAGGGTATATGGCACCTTACAATAATTGATTTTCCATTGAGAAATAAGAACTTTCTGAGAATAAAATAGTTTAGCTCATATCTGCCAACTGGCACAGAGCAAAAATAATTTTATCTCTAGCTCTCTAAAATTGATTTAGGAAAAATATTTCCATATCATATCAAATATTATTACAATTAAAATAAAAATATAATTCTAGATTTTATATGTATACTTATGATTATAAGGAATTCTTTTGGGTAAAATGAATAAAATTAGATCCATTTCAACTGTGTTTAACCCTTTAATATTAATAAAGAACACAAAGGACTTTATTTTTAAACAAGGTTATGTTGCCCACTTTTTCTCATTTTATCTACAGTGAAAAACAGATAAAGTAGATATAAACCTATTTTTACAGATGAAAAACCTTCAGTTTCAGAAACCACTTACTAATGATACTCCAAAAACTCAGGTCTCCTGTTTCATTATCTATGTTTGGAATATCAGAATTCTATAAGTTTAGCATGTAAGAATTCTAAAGTCTTCTTTTATGCTTAAGTTATACAGAATATTTGATTATAAATTGTGTCTGTTTTTTTCTGGCAACTGCCTTAGATTCATGTGCAGACTCAATTTAAATAAATATATTTAAATCCAGATAAAACTCCTCAGATCATGCCCACAAGTATTTAGTCAGCCCACAAGTACTTAGTCAGTAAGTGTCAAAAAGGATACTAGATTCTGAGTCACTGGTATCTATCAGTCATGATTTCTGACATGTTTTTCCTGCTGAGCAATAGGACTGTCATGGACAAATGCTCACAGAAGGCAACTGATACGGAAGTCCAGGACTAGAGCAGTGCTGGTGTAGGTGTGGAGCTGGGAGGCAGACATGGGGCTGGATGAAGGTGAGTTCAGATGGGCTTGGTGTACACTTGGTGACACTGGACTGAGATATCTTCTGATAATGTTAAGACAGAAGAAGAGGAAAGCTTCATAATACCCATTGTTTTAATAACATTCTACCATTTGGAAAGAATAAATGCCTTTCTTCCCCACGTCGGTGCCACTCTCAGCAGTTTGGTGTTCATCTCTTTCATGTTTTCTCTGTATCTTGCACATACCTCCATTGCTACACTGAACACATTTATGTAATGGTCTCTATTGCTGTTCTGTGATCTTCTAAATCCACAGTACATATGTTTGTTGAAAGAATGAGAAAAGACAGACTGAATGCTAGGAGATTGGTTAAGAAGATAATAATTCAAAATGGCAATTGATTTTACATTTTTTCTATTAAACATAATTTTCATAATATGTTGTCATGATAAAAAGTGGGATTGCTGAGAATCAGTTCTTTGAATCAATACAGTAGTAAATTCATTTCTTTACAACCCATTAAAGCAAACTAAGCTATATAAGGATATTTTATTCAGTTTTGTTCTCTGAACTATTTCAGATGATTCTAACAGAGCATAATTTTCATAAACAAACAATTATTCCAGAGTGATTTTCTTCATGAACATTAAAAACTGTGACTCGCAGATATTTTTTCCTATTATGATGGAAACTGCAGATGTTAGAAATACAGAATATTGAGGCTGGCACCATGGCTCAATAGGCTAATCCTCTGCCTAGCGGCGCCGGCACACCAGGTTCTAGTCCCGGTCGGGGCAGCGGATTCTGTCCCAGTTGCCCCTCTTCCAGGCCAGCTCTCTGCTATGGCCTGGGAGTGCAGTGGAGGATGGCCCAAGTGCTTGGGCCCTGCACCCCATGGGAGACCAGGAGAAGCATCTGGCTCCTGGCTTCGGATCAGCGCGGTGCGCTGGTCATAGCGTGCCGGCCACGGCGGCCATTGGAGGGTGAACCAATGGCAAAGGAAGACCTTTCTCTCTGTTTCTCTCTCTCTCTCACTGTCCACTCTGTCTGAAAAAAAAAAAAAAAAAGAAAAGAAATACAGAATATTGAAATGCCACCTATAGAACAACAAAAATAAACCTATGTACTTAAGTGGTATGATTCTTATTAAAGGACATGCATTTACTATATTATTTGAAAACAATATTTAAAACTTGGGTGCCAAATATAGATAGTTAATTTCTAGGGATTTAGTTTTTAAAAATGGTGAGGTGACTTTTTGCTTATTAAGTTCAATGCTATGTAGAGGAACAAATGAATGAACTCAACTGAGGTCAGTTCCATTGAGTTGAAATTTGACATACACACTACATTGACATGTTCTTAAATATGCACATATGTACATGATTAAAAGAACCTTTTCTCACTGTATCCTCTATTCCCACCTTGTGTCTACACAGCCACAATTCATACCTGGGTGATTTCTTTAGTTTCTTAACTACTCTCCCTGCTTCTACCATCTACCCCTTTCAAATGATTCTTAATAATTCATTAATAATTCATTCTTAATAATTCAGTTATTAATAATTCATTCATGTGTTGTGTCATTGGCTTATCTTTTCACCTCAGTAGAAGCTAAAGTTTTTCAAATCCTGGAGGATTCACTTCCTGTTACCTCTCTGACTGAAATTCTTACTCTCTCCTACATGTTCACCCAGTGCTGGTCGAGCTTGACCTCCTTGCTGTCTCTGCACACACCTGTTATGCCCTTGCTCAGGGCCTTGGCCCTTTTCATTCCACTGCTTATAATACACACAACTCCTTTCCCTCCTTAATCGTTTTCCTGAAGTTTCTGCATTCTTGGTGAGCCCCTCCCTGACCACCCATTCTGAAATTGCAACACTATCCTCCAACAAGCCCAAATCACTCTCCTTACTTTATTTTTCTCTTTATCATTTATTACTAGTTACCATATGATATTCCTACAAAGCTTTGTGATCTCAGAGGTGAAGAACATTCAGGCCACGGGCCCCATAAGGCATGTGAAAGCATTTGGTCTGGCTGTGCCAAGGCAAGCGCAGGTGGGACTTGAAATTCTGTAAATAAATAGCAAGTTCAATTATAAGGTGGTGATTTTGTATGGCCCATGAATGAGGATATTCAATTGGTCCTTGATAGAAAACTGTTTCTCCGCTCCTGAGATTGTAAGGTCTATGTTTTCTCCCATGAAGCTCTCACTGGGCCACAAAGAGAGGATAGTCAATATAATATATACTAAAAAAAAAAAATTGAAAGTATGAGCTTATCAGTGGAGGCACTCAGTAAATTCAAGCACCATGGCCAACAGTGACAAGGATCTTAGGAGTGAGTAGGATGTAAAACAAAACAAAGGAACTTAAGAAAGAATATTATTTTCTTCCATTATTCTCAGTGAAACTATATACACAAATATTTGAATCTGAGCTTGTTAATGCTGCTGTGAAAATGTGAATTCCAACGTGGAATTTTGTTTCTGCTTCAGCTTGGGTCACTGTATCTGAAATTAAGTAGTACCCCATAACTATGTTGAGTATTCAAAAAAAAAATAACAGATGGAATAAAGGAAAGCCTTGAGACATGTCCAGTCCTCAGAAGCTTACAGTGTATGCCTAGAAATTACCTAAAAATTTCTTGAAATTTTGGGGTTGGGGTAAGGCAAATCTGGATGCTTCACTTACTTGTGGTACTGGTTCTAATGCATGCAGAACTGACCAATGTATTCTGCACTTCTCTGTTTTCTTTATTTTTACTTCAATAAAAGTAAAAGAGTACACTTATCACAATGAAAAAAAAACTCATTTTCTTTCCTTAAAGATGCCATTCTCCTAATTCTCCAGATTTTTTACTTTTGTTCATGCAGACCCTGATTAAACTTTCTCTACACAATGAACATCTTATATCCACTGCCTTTCTGGGTTGTAGATATTCTGAAAGCAAGGAGGGATCATATCATTCTACAGAATTCTAGGATGTTCCTCTACAAGGTAGGACTGAGCATATGCTAATTGCTTTCTTCATTATTTCTAGTATTCTTAATATTCCAACTCTATCACATGACAATAGTCTTTCCGAATGTCCTATTTATCCTCCACTCACCTTCTATAGTATGTTTTTTTTTAAATTTTATTTAATGAACATAAATTTCCAAAGTACAGCTTATGGATTACAATAGCTTCCCCCCCCATACCTTCCCTCCCACCCACAACACTCCCCTATCCCACCCCCTCCCTCTCCTATTCCATTCACATCAAGATTAATTTTCAATCATCTTTATATATAGAAGATCAATTTATCATATTTTAAGTAAAGATTTCAACAATTTGCACCCACAGAAACACAAAGTGTAAAATACTGTTTCAGTACTAGTTATAGCATTAATTAAACACCTAAGAATAATTGTGTATTAATTACAGAGTTCAACCAATAGTTTTAAGTAGAACATAAAAAATACTAAAAGGGTAAAGTATTAAGTTCTTTTTTTTTTCTTGTTTTTTTGTTTGTTATTTTAGACAGCTCATAGCAAGAGTCTCGGGTGATTGCTGACGTCATAAAAAAAGAATGCCAATTGTTAAATCAACAACGGGAGTCACTGGGTACATGCTCCCCATGTAGGATCTCTGTCCTTAATGTGTTTTACTATGAAACTTAAAAACATTACTAGTCGAACAATATCCTATACCTTGTGCGGTTGTGTGGGTGCAACCTGTTGAAATCCTTGCTTAGTATATACTAAGTTGATCTTCAGTATATGAAGGTAATTGAAAATGAAACTCGATGAAGGGTGGGATGGGAGAGGGAGTGGGAGAGGGGAGGGCCACGGGAGGGAGGGAGTTTAGGGGGGAAGCCACAACAATACAAAAGTTGCACTTTGTAAATTCACATTTATTAAATTAAAAAATAATAACTATATCTATACTTCACATCAATAGGTTCTTAAAATTCTACAGTGTTCAACCACTAGTACTAGAATAAAAAAAATACTAAAATGGATAATGTATTACATTGTACAACAAGAGTCAGCACAAGAGCTGATCAAGTCACTGTTTCTCATAGTGTCCATTTCACTTCAACAAGTTCCCCCTTTGGTGCTCAGTTAGTTGTCGCCGATCAGGGAGAACATATGATATTTGTCCCTTTAGGACTGGCTTAATTCACTTAGCATAATGTTTTCCATTTTCCTCCATCTCGTTTCAAATGAAAAAAATTTAAGGGAGAAAAAAATGAGAAAAAATTGCCAAATGCCACAAACCTCACACACTTCTAAGAACTTTCTAGAGAGCCTTTTATAGGGGTTGCACAGGAGGGAGGAGCCCTGAAACTCAAGTTTCTTCATCCTCTCCTGTTCTCACTTATTCTTCTATCCATGGAATTAGTATCACATTTTTAATTTTAGTTCTTGGATTCACATCTTCTATAACATATACAGCTTATTTTGGCACATATACTATTGCTTCACCTCCCATTTTAAAACATTTGACTGTGGTTCTGTTTTTTAATTTTTACTTTTCATGTGAAAGGCACAGAGACAGACATAGAAAAACAGAGACACACAGAAGAATGATCTTCTATCCAATAGTTCCCTCCATAAACACCAACAAAAGTGGGTTTTGGTCCAGGCCAAACCCAGGAGTGAGGAACTCAATCTGTGTCTCCCAAGTGGTTGGCAGGAATCCAGCTACTTGAGCCATCACCTGCTGCATCCCAGAGAGCGCACAGGCAAGAAGCTAAACACAAAATAGAGTGGGTATTCGCAGCAGACTAGGATTTGAAATGGAAGTGTCCCAAACTGCTTTTAAATTCCTGTGCTAAATATCTGTCTGGGACTATATGTTTCTTCAAGTTCAACTTCTTGCTCACATTTCTTCCACAGACAAAGTATGTCTCCTAAGTTTCTCATGTCTAATGTTACAGACTTAGTGAGATTCTTGTGACTTGCTGAAGGTCACGCTAGTTGCCGATGTACAAAGACTGGCCCAGACACTGAGTCATCTGACGCCTACATCACATCTGTTCCCTAATAAGCTGTGTTTTCAGTGATTAACCGACCGGCAGTTATATGAGCAAATTTAATCAGAACACCAGGTTTACTGATGGGCTTGATAAGAGAAATTTAGAAGCCTCTTGAAAAATTATAGTTTTACAGTTAGGAATGGCTTACTCACTTCAGCAGATTTTATTCATGTAGTACAATATTTAAAATGATATATATCGTTATATCAGGTACTCCTAGCAATGAAATGTTCCTTTACAGAAGGCTGAATTTTATAAGATCAATAGTCATCCATGAAAATAATTTCATCATCCTTAAAACATAGCTTTTATTTAGCTAATCTATTGTTTTATATTTATTAAAGACATCCACTTCTTTCGCCCACATGGTAACCCTGTGAGGTAGATTTTGAAACCTTTTACTTGTACAGTAAGATGAAGGAGACTCGAAGACTACAAGTAACTTGCTTAAAAGTTATAAAACTGTATTAGTTCAGAGTCTTCTGACTCCAAGTTTGATGCTTTCTCCAACAGCAATATTATATATTTTTGTAGTTTAGAGTTCACCTGAGAATGATCAATTATCTAAGCATGTACAAGTATGAGGGACAGAGACTTCAAACTTAAAATTGTGAATACTGGGGCCAGCATGGTGACACAGTAGGTTGGGCCACTGCCTGTGACACTGTCATCCTATGTTGAGTGCGGGTTGGGTTCCAGCTGCTACACTTCTGATCCAGCTTCCTGCTGGTGTATCTGGGAAGGCAGTGGGAGATGGCTCAAGTGCTTAAACCCTTGCTACCCTCATGGGAGACTCAAATGGAGTTCCTGACTCCTGGCTTTGACCAGTCCCCAACCTGGGCATTGTGACCATACAGAGAGTGAACCAGCAGATGGAAATCTCTCTGTCTAGCTCTCTCTCCCTCTGTAATGTCCCTTCAAATAAATGAATAAATCATTTTTAAAAAGCACAAATACTTCTCTTTATCATCAAAGAGTTTTGAAACAGTGATTTGTCAAACACTATACTGTATGTTTCTGATATTTTTATTTCTAAATCTGACAACAATTTTGCAAAGGCTAATATTATCCTAATTTTCCAAGACACTCTCAGGTTCTACAATGGATCCAGACAGAAGTGCTAGCCCTGAATTTAAATCCTGATCTTTCCTACCCTAAAAAATCCTCACACTATATCAATGGAGATGCTAAAGTTGGTTAAATAGCTACTATGGATATTAAAGAGAAAATTTAATACCCTTGCTTCTAAAATAGCCACAATTTTTTCATGGATATTGCAGCCTATACTATGGCATATTGATTAGAAATAATCCAGAAATTTAACTACAGAAACAACTCCTCATCAAAAACCAATATCATTTAAACATAGGTTTTGAGGTATGCCACCTTGTTGATAAAAGCAATTGAACAGGATTTGGACTATTGTACTATGTAATGAGGGATAGTTATTCGGTTTTCTCAATGTCCCTATTGGATATATTATGACTGTGCATACATTTATAAAGGAGGGAAGTTTCCTTCTTTGTCCTGGCAATATAGCTAATCACTAATAGTCTTCGAAGTAGGTGCAAAATCACTGCAGCCTAAAAATATATTAAAACCTACCAGTCCAGCTACCAACAATTTGTATTTTTCTTCCTAAGTGATAATTTTCCTAAATATTTGGTAGAAAATCTTGTTGTCACTGTGGAAAGTAATCTTGTGCCATGTTTACCTAATACACCAGCTATAGGGAATTTTGAGAAATCTTATGCTAATGACCAATCCATACCTGGTAATCCCCCTGGAACAAGAACAAGGAAGCTCACTCATCTGTTTGCTGTGTTTCTTGATCTCCAACCTTGATCACTGCCATGCCATCTGTAACATATGCCAAAAAAGCATAAGCAGAAATAAAGACTTTCTTGACCAGGAATATCCTGCCTTAGTTCCACAGGAGCGTGTCCTACAAAAAAATGCTACTGGAATTCACTCTTCTATTACATTTATTCATGGCAGAGACCTCCAGAGACCAACTTCTAGAATAAAATCACCACTCCCAAAACAACCAAGCTAGTCCTCAGTCCAGTCACTGATTCTCAACAATTCCAACAGCATTTTCTTGCCAGAAATTCCATCATTTCATTAAAAAGAGCTGGCTAGGTGAACCAACATCAATCACATACACAAAAACAACTAAAAATTAAGAAATTAAAAATATTCCTGAACTAGAATGCATGCCCCAGGCACTCACAGAATATCCTTTGGATAAACAGTGTTGTTTCTTTCAATTCATCATGGATCTAGTGGTCTGGGAGATGATAAGCGGCCATAAAGCACATGCTAAATCAAAAGATACTTGTTATCACTATATTTAATTTTTTTCTCCTGTACAGTGTTTTCCTGATTCATTAAGAAAATTCTTGAAGGTACATTCAGATTTTAACACTAAAATATTATTATTATTTTTTAAACAGGTAGAGTGGACAGTGAGAGAGAGAGACAGGGAGAAAGGTCTTCCTTTGCCATTGGTTCACCCTCCAATGGCCGCCGCGAGCAGCGCGCTGCGGCCAGCGCACCGCGCTGATCCGAAGCCAGGAGCCAGGTGCTTCTCCTGGTCTCCCATGCGGGTGCAGGGCCCAAGCACTTGGGCCATCCTCCACTGCACTCCCGGGCCATAGCAGAGAGCTGGCCTGGAAGAGGGGCAACCGGGACAGGATCCGGCTCCCCGACCAGGACTAGAACTCAGTGTGCCGGCACCGCTAGGGGAGGATTAGCCTATTGAGCCTCGGCGCCGGCTACAATATTATGTTAATTCCAATTTTCCAAATTTGATTAATTAGAAATATCTAGACATAACTTATCATCAAAACATGTTACTAAATAAACGTTTAGGTAAAAGAACTATCTGTATATATAATTTTTTGACTCAGTAGATAAAAGATGTCTTTAGTCCTTCTGCAAAGTGTTGAAATTGTAAGTTTAATGGCAGCAATGTATTTCACAATTATAATGTTATGACACACAAGGCCAGGAAAGAAACAATTTGGAGAAAATATTCAAAAAACACTGGTGATTAAATAAAGCTTAGAACAAACAATCTGCATATAAAGGATGCTATTTAGCCATCATATTTTACAAACAAAACTTTATTTATATTTTACACCTTACCTTTTCTGAAAACATAATATCATATTAAGTTGCTACAAAAAGACACAAAATCATTACTTTTTTTTTTTTAAGATTCTCAGCTTTCCACTTTTCTAAGAGAGGGTCCGGGGGCTCAGCATTTGCCACTCTGTGAACTTTCCTGACTGTGGCAGCCCTCAGAAGGATGCCCAGATTCCATGGAAACTGGAAAATGAAATTCCAAGGCCTGAAGCTCTCCTGATGCTGCTCCATGGACTTAAACTTGATTTTGTATCCCTGAAGGTATAATTCTATATCCTCAACCTGTTTCTAAGACCAAAAGAAAATGAATATATCTCTACTTCCTGCTAATGCAGACTCTTGGAGGCACCAGGTTCAAATCCAAGTTTAAATCCAGGCACGTGGCTTTAGCATCTGCCCAGCCCTGGCTCTTGTGAGCATTTGATGGAAGTTTTGAGTGTGTGTGCCCTTCAAATAGAACTAAATAAATAAGCAAATAATTTTTTAAATGATTGTACCTTTTGCTTGTATATGCATTTGCTTGTATATGTATATGTGATTTTATCTGTAGTTTGTACTAATACAAAATTGTATGTTTCTAACATCCCCAAAATATTTTATTAATATCCTGAGCAACTGAATAATTTATTTTTTTTGTTTTTATGTTAGATTTTATTTTTGGATTTAATGGTCTAACTTTATCATCTTGATTAAGAACACATGACTAAATCTCTAAGCAGAACAAAGGGTCTGAATTACACACATATTGAGAACACAAATATATATGTTTCTTCCAAAAATTATATTTTTTGGAAATTAGACTATATTTCAGTACATTAAGTACAATTGCTATCAAATTATACAGAGACCGCAGGAAAATTGGCAAACTTGTTCTATAATTTATATGTAAGATCAAAGAATTGTTCCCAGAAGGTTTTTTAAAGAATTACCGTATAGTGGCTTTATGTGCCACATGTCCAGATTTAATATCAAGATAACATAATTAAAGCAGCATGATATTGTATAGGATTTGATAAGCAGACCAGCAGTATAGAAAACAGAACTCAGAGAAGAGTCACACAAAATAAAATATTAATATGTGATATGGAGTAATATAGGTTGCTCAGAGTAAAGATGCACTACTCAAAAAGGATGCCCAGGTAATCAATTGTCCATACTGAGAAGGAAAACAAAGCTAAAATACAAGACTTCTACTTCAGACCACAAGTACCATAAAGCAAATTATCTGACTATAAGGATATTTATGAAACATGTGATTTTATAACTGTGGAAGAATAATACCTTTAAGATTTGGAGTACAAGGAATTTCTGAAACAATATAAAGCAATTACAAAACTTAAGAGGATCAAGATGACCAGTTTGTATTAAAATTTCACCTTTTTTGAAAAAGAAAGAAAACTAAAAATACAAGCCATATATTAAGAGAAAGTATTTCTAGCTTATGTACTTGTCAAATGATTATATTACATAAAGATTCCCTACAAGTCAATAAAATATATCCCATCAACCCAATTAAAAATAAGCAAAACGAACAAGCAAATCACAGACTAAAAATAACCAAGAGCTAGTAAAATTGAAAAAGTATGACCATCCCTAACACTAACGAAGGGAAAGTAAATGACAACAATTTTTTGGATATCATTCTGCATTAAATTCTACAAGGAAATACAGAGAAAGAGGAGAAACGTTGTAAAGAAACAAGAATACTAATTTTCCAATAAGAGATATAAAATGTATGCCTCTTTGGAGAGCAATCTGGAGAAATCCACTGTAGTTGAAAAAGCCATGTAATATTCTCCTATCTTATTTAGTAAGACTGCTAGTCATTATCACCCAGAAATCCTGCATATGTGCACAAGGAGATGGCCTCAAAAATCCATTAAAACATTTTTTGAAATAATACAAAAAGATTGTAAATAACCTAAGTAACCATAGAATGTTTAAATTAAACTGTAGTAGACACACAATAATAGAACTCTGTTAGAATTCTACCCAGTAGTCAAAAATAAATGAACATGTACCTTTGAATAAATCTCAAAATCTTCACGTAACTGTAAAAAAAAGGTGGCACAAAAATACATACACTAAGTTATTATTGGAAAGATTTTGTAAGCAAACAAAGTGGGTCATGGCTATGTATAGTTATGGATGCTTATGTAACATTGAAGAAAAACAAGCAAAAATATAATGTGAAATGAAGACTGCTGGTTTATTCAGAGGAAGCCACAGATTTGTAAGGAGACAGGTGACTTCAGGAAATTTTAGTGGTTCATATACACTTGATTCTCTTAAAAATATGACACAAATATACAAAACAGTAAGACCTGAAACAGCATGGATACATGGCTGCTTGCCTAATCTTTAAAAAGTATCTGCAGACTGGGGCCAGCATTCTGGCTCAGTGGGTTAAGGCACTGCTTGTGAAGCCAGCATCCCATATCAGAGCAGAGGTTCCAGTTGCTCCACTTCGAATCCAGCTCCTTGCTAATACACCTGGGAAAACAGCAGCTGGCTCAAGTATTTGGGCCCCCTGTCACCCACGTGCGAGACTCGGATAGAGTTCCTGGCTCCTGCTTTCAGCCTGGCCCAGCCCTGGCTGTTGTGGCCATTTAGGTAGTGCACTGGTGACTGGAAGATCTCCGTCTCTCTCTAGAGACATGCTCTACATGCCCCTTTTCGCTTTCACTCTGCCTTTCAAATAAACTGACATTTTAAAAGAATAAAGTATTTGAAGACCAGAAGATTTAAAATAAAACAGATCAGTGCCAAACATATCAAACCACAAATGTCATGGACCTCCTCCCTGCCCCTCTAATCAGAGAAGCAATCACAGATGTGAGAAGCTGAGCTGGACATGTTAATGGTTGGGACGAGGGAAAAGTAGTATTAAGCTGTGGGATTCTTGCAAGTCAGCTTTCCTGATTGAGCAGAGGACCCAGACCAGGGAAAATTGTGTATAGTTTTACTGCATTAGTAAACAGCAGCTGCTGACTTCCTGTCTTGACTGTGTATTGGGCAAGTTCAACAACCAAAATCAGTAGACTGCACAAGACTGAGAGCAAAATTCACTCACCATTTCATGGTCAGTGAATCAGAGGCAGATGTGTCAAGCACCAAACACTTCCTTGCTATTTTCAGTTGCGATTTTCATACTAATTTGAAAACACCATTGTCTTGAGTCTTTCACCCTCTCTCAGCCACATAACAAACACAGTGTTTTGCAGCTGGGGGGCTGGAGACACCTCTCCTTGCTACACTCAGCAACTATCCAGGGAAGGTAGTGCTGCAGCTTTCAGATTGGAGGAGGTGTTTCAGTCTTGTCATCCTACAGAGCTAAATTTAAATGCAAGGCAAAAAAAAATAAATAAAAAAATACTAGGAAAGGGAAAAAAAAAACCTCTAGCATAAATGTATGTAAATTTATGAGCTGTAAGCTTAATGTTATGAGAACATGTGCCCAGAGGAAACAGTTTCTATTTTGTTCCTCTTTTCCAAAAATATGATCAAAAAGTTATATTACCAAATATTGGTGGTGTCTTAAATGTACATTACAGGACTACACATATTTTATTTGCTTTATAGTATCCTATGAGGAACCATATCTTAATAAGTACCCAATTTTCATAGCTGAGAATGAAATTCATATCTCTAATTTCTTTATAAACTCCATTTTACTAGACATTGTGCTGGACACTGATTATGTGAAGGGATACAATAGATGGGAGCACTGGGCTGTAAGGACACAGAGAAGAGTGAAATCCAACCTTTATCAGACCAAGAAGTCTGCTTGGTCCTATCTGTCATTGACTTGATCTCATTCTTCACTCCCTGCTTCTCTCCCCCAATTCTGGTAGGATGACTTTCACTTATGATAATATATTTCTCTTAAACTAAAAGAAAAGATTTTGAATGTTTTTCCAATAAAGAAATGTTAAATGTTTGAGGATATGTGTGTGTGTGTGTGTGTGTGTGTGTGTATAAGCTTACCCTGATATGACATTACCTGAAGTTTCTATGTATTGCAATATCACAGGTACCCTGTAAATATGTACAATTTTTATGTGTCATTTAAAAAAAAGAGTCTGGGCTTGTCTTGAGGGAGAGAGGGAGAGGGAGAGAGAGAGAGAGAGGGAGAGAGGGAGAGAGGGGGAGAAGGGGAGAGGGAGGGGAAAGGGGGAGGGGGAAGGGGAGGGGGAGGGGGGTTGTAGTATGGACCTTCCAGATTTGGAGAGGGTTTGCACATTAATCTGAGAACATTTAAAGAAAGTGTTATTTATAAAAAACGTTTTGAATTCAAAATGTCTATAATTATAATAATTTGAATAGGTTTCACCAAATAAACAGTCTACAGGAAGAAATTTTATTATGGATTAAACATCTAACTTTGAGCCAATTCGTTAAGTTGTTGATTATGCCAAACTTGCTATTGATATTCTAATAAAAACAGGTTTATAATCAATTACTAAAAGATAAAGATTTCACATAAGAAGTCAAGTTGTAAATATGCTTTCACATTCCATATATTCTTATGTATTTTTAGATGGTACAATTTGTTCAGAAAGAAATACCGACACAAAACGAAAATGAGTTAAATATTATATGTCACTTATAAAAAAAACTACCAATGGTAAGCATTTTACAGCCTCAATATTATTGGTCTAAAATTGTTAAGACTTCAATTTTAAAGCCAACAGCAAGAAATTGGAGTTTAGAAACTTAATGAGATCTGTAAATTCCCCAGATCTTTTGTATCCATGTTTTTCCATAGAACAAAGACCCATCTTATGCAATTAAAGGAAGAACAATAAGTAGCAAAAGATAATTCTCTGCTCAGTATTTGTCCAAACATGTCTATTAAATGATAATATAATTTTAAGATTTTGGGGACTATGCTGTGGCATAGTGGGTAAAGCCGCCTACAGTTCCAGCATCTCATATGGGTACTGGTTTGGGTTCAGGCTGCTCCACTTCTGATCTAGCTCTCTGCTATGACCTGGGAAAGCAGTGTAAGATGGCCCAAGTCTTTGGACCCCTGCACCTGTGTGGGAGATCTGGAAGAAGCTCCTGGCTCCTGTCTTCAGATTGGTGCAGCTTCAGCCACTGCAGCCAATTGGGGAGTGAACCAGTACATAAAAGATCTCTCTCTCTCTCTCTCTCTCTCTCTCTCTCTCTCTCTCTCTGCCTTTCCTCTATATGTAACTCTGACTTTCAAATAAGTAAATAAATCTTAAAAAAAAGATTTTGGAACATCAGGATCCCTCAAGAACTTGATTCTCAGAGTTATTTCAGAATATCATTGTAGATCAATGTGAAACTAAAATATGGACTAAGTAAATTAGGTTAATGGAATGCTAACAGTATTTTTTAGGAGGTCACATATAAGTAAAACTAGGGAAATTTAAGGCCAATTTTATTAATATAATCTAATGAATTTTCAATAATTATTATTTCTAACTCTCCATATTCTGAAACACAAATATTATCCTATGTTATTTTTTTAAATAATGTGTTCCTTTCTTTTTTTAAAGATTTATTTTTATTTATTTGAAAGACAGAGTTACAGAGAGAGTTGGAGAGAAAGAGAGAGATCTTCCATCCACTGGTTTACTCCCCAGGTGGCCGCAATGGCTGGAGCTACACCAATCTGAAGCCAGGAGCCAGGAGCCTCCTCCAGGTCTCCCACATGTGTGCAGGGAACCAAAGCCTTGAGCCATTGTCCCATTGTCCGCTTTCCCAGGCCACAGCAAAGAGCTGGATCAGAAGTGGAGCAGCCTGGACAAGAACCGGCGTCCATATGGGATGCCAGCACTGCAGGCCAGGGCTTTGATCTGCTGCACTACAGCGCCAGGCCCTCTCCTATGTTATTAAATAAGACAGACAACCTTGTTCAGAAAGGTTTTTTTAAAAAATATATAGAGAGAATAAAAATCTTTTTTTTCAAACATATAAGTAGAACACTCACTCAGGAAACACATGAGGGACTTTTTTTCCCATTTAATGCTGCTTACATAAGCAAGAACATGAAGGACAGCAATTGGCATATGAGCATCAGAAAACCTACATTTTCGGTCATTATGTTTTAAATGGATAAACCTAGAGAACAAAAAGCTAGAAGAAATGCGAAAATACTCCCGCTTTCCCAAAAGACAACATAATCAGAGTCTGTGCTGCTGAGTGCTGTAAAAGTGTTAAAATGTCACACCCTGATGAGTTTGAAAAGCCTGTTATGGGAGAAATGAACAAACTCAGAAAAAGCAGTAGACTTAGTCACTCTTTTCTGAAAAACAGCTTTATAGTTTTGAGTTAAAAAAAACTTCTAAGAATTCTATAGCCAACTTTGCTGCCATTCATTTCTAAAACAAATGGATCTGTAAGGGTTCATTCTATATACCTTTGTATTCAGAAATAAAGAGAGCAAAGACATACCTGGAAGACAGCAAATCTTAAATATATCCAGAATTCATTATACAGAGGGAGAAATCAAATTACACAAGCACATTATCTATCTCCTTCTATTTATCAATCTACTCTTATATGCATAATTTTTCCTTAGAAAATAATTAATTTCAAACTATAGGAAATTAACCATCTTATTGCTTCCAATAAATACATTGGTAAACATCAGTTTTTATAAAAGAATTTAATTATAAGAAAACAAACATCTAGTGACATAGAATTTTTATTATTATAATATTGCCTCACATCTGGTATAAAAATCAAGATGGTATCTCAATCAATTTACTACTTTGAAACTTTTGGGTAATTTATTAGGGATTGAGGTTGCAGTCCCTACATCCTTGGGATATCATGTATAAATTAATCATATGACTACAGACAAAACAAAAATACAGATACACATTCATACAGAAAACCAGAAAGAGAATGTTTGTTGATCGCCATGTGTACTAGTAGCCTTCTAGCAAGGCAATCTGTGAACATAAAAAGAAAGGGACCTGTATTATTCTAGCTTGGATGCACAGAACATAGGTATCACCTTCATGGGTAGAAGAAAGGATATGATTTGCTATATGTCAAAATTATTCCCCATATTTAACATTAAAGAACAGTATTTGAATATCAGCAGTGAAGGTAGCATCATGAACCTACTAGAAATAGTACCAAGTGCTGTATTAAAGATCTGTGTTCTAGGAGTAAATAAAGCAAAGCTGGAAATCTTAAGTAACAAGTCATGTGTGTGGGTTACACAAGAACAGGACTCCAAGCAGAAAATCCACACTCACCAAAGAGTGAGACTTCATAATTTGGCCAACTTTGAGAGAATGAATAAATAAGATAGCTAATAAAAATAAAATCTTTAATCACATGCACATAGTTTCTAATGATTTCCCCTTTAAACCAATTAGATAAACTGTAAAACTACTAGATCCAATACAAGGTAAGAGGACTTTAGTGGTAGTCTTAGAGCTTGTAAAATCCTAAATGTAGTTTTAGATTCACTTCAGTTTCCTCTCTTGAATGAGTTTGCACTACATTTTTTAAAAATGAAACTTATGACTTTTAAAAAAGCCATGCTGGCTACTAAGTGAAAAAAGCTTCACTTCATCATCATATACTTTGCTGATTTTGTCTTTTAAATCACCTTGATTTGCAGTATTTGCTTATTTTTTATTGTGTAATCCAAAGAAGGATATGAAATTTTATCTACAAATTATTTAATTACCTTTGTCAAGGAATACCAGGAACAGTAATAATTATAATTTTTATTTTTACAAAAAAATTGAATATTCAATTCCTTCTGGAATGTACTATGTGAAAGCAACCCTAAAACATGTGTCTCGGTTCACACATCCAGACTAGGTTGCAACTTCAAAAATCAGCATGGGGTGTGAAAGGCTTATAGTTGTAAGAAATTTATACTGACCCAGGGTTTTGTTCATAATTGTTAATTCTTGACTCATACTTGTTTTTTGAATGTCATGAGAAGATTGTTAATAATATGCATTCAGCTGTACTTTTTGGTCATTTGCTAGTAAACTGGCATTCTGAAAACAAACAAGTAAAGCTTGATTGTTAGCATCTGTCTATTTTCACATGGTAAATACTCATGTTCCTTCCAATGCCAATACAAACTATCATAGTGGTGACATTACATAGAACTTAGGGAGATGGGTTCACCATTTTTTAAAGAGTTGCAGCAAGTTGGCAAGCAAATACTGTCTATAGCTTTTGTTCACTCCAATAGTCTAAGGTTTGGGTAGGTTCCAATATATTTAAGAGAATGACAGTGAATCATTTCTAACATAATTGAAACTTTTAAGTAACAACAGGCAGAATCTTATTAATGATGAAATGACAGAAAAATATTTTTCTAAGGAAGTATTTTATTTATAGCTTAAATAAACAGATAGTATCTACTTTATAGTAGACATTGTTAATTATAATATAGAACACTTGCAAACTATGTAAGAGGGTACTTCAAAAAGTTGTGAAAAATGGAAATAAGAGATAAATTCATTTTGGTGCAAAAACTTTTGAAATCAATGCATACTTTTTTCATGATACTGTTTTTCACAAATCTTTTAAAGCCCCCTTATACAGGTTAAAAAAAGGGATTTGGAGAATGTGCACGACCTCATTATTTGAATGACAGTTGTATATGAGAATCCAACTATAATACTTGCAAATCAGTGATCACAGTTGTGTTCCAATCAGACTCTGGTTACAGACAGATGGATGATGGATTTGACCTGCAGGTTGTCCTTGACCTGACCTTAGCATGTACTGAATCACCTTCTGAATTTCTGTATCTCTGATTTCAATATAATTTTGCTTGGTATCTATGAAACATTCATCTGGATAATCAATGCTTTTTACATAAAATTGTCTCAGTCTTTAAATATTTGGATTAGTTTTAAACAGCATATTTCCATATCTAACCAACAGCCAAAAGGACAATGCAATTCAATATAAAATGAATATATTTGTGCATATATCTTCTTTTATATTGCTATATCAAAATTTCACAATGAACTCTAAAGAGAAAGGTTTATCTACACAGCAAAAGGAAGAGAAAATTCACACTTAATAATATTTAATATGAGTACATTCATTTCACTTCTCTTTGCAATTTCTTATTCTTACCTTCCATAAGTTTCCCTGTCTGTTCTGCACTTCCCCCAGGAAGAATCTTGGCAATATAGGCTCCAATTTCTCCACTATGTCCAGGGATTTCTTTGCCACCCACAATTCTAATTCCTAATCCATTACCTGTATTGAAAAATTAGCAAATTTTTAATAGTAATTTTAAAAAGCAATAGTTATCATAAGCTGTAGGACACACAAAAAGTGGCTGTGGCACTCAGAAGCTAACTGGAACATGAACATTGGAACTAGACATTAATAACAAAATACATTACTCTGATTCCAATAAGTGCTGTGAAATAGAATATTCTGAGGTCTTGCTGTAGTCTTTAATAATTAACTTATTAACAAAATATTTTAATGAAAAACATGCACATAACCTGTGAATTATTATTCTAGCCTATTTCATCAACTAGTATTGTATATTAACATATCATTTACTACAAAGCATAATAAAGTTATCTTGACTGATGAAGAATAATGACTTATATAACTGCATTACTGTACAGAACAGATTTTTCTCTAATGAGCCACATGGAAAGAAGATGGAGAATAATTATTATGAGAAAACTAATGGAGATAAGTATGAATTATTAACATTTTAAATGTTTTTAAAATCAGCTAAAAATGAGCAAGTATATATAGTACCAGACATATTTGTATTTCAAATATCAAAAGAAATTGTAAAATGAGAGTACTAAAAGAAAATATAATTCTTCAATTTTAATAAAGGAATAATTATATGTATACATTGAAATTCATTTCATTCAGTGATTGAAGTACCATTTTCAATTCTGAAAATTTGGAAGTTAAAACCTAACTCTTTTCCAAATCCTATTACCCTTCTACTTCATTCTTCAAGAACAATCTCTGACCAGCATCTATACAGTTCAAACATTCAACAATCAGCAGCAATGTTTCTGTCTTTTCTTCAGCAGGGATATATTTTAATAAAACATAATTTTTTCTTCTTAGTTGATGTAGTACTTCCAACTCAATTTCCTTTCTCCTTATTTTCCTTTTTTCTTTCCTCCTTTCTTGCCTCCCTCGCATTATTTTCTCCCATTTCTCTCTTCTCCTTCTCTACCATCACCTCCTCCATCTGCAAATACTCTGAAGATTTAGCTTAAATAATGAAAACATGAGGCGTACTTTCGAATACATCACTAGTCCTCAACTGTACCTGGGGAGCCAGTTGAGTTCTCAGATGTTAGGCTTTAAGGAATCACCAGGATTAATTCCATAATAAGCTATTAGATATTTGTAAATAAGAAATAGCAGGTTGTGATTTAATGCTATAACTAGAACTCCAACAGTATTTTGCACTTTGTGTTGCCATGTGGGGGCAAACTGTTGAAATCTTTACTTAATATATACTAAACTGATCTTCTGTATATAAAGAGAATTGAAAATGAATCTTGATGTGAATGGAAGGGGAGAGGGAGCGGGAAAGAGGAGGGTTGTGGGTGGGAGGGAAGTTATGGAGGGGGGAGCCATTGTAATCCATAAGCTGTACTTTGGAAATTTATATTCATTAAATAAAAACTTTAAAAAAAAACAAGTCTTGCTAGTTAGTGGGATGCCAGCACTGCAGGCAGTGGCTTTACCCACTATGCCACAGCACCAGCCATTTCATTTTCATGACATCCAAATTGGGATGCCAATTACTACTGTAAAATAAACCAATCAGGTAATTTTCTTGGGCCTTTTTAATTTCTACCATAATATCAGTTTACAAATATTTAATATTTATATTTAGCTTTATCTACATGTAAAAAAGATGGAGGAGGTGATGGTAGAGAAGGAGAAGAGAGAAATGGGAGAAAATAATGCGAGGGAGGCAAGAAAGGAGGAAAGAAAAAAGGAAAATAAGGAGAAAGGAAATTGAGTTGGAAGTACTACATCAACTAAGAAGAAGAAATTATGTTTTATGAAAACAATGTTAGCCCAAGTTTTATAGTGTACTAAAGACATTTTAGAAATTACAAAATGAGGCCTTTCAAATGGCCACTGAAGAGTTACAGGGCAAGTTATCTTTGAAAAGAAAAGCATATTCTTAACCCAAGGTTCGCTTTCATTTTTCACTGTTGAATTACTCATGAGCTGTAATTCATAATTCGTTAAAGATTTCACTAAAAACTTGAATAAATATTAACTTTATAATGTGATCAGCATATCCACATTGGCATTAAGACACAGTCTGAGACACCTAAAAATGACTCAAGAGATTACCTTAGGATAAAGAGCTACACACATGCAAGACCATGTCCCATGTCAAATTTTTCCTATTATATAATCTATATAGAGGACAGAAGAATAGTTTAAAGCATCTCTCACGTATTTCTTCTAAACTACAGAGTTAGAATCTAAGTGTACTCCATGAAAAGTTATTTTATCTCCATATAATCTATAATGCACCCATATACTTAAAATCCACAAATAAACTTAAGGTTGTCACACTTTATAAAGGCAAAAGGAGAGTTGTGAAATGTCAACATTTATTAATTAGCCTAAGTGGCTTTGTTTTTTTATTTGAACAATTTGGTGACCATTTCATATGGTAGATGACAATGCCTGGAGGATTGTCATTGGATCCTTAAAGCCATTTCATTCTTAGTGACTGAGCACTTTCTAAAACCCTGTGGTAAAGGAGCACAGACACACTAATTATTTCTTTTATAAAATATATCCTCGTTTTTCAGAGGGTCTTAGCTTTCCATGCCTAAACTATTCTCATGGGCTCTTCAGCCAGATCCGAATGCCTTAAGGACTGATTCTGAGGCCAGAGTGCTATTTAGGACATCTGCCATTCTATGAGTCTGCTGTGTATCCTGCTTCCCATGTTGGATCATTCTCTCCCTTTTTCATTCTATCAGTTAGTATTAGCAGACACTAGTCTTGCTTAGCCTCGGCAACTCATGACCAGAGCCTAGGGAGATTACTGACGCCATAAACAAGAGTGTCAAATTGTTAAATCAACATCAGGAGTCACTGTGTACTTACGTCTCATGAGGGATCTGTCCTTAATGTGTTATCCAATGTGAAATAATGCTATTACTAGTACTGAAACAGTATTTTTACACTTTGTGTTTCTGAGTGGGTGCAAACTGATGAAATCTTTACATAGTATATATTGAATCGATCTTCTTTATATAAAGATAATTGCAAATGATTAAAAAATCTTGGTGTTAAACTGGAAATTGCATAGACAATTAATCAATTTTTTTTTAAAAAATGATGTAGGATCTCTGTACTTAATGTGCTGTACATTGTGAATTAATACTATAACTAGTACTCCAACAGTATTATCATTTTGTGTCTCTATGCGAGGGCAAACCGTTGAAATCTTTACGTAATATGTACTAAATTGATCTTCTGTGTATAAAGAGAATTGAAAATGAAACTTGATGTGAACAGAAGGGGAGAGGGGGCGGGAAAGGGGAGGGTAGGGGGAGGGAGAGAAGTTGTGGGGGGGGGGGAGCCATTGTAATCCATAAGCTGTTCTTTGGAAATTTATATTCTTTAAATAAAAGCTTTATAAAAAAAAAAGAAAAAAAATATATCCTCTTGCTAGTAAACTCAGACACTAAAATACTTTTTAAATACACTTCATAAAACTCAGTGGAATAATAGTCATGACAATACGATGAGGAATGATATTATATACACAGAAATGAAGCCAAAAACTATTGTTCTTACTGCTATTGTTTAATGGCATTCTTTTACATGTAGATAAAGCTAAATATAAATATTAAATATTTGTAAACTGATATTATGGTAGAAATTAAAAAGGCCCAAGAAATTACCTGATTGGTTTATTTTACAGTAGTAATTGGCATCCCAATTTGGATGTCATGAAAATGAAATGGCTGGTGCTGTGGCATAGTGGGTAAAGCCACTGCCTGCAGTGCTGGCATCCCATATGGGTACTGGCTCCACTTCTTATCCAGGTCTCTGTATGGCCTGGGGAAGCAGTAGAACGTGGCCCAAGTCCTTGGGCCCTTGCACTCACATGGGAGACCTAGAAGAAGCTCCTAGTTCCTGGCTTCAGATCGGCCCAGCTCTGGCCATTGCAGATACTTGGGGAGTGAACCAGCAGATGCAAGACCTCTCTCTCTCTGCATCTGCCTTTCAAATAAATAAATAAATAAATCTTTAAAACAAGAAAATGAAATGGATTTATATAACTTCTGAGGATTTAAATCTTGTATCTTGATTTTACATTTCTATAGTTTCAACTCCAAGTTTTATATATTAAATACAGATACAAATGTCAAAAAATACACCCATAAAAATGTAATGCCCATACTCAACCCACAAGCAGGAGGCCAATAAAAGTTTGGTAAACTTAAGTAACATTAATTTTAAACTGAAATGCTAAGAAATAAATGGCCTTTGATTAATGATGTTTATAGTATAATTGTTTTCCAACTTCTGACACATTTTTATTACCATAGTCTCCTTTTCTCCTTCTGTTCTATCTAGAAGCATTGTTAACATGCTACTGAGATGCCATGAAAATGCATTGGTCTTGCTACTGAGTTCCCAGTGTGGTAAGGTAGAGAGAACCAATAAGAGAACATAAGTGCTTCACTAAAAAAAAAGAAAGTCAAGAGTTATAGTAATTTCACTAAATATAAGCACAGGTGTAGATATGGAAGTTTTACAGGGTAACTTAAAATTCAGAGAAACTTTATGTTGGGAATATACTATTTGTAGAAAACAGGAGTACATTGATAAAGGTATAAAAACCATTAAGAAAAAATTTACCTCTCCTAATCTTAGAAATACAATTTAAATTCACTATTCTAAGTATCTATATTAATAAATATGGAATCACATAGTCATTTTTAAAATAAACTAATAAAACAAACATGAGTATACTTAGAAAAAATCTTTGCATTTGCATTTAACTTTGCAGTTTAAATCTACTAATTTTGTATATTGATTATTGTTACATTACAAGCTTAGTACTTTAGAGTAGCATAATGAATGTTTTTATTTCTATCATTAGAATAATATATGAAAATATTAAGAGGTCATAATCAGAGCATTAAATTTGGAGAAAAGGAAAACATTTGTTCTAACATCATCATATGCTACATATAAGCATCAAAGGAAAGTAAAATTTATAGTAGTGAACATACTATATATTTTGAATAGTATTTTTAGTATTTCTAATAAAGTTATCATTGAATGAAAATTTATAGCATAATATATTTAATTGCAAAAATAGGGTTTTGTCAAGGCATTAGCTCACCTAGGAATAAAGCAGATTACCCAAATATTTATGCTTGTGAAGTAGTAATGGTAGTGGACAAGTCCCTCAGAATTATTCAATTGAATGTATTTTATGTAGTTTAAATGTTAATTATAATATTATGGCTATGAGAGTTTATTTTTATACTCCCTCACCTACTAATTTCTGTTATAAATTATACATGTAAATGTTTGGTAACATAAGCCAAAGTACATTAAAAATCCAAAGTAATTTTCTCCATGTGTCATATGAAATACTACAATTTTTCCATATTGGCAATTTCCAGCAACACCCAACCAGAAACATCACACTCCTGCCAAGGCTAAGTCAACTGCACATCTGAGTATGCAAATGGTAAACTCAGCTGCTCCTATTAGTTTTTTCTTATGCAGCTATTGCTCTCAGGCCTTAGTTTTATCTGTATCATTTATATATATTAAGGATTCATAGAGGACTTTCCATTCCACATTGCTGTGAACATAAGCTCACATTCATTCACTATCCACATCCTGGTATGATTCCAAAATAATTCCAGGAAATATTTTATGACTGTCACTTTCCTACATGCATTCCTCATTCATGCAAAGATATAGCAATTTCCTTTTTCTTCATTATCGCTTATGTAAAGGCAATTGCAAAATTAGAACTATATAGACTAATCTGAACATTTTCTTGATACTTATAATGGAAAAATCTTCCATGTTCATGAACTGGAAGAATTAATATAATCAAAATGATCTCCCAGTAAAAGTACAAAAGAAATCCAAAGCAAGCAATAGGAATATTCAAGGAAAAATGACAGGGCTAAGTCATTACTTATCAATAGTAACCTTGAATATAAATTCTCTAGTTAAAAAATACAGACTGGCTGAATGGATTAAACAAGACCCATCTATTTGCTGCCTATAAGAAACACACTTCAACAACAAAAATGCAAGCAGACTAAAAGTGAAAGGATAGAAAAAGATATTTCTTGTAACGGAAAGCAGAAATGAGCAGATGTATCCATCCTAATATCAGAAAAAAATAGACTTTAACACAGAAACTATTAAGAGACAAAAAAGGGCACTATGTAATAATTAAGAGATCAGTTCAACAGGAAGAAGATGTGACTACAATAAATGTATATTTACCCAATTTCAGAGATCCTGGCTATTTAAAAAAATGCTAATGGATCTCAAGGGAGACATAGTCTCCAATACAATAGCAGTGGGGGACTTCAACACCCCACATTCATCAATGAACAGATCAACTAGACAGAAAATCAACACAGAAACAACAGAATTAATCTACACTATGGACCAAAAGGACCTACCTTATAGCTACAGAACCTTTCATCCCACAGTTGCAGAATACACATTCTTTCTCTAGAATAGACCATATGCCAGGCCATAAACCCAATCTCAGCAAATGCACAAAAAAAATCACAATAATACCATGCATCTTTTCTGACCACAATGGAAAAAAGCTGAAAACTAACAACTCAAGAACCTCAAAAACACTTGGCATGGAGACTGAAAAACATGCTATTGAATAAACAGTGAGTCTTAGAAGAAAAGTGGGAGTGGGAGTGGGAGGGGGAGGAAGGGTAGAGTAGGAAGAATCACTATATCCCTAAATTTGTATATATGAAATGCAAGAAGTTTATATGCCTTAAATAAAAGATTTCTAGGTTAAAAAATGAAATCAAAAGAGAAATTTTTAAAAAAAACTTCCAGAAATGAATAAAGATAACAAGAAAACATACCAAATTTATGGGATACAGCAAAAAGAGTGTTAATAGGAAAATTTATACAATTGGTCTACATCAAGAAATTGGAAACACACCAAATAAATGAACTATAAATGCACCTGAAGGACCTAAAAAAAATTACAATGAGCCAAACCCAAAATTAATAGGAGGAAAGAAATAATTAAAATTAGAGAAGAAATAAACAAAATTGAAACTAAAAATACAATACAAAAGATCAGTGAAATGAAGAGCTGATTCTTTGAAAAAAAATAAAATTGATACACCATTGGCCCAGCTAACAAATAAAGAGGAAGAATACCCATATCCATAGAATCAGAGATGAAAAAGGAAATTTACCAACAGATGCCATGGAATCAAAAAGAAACATCAGGAATTACTACAAAGAGATATTTGGTAACAGATAGGAATATCTAGAAGAAATGGATAGATTCCTAGACACACACAGTCTACCAAAACTGAGTCACAAAGACACAGAAAACCTAAATAGACCAAAAACTAAGATGGAGACTGAATCAGTAATAAAGACCCTCCTAGCAAAGAAAAGTTCAGGACCAGATGGTGTCACTGTTGGATTCTACTAGATATTTAAAAAAGAACTAAATCCAATTCTTTCAAGCTATTTGAAACATTTGAAAGAGAGGGAATCTGCCTAAACTCCTTCAACGGGGCCAGCATCAACATAATTCCTAAACCAGAAAAAAAAAACACAACAGAGAAAGAGAACTATAAACCAATATCCCTAAAAAACATAGATGCAAACATCCTCAACAAAATACTAGCTAATTGAATCCAAAAACACATAAGAAAGGTCATTCAACCAGACCACGTGGGATTTATCCTTGGTATGCAAAGTAATAAATGTGATACATCACGTTAACAAACTGAAGAACAAAAAACATAGAGTTACCTCAATAGATGCAGAGAAAACATACAATATCCTTTCATGATGAAAACTCTAAGCAAATTGAGTACAGAAGGAACATTCCTCAAGACAATCAAGACAATGTATGACAAATCCACCTAATTGAATGAGAACTGAATTGATCTGGAAATATATCAGGATGTCCACTCTCACAGCTGGTATTCAGTACAGTCCTGCAAGCTTTAGCCAGAGCCATTAGGCAAGAAAAAGAAATCAAATGGATAAAAATTGGAAAGAAAGAAGTTAAACTATCCCTATATACAGATGACATGATCCTATATGTAGGTGAACCAAAAGACTCCACTTTGACATTACTGGAACTCATAAGAGCTTTATAAAGTAGCAGGATATAAAATTAACACAAAAAAGTCAAAGCTTTTGTATATACAGATAATGCCATGGCTGAGAAAGAATTTCTAGTTCAATCCCATTCACAATAGCTACAGAAAAGTAAATACTTTGGAAAAAATTTAACCAGGAAGTCAAAGATCTCTACATGAAAATTGGGAAACATTTTTAAAAAAGAAATAGAAGAAGATAAAAAAAATGGAAAAATCTTCTATATTCATGGATTGGAAAAAATTAACGTCATCTTAACTTCCATACTACCAAAAGCATTTTACAGATTCAATGTGATCGCAATCAAAAGAACAATGACATATTTCTCAGATTTAGAAAAAATAATGCTAAAATTCAAATGGAAACACAAGACCCCAAACAGCTAAAGCAATATTATAAAATAAAAACAAAGCCAGAGGCATAAAAATATCAGATTTCACGACCTACTACAGGGCAGTTATAATCGAAGCAGCTTGGTACTGACACAAATATAGACAGACAGACCAATGAAACAGCATAGGAACACCAGGAATCAATCTAAGCATCTATACCCAACTAATCTAAAATCAATTCCTGGAGGAAGGACAGTCTCCTCAACAAATAGTTCTGGGAAAATTTGATCTCCACAGCAGAAATATGAAACAAGACCCCTATCTTTACCTTACACAAAAATTAACATAAAATTGATCAATTTAATCTACAATTACAAAATTCTGACATAGTTTTTAGCTTCCAGCATTTTAATACAAATGCTGTCTGTTAAATTAATAAGCAATTGTATTAATATTTACATTTTGGTTAAGCAAATATACGAGGTACATACAAGTATGGTAACATAATACTTTTTTTTTTTTTTTTTTACACAGGCAGAGTGGACAATGAGAGAGAGAGAGACAGAGAGAAAAGGTCTTCCTTTTGCCGTTGGTTCACCCTCCAATGGCCGCCGCGGACGGCGCACTGCAGCCTGCGCACCGCGCTCGTCCGATGGCAGGAGCCAGGAGCCAGGTGCTTTTCCTGGTCTCCCCATGGGGTGCAGGGCCCAAGCACCTGGGCCATCCTCCACTGCACTCCTGGGCCACAGCAGAGGGCTGGCCTGGAAGAGGGGCAACCGGGACAGAATCGGTGCCCCGACCGGGACTAGAACCCGGTGTGCCGGCGCCGCAAGGTGGAGGATTAGCCTGTTGAGCCACGGCGCCGGCTGACATAATACTTTTCAACTACTACTGTTTTTACAAGGAGTTGAGAAACTGATTCAGGGAAAACAGAAATAAATATGCTGAGTCATTTTAGGGATTTTTCCCACCCAAGCAAACACAAAGGTGAATTGTTTATATTTTACTTTTATCTAACTTGCTATTACATCAGATTTATTAATTTTTATGTTAAAACCTGTCAAAATTCAGGTGTTCAGATTATTTTTATACATCAAATGTCAAAATCAAGTTTCTGCTGGTGAAAGAAGTATTCAACATAGTTTAATAGTTTCTACCTTCCAAAATATATCAAGGGATACTTTGTCTTATTTAGTATAATTATTTATTTTCTTTACTCTTAAAATTATTACTCCATCTGGTATGGACAAGAAATGTATTCCATGGTGAGAAATGACTGAGTTCAGAATATTCAAACATTCCATTGAAATTATGCTTTAAACAAAAGGTGAATTCATTTTATTTATTTTCATCCAACCTTCTGTTACATGAGATTTATTGATCTTTCTATTGTTAAAACCTCTCAAATATATGATTTGGAACCCATGGATTTCATCTGTTTTTGTGCCTTGCTTTAATATAATTTTTAAATTTTTCTTGAAATTTGACCTTTACTTAATCAATCAACATTATAAACACAGACCATCACTTTGTATCCTATACATATATAATGTTTCAATGTCATCTTGCATTTAACTTATTACGTATTTTTTTCTCAATTTTCTCTTATCTGGGAGGGGAGTTGAAAGCAAAGAAAAAGCAGTATTCTGTGTTTGACAATATTCTGAAGTTTTTTTGCATTACCTTCCTTTGTCACCTATACATTTTGAGATAGGTACTATCCATTCCAATTTCATAACAAAGCAGCTCAGACAAAAGATTAGAAAGTTGGCCGGCGCCGTGGCTCAACAGGCTAATCCTCCGCCTTGCGGCGCCGGCACACCGGGTTCTAGTCCCAGTCGGGGCACCGGATTCTGTCCCGGTTGCCCCTCTTCCAGGCCAGCCCTCTGCTGTGGCCCAGGAGTGCAGTGGAGGATGGCCCAGGTGCTTGGGCCCTGCACCCCATGGGGAGACCAGGAAAAGCACCTGGCTCCTGGCTCCTGCCATCGGACGAGCGCGGTGCGCCGACCGCGGCGGCCATTGGAGGGTGAACCAACGGCAAAAGGAAGACCTTTCTCTCTGTCTCTCTCTCTCACTGTCCACTCTGCCTGTAAAAAAAAAAAAAAAAAAAAAAAAAAAAAAAAAAAAAAAAAATTAGAAAGTTATTATAGGTTGGCCATCACAAGAGCTAAGATTAGAAAATGTTTTTTCTTGACTCCCAGATACTTTTCCTTTCTAAAAGCCTTCACTCATCACTCTAATTGTCAAACCCATATTCTAGAAGATCGATATAAAACCTTACTCCTTTATTTGAACCCCATTTCTTCTTCACATACATTGTACATTACTATCACCATTTATACTCCTCCCCAAAAGGATATGTTGAATATTTTCACCCTTTTTCATGGAATCAGTTATTCTTGCCTTTTTTCTACTTTATTAACAGTTCATACAAAAATGTGATAAACAACCTCTGGCCAAAAGCAAAACCCTTAATGTCACTTCCTTAGCCGGAACACAATACACAAGCACTATTTGTCCTGACAGATGTCAGAAAAATTGATAATATTTCAGCAGAAATAGCCTTGACAATAAAAATTTCTTTTGTTTCTAAGAATATTTTTGTTATCAAGTTTCACTAAACTTTACCTCAAAGAAATTGTGGTTTTTGCAACAGACTCAACCTGAACTCCTTATAATTTTCAAAAGATTTATTAATTTGAAAGACAAAATGACAGAGGCTGGCGCTGTGGTGCAGCGGGTTAAAGCCCTGGCCTGAAGCACTTGGCATCCCATGTGGACACTGACTCCAGTCTCGGCTGCTCCTCTTCCAATCCAGCTTTCTGCTATGGCCTGGGAAAGCAGTGGAAGAGGTCCAAGTCCTTGGGCCCCTGCACCCACGTCGGAGACCCAGAAGAAGCTCCTGGCTTCTGGCTCCAGATTGACAGTTACGGCCGTTGCTAGAGTGAACCAGCATCTGGGGAGTAAACCAGCAGATGGAGAACCTGTCTCTCTCTGTCCCTACCTCTCTCAGTAACTCTTTCTTTCAAATAAATACAATAAATCTTAAAAAAAAAAAAAAGACAACATGACAGAGAGAAAGGAATTTTCTATCTACTGATTCACTCCTCACATGACTGCAATGGCTAGGGCTGGTCCATGACAAAGCCAAGAACCAGGAACCTCATGCAAGTTTCCCACTTGTGTGGCAGGAGCCCAAGTACTTGGGTTATCTTCCACTGCTTTCTGAGAAGCATTAGCAGGGAGTTGGAACAGAAACAGTGAGCTAGAAATTGAACCAGTGCTCTTATATGGGTTGCTGGCATTGCCAGCAGAGGGTTAACTTGCTGTGCCACAGTACCAGCTCCTGAACTTTATTTTATTTATATAGCTTTACACTCAACTTATTACTAAAAATAAGACTTACAATTACAAATTAACTAGTATATAAAGTCACTATCTAGCTTGGTAGTTAATATGATGTTAAGAGGCCCATGTCCCATTTCAGAGTCTCTAGGTTTGATATCTAGCTCAAGCTCCTGACTCCAGATTCCTGCTAATGCAGATGGTGAGAGGCAGCAGTGATGGCTCAAGTAATTTGGAGAGACCTGGATTGAGTTCCTGGCTTCCAGCTTTGGCATGGCCCAGTCTCTGCCATCAGGGGCATTTGGGGAGTGAACCAGCTGATGGGAGCTGCTCCTCTCCCTCTCTGTCTCGAGTAAATTAATGAGGACAAGAGTGTACAAAATATTATGGTGAGTTCATAGTTGGCTTGGTAAGCAGAATCTGAATTGAACTTGACAGTGTTAACATCACTGAAATCATTGCAAGTTTAACTTCCTTTACAGTGTCTATTTTTCGTTTGTCTTGATTCCTTAAAAACTTTTTGGGGCCAACCCTTTGGCTAGTGGGTAAAACAGCTGTCTGTAGTGCCGACATCCCGTATAGGTGCCGGTTCATGTTCCAGCTGCTCCACTTCCAATCCAGCTCTCTGCTGTGGCCTGGGAAAGCAGTGGAAGATGGCCCAAGCGCTTGGGCCCCTGCACCCACATGGGAGACCCGGAATAAACTCCTGGCTCCTGGCTTCTGATCTGCACAGCTCCAGCAGCTGCAGCCAATTGGAGAGTGAACCAGAGGATGGAAGACCTCTCTCTTTCTGCCTCTTCTTCTCTCTGTTTATAACTCTGACTTTCAAATTAATAAATAAATCTTAATCAAGGGGGAGAAGAAGAGGCGGGGAGAGAGAAAGACAACAGCCCATCCATTGGTTCACTCCTCAATGTCTACACTCAATGACTGCAATGGCTAGGGCCAGAGGTGGGGACCAGGAACTCAATCCAGATCTTCCACATGGGTGTCAGGAACAAGGGACTCAATTACTTTAGCCATCACTGCAGTTTGAGACAGACGCAGACACTGAACCCAGGCACTCTGATTCAGTCATCATCACTGCTAGGCCAAAGGCTGCCACTGGCCCCTTTAATACATTCTGTAATAGCAAAACAACACCAAAAAATAATAACATGAGCTTGAATATTAAATAAGTCACTGGAAGGAAGGAAGTAGTAGTTGTGGCTTAAGGGCTAAAATTAAGATTCAACATGATGGGCTTCCCTATTTTTTGATGCTGTCTGAAGGGCAGATCCACAAGTGATACTGCCTACCCTCCTTTGCCAGATAAGTGTACTGGACAGACAACACTCCTAGGTAAGAAGATTAGGTGCAGTTCCAGCTTTTCAGTGAGCAACAGGTTTCAGGGATTATTCAAGAAGCCAATCAAACCTTCCTGTAGGAACTGGGGACATGCCCACCATTTGCTACCAAAAACCTTGCCAGCCACAGCCCCTGGTGGTTCACTCTGCTCCTGAACACAACCTTTATGTGGCCTGTATTGCGTGTGGTGTCCTGCTGTCCAGTTTGTGAGCATATGTGACTGGCAAACTGCAGCTGACCTCACATTTCCAGAGTTCGGCATCATGGGATCAGCCCTCCCCATTACCCTAATAGGACAGAAAGTGCTCTCTCACCAACCAGGGGAATAGGACACAATGAAATGTTTAAAGACAGGATAAAAGAGGAATCTGACAATATATGTTAAAATATACTTTTCTTAAAATTGTACCATTTTAATTTCTTACAGTGAATACCGAATGAAAAATAATTTCTTATTTTGGGCTGGCTAACTGGGTAGAAATTTTCTACTAACAAAATTGACATCTAAGGAACATTCAAAGTATCTCTGCCCTTTAACCAAGTAATTCTTTTCCAGGGAATGCAGTGTAGAATGATAAACAACATGGTAGTAGTTTTCTATTGCACCATTGTTTATAATAGTAAAAAGGAGAAGCTGGATCAGAAGTGGAGCAGCCAGGACTTAGGAATTGGCACCCATATAGGATGCCAGTGCTGCAGGCAGCAGCTTAACCTGCTATGCATCAGTGCCCGGCCCAGTCTTAATCTCTTCACCACTATCAGGTTTTATAGAAAATTTATATTATATTACAAAACACTTGAATCTATATACCCATGCTGTATACATATGCATATGTATATAAGAAAAAGCAAAAATGATAATGTGTATGTCCATTTAGCTACTGCAAGCTGAGAGCCAGATAGAGGGTTTGTCTGAGATCTCTCACTAAGGGTAAACAGAGTAACAAAAATCTTAATGAGAAAATGGGAATACATATATTCTCTATATCCCATTTTCAATGTTAATTTGAGAAAATGAATAAGTACAGGGCAAAAAATTGTACATGTACCTATATGTGCTCATAGTGTGAACCATTTTTATATTCAGTAAATAGCTGCTTCTACTCATTGTTCTTATTCTATTTCTTCAGTTATTCTGCAAGTTTTGGAAGCAGAGTTCTTATCATAGACTTCTCCCATATCGGCCTCTTATTTCATGATGTTGAATCCAGATTCATTGTTGCATATCAACATGCTTATAGTGGCAGACAGACTTCTACAGACTGTAAATCTCCTTTCTATAATCCTACATTATTTAAAGTAGACTTTGTGACTGGCTAATTTGTGATTTTTAGTATCTTTATGTTTTTATTGAGGGAAAACACTAGAATCATGTTAGGTTTAAAAAAAACTAATCTACTAATAATACTACAAATTTGAGAAACACTGATGCAATGTATAGAATTATTTTTCCATGTTCTATTTAGAATCTGAATTTAAATCATTTCTATCTAAAATAGGGAATTTTCACTGTAAACATGTAATTAAGAGAAAAGAGAATAATATTTGCATTTGACAGAAATTACTATACTTCCAAATTACTTCACAGGAATGGTCATCTTTCCATTTGTTTATTGTTTAAGGCCCTTGCCTATATTCCTGCTAAACTAGGGTCTTTTTGTTTGTTCATCCTTTTATTTGGTGGAATATTAAGCCCTTGACTGTAGTATAAATTAAAAATATGTTATGTCAAAAATAAGAAAGAACGAAAGAAAGAAAGGAAGGAAGAGAAAGAGGGAGAGAAGGAGAGAGGGGGAAAGAGTAAGGGAGGAAGAAAATATTATATTCTTGGAATTTTGCCTATGAACTACATCAAATCTGTAAAAATTTTAAAAAATTTAAAAAAGAGCAAACCAGCAAAAAGAAAAACACACAAATTTCTTCATAGCTAAATAGAAAACTTTTAAATACCTCTAAAATGTTTAAGATTTTCTTTTTCTTTTTTTGACAGGCAGAGTGGACAGTGAGAGAGAGATAGAGAAAGGTCTTCCTTTGCCATTGGTTCACCCTCCAATGGCCGCCGCGGCCGGCGCGCTGCAACCGGCGCACCACGCTCATCCGATGGCAGGAGCCAGGTGCCAGGTGCTTTTCCTGGTCTCCCATGGGGTGCAGGGCCCAAGCACTTGGGCCATCCTCCACTGCACTCCGGAGCCACAGCAGAGAGCTGGCCTGGAAGAGGGGCAACCGGGACATTATCCGGTGCCCCGACCAGGACTAGAACCCGGTGTGCCGGCGCCGCAAGGCGGAGGATTAGCCTGTTGAGCCACGCGCCGGCCTAAAATGTTTAAGATTTTCACTATTTTCTTTGATTTTTGCATACTTACTTTCTTTGGTTGTGTGGAGAATGTAATTACTTATGTATACAAGATCATTATTAAAAATGTAACAAATTCCATTCAAAAAATCCACCTATACATTTGCTGAAGTATGAGGGTCCATTGCTGTGGTTATATGCGTGGCTCCATGTCTGTACATTTCTCCTCCTTTCATCAAAATTAATATATAAGTAATTCAATGCCTTTACATGTTGCCAGTGATTGAGGTCTCTACTGATCAACAACAGTGGAACATCTGAATGCTCCTGTTGGGTTTGAAAACTTTCTCAAACCCTTCTGCTCAGCTTCTTAAAAATTTGTCATCAACTCTCTTCAGGTCTCTGGAAATCTTCCTCAGAAAGTTAATGGACTCATTTATATGACATGTTAATAAAATATCTGGGCTACTTTCCTCAAATTCCTGGGGTTTTTCAGATTATTGTTGTTTCTTTGATCCATTTGTCTACAATTGCTATGATTCTATTTGATGAGTAATTCTGGGTGGAAGTATAGTAGACCTGCAATTTTCTTTTTGTAAGTAAAAAAATAAAATCAAGACTATAATAAAATATTTATATGAGCTGGTGCAGGGTTGCAGTGGGTTGAACCGTTGCCTGCGGCACCAGCATCCCATATGGGCACTGGTTAGAGTGCCAGCTGCTTTACTTTTGATCCAGCTCCCTGCTAATATGTATTGGAAGACAATGGAGGATGTGTAAGTGCTTGGGTCCCTATATTCACATGGGAGACCAGGAAGAAGCTCCTGATTCCTGGCCCAACCCTATCCATTACAGCCATTTGGAGAGTGAACCAGAGGACAGAGGATCTCAACCTCTCTCTCTCTGTTCCTCTCTGTAACTCTGCCTTTCAAATTAAAATAAATAAATAAATAAATAAATAAATAAATAAATATTTATAAACTAGCACTTAGAAGAACCTTGTAACATATTTCAATATATGGCTTATTTCATAAGGAATAACTGAAACATTTAAGTATAAGAAGATGTAGACAATGTAAACAGTCCAGAAGAATTTGGTATTTTAATACCATTTAAGAAATGTACTGTAAAATTAAGTAGAAATATTGTAAAGTAAAACAAAAAGAGTGAGGAAAAGTTCTCTCCCAAAAAGAGAATGACATAGATGGACAAAACATTATAACTGAATTAGTCAGTGTTTAATTATTATAATGAAATAACTGAGGCAGACTACTTAAAAGGAAAGAGATTCATTTTATTTCATATTTCTGGAGGTAGAAAATAGAAACAGCATGGTGCAGGCTCTGTAAGGTGACCTCTGTACTATATAACATCAGGCCAGGAATATATGTGTTCTTTCTACATCTGTGTGATATCTCCCCTGAATCTTTTAAAGCCACCAGCAATCAATTTTGGGGACATCAACCTACTAGCCCAATTGAATTCAATCATTTCCCACTACTAAATACCATATTTTATTAAGTTTTCACCCTCGTAATGCCATTATCATAACACCATGGGGATGGCACTCTAACATGAATCTAGGGGTACAGAATATATTCAAATCATTGCAACAACCAGCCATTATCACTCCGGAAGGAGAACAAAAGCATACCACAAATCAAGAAGCATTTGATCATGAGAAACTATTGATCTTTGAACAAGAACAGTGGACATCTTCGTTGTACTTATCCTGAGGCTGTTCCCATCCCTGCTCAGTTGTCCTTGCTAGCTCTCTTGGGCAGCACAGGCTGTGAAAACCAGAACCTTTGCTGCTATAGGGGATGGGGCAAGCACTAGCACTAAGGATTATCTGGGGATTACATTGGGAGACTGGGAATTGACAGCCATAAATAGATTTAATAAGCTCAGCCCATATCCCTAAGGAAAGGGAGGCTGTGTCCAGGCTCAGCAGAGACCAAGCAGGATATGAATCCAAAAGGTTACAGCGATGTGTAGTAGAACTGAAAAACTGGAAGACTTAAAAACTTCTTGAACTTTGAATATTCTCCCCAGTCTATACACAAATTCAACAACAAAGCTTTATGGATAAGTTGAAGATTCTAGAGTAGAATTTCTGTCCAATCAATGGCTTAAGCCATTCAGGCACAACTCCTAGGGATTTGGTTTTAAAATTAAACTATATAACAATAGTAATATTAATCATGATGACAATAGGAAAAAAAAAAAAACTGGGGCCGGTGGTGTGGTCCAGCAAGTTACAGTGTGGCCCTTAGCACTAGCATCTCATATGAGTACCAGTTCTGTGGGTGATCCTGTGCCTGGCTTGGGGAATGCCTGCCTAGCCCATATAGGAGGTTAAGAGGGCATGGCACACCTTGCCTCCCAGGAAAGACCCTGGTCTTTCTGACCACACTGAGACCCACATATGACCTGACTGCTGGCAGGCAGCAGGGGCCCCAGGCACATTTCCCCCACCCCCACTTCCTGCTGAGGAGCCTTGTAAACAGCTCCCAGGTGTGTCCCAGTCCCATAAGATCACCTGGAAGGCTACATAGGCTACATGACCTTCAAGCTGACTGGAGAAGTGTAGAGGTGCCAATATCTGTTGCTACCCTGAGCTAGCTACTCCTCTTTATCTGCCCTATAAAAGTTTGTGCATGATTGGTAATAAATGGACATGCTCATCAGAACTGTCTCTGGTGCTTCTTACTGAAGAACACTCACCCCACCATCCCAACAGGTGGGTCTCAGAGGATGAATCCACACAGTTCAAGTCCTGGCTCCTCCACTTCTGATTCAGCTCCCTGCTTATGTGCCTAAGAAAGTAATGGAAGATGGCCCAAGTTCCTGGGCCCCTGTCATCCATGTGTGAGAGACGGATGAAGTTCTAGGTTCCTGGATGTGTCCTGGCTAATTCCTAGTAGTTGCAGCCATTTGGATAGTAAATCAGCAAATGGTAGATGTCTCTTTCTCTCTCTCTCTCTCTCTCTCTCTCTCTCTCTCTCTGCCTGTATCTCCTTCTTACTGTAACTATACCTTTAAAATAAAAAAAATATTAAAGAGAAAATAGAAAACAACTGAGTGGAGATATCCATTTTCATATACCATAGGAGAGATTTCCAGTTAGGAGAAAACATGAATACAGTTTTGCTACATGTATTATCTAAAGCATTTAGGCTTCACCAAAAAATCTGTCACATGAAAACCAACAGGAAAATCTGATCTATACTCGGGCAGAAAACAATTAGATGAAACAGTCTCTCAGAGACCCTCGAAATTTTATTTAGTAAGCAAAGACCCTAGAGCTCCTATCCCAAACATGCTCAAAGAACTACAAGAGACTGTGGTTACAGAATTAATGTGCGGCTCAGAAAATAAAGTCAATAAAGAAGTAGAAATTAGAGATTGGCATTGTTGCATAGCAGGCATGGCTACCACCTGTGAAGAGAGCATCCCATATGGGCGCCAGTTCATGTTCAGGCTGCTCTACTGCCTTCACTCCACTTCCTTACTTCCACTTTCCTGCTACTAGTCTTGGTTAAGCAGAGGAAGATGTTCGAAGTGTTTGGGCCCCTGCCACCCGTGTGGGAAACCCTGATGAGATTCCTGGCTCCTGGCCTCAGCCTAGCCCAGCCCTGACCATTGCAGCCATTTGGGGAGTGAATCAGCAGATGAATGATCTCTCTCTCTCTCCCTCTCTCTCTCTCTCTCTCTGTGTGTGTGTGTGTGTGTGTGTGTGTGTGTGTAACTCAGGCTTTCAAATAAACAAGTCTTTTTAAAAAAAGAAGTAGAAATTACAAAAATAAGTAAAGAGAAGTCATGAAGTACAAATGAAATAAGAAATTTACTAGCGATTCTAAATCAGCAAAATGGAATGTAGACAAAATAAAATGTAGTTCAAGTTTTTAACTCATTTTAGGAAGTTACATTTTGTTTTCATGCTGGATGAGGAAGCCAGGTAACTGGATGAATGGTTTTCCAAATCAGGGCACAGACTTTTGGCGTTTTGCATTTCAAGGTTTGTTTTATTGTTTTGGGTGCATCAGCCAATTTTTCCTTGTTTATCAGCAATTGCTTGCATTCTAATCCTTCTAATATGAAGAGCAGAGAAGAAAAGATGCAAAGAAAAATGAACACAGCCTTACCTCAGAAACCAGAAGAACATCAAGTGAGTCAACATACAGAGAAAAACCAAGTGAATCACTATATGTGAAATGGGAATCAGTGAAAATATAGTTGGGGAGGCGGAGCCAAGATGGCGGAATAGTGAGGACGCGCACTAGCAGTCCGCAAAAAGATAGTTTAATAAAAACAGAGTTACTGTAGCCTCAGGAAAAATCTCAGGGAAAAAAATGCAGTGGAAATTCTTCCGGACCCAGTGAATGAGATGCAGAGGACCTAGGGAAAAGTAAGTTTGCGAACGGCAAATCGTGCCATAGTGGCACGGGAGCTGCCGGGAGGGACGGGAACCGGACGGAACACAGTCGCCATTGGAATTGAGCGCTTAAACGGGAGCCGATACAGGGATCCCGAGACACTGGCAGGGGGAAGCAGACCCCAGGGAAACAGCACAATTGAGGCGAGCCCACACGGACACTAGCCTCCCTCGTCACCCACCCTGCTAAGTCCAGCTAGATTAAACGCAGTGGCACGGCGCGCGCCCGCCGGCTGAGTCGGGAGCCAGGTGGAACACAATCGCCGCAGGATCTGCGCGCGTGAACGGGAGCCGATACAGGGATCCCGAGACACTGGCGGGGGGAAGCAGACCTCCACGGGGGAAACAGCACAGTTGAGGCGAGCCCGCACGGACACTAGCCCCTCTCGCCGCCCACCTTACGAAGTCGAATTTGATTAAACGCAGTGGGACAAGGTGCACCCGCCCATCACTGAGGCAGACGGAACCAAAAACCCGAGGCTGTAGAAACCTGAAGGGGATCCAAAAACTGGGAACACACCGCGCACACAAACTCCGTTACCTTGACAACCCAGAGAAAGAGTGTGGGGGAAAAAAAAATGCCAAACAAAAACAGATTCCGAGGGAGCAAGATCAAGGAAGACGCTATGATGACCCCAAACGGAAAAGACACCCCAAGTCAGGATTGTGAAGATAATGAGATAGAAGAAATGCAAGAAGCAGATCTCAAAGAATTGATAAGAACATTAAGAAGTTCTCAAAAACAAATTCTTGAACTACAGAAATCTTTAATGGATAAGATAGAAAATCTCTCTCGCGAGAATGAAGCACTACGGAGAAATCAAAACGAAATGAAACAACTAGTAGAACAAGAAGCTACGAGAGTGACAAAAAATCTTAATGAATTGAAGAACTCAATAGATCAAGTGACAAGCAATCTTGAGGGCCTTAAAACCAGAATGGGTGAAGCAGAGGAGAGAATATCGGACCTAGAAGACAGTGAACAGGAGAGGAAACAGTCAAACCAAAGACAAGAAGAGGAAATTAGAAAACTAAAAGATATCGTCGGGAATTTACAGGATACTATTAAAAAACCCAACATTCGGGTTCTAGGTGTTCCTGAAGGTATGGAGAGGGAGAAAGGATTAGAAGGCCTTTTTAGGGAGATAGTAGCAGAAAATTTTCCAGGCTTGGAGAAAGACAGAGAAATCCTAATCCAGGAAGCTCATAGAACCCCTAATAAACATGACCAAAAGAGATCCTCTGCACGACATATTGTAATTAAACTCACCACAGTGAAGCAAAAAGAAAAGATCCTAAAATGTGCAAGAGAGAAACATCAGATTACTCTCAGAGGATCTCCAATTAGACTCACAGCTGACTTCTCAACAGAAACCCTACAAGCTAGAAGGGAATGGCGAGACATAGCCCAGGTACTTAGAGGGAAAAACTGCCAGCCCAGAATATTATACCCTGCAAAGCTCTCATTTGAGAATGAAGGCGAAATAAAGACCTTTCATAACAAACAAAAATTGAAAGAATTTGTTGCCACTCGTCCAGCCCTGCAAAAGATACTTAAAGACGTGTTACACACAGAAACACAGAAACACGACCATCAACATGAAAGAAGGTAAATGAAGGGAACCTCACGGAAAAAGATCACAGGGAATTCAAAGCATACATTAGAAAATATCTGGCAAATGGCAGGGCAAACTTACCACTTATCAATAGTCACATTGAACGTTAAAGGTCTAAACTGTCCTGTTAAAAGACAGAGATTGGCTGACTGGGTTAAGGAACAAAAACCATCTATTTGCTGCCTACAAGAAACACATCTTTCCAACGAAGATCCATACAGACTGAAAATAAAAGGATGGAACAAGATATACCATGTCAACAGAAATGAAAAAAGAGCGGGTGTAACCATCTTAATATTGGACTACATAAACTTTAACACAAAAACTCTTGAGGGAGTGGGAAAGGGGAGGGTTGCAGGTGGGGGGGAAGTTATGGGGGGGGAAGCCATTGTAATCTATAAGCTGTATTTTGGAAATTTATATTCTTTAAATAAAAGCGTTATAAAAAAAAAAAAAAAAAAAAAAACTGTTAAGAGAGACAAAGAGGGACACTATATAATGATTAAGGGATCAATACTACAGGAAGATATAACAATTCTCAATGTATATGCACCTAATTACAGGCCACAGGTTTATTTAAAAAATTTGTTAAGAAACTTAAAGGGAGACTTAGACCCCAACACAATAGTACTGGGGGACTTCAATACTCCACTCACAGATATTGACAGATCGACAGGACAGAAGATCAACAAGGAGACAGTAGATTTAAACAACACTATAGCCCAAATGGATGTAACAGATATCTACAGAACTTTTCATCCTACAGGTAAAGCATTCACATTCTTCTCTGCAGTACATGGAACCTACTCTAGGATTGATCACATATTAGGCCATAAAGCAAGTCTCAGCAAATTCAAAAGAATTAGAATCATACGGTGCAACTTCTCAGACCATAAGGGATTGAAGTTGGAAATTAGCAACTCAGGAATCCCTAGAGCATATGCAAACACATGGAGATTGAACAACATGCTCCTGAATGAACAATGGGTCACTGAAGAAATCAAAAGAGAAATCAAAAATTTTCTGGAAGTAAATGAGGATAACAGCACAACATACCAAAACTTATGGGATACAGCAAAAGCAGTGTTAAGAGGAAAGTTTATATCAATAGGTGCCTACATCAAGAAACTGGAAAGGCACCAAATAGATGAGCTTTCAATGCATCTCAAGGATCTAGAAAATTTGCAGCAAACTAGACCCAAATCTAGTAGAAAAAGAGAAATAATCAAAATCAGAGAAGAAATCAACAGGATTGAATCCAAAAAAACATTACAAAAAATCAGCCAAACGAGGAGCTTGTTTTTTGAGAAAATAAACAAGATTGACACCCCATTGGCCCAACTAACTAAAAAAAGAAGAGAAAAGACCCAAATCAGTAAAATCAGAGATGAAAAAGGAAATATAACAACAGACACCACAGAAATCAAAAGAATCATCAGAAATTACTACAAGGACTTGTATGCCAGTAAACAGGGAAACCTATCAGAAATGGATAGATTCCTGGACACATGCAACCTACCTAAATTGAACCAGGAAGACATAGAAAACCTAAACAGACCCATAAGTGAGTCAGAAATTGAATCAGTAATAAAGGCCCTCCCAACAAAGAAAAGCCCAGGACCAGATGGATTCACTGCTGAATTCTACCACACATTTAAAGAAGAACTAACCCCAATACTTCTCAAACGTTTCAGAATAATCGAAAAAGAGGGAATTCTCCCAAATTCTTTCTATGAAGCCAGCATCACCTTAATTCCTAAGCCAGAAAAAGATGCAGCATTGAAAGAGAATTACAGACCAATATCCCTCATGAACATAGATGCAAAAATCCTCAACAAAATTCTGGCCAATAGACTGCAAGAACACATCAGAAAGATCATCCACCCAGACCAAGTGGGATTCATCCCTGGTATGCAGGGATGGTTCAATATTCGCAAAACAATCAACGTGATACACCACATTAACAGACTGCAGAAGAAAAACCATATGATTATCTCACTAGACGCAGAGAAAGCATTTGATAAAATTCAACACCCTCTCAATGTGAAAACCCTAAGCAAACTGGGTATGGAAGGCACATTCCTCAATACAATCAAAGCAATTTATGAAAAACCCACAGCCAATATCCTATGGAATGGGGAAAAGTTGGAAGCATTTCCACTGAGATCTGGTACCAGACAGGGATGCCCACTCTCACCACTGCTATTCAATATAGTGCTGGAAGTCTTAGCCAGAGCTATTAGGCAAGAAAAAGAAATTAAAGGGATACAAGTTGGGAAGGACGAACTCAAACTATCCCTCTTTGCAGACGACATGATTCTTTTTTGGGGGACCCAAAGAACTCTACTAAGAGACTATTGGAACTCATAGAAGAGTTTGGCAAAGTAGCAGGGTATAAAATCAATGCACAAAAATCAACAGCCTTTGTATACACAGACAATGCCACGGCTGAGGAAGAACTGCTAAGATCAATCCCATTCACAATAGCTACAAAAACAATCAAATACCTTGGAATAAATTTAACTAAGGACATTAAAGATCTCTACAATGAAAATTACAAAACCTTAAAGAAAGAAATAGAAGAGGATACCAAAAAATGGAGAAATCTCCCATGCTCATGGATTGGAAGAATCAATATCATCAAAATGTCCATTCTCCCAAAAGCAATTTACAGATTCAACGCAATACCAATCAAGATACCGAGGACATTCTTCTCAGATCTGGAAAAAATGATGCTGAAATTCATATGGAGACACAGGAGACCTCGAATAGCTAAAGCAATCTTGTACAACAAAAACAAAGCCGGAGGCATCACAATACCAGATTTCAGGACATACTACAGGGCAGTTGTTATCAAAACAGCATGGTACTGGTACAGAAACAGATGGATAGACCAATGGAACAGAATAGAAACTCCAGAAATCAATCCAAACACCTACAGCCAACTTATATTTGATCAACGATCCAAAACCAGTCCCTGGAGTAAGGTCAGTCTGTTTAATAAATGGTGCTGGGAAAACTGGATTTCCACGTGCAGAATCATGAAGCAAGACCCCTACCTTTCACCTTACACAAAAATTCATTCAACATGGATTAAAAATTTAAACCTACGACCCGACACCATCAAATTACTAGAGAGCATAGGAGAAACCCTGCAAGACATAGGTACTGGCAAAGACTTCTTGGAAAAGACCCCAGAAGCACAGGCACTGAAAACCAAAATTAACTACTGGGATTGCATCAAATTGAAAAGTTTCTGTACTGCAAAAGAAACAGTCATGAAAGTGAATAGGAAACCGACAGAATGGGAAAATATATTTGCAAACTATGCAACAGATAAAGGGTTGATAACCAGAATCTACAAAGAAATTAAGAAACTCCACAACATCAAAACAAACAACCCACTTAAGAGATGGGCCAAGGACCTCAATAGACATTTTTCAAAAGAGGAAATCCAAATGGCCAACAGACACATGAAAAAATGTTCAAGATCCCTAGCAATCAGGGAAATGCAAATCAAAACCACAATGAGGTTTCACCTCACCCCGGTGAGAATGGCTCACATTCAGAAATCCACCAACAATAGATGCTGGAGAGGATGTGGGGAAAAAGGGACACTAATCCACTGTTGGTGGGAATGCAAACTGGTGAAGCCACTATGGAAGTCAGTCTGGAGATTCCTCAGAAACCTGAATATAACCCTACCATTCAACCCAGCCATCCCACTCCTTGGAATTTACCCAAAGGAAATTAAATGGGCAAACAAAAAAGCCGTCTGCACAGTAATGTTTATTGTGGCTCAATTCACAATAGCTAAGACTTGGAACCAACCCAAATGCCCATCAACAGTAGACTGGATTAGGAAATTATGGGACATGTACTCTACAGAATACTATACAGCAGTCAAAAACAATGAAATCCGGTCACTTGCAACAAAATGGAGGAATCTGGAAAACATCATGCTGAGTGAATTAAGTCAGTCCCAAAGAGACAAATATCATTTGTTTCCCTTGATTGGCGACGACTAACTGAGCACCAAAGGGGAAACCTGTAGAAGTGAAATGGACACTATGAGAAACAGTGACTCGATCAGCTCTTGTGCTGACTGTTGTTGTACAATGTAATACTTTATCCATGGTAGTATTTTTTTTTATCCTAGTACTAGTGGTTGAACTCTGTAATTAACACACAATTATTCTTAGGTGTTTAAATTTTAACTGTAAAGTGATCTCTGTGAAATATAAGAGTGGGAATAAGAGAGGGAGGAGATGTACAATTTGGGACATGCTCAATCAGAACGGCCCCAAATGATGGAGTTAGAATTGTGCCAGGGGATTCCAATACAATCCCATCAAGGTGGCATATACCAAGGCCATCTCATTAGTCCAAGTGATCAATTTCAGCTCACAATTGATCACACTGATAGGTCTAAGAGTCAAAGGGATCGCACAAGCAAGACTAGTGTCTGCTAATACTAACTGATAGAATCAAAAAGGGAGAGAATGATCCAACATGGGAAGCAGGATACACAGCAGACTCATAGAATGGCAGATGTCCTAAATAGCACTCTGGCCTCAGAATCAGCCCTTAAGGCATTCGGATCTGGCTGAAGAGCCCATGAAAATAGTTTAGGCATGGAAAGCCAAGACATTCTGGAAAAAACAGAAGACCTAAATGAAAGATCTCTGCGAGTGAGATCCCAGTGGAAAGAACGGGGCCATCAAAGAAGGAGGTACCTTTCTCTGAAGGGAGGAGAGAACTTCCACTTTGACTATGACCCTGTCGGAATAAGATCGAAGTCGGCGAACCCTAAAGGCTTCCATAGCCTCGGCAACTCATGACCAGAGCCTTGGGAGATTACTGACGCCATAAACAAGAGTGTCAAATTGTTAAATCAACATCAGGAGTCACTGTGTACTTACGTCTCATGAGGGATCTGTCCTTAATGTGTTATCCAATGTGAAATAATGCTATTACTAGTACTGAAACAGTATTTTTGCACTTTGTGTTTCTGAGTGGGTGCAAACTGGTGAAATCTTTACATAGTATATATTGAATCGACCTTCTTTGTATGAGGATAATTGCAAATGATTAAAAAATCTTGGTGTTGAACTGGAAATTGCATAGACAATTAATCAATTTTTTAAAAAAAAAAATCATGTAGGATCTCTGTCCTTAATGTGCTGTGCATTGTGAATTGATACTATAACTAGCACTCCAACAGTATTATCATTTTGTGTCTCTATGCGAGGGCAAACCATTGAAATCTTTACGTAATATGTACTAAATTGATCTTCTGTGTATAAAGAGAATTGAAAATGAATCTTGATGTGGGCGGAGGGCGGGAGGGAGCGGGAGAGGGAGGGCAGGGGGAGGGAGGGGGGTTGTGGGGGGGGGGAGCCATTGTGATCCATAAGCTGTTCTTTGGAAATTTATATTCTTTAAATAAAAGCTTTATATAAAAAAAAAAAGAAAAGAAAATATAGTTGGGGCTGTGAAAATATAGCTGAAGCAATTAAGACCTCCAAACTGCTCAAATGTGAAAAGGCTTTAATGTGCAGATCCAAGAAGCTCAACAAACAGTAAATTATGAGGAATAAAAAGTGACCCACACTCAGACACATTATAGACACTGTTTTTTCAGCTAAAGTAAAAAGACAATATTGAAAGCAGCAAGAGAAGCATTGTCTTGTCACAGTCAGGGTGGCCTCGCTCTCAACAAAAACGGGAGGCAGAAAGCAGTTCCTGAGAGGAACTAAATGTTAACTGATAAAATTATATATGGAAAACAAACTTTCAAAAATGAAGATGAACTGCATTAAAGATATTCATAGATAAACACAGACAGACAATTCATGGCTAGCAGGATGAGAGGATGTAACTAGGTGGTACCTTAAATCAACAGGAAAAAAATGAAGATCACTGGAACAACCTCAGATTTACCAGCTCATAAGAAAGTAATGAACTTAAAATTACTGAAATCATACAAAGTAAGTTCTACAACCACCATGGAACTAAACCAGGATCAAACAAGAATAAAACTGGAGAAATCCCCAGACATTTGGGGAATTTGAAAATGTTTGTAGGGGTGGGCAATCTGGCCTAGCTGTTAAGACAATGGTTAGAATACCTGCACCCAACAGGAGAGTACCTACATTCAATACCCATTCTGGCTCCTAACACCAGCTTCCTGTTAATGTAGGCTCTGGGAGGCAGTGGTGAGGGCTCTAGTAATCAGGTTCCTGTCATCCATGTGGAATACCTGGATTGAGTCCCTAACTCCCAGCTTCAGCCCTGGTCCAGCCCTGGTCATTGCAAGTATTCGGGGAGTGAACAAATGGATAAGAAACCTCTCTCTCTCTCTCTCTCTCTCTCTCTCTCTCTCTCTCTCGGATAAGAAATCTCTCCCATCTCTCTCTGTCTCACTCTCGCTCTCGCTCTCTCCCTCTCCCTCTCCCTCTCCCTCTCCCTCTCCCTCTCCCTCTCCCTCTCCCTTTCCTCTAACGTGCAATACAAAAGTTTTTAAAAAATTAAAAATATTTCTAAATAAGCAATGGATTAACAAAAGAAACCAAAGAGGGGATTAGAAAATAATTTGAGGGGTAGTTGTTATGGTCCAGCAGATTAAGCTGCCTCTCAAGAAGACCACATCTCATATCAGACAGAGGACCTGGATTGACTTTTCTTCTAATCCAGATTCCTGTTAATGTGCCTTAGAAGCACTGAATAATGGCCTAAGTACTTGGGTTCTTGACACATATCTGGGAGAGTCTGATGGATTTCCTGACTCCTGGCCCAGTGCTGGCTATTTCTGGCATTTAGGAAGTGAACCAACACATGGAAGATCTCTATTTCTCAGTCTCTCCCTCTTTCTCTGTCATTCTGCCTTTCAAATAAATAAGTAAATAACTTTTTAAAAGAAATAATTTGAACTGAATAAAAGTGAAAATAAAATGCAAAAAATGCAATTCAATTAATGCTTTGAGGAAAATATACAATTTTAAATGTCTATTCAGTAAAGGGTCTCAAATAACCTAAATTTTCAGTACAAGAAACTAGAAAAAAAGAGATAACACAAAATAAGTGTGACAGAAGTAAATTATACTTAAACCAGGAATCATTAAAACAGAACTCAGAAACAAATAAAGAAAATGTAACATAAAGCAAAAGTTGAACATTGGAAAAGATTAGCAAAACTGATAAATCTTCAGTCAAATTTACCAAGGGAAAAATTTGAAAAGTCATAAATGATCAAAATAAGGAATGAAAAAAAAACAGGCATTACTATGACCAAGAGAAATGAAGTGTATGATAAAATATTGTGAATAAATTTCTGAGAAAAATGACAAAAGCTGGATAAAATGGGCACATTTGTAGAAAGACCAAAGTTATCAAAATTGTATCAAGAAGAAATATAAAATCCCAATAGACTGACAGCAAGTAAAGCTATTGAATTAGCAACTAAATGTCTTACCATAGAGAAAAGGTCACAGAGCTGGTGTTTAGCCTAACGGCTAAGATACTCTGTATCATCACTCCATATTGGAGGTGCCATTGTTCAATAATCTGCCCTTGGCCCTTGATTCCAACTTCCTTCTAATGCTGACTCTAAGAGGCGGCAGAGATCACTCAGATAATTGGACCTGTCACCACATGGAAGACCTGAACTGCCTTTCTGGCTACTAGTTTTGACCTGGCCCAGCCATGGCCATTGTGTGCATTTGGAGAGTAAGTCAACAGGTGAGAGTTCTTTCTCCCACTCTCTTTCCTTCTCTGCCTCTCAAATAAAGAAATAAAAGTAAAAAAACAAACAAACAAACAAACAAAACAGCAACAAAATGCAAAGTAAAATAAAAAGATAGGCTGGACAACTTCACTGGAAAATTCTATCAAATATTAAAAAATAAACAACACTAATGTTAATTCCTGACCTCACAAACTCTTTTAGAAAAATAGAGAAGGGAACACTTTCAAATAGAGAAGGGAACACTTTCAAATAGAGAAGGGAACACTTCCCAACAAATTTTATAAGTCTGGTATTATAAGTTCACTCAAAGACACCACAAAAAAGAAATCATCATGAACATCAACACACGATCCTTGATAAAGAAAATTAAACCAAGAGGAGTATAAAAGTCATATACACCTCCAAAAAAGAAAAATCATCCAAGGACCGCAAAGTGTACTAAACACCTAGAAATCAAGTAAAATGTGTCATTAATAGCAAAAGGACAAAGAACATGTGAATCACCTCAAATACACAGTAAATATGTTAGACAAAACCTCCTATGCACTTATGATAAACTTTAAACAAACTAGAAATAGAGAGAATATCCTGAATCTAACTTGTCACCTACACCAAACGTATAGGTAACCTCATATTTGTAAAGATTGAATATTTTACCCAAAGACTGGCAACAAAGCAAGTCTACCACTTTATTTAACATTATACACAAGTTTTAGTATAATGGGAAAAAAATCATATTCAAATTATAATGGAAAAAGAAAGCTATTTGAAGATAACATCATTTAACATGTAATAGCCTAAAGATTGCACAAAACTATTATAACTAAGAGCAACATAATATTAATGGTAGATTTATTTTAAATTTTAATGAAAAATTAAGCATATAAAATTATACATATTTATGGAATATTATGTGATGTTTCATTACAAGTGTACAATTTCCCAATCAGGGTAAATATATTTATTCTTTCAACGATTTAGCAGTTCTTTAGCATGAAAACATCTCAAAATTCTATCATCGAGTTTTTTAATAGAGAAATAAAACATAAATTAGCATTATGTATTTTCACCCTACTATTCTTTCTAGCTATATCTTATTATCCATCAATCAACTTTCCCAATCCTTCCTTCTCTTTTCTCCTCCCCATACTCTGATAAAAACAATGATATTTTTAACTTATGTGAGATCGCCTTTTTAAAAAAATTGTTTAAGATTTATTTATTTATTTGAAAGGCAGAGTTACAGAGAAAGGTAGAGACAGAGAAAGAGTGGTCCTCAAGCTTCCAGCCGGCGCCGCAGCTCAATAGGCTAATCCTCTGCCTGCGGCGCCGGCATACCGGGTTCTAGTCCCGGTCGGGGCGCCGGATTCTGTCCTGGTTGCTCCTCTTCCAGTGCAGCTCTCTGCTGTGGCCCAGGAGTGCAGTGGAGGATGGCCCAAGTGCTTGGGCCCTGAACCCACATGAGAGACCAAGAGGAAGAACCTGGCTCCTGGCTTTGGATCAGCACAGTGTGCCAGCCACAGCATGCCAGCCGAAGTAGCCACCGGGTGTGTGTGTGTGTGTGTGTGTGTGTGTGTGAACCAATGGAAAAGGAAGACCTTTCTCTCTGTCTCTCATGTCCATTCTTCCTGTCCCCCCCCCAAAAAAAAAAACACTCCCCAAATGGCCCCAGCGGCCAGAGCCCATCCAAAGTCAGGATCCAGGAGCTTCTTCTGGGTCTCCCACATGGGTGAAGAGGCCCGAGAACTTGGGCCATCCTCTGCTGCTTTCCCAGGTACATTAGCAGGGAGTTGGATAGCAAGTGGGGTGGCCTGGACTCATACCAGTACCCATATTGGATGGCAGCACTGAAGGTCAGGGCTTTAACCTGCTGCACCAAAGGCAGCCCCCTTTCTTTTTCTTTTCTTTTTTCAAGTTACTCATATGAGTGAGATTGTGTGATATGATTCTTCCTATGCTTGGCTTACTTCATGTTTAACACAATGACCTCCAGTTCCATTCATGTTGTATGCAACATGAAAAAGATTTTATCCTTTATATGGTTAACATTCCATTTGTGCACCACATTTTCGTGATACATTCATCAGCTGATGGACATTTAACACTGTTTCCATTTTCTTGCCTATTGTGAATAGTGCTGTAATAAACATGGGTGTGCAGGTGTCTCAATAGATTTCATTTCCCTTGTATATACCCATAAGTAGGATTGTTGGATCACATGATAGTTCTACTTTTAATTTTTTGAGGAATCTCCATACTGTACTATTTATATTTTCATCAACAGCATGTAAGAGTTTTCTTTTCTCCACATCCTCACTAACACTTGTTATCTGTTGTCTTTTTGATAATACCTATTTGACCCAAGTGAAGCAATACCTCATTTTGGTTTTGATTTGCATTTCCCTATTGATTAGTGATGCTGAGCATTTTTTCATACACATATTGGCCATTTGTATGTCTTCCTTTGAGAAATGTCTGTTTATTTATTTATTTAGATTGCTTTTTGCTATTGAGTTTTTATGTATTCTGGATAGTAAGTCCTTTTCAGAAGTATAACTTGCAAGTATTTTCTCCCATTCTCTAGGTTGTCCCACTTCTCTGTTGACTGTTGTGTTTGCTGTGCAAAGGGTCTTTAGTTTAATGAAATCCCATTCATTTATCCTTTCTTTCATTTTCTGTGTATTTGGAGTCTGATCCAGAAAACCCCTGCCAATTCCAGTATCCTGAAGTGTTTTCCCCACATTCTCTTTTAATAGTCTTAGTTTTAGGGGTTAAATTTATGTCTGTAATCCCTCTTCAGCTGATTTTTTAAAGGGTGAGAGACAGAAGCTTAGTTTCATTCTTCTGCTGCATCCTTATAATATATTTTAATGTCAGGTAGTACAATGTCTCCTGCTTTGTTCTTTTTGATCCAGATTGCTTTGGCTCAGGGTCTTTTGTGGTTCCACACAAATCTGAGTGTCTTTTTTCCTAGTGAAAAATTTTATTAACTTGTTTTTCTGTGAAACATATCATTGGGATTTTGATATAGATTCTGTTAAATCTATAAATCATGTTGGGTAGTACACACATTTTAATGATACTGAACCTTCCAATCCATGAACACAGAACAAAACAATGTCTAGTGTCCTCTTCAATGTCTTTCATCAGTGATTTATAGTTTTTGTCATAGAAATATTTCATTTCTTTGGTTAAATTTATTCCAAGGGTTCTTTTTCAAGCTATTAAAAATGGGTTTGCTTTTTTGATTTCTTCTTCAGATGACTCACTATTGGTGTATATAATTGACTTTGTATCCTGCAACTTTGCTGAATTTATTAGTTTTAACAGTTTCTGGGTGGCGTCATTTGGGTTTTCCTATATACAAGATCATGTCATCTGCAACTAGTGGTAGTTTGCCTTCTTCCTTTCCACGTCGGATGCTCCTTATTTCCTTGTCTTGCCTGACAGTTCTAGTTGGGAACCTCTAGTAGTATGTTGGATATAAGTGGTTTTGAAAGTGGGCAACTTTTCTTTTTCCAGATCTTGGAGTAGAGGTGGGGAACTCTTCTCTGCCAAGAACCACTTGGATATTTATAACATAATTCATGGGCCATCCAAATTACCAACTTAAAAATTAGCCTGCTACTTTGGTCAAATAGTTAATTAACTCACCAATAGTGTGATGACTGTAACTGCCTCTCTTTCTTGAGGTGTGTGATAATAGCTGGTATCAATGATGCTATTCCAAAATACTTTTCCAGGTTTCTGTCAGTCAGTCTGGAATGCAGTGGACTCTTTGAGATGGTAGGTTTTGAAAATAACTGCTCGCAGCAGTAAGTTGTTCCAACCACAGATACATATTTCAATGTGTGTCCTCTCAAAGTGGGAAATTCACCCTTGCATATTGTAACCTTTATAGAACTCAAGCAGTGGGAGGTTATGTACCTAGCTTTTAGCACATCATCACTTTGCAGCTAAATGATTTTGTGTTATAGGTTATCAGGCACATCAGCTGGTTCCACATTGAACAGTGTAGCAAAGACAGCTAATTCCATTCTTTTACTTTTCTTGTCTCTGAATCTTTTATCAAATGCCTCCACCAGTTTTGCACATTCACCAGCACATTCAAAGATCCATAGAAGGTTGTTGTACTTTTAGAGAGCAGCAATGCACCATATTATTCCTTCAGAGCCGCACTTCCCACAGCCATAATTTAGCTTCAAATGGCTTCATGTTGGCAAGCATGGAGCTGAGAAGCTCATTGGACACTTCAGCTTGATGTTCAGCTCTGAGAAGTACTTGGTCACATCCACCATGAATGCTAGAGCACACAGCCACTTGCTATCACTGAATTCTCTGCCAAGTTTTCCCTTCATCTCCATGAATGCCTTGACTTGATACCATAGTTCCTAACACCTCATGAGCATATGCCACAGCTTAGCTACGGTACTTCATTTTGATAAACAAGATCACAGTACTTACAGTGAAGCTCACGCAGTAACTACTTAAATTGGTGGTTGTTATACTCTCTGTTTTTGACAAAAATTATGTCTGACCCTACAGTCACAAGGTCACATCGTTGAGCCACAATAGCTGTGCAGAAAAACTTGTTGTATGTTGCACCGGCATATAATTAATTGACCTGTATCAAGTCTGAGAGGATTCAGTTCTTTCTTAACAAATGAAACTCTGTGAGGCAAACATGGCTGGAGCTCCATTTATAGTAAGGTCACTCAAGTTTTCAGATGATTGATCAAGTTTTATTCATTGATAAAACAAGTCACCTCTTGTGGCACATTGGCTTTAGTGAGAGTCTCTCATCTGTCAGACTCTTAAGTTATCCCATGAATGAAACTGACCAGTTGTTCAGTATCTGTTATGTCTGTTGTCTCATCACAAGCCAGAGAGGAAAACTGGAAATCTCCCACAGAATCTTTCAGTGGCTTTTCAATATCTCATGCTAAGTTGATGGATGGAAGATCTTCCTCTCTCTCTCTCTCTCTCTGCCTCTTCCTCTATGTAACTCTGCCTTGCAAATAAGTAAATAAATCTTAAAAAAAAAACAAGTTGAAAAAGGTAAAATAGCACCTAACCACACCCAAGAAGACTGACATACCTTGAAGACAGGCATCAACTGTCAACTATGATATGGGGGAAAGTTAAACCCTTAGCTACTGCTGACTGAAAAATAACATGGTACACTTAACTGGGAAACTGTTTGGCAGTTTCTTAGCCAAACAGAAAATAAGAGTACAATCCAGAAGTTTCACATCTCAGGAAACTTCTCAACAAAAATAACATAATCATACTGACAATTTTATGCAAATTTTTAAAACTAGGAAAAATCCAATGGAAGGACAAAATGCAGAATATTCAAACAGTAAAATACACTTAGCAATGAAAATTGCATAATTTATGATTCCATTTGTATGAAATCTTAGGAAAGACAAACTTACAGAGACAAAATAAATCAATAGTTATTGTGGCTGGAGAAGAGACATAGGGAGTAGATATTGTGATCAAGCTCAAGGAAATCTTTTGTGATGACAGAAATTTATAAGTCAAGATTTTGGTAATGGATATACAACTCCATAAGTTTATTAAGATCATTGATTTGTACATGAACAATGAGTATTTATATTACACCTAGATAAAGCTGTTTAAATGATCATAAAATAAGATCCAATGAAATCTTTTATAATTTTTCTCCAGTTTCTAAAAACCCCAGAGATGGTGACTAATGAGGAATAGAAAATGAGCTACTATTTCCCAAGAAGCTGCTATCTTCTAAAACATAACAGCATTTTTAATGTTCTTCACTATTATAATTGCTAATTAGTCTATTTAGTCTTACAGATGTAGCCAGTCCATTATGGAAATGTACATAGCAAATGCCTTTTTTAAATCAGAAAAAAAATTTTCTCTGGTTTGTTTCAAACAGCTGTGGAACCATAGATGGAGTTCTAAATTGAGACAGACAGACAGAGACTCATTTCTTGAGTGTTACATTTTGTTTTTTTTTTCCATGTTCATTTCTTTTTAGAGGAAGAGGAAATAGCTTTTGTTGAGTGTGCAGTTAGTATAAGATTCTGTGTTAAGTTCATTGTAGTTTTGTAAGATACATAGAGTATTTCTCATTTTATGGATGAACATATTCTCAAGATTTAAATGGGTATTAGAGCTGAATTCTACCACAGATCTTCATGATTCCAAACCTCATGATCTATTCTATGCACTCTCCTGCCTTGTGCCTGGTTGAATAGACATGTGAATGATTCCATGAAGGTGGAATAGACAGGGTAGTCTGCTCTAGATTAGTGGAAATTAGTAAAGAAAGTGAATTCTCAGGAAAGAGCTGGAAGGAAAACTGTAGTGGAGATTCTGTGGAAGCAGGAAAGGTGCAACGTGCAGTGACAAGTATAACAAATGACCCCAGCAAAACTACGCCAAAGTGAAAGTGCCAGCTTTGGACAGCAAGGTGAGATCAGATTGCAGCGACCTGGCCTGTGCCACTGCTGATATAGCTGGAGAGAGAGCCTAGCCTACTACACTGTCTGAGTCTATGCCAGAGCCCAGAAGGGAACAGGGGCCTGCTCACCCTGAGAAAAAGAAAAGGGGTATGTCTCTTCCCATCTTCCAGACAACAGCACCCAGAAATTGGCTGAGAGGAGCCAAGTGCAATTTTGACGAAAGTAGGTTGCAGCTGTTGCAGGTCTTGTGCACACACTTAGCAACTGGCACGGACAGTCGCCATATGATCAGCCGAGGCAACTGCAGCAGGTCCAGTGCACACAACTGGCAACAGACAGGGAGACGGAGCCATCTCGACATTAGTACCCACTGCAGAGCCTCCTGTACATGCCCTGCATGATTGTGAAATGAGTAGGGTTGTGGCCAGTAGGTATTGTGCACACATGTGATCCAGGGATTTTACCAAAGGGAAAAATCATGTTCCCCACTGATTTGGAGTGTGGCTGGGAGGATCGACATGGGGCTTGGCTCCCACATATGACTGTGAAGTGCCCCGATCCTCTCAACACTTCACAGGCTCTGGGGCTCCAGGGTTCAAACTGCCTAGGTAGAGTACAAACAGGCAGCTGGCTCTGGAAATGTCTCAGCCTCTCTGTGTATGGGACAGGCTAATAGGTTAGAGTGGATCCTCTGCACCCCGTGACTGTGGGAGCCCACTGAGTCTGTGGGAACTCTATGACTGCATGAGAGGGCACAGGGTGTGGTTGGTCTCTTGGCAATCACTATGAATGGCTCCCTATGCTCAGGGCTTCCTGATTGCCTGGGAGGGTCATTGCAATGAGATCCATGCTCATCTGAGGACTGCACAGATCCTTTGTGCAGTTCATGCAGAAGTGTGGATGAGAATTATACTCATGGAAGACTAACACCTGGGCACTGATCACTTTGGAAGAGAAGGGGTGAGGTTGTGATAACACCAACAGAGATGATCATACTCATCATTCTGTTAACAAGAGATTAACCACAGTCAACAAGGGTGTCACCCTGGTTACTTGTCCACCTTGGAGCACTGACCAGAGCCCCCTGGCCACACCCAACACATACCTCTGGGTATTTACTGAAAGAGCAAAATTTCTACTAAGCCACAGAGGCATAGTTCAATGACAAAACCCATCCAAGGAATAAAACCAACAAGAACTCCACAAATGCCTAAAAATAAATGCAGAATTCAAGAAACAATATTAAGGAAGACAACATGAACACCACGAACAAACACAGCAACACTTCAATATTAGAATGTGAAGATGAAGACACTGATGCAGTGCCCGAAAAGGAATTCAAAAGATGAATCATAGGATTACTCAGAAGCAATCAGAAGCAAATCCACAACTTAAAGAAATAAATAAATGACATGAATGAAAATGTTTCCCATGAAATTGAGTTTTAAAGGGGAAATCAAAATGAAATCTTAGAAATGAAGAATTCAATAGGTCAAATAAGAAATTCAGTGGTAAGCCTAAACAACAGACTCTCTGAGACAGAAGAAAGAATATCTGAGTCAGAAGACAGATAAAAAAAGAGTAAGAAATTAGATAAATTAAAAACAGTGTTAAGAGATTTATGGGGTACTATCAAACAACCCAAAATATGGGTCTTAGCAGTTCCTGAAGGTATGGAAAGAATGGATTAGAAGGCCTATTCAGTGAAATAATTATACAAAACTTCCCCAGTTTGGAGAAAGAAAGGGATTTCCAAGTACAGGAAGCACATATAACTCCTGATAGACATGACCAGAAAAGATCTGCACCATGACACATTTTCGACAAGCTTTCAATGATAAATGATAAAGAAAAGATTCTAAAATGTGCACGAGAGAAATGCCAGACTATGTCAGAAGATCTCCAATCAGATTCACAGATCACTTCTCATCAGAAATTCTACCTGCTAGGAGAAAACTGAGAGACATAGTCCAAGTGTTAAGAAAAAAACTATCAACCCATAATACTGTACTCAGCAGTGCTATCCTTTATGAATGAAAGTGAAATAATGACTTTCATAACAACCAGAAATTGAAAGAACTTGTCACCACACCTCCAGACTTGCAGAAGATGCTTAAGGGTGGCTACACAGAGAAACACACAAAGGTAGTCACCATTACTAAAGAATGTGAAGACAGCAAACCTCCCAGTAAAAGTACAAAGGAAACCAAAGTAACCAATAGGAAATACTATGGAAAAATGGCAGGGCCAAGTCATTACTTATCAATAGTAACCTTGACTATAAATGGCATAAATACTCCAGTTAAAAGATACAGACTGGCTGAAAGGATTAAAAAACAAGACCTATCTACTTTCTGCCTACAAGAAACACACCACACCAATAAAGAAATGTGCAGAATGAAAGTGAAAGAATGCAAAAAGTTACTCCATGATAATGGATGGCAAACAAGAGCAGGTGTAGCCACTCTAATTTTAGACAAAATAGACTTTAACACAAAATTTGTTAAAAGAGACAAAATGGGCACTATGTAATTATTAAGGGATCAATTCAACAGGAAGATTTGATTATAATACACATATATGCACCCAATCCCAAGGTGCCTGGATCTAAAGGGAGACATATACTTCAATACAATAGTAATGGGGGACTTCATCAATTGACAGACAAACTAGACAAGAAAAATCTACAAATAAATAGCAAAATATAAAATTCATAAAGTTAGGGCCAGCATTGTGGCATAAAGGGTAAAGCCACCGCCTTCAGTGCTGGCATCCCATTTGGGCGCTGATTCAAGTCCTGGCTGCTCCTCTTCTGATCTGACTCTTTGCTATGGCCTGGGAAAGCAGTGGAAGATTGCCCAAGTCCTTAAGCCCCTGCACACCTATGTTAATTACACAATTATTCTTAGGTGTTTAAATTTTAACTGAAAAGTTATCTGTTAAATATAAGAATGGGAATAAGAGAGGGAGGAGATGTACAATTTGGGACATGTTCCATCTGACTTGCCCCAAATGGTAGAGTTAGAAACGTGCCAGGGGATTCCAATTCAATCCCATCAAGGTGGCATGTACCAATGCCATCTCACTCGTCCAAGTGATCAATTTCAGTTCACAATTGATCATAATGATAGGTCTAAGAGTCAAAGGGATCACATAAACAAGACTAGTGTCAGCTAATACTAACTGATAGAATTAAAAAGGGAGAGAACGATCCAACATGGGAAGCGAGATACACAGTAGACTCACAGAATGGCAGATGTCCTAAACAGTACTCTGGCCTCAAAATCAGCCCTTAAGGCATTTGGATCTGACTGAAGAGCCCATGAGAGTATTTAGGCATGAAAAGCCAAGACACTCTGGCAAAACAAACAAAAAAAGAGGACCTAAATGAAAGATCTCTTTGAGTGAGATCCCAGTGGAAAGAATGGGCCATCAAAGAAGGAGGTACCTTTCTCTGAAGGGAGAAGAGATCTTCCACTTTGACTATGACCTTACCTAAATAAGATCAGAGTTGGTGAACTCAAGAGGCTTCCATAGCCTTGGCAACTCATGACAAGAATCTAGAGTGATTACTGACACCATAAACAAGAGTGTCAATTTGTTATGTCAACAACAGGAGTCACTGTGCACTTACTCCTCATGTAGGATCTCTGTCCTTAATATGTTGTTCAATGTGAATTAATGCTATAACTAGTACTCAAACAGTACTTTACACTTTGTGTTTCTGTGTGGGTGCAAACTGTTGAAATCTTTACTTAATATATACTAAATTGATCTTCTGTACATACAATTCCAACTACCAATTTAAATTAGGATATAATGATTTTTAAAATTAAATACATGACAATCATAGTTAAATATAACAATCAATTCTTAATATCACTAAGTATTTAGTCAATCACGCTGGGCTTTTGGTTGGGCAGCAAACCACATAGGGGCTATCTAATAGAAATGCTCCATGACAGGGTTTGCCTGCTACCAGTTGAGGAATTTTAGATATTGTTTGCCAAAGACTGTCATTTCTGACTCTAGTTTTGCACACACACACACACACACACACACACACATATATATAAATATATACATATATATATATATTCAGAGCAATTAATGGACTGAAGACTTATTTGAAAACGACATGGATTGCTTCAAAGCATTAACATTAATTAGCATGGGACCTTACTTCTTAAGGCATGGAAAATAAATTCAGTAATAATCAACACAGGGTAGGTATAATAGGGAAGCTTAAGAGGTAAAATAGGGAAACATTTTTATTATTATTTTATATAGATGCTAAAGGAAAAAGGGACACATAGAGACATGCAATAATACATTGCTAGCAAGTTTACTGTTCACAACAATAATCCTTGTTCTCATCCTGTAAAATCTATACACAGAGGAAACTGAATTTAACTTTGGGCTAGAACAGTTATAACAAGGAATTGATAACACTTATTTTCACATTCCTTTTCCTAATTGAAGTAAAGGAAGACAAATATTAGGAGCTGAAGAAGATAACAGTAAGGTAGAGAGGATGATTAATTTACTACAGCATAAAACTAATAATACAGTTGGAAATGATACATTAATAATAATGATATATTAAATCATGACATAGCTTTTAAGCTTTAGGCAAAAAAGGTTTGAAGATTACTATCATACCTTCTGAAAAAAATAATTTTGTCTCTGCATGAAAGCATTATATTATTTTGCTTTATGAGCTGAAAGAAATTCAAAGAGTTTTCAGCAAGTATTATTTATACAAAAACAGCCCCTGGATTTTAAGATTTACTCTTGGAATTTTCATCATTACTTAAAATACAATCTAAAACTATGAAACGTTGAATTATCTCTCTCTGGATGATATAAAATTATCTAATCTCAAAGGAGACCAAGATTAGACTACTAATTAGTTCATTCTCTATGAAAATAAAAAGGGTAAAATGGCTCAAAGCAAAACCTATTCTATATTCACATTACATGGTCTAAAATCTGTAAGGAATATTAGCAGTTATACTGGATAAATGCCTTCCTTTGTTGTTTGTTGTATAAGTGCTTAGAATAAAACCAGCAAATACATTGTTAGCTCTACTGCTTATACATATACTCATATATGTATATTTATGAATATTTTCTATTTATATATAGTGTCCATGAGATATAAAGGATGCACTCGAGAGAGACCATAGTTATTACCCATGTTTTGAAATTTCATTGACTTTGGAAAATATATATTTCATTTCACTGACTTAAATAATGGGACATTTTTATTAGGAAAAATATATTATCTTTCAAATGTTCCAAAGTTATGAAAGACAAAGGGAGACATGATGATTGATCAGATTGGAGGTATAGGAATCATGAAAATTAAACACAGTATGAGATCCCCGGTTGGATCCTGGATCAGGAAAAAAAATGGGTTAGTGGAGAAACTAAAAATTTGGATAAGAATTATAGATGTTTTAATAGCATCATATCAAGATTAATTTCCTGTATCTGATAATTTTAATGAGATTAGATATGTGGTCACATTAGAGAAGCAGGGCAAAGGATGAGAAAAAAGCACTGTGTACTATTTTCTGGGAGTATGAAATTATTTCAAAATAAACAGTTTAAGAGCATAAACAAACAAAAACAGCAATAATTCACAGTGTTCAAATCAAGTAGACATAGGAAAATTTATTCTTTTAGATAAACTCAAGGTTTTTTTAGCTTCCTGTACAAGAATGGTTTCTAAATCTAAAACCAAATACTTCAATTACTAACAGATCAGTAAAGTAAAACACTGTAATACTGTGTCCACATTTAAAATGCAGTTAATGAAAAGAATGACCTTAACAGTAACTTTTCATATTAATGATTATGTAATTAACATATTTTATGTTCAAGGATAGAGCCTCAACATTTTCTGACCTGTAACTTTTGAAATAAAGGCAGCGTTTTCTAACATTTCATGATCCATCTAAACTGAAATCTAACATATAGCTCAGTCTAAAATTAAAATTGCAGACTAGCTTATTTGCTCTGCTTACCTGAAACAGTGTGATCCTTAGAGTCTCTTGTTATTTTTATCCTGGCATGAGGAAAGATGTAGTGCATAGTCTTCCCGTTCATCTGGATAATCTAAAGCATACACAAGATAAGGCGAAAATCAATGTTAAAGACATCTAAAGTGCAGTACAGAGAATTACTCAATTCTAATGTCTTTCAAAAAGTATATTGATTATATTGATGAAAAAGTCTTAGGAGCTCCCAAATTATAATTTAAGCATCTTAAACACTACGTATATGATACTGGTTTCTGACTTCATTTTGGTTTTCATTTTTAACCAATGGCTCTTGCAAGTTGATTTACTGTATTTGGGAAACTGATGAACACATCTAATAGGTTCTGAAAGACACCTGTTATTTCAGTCATGTATAGTCAGGATTAATAAGACAGTGTATATGGAAAAATGCCCGCTCTAGGTAGTCTAGGCATGGAAAGGTGTTTTTAAGTTTCAGCTGTTAACTGATGCTAGGGCAGAAATGTTAGAGGAGATTCACTACTCCACAACTCTGTCCCTGTTATGAATCTCTCTGCTCTGTGGGGCCAGCTTTGCAGAAAAGCAGGCTGCCACTAGTAATGCCCACATCCCAGAGTTCAGTCCATGCTGCTATACTTTCCAATCCAGCTCCCTGCTAAAGTGCCTGGAAAGGGAGCAGAAGATGTTCAAATGCTTGGGCTCCTATCACTGATGTGAGAGAACTAGGTGGAGCTCAGGGCTCCTGCCTTTGGCCTGACCCAGCCCTGGCCGTTGTAGTCACTGGAGGAGTGAACCAGTAGATGAAAAGCTTGCTCGCTCGCTCTCTCTCTGCCTTTCAAATATTTTTTAAAAAGAGATTGCTTTATGCTGCTTGATTTTCTTGCTGAATCAAACCTCTGCTAAGCATTCATATATACATTGAGACTAGTTCAGCATAAATAAAGCAAGGTTTTTTCTCATTTTAATATTATCTGAAGACTTCTTTGGATTCAAGGGTTTTGATATTGATGGCATTACTCATCATTTACTGTGGAAGTTCCTTACGGAAGAAGAAATAGCACTTAAAAGCTATCATTGCCAAGTACAGTTTCAACTCACATTATGGAAATGAGCATGAGAATGCTAAAGATTGCATTTGTTTCCATCCAGTGAAATGAGGTTTCTGAAACAAAAATGAATCAGGAAATGTAAACTTGTGCTTTAAATATATGTGTGGGTATGTGTGTGTGTGTGTGTGTGTATTAAAAGATTTATTTATCTGAAAGTCAGACCTACAGACAGAGGGAAGAGTGAGGGAGGGAGGAAGGGGGTGGAGAATCTTTTATCTGCTGGTTCACTCCCCAGATGGCTGCAATGGCTAGGGCTGGCAGGAGGCAGGAGCTTCAACTGGATCTCTCTAGTGGGAGTGCCGGGGTTCAAGTGCTTGCACCATCTTCCACTGATTTCCCAGGTACATTAGCAGGGAGCTGGATCAGAAGTGGAGCAGCCAGGACACAAACTGTATAGGATGCAGATGGCAGCTTTTCCTGTTACACCACAACGCTGATCCCATGCTTTACAATTTATAGAACTTTGTTTTCAAAGGAGATTTGTGAAATAATGAATATGGAAAGTGTAAAATATTTATTCACATATATGAACAATGATTGTACTTTTATGGAATCTTGTATCCATTGCTCTAGGAAAATTTTCAACTTAAAGAAGATTTTTAAGTCAGACATTTCATACTGTGTATTTTAGTTATTTAAGAATGATATGAAAGTACCAACACAAGATACTAAACAGAATTAGAACCAAAGAGATCCTACTACCTCCTCTCATCTTTTCTCTTTCTTCTTCTTTCTCTTCTCTAATGTGCATTTGAAAATCTGTATTTTTTAAATTAGAATTAAACTGTGTGCACTGAAAATTCTACAACTGTTAGGTTCATTTTGTGAACAAAAGATCTTGGAAAACTCAAATGAACTTCATGTGCTCTAGCAAATCCAGCTTCAAAATTGCTAGAATCTTGGATATTAAATGAGATATTGAAAAAAAAGGCAAGTTACAATTACAGCTGTTTGCTTTTATTCTCTTGAGGAAAGAATATGCTAAATCAGACCTCAGATGAAGTGTTCTCAAACAACAGCAAAATCCTGTTAAGCAGACAAAATGTAATATGAATTCTATATAATAAAACCAAAATACTGTTTGAGGGATAACAATTTTTTGCATTATAAAAATATTACATTGGGGTAATCAGTCAATGCAGATAATTTATATGAATGCTTTGTAAACAGCTGGAACTTATAGTGCTTTTCATCCCTGTCTTACCTCCTGTTCTTTTTCCCTTCGTTCTTCTCTTCTCTCCTCAGCCCTCCTACTTCCTGTTCTTATCTTGTGTCCTTCTACATCCCTTTTCCTCTTTCTCTCCTTCTGCTAATCTGCATTTTAGGATCTTTATTTTTTGTTGTTGTTGTTAAAATCAAAATGTGCATATTGAAAATTCTACAACTATTACGTAAAAGTGGATATTCTATAGCATACAGAAATTTCATTAATATTGGTAGATATTGCTTCATTTTAAGCATTTTATCATTTCATTTATTATTTCATAATGATTTTTGAGAAGTCATCTTTTAAAAAATAAAGCCCAAAACACAATTTTCCTTCTGGTATACTTTCCAGTTTTGATGTTGTGGAGAAGATGATGTAATATCACAGTGCATCTATTTTTCTATTGCACAGTTTAGAAAAGTAGTCATTTCCTAAATATTTAATTAGTGATTTATCATCCAGTCAGGTATCACCTTTTAATTTTTACCTAGGATGTCAGTGAGAGAAATATTGAACATCATTATTTTCATGAGTGTGGCGTTCATAGCATGCTACACAATATTTTGCAGTTTCTGAGACTGTCTACAACCAGACTCATGAGTTCTATTTAACAAATCAAAAACATAAACTATCACAGTTATGGTCAAGGGTCATAGAAAGCAGAAGTATGTCTCTGAAATATAAACTTGATGGTTCTGAGCTTTTTAAGTCACCATTATAAGGGAATGTTGACTCTTCTAGCAGATGAGTTATACAATAGGAGTTGCTTCTGCCAAACAAAAGTAGGAATAAGATTGGGGGCAGGACTGATATCAAGTAGTTTCCTAACTCTCCTCAAGGAACTGGTTTCTGGCATCACTGTCTTTTGATGATTCTGCACTCAAAGAACGATTGCAGGTATGTCCCCCAGAAAAAGGATTCCCACTACCAATGAGTACTTCAAAAGGAGTAATTGAATTCAATTGAGAATTCATATTTATGAAATAAATTTTGTGTCAACATACATTTTATTTAGATAGACATTCGTCCAGTATCTCACTTAAATATTATATACTGCTAGAAGCTGGGGACAGTGCACCCTGATGGGTTCTATTGGGCAGTGTATCCTTCAACATTATGGATGGAATAGAGATCTGCTGCCCTCTAGGTGCTCATAGCTCAAGAGTTGCAAAGGGCATGACTGAAGCACAAATAACACAGTTTTGGGAAGTGGTGTGTGTCAGAGAAGTCTTCTTGCAAACAGGAATGTGTACATAGAAACTGTGTGACAGAAAGGTTAGCCAAAAACAGGACAGGAGGAACAGTGTCCAGTGAGAGGAAACAGAGCATTCAAATGTTCAGCATGAACTGTGGATCTTTCCTAGGATCTTAGTGACCTCAGAGCTACAGATGAGTCGGAATTGCTGAGGAGTGGGCATCAGCCAGATGGTGGCGCAATAGTAATATCAAGATGTGTTGACCTACACAACCATCCTATACAGGGTATTAGTTCTATTTATAGATTAAGTGGCTAAAAACAAAATTAACAAGATAAAAGAGGTTAGGTGATGCAGAGGTTAAACATAAATAGACTGGATGTTTTACATAAAATATTTTAAAGCAATTAGTGTTCACATTCATCAGTTTAGTCATTACTTTTGCCTCAAGAGCAGTTTATAACTATTTTCTTGTTATGTATGTTTTCAAATAAAAGCATCGGAGTTTACTGGTACCTAGAGCTTAATATTATCTTTTTATGATTAGAGATGCAAAAAAGGTGAATAAAATGAGAAAGTCATTTTTTATTCTCCAGACCAAAATATAGCTATAATGAATTAAAGAGAAAGACAGTATATGCAGATAAATATTAATACTAAAAGCATGAATTTTGAATTATATATAACTAAACTTTGGATCTTTATGTAGTAAGTTAAGCATATCTTTTTTCTATGTAGAATCTATTTAGAAAAGGCATAAAGAAAGACAAGGAAATTATTGTCACAAAAATCAGCCTATTTTTTGTCTGATTGGGAAAGGGAGACATGATGATCTGAGAAGGGCATTTGAGGGTTCTTTAGTCAGGCACTCCTCCCTTTCTTAGCCTGGGGTGGTGGTCTGGCTGTTCACTTTCAAGTAGTTTGTAACATTATATAATTATAGCTTTTATAACTGCATATTATAATGTCTATATTTTAGGCACCAAAGCTAAAAAAATTAATTGTTGAGTTTTTTGTCACAAAAGTATACATAATATTCTGCTACATTCACCTAGGAAGAGTACTTACGTTTTCTACTTTACCAAACATAACGAGAAGTTTATTAAATATCTGTCAAATATACCACTCTGCTTAATTTGGGCATTATATTGGTCTAAAATGTATCTTGTTTAGAATACAATGTAGTATAAGGGCACTTCATAAAGTATGTGGAAAATAGAATTAAAAGGTAAGTTTAGGCCGGCGCCGTGGCTCAACAGGCTAATCCTCCACCTTGCGGCGCCGGCACACCGGGTTCTAGTCCCGGTTGGGGCACCGGATTCTGTCCCGGTTGCCCCTCTTCCAGGCCAGCCCTCTGCTGTGGCCAGGGAGTGCAGTGGAGGATGGCCCAGGTGCTTGGGCCCTGCACCCCATGGGGAGACCAGGAAAAGCACCTGGCTCCTGGCTCCTGCCATCGGACGAGCGCGGTGCGCCGGCCGCAGCGCGCCGACCGCGGCGGCCATTGGAGGGTGAACCAATGGCAAAGGAAGACCTTTCTCTCTGTCTCTCTCTCTCACTGTCCACTCTGCCTGTAAAAAAAAAAAAAAAAAAAAAAAAAAAGGTAAGTTTATTCTAGTGTAAAAATTTTGAAATCCATGTGTATAGAAACTTATGGAAAAATGTACATTATGAAAAAATTATGACTGTTTTTCAAAATGTTTTTATACTAAAACTTACTTTTAAAAAATATTTATTTAACTACTTGAGAGAGTGACAGAGAGAAATCCCATATTCTGGATGACTCCCATAATTGCCCTCAACAGTCCTCTGGGAAATCAAGTAATGTCTCCTATGTGGCCAAGGGGAGGAATCTCATTACACCTCCCAGGGTCTGCTTTGACTGCAGTGAGGAGCAGATCTGGGTATCAATTAGTAGTTCGTTTAACTGGTTGGTCTCTCTTTCTGTCTGTCTGTCTGTCTGTCTCTCTCTCTCTCTCTCTCTCTCTCTGTCTCTCTTAAGGTTTACTTATTTGAAGTCAGAGTTACAGGGAGGGAGAGACAAAAAAATCTTCCCTCTACTAGTTCACTCCTCACATAGCCTAAGGGCCTGGGCTCAGCCAAACCAAAATCAGGAGCCAGGAGTGTCATCTGAGTCTCCCACATGAGTAGCAGGGACCCAAACACTTGGGCCATCTTTCTCTGCCTTTCCCAGTCCAAAAGCAGGGAGCTAGATTAGAAGTGGAGCAGCTGGGACACGAACTGCTGTCCATATGGGATGCTGGCATTACAGGATATTGCTAGGCAAAACTTCCAATCATAAACTAATCTTTTAATTCCAATCTCCATAAAAATTCTAAAGTACCCTTGTTTATCTTAAGTAAATAAAAACTATGTATCTGTATACAGCAGTAACAGAAATTGAGAACAAAAAATGTCATTAGGCATGTCCATATTTCCCTGTGTCTCATATAATTTAAGAAAATAGGCCGGCGCCGCAGCTCACTAGGCTAATCCTCTGCCTTGCGGCGCTGGCACACCAGGTTCTAGTCCCGGTTGGGGTGCCGGATTCTGTCCCGGTTGCCCCTCTTCCAGGCCAGCTCTCTGCTGTGGCCAGGGAGTACAGTGGAGGATGGCCCAAGTGCTTGGGCCCTGCACCCCATGGGAGACCAGGAAAAGCACCTGGCTCCTGGCTTTGGATCAGCTCGGTGCGCTGGTCATAGCGTGCCGGCCACGGCGGCCATTGGAGGGTGAACCAACGGCAAAGGAAGACCTTTCTCTCTGTCTCTCTCTCTCACTGTCCACTCTGCCTGTCAAAAAAAAATATTTTTGGGTAGATAATAGTACTTAAATGTAACCCCAAATAATACTCTTTGGATAAATTACGTAAGTTCACTATGAGTATTAATGCAAATAGTAATGTTGAGTGATAAATATAGGGAAGTTATTAATTTCTCTAACTCTCCAGTTGATATAGTCCATCTCATTATGATTTTGTTAATCATAGTTTACATTTTTATTGAAAATTTAGGTTTGTGAGAAATACTAAATTTCAGAAAAATAAGATGGGCAACAAGTCCGTCATTATAGAGAGAGTCTTAAAATACATTCAAGGAAGTTATTTTCAACTGAAAAATTTATTACTTTAGTAAATGCCGATTAAAAGAGATAAATTTTAAATTTTTAAAATCAATTTTTTACTTCCCAACCATATCTATCTTTTTTTATAAAAGTTGCAAAGTAACTATGAAAGCAATTTTACAAACAAAAAAAGCTAAAAATAATTCACCAGAGTTAGATATAATAACATGAAGTAGAAATAAATGGAAACACATTGATATATTTGCAGATGCAAACACAACCATAATCAAAAAAAGGATCAGATATATAAAGTACTACAGAGAGAACATAAGTAGAGAAGATTCCCAAGAGTGCTGGCAAAGAAGATAAATATAGAAACACAAAAGAGTACAAAATTATGAGAAAATGAAATTCTACTGAATTATTCAGAATTTGTCCACAAGAACTGACACTGCTTAGGAGGAAATAAAATCTAAGAGAACTGATAATTTTATTTTAAACAGTTCTTACACATGTAAATGTATTTCAATATAATAATCTTGGGATTAAATTATAGGAGGTTTGTGCAGAATGTAGGTTCTTGTTCAGAATGTAATCTTTTATAAAAATGAATCACCATACAGGATTTAATGTAAGAGAAATAATGTAAGTGAAATAAATCATTTCTTTGGTGGATATTTTAATGATCATAATGAGTACACAGCCTGCAAATACCTGATCTGCTAACACTACTGTTTCAGGGACACATGGTTTACAGTGGAATTTCCTTCAACTTATCCAACCATTAATCTCGTGTTTCTGAAAACTGACCTCAAACATCACCTGATTTGCCTTAAAGTGGGAACATGGATTTTGTTGTCATATTTGTCAAGTTGTAAAAATCACCTCTAAGTTTCAGTCTCTTCATTTCTAATAAGCTATTATCTACTTTATGTGAGTTGTTCAGTGGATAAAATCCAAAAATTAGTGCAAAAACTGACACTTTCATATAGTAAACTCTAAAGTATCAGTTCTTTTCTCCTCAAGTGAAACTTTACTTCTCTCCTAGCTGACTTGATTTGTTTACTCTTTTGATATTCTTGTAGCTCTGAGATATTCTTAGAAAAAAGCACTGAAAATTACCCAAATCTATTTCACCCACTATTCTGTAAACTCTTCAGGAGTCAATGTATTCTCTTTGAACATTTCACAGACTTAATAATTATCTACTGTAGGAATGAATCACTTAAAATGCCTGGTAAGTACTACAGCTATGTGTCAAGGCCAATCTATCATGTGTGATAAAGTGGTATGTTAGTTCTTTGTTACTGAAAAAAAATTATTCATGAATTTGGTTTACAAACACCCCATTCGTTTTCAGATACCTGAGGCCATTAGAGAGTAGAGTTCAGTCTTTTCTTGTTGATAAATCTAAAAGGGACTGTTAAATATAGCACTTACTTGCTCTTGATGTTGACTGAGTGGTCTAGAGTGGACCAATCTTTCTGGCAATTTTCGGTCCAGACCGTGTCCATTTTCCAAACGAGACTCCCTGGGTTTATCAAACCAATCTGTTTCCTCACGACGCAGGTGATAGGCTTTGGAAACCAAGGAAATATCATACATTGCAACCAAAGCTTGTACAGGTGACAGGGGGCAGTAGAGGTTCTGCAGTTACAAACATGCACTAGGCTTGATAGCCAGACATGCGTTTCAAATACAATTCTCGACAGGATCAGGAAAAGGCAGTTTTATTATTATATCAAAAACAAAATAATGTTAAAAATTTTGTACCACAGGATAACCTAAAACAACAATGCATACAGATCAAAGCATATAAAACAAAGAGAACCAAATTTTAAATCAAGAGAAAAGGGGAATTTAGACAGTGAAGGAATAAATGAATAAGCAAACATTCCTGAAGAGTCATTTTATGTAATCTCAGTCCATCAGTTCCATCTGCTCATCTTTACCTCCAGCTCACCACTAATCATCAAAAGGATTTATTGAGTTTGGAGATTTCTGTTGCCTTCCTACTCCTGCATTAACCAAGCAGTAATATGGTACTGCTGGAATTAACACCGAGTAATTTTTTGGAAATATGACATTCCCAAATAAAGAAAAACATTTATTTCCAAGAGAAGACCAAGTGTTACTGCCAGGAGTATGTGTGCTGTGAGTATTTCAGGTCTAATATTAAAAGGATCAGAGTTTTATAATAAAAATGAGATGATTACTGAAAAGAACACTGATATTAGAATTAGACTTAGAGCTGATTGAATGCTTTTCACACTTATACTGTTATAAAATTTGACAACATCATAAAATACTTTTGTGAAATCGCAATATTTAAAGTATACTACGACTTCTAAAATTTTCTCATTCATTAGTATTTCTTAGCTCTGTTAAGTCTGTATTATGGTAGCTGAAAATCCTTTTATCTAATCTAATGCATATATAACCTAATATATAGAATCTGGTTTACTATAAGTTGTTCTATTCTTTGTAAAAGGGTCCCTAATTAATAGTTACTAGAAATACACTGCTGTTTCCTAACTGGCAGATGGAGCAACCCTCCTCATGAGCTTGTCCTGAAAGTTCTGTTGATGATACTGTCAACCTACATCGTCTTGAAACTTAAGCTTCTACACTATTGAGTTCTTCTCTATGTCTCATTATAGCTTTATTTTTTCTGTCCCTAACTACTTTCTCTCCCAATATTTACTTGCAAGGCAGCTTCCATTGTTTCATTGCCAGCAGAGCTGGCAAACCCACAGGGCATACACCTCTACTCACCTCTATACCACCCGTGATCTTGGTCAACGTTGCTCATTGATCAGAGCACTGTCCTCCAATAAACACGGAATGAGAGATGATGTCTCATGGTCTAGCCAGTTTTAGTTTTCAGGAAATAACAATAGCACATACCTGGTTTGTGGTTGCATAGGTACTTGACTGATTCACCTATCAGATTCTAAGCTGCTTAAAGTCAAGCATTGCCCAACACTAAAAACAGTGCCTTGCAATGTGGTATAACATCCAACAAGTACTTGTGGAATAAAAAAATATAGAATAATTAAGTATCCTAACTACTTTTAAGTAAAAGATCTGCCTCTTGAATCTCATTAAGGGATACACAACATTTTTAAGAATCTACTCAATAATTATTATGGTTTTCATAGCCTTAACTTAAAGCCAAGTGACTAAACCTACAAATATTTACTTTAATAGACATTGGATAAATAAATACAAAGCAAATCCATTACTTAACTACATCTTTGAAAACTTCTTTGATTTTCTCCACTCACCCTAATATTATTTTATTTTACTGCTTATGTACTATATTTATATATTACAAGAAAATAATCTTCTATACTTTTTAATAAATATGCTGAATAATGCAGTATGTTATTTCATATAAATACATAATTTTCCTAATTGTATTTGAAATACAATTCTTTAAAACATGTTTTCCTTGACCATGTCTGTACAAATAAGGCAAACTGCAACCTGATACAAATTTTGTCAGTTTGTTTCCAAATCTAATTAAATACTTTGATTTTCTGTTATTTCATATAACAATCCTACATTTAAACTAATGGGGATATCTACTATCCTTAGCATATGAATTTAGAATCAACAAAGAGGAACCAGACTAAATGAGTCTATTTTGTATTAGACTCTGTCTTTATCATATAAAGCCAGTTGTACAGTAAATGTCAAATTTTTAGAACTGCATTATAAAATGGCAAAATGGCACTTTAAAATTTTAATTCTATAACAATAACATTTTCCTAATTAAATAAGTTATTTGTTATTAACATAACCTTTTAAGCTTGGTAATACTTTCTTGAATCTTAAATGTAAAATACAAATGAGCTATTGCTGGATCTCAGATTGCACACAGTGCAAATGTTACATGCATAGTGTAAACCTCAGCATCAAATACTGGTAAGACTTGTTTTATAAAACTTTATATGTTGATACTTCGGGGGGCAGAGGGACATATGATGACATACATTATGAAAGAATGTTTTCAATAAAAGACTTGTGGCAGTAGAAATAAATGTCATATGACTGTTTCTAGTTTAGCCTCAAGCTGACAACCATAAATATTAGATAACAAATAACATCTATCTAGATTTTATCTTAAGTGAGAGATTTCAAAATTAACTAGTACCCTACAGACACATATGAAAAAAAATCTTACAATCAATAATCTAGAGTTTACCTGAATTTACAGGATGTATACAACAAAAAATTTTAAGAGTTAAATTTGTCTCATCTGCATAATAGTATACTACCTACTATATGTTATATTGTTAAGTTATGTTAGCATTCAAACACAAATATAAGGTATATTTGTTAAAAATTCATTTTAAATATCCCTAACATTCTGAGTTCATAAATTTCAGCAGTTGTGTAACTGGGAAGACACAGTTTCTACTTTTTCCATTGAATACCCAAGGAATTCAATATTTCAAAAGAAAAGTAGATCATTATTCACTATGAGAAAATTAGTATGTTTATGTGATAGAAAGGCACAGAAAATATATAACATTTTGCATACATCTTTTAAGGAAAGTCATCACAATTCACATACATAATATTACATCTATAATTTGTTATAGTGTCCTTTGTCTGATCTTATATCAACATAATATAAATGAGAAATAAAGTAGCCAGGTACTTTTAAATGGTTGTATGTAAATAAGTGCCACACACTGGGATATCCGGAAAGATCTCCACATTTGGCAACATGATGACAAAATATCTTTGCTGAATAAATCAATTCATTAATCTCTCATTATGATTAGTTATGCCATAGACTATCTAGAATTTTGTCCTATTGTATCATTTCACAGATATGAATACTGAAGTGTTTTCTTGTTCTGCAAAATTTTTTCCTGTATAAAATGGTTTAAAATGTGGATTATAAAAAAACAAACATTAAAGACTATATCCATATCACAATTCTTGCTTAATTGTGTAGGTTCATTCAAACAATTGGCTAAAGAAAAAGTGTTTTATTTAATTAAATAACTGTCACTAAAAACTGTCAATCCAACAGCTGGTCTAGAGGAAAATGAATCAGAGAGTGATAAGCTTGTTGGAATGTCATAAAGAAAGAAGATTGTCTTCCTTCAGGCCCCTGTGATTATTTTAGTTCTATAAAATACTTAGGTTTACATTTCAAGAATCATAACTGTGTTAAGATCCAAAGGTAGGAAGGAAATCCTTTTCATTAAAACACACTTTCGACAAGTTCTCAAGAACATTCATGTTAGCTTACTCCTTGGGAGCCTCAAAAGGCATAAGTAATAAAGATTTTATTTCATTAGAAATATTTTATTTCCAGAATTCCAATCACACCCACTTTCAAATGTAAGCCACAGAGGGAATTTTTAAAAGGATCCAAGAGTCAGGAGTCCCTTTGGCATGGGCAGGACACTTCACAACGCTGTACCAACCACTTCTCCCTTATCTTCAAAATTAGACCTGACCAGATAATTTTCTAAAATTTTATGGTTCTACATGATTTAACAAAGAAGTCTCCCTTAAGCCATTTTTAATTAAGCGTGTGCTTGTTGTAAAGTACTTGTTCAATATGAAAAATTAGCAAAACAACCTAGGGCAAAAACACAGGATGGTACAAGGTAAAGTCAAAGAAAAGGGTAAATAGGTACACCAGTAAGGCATGGACTTCAAATGGCTAAAATCGCAAAAGCAGCTCAGAAATTTTCAATTTTAAATCTAAAAAATTCTGCATATGTACTCAGAAAATTATGTATACTCAATATCTTATTTAGTACTATAGTTTCTAGCATAAAATGCAAAATGAACAAATTTTTCAATATTCATGAAAGAAAAATAAAAATATTTTATTTAATGAGATTATAAAATTCTAAATTAAGCTAGCATGTGTTTCTATCTAAAAGTTCTCAGAAGTCCTTCAAATTAATAAACAATTATCTCATGAAAATAACATAAATAATTCTGTCTTGACAAAGTCTAGCATAATAATATTTAATGGCTGCCAATAGTTTAGTACTTTATAATTTTAATAATGTCACAAAGTGAAATAAAATGATCATTAAATTCAAAACATTTTAAATAATGAAAGATACATACAATGAAAAATTTTACAACTACAGATTTAAAGGCTGAGGATATTTTATTGATAGAATTATTTGATAATGGTTTTAGAAAAGCAGACACGAAACAAATCAACCAAACAATCAGGAAACAGAACAATAAAAGAAGAAATTAAAAATGAATAAAGAAAAGCATGCTACAAAATCTATACAGAAGATAAAATTTCCATTTACACAAAATCAAATTGAAGTAAACATGCAAAAGACGCACCAAGAAAGGCAGACTACATCTTTCAAGAAGAAAAATTAAACATGCAGAAAAATAAGAGTTTGAGTTTTGAGAGTAACAGGGAGCTGTGAGGCCCAATTTACCTTCACTATCTGACATGGCATGTTGGAAGTCGTCCATGATGAATGCTATGTCGCGGTCATAGCCACGAGTCCTTGATTCTTCTCTCATATGTTGCTGAACTTCAGGCAATGAATGACTTGACCCAAACTGATCCCTGGTATCTGCTGATATTGGCGGCAAGGGTCCTGCTGCAGCCCTTGCCATTCCCATGGGTTGGCCAACAGGACTGAGTGGACTTTCTTCTTCAGAATTCTGGGCCACAATTGGTATTCTTCCTCTACTCTGGCTAATTGGCAAACTAGTAGGCTTCGTTCTTGCAGATGATGAGGCATGAGTGAAGGAAACATCTAGAGCTTCAGCCTCTTGAGCTTTCAGTCTTAGTGAAGAGCTAGAAGAGTCTCTTTTAATTGACAAATCAAGCCCGTACACAGAAGAAGGTCTGGAGGAAGGTCTGGACCTGCTGCCACTACTGTAAGGCTTATCTGCTTCATCCTGCAGAGCTGACCGTATAGTATTCCCTAATGTGCCCAGTCCTGTGCCAAGAGATGATCCCATAAATTTTTGCTGGTCTGTAATATTTTTTCTAAGGCCAAAAGTGATATCATCTTGAAGAAGTCTTGCCCTCGAAGAAATCCCACCAATAGATGAAGTACTCGAAGTCATATAACTTGAATAATCAGGTTCTAGGTCTCTACTTTCTTGAATAGGTGAAAATTTTGACATTTTGGGGTCAATTAGTGATTTCTTATGCTTTGACTGCTTTTGATATAGTATGGCTGCTGGTAGCTGTTTTGCTGCTTGTTTTTCAAGCGTGAGTCTACTGATGCTATATTTTTCAGATTTTGGAAAATGTCTATAGCTAGTATCTGCATGATAATAATGCGAGAGACCAGCAAGGTGATCTAAACTCTCCGTCCCTCTACGGAATTCTTGTTTAATCTGCTGTTTCAGAAGCTTCAACTCATATGGATCCTCCATTGGGTCTTCCTCTGCTTTCACATAACTATGTAATCTGGAAGAAGTCTGTAAAGGTGCTAGGAAATCTGTCACTTCTTGAGACCTACGAGTCTCAGTGGTTCGGAGCAGACGGTCCGTTTTTGACAGATCCTTTTCATGAAGACTAAATGCAGTGCTTAATGCTGCTGTACCTTTGGGAATTTCTCCAATGTCATCAATTAGAACATAGTTACGTGAAGTATGATGGTCAATATCTGCATAGAAAGAATCTGCAGATATGCTGGATATAGGACTGCTTGCCATGCTACTTCTTTCCTCCAAACCTATTCTCAAGTCTAAAGTATTGTACTTACTACCAAGATGGGAAACAGCATATGTGTTATCAGTAGAAGCAGGTGCTATCATCAAGGGCTGGTTGCGAATCACTTCATAGTTTGAAGTTATCTTGGGCTCCAGATACAATGCAGTCTGCCGTGGCTTCTGCTGAATTACCATCATGTGTGACGGTAACTGGTAAGAAGGTTGTGGGGTTGGTGTAGGTTGCGCTTGAGGTGTGAAGGACATTGTTGCCACAGCTTGGAATGTTGGCTGAGTCTGGTAAGGTGAAACCTGCTGAGTGTACAACGTTTGTTGCTGAAAATGGGATTGCTGGGTGTACGGGGTGGGTGCTTGGGTAGGAAGAGGAGGGGAAGAGTATTGGTATTGTGTGTAAGGACTTGTAGGAGGAACTAGCTGAGATTCTGTTTGGGTTTGTGGTGGTATAAACTGGGTGAATTCGGGTTGAGGAGCAGTTCTGGGTCGCTCAATGCCATGCTGGCTTTCTATTCGGGTTGGTCTGGCAGTGCTCACTTCACTGTCAGACATGTAATCACGATCCTCGGCTACGCCTTGCAGGTAGGCTCGCTCTCTCTTTTCTCTCTCCTTTAGCAATGCCTCTTTCCTCCTGTTAATTCCCATTTCCAAGTACCGCAGCTTGGCATCAATCTCCTTTTCTTCTTCATCAAGTTCTGCTTGTTTCTTTCTAAGCTTCGCAGATTCCCGTTCCACAAGATCAAGCTCTCTGTCTATGTCCTGGAGAATCTTGGCTCGAGCCATCGTATTGGTTCTACAGATCCTTCTCCTGGAAACGGTGCCCATTGTGCTGTACGTTGACTGAGCTCCTGTGGAAGCTTCCTCAGGAGGTGGATTTGGCAGAGTTCTCTTAACTTTTTTCTGAGTGCCAGATGGTGTCACGGTTTGAGAACCCTTTGTCTATAATAAAGGAAAAAAAAATACAGTCCTTTGTTATCAAGTGAAAATAAAGGCGAAAAAATCTTCATAAATTGCATTCAAATAAAAATGATTTCACATGTTTCAGCTATCACAGCATAATTTTTAAAATTATGTATAATTCATGGTCCCAAATGCAATGAACTGCAAAATTCATTTTCAAGAATTTCATTTTCAACAATTGAAAAATATTTTTCTTCTTTAGGTGAATTTGTTATTTATTATTATAATCCCTGGAAGTTATCAAATCAAGCACTGAACTCATTGCTCATGTATATATATGCATATGTGTTTTATATATTTATAACCTTATTATTATTTTTATTAGAAGCATAGTGATACTTCCCACCCTACTTTCCCTCCTCTTTCATTTATTAGTCTTCTAATTTTTATAATGAAATATTTTCAGCTTATTTTATAATCTTAACTCTCCACTAAGAATTGAACAAACAGGAAAAAAAAACCCACACAGAACAGGAGAGACAAGGGCTGTAAACAATTATCAGTTCTCAAAATGTCAATTTTGCTAATATATGCTACATTTTGGGGGGCATAAATTTTCCTAAGATTAAGAACCTTAATTTCCATCAATCTTTTTTCATCAATCTTTTTTTTTTTTATTTATTTGTTTGACAGATAGAGTTGGACAGTGAGAGAGAGAGAGAGAGAAAGGTCTTCCTTCCGTTGGTTCACCCCCCAATGGCCGCTAAGACTGGAGCTATGCCAATCCGAAGCCAGGAGCCAGGTGCTTTATCCTGGTCTCCCATGCGTGTGTAGGGGCCCAAGCACTTGGGCCACCCTCCACTGCCCTCCCGGGCCACAGCAGAGAGCTGGACTGGAAGAGGAGCAACCAGGACTAGAACCTGGCACTCATATGGGATGCCGGTGCCGCAGGCAGAGGATTAACCAAGTTAGCCATGGCGCCGCCCCCCCCCATCTTAATAGACACACAATTTAACTGGATCTACTCCTAGTGTATCTATGCTAACGATCTAAAATTGAAGGTACGTTTGTTGAAGATGTTAGTTTATCATGCTATATGCTATATGGTATCTATCTTTCCCTTCTCACTTTTACTCCTTGGAGGGACTGTCATTCCTATTCCAATCCTGAACTACTTCCAAGTAAAATCCTCAAATTCTATTGGGCCTTCCTGTTGCATATTCTTTACAAGACGGGTTCTTTCTCTTATAACCCAAAGATATTAATTTCTCCTTTTCCCACCACTCAGCAAATGTTGAGGACAGAAAAAACAATAAAAAAATGAGTCTATGAATTTTGATCTAAAAATTAAATCTTATGAATTAGAGAACATTTGTCCAAGATATCATGGTCTCAATGTCTTTTTTTAAAATTTCTAACTTTGTTTCCTTCACAGTTTTCAATCTGCTTTCTGATATCATTTGTCTGCTTCTTTTACAAGCCCTGTTTCTTTAATAAATACTACAATGTAAAACTTCCTAAGGATTTCATGAGACTTGTGCATATTTCCCACATTTGAAATACTTGATAAATTGAATAAATGTCACCAGTCTGAGAAATTGTGTCCAGTGATGTTGAAATTGTAGTTTGTGCCTCCTGAGAGAAAAATCTCAAAGAACAGGGAGAACTGGAGCCTCTGTAGGCAGCTGTTTGGCAAATTATTTATGTCCCTCTCATCCTAAATTGTTTTCACTTTATCCAATACTCAATTAAGTCAGGGTCACTATGATCAAGTGAGACAACAGTATAATACAACAGGCACCTATTTTTGAAAAACCCACATTCCATATTTTAAAAAATTTACTTGTAGGCCAGCGCCATGGCTCAACAGGCTAATCCTCCACCTAGCGGCGCCAGCACACCAGGTTCTAGTCCTAGTTGGGGCGCCGGATTCTGTCCCGGTTGCCCCTCTTCCAGGCCAGCTCTCTGCTATGGCCTGGGAGTGCAGTGGAGGATGGCCCAAGCGCTTGGGCCCTGCACCCCATGGGAGACCAGGAGAAGCCCCTGGCTCCTGCCATCGGATTAGCGCGGTGTGCTGGCCGCAGTGCACTGCCCGCGGCGGCCACTGGAGTGTTAACCAACGACAAAGGAAGACCTTTCTCTCTGTCTCTCTCTCTCACTGTCCACTCTGCCTGTCAAAAAAAAAAATTACTTGTAAAAAATGTACATAGAACATAGCAGTAATGAAAACTGAGATCTTACAATCATTTTCTTCATAATTTTTCAAAATTCTAATACAGCTATATCATAATTTAAAATACTTTTCCATAATAACCTTTAAATCTTCTGAATGTAACAATGTTCAACAGGAGGCTGGAAGTTACCGGTTTTCCTTTGTATGTACGTGAGATGCCTTAGAATTTAAAAATGTACAATACTGTCCTATACTACATATATTGTGTTGGTGAAGTGGTTTGAACAAAGGTTGTTTATGTTATCCTGAAAGTATTATGGTACTGAATAATGGAAACATTACAGAGGAAGAATTTTCTTTTGCAGCAAAGGAGATGAATATGTTAAATATCCTGAATTCATTTTTAAAAGTAGTGTAGGTACTCAATAAATGGCTGCAAATATTTGTTTAGTGAAAGAATGAAGATGTGAAAGATTAAAATTAGATCTTGTGACTATTTTTAAATCCTCTGATTCAAATGGTGAATTTTTCAGAATTCACTGAATAGACCTGGAGTATACAGTATGAAGAGCCACACAAAGACAATTATTAAAGTAAATGTAATCCTTGGTGGGGGTATAATTGATATATTGTTATTTGTTCACATTTTGTACATTTTTATAATCTAACTTCATTTAACTTTTATAGCTTTCATCTGAGAGAACAGGCCTAGTGAAACAACTTTTCTATTTTTTAAAAGAAGTCCCAGGTAAAAGAATATAATTAGAAAAAGAATGTTTTTTAAATTAAACATCAATGTTCTTGTCCACTCAGACATTTATTTCTGTTATATTATATTAATACTCTATTAACAACTTCCATTTTGTGTCTGTTCTTTCCACTTGCTCAGCATTTAGTTTTGAATTTATCAGTGAATTTTCTCCCCTTTTTCTCTTTTCTAACTTTGTTTTTAATTGACACAAAACTATTTATTTATGGGATTCAGTGTATTGGGGATTTCTAAAGATACTCCATGGTTGCAAATATTAAATGAACCATGGCATGTGTTAATTAATATTTTTGGAGCCTTGGGTATGAGTCACAGGAACACAAGACAGCAGGTGAGTAGAACTAACCTACCTGTCCTCCCAATCTCCAGATACTGACATAACTTTTAGCGCAGTTGAAAAAAAAAGTCACAAAGGTGTAGACTTGCCACAGTCTCAGCCAATTCCCTCACAATGAGAGGCATTGGAACACAGTGATTGAAGGTTTATTCTTCAATCCTAGTCTGCCTTTTAGGAGCTGTGAGAACTTCAGCCAGTTGCTTAAACTCCTTGGGCATCAATTCTTTTATATGCAAAAGAAGGTTAATATTTCTTCTTACAATATTGGTTTGTCTAAGGAGTAGATGAATTAACTTAAGGCTCTAGATTAGTTCTTGGCCCATATATTTATATATGAATAACTGCTCTCCAACATTTTACTGAACAGGTACTTGAATGGAAGTTGTCCTACTTGACATTTCGGTCAAGTCCTCCTCCCAAATTGATCAAAGTACAAAGTATTGGCTTTCAATAAAATTTTGATAGAAAATTCCATATAACAACACAGTTGATTTCATTCTGAAAATCATGATCTTTAACTTCTGTTTTTAAAAAAAATCAAAAGAATTATGTGTCCAGAGAAAAAGAAGTACTGTTTTCAAACTTAAAAACTTTTCAACGAAACTAGTTGTCCAATGTCAGGCCTCTAACATTATCTAATGAAGACCTATCTCACACTATCTGAAAAGTGTTCTGCAAGTGCATTGTTGTCAGTGAAAAGACAGTCTAATCTCTCCTAAATTACAACAGATGCTTTCCTATAAAACAATGAGCTCTACATAATACATCATCAATGAAATGGGATAAGTCAGGGAGATAGATTAAGTTCATGAGCTGGAAGCCACACCTTTCCTACTCCGTGTAATCATATCCACCCATCTGTCAATCCAATGACCCCCTTCCCCAGGAAGTACTTCCTCTTATCCAGTACCTGGAGACAGTACCATGTTAATAGTTCCATTTGTAAACTCATAAGAAGTCAGGTAAAGTTGAAGCTCTCTCTCTCTCCTCATGGACCAGGAGGGAGCAGGTAATGAAAATCTCTCTCTTTACCTTTCCTGGCCCACTCTCCCTAAATGAAACCCACATGTGCATGTGGGAACTCTATAGATAAATGTTATAAAGTTGCATGTCCTGTTTGTGCCTGTACTTAGGAATGCTTCTTTAAGTAAAAGGCAAGAGTCTGGAATAGGCCCAACCTAGCCCACAAAACTCAAGTCTCCTTGCTTTAGTGAAAGCCTTGCCATTGTAGTTCAAAATAAACTATATTTTCAAATGCAAATTGGCCATGAAGAATAATGGAAATTATTTTGATTAAAAAAATAAAAAAAAAAACAGGGGGGCTGGCTCTGTGGCGCAGCAGGTTAAAGCCCCAGCCTGAGGCACCGGTTCAAGTCCTGGCTGTACTACTTCAGATCTACCTCCCTGCTAATGCACCTGGGAAGGCAGCAGAGGAATGGCCCAAGTCCTTGGGACCCTGCATTGGGGACTGGGAAGAAGTTCCTAGTTCCTGGCTTCAAATGAGCTCAGCTCTGGCCATTGTGGCCATCTGGGAAGTGAACCAATGGATGGAGCACCTCTCTCTCTTTCTGTCTCCACCTCTTTCTGTAACTCTGCCCTTCAAATAAATAAAATAAACCTTAAAAAAAAAGCAAAAACCAGTCAAGTGATGTGTAGGCAGTAGAATTCCTTAGAAGTAAACCTTGAAAAATGGTTCTACTTAGCAAATCAAAACATCATCACTCTAGTCCATTCATTCACTTAAGCTTTTCTTCAGCAAAGTAAAATATTGCCAGCTACCATATGCTGGGGCACTGGCACAAATGATTATTATTTACTGCTATTATCAACTAGTATCTCTCAATATAAAGGGCAAGTTAAAAATTCAGTGAAGACTCTCAGAAATTTAAGAAGCTATTTTTCCTTCAATACAAACGACAACCACTTAATGTATTCTGACAACTGGCTGATTCTTACAGTATTTCAGACACCCAGATCCTTGTCTTAGGAAAAGGGACTGGTTCACATTATGTGAATATGGGATTAGCCAGAGTGAGCTCTGAAGGAGATAATGCCTAACAAAGATGCAACAGAGAGGAAGAGATCTAATGAAAATATTACTTGAACCACTTTTTTCCCTAGGATTCATTTTCCATCATTATGCACGTTCTTTAGATGTGACACCTAAGAGCATATATTAAATACATGAATAGTAATTGTTTATGTATTAATCTCCAAACAAAAGAGGTAATAAAAGCTACCCTGCATATAAGATCAATATACAACTACTTGTCATGCACATTTCAAAAACTCAGTTCTTTAAACTACAACAACATTGAAAGTAGTAGTATTTATATTGCTGGTGGTGATAAAAACATCAAAATAAAAATGTAGGTCATATCAGGGAAGCTCTCTGGGGATAAAAATAGAGCATAGGCCAAAAGCCTTACAGAGGTCAGAAGGTAACAGGGTAAGGCAGCTTACCATGGGATTAGTGAAAACAGAAGCACATACATTGAGCTCAATGTTTAAGTCCCATCTGTTAAAGTCAGTTCCAGAAATCTGCAGTCATTTAGAAATGGGTGGCCCAATGTTGTGACATCTTTTGTTTTGTTCAAGGCAAGTAGGAAATCTGGATTGAACAATTTTGGTTTCTATTTTGAACGGCTTTAGGTTGTTGAGATCAAAGAAGCCAGGCTTTGGGATGCACTGGGAGTCTGAAATCTCTATTCCAAAGGAGCATTTTCTAGCATATGCACGGTGCCCACTGAGAATCCATTAGAGGGTCAAACATGGCACTAACGACTAGTTGAGAGGCAATAGGTTTTCAACAGTGAAGGAGGATGAGGGCAGGAGGATACAAGAGCCCTAAAGACAAACAGTCCTTTATTACATTTTATAGAGCTTTCATTCATTCTCTTTGATTAAATCCTTTCGGACTTATTTATTTACTTGAAAGAGAGAGAGAGAGAGAGAGAGAGAGAGAGAGAGAGAGAAAGAGAGAAAGAGAGAGAGAGAGAGAGAGAGAGAGATCTAACATCCACTGTTCACTTCCAAAATGGTTCCCCCAACAACCAGGGCTGGACCATGTCAAAGCCAGGAGCCGTCCTGATATCGCACATGAGTGGCAGGGTCACAAGTACTTAGACCATCATCTGCTGCCTTTTCAGGCCCATTTGCATGGAGCTGGACTGGAAACAGAATAGCTAGAACCAGACCGAACATTCCAATATGGGAGGTCAGTGTTGCACACAGAAGTTTAACCCTTTGTACTCCAATGGCAGACCCAGGTTAAATCCTGAATATGAACTTTCATGTATTTTTCTCCACAGTCTACTGATTTCTTTACTATTATCCCTAAAATATACATAGCTCTTGTATTCACTCACAAAGTGATTAAGTACCTCCTCTGTTCAAAGCAATTTGTAGGCACAAACAGAACCCAAATTACAGAATCATTAAAAAGTCTTAGATTTAAGTTGAAGTATGTGCCTGTGAGGGTGGAGGGAGGTGTGGTAGCTGCTGGTGGAGGCACTTTGTTTTATAGCTGATTAGTATCATTTAACATGAAAGACAGAAATATAATAGACAATTGAGTGATGTCTTCCCAACTTATAATTTAAAAAAAAATTTGATTATCAAAGCCATAAAACATATTCTAACCCAGATATTTGATTCCAATGAAATCAACAGAATATAAAATGATGGAGTTCAGAACTCTAAATAAGAAAATAAAAAGAGAACAATCAAATTTGCCTTGAGGGGGAATAAGCATTTTTACAATAAGCATTGTAAAAAATAAATTTTGTCATGATTAAAGGTAATCAAGCAATTGTAAGCCACAATTGAAGGTGACAGGACTGTTGTCTAGAAAAAAACTTGTCATCCACTAAAGTGTTCTCTGTTTACCATCTTGGTAAAGGTTTTGGGTTTTTTCTTTTTTTTCCCAGATAATGCTGGTGTCCTTAATCTGAAAACAGTATTATACTAAATGACCTAGATTTTTAAAATAAAAATAACTAAATATTTTAACATAGCTATGCAAACAATAGGTAAAAGGAAATGAAAAGAGAATCTTAATAAAATGGGAGTTGAAGGAGGACTGGAGTAACAGCTAATTAGATAACACAATACCAAGGACTTAACTGACATAAAAAAAGACCTTCAAGATAAGCCCGCATCCCATTTGGGTGCCAGCTCGAATCCTGGCTGCTTTAATTCCAATCTACATCCCTGCTAATGGCCTGGGAAAAAGTTGCAGAAGATGGTCCAAATGTCTGGGCCCCTGTCACCCACGTGGGATACCCAGATGAAGCTCCCAGCTTTTGGTTTCAACCTGACCCAGCCCAGGCCAATGCGGCCATCTGGGGAGTGAACCAGTAGATAGATTTCTCTCTCTTTCTTTATTTCTCCTCCCCTCTCTCTGTAATAATGACTTCCAAGTAAATAAATTTTTTTAAAAAAGCTAAAAGACAAGTTTTATTGTCTAAATTATTTTTAAAAAATATTTTTCTCATGGAAGCTCATTTATACCATATAATTTGCAGGGCAATTTGCTTCTTCTGCATGTCAGGAATATTAATAAAAATAATAATAGCTAAGGTATATGGATCACTATCCTAAAGAGTTTAAATATGTGTATGTACATTATCTGTCAAAATAACCCAAACTGTATCAGAGGATGAGAATTTTTTTTTTCAAAAAGTTGAGCAATAGGGCCGGCGCTGTGGCATAGTGGGTTAAAGCCCTGGCCTGAAGCACCAGCATCCCATATGGGTGCCGGTTCTAGTCCTGGCTGCTCCACTTCTGATCCAGCTCTCTGCTATGGCCTGGAATAGCAGCAGAAGATGACCCAAGTCCTTGGGCCCCTGCACCCACATGGGAGACCCGGAGGAAGCTCCTGGCTCCTGGCTTCGGATTGGTGCAGCTCCAGCCATTGCAGTCATCTGGGGAGTGAACCAGTGGATGGAAGACCTTTCTCTCTCTGTCACTACCTTTCCTGTAACTCTCTTTCAAATATATAAAATAAATTTTAAAAATTTGAGCAAGTTAAAATTATGTAAGGGCTACTATTTGGAGGCAGAGATGCTAAACCAAAAGTATTTCCCTACTGATTTATATATATCATATTTAATATGGAAAAAGTCAGTTTAATAATTTATTTAAATAATTGTTAAGCATCCTTCTAAAATGTACTGTTTTAGAGACTAAATGCATGAAGCCAAGAGGTTAGAGATAGGATATATCCAGATCTTGCCCACAAAGAACTTACAAATTAGAAATATTTCTTAGAAAATTGCTAAATGAAGGAACTATCTCAGTATCAAATAGCTCTAGTGCAATATCAAAGATAAACTTGTAAACTCCTGGACTACTGTGGAGATACAGGAGTGCATTTAATATATATATGGTCATCCACTATATATATATTATAGTCATTATATATAATATAAATAATTATATATATATATATCATCTCTGCTGTTTAAAATGAAAATAAATGTTCATCATAATAATATTTTGGATTTTCAGGTTTGTTCTTTAAGCAAAGCAAGAACTTTTGTATACAGGCCCCTTTTATATGATGGAGATATGGGTACATTTTAAAAAATATTTTATGTATTCATTTGAGAGGTAGAGCCATAGACAGAGAGAGGGAGAGACAGAGAGATAGGTCTTCCATTCGCTGGTTATTCCCCCAAATGGCACAATTGCCAGAGCTGGGCTGATCTGAAGCCAGGAGCCAGGAGCTTCTTCTGTGTCTCCCACATGGGCATAGGGGTCCAAGCATTTGGGCCATCTTCTACTGCTTTCCCAGGCCATACCAGAAAGCTTGATAGGAAGAGGAGCAGCCAGGACACAAACCAGCACCCAAATGGGATGCAGGCACTGCAGGCGGAGGCTAAGTCTACTACAGCACAGCAGCGGCCCCATGTGGGTACATTTTTAAACAGTGTAAGTTCACAAGCATTTACTGATAAATATTTTGATACATACAAAGATCATGCATACGACAGGAAGTGAGCAAGAAGAGTATATAGAGAGTTTGAGCTTGGGGAAGGAAGAATGACAAAACAGAAAGCCTAGCAGTTAAAGAGTGGATGGAAGAGTCTTCTCTAAGTTAAGGGAACAGCAAAATGTAAATTTTCAGAAAAATATCAAGAATAGTCTGGTTTCATTTGGAGCTGGTGATGCATTAATACCACTGAGATGTAAATACACACAAAGAATGTTCTCTACAAACAGAGGAAAAATTGAAGGGCAAATGAAATAGATAAAAAATTACAAAACAAATCCTTGAACACTGTATCTATAATAAAATCTCAATTCACCCAATTTTCTTCTTCTACAGATTAAAAAAGCAACCTTGGTTGTTTCCTACTGGTCACATTAACTCTATGTGCCATACCAGGGTGAACTATCAAACTGTAAATGTGCAGTCGCTGACAATGATTTGCAAGGGAATACACTAAGTTGTAGTTTTATCAAAGAGGAAACTGTGAGAATGCAATTCAGTTTCCTGTAGTAACAACTTGGCAGCCCATGTAGATAACAGCCAAAACAGATATAATCTAGCTGTGTGTGCCAACAGAACATTTAATGTCTTCCTGTGATAGTTATCGACAGAGTTTAGGCCATCAGAACAGAAAGTGTTCAGGGATCTTTGTATAGACTTGGACTTTTAGTGGTCCAGCATCAACATCTGTAATTAATCAATGTTCCTTACCGTTGGCACTAATGACATTGGAACCAGGTGGTTCTGAGTTGTGGAGTGTGATCTGTGCATTAGAGGAGTTGTACCACTGACCTCTATCTACTAGATATTATCAGCTACTGTGCAAATCAAAAATGTTTTCATGAGTTGTCCAACATCTCCTGGAGGAGGCAGCTGATGTGCAATTTTTTTTATTAATTTGAATAACATAAACTAATATTTGAAAGCTACTCAACTAATTTTATATTTCATATATTATGGAACAGGGAGAAAATAATCCAGGTGCCTTCAATTATGAGAATGAATCCACTCAGTGCAAAAGATTAATCGTTTTAATCTTAGTTCCATAAAAATCACGGGACGTTTCCACAACTGCCATAACTACAAAAAAATCAGGGTGTCGGGAATTGCGAGTCTGATCAAAAATTTACCTACATGCTAGCACTTTGTTAAAATTTGCTTGCTATTCTTAAGTTTAAAAGAAGGATCAATGCTGAAAGTAAAATATATTAAAAGCTTAAGAAGAAAGGATAATTAGTTAGTTTGGGAAATTAAATACCAGAATAATTAAGAGATATCAGTTGGACAGCTAAGCCCAATTTTAAGATCAAGAAACTTCTGACTTTTAAAGAGTAATTTTTAAGAAAGAATTAGAATATATAAAAAAATTTTGAAAGCCTGGGGAAAGTTAAAAAAAATTGAAAACATTTATAAAAACAAGAAACACAAGCTATTCACTGTACTCAGCGTAATACTGACATTATGTTAATGAGTAAGAAGGGTCTTCATTCTTTATGTAATAAAATATACAAATCTTGAGAACAGAAATTGATTTCAGGGTCTTTTGTCTCATCCTAACTACAGTCTTTTCCACTCAGCAATTGCTTTTGCTCTGAAGATGAGACTTTTTTTTTCCTTTTTAAATCTTAGTAAGGAGCATGATACTTAAACATACTATCTGGCTCTCTGAGTTTATTTTCTTCTATTCTGTTTCTGGTCATTTATTCTTCACAGGATGTAAAGATCATCTAAAAAGAGTTTTGCCCCTTGAGCATGAGATGAAATATGTAGGTTTTTTGACCCCTCTGAACAAGATAGCTCTGAAAAATACAGAAATATAAGTCAATCATTCCTTTAACTTTGGGTAGCTAAGGTTGAGGACAATGGGAAAGCTGCAAGGTGAGCATAAAGTTGATGGCAAGCAGAGCTTTACTTTCTGAAATATGTATTAAAACACTGATATATCTATCTTCAGGGGGCCCTCTCTGGCCCTGGCTGGTAGCAGTTTTCGGATGTTGGACAAAAAACAGAAAAAGGTTAAATAGAAATAGTAGTTTATCCTAGTACTGTATCATTAACACTGTGTTCCTCAAATAGACCCATTATTGAATATCATTCCTCTATCCTCCACTCCCACCCCCACAGAGCTAAAACCTATAACATGTTTATTATAAAGGAAATTCTCAATGATACCGCTTACGGAAAAATACTCTAAATATTGCTAAGACATTTTAAACCTATTAGGCACTGCAATAGACACAGGAAATTGCCTACATACTACAGAGCCACTTCTTCACCTAGAAAACTGTGGGTGCTGGCACTGTGGCCCAGCAGGTTAAGCTGTAACCTGAGACACCAGCATCATATATGGGCACCAGTTCCAGCCCCAGCTCCTCCTGTTCTGATACAGCTCCCTGTTAATGCACTGGGGAAAGCAATGGAAGATGGCCCAAGTGCTTGGGCCCTCTGCCACTCATATAGGAGACCTGGATGGAGTTACAGGATCCTGGCTTCAGCCTGGTCCAGTCCCAGACATTGCAGCCATCTGGATTTCTTCACAGACGATTTCTCTCTCTCTCTCTCTCTCTCTCTCTCTCTCTCTCTCTCTCTCTCCTCCTCTCTCTAGCTCTGCTTTTCAAAGATTTATTTATCTTCTTTTTTGAAAAACGTTTAACAGTTTAATAGTTGTTCCCATGAATAAGACACTAGATAAACAGTATTATCATCAGTATGAGAATATTTTTAAATTACTGAAAAATTAGAGACATCTTTCCCAATGAACTTCCACTACCCCAGTAAAGGAATTAACATTTAGAATTCCAATTGTTAAATAAGTGACCTAGTTTTTCTCTAATTGTTAATAATCTAATGGCAAGGAAAAAGTAAATTATAGTATGCTATTAATAAGAGAATAAAAGCAAAGTTAACAGTCATATTTAACAATTGCAGACTTACAAATTATTTCTCAAGTCTAGTAGTATAAACAAACATGTTCTCCAATTACTATTGTGCAAAGAGCTTTCACTATTTCATCATCCATTCTGAAGCTTTTCCTTCATGCACCTCTAGTGTGTTTCTTTGTTTTTTGTTTTTTGCTTTGTTTTGTTTTGTTTTGTTTTGTTTTCTTGCTGAAAGTCATCGCTCTTGGGCTGAGCAGTCAAGCAGAAAACCTGTTTCTGCCTCACTGGACCGAGCATCAGTGCCAGCCTGTGACAGTTATTGCCTTATATTTTCTGGAAAGCCCCAAAGAGAGTAAATCTCTTTTCTTTATAAAACAGTTTAGTAATTTCTCTTGGTAACTTTCATAAGGTGAGCATTTTTGTATGTATGCTTGTCTACATATTTTTCCTCCTTCCTTAGATAGGACTTTTTTTTTCTTCAACTATCACACACATACACATATTTAGACATAAAAGGAAATATTTATGTCCTATAACAAATCTCCTCAGTGTAGCGTTTTACTTAGAGTGCTGTAGGAGAGAGATTCGTTCTGAAACTCATTACTGTCAAACAGCAGTTCCAGGACCCTAAGAAATGCGAATTTCATCTATTACTTTTAACATTATGTCCAAAGTGTACAGTAAAAGCAGTCATTGCAATATGATCCTGACTTTTCAAAAAATCACTCTGCTAATTACCACCCAGTTCACAAAGAGGTGGTTGCTCTTTTGAAATGTGCATATTCACTCATGCTTTCAAAATCTCACACTCTTTGGTCTTATTATTTCAAAATTGGACAATGAAAACAGCTTTCTACAGGACCTCTTACCTCTGAGCCCTGTCTGAGAGATCACAATAAATATGTTAATCCTTTTAATTTTTCTCCAAATTTCTCTACAGTAATTTTATGGCTATAATTAATTAATTATATCCAAATTTTTTTCTGCCAGGATTTTAAGGATGTAGTAACAAACTCACCAAAATATTATGGTCAGTTTTTCTTCTCATTACGATTTATTAAATCTCACTTTCACAAAACTGACTGCATTCTCACTACTTGTTCTTTATTGCATGGCATCTTTAACATACCAATTAGTGTTTCTTCAGAATTAACTTATATTTGCATTCCCTTGCACAAATATATGAAGGTACATTAAAAAGTGCATGAAATACAGCATTTTTTTTTTGACAGGCAGAGTGGACAGTGAGAGAGAGACAGAGAGAAAGGTCTTCCGTTGCCGTTGGTTCACCCTCCAATGGCCGCCGCGGCTGGTGCGCTGCGGCCGGCGCACCGCGCTTGTCCGATGGCAGGAGCCAGGAGCCAGGTGCTTTTCCTGGTCTCCCCATGGGGTGCAGGGCCCAAGCACCTGGGCCATCCTCCACTGCACTCCCGGGCCACAGCAGAGGGCTGGCCTGGAAGAGGGGCAACCGGGACAGAATCCGGCGCCCCGACCGGGACTAGAACCCGGTGTGCCGGCGCCGCAAGGCGGAGGATTAGCCTGTTGAGCCACGGCGCCGGCCCGAAATACAGCATTTAAAGATAACTTATGGCCAGCGCTGCGTCTCCATAGGCTAATCCTCCATCTGCAGCGCCGGCACCCTGGGTTCTACTTCCGATCTGGGTGCCGGATTCTGTCCCAGTTGCTCCTCTTCCAGTCCTGCTCTCTACTGTGGCCCAGGAGTACAGTGGAGGATGGCCCAAGTGCTTGGGCCCTGAACCCACAAGGGAGACCAGGAGGAGGCACCTGGCTCCTGGCTTTGGATCAACGTGGTGTGCCAGCCACAGCACGCGGGCCGCAGCAGCCATTGGGGGATGAACCAACGGAAAAGGAAGACCTTCTCTCTGTCTCTTTCTCTCACTGTCCACTCTGCCTGTCCAAACAAACAAACAAACGATAAGCTTATTTGAGCAGAAAGAATGGTGAAATCCATGCATACAAGAGGTTTTCAAAAAGGTCATGGGAAATGTATATTATGAAAAAACAATGCATGGATTTGTTTTTGCATTGCAATAAACTTATCTTATAATGCCACTTTCTCCACAGATATTTGGAAGTGCCATCATATTTTTCAATATATATCCCCATGAGCATCTTTTACCTATCTTTAAGTGTATAACATATTTTAAGTAGGATACGCAGGCCAAGGCTCAAAACTGAGGATAAGGTTTATAGCTAAACACAAAGCCAAAGTTTTCATGCTTTTAAAATTAAAATAGGGCAGCAGAGATTCAAATTTAGTTTTCTAGAAAGAAAAAGGAGAGGGGGGGAGAGGAGAAGGGAGGGGAGGGTGGAGAGGGCAGGGGAAGAGAGAGGAGAGGAGAGGATAGAGGAGAAGGGAAGAAAAGACATAAAGTAAGGAAAAGAGAGTGGGAGGGAGGGAGGAAGGGAATACACTTATATTCTTAGAAGTGTATCTATGGGCCGGTGCTGCGGCTCACTTGGCTAATCTTCCTCCTGCGGCACCAGCACCCCGGGTTCTGTCCCGGTTGGGGCCCCAGATTCTGTCCCAGTTGTCCCTCTTCCAGTCCAGCTCTCTGCTGTGGCCCAGGAAGGCAGTGGAGGATGGCCCAAGTGCTTGGGCCTTGCACCCTATTGGAGACCAGGAGAAGCACCTGGCTCCTGGCTTTGGATCGGAGCAGCATGAGGGCCACAGCGTGCCGGTCATAGCAACCATTTGGGGAGTGAACCAATGGAAGGAAAACCTTTCTCTCTCTCTCTCACTGTCTATAATTCACTCTCTGTCTCTCTCTCTCTCTCACTGTCTAACTCTGCCTGTCAAAAAAAAAAAATAAGAAGTGTATCTATGAACTAAATTGAATGCATTAAGAACTAAAAAACTGGAGCTGGTGCTGTGACACAGTAGGCTAAGCCTCTGTGGCATTAACATCCCATATGGGTTCTAGTTCCTGTCTCAGCTGTTCCTCTTTTGATCCATCTCTATGCTATGGCCTGGGAAAGCAGTGGTGGATGACCTAAGTAATTGGGCCCCTGTACCTGCGTGAGACCTGGAAGAAGCTCCTGTGGCCTGGTTTCAAATCAGTCCAGCTCTGGCCATTGCAGCCATCTGGGGAGTGAACCAGCAGATGGAAGTTCTCTTCCCCATCTCTCCCTCTCTCTCTGTGTAATTCCACCTCTCAAATAAATAGATAAAACCTTAAAAAAACTAACATAAAAAATAAAATGCTAAATTACAGAAACTCAGGCATGATAAAAAAAAAAGAACTGCAAGGAAACAAACAAAAAATTAATTTATTTTTCAATTCTAAAACAATCACAAAATTAAAGTCTCACCTAAGCTAAAATTTATTTAATTATCTGTATCTATGAAAGTAGTCTTCTTCAGTTTCTATTATGTGACTTCTTTATGGGCAAGCAGATGAAAAGCCACACTAATCAAATTTTTTGACAGATATTATCATTTAGGATAACATTACAGAATAATATATTGAGGTTTTCAATTTGTCTTTTAGTTGATATCACATGATTTATGATTAACAATGGCTAGACACTCAACCATGCTACATTTACCTTAAACAAGTACTGAAAAGAATAATATCTTTGGAAGAGTACACTGACATCTAACAAAGAAAATTTTGTATTTCTGTCAATAATTTAGGTCAACTTATATATAATCTTTTATTTATTTATTTATATAATAGCATGCACTCATACCAAATTTATGAAATACAAGTACAATTATATGGTGGTTAAGAAACTGGTTAGAGAAAGAAAAAATAATAATAAATGAAATAGTTTAATGACATAATAAAATTAACTGGCATAGGAAACAGGTATATTTTAGACATGAGTACAGGAACAAGATGAAATAACTCTGAGTTGGAGCAATCAGAGTCTACAGGAAGCACAGGTGGTAGAAGCAAAATGTGATTGCTTATCCATGCCACACACTATACAGATGTCTCAGGGAGGGAGCTTTTAGACACAGCTTTTGATTTATCAGAAATTTCTTGGTGCTTCTGGGGAAAGCAGTTTTGGCAGAGCAATTATGTACCAGATAAAAGAATAAGTGATGGAAGAGAAAGCAACGTGAGGAAGAACTCTTTAGAGCCTTGTGACTAACACATGGAATGGTGTGTGAGTGAGTGTTCTGAGAAGAGAGTGTTCTTTAGGAAAAAAGGTAGAAGCAAGATGGAGGGTAAAGGGCAGAGAAGAGGAAGTAACTGAAAACATACAAGAGTCCTTCAAAAAGTTTGTGGAAAAACAGAATTAAAAGACAAATTTCCTTGAATGAGGAAACATTTTGAAATCCACACAAGGTTTTTTCATAATAAACAATTTCCATGAACTCTTTTGAAGCCTTTTCATATGCATGGATTTCAATTCTTTTATGCCAAAATAAACTTACATTTAAATTGCTTATTTATTTGAGAGGTAGGGTGAAGGAGGGGGAAAGAAAGACAGAGACTGACTAGCCAGGCAGAGACAGACAAAGAAAGAAAGAGAAAGCTCCCATCTGCTTGCAAATAGCAGGGTTGGGCCAAGGCAAAAGCTAGGAATTCAATCCAAGTCTCCCAAGTGGGTGGCAGGAACCTAATTACTTGAGCTGTCATTGTTGCCTACCTATTTGTGGGTAGCTGGAGTCAGGAGTTGGAGCCAGGAATCAAACTCAAGCACTTGATGTGAGACAAGGGTGTCAACTATTAAGTTAAAATAAACTTACCTGCTCCTAAATTTATCTTTTAATGTATGTTTCCATGAACTTTTTGATGTACTACCATTAAAAAAAAACAAGAGAAAGATGACAAGCCTTTATATAATAATATCATTAATCAAGGATATTACATGTTTCATAACTAAAAGATTAATATTTTAAAATAGATCAAAACTTACTATGTATGGAGAATTAAGAGTTTCATATATAATGTCTTATTAAGTCTCTAACACAACTTTATTGGACTATTATATTATTGATTCCAGGTTTTAGATATAAATTTGGATGCTTTACATAACTTGACCATGCTCCCATCACTAAATGAATGGCAGAGTGGGATAAACTTAGTCCATGCCTGTCTGATGTTAATGTTCATGTTTAAGTACAATGATACTTACTTAAAGTTCAAATTAAAAAAGTAAAAATAATCTACAATGAAATTTCTACATTAGCAAATGAAATAAATGATGAACATGTGTTACGACGACATGTTCAAATCTGATGCATAAAATCATGCTGCATGAAGGGATGGGTAACCTTTTTTCTGATAAAGGCCATTTGGATATTTATAACATTTGCAGGTCAAACAAATTATCAACTTAAACATTGACCTGCTATAGATTTATTGATGGGGTAAATAACAGGGGTCTAGGAGCTTGTGACTGTGTGAAGCTTCTGAACTGGGACTGTGGAAAAAAAAACTGAGAGTGTGTGGGAGAACTCATAGTGTGGCTGGGACTTTAAGCACTGAGTGGAAGATGCTACAAGCTTGGGGGTTCCTGGTTATCTGGTGAGAGATATTGCTGCAGAATATCAACTTACACTGAGGACTGCACAGATCCTTCATGTGCTCCTTGGAACAGAGCAGATGAATATAATACCCACTGGGGCTAGTGCTAAGGCACTGGTCTCCATAGAGGAGAAGAGCTCAGCTGAGCAGAATATACTTCCCTTCTGATTAAAAAACAGAGAGATTTACCATGCCAAACCTGGGTGTATCACCTTGGGCACGCACTTAACCCTAGAGAACTGAACAGGGCTTTCTGGCCACCACCAATACAAGCCTCTAGAGATTCACTGAAAGTAGACAGTCTACTTATCTACAGAGTCATAGTACAGCGATAAAAGCCACCACATTGGTAAAAAAAAAAAGAAGAAGAAAAAGAAAAAGAAACCAATGAGTATCTCCACAATGCCAAACAACAAATGCAATAATCCAAGAAACAAGAATAAGGAAGACAACATGACGCACCCAAAAGAACACAGTACTTCAATACTAGATTATGAAGATGATGAGATAGAAGAAATGCAAGAAATGGAACTCAAAAAATTGATAATAAGATTACATAGAAGTAATAAAAGCCAACATATGAACTACTGAAATCCACAGGACATGAAAGAAAATCTCTCCCATGAAATTGAAATCTTAAGGAGGAATCAAAATGAAATGAATAATTCAATAGAGCAAATAAAAAATGCAGTGGAGAGCCTTAAAAACAAAATCAGTGAGACAAAAGAGAGAATATCGGACTTAGAGCACAGGAAAGTATACAGTTAAACGAAAGACAAGAAGAGGAAAATAGAAATCTAAAAATCACTGTTAGGAATATACAGGATACTATTAAAAAAAAAAATTCGGGTTCTGGGAGTTCCTGAAGGCATGGAGAGAGATAAAGGATTAGAAGGCCTTTTTTAGTGAAAGACTAGCAGAAAGCTTCATCAGTTTGGAGAAAGAAAAAGATGTCCAAATACAGGAAGCACACAGAACTCCTAATAGACATGACCAGAAAGGAACCACCCCAGGACACGCTGCAATCAAACTCACCACAGTGAAACATAAACAGATGATTCTAAAATGTCTAAGAGAGAAACACCAGATTACTTTAAGAGCATCTCCAATTAGACTCATAGCAGACTTCTGATCAGAAACTCTGCAAGGTAGGAGAGAATGGTGAGATATAGCCCAAGTCCTAAGAGAAAAAACTGTGATCCCAGAATATTATAACCTACAAAGCTCTCATTTGTGAATGAAGGTGAAATAAAGACCTTTCATAATAACCAGAAATTGAAAGAATTTATCACCTGCAAAAGATGCTTAAAGATGTGCTACAGACAGAAACGCAGAAACATGATCATCAATATGAAAGAAGACAAAGGAAGAAAATCCCTCAGTGAAAGATGAAATGAATTTCAAAGTATAAATCAGGAATATCTTTGGAAAAATGGCAGGGCAAAGTCATTATTTATTAATAGTCACATTGAATGTAAATGCCTAAACTCTCCAGTTAAAAGAAACAGACTGGCTGAATGGATTAAAAAAAAACTAATATACATGTTGCCTACAAGAAACAGAACTCCAATTCTCATGGTATTCAACACAATTGAAAGGGAGGGAAATCTGAATGGTCAACAGAAAGAAGCAAAAATGTTCAGGATCACTAGCCATCAGGAAAATGAAAATCAAAACCACAATGAGGTTTCACCTCACCCCAGTTAGAATGGCTTACATACAGAATCAACTAACAACAGATGGTGGAGAGGATGTGGGGAAAAAGGGACACTAATCCACCGTTGGTGGGAATGTGGACTGGTAAAGCCACTATGGAAGTCAGTTTGAAGATTGCTCAGAAACTGAATATAGCCCTACCAAATGACCCAACCATCCCACTCCTAGGAATTTACCCAGAGGAAATTTAATTGGCAAATAAAAGAGCTATCTGCACCTCAATGCTTATTGCAACTCAATTCACAATAGCTAAGACCTGGAATCAACCTAAATGTCCATCAACAGAAGACTGGATAAAGAAATTATGGGATATGTACTCTACAGAATACTATACAGCAGTAAAAAAAAAAAACTAAAATCGGTTATTTGCAACAAAATGGAGGAATCTGGAAAACATCATGCTGAGTGAAATAAGCCAGTTCCAAAGGGACAAATATCATATGTTCTCCCTGATGGGTGACAACTAACTGAGCACTTAAATGTAAACCTATTTAAGTGAAATGGACACTATGGGAAACAATGACTTGATCAGGCCTTGTCTTGACTGTCAACAAACAGCTTACTATTTTATTCTTTTTAGTATTTCCTTTTTTATAATTAATGTCATTGGCTGAACCCTTTACTTAACACAGAATTATTCTTAGGTATTTAAACACAATTGAAAATTGGTCCCTGTTAAAAATAAAAGTGGGAATAAGAGAGGGAGGAGATGCACGGTTCAGGACACATTCCTTCCGACTTATCCTTAAGAATAAAGCTAAAAATATGCCATGGGACCCCAAATCCCATTAAATTGGCATGTACCAATGCCATCTTACTAGTTAATGTGATCAGTTTAAGTTCATGACTGATCATAAGATAGGATTAAATGTCAAAGGGATCACATAAATAAGATCAAATGTCTGCCAATAATAATTGATAGGATTAAAGAGAGAACTATCAAACATTGGAAGCAGGACAAAGAGCAGACTCATAGAATCACAAATTCCCTAAACAGAACTCTGGCCTCATAATCAGCCCTTAAGGCATTTGGAGCTGGCTAAAAAGCCCATGAGAGCATTTCAGGCATGGAAAGCCAAGACACTGTGGCAAAAAATGACCTAATGAAAGATCTCTATGAATGAGTTCCCAGTGGAAAGAAAGGACTATAAAAGAAGCAGATACCTTTCTCTGAAGAGAGGATTTTGATTATGGCCTTGCCTAAATATTGTCAGAGTTTTTGGTCTCAAAAGGTTTCATAAAGCCTTCGACGGCTCATGAAAAGAGCCTTGGGTGATAACTGACTTCATAAACAAGAGCATCAATTGTTAAATCAACAACAGGTGTCTCTGTGCCCTTGCTCCCCATGTAGGACCTCTGTCCTTAATGTGTTGTACTATGAGAATTAACAGTACAACTAGTTTTCAACCAGAACTTAATTCTTTCTGTGTCTATGTGGGTGTAAGCCCTTGAAATATTTACTTAGTACAGAGTTAATCTTCTGCATATAAATATAATTAAAAATGAATCTTAATGAAGAATGGGATGGGAGAGGGAGTAGGAGGTAGGATTCATGGGGGGAAGGAGGGAGGGTATTGGGGGTAAAACCGCTATAACCCAAAAGCTGGACTTTTAAATTTACATTTATTAAATAAAAGCTTTCTATTAAAAAAGAGGGAAAAATAAAGAGAAAAACAGACCAATTTCCCTGATGAACATAGATTCAAAAGCCCTAAACAAAATTCTGGCCAATCGGATCCACCTACACATCAGAAAGATCTTTCACCTGGACGTAGTGGGATTTATCTCTGGTATGCAGTGATGGTTCAACATTTACAAATCAATCAATGTGATATATTACATTAACAAATTGAAGAATAAAAACCATATGATTATCTCAATAGATGCAGAGAAAGCAATTGACAAAATACAAAATACTCTTTCATGATGAAAATTCCAAGTAAATTGGTATTGGAAGGAACATTCCTCAACCCAATCAATGCAAGTTATAACAAACCCATGAAACTGAATGTTGAAAAGTTGGAAACATTCTCACTGAGATCCAGTACCAGACAGGGATGCTCTCTCTCACCATTGCTATTCAATATAGTCCTGTAAAGTTTTCACCAGAACCATTAGGCAACAAAAAGAAATCAAAGGGATTCAAATTGGTAAGGAGAAAGTCAAATTTTCCCTATTTGCAGATGACTTGATTCTATATATAGAGGAGATTACTGGAACTCATAGAAGAGTTTAGTACATACACAAAAATCAACAGTGTTTGTATATACAGACAATGCTATGGCTGAGAAAGAACTTATAAGATCAATCCCATCCACAATAGCTAAAAAAAATCAAATACCTTAAAGTAAACTTAACCAAAGATGTAAAAGATCTCAATGACAATAACAAAATTAAAGAAAGAAATAGAAGGAGATTAAAAAATGTAAAAATCTTCCACATTCATGGATTGGAAAAATCAATATCATCAAAATTTCCATTCTTTCAAAAGCAATATAGAAATTCAATGTGATACCAATCAAAATACCAAAGACATTCTTCTCAGATTCTCAGATCTAGAAAAAATGAAGCGGAAATTCATATGGAGGCACAGGACACCTTGAATAGCTAAAGCAATCTTATACAAAAAAAAAAAAAAGCTGGAAGCATCACAATACCAGACTTTAAGACATACTACAAGTCAGTTATAATTGAAACAGCTTGGTACTGGTACAGAAACAGATGGATAGACTAATGGAACAGAACAGAAACCTCAGAAATCAATGAAACATCTTTAACCAACTTTTTTTTTTTTATCAAGGAGCTGCTAAAACCAATCCCTGGAGCAAGGACAGTCTCTTCAAAAAATGGTGCTCAGAAAACTGCATTTCTACATGCAGAAGTAAGAATCAAGACCCTTACCCTGTACCTCCCACAAAAATCCACTCAACATGAATTAGAGCTCTAAATCTAGGTCCCAACACCATCAAATTAATTGAGAACATTGAGGAAACCCTATAAGACACTAGCACAGGCAAAGTTTTCCTGGTAAATCCCCCAGAGGCACAGGCAGTCAAAGCCAAAATTAACAAATGGATTACTTCAAATTGTGAAGCTTCTGTACAGCAAAAGAAAACAGTCAGTAAAGTGAAGAGGCAACGGACAGAATAGGAGAAATTATTTGTAAACTACACAAATGATAAAGGATTAATAACCAGAATCTACAAAGAGATCAAGAAACTCCACAACAACAAAATAAATAACAAAGTTAAGAGATGGGCAAAGGACTTAAACAGACATTTTTCAAAAGAGGGAATTCAAATAGCTAACAGATACATGAAAAAAAAATGTTCAGGATCACTAGCTGTCAGGGAAATGCAAATCCAAACCACAATGAGGTTTCACCTCACCCCAGTTAGAATGGCTTTCATACACAAATTAAGAAACAACAAATGCTGGAGAGGATGTGGGAAAAGGGCACCCTAATCCACTGTTGGTAGGAATGTAAAGTGGTAAAGCCACTATGGAAGACCTTATGGAGATACCTCAGAAATCTGAATATACACCTACCAAACGACCCAGCCATTCTACTCCTAGGAATTTACCAAAGGGAAATTAAATCAGTAAACAAAAGAGCTATCTGCACCTCCATGTTTATTGCAGCTCAATTCAGAATAGTTAAGACATGGAATCAACCTAAATGTCCAGCAACTGAAGACTGGATGAAGAAATTATGGGATATGTACAGAATGGATTGCTACACAACAGTAAAAAAAAAAGAAAGAAAGAAATCTAGTCATTTAAAAAAAATGGATCGGCCAGCGCCGTGGCTCAACAGGCTAATCCTCCGCCTTGTGGCGCCAGCACACCGGGTTCTAGTCCCGGTCGGGGCACCGGATTCTGTCCCGGTTGCCCCTCTTCCAGGCCAGCCCTCTGCTGTGGCCCGGGAGTGCAGTGGAGGATGGCCCAAGTGTTTGGGCCCTGCACCCCATGGGAGACCAGGAAAAAGCACCTAGTGCCTGGCTCCTGCCATCGGATGAGCACGGTGCACCGGCCGCAGCACGCCGTCCGCGGCAGCCATTGGAGGGTGAACCAATGGCAAAGGAAGACTTTTCTCTCTGTCTCTCTCTCTCACTGTCTACTCTGCCTGTCAAAAAAAAAAATGGATCAATCTAGAAAACTTGATATTTAGTGAAATAAGCCAGTCCCAATGGGACAAATACTATATGTTCTCCCTGATTGGTGAGAATTAATAGTACACTGAAAACAAATCTGTAGAAGTGAAACTGACAATTTGAGAAACAATGACTAGACCAGCCCTCATCTTGACTGTTAAGGAACAGGGTTTTTTTTATTTTTATGTTTTTATGTTTTATTATTTGTTCTTTTCTTCATACTATATGTTGAATTCCTTACTTAACATAATCATATTTATATAATTTAATGGAAAATAGATCCCAGTAAAAAATAAGAGGGGGGATAAGAGAGGGAGGAGGAAGTTTGTAACTGTAAAGCTATATAGTTCTGCATACAGTCCTATGGACTTACTTCTAAGGGTACAGTTTAAAAACTTGTCATGGGACTCTAAATCCCATTAAAATTGGCAGTAAAATGCCATCTTAATTGTTAAAGTGATCATATTAAGTATCAAAGTGAACATACAGACAGGATTAAGTGTTAAAGAGGTCATATAAATAGCATCAAGTGCCTGGTAATAATAATAGACAGAATTAAAACAGAGGGAATGTCCAACATGGTTAGCAGTCCACATAGCAGACTCACAGAATGACAATCATGTTAAGTAACACTTTGTCCTCAGAATGAGTCTTTAAGACATTTGGATGTGGATAAAAAGCCCATGAGAGCATTTCTGGCATGGAAAGCCAAGACACTGTGGCAAAAAATATCCCACATGAAGGATTTCTGTGAGTTAGACCCCAATGGAAAGAAGGGACCATCAAAGAAGGATGCACTTTTCTCTGAAGGGAGAAGAGAACTTCCACTTTGCTTATGGCCTTGTCCAAATACTTATGGATTTTGTGGTCACAAAAGATTTCCATAGCCTTGGCAGCTCATGGCTAGAGCCTGGGGTGATCACTGTCATCATAAATAAGAGTGTTAATTGTTAAATTAATGAAGAAGTCACTGTGCACTTGCTCTCCATGTAGGACGTCTTTTTTTTTTTTTTTTTGACAAGCAGAGTGGACAGTGAGAGAGAGAGACAGAGAAAAAGGTCTTCCTTTTTTCCATTGGTTCACCCCCCAATGGCAGCTGTGGCTGGCATGCTGTGACCGGTGCACCACGTTGATCCGAAGCCAGGAGCCAGGCACTTCTCCTGGTCTCCCATGTGGGTGCAGGGCCCAAGCACTTGGGCCATCCTCCACTGCGCTCCTGGGCCACAGCAGAGAACTGGACTAGAAGAGGAGCAACCGGGACAGAACCAGCACCCCAACCGGGACTAGAACCCGGTGTGCTGGTGCCACAGGCAGAGGATTAGCCTATTTAGCCACGGCGCTGGCCTACCTCTGTCCTTAATGAGTTATACTATGAGAATTAACTGCAAAACTTATTCTCAAACATGACTTTATAGATTGTGTGTGGGGGTGTAAACTGTTGAAATCTTTACTTAGAGTTGCCTTCTATATATAAAGTAAAATTAAAAATGAATCTTAATGAAGAATGGGATGGAAAAGGTGCTAGGAAGTGGGACAGGAGTGAGTGTGCGAGGGTGGGTATGGAGGGAATAACCACTGTATTCCTAACGCTGTACCTATGAAATTTGCATTCATTAAATAAAATTTTTTAAAAGACACAATGGTATGTATGCATTAGAAATATCTTTGACAGAATTTTCCTATTATAAACGGTATATTTTAACTTTAAAATTTATCAAAATGTTTGATACCAAATTTCCTGGGTTAAATGTTAGCTTAACAAAAATTCTTGGCTCATTTCCATGAAAGTAGAAAGTGATGCTCAAAGAGGTTATTGAATGCATGAACTATGATTTCCGTGGTAGATAATTTCTTACCTATAATATTATAACCTTGTCTCTGATTTCCCATCTGATCTGGTTCCTCATTTTTCTAGGATAGTACCTTATTCTTATCACAGCTTCACAATGAAAAATTTACTAACATGTCATTTATGAAACTAATTTATGCAACATTTATGCAACTAATTTGATGTATTCTTCACAAGAATAGAGTATACTACGTTTTTAGGGAAGAGGGGAAAATAGTATACATTCAAACTATATGGAAAACTCAGATTTATGAGATGGAGGGAAAAAGAGAAAGCATGGCTAAAGAGAAAGGTATGGATCTAGAGTTGTAACTCAGTGTATTAAACTAACACTTTGTGACACTGGCACCCCATGGGCACCTGATGGAGTTTTGGCTGCTCTATTTCCAATCCTGGGAAAGTAGCAACAAATGGCCCAAGTACTTGGGCCCCTGCCACCCAAATGGGAGACACAGATGGAGTCCCCAGCTCCTGGCTTTGGCCAGGTCCAGCCATGACTCTTGTGGTCACTGGGGAGCAAATCTGTGAATAGAAGATCTCTTTCTCTCTCCTTCTGTCTCTCCTCTCTTTGTAATTGTGCCTTTTAAAATAAATACACAAATCTTTTTTTTTAAATAAAGAGATTAATGTAGAAAAGGTCTGAAACGGAAACAAGGGAAATTTGGTTGCTGCACAGAAGTTACTAAAAAGAAGGCCAACCCAATAGCTTGGATATAGTGATAGGGAGGTTCTATTTCACTTTTGAAATGCTAGTTTGCTTTAAATTTGGTGAATTCTTTTGATATAGTTCCATATGTATTCACATATATATGTGTATATTTATATAGTTAAAATATAACTTCATATTTTTTGTTATACAAATATGCCTATATTTGAAGGTAACATATATTTTATGATTTAAGGTTTTAATGGATATATATAAACATTCTTATGCCTCTCTCTTTGGTAGAATTTATAGATATTTAAAGGCTGTGTTAGTCCCATATTATTTCTTTTTTTTAAAGATTTATTATTTGTTTGAAAGGCAGAGTTGCAAAGAGGCAGACAGAAAGAGAGAGAGATCTTCCATCCATTTGTTCACTCTCCAGATGGTCACAACAGCTGGAGCTGTGCCAATCCAAAGCCAGGAGCCAGGAGCCTCCTCCAGGTCTCCCATGTGGGTGCAGGGTCCCAGGGAATTGGGCCATCCTCAACTGCGTTCCCAGGCCACAGCAGAGAGTTGCTTGGAAGTGGAGCAGCTGGGACTAGAACCACTGCCCGTATGGGATGCTAGCACAGCAGGTGGCAGCCTTACCCATCACACCACAGTGCCAGCCCCAGTCCCATATTATTTCTAACATTTACCTACATCTTTCCTTACAATTCTACCTCTGAAACCCAGTCTTTGCATTAGTCCAGGGTACCATTCATTCTGCTGTTTACTGAGTGTACACTAGTATGTGAATCAAGTATCACTTTTGCCTTTAGAGAAACAGAGTAAGAGTCATTTCTCATGAGAAAGAAATAGAGAAATTCAATGTAACATGCAAAATATTATGAAATGGGAGCTAGCTGGGGAGCATTACACAAAAACAAGTCCAGAGTCAGACAGGAATGTAGAGTATTCTATAAACTAAAGCTAGTAGGAGCGTATAAGCAAGAGGGGGATGGCATTGATGGGTCCAGAAAGGTGGGAAGGTTCCTGTAAACTGCATGTACATGAATTTAGCATAATTTCAATGGGAAGTCATTGTATAGGAATGCCTGGACCCATAAAACTCACATATGAAAAGTTATAGCTAGCTAAAGTGTAGAATGAACAGCATGGGAACAATAGTAAAAGTAGGAAACAAGTTAAAAGTTTTAATGATGATACAGGAGGAAAAGATAATACACCTTTGGAAACAGAGGGGCAGCAGGAGGAATTAGATTCACCACATATAAAATATTAAAGATTTCAGGTTTGCTCTTATTGCTTTGCTTATATTAACTCATTTCAACTTACATTAACCTTCTAAGGTGGGTACTATCATGATCCTCAGTCTATAAATGAATAAATCAAGGCATAGCACAGTCAAGCAACTTCCTCAAGTTCATATTGCTGGTAAATGGCATACAGGATTTTAACTAAGGACACATAAGATCTGAACTGGAGCTTTTCAAAAATCATGCTGTTATACAGAACATCATGCTCTTAAATTAACTGTATTTGTTACCTCTTGCCATGCAGCAAGGCACCTCAAAATTTCATGGCTTACAACAACATTTGCTATCTTACATTTCCCTTGAGTTAGTGATCGAGACACTGCTTAGCTGTGTCGTTTTGCTTAGAGTTCCCCATTAGCCTGTTATCAAGTTGCCATCCAGACTGTTCTATCATCTGAGGGCTTGACCAGGGAAGAATACTTCCAAGTTTACTCACATGTTATTGGTGGGATTCAATTATTAGAGCGTTGTTGGCTGGGGATTTCAATTCTTTCTTGGCCTTCCTTGTTACTACTCTCCATGTGGTCTTCTATAGAGCAGCACACAAAGTGACAACTTGCTGTATCAAAGAATGCAAGGATGAGCCATTGATAGAGACAGAATTAACAAGGTGGGAGAAGTAGTCTTCTGTAACCAATTTTGGAAGTGACACCCCATCATATTTTCATATTAAAGCCATAAGAAACAATTCATTAAGCCCAGTCTACACCCAAGAAGAGAAAATTCCATGGCATGCATGCCAGGATACTGGATTCACTGGGAACCACAGGAAATCTGTGCACAGCATAAAATAAATTCTTTGCATATGAAGTATATGGGAAAGTGCAGAGTCTACAAGAACATCTGGAAAGGATATAAAGATGACTAAATTTTGTGTCTAAAAGTTGAGGGAGGCCGGCGCCGCAGCTCAATAGGCTAACCCTCTTCCTGCGGCGCCAGTACCCTGGGTTCTAGTCCTGGTTGGGGTGCCGGATTCTGTCCAGGTTGCTCTTCTTCCAGTGCAGCTCTCTGCTGTGGCCAGGGAGTGCAGTGGAGGATGGCCCAAGTGCTTGGGCCCTGCACCCACATGGGAGACCAGAAGAAGCACCTGGCTCCTGCTTTCGGATCAGCGTGGTGCACTGGCTGAAGTGCACTGGCTGCGGCAGCCATTAGAGGGTGAAGCAACGGCAAAGGAAGACCTTTATCTCTCTCTCTCTCTCTCTCTCTCTCTCACTGTCCACTCTGCCTGTCCAAAAAAAAAAAAAAAAAGTTGAGGGAAATACATTGTCATTGTAATGTAAAAAGTGTATCTATCCACTGCAATAAAAGCAGGGATTATCAGGGATCTGAGCAGAGTAGATGAGAAAGCAAGTCGTTAAACAGTGTAGGAGTTTTGCAGTGGGATGGACTGATTACCAGAGGTGAACTCTGGATTTTTTTTTTTTTCATAAGTCACACTTCTGTGTCTTCTGTGAGTGCTCATTAGGCCAGATGTAGATGAAAAAGAAGAAATCTGAGTGCACTCAGAGTAAATCCTTTTTCTCGGATGGAGATAAATTTGAGAAATGGCAAGAGGACTGTTGATGTGGTGAACCTGGGACTATTTAAGCAGTAGAGGTAGAAGGGTTCATATACAGGGACAAATTACAAGTCTCAAGAATTCGCACAAGGTGAACTTCAAGAACAAATAAGATGAGTGTACTTAAGTAAATTCAGACAAGGAAAGGGTGAACCTTAAGAAAAACTGGATGGAGGTGTTTAAATAAGCAAGTTCCAGAATGCAAAGTTTACACATTGGTTTTATGTACAGTTTCTGAATTAGATAATTTTCCAGTAATTTCAAATAAGACAGCAAATTGTGGGAAAGGATAGCAATGCAGAGTACTAACAATCACCGGGGATGAATTTTAGAAAGGCAGAGATGAATTTTAAGAGAAATTAGATGTTAGAACATCATCCTCATAGATATCCAAGTCACTGAGAACCTGCAAAACATTTGATAGAGTGATATCGGTTTGTTACACAGAGGTGGAGTCACTTGATAAATATCCCTATAGATAAAACATACTTTTCTGCATGTTGACACAAAATTATTCTTGAAGAGAAAACAAATATCTCTGCTTAATATTTTCTTAATTTTTATGAAAAATAAGATTTGGGGTAATTTGATACCCAGCAATATAAAATAATATACATATTGATGTTTTCTACATAGTTGAAGTTCTGCACACAGGCCTGTTTATCATGCTAGTGATTCAGTTTCACTTCTTTTGATAGTCCAACCGTTCTGACAAGTTCTGCTTGTCATGTTACCTCTGTACATTCTTCCCAATTTCTATCATGTTGCTTTTCTGGGTTATTTTCTGCTGCAAATTTTCTGTTTATTCAAGACCCATTAATGACTCACTGTGGAGCCAACAGGTCCCTCACTGGATTATTGCCTCAGCCTTCTTCCTTGGCTGAAGACTCCTATTAGGTAAGACTGGATAAGTCTCTCAGCTGTTTCCAGGATATGAGGATAATTTATTAGTTTGTTAATTAATCACCAAGGGAACACTTCCTTGTATTCATAGTACTTCAAAATTTTAGTTGAAACCTTAGTACTTTTTCTTTTGTGATGTGCCATGAGGTTTACAATTTTAAAGCAGGTTAGATTTTTCAGTGAAAATGATTTTAAATGTTCCTCATACTAGCTACTTTCAGAAAGAACAGTTATTTGAGAATACACTTGCTCTGGGTAAAATGTAGCTTTGAAGACTTCTATTTTCCGAACAGTCTTCTATCCTTACAGCCTCTCCTTACATTCATAGCTAAACAATGAAAGGCAGGGCTGGCACTGTAGCATACTGGGTTAAGCCTCTGCCTGTGATGCTGGCATCCCACATGGGCACCAGTTCAAGTCCTGCTGTTCCACTTCTGATCCACCTCCTTGATAATAGCCTAGGAAAAGCAGTGAAGGATGGCCTAGGTGTTTAGGCTCCTGCCACCCATGTGGGAAACCCAGATGAAGTTCCTGGTTCCAGCTTGGCTCAGCCCTGGCCATTGTGGCCATCTAGGGAGTGAACCAGCAGATAGGAGATCTTACTCTCTGTAACTTTGACTTTCAAGTAAATAAATGAATCTTTAAAAAATGCAAGGCTTGCTGGCACTTAAAACAGGACCAGATAAGTTTTTTATATTCCTGATACATAACAAATCAAGAAATGCTAACAGTAAGGTAAAAAACTGATATATTTTAAATATTGACACTGAGCAATTATTATGCTTCTAAATAAATACAAATGCACAATGACATGTACAGGAAGATGAGATCAAAGATTTAAAGTTTGAGACTTTTTGTCCAAACAAAGCCAAAACCAAAATTGTCCCCTTAATTTCTCTCTGATTTTTCTTTCTATATAAGTGAAAAAAATTTTTTCCTCATTAATTTGAAAATTTGATCTTTCTTGGAAATATGTAAAGGATTGTTTTGGGTGGGTGGGGATAGTCCTATGTTACTTAGCAAAATAAATCATGGAATGTCATTTAGAAGGATTACTGTTTGGAAGTTTTGGTACAGTACTCCTCTGAAATTCCTGGACTTGCTATTAAAAAGTATGATTTTTATGAAATTAGCTATTACTCTGGGTTGTGTTGCATATTAAATGATATTAAGAAAAGACTTTTACAACATATTGTAAAACCCAACCCAAAAACTTGGTAAAGGGCTCAAGTAGTCATTATCTCCAAATAAGTAATACAAATGACAAAGAAGCACAAGAAAATATGTGTGACATCATTAGTTACCAGGGAAATGAAAATTAAAACCACTATTAGAGAAATCAATTCACATTCACCAGGAGGGCTACAATATCTTTTTTGAAAAGGAAAATAAGCATTTGGAAAGATGTGGAGAAATTGTAGCTCTCATATATTGCTTGTGGGAATACAAAAATATTTCCATTGCTGGGAATAGTTTGACAGTTCCTCAAAAAGTTAAATATGGACATGTCAGAAATCCCACTCATAGTTATAAACAAAAAATAACTGAAAACAGGTACTCAATCAAATCCCTATGTAACCAAATCCCTATGATATTCATAGGAGTACTATTCTCAATAACCAACATATCCATCAACAAATGCATGGATAAACAGACTGCAGCATGTATTACACAATGAAATTCATCTATCTAAAGAAATAAACTATTGATAAATGCAATATAATGGATGAGCCTGGAAAAAATCATTTGAAGTAAAAGAAACGAGGTCAAAAGGTCTCTTGGCTGGTGCCAGCACCCCGGGTTCTAGTCCCGGTTGGGGTGCTGGTTCTGTCCTGGTTGCTCCTCTCCCAGTCCAGCTCTCTGTTGTGGCCCGGGAAGGCAGTGGAGGATAGCTCAAGTGGTTGGGCCCTGCACCAGCATGGGAGACCAGGAGGAAGTGCCTGGCTCCTGGCTTCGGATCAGTGCAGTGTGCCGGCCATGGTGGCCATTTGGGGGGTGAACCAACAGAAGGAAGACCTTTCTCTCTGTCTCTCTGTCTCTCTCTCTCTCACTCTCTAACTATGCCTGTCAACGAAAAAAAAAAGTCTCATACTGGATGATTCCAGTTCTATGTATATCCACAATAGTGAATCAGACATAAAACATTTTGGTTGTTTCCAGAGGCTAAGAAGAGAAGGGAAAGGAGAGTGACTACTGAATTGGGACTGTTCGTCATAGTAAAAACATTTTGGAGCCAGATAGAGGTGGCAGTTGCTGTACAGCATGAATTAGATGAATGCCAATCAAATGACCATTTGAGATGGTTCATCTTGTTATATGAAAAAGTATTGTTTCCCAAATTCTAGATATAAAGAAAATCTGCTTGTAAATTACTTTTTTTGACAGGCAGAGTTAGACTGAGAGAGAGAGACAGAGAGAAAGGTCTTCATTCCGTTGGTTCACCCCCCAAATGGCCACTACAGCCGGTGTGCTGCACCAATCGGAAGCCAGGAGCCAGGTGCTTCCTCCTGGTCTCCCATGTGGGTGCAGGGAACAAGCACTTGGGCCATCCTCCACTGCTCTCCTGGGCCTCAGCAGAGAGCTGGACTGGAAGAGGAGCAACTGGGACAGAATCCGTTGCCCCGACTGGGACTAGAACCCAGGGTGCCAGAGCCGCAGGTGAAGGATTAGCCAAGTGAGCTGGGGCACCAGCCAATAAATTACTTCTACTTCTGAAAAGTACATGTTTTTGTTACAATTATATTTAATATACCATTTGATAGTATTGGCTATTAGTCTTTTGCATTTGTCAATAAATTTATACTTTGCATAAAATAATAAATTTTATCAGTCATACTTTTTAAAAACATAACTATTAGTTTTAAAAAGATACATGTGTTCAGCATCATGTTCAGACTATTACATTTCGTGATCAATAGCAAGGATTGTGAAAAAAGGGGGAAAAACACTTTGTAGGAATGCTTTACTCTTCCCATAGAAGAGAAACTAAAATTAACCCATTACACAATTAGTCATAAATGTAGTCCTTGAGTTTTTTGGCCCAAATACACAAGTGTTATCTAAAATATGTCTTTTTTATAGCAGCTAGGCCCTGCCCCACTGGCTGAGTTCACCAATCTGTTGGGGCCTGTAGCTTCCCTATCACCTCTCTGGTTCTCCTCTCCTGGTAAGTTTTCTTCCTGACAGTTACTAAGACCTTCTGCCACTGCTGCTACTAGAACCATTAGAGCCACCTTGATTTTATGGGTTGGCAAAATATTGGCAACCACCATGGAGGAAAGAGCTTATATCTCCAAAGTTTCCTCCACTCATGCACCCAAAACTTGAAGACTGACTGTTGCAACTGCCAAAATTATTGTAACTTCTACCATATCTGAAATTGCTTCCATTATTAACTAATTTATTGTAACCATCTCCCCATGACACATGAAGCCACCAAGACCAGTGAAGCTTCCTCCATTAAGCAAAAGTTGTCATTGCCACCAAAGTTCCTAGAACCACATCAACCTCTTGGGGTGGAGGAAGCACTAGCCTGCTTTGTCAGGGTCATCCTGACATCATAGTCATACCTTTCACAATGCACTATTTCTGAATGGCAATCTTACACTGCCTCCAGTAATCATCAGCTCAGTCATTTTGATTTTCCCATAACGTTGAACATAGTCTCTGAGATGATGTCAGGTGATCCCCTGGTCTCTGAGACTATTTTCTCGAGACACTACTCTTTGGTTCCACAATTCTTCCATCTACCTTGTGTGGCCTTGTATTCATAGCTGCAGCTTTGGTGTTCTGATCTGTCATCACCATGTAGTCCGTGAGCATTCCCATTGCTGAAAATGCTTCCTCAGACTCTCCTTGTTTGTTTCAAAGTAAAGCCCCTCCTAGGAAGAGTTTCCACGGCTATCAGGCTCTTTAGGAGACGCTGAATTAGACAAGACAATGGTGGAAACACAGACTTTGCTGATGCTTCTTCAGCAGCATCCATGGGCAGAAAACTCTTAATTATTTCTATAGTAGGAAACCAAATCCTCCAATTTCCACACTGCATCAGCTGCTTGAGCTATTCAAAATATTTTATACAGTGCTACCTAGAATATTATAAAATGTACCTCTCATAGTTAGTCTAATAGCACTCTGATACACTTTTAGAAATTTTGCCATTGCATTTTTAAGTGTTCTGTGCTAGGTAAATACGAAAATAATCAAGTTTTCCATGTGTATCATTTTACACATTTATTTCAGCCTCCCTGTTACTTAGGTAGACAATGTACTCAACCGCACCCAATTACACAATGCCACTCAAATGATACTTTTGTGCTTCACAAATATTTGAACAACAAACTATGATGTGGCTGGACAATGTACTGAAAATTTCAGTTGTATTTTGTTGTTGTCATGAAAGATTAGAATGATGAGAGGAGTCCTTCTTTGTTAACCACATGAAAGGATCACCATACTAAGTTCCAAGTTTGATGGGTCTCGTACAGGAGTACAGAATCCACCTAAGGTTATCTTCCTTTCCTTGTTATATACACATGTCAAGTCTGGATGGCAATGTCAGGACGGAATTTGAAAAAGCCTCAGCTTTGGAAATCACAGAAAAGCACCCCGGCAAAAGCATGGCATCTAAACACAAGAGTCGTTCTCCTCAAGGACTATGAAGACTAGCAGTAGCTAACACCATCAGTGAGTGCTTCAGAAATGACCACTTTGTTTTAAAGAAATAAAAGAAAAACTACCTTCAACATTCCAGTGTTGTAAAGTAAAATGCCTATTAACTACAAAAGTACAGAATTTAAAACATGGCCAATGTGAATGTACTAGAAATTAGACATTGTATTTCTAACTTTTATGTTTTTGTTAGGTAGATACATTGCTATTTGAGAATCAACCTCTAATTCTGGTTTGTTGCATTATTCAACATCACATTTCCTCGACTATGTTTCCCCAGGAGGAAAAAATGCTTGAAGGGACTGAAGACTTCCCTTTTTTTCTTCCTTTTAATCTGTCAATGTCAAGTTACTGCTAAGTTTAAAATCAATCTTTTTATAATCACTACTTCAGAAACTTATTGGGGAGCTTTTGCCTATATGCCTTTAGCAATGTTGAAAGATCTGGTGATCAGTCAGCACAGAGAGAAATACTGAAGTAATTTAAAAGCATTGACATAACTAGGAGGCTATGAAAACATGACCAACATAAGTATTAAAGTAACACATCAGATCTCCAGATTTTCCCCTATCTTTAGCACACATGGTGTTACTGGGCTAGGATACTGAGTGCTATGTCCAACTATCCAATGCGATTCCTTCTTCATGGGCAGAAATCATCAACAGTTCTGATTTGCTGCAATCGCATCAAGGTAATATTCATCTATCAAAAATGTGTTAAATAGTTAAGGTGGCAAATCTGGAATAGAACAATAAATGGAAATTTATAAGGATTAACATGAAAACTAAAACTAAATGTATCTTCCTCTTTCTCTTTTTGGCAGTCAATTCTTTATAGTCCAGGATACTGAACATTTTGGTTTCTCTGCCAGTGAATTACTTCATTTTGAGGACAAATTATTGGTCTATAATAAGAAACTGAAGCATTTCCAATGCTCACAGAAAATAATTATTGTTACTCTCATCAGAGCAAGTTTTAAAGATTGCAAAATACAAGTCTATAATTTTGTTACATCATGACTACAATATGGTATCTTTTCTAGAGCATCAGACTGTTGGCAGTTTGAAGAATGATTCAAAAGCTACCTATAAAACACCATGGAGAACACAGCGACCATTTTAATAGTGGTATAAATCTACTATATAACAAAAGTTTTATATATATATATATATATATATAAAACAAAAGTTATATATATAACAAAAGTATTGTATACTCAGATTCTTGAAATGCCCAACCAAATTTTTTTTTATTTTATTTTTTTCTTACTGATCAAATATTCCTTGAGAAAACCTAGAAAAAATCACATTTAAATAGTTCAGAGGTGTTTTTATCTACATATGTTTGCAATGAATGAAATATTTCTCCTTCATAATGCTATCTTGTGTGAAACAGTTCCCCCAAATTAAATTAAATTTCCTTGGAAAGTATTCCATATATTCTACAGAAGCATTTGTTTCTATTATTTTTAAGTTTTAAAAATATTTTAAATCTACTATTTTATTTATTGGGCCAGGGAAAGAGGGAGAGAGAAATAGAAAGTTCTCTACTGGTTCATTCCCAGATGCCCACAATAGCTGGAACTCCCAGGCCAAGGCTGAAGTCAGGAGCTGGGAATGCAACCTAAGTCTCACATAAGTGGCAGGAACCCAGTTACTCAAGAGATCACTGCTGCTTCCCAGAGTCTGCATTAGCAGGAAGCTGGAATTGGGAGCTGGAGCTGTGCATCCAAGTGGGACATGGGAATTTTAACTAGTCTCTTAACCACTAGGCCAAACACCTACCCAGTATTATGCTTTTGGTAAAAGTATTTCACTGAGCAACAGGAATATAAATTGGTTTCTTAGAATCATGTTAATTTGTGTATTTGAAAATATAGATGTATGGAAAGGAAAACAAAAAAGATTTAATTTTCTTATTTACCATACAAAGATCTGCTTTGAAACTGATCTTTAGATACTGATTATATCCTCCGCCTTGCGGCGCCGGCACACCAGGTTCTAGTCCCGGTCGGGGCAACGGATTCTGTCCCGGTTGCCCCTCTTCCAGGCCAGCCCTCTGCTGTGGCCCAGGAGTGCAGTGGAGGATGGCCCAGGTGCTTGGGCCCTGCACCCCATGGGGAGACCAGGAAAAGCACCTGGCTCCTGGCTCCTGCCGTCAGAGGAGCGCGGTGCGCCGGCCGCAGCGCGCCGGCCGCGGCGGCCATTGGAGGGTGAACCAACGGCAAAAGGAAGACCTTTCTGTCTGTCTCTCTCTCTCTGTCCACTCTGCCTGTCAAAAATTAAAAAAAAAAAAAGATATTGATTATAATGAAATGACAATACTAACTAATGTATAAGAGACTGTGATAAACTTAAAACTTTCTGGCTTTCATTCAATGGTATTTGTATACATGTGTACATCTGTCTAAATCTACTTTTATTATGTCCTCTTAATTACTAATTAATAAATTATTTTAATGCAATTTAGTTTGAAAAACACTGTAAAACAATATTTCCTGTTTTAATTTTATTTTTTTAATTTTTTTTATTTTTTTAATTTTTTTTATTGACAGGCAGAGTGGACAGAGAGAGAGAGAGAGACAGAGAGAAAGGTCTTCCTTTGCTGTTGGTTCACCCTCTCAATGGCTGCCGCGGCCGGCGCGCTGCGGCCGGCGCACCGCGCTCATCTGATGGCAGGAGCCAGGTACTAGGTGCTTTTTCCTGGTCTCCCATGGGGTGCAGGGACCAAGCACCTGGGCCATCCTCCACTGCACTCCTGGGCCACAGCAGAGGGCTGGCCTGGAAGAGGGGCAAACGGGACAGAATCCGGCGCCCCGACCGGGACTAGAACCTGGTGTGCCGGCGCCGCAATGCGGAGGATTAGCCTGTTGAGCCACGGCGCCGGCCCCCCTGTTTTAATTTTAAAATAGGTGAATTTTTATTACTGTTTTTAAAAAAGCACTATAGGAAGCCAATAATTAAAAAAACTCTAATAAATATTATTCTTCAAATCACATTTGGCCATCATAACCATTATTTCTCAAACTTTTATACTCTGGAGGAATTAACAAAAATAAAACCTCTCAATTTAGGTTATGAAAATTACTTTCAGAAATAAACATTGAAGAGTTCCAAAAAACTTAAAAATAGCTATCAAAACAGCAATCAGAGGAGAAAAACATATTCTTGTAAAAATCAGCTTCTGAATACCATCTGCTTTTCAATAGGATCCTGGCTTAAACTCTAGGACAAAAAGATTTAATATGGGGTTTGCTTTGTACTAGAAAACCTTTCAAATTATTAAACAAGTCTGATAGTAAAATAAAACAGCTAGAACACTTAACAGTCTATGTACTTTTAAGGTCCTTTAGAGGTGACAACACTTTAAGGCAGCTTTTTCTTTTCAGGGCAAAAATATAACGTGTGTGATGAACATGAGCTGTTCCTGAAGTATGCAATCATTTGTGATAGAGAAATCATTAAACTATTATACTTTAAACTAAATAGCGAGAGCGGCAAGATGGTGGAATAGGAAGGGAGCACACCGATAGTCTGGGGAGAGACAGTTAAATAATAAAAGTGGAGATACTGCAGGTTCAAGGAAGAGTAGGGGAAGAAACAGCAGAGGAAACCCTTCCGGAACTGGATATTCACAGTGGACCTGCGGGGAGAGTGTGGGAGCCCGCAGTTTGGGACACCAGCAGCAGATTCAACACACCAGCGCTAGAACGAGAGGTGAGCAGAATCTCAATAGCCCGAGATACCAGAAGGCAAGCAGAAAGAGCAGACTAGAGCGAACAAGGCTTGAAACCCTGTGGGGAAAAGTTCACCACTAACTAGAAGAGAGAGAGAGAGGGGAAAAAAAAAGTGACCCATACGGACACGAGTTTCTCTCTCTCCGCTCACCTCTCAAAGGTGAGCAAGACAAAGAGCAGGCGCCATTTTGGACATACATCATAAGCAGGGCGACCTCGGGTCGGCACCAGCCCTGAGCCTAGCAGAAAAACCTGACTCTGGGTGGGAGGGGTGAAATAACAGGAGATTAGAACCTAATGAATGTGTGGTGCTAATGAACTGAGACTGTGAAAAAAGAGATGGTGGGGTAGAGAACTCATGAAAATCACGAATTCATGTGAGTACTCTCCAGAGACACTACAGTTCAGTAGCCTTGGCAGCCCAGTGGGAGACTACAGGAGAATCTGAGCCCACACTAAGGGCCGCAAAGATTCCCTCTCTGGTCCTTGGGAAAGAGCTTCCGATCTCTGGCTCCTGTGGGTATATCATTCGCCTGCTAACTACCCCCAATTCCATTCAGTTGTGTGGAATTACTTCCCTTTTGAACCAAAAAGAAAAAAAAAAATGTAACAGAGAGAGATTTACCACGCCTAACCTGGGAGTGTCTCCTTTGACACACCTTCAACGCTGAGGAACCAAACAGAGCTCTCAGGCCACACCCATCTCAAGCCTCTAAGGCTCCATCAAAAGCAGACAGTCCACTTAATCTAGAGTCATAGTATAACAAGAAAAAAACACCACAGTGAAGAAACCAATATGCCAAACAACAAACGCAAAAACTGAGGTAATAAGAACAAGGAAGACACTATGGCGTCCCCAAATGAAAAAGACACCCCAATTCAAGATTACAAAGATGATGAGATAGAAGAAATGCAAGAAGCAGATCTCAAAAAATTGATAAGAACACTAAGAAGTACTCAAAAACAAATTCTTGAACTACAGAAATCCTTAATGGACAAGGTAGAAAATCTCTCTCATGAAAATGAAATATTAAGGAGGAATCAAGCTGAAATGAAACAACTAGTAGAACATGAAACTGTGATAGTGACGAGAAATCATAATGAAGTGAAGAATTCAATAGATCAAATGAAAAACACATTAGAGAACCTTACAAACAGAATGGGTGAGGCAGAAGAGAGAATATCAGACTTAGAAGACAGAGCACAGGAAAATATACAGTCAAACCAAAGAAAAGAAGAGGAAATTAGAAATCTAAAAAATAGGGTTAGGAATCTACAGGATACTATTAAAAAACCCAACATTCGAGTACTAGGAGTTCCTGAAGGCATGGAGAGGGAGAAAGGATTAAAAGGCCTTTTTAATGAGATAATAGCAGAAAATTTCCCAGTTTTGGAGAAGGACAGAGACATCCTAGTACAGGAAGCTCATAGAACCCCTAGGAAACATGACCAAAAGAGATCCTCACCACGACACGTTGTAATTAAACTCACCACAGTGAAACAGAAAGAAAAGATCCTAAAATGTGCAAGAGAGAAACATCAAATTACACTCAGAGGATCTCCAATTAGACTCACGGCAGACTTCTCATCAGAAACCCTACAAGCTAGAAGGGAATGGCAAGACATAGCCCAGGTACTAAGAGAGAAAAACTGCCAGCCCAGAATATTATATCCTGCAAAGCTCTCATTTGTGAATGAAGGTGAAATAAAGACCTTTCATAACAAACAAAAATTGAAAGAATTTGTTGCCACTCGTCCAGCCCTGCAAAAGATGCTTAAAGATGTGTTACACACAGAAACACAGAAACACGGCCATCAACATGAAAGAAGGTAAATGAAGGGAACCTCACAGCAAAAGATCACAGGGAATTCAAAGCATAAAATAGAAAATATCTTTGGCAAATGACAGGGCAAACTTACCACTTAAAAATAGTCACATTGAACGTTAAAGGTCTAAACTGTCCTGTTAAAAGACAGAGATTGGCTGATTGGGTTAAGGAACAAAAACCATCTATTTGCTGCTTACAAGAAACACATCTTTCCAACGAAGATCCATACACTGAAAATAAAAGGATGGAACAAGATATACCATGCCAACAGAAATGAAAAAAGAGCGGGTGTAGTCATCTTAATATCGGACTACGTAAACTTTAACACAAAAACTGTAAGAGAGACAAAGAGGGGCACTATATAATGATTAAGGGATCAATACTACAGGAAGATATAACAATTCTCAATGTATATGCACCTAATTACAGGCCACAGGTTTATTTAAAAAATATGTTAAGAAACTTAAAGGGAGACTTAGACCCCAACACAATAGTACTGGGGGACTTCAATACTCCACTCACAGATATTGACAGATCGACAGGACAGAAGATCAACAAGGAGACAGTAGATTTAAACAACACTATAGCCCAAATGGATCTAACAGATATCTACAGAACTTTTCATCCTACACATAAAGCATTTACATTCTTCTCAGCAGTACATGGAACCTATTCTAGGATTGATCACATATTAGGCCATAAAGCAAGTCTCAGCAAATTCAAAAGAATTAGAATCATACGATGCAGCTTCTCAGACCACAGTGCAATGAACTTGGAAATTAGCAACTCAGGAATCCCTAGAGCATATGCAAACACATGGAGATTGAACAACATGCTCCTGAATGAACAATGGGTCACAGAAGAAATCAAAAGAGAAATCAAAAATTTTCTGGAAGTAAATGAGGATAACAGCACAACATACCAAAACTTATGGGATACAGCCAAAGCAGTGTTAAGAGGAAAGTTTATATCAATAGGTGCCTATATCAAGAAACTGGAAAGGCACCAAATAGATGAGCTTTCAATGCATCTCAAGGATCTAGAAAATTTGCAGCAAACTAGACCCAAATCTAGTAGAAAAAGAGAAATAATCAAAATCAGAGAAGAAATCAACAGGATTGAATCCAAAAAAACATTACAAAAAATCAGCCAAACGAGGAGCTTGTTTTTTGAGAAAATAAACAAGATTGACACCCCATTGGCCCAACTAACTAAAAAAAGAAGAGAAAAGACCCAAATCGGTAAAATCAGAGATGAAAAAGGGAATGTAACAACAGACACCACAGAAATCAAAAGAATCATCAGAAATTACTACAAGGACTTGTATGCCAGCAAACAGGGAAACCTATCAGAAATGGATTGATTCCTGGACACATGCAACCTACCTAAATTGAACCAGGAAGACATAGAAAACCTAAACAGACCCATAAGTGAGTCAGAAATTGAATCAGTAATAAAGGCCCTCCCAACAAAGAAAAGCCCAGGACCAGATGGATTCACTGCTGAATTCTACCAGACATTTAAAGAAGAACTAATTCCAATTCTTCTCAAATTATTCAGAACAATCGAAAAAGAGGGAAGCCTCCCAAATTCTTTCTATGAAGCCAGCATCACCTTAATTCCTAAGCCAGAAAAAGATGCAGCATTGAAAGAGAATTACAGACCAATATCCCTCATGAACATAGATGCAAAAATCCTCAATAAAATTCTGGCCAATAGACTACAACAACACATCAGAAAGATCATCCACCCAGACCAAGTGGGATTCATCCCTGGTATGCAGGGATGGTTCAATATTCGCAAAACAATCAACATGATACACCACATTAACAGACTGCAGAAGAAAAACCATATGATTATCTCACTAGACGCAGAGAAAGCATTCGATAAAATTCAACACCCTTTCATGATGAAAACCCTAAGCAAACTGGGTATGGAAGGAACATTCCTCAATACAATCAAAGCAATTTATGAAAAACCCACGGCCAATATCCTATTGAATGGGAAAAAGTTGGAAGCATTTCCACTGAGATCTGGTACCAGACAGGGATGCCCACTCTCACCACTGCTATTCAATATAGTGCTGGAAGTCTTAGCCAGAGCTATTAGGCAAGAAAAAGAAATTAAAGGGATACAAATTGGGAAGGAAGAACTCAAACTATCCCTCTTTGCAGACGACATGATTCTTTATTTAGGGGACCCAAAGAACTCTACTAAGAGACTATTGGAACTCATAGAAGAGTTTGGCAAAGTAGCAGGATATAAAATCAATGCACAAAAATCAACAGCCTTTGTATACACAGGCAATGCCATGGCTGAGGAAGAACTGCTAAGATCAATCCCATTCACAATAGCTACAAAAACAATCAAATACCTTGGAATAAACTTAACCAAGGACATTAAATATCTCTACAATGAAAATTACAAAACCTTAAAGAAAGAAATAGAAGAGGATACCAAAAAATGGAGAAATCTTCCATGCTCATGGATTGGAAGAATCAATATCATCAAAATGTCCATTCTCCCAAAAGCAATTTACAGATTCAATGCAATACCAATCAAGATACCGAGGACATTCTTCTCAGATCTGGAAAAAATGATGCTGAAATTCATATGGAGACACAGGAGACCTCGAATAGCTAAAGCAATCTTGTACAACAAAAACAAAGCCGGAGGCATCACAATACCAGATTTCAGGACATACTACAGGGCAGTTGTTATCAAAACAGCATGGTACTGGTACAGAAACAGATGGATAGACCAATGGAACAGAATAGAAACACCAGAAATCAATCCAAACATCTATAGCCAACTTATATTTGATCAAGGATCCAAAACCAATCCCTGGAGTAAGGACAGTCTGTTTAATAAATGGTGCTGGGAAAACTGGATTTCCACGTGCAGAATCATGAAGCAAGATCCCTACCTTTCACCTTACACAAAAATTCATTCAACATGGATTAAAAACTTAAACCTACGACCCAACACCATCAAATTATTAGAGAGCATAGGAGAAACCCTACAAGACATAGGTACTGGCAAAGACTTCCTGGAAAAGACCCCAGAAGCACAGGCAGTCAGAGCCAAAATTAACTACTGGGATTGCATCAAATTGAAAAGTTTCTGTACTGCAAAAGAAACAGTCAGGAAAGTGAATAGGAAACCGAAGAATGGGAAAATATATTTGCAAACTATGCAACAGATAAAGGGTTGATAACCAGAATCTACAAAGAAATTAAGAAACTCCACAACATCAAAACAAGCAACCCACTTAAGAGATGGGCCAAGGACCTCAATAGACATTTTTCAAAAGAGGAAATCCAAATGGCCAACAGACACATGAAAAAATGCTCAAGATCACTAGCAATCAGGGAAATGCAAATCAAAACCACAATGAGGTTTCACCTCACCCCGGTGAGAATGGCTCACATTCAGAAATCCACCAACAATAGATGCTGGAGAGGATGTGGGGAAAAAGGGACACTAATCCACTGTTGGTGGGAATGCAAACTGTTGAAGCCACTATGGAAGTCAGTCTGGAGATTCCTCAGAAACCTGAATATAACCCTACCATTCAACCCAGCCATCCCACTCCTTGGAATTTACCCAAAGGAAATTAAATGGGCAAACAAAAAAGCTGTCTGCACCTTAATGTTTATTGCAGCTCAATTCACAATAGCTAAGACTTGGAACCAACCCAAATGCCCATCAACAGTAGACTGGATTAGGAAATTATGGGACTTGTACTCTACAGAATACTATACAGCAGTCAAAAACAATGAAATCCGGTCATTCGCAACAAAATAGAGGAATCTGGAAAACATCATGCTGAGTGAATTAAGCCAGTCCCAAAGAGACAAATATCATTTGTTTCCCTTGATTGGCGATGACTAACTGAGCACCAAAGGGGAAACCTGTTGAAGTGAAATGGACACTATGAGAAACAGTGACTTGATCAGCTCTTGTGCTGACTGTTGTTGTACAATGTAATACTTTATCCATTGTAGTATTTTTTTTTTATCCTAGTACTAGTGGTTGAACTCTGTAATTAACACACAATTATTCTTAGGCGTTTAAATTTAACTGAAAAGTGATCCCTGTTAAATATAAGAGTGGGAATAAGAGAGGGAGGAGATGTACATTTTGGGACATGCTCAATCGGAACTGCCCCAAATGATGGAGTTAGAATTGTGCCAGGGAATTCCAATACAATCCCATCAAGGTGGCATGTACCAAGGCCATCTCATTAGTCCAAGTGATCAATTTCAGTTCACAATTGATCACACTGATAGGTCTAAGAGTCAAAGGGATCACACAAACAAGACTAGTGTCTGCTAATACTAACTGATAGAATCAAAAAGGGAGAGAATGATCCAAAATGGGAAGCGGGATACACAGCAGACTCATAGAATGACAGATGTCCTAAATAGCACTCTGGCCTCAGAATCAGCCCTTAAGGCATTCGGATCTGGCTCAAGAGCCCATGAGAATAGTTTAGGCATGGAAAGCTAAGACACCCTGAAAAACAAAAAAAAAAAACAGAAGACCTAAATGAAAGATCTCTGCGAGTGAGATCCCAGTGGAAAGAACGGGGCCATCAAAGAAGGAGGTACCTTTCTCTGAAGGGAGGAGAGAACCTCCACTTTGACTATGACCCTGTCGGAATAAGATTGAAGTCGGCGAACCCTAAAGGCTTTTATAGCCTCGGCAACTCATGACTAGAGCCTAGGGAGATTACTGACGCCATAAACAAGAGTGTCAAATTGTTAAATCAACATCAGGAGTCACTGTGTACTTACGTCTCATGAGGGATCTGTACTTAATGTGTTATCCAATGTGAAATAATGCTATTACTAGTACTGAAACAGTATTTTTACACTTTGTGTTTCTGTGTGGGTGCAAACTGATGAAATCTTTACATAGTATATACTGAATCGATCTTCTGTATATAAAGATAATTGGAAATGATTAAAAAATCTTGGTGTTAAACTGGAAATTGCATAGATAATTAATTCTTTAAAAAAATCATGTAGGATCTCTGTCCTTAATGTGCTGTACATTGTGAATTAATACTATAACTAGTACTCCAACAGTATTTTCACTTTGTGTCTCTATGTGAGGGAAAACTGTTGAAATCTTTACATAATATGTACTAAACTGATCTTCTGTGTATAAAGAGAATTGAAAAAGAATCTTGACGTGAATGGAAGGGGAGAGGGAGCGGGAAAGGGGCAGGGAGCGGGAGGGAGGGAAGTTGTGTGTGGGGGAGCCATTGTAATCCATAAGCTATACTTTGGAAATTTATATTCTTTAAATAAAAGCTTTATATAAAAAATAAATAAACTAAATAGCTCTTAGGATTAATTAGATATGCCAAGCTCCAAACCAATTCTTTGCATGTACAATACTATTTCTCCCAATGGGTAATGTCACATTTTCCTCAGACTTTATAAAGAATGTGCTACAATAATCTTCTTGAAATTACTTATTATCTGGGGTATTGACACAAATCGGTTTCATTACATAGGGGAGAAAGGATAGGAAGGATATATTCTGTGCTCTGGTTTATGAAATATTCACAGAAACGACACAATGCAACACATGCAAAAATTTAAGTAAATTCTGAGAAAGCACAATGCCACACATTTAGGAAATGGAATAAAAATAGAGAAGAAAGTGAAAGGAAAAACTGTAACACTGCACTACACAAAAGTGAAGGATGAATATGGTTTTCTTCCCTTTTTCTTTTTCTTTTTTGCTTTGCTTTTATTTTCATTTTTGGCATGAGTGAGGATTTGTGAATCTCCCAGAAATGAAAATATTTTAATGGATAAAGAGGTCTATTTACTAACTCACTTATCAAATTAAATTTTTTTATATAGAACCTGTTATGAGCCAGGAATTTTTCTGGGTACTAGGCATATAGCAGCGAACATAATAAAACCCTTAACCCATAACTTCTGGTGAGAGAAGGAAGACAAGGCATAAAACAACAAGGAAACAGATATTGTATCTTAGATGACAATATGTGACATGGGAGAAAAAACAAAGAAGGGCAAAAAAACGAGAATATTAGAATGCGGGGTGTTTTCAATTAAAATTTGTTCATCAAGGAATAGCCCATGACCCCCTAAGTAAGTTTAAAAATGATTCAGAGAACAGGAATCTGAAAAGACCACCATTGCACACTCTGTGGAATACAAAGGGTACAGAATTATTAGGATATTTGAAAATTATTTCTACCAATCCAAAAAATGGAGTACTTTAAAACTTTTGCAGAGGAAATACAAATAATGTCAAATGCAATCTAAGAGAATGAACATTTATAGATATCTACAATTGCCAGCATTGGTGATGGGAAGGTTATACATGTTTCTTCATTCAATCATTACAAATAAATATGAGGATACTTCAGGGATATGTGGAAAATGGAATTAAAAGGTACAAAAATTTTGAAATTCATGCATATGAGAGGTCTGTTAAAAAAGTTAGAGGAAAATGTGCACTATGGAAAAACTACAGATTTCAAACTTTTCTGTGCCAAAAATAACTTAACCTTTTAATTCTATTTTTCCATGATTTTTTATGTAACTTTGTATGTGCTTTTGCCTTGGACTACCCACGTCAAAGATGTTGTAGTAGAGGTCCATGACAGAAAGACCACACCATGCCAGGCAAGTTCACTCCTATTTATTGGAAATGAAATAGATGGGAAGGTTGCAGGTGGGAGGGAAGTTATGGGGGGGGGGAGCCATTGTAATCCATAAACTGTACTTTGGAAATTTATATTTACTAAATAAAGTTTTTTTAAAAAATTGCAGAATCTAGACAAATGTATTGAGATTTCATTTGTAAAGGCAAATTCTGTAGTAATTAAAGCTCTCCCGAAAGTCTATGAGATGGTTACTAAAGAAAGGAAAAAAAAGTATGTGGAAAGAGGACCAAAGAGAAACAAACAAAAACACAGTCCATATTTGTTTGTGAATAAATACACAGTACAATCAAGTACTTTGATAGACATTATGGGCTGACTTGTATGACTCTCTAAGAAGATATGGTGGAGTCCTAACCCTTGAAAGCTCAGAATGTTAACCTATTTGGACACAGAGTCTTTGTAGAGGTAATCAAGTTAAAATGAGGTCACGGGCAGGGGCCCTGAACAATGTGACTGCCATACTCGAAAAAGGGGAAATTTGGAAACAGAGACAGACACATATACAAAGAAAACAAGGAGAAGAGATGCAAGGAAAACTCAGCCAACTGTAAGACAGAGAGTAGCAGATGCCAGGAGACAGGTTTGGAACAGATCCTTCTCTGAAGTCCCCAGAAGGAACCATCCCTGCCCACACTGTGATTTTTGACTTCCGGCCTCTCCAATGGCGACACAACGACCTTCTGGTGTGTAAGTCAGCAAGTCTGGGGCACCTGGTCAAGAGAGTCCCAGAAAACTAATACAACAGATGGACCAGAAGACAATGACCCCAGTTGTAGGACGTCAAACATAGATTCGACCCTACCTCTCTGGTTCATCCAACACCTTCGGAGTTTACCACAATGTCTTGGAAAGAACAATTAGTGAAGAACTCAATGAGATAATGAGTGAATTCAAGGAAGAATGAATTAAAAACAAAACCAACAAACCAAACAAAGGAGCAAGTCTAAGTGAAAGATATTTGGATGGGAAATTTAACTACAGCAGAAGAAATGAGAAGATAAAAAGACAGCCAATCAGGGCACTGAATCAGCAAATCAGTAAGTCTCAGAAAAGGCTGATAAAAGGATCACAGTTTTAACGGATGCAGTCCAGTATTCTAATTTTTCTAGGCTATTTAATAGTTTATCAGGGAACCATGATAAAGCCACTATCCCAGTCTGGACCTTGTTCTCTCATCTGTAAGATGTCGTGCTTTCTGAAACCATAAACTATTCAACTTGTGTTCAATTTCAGATGTTTACAGTTAGTCCTTTCTTTCTATGGACTATGTATATTTGGAAAAAAAAAAACTGCACCTGTACTCAAAATCATATAGACTTTATAAAGACTTCTTGGGTCATTATTTCCTAATTAATACAGTTTAACAACTATTTACATAACATTTACATTATATTGGGTATTATGAGTCATCTAGAGATGATTTAAATTGTACAGGACGAGGTCTGTTGGTGGCATTTGGATATGATGCAATGACATAAGGGGATATGAGCAACCTTGGGGATTAATATCTATGGGGGATCCTGGAACTAATCTATGGCAGATACCAAAGGAGGGCTGTACAAAAATAGGGTCTTTTTAAAAAGATTTTATTTATTTACTTGAGAGGTAGAGTTACACCACAGAGAGGGAGAGACTGAGAGAAAGATCTTCCATACACTGGTTCACTCCCCAGATGGCTGCGACAGCCAGAGCTGTGCTGATCTGAAGCCAGGAGCCAGGAGTTTCCTCCAGGCCTCCCACATGGGTGCAGAAGCTCAAGCACTTGGGCCATCTTCTATTGCTTTCCCAGGCCATTGCAGAGAGCTGGATTGGAAGAGAAGAAGCCAGGACTAGAACTGGCACCCATATCGGATTCAAGCACAGGTGGAGGATTAGCCTATTATTTCACAGTGCCGGCCCCCAAAATATGGTCTTTTTGACACTTTAAGCAGAGGAGATATCAAATTAGCTTCTCAACATGACTTGTGAGGATGGCCTCAGCATACACTAAGCCTCCAGAATCTTTCACTACTCACACTCTTTTGCTTTAGTGCATATAAGCCCCCCTTTAACACATTTATTCAATGAATCTTGAGGGCCAGCTTTGTGCCAGGGATTATTCAAGGCACTTTAGACTGCAGCAGCAAACAAAGCAAAATTCTTGCTCTTACAGAGCTTATACTCTACTGGAGAAGATGATAGTCAATGAAATGAATAATGTGATATTATTAATAAGTAGTGTATACAAATGTGGAGGCAGAAACAGAGATGTGTGGAGACAGACATATTTAGAGAAGCAGGTAAAGGCAGCCTATTTGTGGCAATGAAATCTAGGCAGAAACTTGTACATGGAAGCGAGCCTTGCAAAGATCTGGAGTGCAGAGGGAGATCCAGACCAGGCCTGGGTGGGGATGAGGCTGGCACATCCAAAGAACAGTGAGACACCTGGTGCAGAATAAGTGGAGAGTGCAGAACGAAGTGGTGAGCTAGGAAGAGCCCCTCCATGTGGAGCCTTCTAAAGAAATTTCTAATATATTCTGAATCTGATGAGACTCCAGGACAGGGTTTAATATGTACAGCAAAGGATATAATCTGATGCACAATTTAGAAAATCACTCTGGTTTCTCTTTAGAGAATTGACTTTAGGGAAGGAAAGAGTGGGAGGAGTCCATGGGCTAGTGCAAAGTGTAAATACAAACTTACAGTGCCTTTTGTCTGGGCTTCACATAGCCGTGGGAATGAAACCCAAACTCAGTAATTCAGCAAACTAGATCCCCAGTGACCTGGCCCTCGATCACCATTCTAGTTTCATTTATAGTAAACCCCTTTCTCCTTCACTGTGCTTTATGTCTGCACATTTTATTCCTTCTATCTAGAATGATCTCCATTTTTTCCCTTCATTGTCCAACAGAGATTTCATCTTCATGTCTTTGAAACCTCTCCTGACCAGGAACAGAAGATGTTGGCACAAAATCTGACACAGTATAAAATGTACCTTTACACTGTATGACATATGTGTTGCTATCCTGTCTCTCAGCCTACTGAATATGTGCAGTCTATGAAACAACAATTTATAAACTACTGAGCTAGACTTCTTAAATTTAATTCATAGCACTATGAATATCATATATAGGGTTATTCTTTTCAGTATGCAAATAGTGAGTAACACATACTTATAATTAAGAATTAATTGACTTTAAAATGCACTCAAGCTTGCTAGATATTGCATGGAAACAAACTACAAAATTAACTTCTTAGACTCAAAGTGTTAAAAACATTGTACATAAAAAGTACTACCTTGGGTATGCAAAACCACAAAACCTTTTAGTTTATATACAGTAATTCCGAATTAAATTATACATTGAATTTGATCAGTTGAAAGAACCACTGAGTTGTGTTCTAAGGCTCAATCACCTCAGATTCACCAATTCAGATTATGTTTAGTAATTATATTCAATCTCTTTTATGATTAATCAATATTAGTGATACAATTATTAATACAACCTATACAACCCAGTGTATGTTGGTTATTAAATTTCCAAATCCAAATACTGTGAGGAAAATTACTTGTAAGTTGAATTTTTCCTTAACTGAGGGCATTGGGACTAAGAGTTGAGGTATAAGTGAATGATCAACTGGAGAACTCTATTCTTCCTAATGATGGAAGTCTTGAAAATTGTATCTAAAAAGTATTATCAAACAAATCTTAAAAATATGTAAGTACATGTATAGACAAGTATAAAAATAAATATGTAAACACTATAACTGAATTACAAATCACTTTTCACAATAGAATCAAATCTAGAAACAAAGTGATGTATGAAATAACTGTGTAAACTTGATGAAAACTCAGTGCACTGGTAGATACCGAACCCCATAGATCTGACCTGTGTGTCATGTGAGCAGGATTACTTTTAAGATGTACTGTTTGAGAAAAAAGGCAATATTCAAAATGCTACTAGAAAACTTCAGGCCGGCGCCGCGACCCAATAGGCTAATCCTCCACCTGCGGTGCCAGCACACCGGGTTCTAGTCCCGGTCGGGGCGCCAAATTCTGTCCCGGGTGCCTCTCTTCCAATCCAGCTCTCTGCTGTGGTCTGGGAGTGCAGTGAAGGATGGCCCAATGTCCTTGGGCCCTGCACCCATATGGGAGACCAGGAGAAGCACCTGGCTCCTGGCTTCAGATCAGTGCGATGTGCCGGCCGCAGTGCGCCAGCCGTGGCGGCCATTGGAGGGTGAACCAACGACAAAAGGAAGACCTTTCTCTCTGTCTCTCTCTCTCTCACTGTCCACTCTGCCTGTCAAAAAAATTTTAAAAAAAAACTTCAAATGAACTTGTAATTTATTAATATTACCACTGGTTTTCCTACAAATGGGCTGATTTTTCTATTTAATGAATTTTTTTCCCTGCTACCGCCAATGTCTAATGTATGCATCAGTGGAAATACAATAGTATCTCAGAAAAACCTACTAGAAGCTTCTGGATTGAAGACTTAGTCCAGAAACTAGTGCATTAAGAGGAATTCCAATCTGAAAAAAAATCTGTTCTAACATATTTACTACTCACCCTTTGAAGACTTCAAGTAAGATACACCTGTTTTTATAACTTATTATCAACATTTCCTGGTATCAGTCATAGAGATAGCCACAAATGTGTCTAACATATATATTTTCTCCCTTGAAGAGTATCTACATATATTTCTAATCTCTAATACTCAAAGAGAAATAAAGTTTTTTTTTGCTTCTATAAACCCTAGGAAAAAGGTTTACTTAAGGTTAGATTAAGATAGTTACCAGAAACAAATACACATGAATAAATGAACTGTGATGATTTTATTACTCCTTCATCTGCCAGCCCCAGGCATGTTCTCTTTTGATCAGCAAATGTTCTAAGCCTTTTCATAAAAACAATCTGACTGGACAAAGAAGACACAGACCAGATCATCCCCTCAAGGGCCCTCCAAGTAATGAATCTGAGTATCCAGGGTATGAACTTATGGTCATTCTTTACCTTATGTTCATGTTTTATGTTTATTCCATCCATGTTTTAAAATGAAATTTCTATTCAATGAAAGCAGTCTGTAATTTATATAATGGGGGATTCTGATACTAGGGGAAAAAAAAGCCTTCCAACTTCATCAAGTCACAAAACAATAAACTTTTTCATTCAGCCTCACAAAAGGTATTTTCTTCCTTTGACACTTTTAAGTGTAGACATAGGCTTTTCTACTTTCCTGCAAATTTCTAATGTAATGGTCCTTAATGGAACTTAGTTTAGAGTTCTAAGGTACCAGGGGCTTTGTTACCTTCTAAAGTCTGCAAACACACGATTAACATCAACTCATCCATTGTCTTCTAACTGTAAAGAATCACTCTTACCGTGAAGCCCTCGGTATACTGAAAAGGAGCCCTGGAACTTTCGTCTGCTGTTGGACTCAGAGGCTTGGGGTCAGACATAGAACGCTGCATCATCTTGGCTGTCTTAGGACTTGCTGGGGGAACTTTAGCCATATCTGGATGCAGTACTTTCTGTGGACTTATATCATCAGGGAGGGGTTTTTCATAAGGTACAAAGGCTGATTCTAAGGCTTTGCCTGGTGAAAGTGGTGAGATGGGTGAATAAAGGACTTTTGGAGATTTGGGTGGGGAAGGAGCCAGCTGCATTGTGGAATCTGCCCGAAGGTGAGATGAATAACCGATCTCTAAAGGTGTTGGGCGTTTCTTGTCTTTAGGTGGAGATGTGGCACTCAGATATTGAGGACTTTGTGTGTCTGCATCTGCTTCTGTTTGACATCCTAAACTGCCCCCTTTGTAAGTCTTTTCAGGTGCTGAAATGTGTTTAATTATTTCTACCTTGGCATCCACTCGTGCTCGTATGGAAGGTGTTCTTATGGTTCCAACTGGTTCGGTTTGCACAGATATCTCTGCTACTGTTTGAACTGCTACGCTGGAGACCTTGGAAATGGGTTTGGTCTTGTCAGCCTCTGCTGTGCTGTCACTGTATTTCCCTACCCGAGCTTTTCTCCTTGCTCTAGAAGGCATATCCCATTCATCCTGATCTTCATCATCAGTTTGCACGCTGGTATCAACACTTTTTTTAGTTCTCCTCCTCCTACTCACATAACTCCGATCTGTGGCATCTTCGTCATCAGTTTGTACACCACTGTCCACTATCTTCTTAAAACATCTGGGATCGTCTGCCATATTTTCTCCTATCTCATCATACTGCCCACGGGCTTTGGCTCCAGAACTTCTCTTTTTGGGTTGTTTCTCCTCTTTTACAACAACATCGGTCAGAGGTATTTCTGACACGGTGCTCAGGATGCCAGGTGGGGCGATGTACTGAGTGACACCATCAGACTGAACTGTGTACCATCCTTGGCTCTGCGGTATTTCAATTGCCACCACAGCGGATGCTGTGGTGGTGGCATCTTCAGCTGCCCAAAACTGACTGCTTTCTGGGGCCACATACTGACCCTCCAAAATTGCCTGCTCTGTGGTGGTCTGTGGGGAAGCACTTCCAGAAGGATCATAGTTATACTGGTAGATCTGGCGAATCTTCTGCTCCTCGAGCTGCTGGTGAAGCTGCTGCTGCAGCTGCTGAATCTGCTCCAGCTGCAGCTGCTGCTGAGCTAATGTCTCCTGCCTCATTATGAACTGCGCTTGCCGTTCTTCTTCCTGCTGATAGAGAAGGTGCTGCTTCATAGACTGCAGCTCCTCCAGCTTTTTTTGAACCATGATCTTTTCTTGTTCTCGAAACCTTTGGATCTCCTGGCGTTCCCACTCCAATTCCTCAGCAAAGCGCTGTTGCTTAATTTTCTCCAGTTCTAAGAGCTCACGCTCCAGGTCAAGTTGCTGCTGTTGTTTATCTTCCTCAGGGACAATTAAAAGAGTACTTTCATCTCCCACCACTTCAGAAAATACTTCAGATGCTGTGGTTAAAGTGGGAAGAGAGTCTATTGTTTCAGCAGTAAGAGTCTCCATAGCAATAGTTTGCAAACTGACATTGATATCAGGGCCAGTTACTGCAATGTCTGTTTCGGATGCACCTGTTGTCATGAAATACGTTCTAGGCATTGGCTGGCTCTGTTGAAGGGCAGATAATGAAGCCACTGCATCCGTGGTATGAAGACCGGACAAATCCCTAACAGTAGTGCTGAAAATGGAGCCAGGCTGTGTGGTGATAGCAAATGTGGAAGGTATTGGAGTTGCTACTGAAGAATAGACAACACCATTAGATGACCTCAAAACACTCCCCACACCATACTGGGGTCCTGGAGGTGGAGTCATTCTTGCTGTGGAATACTGTGGGGTACTAATCCCAACTCCTGAAATGACTTGTCGGGTTTCTGGATATGGACCTGTCGTCTTGCTTGAATAGTCCATTACCTCACCTGAAATACAGGGTACAGTTATAGTCCAGTTCCAAGAATGAATGATGCCTTTTGGTTCTGAAAACCCTCTCATCTTGATGAACATACTGAATGGGACGGCATGCAAATCCATAGGTTAACCTAATTAGATGCAGAATCAAAGCAATGTTGCACATGCAGGCACATGCAGGTGGGCTTTGGGCAGAATAAATTAAAAAATGAAGAAATTAAAGCGCACATGTACTCCAAAATATGTTGCCAAACCATCCAAATAAAGAGAAAAGTAACAAAATTGGAAAATGGGATCTTATTTTCATCCTGAAATGAGATGAGGAACACCATAATGATATTTCAAAGAAAGGTCGGCTGCTGCTTCATACTGACCTGTAGTAATTCTCCCTGAAGTTAGATCTACTGCTGCATCAGTTCCTCCAGAATAATCAAAAGCATTCTTACTTTTATAGAAAAAGTGTCCAGCTTCCGCTAAGTTAGTGTCAGACATGGAAGGTTTCATTCCTCCAATCCCTCTGTAACCATATGGCCCTGATCTGTCATATTGATAGTGGTCATCTCTATAACCAAAACGATCCTCAGGAAGAGTAGTTGCAGGCTGCTGTGCAGTGCAGCTCCTTCCAAAAGGTAACTTATAAACCACATCACAGCACACCGCTCTCCTTCCTGCAGTCAAATCAACAGGCTTTTCATCATCTTCTACAATTTTAGTCACCACACTTGAAGTAGATTCATCCATTGTTACAACAGTTCTATGAGACTTTGTTGTACTGAGATCCACTACTTCTCCATCAGGGATTCCCTGGGATATGGTGCTATCAGACCATCCATTTGTGGCTCCAGGAGGCACAGTGACAGGTTTTGTAACAGCAGATGTCACAGCATGTGCTGAAGTACCTAGAGATAAGTTTATGGGTGCTTCTTCCCTAACCATAGGAAAGACCTGGCTACTTGGCATCCTGTATGGGTGCTCAGTATGCTTTGATGTGGTAAGCTCAAGTGGTTTCATCATTGTGTGTTCTAAACTAACTAGGCTTTCTGTACCTGCAGTGTAACTTGCATTAGCTGTGCACGTGACAACTGTCACTGCTTCGGTGTCCAGGGATATCGGAGTCACTACTGATGAAGTTGCACTGAGATTTATAACAGAGGGTTGGACTGCACTGATTTGCCTCCCATAAACTTCACTGGATGTAGTCTGCCTTTTCACATCCATCGTGGGAGCAGAGAGATCCATACCTTTTTCAGTTGCTTTACCTTCTACTTTTGGTACTGTACGCAAATCAATAACATCACCAACCAGTTGCAATGTTCCATTTTCCTTATACTGAAGCTTCTCTGAATGCAGGTTGTCTAGAGCAAGAGGTTCTGGAGGGATCGATATAGAAACACTGCTGAGACTCACAGGAGGGACTGTGCTCCTGGCCGCCGAAACCTCCGCCTTGGAAACTGCAGCTGTGAGCTGTGCAACTGATGGTGGCGCTGCTGGAAATGAAGGTGGCACCCTAACAGGGGCAGCAGAGAGTGTCTCCAGAACTCCTGAGCTATACTGTATCTGTTCTGAAGAACTTGGAATCTCTGCACCTGTCAGAGGAGGAAGCACAGAAAACACCGGCTCAATAGAAACCAGGTCTTTAGGGGGCGATCCCAAGGGCCAACTGGTGATTGCTGGACTAGCTGCAGAATCTGTTGGAGTCCCAGGTTCAGATGGCAGTGTAATAACCACGTAAGTTTCCATAAGGGATTTTGAAAATCTTGGTGAGGACTTGTTAGAGTGTGGGGAAAGTGGGGAAGTTGGGGAGGGTAATTTATAGTCTGCAGAAGTCACTAAATTTAAGGTCATACTTGAAGTTAAAGACAGACCTGGTGGTTTTGGCTGTATTTCTGTTGGTTTTTGTGTCGTTACAGGAGGCTGAGGAATGGACGGTTTAGGGGCAATTGGAGGTTTGCTTGGCTCAGGCCTATGTGTAAATACAAGGCCAGATGGAATTGAAGAAGGCTTGGGAGGAACAGGAGGAGGCGCGGTGGCACATAATTTTGTTACAGGTAATCCACTACCCCTCTGCATGGCTGTGGTCTCAACAGTGCTAATGGCATCAACCAGAGGTGCAGCTGTAGTAGCTAGAGTCACTGGAGCTGTAATTGTTAGTTTTTTTTTAGGATGAATAGTTGGTTTAGGTGAAGTTGGTGGAGGCAATGGAGGAGGGGGAGGGGGAGGGGGAGGAGGTGGTGGAGGGGGAGGGGGAGGCGGTGGAGGGGGAGGGGGAGGTTGAGCCGATATGTCCAAAGAAGAACTTCGGAAGAACGGGCGGGTTTTAGTGGGAAGAGAGGTAACAGAAGGGCTGCCAGATGCTAACTGAGAAGCAGGTTTTTCCTGAGCAAAGACCTCTCCGGGCAAAAAGTACGGAGATGAAAGCTGCTCCTTCATGGGAGGAGCTATCATAGAAGAAGGTGGCTGGACAAATATGGTTTCAGGTGAGCTCATTTTTGTTAGCGCAGCCTCGGACTCCTTCCTTTTATCTTTGGAAGCTTCCAAAACTTGCAGAATAATTCCATTGCCAGTTTCCATCTTGGTTTTTTTCACCGCATCTTTTCTAGATGCAGGTAAGTCAGTAGAAACGGTGTCAGCCATTGGCTTCTCAGGTTCGGTTCCTACAGCTTCTGTGACAGAAGGGGCCACATCAGACAAGGAAATCACAATATGATCAGCACTAGTTCTACCTTCTGATGTGGCAGACTTATCTAAAGACATACTGATTTCCTCTGGGTAGTCTATAATGCTGCCTGGAAAGTAAGTCGATGAAGAAACTTCCTCGGAGTCTTCAAACTTAGGTATTATGTCCACGGGCTCTGTATAAACTGTGGTTATGCTGTCTAGGGTGATGGGTGAGCAGCTATCTGTGGTGCAAACTGAAGAAACAGATGAGGTGAGAGAAGGTGTATCAGAGGGTGGGACAGATGTAGCGCTTTCTGAAGGCTCTGAGTAGGTCAAAATCAGTGACTCATGGGCAATTATCTCCTGAATTTCTCTGGTGTAATCAGTGACATATTCATCTTCAATTTCTTCCGCTGAAAAATGTTGGGTTATTTTAACATCTGGGATAGAAAGTGTTGCACTGCTGGTGGAATCTGTAAGAGATGCTCCCGAGAGAACACTGGATGTCAAAGATGCATCAGGCACTCTGTCAAAATCCACGGTGGCCTCTGTCATATCGTCCACAATGGGCAGCTGCGTTGGGCTGGATCCAAGCGTCAACTGCATCTGTTGCCTCTTCATCAGTTCTTCATAGGCAGCATCAGCATCCAGCAGCTTTTTTTCTTCACTGGTAGAAGTTACCATGGAACCCAGATCCACTATCTCATGGCTTTCTGGAATGATAAAGGAGCTTGAAACAATGTCTTCCTGAGGCACAACAACATGTAAACTTTCCAACTCATAAAACTCTTTCTGGAGGTCTGCAATTTTCTGCATAGGGTCTTCATAAATTTGTTCTTGAAGTCTTATTTTTTGCTCTCTTCCTCTTTGTTGTAGAAATCCATTTTCCTCCTCTTGCCTCGTTAGCAGACTGCCATCTACCGATCCATTGTACGCATCCTCCACTAACGACTCATAAATATAATCTTCTATCAACATCCCGCCATACAAAGGCTCTTTTTCAAACACTTCGTCTCGTTCGTTTGCAGCTGGAAAAGCTTTATATTTGTGGGTTTTGTGCATCATTTCTTCATACATCTCCTCAGCACTTTTTAAGGCCTTTTGATCACCTTCTTTATGCATAAGAACTTGTTCGTCAGTTGGTGAATACAAAGACACAGCTGTGGGCAATTTATACACTTTTTGTACTTCGATTATTTTTTCTGGGCTTATTTCAAAACCTTCGGGATCTGATTCTATGCTAGGTGAATATTCAGAACAAGAAGACCTGTGCAGCTCCTCCATTTCTGCAGCCTGACGTAATTCTTCCGTGGGAGAGGCATCTTCGATGGGAGAGAGGTTACTGGGTGGCGTCTTTGGTCTCTCCCGCCTTCTCTGAGCTCGGAGTTCATCCTTGTCTTTCTTGGATTTCTTACTCGAGCTCTTTCTCTGTTGCTGTTCTAATTCCCGCTGCTTTTCCTGCTCTTTCAGCAACTCCTCCTCCTCCCTCAGTTCTTCTTCCTCTGAAGAATCTTCAATGGTAGGTAACAGAGGGCCGTGTGGTCTGTGCCGAGCCTTGCGTTGCTGCTTGCTCTCTCCTTTCCTGTGGCTGGGGCTACTGTCACTGTCCTCATCGAGCGATGACACTGATGTAGGGGATGTGCCAGGAGTGAAGCTGGAAGCATGGAGACTGGAAGATCCCTCGCCCCTGGACCTGTCTTCCGGTGAGTCTGTCAGACTTTCCATTTCTAACTCTGGCTCTTCGTCAAAATACAAAGTTGTTTTCTTCTGGGGAGGCTCAGCGGAATATTTCTCTGCTACTGTGCTGTTGAGTTCTATGGTTTTGAACCGACGGAGCCCACCTCCTCCGGTGACCACAAGTTCTTCACTCTCCTGACTTTTAGTCTCTCGGAATTTAAGCTCAGGACTCTCGTCGAATGTTTCATCGTCTTCATCATGCCATGAATGCCGTCTCCCTGCCTCATCGTCAAGGCTTGCACTGCTCTTCCGAGTTATCCTTCTGTGCTTGCCTACTACTATCTTCCCTTTGCCTTTCATCTCTTCCTTCTTCTGGCTCTCAGTACTGCTGATCTCTTTGAGCTGGTTCCTGATAAACTCATCATCTTCAGACCCGGAGGCGTCTTCGTCAGCACTCATCTCTATGATTTGCTTCCGAATGAAGTCCTCCTCCTCCCCAGATCCTTGGCTGTCCTCTTGTTTATAGTCATCGCTGCTTGAGGAACCGACGCTCGTTCTCCGTTTTCTTTGCGGCACAGGCGAGTTTTCACTCTCACTACTGTCTTCCACGGAATCATAAAGCTGTCTTCTTGTAGTTGTGTCCTCAACAAACTCAAACTTTGCTTTGTAGTCCTTACTGGCAGGAATGCCTTGCTGGGCATCTTTTTTAAAAGTGTCTTTCTTTTCTTCCTGACTCTCCTTGAGCTCCTCCCCTGAAATCGCATTTTCCAGGGTTTCAGGGGCAGTATGAATTTTTGGCTGGTCTGTAAGCTGCTCAGGTGAAATCTCATGGGGTTGTGATTTCTTTTCTGACTTCCCAGCAACAAATGTACTTGTCTGAGCTTCCAGAATGGAAAGGACTGTGCTTTCTAACTTAGCCAGATCTGAGGGGCTGGTAGGGCTGCTTTCTTGTGAGAAAGAGTCCTTTTTCAGTCCCCTGAGCATGTCCTTTTCATCACTTGGAATAAGGCTTGGAATTTCACCAAGTGAACTCGATATCCCATCAGAAGAATAGCCTGTGTCGCTTAGACCTTGTGGGCTTTTAGGTTGCTGAAGACTTGAGATGTCTGATTTGTCATCTTCCTTTTCCTAGCAGGGAGGAAAAGATACAGGAAAACTTAAAATGGTTAAACTAAAAACATGGCCTCTTCATTATTCTCAAATCACTATTAAGAACTGGAGGATGGCCGGTCCTGTGGCGCAGTGAGTTAAAGCACCAGCCTGTAGCACCTGCATCCCACATGGACACTGGTCCTGGCTGATCCACTTCCCATGCAGCTCCCTGCTATGCGACTGGGAAAGCAACGGAGGATGGCCCAAGTCCTTGGGCCCCTGCACCCATGTGGGTGACACAGAAGAAGCTCCTGGCTCCTGGCTTCGGATCTGCTCAGCTCCAGCTATTACAGACATTTGGGGAGTGAACCAGTGGATGGAAGACCTCTCTCTCTCTCTCTCTCTTTTTCTCACCCTCTCTGTCTCTCTCCTGTAACTCATTCAATTAAATAAATCTTTTTTTTTAAAAAAATTGAGGAATAATTATGGAGGGCTTTTCAACTATACCCCAGTATTAAGGGAAAGAATGAAAACAAGAGTGAAAATAATTTATGTAGAGAATTATGAATAAAATTTTACATATACATACAATTTTATATACAAAAATAATCAAAGATTGGTTTTCACTTAATCTGTTTAATTTAAATGTCATTTCACAATGAAATTTGATTTCTGTTCATTAATGCTCTATACTTTTGTACTTCCATGCCATTTTCCTTCAAATATATGATTACCTTTTTTAGAACATTCAATTGGGAATAAACTTAGCATTGTAAAAAAAATAAAAGGCTGATTTTTTTCATTTACACAATTCATACTTTGGGGTATGCAGGGGGTGGGGTGGGGAAAGAACAAAGACAAAAATCAGAGGACAGGATTTGTGCCTGGCTACAGGTCATATGATGTTGGAAAATTTGCCTAACAGAAATATGCTAACACATGCTATAATGATGCACGTGCAACTTACCACAAGGGATTTGGTTGATGTGAGATTCAAAGAAGGTACTGCCTTTAAAGACATGTTAAACACTGTAAAAACTCATATGTACTTGGTGTCATTGAGAATATTATTACTCTTATATCACTTGGGATGAATGTTTAGAAATTGTAAACTTCAACAAATTTATGCAATAATTGGTTTGACTCATAAGTATAGCTAGGGAGAAATATCTGGTTTTTATATTTGTAGGGTCGCTATCATATTTACCTTCAGCATTCCACTTAAAGGTGTTTCCAAATACTACTTAGAAATATCTTCTGACTTTGGAACTACTTGACATTTAAGCAGCAAAGGCAGCATCCTTTCCAGAGCAATAACTATCTTTTGTGAATGGAAGCACAGGCCTTTTAGGTGGCTCGGGCCCTTACTAGGCACATCACTGCCTTGACCTTTCTGCTTTCCCTGTGCAATGATGAAGCTGCCCAAGCCAATTCAGTGCAACAATCAAAGAGGCCATAAAAGAAAATGCTAAACATAGTGACTTTTTGCTAATTGAAATGATCTATGAGCAAAAGGAAATCAATTCACCCACTGAGATGAATTCAAGGGCAGTGTCTGAATAGCCCCACAGCCCTGAGCAAACAGAGGGTAAGGGAAAGAGTGGTCCTAAAGCATTGCCTGAGAGCAGCTGCATCTCCTCCTGGCTATGAGGTCCCTTGGTCCCACCAAGTCTGTATCATGAATTAAACATCTTAATATTTTTGGTGAGTGTGTGGGCTTAGGGTTCTTCTTACCTACACACAGTCCAAAGGAACAGATGTAAGTTTTTACAACAAGCATGCAGCAAACAGTCCCCTCTTCCTTTCCTCTGTCCCTCATTTCTCTTTTCCTTCTATTTCTCCCTCTTCTAAGTACACAGTTCTCAAATATAAAAATCATTGACTTTGTACTTGCTTTAATATTTTATAGCTCAATCTTTATTATATATGGTTGAAGATATATCCTGAGCACATTATAGGGTAAAATGGTTTTGCTGAATTTACAAAATTATTTCATTGAAAAAGACAGTCTGACATATTTTAGTGCAAAAAGAAATGCCTACTCTTTGATTTCCCAAGGATTAACAGTCCTGGACCATTTCAGATGTGTTTTGTACTACTTATTTGCAGTCATGAGACTACAGTAGCAGGTCTCAGCTATTGAGAACCCAACTCACTTGGATTCTTTTCTCCTAAGAGTTACACAAGAGGCAAGCAAAGACAAGTATCTTTCTATTGAAAGCCTTCAGGACCTTTGCATCTCACTGCACCCCCAGACAATGCTAAAACACCCCATACCCCTTTTTTTCAGGGGGTCTTATAAGCTTTCTATGCTCTTCCTTTATTAAGCCCCATCCACCCTTCAATGAACTGCAGCAGTGCTCACGATGAGGGTCAAGATCCCAAGCACCTTGTAAAAAGAAGATTTAGATAATAATCATTCAACATTCTGGTAGTGTCATTACACATTTGAGAAGCAAGTCAGTGGACAGGGGATATCTGTCAGTCTGTATGTTTCATGCTTTCTCTGTTGCTCTTTCAAATAAATAAATTTTTCTAAACAGATAAAATTCATAAGAAGTTTAATTTCTGTCACGAGGACTAAATTGTTTCAGTGTAATATATGAAGTGATGCTTAAATGGTATTCTGCTTAAGTACCTAGGCAAAAACGGAATTCTGTAGCAACATTACTAATGTGATTTATATAACAACTGCACATATTCATGGAGTATAATATGATGTTGCTTCAATTGTGTAATGATTGATCACAGTAATGAGCATATCCATTACCATAAGCTATTATCATTTCTTTATGTTGAGTACATTCAAAATTTCTCTCAGAGCTATTTTGAACTATTGTTGTTAATAAGTTCACACTACTGTGCAAAAATTTTGAAAAAAAAGACAAACTTTTCAAAGTGTATATCAAGAATAACTTTGATTCAATTAAAAACACTTTGAAAAATAGGAATGAAAAGGAAAAAAAAGACATGGAGGGGCTGTCACTGTGGCATAGTGAGTAAAGTAGCCGCCTGCAGTTCCGGCATCCCATATAGGTGCCAGTTCAAGTCCCGGCTGCTCCACTTCCAATCCAGCTCTCTGCTATGGCCTGGGAAAGCAGTAGAGGATGGCCCAAGTCCTTGGGCCCCTGCCCCCTCATAGGAGACCTAGAAGAAGCTCTTGGCTCCTGGCTTTGGATCAGTGCAGCTCCAGCAGTTGACGCCAATTGGGGAGTGAAGCAGCGGATGGAAGATCTCTCTCTCTCTCTCTCTCTCAATGCTTCTCCTTCTCTCTGTGTAAATCTTTCAAATAAATGAATAAATCTTTTAAAAAAAGACATGGCAATAAAGAAATGAAGACATCATACTGTAACAACATACATGACACAACTAACCAATAAATGGATAAAATAATATAGTAATATTTAAAAGGTGAAAAATTACACAAAATGTTTGGGATTGCAGTAAGAGTTGCTAAGAAAGATGGATAATTAGTATAATGAAAAGTTAGTTTACTAGAAGCGTCATAGTACAACAGCATTCTATGCAACAGTTATACAGAGTCTTTATAGTCAGAACTGGATTCCAGTTCTGAAAAGCCAAGCTAACTCATTCAGATGAAAATATCTACTATGAGGTGCACATACTCTGCAGGTTATGCAAAATGGACCAAATGGAGGGTAAGTGATTCACCTGTTGTTTGAAGAAGTGGCTTGGGATACTTACATCTCATTTCAGAGTGTCTGGCCCTGATCCCCATTCTAACTTCCTGCTGTTGTGTACTCTAGGAGCCAACAGCTCAAATACTTGGGTACCTGTCACCCATGTGGGAGAACAGACTGAGTTCTTGGCTCCTGGTTCAGCCTGAGCTGGCCCCAACTGTTATGGGTATTTGGGGGGAGTGCACCAGTAGATGGAAAATCTGTCTCTGTCTGTCCTTCAAATAAAATAAAGTGAATAGAACATTTTTTTAAATGACCTGATGGACTACAAGGAAAAAAAACTAGGAGTTTTATTAATTTTTAAAATTGAAAGTAGAAAATACATTAAAATTTACTAACATTTAATAAATAGATTGGTATCAATATTATCTTACTTCTAGTCAGCAGATCACATCATCTATGAGGAATCACAAGAGAACCCTGGAAGTTGGACTCTAAGGAAGGAAAGTGAGGGAACTGCTTCATTCGCTCACCTCTACATTGAAGTTTACTGTTCAGTTAGGCAGACTTATAGCTTACATGACCTAATGTCAACCAAGTCAACTTTCCTATAATGGTTAAGGGAAAGACAAAAGATTACTGCACAGAATTAATGTGTTGATAAAAATAATGTAGGAAATACAATAATAGGAAAGCTAATAGTTTTCATAGTTCTACAAGTATTTTATCAGCAACATAACAGTAAAAACAACTGATCATCAGAGTAAACCAGACATAACATGAAGATAGTGAAAAATGTTTAACATCAAAAAAGCTATTTGAAATCTTCATCTACATCTAGTATTGCTAATACCAAATCTCACCCTAAATATACAAGGTACTTTAGAATTATAGTCAATGATATTGAGACATGATATTAAACTTCTATAATTTCCAGAATATGTAGGCATTTAAAAAAACTCACAGAGGTGTGGGCATTTACCATAATGGCTGAGTCTCCACTATGGATGCCTCATTCCATATTGGAGTTCCTGGGTTTATGTTTTGTCTGTGTTTTCAATTCTAGCTTCCTGCTAACACATATGCTGGAAATAATCAGGTCATGGGTCCTTAACACTCATGTAGGATACCCAGACTGAGTTCCTTGTTCTAGGTTTTGATTTGGCCTAGACTCAGCTGTTGTGGGCATCTGAGGAGTAAATTGTGGAGGTACACTGATCAAATCTCTTTCTCTTTCTGCCTGTCGGCCACCCAAATAAATAACTTTTAAAATTTATGGAAAAATGGAACGAAAAGGTAAGTTTATTTTGCTGTAAGCGTTTTTGAAATTCATGCAGCTTTTTCTATATTTTGGATTCCTCCTGAAATTTTTAAGACTTCTCATATAAAGTACTTTACAAATTTCTGTCAATGTACAAAATAAATCTTTGGCATCTACTTTTGGATTTTAATATTTGATAGCAAAAGACAAGGAATTTACAGGTCATTTAGGAAAGCCTCTCTCATCATGGAGAAACAGCTAAAGTGATATGTTGAAAACAATATGGTGACAAATCAAAATGTATGTTCTGTCGGCAAATGTTGTCGGAAGGAATACATAAATACTTATCAAAAAACTGGGGGAAATTAGTAGAACAAATTAAGTACCAAAAGTTTTAGTAATAATAGAATCAAAGTATAAATATTTATAATGTTTTCAGCTCACAGCATTCCCTATTTCTGTTTCAATAATAAAGTACTTAAGCAATTACTATTGTGAGCTCACAAGGAAAAATGGGTCAATGAAGATCAAATCTAAATACTGAGTTATTTGTTTAATAAAAACACATAAATATTTAATAAAAACCTGTATATTAAATATTGAGTGCCTTCTCTGGTTGGCATTTTAATATGTTAGTTTTTTTAGAGGCAGAGTGGGTGAGAGAGAGAGGTCTCTCCTCTGCAGGTTCAATCCCTAAATGCCCACAATGACTGGGCTGGGCCAGGAATTCAATCCAGGTCTTCTACTTGGGTGGCATGAATCTAATTACTCAAACTATCACTGCTGCTTCCCGTGGTCTATACTGGTGGAAATCTAGAATCAAGAACCTTGCTAGGAATCAAACTCAGGTACTGCAATATGGGCTGTGGGCACCACAACCAATGTCATAACCACTAGTAAAAACACCTGTCTTGGACTTTCTTTTTTAACAGAATAAAGTTACAGAGATATAAGTATATGTGGAATTATTTCCTGCATCTTCTGCAAATAAACCAAAATAAGACAGACTGCTTCACAGGATGGTACTGATGCAACAGTGTATACTCATGAGCTCTTTATACTTTGTAGAGCCCTGTTAATATTTTGTAGTGTGCTAGAGATTAACCAAGAAATTATTTTAATCACAGCAGTTTACCGATTACCTCTTGGGAAATGAGTTAAAAAGCTGCAGAATGTATATAATGGATGCTTTTTAAGCAAAAATAGAAGATGGTGAAAAGTGCTTATCAATAGTATACTATTTATTAGATACTTAGGAAGAAAGTAAATAGTGGTTATCAGCAATATGCTACATAGTAGATATTTGAGAAAAACCACTACCTGTTGTTTTGAGAAAAGTTTGATGCAGGCACAGTCCTCTGAAGATAGATATTTTGAAATTATGTGACTATGTTACATAAAAAAAATGCCACTTTTAAAACCTGTCACATCTTCTTATGTAACAAAATTTAAAACAGTATTTTAATATATGTAGACAATTTTCCTATGAAGAACTCAAGAACGGATTGTTTCAGAGGCAGAGACAGTGAGAGAGAGAGAAGTGCATGCATTTATGAGAGAGAGAGCCTGGGCCAGGTCAGAGCCAGGAGCACAATCCATGTCTCCCATGTAGTGGCAATAATTGCATTAGGCTGCATTCCAGGGTCTATATTGGCAAGAAGCAGGAGCCAAGAGCCTAAAATTGAGCAAGGTGCTCTGATGCGAGATAGTGTCCCAACCATTATACTAAATGCCCATTCCTCAGAACATTTATTAAAACCATTTATTAAAAAATATTTCTTAGAAATATACAATTTTGGGGCCAGCATCAAGAGATAGTAGCTTAAACCACCACCTGGAATGCCAGCATCCCATGTCAGCACCTGTTCATGTCTCAGCTGATCCACTTCTGATCCAGCTCCCTGCTAATGGGCTCAGAAAAGCAGCACAAGATGGCCCAAGTGTTTGGGCCCCTGAGTCAACTTGGGAGACCTGGATGAAGCTCCTGGCTCCTGGCTTCAGCCTGGCCCACCCTTGTCATTACAGCCATTTGGGGAGTGTACCAGTAGATGGAAAATATTCTCTCTCTTTCTCTCTCTCTCTCTCTCTCTCTCTCTCTCCCCCACCCCTCCCTCTCTTCCTCCCTTCATCCCTCTCTTCCTCCCTCCCTCCCTTCCCTCTCTTTCTCATTCTCTTTTGATAACTCTACTTTCCAAACACATAAATAAATCTTTTTAAAAATACACAATTTCTGATAGTTAATAGGAATGAATGATTGTCATTGGTGAATACTAACATTTATTTTTAAAATATGCACATTTTTTCCAATAATTGTATTTGAACTCCATTGCTGGAATACTTAGTAGATAGTTAAGCTTATGATTATGAAATAAACTGAAAGTATATCATTACGAAAATTAAAAGAAAGAATAAGAAAGGAGGAGGGAGGGTGTGAGAATGACTGGGAGGGAGGACAGGGTGGAAAGTATCACTAGGCTCCTAAACCTGTATATATGAAATATACAAAATCTGTTCACCTTATATAAATTATGTAACTATATATAGATATATAAAGAAAATAGGTAGCAAGATCTCGTGAGAACAACCTTCGACTTCTATTCTTGGTACATACTCATGAATTATCTTTTTTCTCCTATGGACATTCATTAAAAGTAAACATCAGAATATCAAACCTTAACTATGAAGCTGGATTTAAAATAAATGTCATAAATTTTAGATTAAAAATTTTTTAAATATTTATTTATTTATTCGAAAGGCAGAGTTAGAGAGAGAGAGAGAGACATAGAGAGAGATCTTCCATCAGCTGATAGACTCCACAAATGGCTACAATGGCCGGAGCTGAGCCAATCAGAAGCCAGGATCCTGGAGTTTCCTCCAGTTCTCCCATGTAGGGGCAGGGGCCCAAGGACTTGGGCCATCTTCCATTGCTTCCCAGGCCATAGCAGAGAGCTGGATTGGAAGTGCCAGTGCCCATATGGGATGTGGGCAGAGCAGGCAAATGCTTTACCCACTGTGCCACAGTACTGGTTCCAGATCAAATTTTTTTTAAAATATTGAAGCTGGTTTAACAGTGCTCACTTTACTATCACTTAGTGTGATCAAATATCTCTATGTTTAATAAATGTAATAAAAATGCAATTTTACTTAATTTCACCAATTCATTTTCTGTTTTTATGAAGGTTATATAATGTAACATTCTAATAAAATACTATAATTTATAAATAAATATACACATACTGAGACTGTAAAATAAAAGAGCAGTGATAAAAGAAAATAAGAAAATAAAGGCACAAAATAAAGGGACATGTAGCACACTAACAAAGCATTTAAAGATTTCTTGCTTTGATTATTTTTAAAACACAACAGAAAATCAATAAGAGTTCTGAGTGATGGAGTTAAATTATCTGAACCCTGCACGACAACTGCATACAATCTGACAGCTATACACCAGGGATGGGAGAAAGAGAAGTCATGGTGAGCAGTAATTAGATTGCCTAAATCATCGGCAAAAGTTCATGAGAGCTGTAGTAGGGTAGTGGCCTCAGGAACAGGAGCTAATAAACCAGAGTGTGATACTTTGGGTATGACAGCTTAGATCTCTCCTGGGAGAGAGGTGACAGATGGAGCAATGATGGTGCCACTATAAGAAATAGGAAATCTGAAGCAGAAAGTACTTTCATAGAGAACTGAGTAAGACTCAGGCACACTGAGTTTGGGTTTACAGTGAGCTCTGAAGCAGAACCATCTACTAAGAACCTCAAAATGCAGTTCTGACACTCAAAATAGAGAGAGGGGTCAACAGTGGATTTAGCAATTGTTCATTTGGCTACTCTGGCGGAAAAGAGGTTAAAACTCAAAAGAAAACCTTGCTATTTGGAGACTGGCAGAATGAAATAATGGAGATAGCTCATAAGCATTAGATCAGAAAGACAAAAAGAGAATTAAAAAGGGGAAGGTCATGAGAGTAATGGGTGCTTCCCAAAAGGGGGAAGCCATACAAAACACCCAAAAGGCATAAAATTTAGCAAAACAGACAGGAGAAGCAATGGGTGGTGGTGATGGTGGTGGTGGCTGGAACCAGTCATTACATAGAGAATAAGCTGACATCTGCTCTTTTGCCTCTAATAAAACCTATTTATGACAAAGAAGACCAGGATTATCTAGTTAATGTGTGATACATCATATACCAGAGACAGGTAACTAGTTTAAAAACTAGTTACCTAAAAAATGGAATTAGTCATAACAAAAAATAGTTTCTAAGTGAAGTTTTAATACTAATAAGTCACTTAAATCTCTGTAAGTCATTGCTCTCCCCTGTGATTTAAAATTTCAATTAGATATGATGTAAGATCTCCTATAGCTAAAAAAGTCAAGAGTTTCTCTAAAAATGATACAATTGCTTATACAAGAATTGGGCAAAATGAGGTACTCTTAAAAGTTTCCACCAAAGGAAAAGAAAATAATATATATTCCTCCAGATAGATATGTTTGGATTATAAATAACTCTTCAGTTTTAAACATGCTGAAAAAAATTCCTAGTAGGTTATATCACACTGTGTTAACTACTAAAACTACTTTGTGAAATTCTAAAATGATGTTTGTTCTAGATCTTAGTCATGTACTTTTTTGTTTTGCAATCACTTACATGGTCACTAAGTGAGCTTTCAAGTGGGAATATATGTGCAAGAAGCTATTCAAAGATACGCTATTGGCCGGCGCCACAGCTCACTAGGCTAACCCTCTGCCTGCAGCGCCAGCACCCTGGGTTCTAGTCCCGGTTGGGGTGCCGGATTCTGTCTCAGTTTTTCTTCTTCCAGTTCAGCTCTCTGCTGTGGCCCGGGTCCTTGGACCCTGCACCCGCATGGGAGACCAGGAGAGGCTCCTGGCTCCTGGCTTCGGATTGGCGCGGTACGGCAACTGCAGCTCACTGGCTGGAGCGGCCATTGGGGGATGAACCAATGGAAAAGGAAGACCTTTCTCTCTGTCTCTCTCTCTCACTGTCCACTCTGCCTGTCAAAAAAAAAAAAAAAAGATACATTATCTCGGAGCCAGCGCTGTGGCATAGTAGGTAAAAGCTGATGCCTGCAGTGCCAGCATCCCATATGGGCGCTGGTTCGAGTTCCGGCTGCTTCACTTCCCATCTAGCTCTCTGTTGTAGCCTGGGAAAGTAGTTGAAGATGGCCCAAGTCCTTAGCCCCCTGCACCCACATGAGAGACCTAGAGGAAGCTCCAGGCTCCTGGCTTCAGATCGGTGCAACTCTGGCTATTATGGCCAACTGGGGAGTGAACCAGTGGATGGAAGACCTCTCTCTCTCTTTCTCTCTCTCTCTGCCTCTCCTCTCTATGTGTAACTCTGACTTTCAAATAAATAAATAAATCTTAAAAAAAAAAAAGATACACTTTCTTACTAAAGGGAAGCCTCATTTTTCTGTCCATAGGAAAGAAAGGAACAAATAACTTAAAACTGTAGGAAATATCCCTCCAGATGATTTTTAGAAACTGACAAGCATGAGACAGAAAATGAATTATACATCTATACACATTGTAAACCTGATTAAGTTGTCAAAAGGCCGAATGCCTCATTTCAGCTATTGTTACACATGTCTGAAAGATGCCATTCATTGATTGAAATGCTTCACTTACATAGCTACCAATGAGCAACTCATACCTTAGGTTTAAAAAAAAAATAGTCATTTCTACACGTGACATTGTAGGGAGCTAGAAGGAGATCATGACTTACTGTTTTTTCTTTCCCTGGTTCCACCTGATCCGGCTTGGCCAAGTGCGCTGCCTGTGGTTTTCTGGCCTTCCTGTCACCTTGCTCAGGCAAAGTCGGAGGAGTGCCACAGGGCAACTCTTCCTTCTGGGGCTGGGGTTCCTTCTCTTCCTGCACTGTCTTCAGAGCCCGTCTGTCTTCAGGCTTTTCTTCAGCAACCTGGACCTGGGTTTGCTGCACCTCGTGTTTCTCTTCTGGGACCAACGCTTTTCCCTCTAAGGGTAACTTCTCGTCTTTGGGGGGTGGCTTTTTCTCTTCAGGGGTTGCCTTCTTGTCCTCTGGGAGTGGCTTTTTTTCTTCCAAGGGTAACTTTTCTTCCTGAAGACCTGAAGCTTTGTCTTTGTCCCCTGTGCTCATTTCTGGCTTCTGATCTCTGGTGACCTGAGGGGGAACTTTTTCAGTTGAAGGTGTGTCTTTCATTTCTTCTGGGATGAGTCTTTCTGTTTCTGTCTTTTCCTCTGGCTCCCTCTTTTTCTCTGTTACTGAGGCAGGCACTGCTGTTTTCTGCAAGGGTGGCTCTGTAGGGAGAGGTGTAGGGGAGGCTTTGGGCCCTGTTGGCGTTGGCGGTATCTTCCCCATGTCTCCAAGCTGGCCTGACATTGCTCTCTGGGTCTGGCAGTTTAAACAAAGCCATTCTTGAATCTGCAAATAAAACAGGAATGAACAGATTAACTATGTTATATTGTATCTGTTTCAGTGCATCTACCAAAGTGAAAATTTGTTTTCCAAATCAATGAAACAATAATTTTTAAAAAAATTGGAAATGGGGCCAATATTGTGGCTCAGCGGGTCAGACCAGCCACCACTTGTCATGCTGGGCAAAGTGTATCAGAATTCCAGTTTGAGTCCTGGCTGTTCCACTTCCCATCCAGCTCCCTACTAATGCACCTGGGAGGGCAGCTGCAGATGGCCCTGGTGCCTGGGCCCCTGCTACCTAAGTGGAAGACCCCCTGAAGAAGCTCCTGGCTCCTGGCTTTGGCATGGCCTACCCCTCTCTGTTGTGGCCATTTGGAGAGTGAAGCCGTGGATGGAAGATCTCTCTCCTTGTCTCTCTCCCTCTTTCTGTGTCACTCTGCCTTTAACATAAATAAATCAATCTTAAAAAAATCCAAACACTAACAAAGTCACAAAAAGAGTATCTGAAATTAAAAAATGGAAGGGGGGCCAGTGCTGTGGTATAGTGGGTAAAGGCACCGCCTGCAGTACTGACATCTTTATGGGCTCCAGCTGCTCCACCTCCGATCCACCTCTCTGCTATGACCTGGAAAAGCAGTGGAGGATGGCCCAGGTCCTTGGGCCCAGGTACCATGTAGGAGACCTGGAGGAGGCTCCTGGCTGCTAGCTTTGGATCAGCCCAGCTCTGGGCATTGCAGTCATTAGGGGAGTGAAACAACAGATGGAAGACCTCTCTCTCTCTGCCCTTGACTCTCTGTAACTCTGCCTTTCAAATAAATAAATAAATATTTTTTAAAAATGGATGAAATCTCCAGAGACTTGCAATTCACTATCTTCACCATAAGAAAAAATAAAGGTACAAAAACTGAAGATTTCGGGTTTTTTTTTTTTTTTTTTTAGTTGGGAAAGGGAATCTGCATTTGTTCCAAATAAACTTATTTGTAAGTCTAGTTCAAATTAGTATCTACAGCAATAAATTTATTCAAACACTATTATATTTTATAACAGCTTATTTTTAAAAACTTATATAAAAGGATAAAATTTGTTGTATTTCATATATACAGTTTTGAGGTTTTTGTTTTTTTAAGAAAATTTTTATTTAATAAATATAAATTTCATAGGTATAGTTTTTGGAATATAGTGGTTCTTTCCCCCATGCCCACCCTCTCACCCCCACTCCTGTCCCACCTCCTACTCCTCCTCCCATCCCATTCTTCATTAAGATTCATTTTTAAGTATCTTTATATACAGCAGATACTGAATAAATATTACAACAGTTTGCACCCTCCAACACACACGAAGTATAAAGTACTGTTTGAATACTAGTTTTACCATTAATTTACTTACTACAACACATTAAGGACAGAGATCCTACATGGGGAGCAAGTACACAGTGACTCCCATTGTTGATTTAACAATTGACACTCTCATTTATGACGTCAGAAATCACCCAGGGTTTTTTTTTTTTTTTTTTTTTTGGACAGGCAGAGTTAGACACACAGAGAGAGAGAGAGACAGAGAGAAAGGTCTTCCTTCCATTGGTTCAACCCCCAAATGGCCGCTAAGGTCAGCGTGCTGTGCCAATCCCAAGCCAGGAGCTGGGTGCTTCCTCCTGGTCTCCCATGAGGGTGCAGGGCCCAAGCACTTGGGCCATCCTCCACTGCCTTCCCGGGCCACAGTAGAGAGCTGGACTTGAAAAGGAGCAACCAGGACAGGACTGGAGCCCCAACCGGGACTAGAACCCGGAATGCCGGCACCACAGGCGGAGGATTAGCCAAGTGAGCTGTGGCGCCGGCCACACCCAAGGTTCTTGTCATGAGTTGCCAAGGCTGTGGAAACCTTTTGAGTTCACAAACTCCAACCTTATTTAGAAAGGGCCATAATCAAAGTGGAAGTTCTCTCCTCTCTTCGGAGAAAGGTACCTCCTTCTTTGATGGCCCATTCTTTCCACTGGTATCTCACTCAGAGAGATCTTTCATGTAGGCCATTTTTTGCCACAGTGTCATATATACAGTTTTAAGAGCATAATGATCACCTTATCCTCCCTCCTCCTCCTTTTCTTATTTTTCTTTTAATTTTTATGATACTTTCAGTTTTCTTTATAATCAGAAGCTTACCCCTCCACTAAATAAAGAATTCAACAAGTAGTAAGTAGAGAAACCACTGTTCTTCAAGAGTATAGACAACAGCTATAAATAATCAAGTCTCAAAGTTTCAACTTCACTGATTAGTGCTAACTAATATACAGAGTACAAAAAATATAATATATGTGAGCAAAACAACCAACTAATCCAAAGTTCTTTTATGATTTGGTCCATTAATGAATGTTCCATCTCTTGGCATGCACCAAATACAATTCTATGCATTGAAGTGCAGCCTTAACAAGTGTAGGAGCGTTTTCAAAAATCACTCGTGCATAGTTCTCTAACTGCTTTTGGGTTAAGATAATAATTTTAATCTTAATTTAAAGAATAGAGTTCCTCAGGCAATGGAACAAGGAGCACTCAAAAGATTCACAATTATTTGGTATCTTCTCTCCAGAATGTTCTGACTTGCTGACTAAAACGGGTCCTTATAACTTTGGAGTACAGCCACCTGCACCAAGTCAACTGATGTGATCATTAGATACACTGGATTCTGGGAACTACACCAGAACTACTTTAGCAAGGATTAGAGAGTGGACGAAACAGAATTTGTTTTGATAAGCTGTCAAGTTAATGATTTTGCAAACTAAAGACTAAACCTTACTCTGTAAGATCACACAACAAAGGGTCACTCCTTATTGATGCATATTTTCTCTTACATTACACTTATTCTATTGTCAGAAATAAAGGCTATACAGGTAGCTTTAAACAGTTATCATTTAACGTGTACTTATTTTGTTTGAGGGTTTGAGGGTTATACAAATAATACAGCATTCCTTGTTTTTTGAGAAGATCAACTTTAAATTGTGTTTCATACTTACACACTTTTCAGTTGCCTGGCTTAAATTATCTGAAGACAAAAATTATGTATAGCTAGTTCTAAAATGCTATCAGAGGGGCCGGCACTGTGGCTCACTAGGCTAATCCTCTGCCTGCAGCGACGGCACCTCGGCTTCAAGCCCTGGTCCGGGCACCGGATTGTGTCCCGGTTGCTCCTCTTCCAATCCAGCTCTCTGCTGTGGCCTGGGAAGGCAGTGGAGGATGGCCCAGGTGCTTGGGCCCTACACCTACATGGGAGACCAGGAAGAGGCACCTGGCTCCTGGCTTCAGATCAGCACGGTTCGCAAGCCACAGCGTGCCGCTGTAGCGGCCATTTGGGGGGTGAACCAATGGAAGGAAGACCTTTCTCTCTGTCTCTCTCTCTGTCTCTCTCTCTCTCTCTCTGTCTAACTCAGCCTGCTATCAGAGGATCTAAGTGTCATTTCTTATATTAGCTTCCCATTTCTTGAGACATTAAAAAGGTTGCCTCATATCCATAAATGTTTTGCAATCTGTAAGCCACTATAGCTCTTATTTGCTGTTCTAAAATAGTTAAGACAAGTCAATTTTTTAACTTCAGCAAAACGCTGCCTATAAAACATGAGGAAGTATTACGGATTCATTTGCTCTTTAGGTGGATGACCAGCCAGTAATAATTCCCTTCTTAATTTCATGTGTAAGCAGCACTGAAGTGAATTGTGGCTTTGCTAGTTAATGACTTCACAATGAAAGTGGCGGGAAAGAAACTGATTTGGTCATTTCTGTCAAATACTAAAATCTCTCACCCTTGTGTTGAACAGTTCCTGAAGCAGGCACTTCCATAATTCCTACAGAAAATCAATCTTAATCTATGTTGTGGTTTTAAAGACCATTACTTGGCTGAGCCACTGTTTAAGATATTTCCATTCAGAGCCAGTTTATTTAAAAAAAAAAAAGATTACAGATTCAAATAGCTGTATCACTGAACTGTTTTGTCACTTGGATTCTAAAAATCAAGTGCAGGTGTGTATTAAGCTTCCTGTGAGGAATGTTCCAATGCAAATAAGTTCTAATGCAAATGTTAGTAATCTTAAAATTTTTATTTATTGATTGATTTGAGAGACAGAAAGAGAGAGAGGACAGACAGTCAGAGAGCACTTGCATCCACTAATTCACTCCTCAAATGCCTTCAATGGCTAAGGCTGCAGCTAGGCCAAAGCTGGAAATCAGGATCTCAGTTCAGACCCCTTATATGAATGGCAGAGATCCAATTACTTGAAGGATTTCTGCTGCCTATGGGGGTACACATTAGCAAGAAGCTGGAATTGGAGTTAGAGCTGGGAGTTGGACACAGCCATTCTGATTAACACTTGTTTTATTGATCCAAAAGGCAGGGTTATAGAAAGAGGGTAGAGGAGACACACACAGAGACAGAGATCTTCCTCTGCTGGTACACTCCCCAAATGGCCATGATGGCCAGGACTGAATCAGACTAAAGCCAGGAGCCTGGAATTCCATCTGAGTCTCCCATACAGATACAAAGGCACAAGCAGCTGGACCATCTTTCATTACTTTCGAGGCCATTAGCAGAGAGAAGGATCACAAATGGAACAGCAGAGACTAAATGCATTCAACTGGGATGTTGGTGTTGCAGGCAGCTGCTTAACTTACTGCACCCTGCATGTCTTAAACTGGAATCTTAGACAGTGTTTTAACCTCTAGGCCAAATGCCTGCCTCTAGTTAGTCATTAATATACCAAGAATGTGGTTTTCATTTCACTGAAAAGTGTGATTATTTTATCTTAGTTCTGGACACTAATTAATTTTACCAAGGGTTCATCTCTTGCTACTTAGCACATGTGGTACAATATGGTATATGGCACTTGTTGAAGAGAAAATGTGTTGAAAAAATGTAGCACAGTAATTATTTCAATAACCATTTCATTATTTTCATAACCATTTGAAATGTAGGTTAAAGGGAAATAGTTATAATCTACTTAGTCTATTACAGCTAATAACATATTTTCTTTTCCCAATTAATTTAAATTCATACTTGGTGAACTATATAAAGCAGGGATAATCACCATACTACTAAGGATTGCCCCAGGAACAGAAGGCTGTAGCATTAAATCTTATCTTAACAAGGATCTTATTTTGAGATCCTCAATGGCTCTTACAAATGAACGTTTTGCTTAAATTCCCATCCATATTCACTTAAACCTAAAATTTTGCTCTTTGCTTTTTTGTATTTTTTAAAAACATGATGTTGCTAAACTCAGTCCATAGAGTACATGAATGATTTTCATTGTGAATAAATAAGAATGCCAATCCTAATTGTGTGAGTTTATACTTTGACTAATTTCATTAAATTTAATTTGGAAACTAATGTTTTTATTATGTCAAATAATGATAACATAATTTATTCACGTATCTACTGTGTATATATTTATAGTATATATACCATCTGGGAATTTTCCATCAGGGTACTTAATTCAAGTGGCAGAAATAAGACATGGGTAGACATAAGAAAAATAAGAAAAATATGTAGTAAAAAGGGACAGAAAGAGAGATACTGTGTTGCAATGCAGAAGAGGGAGAAATCATTTCTAGCCAGACATTTTCCAGGATTTTGCCTTGAGACAGATACATAAATAAATTGTGAAGGTAAAAGGAACTCATGCTTCCCTTTGCCAAAATTACTTGCTGTCACTATTTGACAAAACAGAAATATCAATTACAAAATTAATTTATATTCAGTGGCAAAAAATAAAGGCAATAGCGCCAGGCTACAGCCTTTTTATTCACATTGAAATTCAATCATTATAAAAGTATGATATAGCATATAACACTTGCTTTAAAAAAGGTGGTGATTCAAAACACTAGATTAATTAAATATTCATGGAAATTGAAATAATAAATTTGTTATTTATATGAAAGAAGATAATAGTAGGTAAAGTTCAATACAGAGTTGACATTTTCTCTGATTAGGCATTTATTGACAAATACAGAACTTTTAGATACTTTCTGGAAGAAACCACGATCCAGTGGAGGTTTCTGTAAAAGGTTTCTGCTATATTAAGCTCACTCTGGCAGAACGTGGTTACCATCCTTATACTGGTAGAAATTATATAGAGAGGCAAAAGGAAGCTGGAATTATTAAAAGAAATAAAAAGGAAGTGATGGATGTAATTGGATTTTCTGATGAATTTGGTTTGAAACACAAGGAATCTTGTAAGTTAAAAACAATCAGAAATTCTGAACTCATGATTTCATAAGTGTATATTTTTTCTACAACCAAAATTAGAACATCAAAAAATTCAGCAAGCAGGGAAAGTTATAATGTCAGTAAAGCAGTAAGGAACTGAAAAGAAAAAAATCCTGCAGTAATGCCAAAAACTTTTTAAATTTTTATTTCTCCAAACATGGACATTTAAATTGTATTAAGAGGAAGCATAGGAGTGTCATTAGAGGAAAAAGCGGTGTAACACATAATAAAAGCATGTTTCACCTATATTAATATTAAATACTTAAAATAAAACCCCAAAGCCTCCATACTATGAGGCTGATCACATTTTTATCAGTTCCCTTTCCAGTGCTTTCACATTAATAATCAGGATATAAAAATTCACCTTCAAGTAGGAAACATTCTGATAAACAAATAATGTTAAAAAATCATTCCATGTTGATCACAACAAATTGTCAGCTAGTACATATGAATAAAATACATTTATTTTAACATGAAATCATCAGAGCTTATTCAAAACAAAACAGCATTCCAAAAACTCCATTAATCTTAAGAGGAAAGAAGGAAATGAAGGCAATAAAAACCCAGAAAAGGGATGCTGCTGTGCTACTCAGCATTTTTACATCAATAAGCAATTTGCTTTATATAACAGTTCAGCTGTAACTATAGCAACAATGCCATTAAGGAAAATCTCAGAACTTCAGGGCTGCCTATTTACTTTGCTAAGGATCTTTTTTGGAGCATAATAATAAGACCTGCAGCAAGTTGAAAGTTTTCTTTAGACTTAAAATAAGGAACAAAACCTATATGAGAATTCATATTTGTATCTGAGAAATCTTACAATAGTAACTTCACATGAATTTTCATTAAAAAATAAACTGCACTGATTTGTAAGCTTGTATAGTTTCCAATAATAGAATTACTTAAACATAGACTGTGTGGGTCTTATCTCAAAATACTGTAAAGAAAAGGCATATCAGGGAATTGGGACCACATCACTGAGACCCTGCCTGCAATAATAATAATAATAATAATAATTTCATAAAATAATAAAAATTGTTAGTTCATTTGCTTATCAGATTGCTATTTAAGCAGAGAAATAATTATATCAATATCTGATTGGAAATCACCTTTTTACTCATTAAGACATCTATAAATTAAAGACCAATGGTACTTGCAATTTGTCACTTGTATCAATGCCAACTATGCTCCTGTTCTATTTGATATCTCTGAGATCCATGCAAACTAGACATTATGTTCTAGGTTACCTCACTCCCTCTCTCCTCCCTTCCCATCCTTCCATATAAATATACCTATGGAAAAACTGAGAAATAAAAATTAGTCAATTTATATATTTATATATTTAGTAAATATATATATAAAGTATATTATAAATAGTATAGTATAGCATAAATTAGTCAATTTTTATATTTACTTCTAGTAAATGTATATATATAAAGTTTAGGAACCAATAATGAAGCCTAGTAGAATACCACATACTGGTATTATAAACTTTTACTGGGTTTGTCATTCCTAGATGTTGACTTCTCCTTTTATACATATGTTATTTCTGCAAGACTCCTACAAATACTACAATAAAGCCTCTTTCTCTCATTAGAAAGTTGTAATAGAACTTCTGATACAAAATAAAATATATTGAGATATTTCCCATAAATAGAAACATGCCAACTAAAATCACATATAACCAGAGATCAAAGCAATGTTTAGAATATAATTTCATATCCTTGATTGACATTGTTGCATTCTTTCTTTTTAAAGATTTATTTATTTATTTGAAAGGCAGTTACTGAGAGGCAGAGGCAGAGGCAGAGGGATAGAGGTTGTCTTCCATCAGCTAGTTCACTCCCTAAGTGGCTGCAATAGCTGGAGCTGGGCCAGTTTGAAGCCAGGAGACTGGAGTTTCTTTCATTCTTTTTCTTTTTTAAAGATTTATTTATTTTTTATTTGAAAGGCAGAGCTACAGAGAGGCAGAGGCAGAAAAAGAGAGAGAGAGAAAGAGAGAGAGAGAATCTTCCATCTGTTGGTTCACTCCCCAATTAGCCTCAACGACCAGAGCTGTGCTGCTCCAAAGCCAGGAGCCTGGAGCTTCCTCCAGGTTTCCCATATGGGTGCAGGGGCCCAAGGACTTGGACCATCTCTTACTGCTCTCCCAGACCATAGCAGAGAGCTGGATCAGAAGTAGAACTGCTGGGACTCAAACCAGCGCCCATATGGGATGCTGGCACCGCAGGCAGCAGCCTTACCCACTACGCCACAGTGCTGGCCCAACATTCTTGTATTCTTGACTAAACAAAAATGATTTTTTTCATCATATTCTCATCCTAACTTACATTTTCCTAAAATAAAGAAGTAACAATTTGGGACATGCTCAATCTGACTTGCCCCATATGGTGGAGTTAGAATTGTGCCAGTGGATTCCAATTAATCCCATCAAGGTGGCGTGTACCAATGCCATCTCAATAGTCCAAGTGATCAGTTTCAGTTCACAATTGATCATAATGATAGGATTAAGAGTCAAAGGGATCACATAAACAAGACTAGTGTCTGCTAATACTAACTGAAAGAATTAAAAAGGAGAGAACGATCCAACATGGTAAGCAGGATACACAGCAGACTCATAGAATGGCAGATGTCCTAAACAGCACTCTGGCCTCAAAATCAGCCCTTAAGGCATTCGGATCTGGATGAAGAGCCCATGAGCCCATGAGAGTATTGTAGCCATGGAAAGCCAAGACACTGGCAAAAAAAAAAAAAAAAAAAAAAAACAACCCTGAATGAAAGATCTCTGCAAGTGAGATCCCAGTGGAAAGAATGGGCTATCAAAGAAGGTGGTAACTTTCTCTGAAGGGAGGAGAGAACTTCCACTTTGACTATTATCTTGTCTAAGTAAGATCGGAGTTGGCGAACTCAAAAATTTTCCATAGCCTTGGCAGCTCATGACAAGAGCCTAGGGTGATTACTGACATCATAAACAAGAGTGTCAATTGTTAAGTAAACAACAGGAGTCACTGTGCACTTACTCCTCATGTAGGATCTCTGTCCTTAATGTGTTTTACAATGTGAATTAATACTATAACTAGTACTCAAACAGTACTTTACACTTTGTGTTTCTATGTGGGTGCAAACTGTTGAAATCTTTACTTTATATATACTAAATTGATCTTCTGTATATAAAGATAATTGAAAATGAAGCTTGATGTGAATAGAATGGGAGAGGGAGCAGGAGATGGGAGGGGTGCGGGTGGGAGGGAGGTTATGGGGGGAAAAAGCCACTGTAATCCAAAAGCTGTACTTTGGAAATTTATATTTATTAAATAAAAGTGAAAAAAAGAAAAAAAAAGAAAGAACCTGAGTGTTTAATATTTTAAATATCATTATACAAACAACTTAAATACATATCTGAATTAATTAAAATTCCCATGAATTATTACTCTAATACAAAATTTTAACAGAACTAGCTGAAAAAAATTATAGGCATAGTGAGAGAGAGACAGAGAGATAAAGAGAGAGAGAGAAAAGAGTGAGAGAGAGAAAGAGACTGACTTGGTTCGCTTGGGCTGTTATGACAAAATACCCTACACTTGGTAGTTTACAAACTATAAAAACTTATTGCTTGTAATCTGATTGCTGGGAAGTTCAAGGTCAAGGCACTGAAGGATTTGCTATAAATGGTTCACAGATGGTGCATTCTAGCTGTTCTCTCTAATGGTAAATGAGCCAAGAATGTTTTCTCTAGTCTCTTTCACAAAGGCATTGATCACACATCCATTAGGACTCCACTCACAAGACCTTATCAACTCCCAAAAGGTCCTACTTCTCCACATCTATCACTACAGGCATCACAACTTCAACTTACAAATTTCAGGGAGACAGATGGACAGAGAGACACACACACACACATGTAGACACATATACACACACTCACACACACACTCACACTGCCTGAATATACTGGAATGGTTTTTATTTCTATGAATACAAAGTACATAGTGTTCATTTCTCCTATAATCTCAATTCTCTCTCTCTCTCTCTTTCCCCCCTCTCTCTCTCTCATACACACTCTCACTCACTCACTCTCTCTGGGTAGAAGGCAGCAGGAAGATAGGGTGAGCTCACCAAAAACTGTATCATTCAACAAACTAATCTCTGGTTTTGGATCTATCAGAGGCATTAGGACACCTCGTCACCCACCAGTGTGTGTAAAGGAAGTATTTTGAGGAATGGATGGTTTCTAACTAGTAATCAACACAACACTGAACTTAAGGATAATCATACATACTTACTGTGTTGGCTTTACCTGACTTTAGCAAAATTGTAAAGACTTAGGGTAAAGTCTTACCTCATGATTCACGGTGTGTGTGTGCGATCAATTGTTCTAATACACTAAATTTTAGGCCGATATTTATGTTTTATAAGTGTAGTGTGAAACATAAATGAGTTTTAAATATATATCATTTTGTTGTCTGGCTGTCAAGTTAATGTCTTTACATTAACTTGTTCTCTTCTCTCTGCTCTTGTATAGTTGTAGTTTGGTATAGATCCATATTATAAGAGTTGTGCAAGGATGGATTCTGCATGTGTGAATAAACACCAAGACCCATAAAATTGAAAAAAAAATCAATCTAACTCAGTCACTACTCAGAACTAAAAGCAGTCAGTATTTTTTAAAACAGCATTAAAGATTCCAACAAACTTCACCACAAGGGAATCTTATGTTTGTTATCATTGCAAACAAAAATGTAATTGGAAGATTTAAAGCTCACTGTAACTGAATAGAATCTGTAGAATATTTTACAGGATTAAAAAAATCGATCTCCACTTTTAAATTTAAGCATCATTGCGGAAATGCCATTCAAAGGCAGAATCATCATTTCCCAAACTAGGGAACTTGAAATGCATAGGAGGGTGGGTTGCATTCAACTGGCTGGCTGATGGAGAATGGGTGCCAGGTGGCAGGAGAGACTGGTTAGGTGTTAAACCTTCCTGTATTGCAATGGAACAAAATGTATTACTCCTGCAAAAGACAATGGGGCTTTTGCGAGTTGTATAATTTTCTAGGTTGAACTTCTCATTGCCTCCTTACAATGGTGCCCATTACAGGGTGTTAGGAGCAGTGCTGTGTGTGACATTTGAGAGGCAGGAGGGAAGTGGCAGTCATAGTGTTTTTGGTGTGCTCGAAAGATATGGGCAGGGCCAACAGGCACTGTTGGGAATTACACACATGGTCATTCCAATTTTAGTATATGTGCTGCTGAAGCGAGCACACACATTGTCACTTATTGATCAGATGCTCAGACAGGGATGGACGCAGTGTCATTTTGGCCAAAGCTTAAGGGTTCTAATTTCTCCTGACTCTCCCCTAATTGAAATTGATCTTCCCTTTCTCTGCCTGCCTTTTGGATTTCAAGCTCTGGGAGCTTTGAGCAACTGCTTCATGAGCTCTCACAATTATGTTAGGTCAAATTCCTATAGCAAATCCCTGATTACATACATTCTATACCTCCTGGTGGTTTTGCTTTTCCTAAGGGATAAAGTGAGGCTAAGGCAACTGTGATTCACAAGATGATGCTTGCTCTGCACTTTCACCCCTAATGGTGTGTGTGTGTGTGCAAAGTAATTCTAACATTCTATTTTGGATCTGAACTTGCAATGCAAAGGAAGTGCGTATCACTGGAATTCAAGAGAAACAGGGACTGTCCCTATCAGCCTGACATGCATAAACGGGTCATGTGCAAGGCTTAGGTTATTTGTTTACTTGTTTTAAAATTATCGAGAGATATTTCAGAGATCAAAATAATTTGTGACAAATGAGGTGATAGGAATGGTAATCAGCAAAACTTAATCATTTCACATGTATACACGTATTGAAATACCACACTCTAGCCTTTAAGTATAATTATTAGGCAATTAAAAATAAAAGCTTACCAATATTTTTAAAAAGGTGAATATCTATGTACCCACTATCCACTCCAGAATTTGTCTGTATTAGCTGATACTTGAGAGACAACCTGATGCTGCTATCAATAACAATAGCCTCTTCTGGGTCTCCCAAGCAGATGCAGGGGCCCAAGGACTTGGGCCACCTTTAGGCCACAGCAGAGAGCTGGATTGGAAGTAGAGCAGCCGGAACTTGAACTGTTGCCCATATGGGATGCTGGCACTGCAGGCAGCAGCTTTATCAGCTACGTCACAGCCCTGGCCCCAACATTCTATTATTTACTCTGCCAGAATAACCACTATTTTTTCATGGTGTTAGACTTCTGTTCTGTGCAATGGCTTTAATATTATGTGCCCTTTATGTGTTACTTTTGTATATATATCCAGAACTTATAAATCATTTTGTTTTTCTTTTCTTTTTTTTAAAGAAAACCTTGCCTAATTATAAAAATCAGCTATAAAATACATGTGAAGTATAAAGAATAATGTGAAAATGAATATTCATGAATCACTGATATATTTAAAATAATTGAATATTATAACTACAATTGAAACTTCTTCCTAATTCATTAATTTATATCCTTTTATAGACCAGTGGAATAGAATAGAAACACCAGAATTCAATCCATACATCTACAACCAACAAAGACAGTCTATTCAACAAATGGTGCTGGGAAAACTGGATTTCCAAATGCAGAAGTATGAAGCAAGACCCCTACCTTACACCTTACACAAAAATACACTCAACATGGATTAAAGATCTAAATCCATGATCCAATACCATCAAATTACTAGAGAACATCAGAGAAACCCTGCAAGATATAAGGTGCAGGCAAAGACTTCTTGGAAAAGACCCCAGAGGCACAGGCAGTCAAAGCCAAAATTAACAACTGGGATTATATCAGTTTGAGAAGTTTCCATACTGTAAAAGAAACAGTCAGGAAAGTGAAGAGGCAACTGACAGAATGGGAAAAACATTTGCAAGTTATGCAATTGATAAAGGATTAATAAACAGAATCTACAAACAGATCAAGAAACACCACAACAAAACAAAAAACTCACTTAAGAGATGGGCAAAGGACCTAAATAGACATTTCTCAAAAGAGGAAATCTAAACGGCCAAGGGATACATGAAAAAATGTTCAGGATCAGGGCCGGCGCTGTGGCTTACTAGGCTAATCCTCCGCCTGCAGAGCTGGCATCCCACAGGGGCACTGATTCTAGTCACGGTTGCTCCTCTTCCAGTGCAGCTGTCTGCTGTGGACTGGGAGGGCAGTGGAGGATGGCCCAAGTGCTTGGGCCCCTGCACCCGCATGGGAGACCAGGAGGAAGCACCTGTGTCCTGGCTTCGGATCGGCACAGCTCTGTCCGTCGCAGCCATATGGGGAGTAAACCAACAGAAGGATGACCTTTCTCTCTGTCTCTCTCTCTCTCCTGTCTGTAATTCTACCTGTCAAATAAATAAATGAAAAAATCTAAAAAAAAATGTTCAGGATCACTAGCCATCAGGGAAATGCAAATCAAAACCACAATGAGGTTTCACTTCACCTTAGTTAGAATGGCTTACATACAAAAATCAACTAACAACAGATGGTGGAGAGGATGTGGGAAAAAAGGCACACTAATCTGCTATTGGTGGAAATGCAAATTGGTAAAGCCACCATGGAAGACAGTTTGGATGCCTCAGAAACCTGAATATAGCCCTACCACACGACCCAGTCATCCCACTCCTCGGAATTTACCCAAGGGAAATTAAATTGGCAAATAAAAGAGCCATCTGCACCTCAATGTTTATTGCAGCTCAATTCACAATCGCTAAGACCTGGAATCAACCTAAATGTCCATCAACAGAAGACTGGATAAAGAAATTATGGGATATGTTCTCAATAGAATACTACACAGTGGTAAAAAAAAAATGATATCTGGTCATTTGCAACAAAGTGGAGGAATCTGGAAAACATCATGCTGAGCGAAATAAGCCAGTCCCAAATGGACAAATGTCATATGTTCTCCCTGATCTGTGACAACTAACTGAGCACCTAAAAGGAAACCTGTAGAAGTAAAATGGACACTATGAGAAACAATGACTTGATCAGGCCTTGTCCTGACTGTCGAGGAACAGCTTACTATTTTAATCTTTTAAGTAGGTTTTGTTTCTACTTAATACCATTAGTTGAACTCTTTAATTAACACACAATTATTCTTAGGTGTTTAAAGTTAACTGAAAATTGATCCCTGTTAAATATAAGAGTGGGAATAAGAGAGGGAGGAGATGTACAGTTCGGCACATGCTCACTCAGACTTACCCCTATTGGTAGAGCTAGAAACGTACCCTGGGACTCCTAATCCCATTAAGCTGGCATGTACCAATGCCATCTTACCAGTTAAAGTGATCAGTTTAAGTTCATGACTGATCATAATGAAAGGATTAAGTGTCAAAAGGATCACATAAGTAAGACCAGTGTCTCCTAATAATAATTGATAGAATTAAATAGGAGAGAACAACCCAACATGGGAAGTGGGATACACAGCAAAATAATAGAATGACAGATGTCCTAAACAGCACTATGGCCCCTGAATCAGCCCTTAAGGCATTCATATCTGGCTAAAAAGCCCATGAGACTTTTGCAGGCATGGAAAGCCAAGACACTGTGGCAAAAAATGACCTAAATGAAAGATCTCTGTGAGTGAGATCCCAGCAGAAAGAACAGGCCATCAAAGAAGGAGGTACCTTTCTCTGAAGGGAGGAGAGAACTTCCACTTTAACTATGATCTTGTCTAAGTAAGATCCGAGTCGGCGAACTCAAAAGGCTTCCATAGCCTTGGCAACTCATGACAAGAGCCTAGGGTGATTACTGACATCATAAACAAGAGTGTCAATTGTTAAGTAAACAACAGGAGTCACTGTGTAGTTACTCCCCATGTAGGTTCTCTGTCCTTAATGTGTTGTACAATATGAATTAATGCTATAACTAGTACTCAAACAGTACTTTACACTTTGTGTTTCTGTGTGGGTGCAAACTGTTGAAATCATTACTTAAAATATACTAAATTGATCTTCTGTACATAAGGATAATTGAAAATGAATCTTGATGTGAATGGAATGGGAGAGAAAGCAGGAGATGGGATAGCTGCAGGTGGGAGGGAGGTTATGGGGGGAAAAAAGCCACTGTAATCCAAAAGCTGTACTTTGGAAATTTATATTTATTAAATAAAAGTTTAAAAAAATTAACCTCTGATACCAGTAATAAAAAAAGAAGAATCCATGGCCTTGGCAGCTCATGACAAGAGCCTCAGGTTATTATTGATGTCATAAGAGTGGCAATTGTTAAATTAACAACAGGAGTCACTTGCACTTACTCCCCATGTAGGATCTTTGTCCTTAATGTGTCGTACTATGCGAATTAATGGTAAAACCAGTATTCAAACAGTACTTTCTACCTTGTGTGTCTGTGTGATTGCAAACTGTTGAAATCTTTATTCAGTATATACTAAGTTGATCTTCTGTATATAAAGCTAACTAAAAATGAATCTTAATGAAGAATGGGATGGGAAAAGGAGTAGGAGATGAGATGGTTTGATGGTGGGAGGTTATTTTTGTGGAGAAAGCCACTATAAACCAAAAGCTATACTTTTGAAATTTATATTTATTAAAGTTTTCTAAAAATTTTTATATCCTCTTTTGTGTCATCTACTATCCTGACTGTTGTGTCTACTGTTACAATATTTTTTTGGCATATATTTACCCTGTGTGTTTGAATATAGAAGCAATGCATTGCTATTAAATGTTTTGCAAAACAATCTTTAAATTTCTGCACTCTTTTTTTATTCTTTATTATTATAGAGTCAGAATTATAGAGTCTTTTTTTCATACATATATGCCTCAAAATCACAGCATTTCTCAAATCCACATTATAATGCCATTACTAAGTGTTGAGGATACTTATAAATATGAATGTATACAGTTATAGCTATACATATATAGCTATATACATATATACATATATGGCAGCTATAGCTATATACATATATATACTATGTTAAATAAGCATTCATGACTCATCTAAACTCATTTTACTTTACTTTTTTAATATTAGGGAGACCAAACAAAAGACTTCTGTGTGAAATTCAGGGTAGGCGCTCCTAGTGTATACTCTCTTCATCTGACAAAATTTTAACTTAAAACAGAGTGAAGATCTTACAATCTGAGTTAATGCAGATTATTCAAGTAATAAGAGGCTATTTTTAAAAGAGAATATGATTATTAAATATTCAAAAAGGAACATAGTTTGTAAGAATTTGGATACACTATTTTTAGGTAGCTGTTTTTTATTTGTCATGTAATACTGAGAAACGTTTGTGAGACTTTGAAGTTTTGTAATTCAATTCATTCATAAGATATCTATCATGTATTTCCTATGATATGTTTATTGTTCTAAGCGCTATGTATATGAGCTTGCTTTAGAGGAACCAAAACAATTACACAGAAATTGACAAAAATACATCAAATATATATTCATCTATAGTATATGCATACATATAAATAATATAAAGATTCTTGTCTATATCTGATTTAGTCAAATGATGTAATCAAAATAGGAATGATAAAACAGGATTGGAAAGGAAGTAACTAAATTGGCCAGTCATTAGGGAAATCTTAAACAAATAGAATATATTATGAGCAGTGACAAATCAGCTGAATTTGGAAAACAGAAAGAAAATGATCAAAGCTCCAGGGATGAGGGGATACACACATATTCAAACACAACCCCACAAATTAAGTGTCTTTCTTGCAGTAGGATAATAGAAACAGGCAGAGGGCCGGCGCCGTGGCTCAACAGGCTAATCCTCCGCCTTGCGGCGCCGGCACACCGGGTTCTAGTCCCGGTCGGGGCGCCGGATTCTGTCCCGGTTGCCCCTCTTCCAGGCCAGCCCTCTGCTGTGGCCAGGGAGTGCAGTGGAGGATGGCCCAGGTGCTTGGGCCCTGCACCCCATGGGAGACCAGGAAAAGTACCTGGCTCCTGGCTCCTGCCATCGGAGGAGCGCAGTGCGCCGGCCGCAGCGCGCCATCCGCGGCGGCCATTGGAGGGTGAACCAACGGCAAAAAGGAAGACCTTTCTGTCTGTCTCTCTCTCTCACTGTCCACTCTGCCTGTCAAAAAAAAAAAAAAAAGAAACAGGCAGAAAGTTTGCTGTAGAGTGAAAACAACATTTGACTCATATACCTGTTGCAGAATTTAGGCTGAAATTGGCAAGGTTGGAAAAAAATTCAAATTAAAGAAAACATTTAAGAAGGACTTAGCGGCCGGCGCCGTGGCTCAACAGGCTAATCCTCTGCCTTGCGGTGCCGGCACACCAGGTTCTAGTCCCGGTCGGGGCGCCGGATTCTGTCCCGGTTGCCCCTCTTCCAGGCCAGCTCTCTGCTGTGGCCCGAGAGTGCAGTGGAGGATGGCCCAAGTGCTTGGGCCCTGCACCCCATGGGAGACCAGGAGAAGCACCTGGCTCCTGCCATCAGATCAGCGCGGTGCGGCAGCCACAGCACACCGGCCGTGGTGGCCATTGGAGGGTGAACCAACGGCAAAAAGAAGACCTTTCTCTCTGTCTCTCCCTCTCACTGTCCACTCTGCCTGTCAAAAAAATTAAAAAAAGGACTTAATTCCTCAGTTAACACATGATTTTCAGCATCTGCTTTAGATATTTATTCGAGTTATTTGTTTTCCAGTAGCCATTTACAGACTTTAGGATTAGTCTCATATAGTGAATCTGAAATAAATTAGTATTTATTCAAAATATATAAATCTTTTTATCTATACATATTTTTATAGAAGTACTGCCCATTCATGGTGAAATTTTGAGAAATCTGAAATTATCATTAAAAATTACATTGAATTTTCTGTTGTCAGATTTTTTTTTTTTTTTACAGGCAGAGTGGACAGTGAGAGAGAGAGACAGAGAGAAAGGTCTTCCTTTTGCCGTTGGTTCACCCTCCAATGGCCGCTGCGGTCAGCGCGCTGCGTCCGGCGCAGCGCGCTCATCCGATGGCTGGAGCCAGGTGCTAGGTGCTTTTCCTGGTCTCCCCATGGGGTGCAGGGCCCAAGCACCTGGGCCATCCTCCACTGCACTCCTGGGCCACAGCAGAGGGCTGGCCTGGAAGAGGGGCAACCGGGATAGAATCCGGTGCCCCGACCGGGACTAGAACCCGGTGTGCCGGCGCCGCAAGGCGGAGGATTAGCCTGTTGAGCCACGGCGCCGGCCTCTGTTGTCAGATTTTGAGAACAAAATTGATGATGCAATAACTTCCAATGATGATGGTCTGTATACCTGTATTTTAAATTTTTTAAATTTTAATTCACTTATTTAAGAATAAATAATACCCTTCCAAATACTGATTTACTCCCCAAATGCATACAATGGCTGGGATTGGGCTGCGTCAAAGCCCAGAGCTGGGCTGGGAACTCAATCCAATCTCTCATAGGTGGCAGGAGCCCAATTACTTGAACCATCACCACTGCTTCCCAATGTCTGCATTATCAGGAAGCTAGAGTCAGGAGACGCAGCCAGAGATGGAACCCAGGTACTCATAGGCATCTGCTCAGTGTGTCCTGGTAAGTGCTGAGGGCACACTTGGTAGTAAGTCAAGAGAGAAAGGGAGGAACAGAGAGAGAGGGAAGGAGGGTAGGAGGGAGGGATCGAGGGACAGAGGGGAAGACACAGAGAGAGACTGAGACTTTCAGAAATGCAGGGAATGTCTCCTTTTTATACCTGCCCATGTTGCTGTCAGAGTTATTTCAGGAGCAGTGTTGCCAGGAGCAGGCGGTGCTCTGAAGACCCTGCAGCACAGAAGGTTTTGCTGCACAGAGGAACTGCCCTGGCTGGAGCTTCACTGCCTGAGATACTCAGCTGAATCCACTGAAGACTTTCCAAGTCAGGACACAGCATGACTGAGTCAGTTATCTTAGAATCTGATAAAGAAATACCACCCTCACTCCCACCTGCACCTCCAGAACAACACTGCTTCCTGGGTCTTTGAGTGTGCATAGTATGCTTGGCTGAAATACAGAACTGTAAAAACAGAATTCTCATTTTTAACACATAGCTGGTTTCCATTTTAGCATGCAACTTCCTCCTCAGGCTATGTGCATTTAAAGAGGACAAGTTTACCCTTAAGGAGTGACACTGCACTGCGAAGGTACACACTTGTATCAGTGATGCAGAGCAGCAAAAAAAACTGAATCAGGGAACTCATACTGATAGGAAAAAAAGAAAAGCTGCCCTAATTCATGGGCAACATGGGGATTTAACAATAGAACAGGAGCATATTTTAGTATAAGACAGGTCGGAATAAGTTCAGTTTTAAGGATCCTGTGCATATGCTTCTTGTTTCATCCTCAGAGTCCCAGGAGAGTGTCTCTAATTATGCTCATTGCACAGATGAAGAAACTGAGAAGTAATACGCTGTTCAGTAGCCAAAGCTAGGTAGCTGTGAGATCTCAGAATGGGGACGTCCTTTTAAGGCAGGCATGTCCAAGAGAGGATGTGCAGAAGAAAAGAAGAGCAGATTCTTAGAGAATGGTTCCATTTAACAAACACCACCAAAAAAAAAAAAAAAAAATCCTAGCAAATATACAAAAGGATCATTAAAGAAAATGGGAAGAAAACCAGTAGTTTTTAGTAAACCTGAGTGAAGATGAGAATTTCAAGGAAGTGATAGGTAATGCTACCAAATATTTTAATGACGCATATCCCATAAAGGTTAACAAACTTATTTTTTTTTTTGGCACAAATGAACTAAGTACTGTTTATATGTTTCCTTCTTCATCTTTCACTTTGTGTCTCTCATCTTTGCAGTAATTGTTCTGGTTTTCTCAAGTAGCCTGCATAATTGGCTCTAAACATTTGTTTTGTTTGTGATTCGGTATGTATCCATACCTTAAAAATGAATTAGATATAATTATACTGCTCTATCTTCATGTGATGAGAATAAGCACCTAAACACACAAATGGAAAGAAAGTAAAGAGTTAAAATTCCCCATATGAAAATACTATTTCTAACATTAGATTTTAAAGTAAAAATTTATTTGCTGGTATTATCTTTTCCTTCTAGAGTACTGAATAATTACACTTTCTATAAACACTGGCTGTAGAATGTAATTCAATCTTTTTCCAATCTTTCTGTTATTTTTAAAATGGAAAAACTTATGTAAAAAGTAAATAAGTGAGACTATCCTATATACTTCACATATGATGCATAAACAAAAATTCATCAGAGGTCTTTATTCCTGGAGAAAGGAATTAGATATAACAATGCATAATTCACTTAATTTATCATTACATGTATTTTCACCACTCTATTGGATTATGTTAATAGAGAGTAAAGCACGGTTGCTTATCACAAAACTCCAAAGTCTAGCAGGAAAAAAACAAAACACAATTATAACTATTCTATTTTTCTCTTTTAAAAAGTTTTTGATTTATCTTAATTTAATTTTATTAGAAAGCCAAACACACACACACACACACACGCACAGAGAGCGAGTGAGAGAGAGAGAGAGAGAGAGAGAAACAGAGACAGAGGCAGAGAAACAGATGGAGAGAGGCCTTCCATCTGGTGGTTCACTCCCTCAAAAGCCCCCAACAGCTAGCCCTGGGCCAGGCTGAAGCCAGGAGCTGACAGCTCCATCCAGGTCTCCTGAAAGAACCTAGATTAGGACCCAAAGGACTCAGGTAGTTGAGCCATCACCAGTTGTCCCTTTTTTCTTTGTGTCTCTGCCCTTCAAATAAATTATTTTTTTAAAAAGTATTCAAAAAATCAATTAAGTCATGCTCTTAAGTAGAGTTATAGAATTTATTCACCTCAAATATATGGAATTGCCTTTTGTCAGCAAAGATTATTTACTCATCATAAAATGTAGTTTTATGCCCATTTTAAAAATATTTGTTTGTTTTCATTTTATTTGAAAGGCTGGGAGAAAATATTCTTTTTGATTTTATGAAATTTGCTAAGAATTAGAAATTTTAGAAAAGGTGTACTATTTGCATTAATATTTTGTTAAATGATATATAATATGGTCTTGGCATAAATAATTCAATCTAACTAAAAGCTATATTTTAATGTATTAGCCATGACTGTAAGTATACACATTTATTTATTTGCATAGGGGTATATATAGTTCTCTAAAACAAATAAAGTTTATGAAATGTGTCATTCTGTTGGAAGGTATGAAAAACAACAAAGCAGCAAAATGAGTTATGCATTATATCCAAGAACACAATCAATGCTTACTTAGGAGAATTATTTTTCCAAGTGTATTTCATTTACATAGTAGTTTAATTTCTGCAAAAACGTCAAACCAGGATAATTTCATTGCATCACTCCTAAGACAACTGAAGATGCTATCACGCTGGACCGCATAGCCTACTTTAAAATATGAATCTATTCTGGTAGTTCATAGGAAGATAAATTAGATTCAGAAAAACTGACACCTTGAACTAAGTTGTATTCAGTTTTACTTAGTTTCAACAAAATGCCTATTGGATTTTTAGATAGATGAAAAAAGTATCAATTTTCTTAATAATCTTCCAATATCCATAACTATGACACAATAGGAAATATATAAAATTTACATTTTATGAGGAAATTAATGTCAATAATAACACAACATCCAGACATTTTAAAGACCAATTTTCTAATGTGAAAATTTTCTTTCCTTTTTCAAGGATTACTTAATTTTAAGCCCTTTCTCAAATATTAAGATTCTAGGAACGTATTTTCTTTAATCACTTAATCATTTTATCTTTTTAATAAATATCACCTTGAACTATTACCAAATGGAGTTTAATTATAATGGTCATGTCAATATTGTCCACTTTCAATTTATTTCAAATGATGTGTGTGTGTGTGTGTGCATATGCTGTGGAAGGCAGAAGATTAATTAAAATGGACACCAAAGCAAATCAACATTGTGGCCAAGTGCCAATGTACAGATGTTCTACACAGAATTTCAGAAAAAAATGGCCCTATTATCATAGCTTTCAGGAACAAAGTTACATTATTCCTCATGTGACAAGGTCCTATCACGTGGCCCTCAACTTTGTTTTGTTTTCTATATCTTGCTGCCAAAGCTTTGCCTCACTTAGCTACATTTAGTACTAGTCTTCTTAATTTAATCTTTAAATAACACATTATTTCTTCCATCCCTGGGAAAACTTGTCTTTCACTGAAGCCTGGACTTGCTTCTTGCTCCTTCTGAGACCATGCTGGGAAGCTAATAATTAAAATAAGTATTAGTTTATTTATTTTTAAAGACATATTCTTATTTATTTGAATGGTAGAGCTTCAGAGAGAGAGAGAGACAGAGTTATCTTCCCTCTGCCAGTTCACTCCCCAAATGGATGCAATGGCCAAGGCAAGGCCAGGCTGAAGCCAGGAATCAGGAGCTTCATCCAGGTCTCCTCTGAAGCTGCACTTGGGCCATCCTCTGCTGTTTTTCCCAGATCCATTAACAGGGAGCTGAATCAGGAGTGGAGTAGCCTGGAATCAAACTGGCACCTGAATGGGATGCTGGTGCTATAGGTGACAGCTTTATCTGCTATGCCACAACGCTGGCCCCAAGTGTTAGTTTAAATGATAAAATTAACTATAATTTGATTGGAAAATTATCCTTGAGTAGACAATGCATGTCAAATTGGACATACTCATAGTGTGCAGGGTAAAATTGAATAGGAAGCTGGAAACCTTTCCTAATGGTAAAATTGAAGGCATATTAGAGTTATTACTTCTACTTCACCCTCAATTATTCTAAACCCAGAATTGATCCCTTATCACAACTGACTAGAACTATTCAGTGAAATGGTTGCTGGAATAAACACTAGAATTAGATACTCAGAGACAGCACCTACTGACCCGGTGCATAACTCTTTTTCATAAAACGTCCTTTAAAAAGGCTGCGGGTGCAGTGCCAATGTTCAGTGTTCATGAAAAGAAATACAGTAGCATGGAGGTGAGACAGGCAAAATAACAGTCCCCTAGCTTTGTCATGTACCCTTTAAGTCCTAAAGTACATTTAAGAAGATCAAAAAATGGACAGACAAAATACTTTAAACTTCCAGGGTGTTTATTTTGGCCAAGCTTTAAAAAACAAAACAAAACAAAAGTAACCTCAGGATGATTCAAGATTGTACTGTGATAAGCACCTGGAGTGCAGTTACTCCATGCAGCCAACTAACTGGGAAGCCATATGTTTTCATATTTAACCAAACGAGGGTTAGGAATGATATATTGATTTCATCGTGTGATTGTTGATTAGCTAAACTCAGGCATACGCTGAACAGCAAAGACCGTGTCTTTTAAAATTTTCTTTCTGTTGTTCTTTCCATTAAGCATTTGAAGTAAACATTTTATGAAAACCATCAATGCATGTGACAATAAAGCAACGTGAATCCAAACTGCACATTTGGCTAAGTACTAAAAATATTCTAGACTAAATGGGGGGAAATATTAATGTTCTTCATTTTAAGAATACATATGGGGACACATTTGAAATTTTCTGTTTATTAAAAATATCTCATAATATTTATAGATCACTGTCTTAAAAATATTCTGCATTTCTACTTGTGCTTAAAAGTTGGAATTAATAATACTGTGATCTCCCTATTCTCAGGTATATTTCTGCATGCCTGAACAAAATCTATTAAGGTAAGAAAAGAATGTTCATTTTAGTATCACCTTCAAAAGATAAAAGAATCAAAAATGCTAAATCGAATTTCTTTTTATTTCTCAAATTTTTTATATGATGATTACCATTTACACTATAATTCAGCGTAAGTTGTCTGATAAGGTTAAGCTTTTCATACAGTCAATTATATCATGAATGAGGTGATGACTGCATTCAAGAAGGATGAAGAAGAAAAAATTGTACAATAACAACTCTGTAATAATTCTGAAATGATCACTGGAATCAGAAAACAGATTACACATTGCCGTTGATTTTAAGCATCGTTAAACTTCATCATGACTTATTATGATCGTTATAGTCATCTCTTCCCAAATGGCCTCATTCATATATGATCTTTTATCAGTGTTCTTCATAAATAGATTTTAAAATATGCACCAAAATAAATTAGAAACATGTTCTGTTATAAATACAAGATAGGGTATTTATTTTAAGTCCAAATTTTTTTCTAAAATAGCAAGGTAATATATTCTCTTTAAAGATTAACTGATTTTGAGTGAGGAAGGGTTCTCTTAATTTTTATATGTTGATTATTTAGTTAAGATAACTCCATGGTTTAATTGACTTGTCACTCTCTCCTACCAGTATTAAAAATACTAAAAAGCTTGGCCGGCGCCGTGGCTCAACAGGCTAATCCTCCGCCTTGCGGCACCGGCACACCGGGTTCTAGTCCCGGTCGGGGCGCCGGATTCTGTCCCGGTTGCCCCTCTTCCAGGCCAGCCCTCTGCTGTGGCCCAGGAGTGCAGTGGAGGATGGCCCAAGTGCTTGGGCCCTGCACCCCATGGGAGACCAGGATAAGCACCTAGCACCTGGCTCCTGCCATCGGATGAGCGCGGTGCGCCAGCCGCAGCGCGCTGACCGCGGCAGCCATTGGAGGGTGAACCAACGGCAAAAGGAAGACCTTTCTCTCTGTCTCTCTCTCTCACTGTCCACTCTGCCTGTCAAAAAAAATAATAAAAAAATTAAAAAATAAAAAAAACAACTAAAAAGCAAAAAAGTAGGCATTTCACTCAATGGCTTATGTCGCTGCTGGGATGCCTGCCTCCCTATCTGAGTGTCCGATAGTGAGCTTTGGCTACTCTGTTTCTGGTCCAGTTCCCTGCTAATTTCCATTCTAGAAGGCAGAGGTGACAGCTCAAGTACTTATGCCCCTGCCACCCATGTGGGAAACCCTGATAGAGTTCCAGGGGCTTGAGCTTGGTTCAACCTGTTTCAACCTGCCTTTATGGGCATTTGTAGGATGAACCAGGGTATGAAAGATCTCTTTGTAACTGTCTGTCTCTCTGCCTTTAAAATAAAATGGAAGTAAATAAAAAACCTTTAAGAAGAATATCTAATATTACAAACATTCATTTAGATAACCCACAGATGCTTAATCAATCCATTTGACTGAACTAAATATAAACATTTTAGAAATTAAATTTGTAGTATATTTAATTGAAAGCTCAGGTTCTTTATGTGTACAATATATGTGTACATATATGTGTACAGAATCCGGCGCCCCGACCAGGACTAGAACCCGGTGTGCCGGCGCCACAAGGCAGAGGATTAGCCTATTGAGCCATGGTGGCAGCCATCCTAAAAAACTTTCAAAAATATATATTTTGTTTACCAAAAAGAGTGAACATTAAGAAGGAAATATTTCACTTTATGAAGACTAAATATATTTTATACCTGTTGATTCATTGCGTCCATACAGATTAGGCACATTAAATGCATATAATTTGTAGACCCAGTTTAAGCTATCAATCAACTTCAATATATATATAAATGTTGAGGATACCAGCACTTTAGCTGGAGTTTACAAAGAGCATTATAAAAAAGTGTCCCGGTTGCCCCTCTTCCAGGCCAGCTCTCTGCTGTGGCCCAGGAGTGCAGTGGAGGATGGCCCAAGTGCTTGGGCCCTGCACCCCATGGGAGACCAGGAAAAGCACCTGGCACCTGGCTCCTGCCATCGGATGAGCGCGGTGCGCCGGCTGCGGCGGCCATTGGAGGGTGAACCAACGGCAAAAGGAAGACCTTTCTCTCTGTCTCTCTCTCTCACTGTCCACTCTGCCTGTCAAAAATAAAAAAAAATTAAAAATTAAAAATTTAAAAAAAAAAGTGGTCAACACTGTGGGGTAGATAAGACATAATGTGAGGCTGGCGCCACGGCTCACTAGGCTAATCCTCTGCCTGTGGCACTGGCACCCCAGGTTCTAGTCCCGGTTGGGGCACCAGATTCTGTCCCGGTTGCTCCTCTTCCAATCCAGCTCTCTGCTGTGGCCAGGAAGGCAGTGGAGGATGGCCCAAGTGCTTGGGCCCTGCACCTGCTTGGGAGACCAGGAGGAAGCACCTGGCTCCTGGCTTCAGATCGGCGCAGCACGCTGGCCATAGCGGCCATTTGGGGGGTGAACCAATGGAAGGAAGACCTTTCTCTCTGTCTCTTTCTCTAACTCTGCCTGTCAAAAAATAAAAAATAAAAAAGACATAATGTGAAATCTTAACTTAATAAAATACATTGATTTCTACTTTCTAAAGTAGAAATAATATTCCCATCACATAAACTTTTAGGGATAAGTGAAATAATACATATAATGTGCTTATCCAACTGACAGCCAATAACAGGCCAGACATCTGTTGGGCAAAACTTTGTGTGTGTAAATAAATAGTAAAGAATATGAAGTTTAAATATTTGCTTTGTGTTCTAAGAAAGTCTTGTATGTTTAGCATAAGTATTTCAATGGGTGATTACTACAGTTACAGAAGAGACCTCTGATTAATCCAGTAATACTTCAACATCAAGCCAAATACAGTGAAAATTTATTTATTTATTTTCTTAATTTAAAAATTATTTTAATTTATTTGGAAATCAAAGAGACTGAGTAAGAGAGGAAGGTATCTTTCATCTGCTGGCTCACTCCCCAAATGCCTGCAATTGCCAGGGCTGAGTGGGTCAAAGCCAAGAGACTCCATCTGGGTCTTCCACATGAGTGGCAGGCACCCAAATACTTGAGCCATTATCTGCTACTTTGCAGGGTGCACATTAGCAGACAGCAGATCTGGAACTCAAACTTATCCCAATAAGGGATGCAGTGTCCCAAGTAGCCTCTTAAGTGTTGTCCTCAAATGCAATTTTACGTAGCACTAAAGTGTGTAAATTTGTAAAAATACAATTTGATCTCAAGGTTTTTATTATTCTATTATGCTAGAATTTTATAGAAAAAAATCCCTAGTGCAAAGAATTTTAAAGAATTATGTTTTGCACCTTGTAATTTAAATCTTTCAATTTCCAACTAGCAATCATCATAGTAGTTTCCTATGTTGAAAGGTAAAATTAAAATGAAAATTATTAACTAGTTTGTTCTTCTGTGCCATGTTCTTAGTTCTCTAGTCATAGAGACAGTTGGTTCTCATGTAATAGAGATGAGAGCTAAAAGCAAAAACAAGCAAACATAAGTAACAGGAGGGACAATGTTAATGTGTAATGTATTAAAGGTGGCTAACACTGTGAACTATTTTAAAAAACATGAAGTTAGGGGCCAGCACTGTGGCTTAGTGGACCAAGCTGCTGCCAGCATTTCATATGGGCACTGGCTTGAGTCCCAGCCACTCTACTTCCAATCCAGCTCTCTGCTGTGGCCTGGGAAAGCAGTAGAAGATGGCCCAAGTCCTTGGGCCCCTGCACCTGATGGGAGACCTGGAAGGAGGCTCCTGGCTCCTGGCTTCAGATCGGAGCACCTCCAGCTATTGCGGCCAGTTGGGGAGTGAACCAGCAGATGGAAGACCTCTCTCTCTCTGTATCTCTTTCTGCCTTTCTGTAACTCTGCTTTTCAAATAAATAAATAAATCTTTAAAACATGGAGATAGCATAGTACCAAAGATGTAAAATTTATTGTATCAGATAATTATAACTAAACAAGATGAATGATTTTTGATACACCGGTTATACATATTTTTCCTCTGCTAAATACTTAGGTTTTCTTGGTCTGTTTTACTCCTTATTTTTCAGAAGTTTAGAGACTGTTTTTAATTATTAATTTTGACAAAAGAAAGCTTAAGTCATGAATATTTGTTGACACTTTAAAGGCAAAAAGTAACAATTAAAATTCATAACTTAGAAAATGGAAGATGAAAAACAATCACACATGAATTTGTCATTCATTATATTTTACTCCAATATATTTTCATGCATATCTGAGTTGAGATTCCACAATACTCATGATCTCTATCAATCATCTATGCAATGAGTGTTTAAGCATATAGCTTTTCCTATAAACTTCTGCTATACCTTATTATGTGAACATGTATTATTTACTAATAACTTTGCTTAAATCATTGAAAGTAATATCATATTATAATATAAGAACATAAAATAATTTAACCTTTCTTTATTATATACTTCAGATATTTCGTTTTCATTAAACAAATTATGCCCATAGGGGGCTGGCATTGTGGTAGAGTGAAGTTGCCAGCTGTTATATCAGCATCCCATGGGAACTGGTTTGAGTCCTAGCTTCTCCACTTGTGAGAGCTCCCTTTAATGCACCTGGCAAAAAGGTGCAAAACAGCCCAAGTGACTGGATCCCTGCCATCCACACGGGAGACCTGATGAAGTTCTTTACTTCAGCTGGGCCAGCCCTGGCTGTTATGGCCATTTGAGGAATGAATCAGTGCACAGATTTCTCTCTCTCTCTCTCTCTCTCTCTCTCTCTCTCTCTCCATTTCTCTCTCTCTTTCTCCCTCTCTAATAAAAATATTTTTAAAGATATATGTCTCTACAGAAATCAAAAACCTATTTATAACAATGAGTTTGTTGAATCAGTAACCTCTATTTCGAACATTTACTTCTCACGTGACTGAGTTGTTAAATCACATGCAAATTCTTCTAACTCAAAAATAAAAACAAAAAAACTAGAATTCACTGTGAATTGTTAGTTGGTCAAAAAGTATCTTTTTCTTCTTTTTAGAAAAAGCAAAAATTTTTAGGGCAAAAAACAATCCAACGAGTTACTGATATAAAAGGATAACACTTGAATTTTCTAATCACTACCACGTTCTCAACTCTCCAGATGCTAAAAAACAATATAGAAAAATGAAATCTATTTCCAAATACCTCAGAGAATGATTATAATCCTTTGTTTTCCTCTGAATGTCTATCTCCTTAAGAGTATATCATTTATTCAAATGCCAATATGTCATTCACAAAAAAAAGAAGGGAAAGAACAGTAATTCAAGCTGAGATATTAATTTTAACATGCTTTTAAATAGAGCTTAAGTATATTCAGTCATTTAATGTAATTTTAAATCTTCTAATACTACATGCTATTTAAGATAAAACATTTATAAAGGTGTCATAAAGTCACTGTAGCCAGATGCTATTTTTAAAATAACAGCCAATACTTTTTTTATGGTGGAATCTCCCCTTATCCTTTGTCTTTATTTCCATCAGACAGTGTGTTCTCTATTCAGTCACAGGGAAGACTTATGACATGTTTAAAAGATATGGTAATCTGTTGCTCTCTCAAATGCGTGTTTCTCCAAACCTCAATCCAGTAAGGAGATTGCTTGGTGTGTCTGGGAGCATGATACCAGGAGTACCATAGATAAGAGAACATTAAAACCTCAGAGTGAAGGATTTTCTATTTACCAGAAAGAGATTTATTAGACTCCAATGATGAGAGAGACTGGAAGAAGTTTATGAGAGAATAAAGGGGGAGACAGACCTGAAACTGAACTTACTAGGAAAATGTACAAATAAGTAGACATGAAGAAACCCTCCCCAGAGAGCATGAGAGACTTGAGGCTAAGAGCAGGAGAGACGATGGATTCACTGGGAAGGTTTATAGGACCACTGATTGTCAGATGGAGTCCTATAAACCCCAGGACCATACCAAGCCAGTAGAATTGTTTCTGTGTCTCATTCATGGCCTCCTACACTAACTGAGCCATGGAAGCAGGAGAGGGGACTGCTTATTTTTTTTTTAAGCTTTATTTTATTTATTTGAAAGACAGAGTTACAGAGAGGCAGAGAGAGAGAGAGAGAGACAGAGAGAGAGACAGAGAGAGAGAGAAGTCTTCCATCCACTGGTTCATTCCCCAGTAGCCACAGCAACCAAAGATGTGCCAATCTGAAGCCAAGAGCCAAGAGCTTCTTCCCGGTCTCCCATGGGGGTGCAGGGGTCCAAGGACCTTGGCCAGATTCTACTGCTTTCCCAGTCCATAGCAGACATGCTGGATCAGAAGTGGAGCAACCAGGATTCAAACTGGTGCCCATATGGGATGCTGGCACTGCAGGGATCGTGTGTGGCTTTACCCGTTATGCCACAGCATCGATCCCTTGGGGCTGCGTTTTAAAACCTGTAGACTGGGGCCTAAGCTGGGGTGCAGTGGCTGCTCGATTTCAGATTCAGCTCCCTGCTAATGTGCCTAGGAAAGCATCAGAGGATGGTCCAAGTACTTGGGCCCCTGCAGCCAAGTTGGAGACCTAGAAGAAGTTCCTGACTCCTGGCTTCTGCCTGCCTCAGCCCTAGCTGTTGAGGCCACGTGCGAAGTGAGCCTGAAGATGGGAAATAATCTCTCTTTCTTTCTCTGTCTCTCCCTCTCTTTAGTTCTGCTTTTCAAACAAATAAATCTTAAAAAAAAAAAAAAGAAGGATGTTTCAATAGTTACCTTACAGACACAACTTGATTACCATAAGGTAATTAATCACCAGTCTCTGCTCATAAACCCACTAGATTTTGTACACAGTGGGTACTACTGTATGAGGATCCCAAACTGACTTAGATTAAGTTTTAACCAACTTAATGAATGGGATTGGTAATAGAACTTGAGTTTGGTTACAGAAAAATAGTTGAATAGAAATTGTCATTTTCACAGTTGAGACTGTGGGTTAAAATCATAAGTTTTACTAATAGAAAAGACCTTGCCCTCTACCAGGTCTTTAATAAATATTTTGTTTAAGAATCTGTGGCATGTTTGCAAGGTTAGAATTATTATTGAATTAATACAGAATTATTCTTAGGTGTTTAAATCCAACTGAAAATTGATTTCTGTTAAAAATAAGGGTGGGAATAAGAGAGGGAGGAGGTATACAGTTTGGCACATGCTCAATCTGACTTACCCCTAAGGGTAAAGCTAAAAACTTTCCATGGGACTCCAAATCCCAATAAGTTGGCAGGTACCAATGCCACCTTACCAGTTAAAATGATCAGTTTATAAAGACAGGATTAAGTGTAAAAGGGATCATATAAATAAGACCAGTGTCTGCTAATAATAACTGATAGAATTAAAAAGGAGAAAACAATCCAACATGTGGGTTACACAGCAGACTCATAGAATGACAGATGCCCTAAATAGCATTCTGGCCTCAGAATCAGCCCTTAAGGCATTTGGATCTGACTGAAGAGCCCATGAGACTTTCGCAGGCATGGAAAGCCAAGACACTCTGGCAAAAGAAAAAAAAAATGACCTAAATGAAAGATTTCTGTGAGTGAGATCCCGGTGGAAAGAATGGGCCATCAAAGAAGGAGGTACCTTTCTCTGATGGGAGGAGAGAACTTCCACTTTGATTATAGCCTTGTCTAAATAAGGTCGGAGTTGGTGAACTCAACAGGCTTCCATAGCCGTGGCAGCTCATGACAAGAGCCTCGGGTGATTACTGACATCATAAATAAGAGTGTCAATTGTTAAATCAGCAACAGGAGTCATGGTGCACTTGCTCTCCATGTAGGACTTCTGCCCTTAATGTGTTGTACTATGAGAATTCAAGGTAAAACTAATCTTCAAACAGTGCTTTATACTTTGTGTATCTGTGTGAGTGTAAACCTTTGAAATTATTACTCAGTATAGAGCTGATCTTCTGTATATAAAGCTAACTAAAAATGAATCTTAATGAAGAATGGGATAGGAGAGGGAGTAGGAGATGGGATGGTTTGGGGGCGGGAGGGTGGTGATGGGGGGAAGAACTGCTATAATCCAAAAGTTGTACTTTTGAAATTTATATGTATTAAATAAAATTTTCTATTAAAAAAAAGAAAAAGGAAAAAATGCTATCTCCCAAGAGATATACAAATGTAATAATGTTCTGAGAAATATCAAGTATTATATAATTAAATATAGTTCATAAAATGGGAAAAAGTATTAGTAAAACACATCATGATGTAAGAGGCAAATAAAATCATCACCAAATTCATACACATTCATAAAAGTAAAACAAGTTATCAAATTAATTATATATCTATGTTTTTGAAACATGATGCTCATTTGTTTTGTTTACTAATTTCAGAGTTACCTGGCACTTGCTCGCAAACCAGCAGTAACATTTATTCAAATTCTGCAAAAGGAAGTCATCTGTTTTGGTCCTGCCACTTATTAGTAGTTTGCTGTCGGTCAATTATTTGACAATTCTAATTCTTTCTTACATGGTAGGAAAAATGGTGAAAATAATTAATTTAGCAGTAAAATAAAACTTTAAAAACTACTTAAATGTAACAATAAATTAGGCCTTATTGTAATTAGAAGAAAACTATTCAGAAGAAATAAAGCAGATTAAGAATCAGGGAATCTACTTGATGCAGTAATAAATCACTAACGTGGGAGCTGGAGTTGAAGTGAGGACAACAAGATATAGGACTAAATGTTGAAACTTTTTTAAGTGAAATGGACACTATCCCTTTTAGTATTTTTTTTGGTCTACTTAATACTACTGGTTGAACTCTTTAATTAACACACAATTATTCCTAGGTGTTTAAATTTAACTGAAAAGTGATCCCTTTTAAATATAAGAGTGGGAATAAGAGAGGGAGGGGATGTACAGTTTGGGACATGCTCAATCTGATCTGCCCCAAATGGTAGAACTAGAAACCTGCCAGGGCATTCCAATTCAATCCCATCAAGGTGGCGTGTACCAATGCCATCTCAATAGTCCAAGTGATCAGTTTCAGTTCACAATTGATCATAATGATAGCATTAAGAGTCAAAGGGATCACATAAACAAGACTCGTGTCTGCTAATACTAACTGAAAGAATTAAAAAGAAGAGAATGATCCAACATGGTAAGCAGGATACACAGCAGACTCATAGAATGGCAGATGTCCTAAACAGCACTCTGGCCTCAAAATCAGCCCTATGCATTCGGATATGGCTGAAGAGCCCATGAGAGTATTGTAGCCATGGAAAGCCAAGACAGTGGCCAAAAACAAAACAAAACAAAACAAAACAAAACAAAAAAAACAGAACCAAAACCCTAAATGAAATATCTCTGCAAGTGAGATCCCAGTGGAAAGAACAGGCCATCAAAGAAGGCGGTAACTTTCTCTGAAGGGAGGAGAGAACTTCCACTTTGACTATGACCTTGTGTAAATCAGATCAGAGCTGGTGATCTCAAAAAGCTTCTATGGAAGCCTTGGAAACTCACGACAAGAACCTAGGGAGATTACTGACGCCATAAACAAGAGTGTCAATTGTTAAGTAAACAACAGGAGTCACCGTGCACTTATTCCTCATGTAGGATCTCTGTCCTTAATGTGTTGTACAATGTGAATTAATGCTATAACTAGTACTCAAACAGTATTTTACACTTTATGTTCTGTGTGGGTGCAAACTGTGGAAATCTTTACTTAATATATACTAAATTTATCTTCTGTATATAAAGATAATTGAAAATGAATCTTGATGTGAATGGAATAGGAGATGGGAGGGTTGCAGGTTGAGGGAAGTTATGGGAGGGAAAAAGCCACTGTAATCCAAAAGCTGTACTTTGGAAATTTATATTTATTAAATAAAAGTTTAAAAAAAAAGAAAATTTTAACTGAGATGAAATTTTCCTGCATGAGGCACATTAAATTATAATTTTAGACTTAATATCTAAGACAAAACAACAAATATAATATATCTCAAAGTACACTAACCTATTTTTGGGGAAAATATCATTAATTATTCAGTACCTATGTAGTAACTATGATTGACTAACAGGTGCTCAACGATTCAAGAATGAATACCCACACACAGCTTCTGATGGCAAGGGAGGGAGATGGTAAACAGATAAGCACACAATTAATAATTAATTACAGCTGTGAATAGTAAGAGACCGCATAAGGGAAATGCAAGTTAGGCATTCAGGAAAAGAAAGTCTTCCCATAGGAGGTTATATATAAGCTACATACTAAGCAATGAAATGGGGAGCTGGAGTTTACAGATTAAGTGATATGATTACATACAGGGGGTAAAGTCCCCAGGGCACAGACATTGTAACTGCATGTAGGATATGAAGTATAATATCACAAGCAGTTAACAGGCCACCAAGGGGTGTTTATCCAGGCAATCACTTTATCAGATATCTCTTCTCCAAACATCACTTTATGTGGAAAATGGATTGAAGAGATACAAGAAAGGGTGATAGACCAGAGTGCCATAGTAGGCCAGGTAAGAAATGGAATGTTCTATTTTGGTAGTGGAAAAAGGTATGAGAAATATAAAGGAGTTTGAGATAGACAGTACAAGTAACAGAACTTAAGTTTTTGACTGAATGTGGGCAAGGAGAGAGAAGCACACATAAAGATTACTCCATAATTACTGACTCAAATTTCTGGGTGGCTTGTTGTATCATTTACTAAGATAGCAAAATGAGCAAGACAAAGATATCTGGACATCCCAGTATTTTTAAAGATAGTCTTTAAGATATTAAGATGAGAGGTGGTAAAAGATGCTTCTGGGATCCCATATCCCATATTAGCATGTCTGAATTTGAATTCCAGCGTTGCTCACTATCCCACCTTCCTGCCAGTGTGGGCACTGGGAGGCAGCTGGCCATTGGGTCCTTGTCACTGACATAGGAGACTCCGAATACATTTGGGGATACCGACTTTGACCTGGTCGGGACCAGGGTGTAAATTTGGATTGTGAACCAATGAATTGGAGCTCTCTCTTTTCTCTCTCTCTGCCTTTTGAGTAAACAAATTTAAAAAAAAAATTAAAAGCTATTAAGTGACCATGCTGAGGTAACTGGCTATTTTTGCAAGAAGCCTAGAAATAGAGATTTGATACTGAGATATTTGTTAGGAATATGTGATGTCTTATGCTATAGAAATTGATGAACTATTAAGGAAATGATGTAGAATGAGAAGATATGAAAAGCCACGGCCAATCCCTGAAACCATAACTTTTAGAAGCTAACTTGAAGACAAAAGGTGAGCACTGAGGACTGAAAAGGAATGGGCAAAGGTACAGGTAGAACACAGAGTGTTGTACAGGAAACCAAGAGAAGAGTGGAGGAGGAGGAGTCCTTTGTGCTGAGCCAGTTGACAGCACAGATGAATTAGAGAATCAAATGTGTCTCCTGGATAGAAATTCACTGGACACTTTGGCAAGAACTAATAGTTTTGATAGACTGTTATGAGAAAGTCCTCAACTGGGTTGTGTTACGGAGTGGATGTTATATGAAGAAATGCAATAATCAAATATAAGTGGGTCTCCTGGGAAGTTTGGCCAAGAAGGCATGAGTGAAGTAACTGAGCAAGGTATAAGCAATATAGCATGCTTTTCAAGATCACAAAATCTGGAAACAGATCATTGAATTTGGACCCTGGCTCTCCTACTTCCTAGTTGTATTGTGTAGTCTTAGATAACTTACTTTAAAATTTATTTATGTGTTAGGCAGAGTGACAAAGGGAGCAGGCAAGAAAAAGAGAGAGATTGATTCCATCTACTGGTTCACTCCCAAAATGGCTACAAGAGCCAGGTCTGAGCCAGGCTAAAGCTTGGAGTCAGGCACTCTGTCTGGGTCTCTGACATGGGTGGCAAGGGTCTAAATATTCAAGCCATCCTCTTTTGCTTTCCCAGGTGCATTATCAGGGAGCTGGGTTGGAAGCAGAGTAGCTGGGACTCTGCTAGCACTAGAAGTAGCAGCTTAACCTGCTGTGCCTCAATGCTGGACACAAGATAAGTTATTGCTGTGCTTCAGTACTTTTGTCTTGTATTTGGCAACAATAATTGCACGTACTAAGTAACTTAAAAAATTAATTGACATACATCAAGTATTTAGAACCATGGCTGGTATACAGTTAACACTTCATAAATGTTAATGTCTTGTTCAGGACAAGTTTGAGTTTGGTAAACTCAAACATCCATTGGAACAATCCAAAATAGGAATAAAAACAAATATATTGTCATACTTATTACTTCAGAGAGAGATATGAATGATTCCTATCATATTATTTTTGCTTGAGAGTATTTTCTATGATGAACATACCATCACATAATAACAGCGAATATTATTTTTGAAGAATATGCAGTCATAAAATTATGTGGAATATGTTGGGGAAAGAATTACAAACATAATAAAGTAGTAGTATAATTATTTTCCAAGTTTATTGGAAATCATACACACACACACATACACCCCCACACAGATATACACACACTAATAGGAAAGTTGCCAAAATATTAACTAATCTTAAGTGGCAGTGTTATAGATAGTACTTCAATTTTATTTTTGGTGCTCTTGGATATCTTTTAAATTATTATTGCAACTGGCATTATTATTATTATTGGTAAGAGGAAAATGCTATTTAAAAATTTAAGATTTTATGTTTTATGTTTTAGAAGGAGTCTACAAATTAGAGCTTCATCAGAGTACTTTCTTGATAAAGAAGTTCTGAACCCACCAGTATTGGACCACCAGACTTTCTATCCAAATTTTTCAGATTTGGCAAAAATCTTGTTGTGCATTGCTGTCCTAACCACCTTGAAAAAGTGAAAATCTGAATGAAGCAAACTCCTACACTGACCCACTTTCCTTATAAATGAAACAGCCCATTTGTAAGGCCCACCATGCACATTCAAAAGTCAAATTTATACCGATTACACTTTCCCTCTTGCAGCTGAACATTTTTCATATGATTTCTTTGCCCAGAAGCCCATAGTTTCTTGTTTCGCCAAGTTCCTCCCATTCTTTAAAGCATAAGTTTGTTAGTGATTCTTGCACAATGCTGTAAGTTTTCTCTTTGTGTATGTCTCCCCTAAAAACTCAGCCACTTGCATTCATGCACGCACGTGCACACACACACACACACACACACACACACACAATTTCTATAACTAATCATCTAGCTGAAAACATTTTGCAAAATGAGTTGTGTTGATTTAAGGCACACAGGTGTTTTGTGGACCTAAAGATTCTAAAGCCATAGTGGAAATTTATAAACATTTATTCAACTTTCAAAACTTAAAAAAAAAGTTTTTCAGTTTTTTTCAAGAACCTGGAATTTAAGTGGGAAAAGGATTTGAGTGGGAAAGAATAGAGTTGGGAATATGTCAGAGCCTCAGAGCAAACACATTGAAACGTTGCACATCATTGGATAAAAATGCTTGTAACATTGGAGAAAAACAGAAGACTAGCTGATCCCTATGATGGTGCAGTTAAATAAGAAAGCAACAGTTTGTTAGGAAAAGTGAGTGCAAGGTTGAATATTGTTGGATCCACTCCAGATCGAATTTAAATCTGATTATATCAGATAATTTTTTTCATTTTCAACAAGAGAAATAGCACCATGAGAGTCCGTCAGGAAAAACAATTTCCTTTTGTCATTTTCTTTTTATGGTTGCCAGCCTTCAAAGTTTGAATATCTTTTTAAAATATCTATAACCTATACTGATTAGTAAAAATAACTACAACTTTGAAGGACGAAAAAATGTCTTTGATCACTCTCTGTAAATTACACATGAGCAGGTAGAGATATGGAAACAAAAATGTTCATGACATAAACACCTTTATCACAAACAAGTTTATAAAACTCACTCTTATGGGTTAAGAAGATGCTTGGCCCTAATGTAATGCATGAGATTTTCCCTCAGTTCTGGTGACATGAGTCAAGACACCTAACAGTAAATTTTCATTAACAAATGAAGAAGCAGTTTAAACTCATTCTACCCCATCATTTAGATGGAAAACACATGCAAAGTGTGGGATGTGTTAATATTTATATATTTCTGTTACCTACAAATAAAAATTCCTCTACCTAACAGTTAAATTGCAATGTGATAAAAACTGAACAAATGACTTCTGGTTTGTGTTTCTGCAGGGTGAGGAGGTTAGCAGTTAGGATTCCACCCTAAGGAGAAGTGAAAAAACAGATCTGAAAGCAGTCACACTTCTCTGACCTCTAAGAGAGGTCAAAGTTGTAGAGGCAGGTGGGCAGGCAGGCAGACACAGATTATAAAGTGGCACAGCAGCAACTTCCGCTGGCATCTAGTGCTGGAGTAGGAAACGGTAATTAACCATGCATGGTAATTAACACACTGCTGCAGTCTTGGTGTGGCAAGTCTGAGAGTTAAGCCTTCCAGGGGGACCATGTCAAAGAGTGGGGAGCCATGCGTTTGTGAATTTCATCTCCAGGAGCGCTACTAGGTTTTCACAGTAAATACTAGAGAAAATTTCTTCATGCTTTTGGCAGAGGGCAGAGAGAAGGAAGCATCGTGAAATAAGACAGCATTCTGCTCTTGACCAGGTCTGTCATATTCAGCATCTAACATGCCGGGACTTTAACTGGCTAGGGGAAATGAAATACCCAACCACAGCCCCCTCTACTCTCCCACACAGAAGGAAAATACCATCCCAGCCATCCTGTCTCACCTTGCTTAAGTAAGCAGGCATACAGGTTAAAATCAACTAGGTTTGGCTGGCACTGTGGCTCACTTGGCTGGTCCTCTGCCTGTGGCGCCTGCTCCCCGGGTTCTAGTCCTAGTTGGGGCGCCAGGTAATAGTCCCGATTGTTCCTCTTCCCATCTAGCTCTCTGCTATGGCCCAGGAGGCAGTGGAGGATGGCCCAAGTGCTTGGTTCCCTGCACCCGCATGGGAGACCGGGAGGAAGCACCCAGCTCCTGGCTTCAGATCAGTGCTGCGCCGGCCATGGCAGCCATTAGGGGAGTGAATCAACAGAAGGAAGACCTTTCTCTCTGTCTCTCTCTCGCTGTCTATAACTCTCTCTCTGTCATTGTCTAACTCTGCCTGTCAAAAAAAAAAAAAATCAATTAGGTTTGTGAGCTGGAAGACCATGCCTTCACCATGACCCTGTGTAACCTCATCACCACACCTGGGTGCCCACCAGCCAATCAGGTTAATTAACCACTCCCCTTTGGAAGTGGGTTAAAAACCAGGGACATGGTGTGCCTGGCCCGTCTCTTCTTCCCTGGCCTCTTGCCAGGAGAGGGCTTGCTATAGCCCTGCGCCTCCAGGGTGTGTGGCCTTTGGGCCACCTGCCCAAGGCTTCCTGGCCTAGATGCTCTTCCACATGGCTGGTTCGTGGTGCTCGGTATGAACCCATATTCACCTCTCTCTCTTAAATAAAGCTCTCACTCATCTTTCTCACTAAATAAAGGCTTAAAATGTACCATGCTGCCTGCTTTATCTGTGCCGGTATTTAGAATTCTTCTCTAAATATTAGGTAAGAACCCTCTCGGACTTATTAATATTGGGAATTTATTAATAAGCATATGGTGAAATCGTATGGCACCCCAAATTCAAGTAGCATATGTGGTACCCCAGATGGCGCATCTGGGGAACTTTAAAGGGCCAAATTTTCGTATAGATTTTAGGGGATCATCTCCGATTTCATTGCCCCAGGTGTGGATCTGCCAAGTTCACAAGTCCAGAGGCAGAGGCACACCAAATGACTGAGATTTAACCTAAGAAGTATCGAATCTTCCTCTCCAGCTCTTTACCATCACATTACTAGAATCTTATGGAAAGGCGCCAGCACTGTGGCACAGCAGGTTAACGCCCTGGCATGAAGTGCCGGCTTCCCATATGGGCGCCGGTTCTAGTCCCAGCTCCTCCTCTTCCAATCCAGCTCTCTGTTATGGCCTGGGAAAGCAGTGGAAAATGGCCCAAATCCTTGGACCCCTGTACCCATGTGGGAGAATCGAAGAAGTTCCAAGCTCCTGGCTTCAGATCAGCGCAGCTCTGGTCATAGCGGCCAACTGGGGAGTGAACCATCAGATGGAAGACCTCTCCCTCTCTCTCTCTCTCTCTGCCTCTCCTCTCTCTGTGTAACAACTCTGACTTTCAAACAGATAAAATCTTAAAAAAAAAACGTTATGGAGAACATTCTTTTTTTGCCCAATAAATCATGTCCAGATATCCAGGAAAAAATTACCAGGCATACTTAAAGGCAAAAAGAAAGAAAGAAACAAACAACAACAACAACAAAAAAACACATCACAGTTTGAAGAAAACCAGCAAGGATCAGAATCAGGTATGGCAGAGATGCTGTAAGTATCAGACTGGGAATTTTTTAAAAAAAGATTTATTTATATATTTATTTATTTGAAAGTCAGAGTTACAGAGAGAGGAGAAACAGAGAAAGAGGTCTTCCAACTTCTCATTCACTACCCAGATGGCCACAACTGCCAGGGCTGGGCCAGGCGGAAGCCAGGAGCCAGGAGCTTCCTCTAGTTCTCCCACAAGGGTGCAGGGACCCAAGCACTGGGCCATCTGCAGCTGCTTTTCCCAGGCCAATGGCAGGGAGCTGGATCAGAAGTAGAGCAGCTGGGACATAAACTGACACCATTATGGGATACCAGCATTTCAGGTGGCAGGTTTACCTGCTATGCCACAATGCTGACCCCCAGACTAGGAATTTAAAACCAGTATGGTTTATATGTCAATTGCTCGAATGGATGAATTAGAGAGCATGCAAGAACAGACTGGCAGTGTGAGCAAAGACATGGAAATCTTAACAAAGAACCAAAAAAAAGAAGAAAAGAAAAGCTGCTAGAGATCAAAGACAACATACCAGAAATGAAGAATGCCTTTGATTTGGCTCATTAGAATGGCCTTGGGTGATGAAAGAATCTCAGTCTGAGAATACAGCAACAGAAAACTCACACACTGAAAAGCAAAGACAATACAGGCTGACAAGAACAGAATATAATATTGCAGAACTGCAGAACAGCTACAGAAATACATTTGGGGGCCGGGGGGGGCATAAGAAAGAAAAGAAGGGAAAGGAGAAGGGGCCTCAGGGAACACTAGGCAACAAGAACAACAAGAACCAAGCAAACAAAACCACACTGAGTATTTTCACACATAAACTGTAGAGAATCAAGGATGAAGAACACCCTGAGAGGAGCCAGAAGAGAAACTCCTTATTTATGGAGGAACAATAAGAATCACAAAGAATTACATCTGACTTCTCAAAAACCATGCAGGCAAAAAAAGGAATGTAGTGAAATATTTAAGGGGTAAAATAAAAATAATTAACAACTATTACTTCCATAACCTTGAAATTATCTCTATAAGTAAAGGACAAATTGAAGCTTTCTTAGAAAATTGTGGAAATTTGCTGCCTGAAGATTTTCTCTCTCTTTCTCTCTAACTGTAAAACTGCATATAATACCAAATGTAAATGTTGTCACCATAAATGTAGTTATCACAAAGCTCTTAACACAGAACTAGGGAAACATGCTAATTTTTCTTAAAAATAATTCTTATTTCTTATGATTATTAACAGGATGACAAGAAGGTTTTACTTATACCACAAGGAAATAATTTTTGGAGCAGTTGGACAAACATACCTTTCTTCAATTTCTATTATAATTATAAAAATAATCATCTAAATACTAGAGACACTTTCCAGTCTTTTACTATGAATGAGAAGAAGAAGAAAAAGCAACAGAAAACAATGCCATCAGACAGTCAGCTGTGCTGACTCACAGCTCCATGGGTTCCTGTCTCCAAATTATCACTTTTTTAAAACTCCTCTCTAGCATAATGAGAGAAAAAATAAGTTATTGATTTTTTTCATGAAGTCAGACATTTTCAATTAAGGATACTATTTTGAAATCTTGTTCTTCCATCATTTCCCCTGTTAAAAATATCTACACCTTTTCAAAATAATGCTGACAGCAGTTAGAAGGGAGTTTTTTCTTTTTCTCTGTTTTCAGGTGACAAAATAAAAAAAAATTCACAAACTTACATGAGATTCTTTGTTTTCCCTTTAATTTTAATGTTTCATGAATTTAAGGTTATAGAAACCATGACTCTAATATATGTCAGTGCAGTAGTAAGGTATAAAGGTTCTGAGCTGTGTGGATATAGAAATAGCCAAAACCTAGATGTTCCTGCCATGGGAAAGAAGTAACACCAATTATCTGAAAAAAGGCTCTGTATGCTAGAGTGAAAAAGGAATCTCTTCCACATACAGAAAGCCTTTGTGACTAAGTCACATTCTATGTTACATAATTGGATGCATTAGCAGGTGGGTCTAATTAGAAAAAATTCGCCTCTCCCTTTCTCCATAACTATGCCTCTCAAATCTTAAAAAAGTAGGGGTGGGGCACTGTTGTGTAGTAGGTCAAGCCTATCCCTTTGGTGCCAACATCCCATATGACGCTGGTTCTAGTCCTGGCTGCTCCTCTTCTGATCCAGCTCTCTGCTATAGCCTGGGAAAGCAGTGGATGGGGGCCCAAGTATTCACGTGGGAGACCTGAAAGATGCTCCTGGCTCCTGATCAGTCCAGGTCTGACTATTGGAGCTATTTGGGGAGTGAACCATCAGATGGAAAACCCCTCTCACTATCTCCCCTTCTTTCTGTCTGTAACTGTGCCTCTCAAGTAAATAAATAAATCTTTAAAAAAGAAAAAGTAAAAAAAAAAAAAAATCAAGCCAGTCCAAAAGAGATTACTTCATCCTCAAATTGGAAAACAAAAATGAACGCTTTAATCAGGTATTTATCACTAACTTTCTCTAACTTTCTCTTTTTTTTCTTTGACAGGCAGAGTGGACAGTGAGAGAGAGAGACAGAGAAAGGTCTTCCTTTTCCGTTGGTTCACCCCACAATGGCCGCTGCAGCCGGTGCACCGCGCTGATCCGAAGGCAGGAGCCAGGTGCTTCTCCTGGTCTCCCATGGGGTGCAGGGCCCAAGGAACTGGGCCATTCTCCACTGCACTCCCTAGCCACAGCAGAGAACTGGACTGGAATATGAGCAACCGGGACTGAATCCAGTGCTCCAACCAGGACTAGAACCCAGGGTGCTGGCGCAGCAGGCAGAGGATTATCCTATTGAGCCGTGGCACCGACCTATCACTAACTTTCAAACTAAGTGGCTCTGAAAAATATACATCCATTTTTCATGCTCCTGAGTGCTGGCTAGGGTCCTTCACCTGGTTACATTCAGCTGCAAAGCGGCCTGGACTGGGTAGACAAGATGGCCCTCGTGTGCTGGGGCCCCTCTGTGTACACTGTCCCAGAGCAACACAGGAACAGGTGTGACTCACAGGGACATGTCACAATAATCTACCCCATGTGCTATTTTATCCCAATCTCTCTAGTCAGGCTTCTCATCAAGATGATGAGTTCAGCTGTGGATTTCTTTTAACTTGTATTTCTTGGGATCTTGGGATACTTTCTCTAGGTTCTGTGACTTCATTTCTTTCCTTAGTTTCCAGCTCTTTTTAACATTCAAATACTTCTCATTCCTTCCTATCAATCCCTTGTGGATTTCTAGTTACACATAGTTCAGTTTTCCCATATCTGATTATCCAGATTGCTAGTTTCTCATATTTTCCATAATTTTCTCTATTGCATGACACTCTACTGTGCACATCACCTAATGCATCAGTTCTTTTTTTCAGCTGTAATTATGTCTCTATCTCATCCATTCAGGTTTTCATTGTAACAACTTTGTCATCCACCTTACAAAACTCATTTTCGATTCGAATTACTAATCAATTGTCAGAGTATCTCATTATTTGTCTTTCACTTTGATTCTAGTCTTCTATTCCCTACACCACCTGTATTTTATATTTAAAATTTTTTACAGATTTTACATACTTTAGAATCACCCTTCAATTTACTTCAACTTGACTTTAATACACATGACTCTGTTGCTAAATGTAATTTACTCTAAGAGTGTGTGTTACTGTTAAAGCTTTAAAGATGCAACAGTAAAAATCAAATAAAAGGAATACTATAACATAATTTAAATAGTGATACTAATTTTCCTTCATTGATATTAATGGGTTCCACAGACAGCTGAAAATATGATTAAAAAGCAGTCATTTCTTGAATGCCTAGGAAAGCAGCGGAATACGGCCCCTGTCACCCACATGGAAGACCCAGATGGAGTTCCTGGCTTCTGGCTTGGGCATAGCTCTGCTCCCCAAAATGTGGCCATTTGGAGAGTGAACCAGCAGATGGAAGATCTCTTTGTCTGTCTCTCCCTCTCTCCTTATCTATATCTTTCAAATAAATCTTTTAAAAAAAAGTAGGACTATACTAAATTAAAATAAATTCTTAACAGCAAAGGAAATATCAAAACAAAAGGCAAACTATGGAATGGGAGAAAATATTTGTAAAGCATACATCTGATATGGCACTGACATCCAAAACATATATATAACCCCATAGAAAAAAAAAGCACAAGCAACCCAACTTACGAAATGTAAGTCAAATGACAATGAGATCCTACCTCAAAATTGTTACAATGGCTATTATCAGAAAGTCAAATATCAAGTGTTAGAGGATGCCAAGAAAAGGGGGTCCTTAAAGACTGTTGGTGGTAATACAAATTGGTATAGCCATTACAGAAAACACTATGGAAGTTCCTCAAAAATTAAAAGTTATGTAATACAGAAATCAAGTTCTTGGGTATATATCAAGAGTATATGAAAAAGAATGTCAAAGAGGGGCTGGCGCAGTAGGTTAATCCTCTGCCTGCGGTGCCGGCATCCCATATGGGCGCCAGTTCTCGTACCAGCTGCTCCACTTCCAGTCCAGCTCTCTGCTATGGCCTGGGAAAGCAGTAGAAGATGTAGAAGATGGCCCAAGTCCTTGGGCCCCTGCACCCGCATGGAGACCGGGAGAAAGCGCCTGGCTCCAGACTTTGGATAGGCGCAGCTCCAGCCATTGCTGCCATTTGGGGAGTGAAAAAAACAGAAGGAAGACCTTTCTCTCTGTCTCTCCCACTCACTATCTATAACTCTAACTCTCAAATAAAATAAATAAAATATTAAAAAAGAGAATGTGAAAGAGATATCTGAACTCCTATGTGAGAATGGCTTCCATATAATAGAACAGTATTTGGCCTTAAACAGAAAAGGATTTCTGTCACTGGCAACAACATCAATAAAACTAGAGGTCATTATGTGGTATTCAAGGTTAAGCCTCCATCTGCAGTGCCGGCATCCCATATAGACACAGGTTCAAGTTCCGGCTAATCCACTTCCCATCTAGCTCCCTTCTAATGGGCCTGGGAAAGCAGAGGAAAATGGCCCAAGTACTTGGACCCTGAACCCTCGTGAGAGACCTGGATGAAGCTCTTGGTTCCTGGTTTCAGGCCTGGCTGGCACTTAGTAGTGAATCAGCAGATGGAAGACCTCTCTCTCTCTCTCTCTCTCTCTCTCACTGTCTCTTCTCTCTATATCTCTGCCTTTCAAAGACATTATGTTAAGTGAAATAAGTCAAATACTGAATGACTTCAACTATATGTAGACTCTAAAGTCAAAATTATGGAAACAGAGTAGGAATGGTAGTTACCAGCGGTTGAGAGTGAGGGATATGGTGAGAAGATGATCAAAGGGTAAGAAGTTTCATGTGTGCAGAATAAATAAGTTCTGTAGACCTCATCTGCAGTATGGCGACAGAAATTATAACATGTACTTAAAATCTGCTATGAGAATATATCTCTAGGGTTCTCACTGAAAAAGGAAGGGAGGAAGATTACATGAGGTGATGATGTATTAATTTGATTGTGGTACACATTTCACAAGGTATAGGTATATAAAAACATCAGGTTGTATCCTTTAAATTGATATAATTTTCATTTATCAATTTTACCTCAAAGAAGCTAGAAAGGGGAAGCAGAATTAAATAGTCTAAGTTTTTGTTTTAAAGATTTCATTTATTTATTTGAGAGGTAGAGTTAGAGGGAGAGAGACAGAGACAGAGACAGAGAGAGAGGTCTTCCATTCAGGGGTTCACTCCCTAGATGGCTGCAATGGCTGGAGCCGAGCTGATCTGAAGCCAGGAGCCAGGAGCTTCCCACCCTGGTCTCCCACATGGGTGCAGGAGCCCAAGCACTTGGGCCATCTTCCACGGCTCTCCCAGGCCATAGCAGAGAGCTAAATCAGAAGAGGAGCAGCCAGGATATGAACCAGCACACATATGGGATGCCGGCACTGCAGGCGGAGGCTCAGCCCACCTATGCCTTAGCACCAGCTCCAACAGTTCATGTTTTAATAAGGAAATTTAATTTCCAAACACTTTAGTCACCCTTTAAAATGGATATAATAAAGACATTAAAGAACCCTGAGGATTAGGAAAGAAAATGCAGTACCTTTATCTATAATTTGGAGTAAAATGTTTATTTCAGAAATTATAGTAAAATATGGGAGGAAAGGCAAAGGTAGGAATTTTTTCTTCAGATACACTTCCCAAACTCTTTTGTCTTGACAAACAGGACACTTGACTTTGTGCAAAATGAAGTTAATGAAAGTCCTTACAAAAGGCAATTAACAAAGTCGCCCCAAAAGGATTTAATTAAGATAACAACATCAACCAGGAGCTTTGGGTGAAAAAAAAAAAAACCCACAGCTTTATAAACTTATTCTACATAATTTTAAATAGCATCATTTGTAGACTGGACTACACATTCACATTTTAAAGAGTATTGATAAGTGTAGAGGCTAAAAATTTCAATTCACAAAAAGTAGTACTTAAATTTGAATGAAATGTTTTACAAACCATAAGAAAACTAACAAAAAAGTAAAAACTAAAAGAATTGAATATATTTCACATGACTTGGTAAATAAAGTTAACAGATATTTTAAGGCTCACTTTACAAATATTTTCAAAAAGATTCATTTTTTAAATTTGAAATTGCAGACAGATGGAAAAGTAGTACAGATACAAATTAAAACATTCACAGGACATCTTACTGTACTACTGTTTAATAAGAGATGCTGCATAGCAAAATAATAATTAATTTTCTCACTGGAACTTGGAGAGATAATAAAATAGAATTTAAGCAGAGACAGTATAAAAAGATTTCAAAAGGTTTGTGGGAAAATCGTATTATGAAAAATCTGTGCATGGATTTCAAAAATTGTTTGCAACAAAATAAACTTATATTTTAATTCCATTTTGATAAACTTTCCAAAGTACCCTCATATTATTTTTATTCAGAATCCCAAGCATACACTTCTTTTTTGTTTGAATTAGCTACTCCTAAGAATAGTATCATATAGTTGAACTTAATAGAGTGGAAAAAGGAAAATTTCTTGAATCATATTTTATAGATGGGTATTAATGCACATTTATAAACAGTTCCTACAATATTGAGTAAACCATATATAGCCTGTTTTCCTTACCTGCTTTTTATTACACGCAATCATGTCAAGTCTTTACTTAAATATCTTCAATGATAACCTCTATTTAAAATTAAAATGTTCCATCATTCTTTAGCCTGTATACTCCCCAATATGCTGGCTTGTTTTTTTTCCTATTTTTCACCTTATGACTTGCCACATTAGATCATATTAAATTTTTCATACTTAATAAATTATTATCTATCTACTGTCACTAGACTATAAACTTCATAAGGACAAGGAATTTTTATTTCATTCATAGTTGTATCTCAAGATTTGTGACCACTGCATATAAAATAGTAGAGCTTCAAAAACTATGTACTGAAATAATTATATCAGAAAAATGAGTACCTGTCTTCTCATAAAGTTAAGAATTCTCCAACTGACAAGGCATTATGAATAGGAATATCCCAAAGAAATACAGTATAGAAGTACAACCTCACTAGTAATCAAAGAAATGCAAAGTGAACAGGGTAAAAAAGTACTATAAAGTTTGTAAAATGAGGTAATACAGTATGTTGGCAATGAATTAGTGTAATGACAATTAATTGATGGCAATGAATTCATAAAAATATATAGGTCATTTTGCTAATATACAGGGTAATTAAAATTCTAACTGGATAAATATATAAATGAATGGTGTTACATATTTTATAGCTGTGAAAAACTGATACAATATAATTTCCAACAAAAAGGAAGTACTTTGGCAAATTACATCTATAAAGAAGAATATTATATAGCAATTCTTAAAAATTGAAATGGTCAGATGTTACTACTGAAAGAAGTAAGTATACACAGGTATCATAAAATACTTATTAGAGGAGGTTATTTAGATTAGAATGTGAGAGTGTAGGCCTGAGGATTCAGCTTGCATTGCTTTAACTTCTCTTCTTTACCCATAGTACATAAAGTAATGGCAAGTTACTTAACTTGGTACTGTCTCTTCAAGACTTAGTGGGAGTGTGTGTGTGTGTGTATACATATGTGTGTGTGTGTAAATGTATGTGTGTAAAATAAGGGCATAAAGGAATAATAGTAAGTACTTCAGAGAGTTGTTAGAATTGTTATGAGGATTATGTAAAAAAATCCATGTAAAGCATAAAACAGAGAGACTGAAATGCTAATTAAATGTTAGCTACTGCTGTTTTTTTGTGATATATGTGTATGTAAAGACAAAATACAGAATATCAGGTAATAAAAAATAATTGTGACTATTATTGAAAGACTGGTTATTGTGTTATTTTTAATTTACTTATTTTTAAAGCCTACCTGTCTTATATTACCTGTAACCTATCACTTGTATAATAGACACACACACACACACACGATGTAAAATATATTATAATTATTTTTATTTGATTTTTCCTTCTCAAAACTATCCAATTAAAATGAATGGGAAAAGATACATGAACAAATGCCATTGGAGCTACAGCAATTCATTTCAGACTTTAAGGCAATGCTTCACTGTTCATAAAGTTGGGCACTATACAAATATACTGACAGCAAGAAAATGTTTATGGTAAAGAAATAAAAATTTTGAATTTATATGCATTTAATAGTATTAACTAAAAACTTATGCATAACTGTTAGCATAAGCTAAAAACAGCGTAACTTTCAAACAAGAGGAGACAGAAAAATCACAGGACACAATACAGGTTAGAGATTTTAACTAATTTCTTAGTGATTGCTCAAGCTAATAAAAAGAATTGGTGGGCTGGTGCCACGGCTCACTAGCAGTCAGAAAATTAACATTTTCTTAAAGTAGAATGGGTTATTTATTTAAAAACAGACAAGAGACCAGGATATAATGCAAATATTAATACATTTTACAACTCACGTATGTAACTCATATCTGAAGCATAGCAAATGCTAGCTTCTGATCAATTTTGGTGGTATTTTTTTTATTGTAGAATCTTTAAACTTTACTGCATGGTGCCATGCCAGAGAGAGAGAGAGAGAGTTATCTAAAAGGAGGTAAGAAAAATGGCAAAGTGTATATGCAATGTATAGTTTTATGTAGAGCACTGCCTTAAAAATAACTTGTCACTGGAAGCACTGAACCCAAATCTAGATGGCTACTGTTCATTTATATAAAGCACATTCTTATTTTTTGTAAATAATTGTATGAACTACATTTTGAATCCTTTAAATGAATTTTACATTTTAAAATCTGATATAAAGACTAAGGAAAAAATTTATTTCTACCCATCTATATCCCCTACAGAAAATCACCTTCACCCTAATTGGTTGTAACTTATGTTAAAATAGCCCTTTTAGTGGGTACAGAGTCTTCAGGTGAGAATATAATGATCATTTACTAAGAGAAGACCCTAAATACTCAATTAAACTACGTTTTCAGAATTACTTTAACACAAGTCTGAACACTGCGCTCTGTTTCTTCACTATTTCCAGATACCATTTCTTACTGCTGAGCATGTGTGCCTGGCCTCTGTTCTTCAGTTGGCTCCACATTACACTGTGGATAATGACCCTCAGAGGTTTGTTGTGAGGATTAAACTAATAGCTGCCACACCATGTTTACTTCTTATTATACGCATCCTTTTCTGCATATCAGCATTCCCTAAGACTCCATTTGGTACTACTTAAAGCTGTGCACTATCAATTAATATCTTGGGGTCCAAATTCACATGTACAACTTGCTGTGACATCCCCAAGTTGAGTATTTTTCTGGCATCTCAGCTCATCGTGCCCAAGCAAATTCATAATTAATCCATATCTCTCTTTCAACAACACTGTTCCCACCCTTGTGTCCTGCAAATCCAAACATATGGGCTAGCACCAACATTCACCCTATTTGATATCCACTTAGGAAAAAACTGAAATGACCTCACATTTAGCATCAACTTTAATTGGCCATCAAACATGATAACCCCACCTCCTAAGTGTTGATTTAATAATTCACCAACCCATCACCTTCCTTCCTTGGCTCTCACTGCTAAACGACTGAAATAATCTCCTAATTTTTCTCCCTATCTGCAGTTTATCACCCAACTGCAGCACAAACTATCTACCCTTCACATGTCTTCTTAGTTTGCTTCCTAAGCACCAACACTTTAACGCCATTCTTTACTTACAATATGAGAATGTCTCTTGCCTATGTAAAGATGAAATCTCCTAATCTTTGGTTGAAGAAATATTTCAATAATTTTCTCTATGTCTTGCCTAGTCTCATATCTTCCCACACTTTCTCACTTCATGTTCTGCTTTAGAGTCACATGAATACTTGCCATATCCCAAGCACACATTTTTTTCTTTCCAAATTTCATCCTATATACTTTTCCCTTTAGCATAGCTGCCACTGCCTACCTATCTGAGAATCTCAGCACACATATAATCCTCCATGAAACCATCTGTGATCATCCCCTTAAATCCTCAATGTGAACTTTTCAACTTTGATCTTTGCTAGAATCTTCAGAATAATTCTAAGACTGTTCTTATTAAACTGCTCTGGTAGTGTACTTCTGTTGTTCCTTCAAGAAATAATAAAGAACTCATCTTAAGGCTCTGAATTCCCAGACTGGCATAATCCAGCCACTCAAAACACATCAAAGGAACAAATAAATGTAAAGATAAAAAAAATAAATGAATGAAAACCATAGATATCTGTATGTCCATGTATTTATATACTTTAAGAAACATAAATCATATTTCCTATTTAAATATATAAAAATCTATATTTTACATGTTTATATTTTTGATGGCATATTATGTGATTTCATCTTTAACTTTCTATCATTAGTAACTTCCTCCTGATGTCCTAATTTGATTTGCTTTATCACTTTTATGTTTATAATTAATTTTATTTGATATTTCCTTCTCAAAGCTATCCAATTAAAAACTAGTTTTTTAATTTGTAAGTATTTATTTGAAAGGTGGAGAGACGAGAGAGGGGAAGAAGAGAGAAAGAAAGAAATGATATTTTCCATCTGCTGGTTCACTCCTGAAGCACTTGCAATAGCCACAACTGGGTCAGCCCAAAGCCAGGAGACAGGAACATCATCCTGGTCTCCCATGTGGGTGCCAAAGGCCCAAGCAATTGGATCATGTTATGCTGCCTTCCTAAGGACATTAATAGGGAGCTGGATGGGAAGCAGCCAGAACTTGAAGCCCAGCTCTCTGCTACAGGGTACCAGTATCACAAGCATGGCCTTAACACTCCGTGCCACAACAGCAGTCCCTAAAAAGAAAAAGTTTCAACTTGTAAGTTTTATTCTTAGCATGTTTTAGCAAAATTTAAATTTTTTAAAAAATCTATAGGTATTATATACATGTTTCAATTATTCTATATGATTACTTTTTATTTAATTTTTATTTCTTTATTACTTGTTAAATACTTGTGTATTTTAAAAACATGAATATATTCTACCAAGAAAAAGTACCTGAATTAGACAAAACTTCTACTCTTTGCAATTTTTATTATGTGACTTTAATATGAGGAACTCACAAATATGCAATCAAAACAATATGAAATAAATCACAACACAATATGTCTGACATTCTACTTTTAAAGCTAAAAAAAAAAAAAAACAGAAAATTCAAGACATAGTTTTCAAATTTGCTTCAGACTACTGACCTCACTCTCCTAAACTTGATTCTCTCAGATTTTATTTTCCTTTAAGTCTGGTATAAACACACACACACACACACACACACACAACTAAAAATCATAGCAGTTGACATTCACTTTAAAGATCTGTAGATTAGGAGGATCCATTTGATGTTGTTCTGAAGGTGCTGCTTGGAATACCTGCATCTCATGTTGTAGTGCTTAGATTCTAATCCCACCCCACTCAGAACTCCAGCTAATATGTACCATGGGAGGCAGCAGTTGATGGCTCAAGTAGTTGAGTACTTGATAGCCACCCACAAAACCTAGATGGAGTTCCCAGCTCCTGGCTTCAAGCCTGGCCTAGTCTCAGTTGTTTGGAGACTATGCCTTTCAAATTATTAAAAAAATAAAAAAAAAATCCCTAGGTTAGCTTCTCACAGAGTTTACACTGAAATCTATAATGAGAATTCATTAATTACTCATTCAACCAACATCAAATATCTTCTGATTGATTCTCGGTTCTAAGATGAGTATATCAGAGGTGCTGTGTTCAAAAACTCCCACATAATAAACCATGATTCACAAACTCAAAGGATCAACAAATGATTAAGCAAATCAGATATTGGAAAACCACCCTACCCACATAATGGTGAGTTTTGTGGATATTTTCAGGGATGCAATAGGAAATGATGTCGACTGCTGTGAATTGGAGAATATGCACTACTGAGTTTGGATTGCATTTTAGATATAGATGTTCTCTTTGAAAGCCTCACCAAAATGAGTCTGTATCTTACTAACTCCTAAAGCAGCTGAACCAAGGCAGAGAAGGGAGATCCACTTGCCTATGCGCCTCCATCACAGAGGGTGATGGGATCCCAACACACTGTGAGGTCAGTACTCATCTCCTATCCCCCCTATCCTATTCTTCCTCTTTGTAGTATTTAGCTTGTGGTGAGCTTTCTCATTTCTAAAATGATAAACAAGATAATTCAAAAGGTCTGTGGAAAATGGAATTAAACATTAAGTTTATTTGGTGCAAAATAAAATTCGAAATCCATGCATAACAAGATATGTTCAAAAGTTCAGGAAAATATGTACTGTTAGAAAGCTTATGCTTGGATTTCAAAGGTGCTTTATTTTTAAAAGATATATTTATTTATGTGTAAGGTGGAGAAAAACAAAGAGAGAGAAAAAAACAGAGAGAAATATCTCCGATCTGAGGGTTCACTCACCAAAAGGCCAGAATGGCTAGGTCTGGGCCAGGATGAAGTCAAGAACGCTGACCTCCATCTGCCTCTTTCATGTGGGTAGTAGGGGCCCAAGCACTTAGACCATCTTCTGCTGCCTTATAGGTGATTAGCAGGGAGCTGGATTCGAACTGAAGTAGACTGGACTCCAAGGAAGCTGGTACTGACAAGGGATGCAAGTGTCGCAGGAGGCTGCTTAAATCACTGCGTACGAATGCTGGTCCCAAAGTTGTTTTAAATCAGAATAAACTTTTAATTCGATTTTCTACAGATTTTTAAAGTATCTTGGTAGATATAATTTTCAGTTTATATATTTTTACAGATGGGAACATGAGTAAGAGTGAAAATATGATATTTAGAGTGAAAATTTAAAAAATGATCACATGTGAGACACTCTATGCTGATAACAGAGTACATTTCTGCAGTAGTCTGATCTAAGTTAGAAACTCAATATGTATAAGTAAATTCCATCTCTCAGTTCACCAAAATGTATGCAAATAAAGTGCTTTAGAATATAACAGAAAATATACCTTTGTTTATTGCATTAGTGTATGATGCCTTATGAAATCAATATCCCTTCTGTTAGATTCTAAACCTGAGGCAAATTTTGGGAATTAATTTTTTTTCTTCCTTGGTTGTATTAGTTAATTGCTTTCTCTCCCTCTCTCTCTTTTTTAAAATATTAATGTTAAGAGAACAGGTTTTCTGTATTTCATACATACAATTATAAAATGCTATTCATGTTTCTCTCTCTCCATCCCTCCCTCACTCACTCAGTGTCCCTCTTTCCTTCCCCTCTTTTAACTTTTGCAAAAATATAATTTCATTCCACTCTATAATTACAGGCTGACTCATTTACAACAAATCACTTTGGATATAAACCATCTTTCATACCACCTATAATATCTCTTTCAAATACATATAAATGTATACACCTTACATTAAAATAAACATAAAATGGAGTTAGGAAACTCATAATGTCTAAGGCTTTATGGCACTATGCATATCCCCAGAACTTTCTTTTGCATAACAGCATCTTAGTAACTGTAAATCACGAAAAAATGTGAAGTTCAATATAAATACGGGTAAAAGATGATTGACTTGATACATATGTCCAATCTTAGATTCTAAGATTAAGAAATTCTAAGATTAAGAAATTGTTACATCACTGGACACCTGTAGGTGAAGTGGAGGTCAAAGCAAATGCAGTAGCAAAAGACAATCTTAAACACACTTTTCAAAATAAAAGGTGTAAACATTCTCATATAGATATATAATGACTATATGTCAGACATTTTTGCTCCTGAGGAAGCTAACAGATATTTCATTTGGTTAAAAAGAGAACTCAAAGTACCATATGCTTGTAGAAAGACAAGAATACGGAAATGAATTTACAAATAGATAAAAAAAACTGGCAAATATTATGTACATTTCAATAAGCAATTGTAGTGTACAAGAAACATTTACTATCCATTTTCTAGAACTTAATTTTTTATCTCTACAAAATTGAAAAATAGGCGGACAAGCAAAGTTGGAGATAACCTGACTTAAGGGCTAATCTGAACACACACTAAATTCCAAAGTCTTTCATCATCTTTATTATAATTAAAAACATTTATGTATTTCAAAATTGTCTAAAACATTAACCCTGAACATTCAATGCTGAACATTACCTTACACAGATTCTCAATAGAGACTAGTTTAGAAATTTTAGTTCTATAGCTTCAAATTTTTTTTATTTATTTATTTTTTTTTTTTTGGACAGGCAGAGTGGACAGTGAGAGAGAGAGACAGAGAGAAAGGTCTTCCTTTGCCGTTGGTTCACCCTCCAATGGCTGCTGCGGCCGGCGCACCGCACTCATCCGATGGCAGGAGCCAGGTGCTAGGTGCTTTTTCCTGGTCTCCCATGGGGTGCAGGACCCAAGCACTTGGGCCATCCTCCACTGCACTCCCGGGCCACAGCAGAGGGCTGGCCTGGAAGAGGGGCAACCGGGACAGAATCCGGCGCCCCGACCGGGACTAGAACCCGGTGTGCCGGCGCCGCAAGGAGGAGAATTAGCCTGTTGAGCCATGGCGCCGGCAGCTTCAAATTTTTTATTTGACTCAATAAAACTTGAAAATCTGAGAAAGAATTTAAAAGAAATTGGATTTCTAAATAGAAGAGACAGAATCAATCTCTACTAATTGAGTTTTCCTAATTAATATGGACATTTCATGCTTTCACCTGGGTGTAGTCATAAGTGAATAAATCAGACACCTGATATTTGATTAGAGAAGACAACAACACTGGCAAACAAAACTGCACCCATTGGAGTTTAAAACCTAGCTCAAGCTAGAGTATTTGCTTTGGTACACACTCTCTGTGTGATCATCTTCATTCAAAGCAGTGATTACCTTACTCTCTCAGGCTGGAGTTGAGATAAAATGAAAAGCTCACGGACAACTGAATTGTAACTAAGATGCTACTACTGGGTCAATGAGCTTACTGGATGCTTTCCAGAGCCAAATCTGGATGCCTGATGCCAGAGATGCTCATCTAAATAAGGGACATCCCAGCCTCAGGAAATTTCACAGTATGAGATCTCTGACATTTTAACTCAGTTCGAACCAATCCAAAGGAAAAAAAATTCAAATTCCCTATGCAAGGAAAAAATTGGATGGAAATGCAACTTCTACAATAGCTTTCTTTGTATTTTAGTATTTCAATGGATTTAATATTTTAATAGATTTAAAAAGAATATGAATGTGAATAAATAAAACTGCAAAGCAGTTAGTGTTTTTAGAGACACCAGAGTAATAATCATTACAGAATTATTTTTAAAAATGAACTAGGTATTCATATTATGCAAAGTACTCTTTGCTTTAAACATACAGAATTTAGTTTTTAATTTTTCTGTTATTTCCCTTATGTAGAGAGTATTTTATAGTACAGAAATTGTTATAAAAAGTATTTGTACACCATCTAAATCACTAGTACCTGCAGAGCACAAGAAAGCAAACAACTCATGGTTTCATATAGAGACTCACCAAATATTTATTGAATATAGATCTGGGTCCAATTTTATCTATGGCATTAAGAGGAAAGGCAGGGGCCAGTGCTGTGGCACTGTGGGTTAAAGCTGTCATTTCAAGTGCTAGCATCCCTTATGGGGGCTGCTTCGGGTCCTGGCTGCTCCATTTCCAATCCAGCTCCCTGCTAATGCACCTGAGAAAGCAGCAGAAAATGGTCCAAGTCCTTCCCCCCTCCCCCACACACACAGGAGACCTGGAAGAAGTTGCTGGCTCCTGGCTCCTGGCTTTGAATCAGCTCAGCTCCAGCCACTGCGCCATGTGGGGATTGAACCAGTGGATGGAAGATCTCCCCACCCCTTGACTCTATCTTTAAATCTTTACAAAAAAGAGAGAGAGATGGAGAGAGAGAAAGGATAGATGTATTAAAATGTCCCTTTCCTTAAGAAGTACACAATCTCCCTGAGAGGGAAAGAGACATACTTGAGGTAGATTTAAAAAAAAAAAAAAAAAAAACCACTGAGGGTCCGGCACCGTGGCATAATGGGTAAAGCTGCCGCTGCAGTGCTGACATCCCATATGAGCACCGGTTTGAGTCTCAGCTGCTCCACTTCCAATTCAGCTCTCTGCTATGACCTTGAAAGCAGTGGAAGATGGCTGAAGTCCTTGGACCCCTGCACTCATATAGGAGACCCAGAAGAAGCTCCTGGCTCCTGGCTTCAGATAAGCGCAGCTCTGGCCATTGCAGCCAATTGGGGAGTAAACGAGAAGATGGAAGACCTCTCTCTCTCCCTCTCCCTCCCTCCCTCCTTCCCTCCCTTCCTCTCTGCCTCTCTCTCTCTCTCTCTCCTCTGTGTAACTCTGACTTTCAAATAAACAAATGTCTTTAAAAAATGAACTGAATGAATAAATGAAAGAATGAGTGATATAAAGAGGGCCAGCCATGCCCCAAAATGAGTTCAACTAAATATCTAGCTTAGAGGCAGGCTTCTGGCAGAGTGGTTAAGACACTTGGATCCCATATTGAAGCACTTGGGTTTGATTCCTAGCTCTGGCTTCTAACTGTAAGATTCATGCTAATGCAGACCCCTGGGAATCAGTGGTGATGTATTAAGAGGTGAGTCCCCACCATGCACATTGGATTGAGTTTTTGGCTTCCGGCATCAGCCCAGCCCTGCATTTGCAGGCATCTGGGGAGTGAACAAGCAGATGAGAACATGTGCTCGCTCACTTGCTCTCTCTCCAAGAAAAAAAAATGGTACTAAAAAAACTCTAGCCTATTTCACTGTCAAAATCAGCAGATATTTTTCAGTTGCTAGGAGTTTACAATAATGATCAATTATGCATTTATAAATGGGTAATGAACAGAGTGCATGGGAGGATAAAAATAGCTTCTCCCCAAGAACTTGAGATAATAAGACTGCTGGCAGAGATGTTCAACTATCAGATCAATACAAAATGGATCAAAGAATATATTTCTGTGAAAGTTCCAGACCAGGGCAAACTCTCCTGAAGTAACACACCCAAAAAAAGAATGTGTGAGTCACAAGGGAATGGAAGGCGATGTTTTCTCACCGTGAAAGAAAGAGAGGAAAAAAAGAATTTCAAAGTCGCAAAATCAGCAGTGCTCATCTAAGCACCAACTAGGGGACAGCCCTGATCCACAGTCTGACTGCTTCCTTTTCTGAGGCAAGGCTGCATCATTTGTGAAGGTTGATGCACCAAGCTACCTCTTCCTGAAGGCACTGGACAAATTACACAACCAAAAACCTCTGTCCTAATTTCTTGCCTGAAAGAGAAAAACTCTGAATAGCCATAGAGCTTCTTTGGTTGCTTCCCCAGTAAGAGCACAATGTTAGGGAAAGGAGCTGGGAAAGCCTCTTTTTAGTTGCAGTTATCACAATAAGAATAATTATACTAGGGAACACTTTCTGAGTAATTACCATGTGCCAAGCACTAAGTTCTCTACCTGAATTAATTCTTTAAACCATCAGAACAACTCTATGGGTCATGCAGTTATTATCCCTACTTTGCAAATGAGGAAACTGAAGGAGGCAGAGGTAACACGGATGAAATCACAGTAAGCCACAGAAACAGACAGTGACGATTCTATAAAATCCTTGATTGTTCTTGAATCCAACAGGGTACTGCTTCTCACAGGAACTAATAACTGGCCTTATAATGTATACACAGTATGTCTGTGACACTGGTGGGCATAAATCAGCATCTCTGAATGCCTGGCCAACTCTATACACTGTCAAGATCAAATTTCTGGACATTCAATGCTAGGTCTGGATTGCGGGAAAAAAAAATGACCTTCTGGTGGCCAATCATTCTCTTCCAAGTAGGATCTGAGCTTGACATGAATATTCCTTTTTATAGTCCTGTGCACATACACTCTCCCAAAAGCTCATCTAGTTCTATATGATATAGATAAACCAGAATACTTTGTATTTCTGAAATAAGACAACATTTGGCTTAAATGAACATATATTTTGGCAACAAAAATGTCAGTGATCTATATAAATAAGATACTGCAGATACTGCTCCCTGAAATACAGATGGGATAGGCAATAATCTATATGAAATGATCATTAGGATTTTTTACTGTGAAATCCAGGACAAATAAAAAACAGCACGTTATCCATAAATACACCATTGTGAAGCAGATAAATGATACATAGTCATTATCTTTCAGTTTTCTTAGCAGTGAAATACATCAGCTTACTGAATTACAAATTAGTTTTTTTAAGCTTTTTTTTTCTTTTCCCCTCAACAGTACAGGTTCTTAGGGAAAAACAAAACAAACAGAAAGTAATTATTTCATTCCATCCTAAGAAACATATGCTTTTTTGGTCTGCTCAAAAGCCAAGGATGAAAAGAAACCCTCTCCTTAACACGATAGTTCTCTAAAGACTCCTTAATTGTGCTATGTCACACATTTTGTGTCTATTTCTTAAAAAAACAAAAAAATGTTGAGACTTGGCAGCATTCAAGCGCCAGCTCCTGATCTGTTTCATGAATGTGCACAGTCAGGGTAGAAAAGCAAACATTTGGAGGCAGGTGATGTTCTCCCCAGCAGCTCACTGAGTTCCGCATGTGAAAAAGGACATGGCACAAGGTTGGACACTCAATATCAGAGGCCCAACAACAGATGGACTGAAGAAGAATTAGCACGGATGCCAAAATCTGAAAATGTCAAAATAAAATAAAATAAACACATAGGTTGAGTAATTTGGGGGGAAAAAAATGTGTGAAAATGCAAACCTGAAATTAGAACCCAATGCTGAGGGAAGCACAATTTAAAAATTTGATTTTAATTGCTATAAAAAGGACACATTTCACATCTTTGGGTTATAACAGAAAGAAGAGGGGTATTTATTTTTTGATATCTCTAAATCTCTGCCATATTATAGCTTTTCCATGTTTCTTAGGAATATAGAAGCAAACATGGAGATCTGGGCCATTAAAAAATAAGTATTCAACCTTGGGTTCCAAAGGAAGGTTGCTGTCAAGACAACCAGTGTGGCTGAAAGAGAAATTTGCTATAGATAGTAGAACTGATTGTTTGAGAACTGGTTTATCATGGGAGGTCCTGAATACCAGACTCATGAATGCAGAAGTTATACATAAACAAGAGAGAAACCCCTAGAGCACTCTAAGTAGGGAAGTGTAATGTGTGGCATAGTGAAAAAAAATAGGAAGAATATTAGTTGAGGTGTTCTATAGGATAGAGTGGCATGGAAAGAATGGAGGGTGTGTTCTGGTTTAGTGGAAAAATATGCTAGATACTGGGAATCTGATAAAACCCTACCTATCAACCATCTCTTTAGTCGGTGTAAAGGATTCGACCAGCTCTTTCTTGGGAGACAGCAGAGCTAGGGGCACTTCAAACGCCTTACGGACGGCTTAAACCATGTCAGCAAAGATCAGCCCTCTCTTGAGACTGGTTTGACGTGGGTAAAGGGGGAGACATGGGCTCTATTCTCTTTGTGAATGAAACATGGCTCCTAAAAGACTAAAGGAGAACAAAAATTATGAAAATATTTGTTAGAGAATCAGAAAAAATAATTAGAAAATAATTTGATAATCTTAATACAATATAGAAATTGTTTTATGAGTTAGAAGTAGAAAGATCTGGAGAGGACAATGTATCACTGGGGAATCCAAGATGGCTGATACGGTGTAGCCACAATAACTTACACTGCTCCGGGATATCAAAAGAACAAAGGATCGCTTCTCAGCCTTTTGGCTCAGATCAAGAACAAAAGAAGATTACATTTCCAGGTGTCTGACAGAATTTTCAGTGAAGAAGAAGAAAAAAATTACGACTCCAAGGATTGAGAAGAGGGAAGCCAGCCACCATCTTACCATATCAAGGGAGAAAGAAAGCATGGTGAGCCCGTTGCTCAGTTTCAGCTGTGAGGGGATTCCGCAGTCACTCACTGACTTCTACTTCAGCCTGAAGAGCTCATTGGGGGCTCAGCAACTGCCAGGCTTGCAGCAGGGAAGCTGTGCTACAGGAGAGCCTTTCCACCCCTCCCACCCACATAGAGGCCATGCACAACACTCCACACAGGAAAGTGGCGGACATGCCTTTGTTCTCCTACCAGCATCAGTTCAGAGTCAGGACAATGTGTGGGGCACAGGACAGCTCCCCAGCATCCTTCAACTGTGCGAGTTTCTAGACATCAGCCCCTGAACTAAATGAGCCAGGTGGATACTCCTAAGCTGCTGGGGCTAACACCAGAATCAGTCCAAAAAAAAAAAAAAAAATCTGCTCTCACCCTGGGAGATCTGGGTAATGACCCTAGTATACCCTGAAACACCAGGAATGTAACAATTCATTCTAAATTTCTCAGTGCCACTGGAATCTACCTGGTGGACATAGACAAGAAGCCAAATCTTCTGTATACATTTGTAATAACCATATAGGAATGAAACAGGGTTCAGTAAACATGCTCTCATACTAGGACAAGGGCTGTTGGTATTACAAGCCACAGCATCAGTTGGACTCTCCCATCAGGACCTGAGGAAGGCTCCATCTTCATCACACAGTCTTACAACCATACCAATTGGTGCCACAAACCCCAGCATCACTCGGGCATCAAGCAGGCAGCCACATCAGCACCAAAAACTATCAGATTCACCAGGGAGACTTACACCACACTCTCTGTAGGCCAAAGATACAAAGTCAAGGAAACCTTTATTCATCTCAAAGCCACACATCTATTCCTATTAACTGCAAGAGACTAGGCCACTCTGTCACTCAGAGACACAGATGACATTGACTAACACAAAATAAATCATTCAGAGACTTCACTCCTGGGCTCACTAGAACCAAAGTCAAACCAACACACCAAGTGATACCTTGAAATCCAGCTAAACCACTCATTATGCTCCAATGAAACCTACTCCATAAAGAAGAAGGGACAAGTATACCAGATGGGCAGAGAGCAATGTTGGGACACAAGAGACATGAAGAAGCAAGGTAAAATGACACCTTCAAAAGAACACAATAATCCTCTAAATTAGATCCAGAATTGAAGGGAATCCATGAAATGACAGATATAGAATCCAAAATAATGATTGTAAGGAAAGCCAATGAGATATGAGAAAATACAAATAGACAGATTAAAGAAATTAAGAAAGCAATGAATGACATGAATGAAAATATTACCAAGGAGATACAAATCATTAAAAGCCAAACAGAAATTTTGGAGATGAAATCTTCAATCAGTGAAATAAAATACACTATTGAGAGCTTTAACAGTAGAACAGACCAAGTAGAAGAAGCAATTTCTGACCTCAAGAACAAGAATTATGAAATAACCCAGACAAAAATAAAGAGAAAATAACTTAAAAGAATGAAGAAAGTCTAACTGAAATATGGGATACCACTAAATGACAAAATATTAATATTATATGAATTCCTGAAGAAGAAGGAAAGGAAAAAGGCATTGAGAACCTGCTAAATGAAATAATAATTGAAAAATTCCCAGGTCTTGAAAGAGGTATGGAAATTCACATATAAGAAACTCAAAGAACCCCAAGTAAACTCAACTTCTCAAGGCATATTATCCTCAAATTGTCAAAAGATAAAAACAAAGAACCCTAAATACAAAAGAGAAAAACATAAAGTCACATACAAAGGAAAACCAATTAAATTAACATCAGACTACTCAAAGAAAACCACAGGCCAAAAGAATGTATGTCGGGGGAGGGCGTGGACACTCACAACTCTGGACTCCACAAGTTGATTGCCTCCACACCAGCATTAAAGAATGAGAGGCATAGTACAAAGATAAAAGCCACCACAGCAAAAAAAACAAAAAACAAAAAACAAGCCCACAATGAGGATCTCCACAAATGCCAAATAACAAATGTAATAATTCAAGAAAATAGAATAAAATAACATGTAGTCCCCATAGGAACACAAGACTTCAATACTAGATTGTGAATATGACGAAACTAAAGAAACTCCAAAAATGGAATTCAAAAAATTGATCATAAGGTTACATAGATAATATTCAAAAGCAAATGCACGAACTACTGAAATCCATACATGACTTGAAAGAAAATTTCTCCCAGGAAATTGAGATTGTAAAGAGAAATTAAAATGAAATAAAGAATTCAATAGAACAAACAAACAAAAAAATGTAGTGGAAAGCCTTAACATCAGAATTGGTAAAGCAGAAGGAAGACTATCCAACTTGGAAGAAAGCAAAGGAAATTATAAAGTCAGATCAAATAAAAGAAGAGGACGCTGGTGCCGCGGCTCACTTGGTTAATCCTCTGCCTGCGGCACCAGCATCCCGGGTTCTAGTCCCAGTGGGGGCACCGGATTCTGTCCCAGTTGCTTCTCTTCCAGTCCAGTTCTTGGCTGTGGCCCAGGAAGGCAGTGGAGGATGGCCCAAGTGCAAGGGCCCTGCACCTGCATGGGAGACCAGGAGGGAGCACCTGGTTCCTGGCTTCAGATCGGCACAGCGCACCAGCTGCAGCACGCCGGTCATTGCGGCCATTTGCGGGGTGAACTAACGGAAAAAGGAAGACCTTTCTCTCTGTCTCTCTCTCTCTCTGTTTAACTCTGCCTGTCAAAAAAAAACAAAAACAAAAACAAAACAAGAAGAGGAAATTAGAAAACTAAAAAACACTGTTGGAAATCTACAGGATACTATCAAACGATACAACATACAGGTTCTAGTTGTTCCTGAAGGCATGGAAACAGATAAAGGATTAGAAGGCCTGTTTTGTGAAATAATAACAGAAAACTTCCCTAACTAGGAGAAAAAAAGGAAATCCAAGTACAAGAAGCACATAGAACTCCAAATAGACATGACCAAAAAAGATCTACACCTCGACACATAGCAATCAAACTTACCACAGTAAATCATGAAAAAAAGGTTCTAAAAAGTGTACTAGAGAGATGCCAAATACTTTAAGAGGATCTCCAATTAGACTCACAGTGGATATCCCATCTGGAACCCTTCAGGTTAGGAGAAAATGGTGAGATATATTCCAAGTCTTAAGAGAAAAAAACTGTCAACCGAGAATACTGTGTCCTGTAAAGCTCTCATTTATGAAACTAGGTGAAATAAAGACCTCCATGACAAAAAGAAACTGAAAGAAGTTGGCACCATCCTTTCAACACTACAGAAGATGATTAAGGATGTGCTGCACACAGAAACATGGTCATCCCTACTGGAAAAGGTAAAGGAAGCAAAGCTCCCAGTAAAAGTACAAAAGAAATCCAAAGTAAAAAATAGGAATATTTAAAGAATAATGGCAGGGAAAAGTTGTTACTTATCAATAGTCACCTTGAATATAAATGGCCTTAACTCTAGTTTAAAAACACAGACTGGATAAATGGATTAAAGAACAAAAGCCTATCTACTTGATTCCTAGAAGAAACACATCTCATCAACAAAGATGCAACACAGACTGAAAGTGAAAGGATAGAAAAAGATATTCCATGCTAAAAGAAGCCAAAAAAGAGCTGTCTTAACCATCCTAATACCAGACAAAACAGAATTTTTTTTTTTGTATAAAGCTTTTATTTAAAGAATATAAATTTCCAAAGAACAGCTTATGGATCACAATGGCTCCCCCCCCCACAACCTGCCTCCCTCCCCCTACCCTCCCCTCTCCCGCTCCCTCCCGCCCTCCGCCCACATCAAGATTCATTTTCAATTCTCTTTATACATAGAAGATCAATTTAGTACATATTACGTAAAGATTTCAACGGTTTGCCCTCGCATAGAGACACAAAATGATAATACTGTTGGAGTGCTAGTTATAGTATTAATTCACAATGTACAGCACATTAAGGACAGAGATCCTACATGATTTTTTTTTTAAAAATTGATTGTCTATGCAATTTCCAGTTTAACACCAAGATTTTTTAATCATTTGCAATCATCTTTATATACAGAAGATCAATTCAGTATATACTATGTAAAGATTTCACCAGTTTGCACCCACTCAGAAACACAAAGTGCAAAAATACTGTTTCAGTACTAGTAATAGCATTATTTCACATTGGATAACACATTAAGGACAGATCCCTCATGAGACGTAAGTACACAGTGACTCCTGATGTTGATTTAACAATTTGACACTCTTGTTTATGGCGTCAGTAATCTCCCTAGGCTCTGGTCATGAGTTGCCGAGGCTATGGAAGCCTTTAGGTTTCGCCGACTTCGATCTTATTCCGACAGGGTCATAGTCAAAGTAGAAGTTCTCTCCTCCCTTCAGAGAAAGGTACCTCCTTCTTTGATGGCCCCGTTCTTTCCACTGGGATCTCACTCGCAGAGATCTTTCATTTAGGTCTTCTGTTTTTTCCAGAATGTCTTGGCTTTCCATGCCTAAACTATTCTCATGGGCTCTTCAGCCAGATCCGAATGCCTTAAGGGCTGATTCTGAGGCCAGAGTGCTATTTAGGACATCTGCCATTCTATGAGTCTGCTGTGTATCCTGCTTCCCATGTTGGATCATTCTCTCCCTTTTTCATTCTATCAGTTAGTATTAGCAGACACTAGTCTTGCTTGTGCGATCCCTTTGACTCTTAGACCTATCAGTGTGATCAATTGTGAGCTGAAATTGATCACCTGGACTAATGAGATGGCCTTGGTACATGCCACCTTGATGGGATTGTATTGGAATCCCCTGGCACAATTCTAACTCCATCATTTGGGGCCGTTCTGATTGAGCATGTCCCAAATTTTACATCTCCTCCCTCTCTTATTCCCACTCTTATATTTCACAGAGATCACTTTTCAGTTAAAATTTAAACACCTAAGAAAAATTGTGTGTTAATTACAGAGTTCAACCACTAGTACTAGGATAAAAAAAAAAATACTACCATGGATAAAGTATTACATTGTACAACAACAGTCAGCACAAGAGCTGATCGAGTCACTGTTTCTCATAGTGTCCATTTCACTTCTACAGATAAAGGGTTGATAACCAGAATCTACAAAGAAATTAAGAAACTCCACAACATCAAAACAAACAACCCACTTAAGAGATGGGCCAAGGACATCAATAGACATTTTTCAAAAGAGGAAATCCAAATGGCCAACAGACACATGAAAAAATGTTCAAGATCCCTAGCAATCAGGGAAATGCAAATCAAAACCACAATGAGGTTTCACCTCACCCCGGTTAGAATGGCTCACATTCAGAAATCCACCAACAATAGATGCTGGAGAGGATGTGGGGAAAAAGGGACACTAATCCACTGTTGGTGGGAATGCAAACTGGTGAAGCCACTATGGAAGTCAGTCTGGAGATTCCTCAGAAACCTGAATATAACCCTACCATTCAACCCAGCCATCCCACTCCTTGGAATTTACCCAAAGGAAATTAAATGGGCAAACAAAAAAGCCGTCTGCACAGTAATGTTTATTGCGGCTCAATTCACAATAGCTAAGACTTGCAACCAACCCAAATGCCCATCAACAGTAGACTGGATTAGGAAATTATGGGACATGTACTCTACAGAATACTATACAGCAGTCAAAAACAATGAAATCCGGTCACTTGCAACAAAATGGAGGAATCTGGAAAACATCATGCTGAGTGAATTAAGTCAGTCCCAAAGAGACAAATATCATTTGTTTCCCTTGATTGGCGATGACAAAACAGAATTTAACACAAAAACTGTTAAAAAAAAAAAAAAGACAAATGAGTACACTATTTATGACTGAGGGATCAATTCAAAAGGAAGATGTGACTATTACATACATATATGCACCTAATAACAGAGCTCCTAGCTATTTTTTTAAAAAAAGTTAAGGAATCTAAAGGGAGACATAGACTCCTCAAATATAGTATTAATTGGGGATTTCAATACCCCACTTTCAGCAATGGATAGATCAACCAGAGAGACCTCAGATAGCTAAAGCAATCTTATACAACAAAAACAAACCCGGAGTCATCACTATACTTGATTTCAAGACATTCTATAGGGCAGTAAAACTCAAAGGAGCCCAGTACTGGCACAAAAACTGACCAATGGAACAGAAAAAAACTCCAGAAATAAATCAATGCATCTACAACCAATTTATCTTTGACAAAGGAGCTAAAATCAATCCCTGGAGCAAGGACAGTCTCTTCAAAAAACGTTGCTGGGAAACTGGACCTCTACATGCAGAAGCATGAAACAAGACCCCTACCTTACACCTTCCACAAAAATCTACACAAAATGGATCTAAGACCTAAATCTATGACGAAATACCATCAAATTATTAGAGAACAGTGGGGAAATTTACAAGACATCAGCATAGGCAAACTTCTTGGATAAGACCTCAGAAGCACAGGCAATCAAAGCCAAAACTGACAAGTGGGATTATATCAAATTGAGAAGCTTCTACACTGCAAAAGAACACTCAGCAAAGTGAAGAGGCAACCACCCAGGATGAGAGAAAGTATAGGAAACTTTGCATGATTGATAAGAAGAATATATAAAAAGCTCAAGAAACTCAACAGCAACAAAACAAACAATCCAGTTAAGAAATGGGCAAAGGACTTTAAGAGATATTTTTCAAAACAGGAAATCCAAATGGGCAACAGACACATAAAAAAATGCCTTAGGATCACTAGCCATCAGGTAAATGCAAATCATAACCACAATGAGGTTTCACCTCACCTTCTCACTGTCTGTAACTCTACCTCTCAAATAAATAAATAAAATCTTTTAAAAAAGAACTAAAAGAAGCAATCCTAAAATTCATATGGAATCACAAAAGACCCAGAATAGTCAAAGCAATCCTGAGAGGCAGAGTTACAGACAGAGAGAAGGAGAGACAGGGAGAGGTCTTCCATCCTCTCGTTCACTCCTTAGTTGGTTACAATGGTTGGAACTGGGCCATATAAAACCAGGAGCCAAGAGTTTCTTCCAAGTCTCCTATATGGGTGCAGGGCCCCAAGCAATTGGGCCATTTTCCACTGACTTCCCAGGCCATTAAGCAGAGAGCTAGATCCAAAGAAGAGCAATGGGGACACAAACTGGTGCCCACATGGGATGATAGTGCTGCAGATGGAGGTTTAACCTACTACACCACAGAACTGGCCCCATGTTTTTGTATTCTTCTGTTGAGGACATATTAAAATATTTTTTATGTATACAGTCACAAAATCAGACTGTCTTTCTATATCACTAAACACTAGAAAAAACTTTTACATATTTTGTGAGAAATATACCTTGTAAAAAAGCTATAAACCCTGTTATAGGTCCCAAGAAACTACTTTTGTGACAGAGAAATATATTATGTATTGCATAAAGATCCATGATTAATATTAACTCTAGGATTTTCATGGGGGAAACTACTATTCTAAAAAAATTAAATTTATTCTTCTTTTATCAGAATCTCTTATCCCCAAACGCAGAACATAAAATATAGTAGCATTACTGATAGAAATCCACATACGAAGCAAGTTGAAGTTCCACAATAAATTGTTATACACTGAATAAAGTTTAGGTATCAAAATGTCTACACAATGATTTAAAGCACAGAATATGCTTCCTACATAATCCTATTAAGGGAAAAAGACAAAAGAGGAACATATGTAAAGAATAACAAGTATGAATAGAATGTCAGACTAAATGTGAGGAATAAAGGAAACATACTTTCTTTTGTTTAATAATCTTCTGTGTCTAAATTTTCTATGATGAGCATACTGATAATCAGAATAAAATACACAGAAAGAAAAGAACATCAAATTTTGGCATTCTGTTGAAATAATTTGTGTAGTTTGCTATTTGGGATAGAATCCATTTGATGGATTCAGTTTTAGAATGCTCCTATTGAATATCTTGAAATCATCATAAGCCCTTTTTGGTCATAAATTATTCTGTAAACATATATAAATTAAATATTCCCTTTTAGTTCAGAGAGGAATTATATGCAGTATGCATGATTTAGTCGTTGGTTTTATTTGCCTTTTCTTTAACTAACATAATATGCTGACTTTTATATAAATATTTTGAAACTTAATCTGAAGTTTGTAAACAAAGAGAAAATAAGGGTACAGGAAGGACTGGTAAAGGTTCCATAATATGAAATAATTGACAGCAAGTTTAAAAGACTTCTATATTTTACATATCACCATCTTTAGGATTTTGTTAGAATACTTATTAGAGGAAAAAAGTTTTTTAAAAATTCTAGCTATGCAAAAAATAAATATTTGGTTGGTGAAATAAAGGGGATGAGAATGGAAGAAACACACTGGCACACACTAGGGCACATGATAGTGTCTGGTCACTCACATTCCACAGTGTTCCTATGAAATACTGTTCCCATAAACATTTCTGAAATCAATACACTTATACGTGAATGGATGAATGAATGAATAAGTGAATGAAATTCCATTTTTGTGAACTGCTAAAAGAATCTTAGAGAACTCTGAGTTTCCTTAATGTAAGTGTGTTTTGTTTTGCTTGTAAATAGTATAACTGCTTAAGCTAAATTGGATCAAATGAATTTTAATTTTAATTTTAATTTAATTTTAATTTTAATTTTAATTTTTAATTTTAAAAAGTTAAACAGAAACAAAAGAGTATTTTTGTTTTAGTTTTAAATCTAAGTTAGGCCTAAACCATGTTAAATTTCTGGTTTTATATATATAAAATTATACATGGTTTTTATTAGATCATTTAAAATAACTGGGATGATATAGGTTATTTAATTAGCCACAAACTAGAAAGCATTAACATAGTATTTCAAACATGTCAAAAAAAAAAAAAACCCTGTATTTACTTGGATCCAGCTTCACCCCTAAGTTTTCATGTGATTAATTGCTTTGAAAGAAATCAGCATAAGGAAAAATATTGTTTTGTGCATTGATGTATTGACGTATTCTGTTACATTCCATCTTTCAGAGGTATGGAAATTTGCTGTTGAAGCAAAGGGAGGTGGTATATCATATACTGTTTAGAGGCCTCTTCTCCAAAATATAATCCCTATCCTGGTGGTTTTGGGGAATGATTCAGAATGGAATAGTGCTTTATGATGGGACTGGAATGAGCTATTCTGCCATGACGACACAGCCCAAAGGCCTTTTCCAGATACCTCATGCCAATGCCTTCCGCTTGGACTTCTAGGGCTCCAGAACTGCAAGAAATAAATTCAGCTGTTTACAAGTTACCTATTCTGTCATGCCTTGTAACAACAGCAGTGATCAAACAAAACAATGACAGTGACATTGAGAGGAACCATCAGAATCTGAAAACAAATGGCCAAAGACCCTGAATATAAATTCTGACTTTTCACATTTAATAGCAATGTGATTGTGGGCATTATATGAAACTATGGACTTCAGTTTCCTACTGTTTATAATGGAAATAAATATTGTTGCTTCTTCAGCTGATGTTCAGAATGAAATGAGTAAACAAACTTTAATAACCAAGCACATTGCTATAATATGAATGAATCAGAAATTACCTTTCTCCCTCCCTTCTTCTCCTTCTCCTCCCATATGCATTTCTTGATATAATTGCTAAAATATAGAGATAAAAACACATTTTTGAAATATTTGGAGTGAGGTCAGCATGTAGAAAATGAGGGAAAATAGTATAATGATTAAGAATAAGAATAAGGGTGTCAGTGTAGTGGGGCGAGAGGTTAAGCCACCACCTGCAGCACTGGCAACTCATACTAGAGCACTGATTAGAGTCCTAGCTGCTTCACTTCTGATCCAGCTCCCTCTTAAGGCCCCTGGGAAGGCAGCAGAAGATAGCCCAAGTGCTTAGACCCCTGCCACCCAAAGGGAAGACCCACATAGAGAGTTCCTAGCTCCTGGCATCATCCAGCCCTGGCTGATGCTGGCATTTAGGAAATGAAGCAGCAGATAAAAGATCTCTTTCTGTCTCTGTCTCTCCTTCTCTTTCTGCCTTTCAAGTAAATAAATCTTTTAACAGGAAAAAAAAACTAAGTATAAGGTGTCTAAGTTTTAGGATGCTTCTTTAAAGCCATTTGTCACACATTTTATTTCATCTTCCCATAAAGTTAATATACAAACCTAAAATGGTGACATTCATAAGAAAAATAAAATAAATTTATATGATTTGTAAAAGAATACTCATGAATTGTGTGTGATTTGTTATTTATATCGATCTGCAAGCACTGCATTTAGATGAAATTATCTAAACTAAGATTTTTACTTTTTGTATATGCTATGTCTGAATATTTGCATCCCCCCAGCACTCCTGAGTTGAAACCTAATTCCCAACATGCTTATATGAAGAGGCAGGACCTCTGGGAGTAATTAAACGGTAACAGTGGAGACCTCCAAAAAGAATTGATGTCCTTTAAAAAGAGGCCTGAGGAGAATACTCACCCTTAATGTATTCATTACACCAAAGGTGCTATCTATGAGTAATGGACCCTCATCAGAGACCACATCTGCTGGCACCTGTGTTACATTTCTCAAGCTCTAAACTATGGGCGATAAATTCCTGTTGTTTATAAATTACTCAATCTAAGGTATTTTGTTTGAGCCACTGAAACTGAAAAAGAAAGTATGTACAAATAATTCTTTATAAATTTTACTTGCATTTGCCAATTTTTGGTTCAAAAGCCAAGGTAGGGGAATATTGTGGAACAGAAGGTTAAGCCACTGCTTAGGACACTCATCTCCTGGATCGAGAGTCCCTGGTTGCAGCCCTGGCTCTTCTGTGCTGCTGACCCAGCTTGCTGCTTATGTGCCTGGGAAGGCAGCAGCAGATGAATGCTCAAGGACTTGGGTTCCTGCACCCACATGGGAGGTGCAAATGGAGTTCTTGGCTCCTGGATTCAGTCTAACCTAGCTCTGACCACTTGTAGGCATTTGGGGAGTGAACTAGCATATGGAAGATCTTTCTTTCTGTCTCTATCAGTCAGTATCCTAAATATCCTAAAAATATTTTTTAAAAGTGATTTATACAAAAATAGCTGGAAAATAATGATAATTTTATATAAGATAAAAAAATACTAGGATTCTATTCTTCAGGACTAGCTCAGTCTTCACTGCAAGTCCACAGGATTATTTCAAGACTCACCATCTCCTTGTATTGCCAAATCCCACCTTCTATAAATACGAAAAAGATACAGTAAACAACAAATATGGGTTGAATTAAATATGTAATTAATAATACTCAGTATTTTCTTTCAAAACATATATATCTGTATTCCAGATTAATAAAGTAGAAAATATTTTGGCTGCAGGTCTTTTTTTAAGCATTCTCTGTATGAGTTCTTTAAATTGGAAAAGGTTATAGCACATTTCTTTGCCTTATTTAAGAAACACAGAACATCTTCTAAGTGCCTCTGGCATGAATGAACTATCTAAAAGCCTGGATATATGAGATACAAGTTTAATTTGATAGACAAAAGTTTAAAAGTAGAAAGTTAACTTTAGATTATACCATGCTCGTAGACACATAATCCTGTCTTTAATTGGTGGGAGACAAGTATTATCTGTAAGTGCATACATCAATCTTTAAAACTAATACCACTAGTTACAGTGACCCATAAAAGTGCCATCATGTCACAAAGGTGGGTGTTTGGTACAGTCATTATGGTGCCACTTGGGATGCCCACTTTCCATACCATCCAAGTGCCTGGTTAGAGTCCCAACTCTGCTTCTAATTCAGCTTCCTGCTAATGTATATCCTAGGAGTGGATTGCTCAAGGACTTGGGTCTCAATTACCCACATGGGAGACTCAGAGTGAGTTCCAGGCTCCTGTTTTCTGTCTGGCCTCGTCCCATCTATTGCAAGCATTTGAGGAGTGAGATAGCAGATAGATGATCTCCTCTCTCTCTCTCTTTCAAATAAATATTAATTAATTAATTAAAAGGAATGTCAGGGGCAGGCATTTGGGATACCTGCATCACATATCAGTCTCAGCTCTGCTTCTGAATCCAGCAACACCCTGAGAGGCAGCAGGTGACAGCTAAAGAACCTGCCACTCAGGAACCTGCATTGAATTCTCAGTTCCTGAGCACTTGGGGAGTGCTCTGTCTCTCACAAATAATATAAACAAATTTTTAACATTTTATTTATTTGAAAGGCAGTTACAGAGAGAAAGAGGAAAAGAGAGGGAGAACGGGAAAGAGAGACAGAGACAGAGAAAGAGAAAGAGAAAGAGAAAGAGAAAGAGACAGATCTTCCATCCACTGGTTCACCCCCTAAATGACCACATTGGTCAGGGTTGGGCCAGGCCAAAGCCAGGAGCCAGGAACTTCATCAAGTTTTCCCACATGGGTAGCAGGGGCCCAAGGACTTGAGTCATCTTCTGCTGTTTTCCCAGGCACGTTAGAAGGAGCCGGATTGGTGTAAAATCTCATGTATTTCATATATACAGATTCAGGAACATAGGAATACTTTCCACCCCACCCTCCTTCCTACCTACTCTCCCACCCTTCTTCCTCCTCCCTCTCTTATTCCCATTCTTATTTTTTACACAGATATATTTTCAGTTAACTTTATACTAATAAGAATAACCCTACACTAAGTAAAGAGTTCAACAAATAATATGAAGAAAAAAAATTGTTCCTCAACAGTTGACACAAGGGCTATTAAAAATCATCATGTTATCACTTCTCGGCCTTTTGGCTAAGATCATTTGTAAAAAAATCATCATGTTATAATTAAGGAATATTTAGTACTATAAGGGACAAAACTTAATTGCTTTTAAATAGTTGTGTTTTATAAAAACAAAACAAAACAAAAATCCCTCTACTTTAGGCCTCTACATTTTTGGTACTACAAGTGAGGATCAAAACTGATAACTAATTCATTAATGTCATTGATAGCAGATATAACATTGTCTAGGAAATGTTATGGCTTCTTAATACAACTTGAAATTCCAACAACTATTCCTGGAAACTATTTTCTGGAATGCATTTCATTATTTAGTTGCCTGCTGAGTAATTTCAGAGATGACTCATCTTACCCATTCTGTCACTCAACAATCCAGTCACTACCATGTTATGAGCTAATGATACATACTTAGATAAGAAAAGATTGCTCAGCTTCCAAGAGTCTCACAACTGATGGAGGGAGAGAGACATTTAAGCTGAAGTACAATCTGCTAAGCTCATAAGTTGGGAACTACACAGGGTACTACAAATATAGCAGAGTACTACAAATAATTAATCTTATCTGAATATTTTTTAAAAGCTCTTAAGAGGATATACCATTGACCCAAGAAATGAAAAAAAAGGCTAGGATTTCACTAAGCTAAGAGGTAAGGAGATATATCAAGCAAAGTGAGCAATGAAGGCCTTTTGCATTTATACATTTTTAAAAAGGCACAGAGAGAACTCCCATCCACTGGTTCTCTCCCCATGTTCCTAGGAGCTAGGAACTTAATCCAGGTCTCCCATGTGATATAGAAGGCAGGAACCCAATCACTTGAGCTATCACATCTCCCTCCAAAGGTACACAGTAGCAGGAAGTGGGAATCAGGAACAGAGCTCAGACTTGAACCCAGGCACTCTGAAATGGACTGCAGGCATCCCAAGCTACATCTTAACTGCTGTGTCAAATGACTGTTCAGACTTTTTCGTTGTAGAATTTGTAGATTTTTTTTTTTTACTTTTTCCACTTGATCTAGTAAGTGGGAAGGATATTTTGATACATGGTTAGGATACAAGATTTTCTTTTTCTTTTTAAATTCTTATATCTTTGAAAGGCACCGAGACAAACAGAAAGAGAGAGACAAACACTGAAAGAGGGTGTAGAAAACGAGGGCAAGCTTCCACCCACTGATTCACTTCCCCAAATCCCTGAAACAGCCAGGATTGGGCCAGGAGCTCAGGATGCAATCTGAGTACACCACATGGGTGGCAGGGACCCAAGTCTGAGCCATCACCTGCTTCTTGCCTCCCAGGATGCACATTAGCAGGAAGCTGAAATCAGGAGCAGAACCAATACCTGAACCTAGGTGCTCCAGTATGGAAGGTGGGCATCCCAGTTATAACAGCTGCACTAAATCCTCACCCCAAATTTCACTTTTACCCCAGGTCCAACAAGGTGCTGTGCAGGGGTCCATTTTCATCTCTGCTTTTAATTTGCTCTGGGATCCTGAGGGAGTGACCTAGCTCCTTTGTGTTGCAATGTCCATACTCAAACCAGGGATAATGAAAACCACCCTAAAAATGGAGTTATTGTGAGAAAAATAATTTGAAAGAGTTCTGTCAACTTAATCTACAGCTCCTACTATACCAATTTGTTCAATCTCAGATCATGTGCAACTCAGAGACATGTTATATCCATGTTCCAATCATCTATTTCATCCCACTCTATCAGAAATAGGCCATTGTACTCTTCCCTTAGCCTGCGGTTCTGAGCATAGATACACAGGTTTTACCACTAGACTGAAAGGATCTAAGGGCCCTTGATTTAAGAGTCTGCCTGAACAGTTATATTAAAGATACTGGGAGCTTTTAAAATTCAATGTGAAAGCTACTGCTTTAAATTTTGTTCAGGCTTGCTCCTGGATGCCCTATGGGTACATTTCCATATCCTCCTTCTTAAAATGCCATATATTATCCACAAAAGGAAGAGGTAAAATATTATATATTCCCTGAATACACACGAAGATATTCTGAATAGTCTTCTGAATCAGGTTTTAAACACACATCCCATTGCCTTTTCTTTAAGAATTACCAAGCAATTAGGTACGGAATAAAAAGTTATCAAGAAATGAGGCTTCAAGGAAATTCTCTCTCTCAGACACATACACAAAACACACACATCAAATACTGGCTCTTATTTCAGACCCACTTAAAAATTAATTCCCTCAAAGATGATCACTAACATTAAGCAGACTTAAGACTACATTTTATGTAATCTTTTAAATAATCCCCCTTGCTGCACTCTTACTCATTTCAGAACTACCCTTGACATGTCACTCTTCTTTGCTGAGATTCTAGGCTTTGTCTTCCTGTATTTGAATAGCTACTTTCTTTAACATAGTTTTGTGGTTTCTAGTAGTGCATTTTCTATTGCTAATAACACCATATTGCAGACAGGGTGTGTTGCAAAGAAAAGAGGTTTTATTTCGCTCCTCACTCTGGTCTGAGGTTCAGGGGCTGAATCTGGTGAGGATTTTCTTGCTGGCTGAGTCCTGAGGCAGCAGCACAGAACGGCACATGTCAAGAGACAGGGAGTGAGCCTGGGTATCTGCAGGTCTTTCTCTTACAATGCCACCAGGATTCAATCATGTGGACTGAACTTGGATGGCCCCATCTAATTCTAATCCCTTCTCAAAGACTCTATCTAAATACTGTAGTCAAATTAATTTTCTAAACTCTTAGAGCAGGTGCTGTGGCCCCATGAGTCAAGTCACTGCATGGGATACCCATATAACATATCAGAGTACCCAGGATCAAATTGTACCTCTGCTTCCTATCCAGGTTCCTGCTAATGCACCTGGGCAGGCAGCAAATGATGGCTTAAGTACTTGGGTTTCTGCAATGCATAAGCAAGACCCAGATGGCATTCCTAGCTCTTGGCTTTGTCCTGGCCCAGCCCTGGCTGTTGTAAGCATCTGCAGAGTAAACCAAGGTAGCCGAAATCCCTCTCTCTCCTTTGTGTGTGTGTGTGGGGGGGGGGGGGGGACTCTTCCTTTCACATAAATAAATCTTTTAAAAAATGTTTCTACTCTCTCACTGATAGGATTAAACTCCAACACGAATTTCAGAGAGGAAAAATCACACTCTAACAACAGTTTTGTGATTGTCTCAACAGTACAAGCTTCTTATTTTAATGTTTCTTGAAATACTAAAATTGTGACTGTTATCTCAAGACATGCAGTAGCATCAAGTTTTAACTTCCATCCCATGTCTCTTATATCCATTTGTCTACCAATCATTCACCCCTATTTCTCTTTCAATCCAACTTCTAGTTCTCATCCTTACAAGGCTCTTAGGGATCATCCCAGATATCCCAAAATGACAAATTTATTATTCTTTCAGTATTGGACACTACATCAGTTACCCTTGGAATTATCTTCTCCTTCACCTTCTAAGTACAAAGCTCCCTTGGTTCTCTTCTCCATGCTGGCTAAACTGTCATTCTTTATTTGATATTTTTCTTTCTATTTTAGTATTAGTGTTCTCTGCAATAGTATTCTCTTCTTGTCTTTTTTCTTCTTTACCCTAAGCTCAAATACCTCCTAAATTCCAGGTGAAAATTCTTTTATGTTATTACTGAAAGCCTTATTATTATTTTTTCTTACTACGACTACAATGGAACTCTTCATTTAAAGTGCCATCATCTTCCAAATCACCCAGCCACAAAATATTAGCATCATTTGTGACACAATGCCTTTTCCTTTATGCCAAATATTCCAGAATCCAGAGTTAAATCATGACACCTTAACATACGTAACACTACAAATATCTGAGATGCAGCTGAGTGACAACGAATCACAGAGTTAAAGCCAATCACAAATCTGATTAGGAACAGTATGACTTCTCATGACTATTTGTCTTTAACAAGGTTAATTCCTTACTGAAGAATGATGATGAAGCTGGTGCTGTGGCATAGAAGGTAAAGCCTCTGCCTATGGCACCGGCATCCTATATAGGTATTAGTTCAAGTTTCAGCCACTCCATTTCCAATCCAGTTTTCTGCTAATGCACCTGGGAAAGCAGTGGACGATGCCCAAATACTTGGGCCCCTGAATCAACACAAGAAACCCAAAAGAAGTTCATGACTTCTGGATTCAGATGGGCCCAGCTCTGGCCATTGCAGCCAGTTGGGGAGAGAACAAGTGAATGGAAGATCACGTTTTCTCTCTCTCTTTCTCTCTTCTCTCTCTCGCTCTGCTTTTCAAATAAATAAATAAATTTCTTTTTTAAAAAAGGAATGAGAACTCTGGCCTTAGAATCAGCCTTTAAGGTATTCGGATCCAGCTAACAAGCCCATGAGAGTTTTGCAGGCATGGAAAGCCAAGACACTGTGGCAAAAAATGACCTAAATAAAATCTCTGCGTGAGTGAGATCCCAGTGGAAAGAACGGGCCATCAAAGAAGGAGGTACCTTTCTCTGAAGGGAGGAGAAAACTTCCACTTTGATTATGGCCTTGTCTAAATAAGGTCGGAGTTGGTGAACTCAAGAGGTTTCCATAGCAGTGTATGACAAGAGCCTAGGGTGATTATTGACATCATAAATAAGAGTGTCAATTGTTAAATCAACAACAGGAGTCACTGTGCACTTGCTCCCCATGTAGGATCTCTGTCCTTAATGTGTTGTACTTTGCAAATTAATGATAAAACAAGTATTCAAACAGTAATTTGTACTTTGTGTGTCTGTGTGGGTACAGTCTGTTGAAATCTTTACTTAGTATTACTAAGTTGATCTTCTGTATATAAAGATAATTGAAAATGAATCTTGATGAAGATATATGGGATGGGAGAGGGGGTAGGAGATGGAATGGTTGCAGGTGGGAGGGAGGTTATGGGGGAAAACCCGCCATAATCCAAAATTGTACTTTCAAAATTTATATTTATTAAATAAAAGTTGAAAAAAGGAATAAGAGTTATGATGCTCCCTAAAAGTTTACTGTAGGCCAGCACCACGGCTCAATAGGCAAATCCTCTGCCTTGCGGCACCGGCACACCAGGTTCTAGTCCCAGTTGGGGCACCGGATTCTGTCCCGGTTGCCCCTCTTCCAGGCCAGCTCTCTGCTGTGGCCAGGGAGTGCAGTGGAGGATGGCCCAAGTGCTTGGGCCCTGCACCCCATGGGAGACCAGGAGAAGCACCTGGCTCCTGGCTTCGGATCAGTGCGGTGCACCGGCCGCAGCGCACTGCCTGCAGCGGCCATTGGAGGGTGAACCAACGGTAAAGGAAGACCTTTCTCTCTGTCTTTCTCTCACTGTCCACTCTGCCTGTCAAAAATTTAAAAAAAAAAAAGTGTATTGTAAAGATTAAACAAAGTAACACTTGAGAAGTTGAATTCAGTAAGATACTACAGAACCAATGGTATATACTATTCTTGTGCCATCTCTCTATTGTAACCTATTCCTCAAGAGTTACCTAAAAGATCCCCTCTGTCCACATATGCACCTGCTTTTTCTTCTGTCTAGAATACCCTGCTATCATGCTCCACTTACAGTCTACCCATCTTTCAATTTTTACCTGATTCTTGCTTCCAAGAAACCTTTGCTGATAAACTCCCCTTTTTCATACTAATATAATCTTCTTCATTTGAACAGATATATATATTACTTTGGATATATCTTTTTCTCCTCTATTGTAATAGCTCACCTAGACTATTACTAATTTTACCACATCTCTTCTCTTACTGACTCTTAGATAAAATTGTAACTTCCTGTGAAAACAATATCATTTTTCTCTTTTTTGTATCTGCAGTGCACAGCACAAAGCAGATGTTCAGTAAACCTCTGTGAAATGACTGATAATTTGAAGAACTGTAAATTAAGAATGCCTGGGGAGCCGGCACTGTGGTGTAGCAGGTAAAGCTGCTGCCTGCAGTGCCAGCATTCCATCTGGACTAGTTCAAGTCCCAGCTGTTCCACTTCCAATCCAGATCTCTGCTATGGACTGGGAAAGCAGTAGAAGATGACCCCAGTCTTTGAAAGCCTGCACACACATGGGAGATGCAGAAGCAGCTCCTGCCTCCTGACTTCGAATCAGCTCAGCTCCAGCCATTTCGGCCATCTGGGGAGTGAATCAGGAAGACCTATTTCCTTCCCTGCCTCTGACTCTCTGTAACTCTGCCTATTTTGCATATTCGCAGAGAGAGAGAGAAAGGGAGGGCACTTCAATGTTCTGGTTCACTCCCCCATTACCTATAATGGCTAAAGCTGGAATAGGATCAGAGTCAGGTGCTGGGAACAGGATCCAGGTCTGCCATGTGAGTGGTAGGGACTCAAATACTTTAAGGTATCACCTGCTGCCTTCCAGAGCTGACATGGGTGGAAAGCTGTAGTCAGGAGCTAGAATCACAAACTCTCATATAGCATGCAGGTGTCTTACCTGGCATCTTAACTACTACATCAAATGCCTGTACCATACCTCAGTTTTAAAGACACAAAATGTAACATGTGAGTTAACATCTTTTATGTCTTTACTATATAACAGGTTTATTTCTATTATTCTAATTAATATAATTTTCATGGCAATTCTACAAAGTATTCCCATTCTAATTATTCTAATTTAGAGGGGAAAAAATTTAGGTGTGATCAGTCTAGCTTATTGAAGGTTACAGACCTCTGTTTGAATCCAGAATATTTTTATTTGAGGCTATGGACTTCTTTTCTGAGTCCATGCATTCCTACCTAATAGGACTGAGGTCCTCTGCCTTCTACTACTCATTTGCAATTGTCATTATCTCCTGCTGCTTCCAAAGCAACTTCCAATGTCCAATATATGAGGTTACCCTCACATCTTACAAGGTACCATCTTAGAACATTGTTTCTAGAACTTAACTATGCATTATAATCACCTGGGAACCTTGGTAAAAACAGATTGGTGAGCCCCGTGTCCAAAATTTCAGATTCAACGGGTCTGGGTGGCAAAGAGAATCTGTAGTCCTAACATTTTCCCAGGCAATTTTGATGAGCTCATCTGGAGACCACATTCTGAAAATCTTTGCCTTAGTTCACACAAATCTATCTTATGCATGTTTATTTCTAGTTATTCTCAGTGAGGCTCTTGTCTGTTTCTTGATCACGATACTTCCACCCTCACCTACTATCTCTGGATGAGTCTCACTGCTCCTTCACCTCTGTTTGTTACCATGAAGCACCCATATTCTCACATGTTGTTATAACTGTAGATGTAAACATTCTGAAATGAATGTAAGTGTAACTTCAGCATAGCAAGTGATTCTTCGAACAGCTCCAGTACATAGCCCTATGTATCACATCTGATTTAATTCCAATGTAGGACAATTAACATTTTCAGGAGTGTGGTGGGACATTGTCTTGGATGTTACTTCTCCACTGTCACAATGTCTGCCAAATATTACCCTTGACACAGCTACTAATGACATTGTTCTTACTGTCACACTATTGTAATTGCTTCCATCCCATCCTCTGCTGCTTCCTAACTAAAAGGCTGATTCTTCATAACCAACCAGCATGATGGACACTGTGTCCTTTTTTCAAAGTTACTGGCATTAATGATTTGTGGGGCCAGTGCAGTAAGTGGTTAAACAGAAATGTGAAATGAAGAAGTAATAAGATTTGTCATTCAATTGTCTGATGTTACTCTACTGATGTCAAGGAGAGGTAAACAGAAAAACATGCATGGATCTTGTGAGATAAAAAAGGAGGAGAAAAATAAAAGATGAAGAAATAGTGCTTATTATTTATTGAAAAAAACAAAGCTGATTTGGCAGTTTAACAAACTAATTTGTGATCAAACTATAACAATTGCTAGCACACAGATATTGACAATGGCCTGGCTTGCAAATGTGCAACTTTCGGCCATATCATTTTCTAATTAGGAGATTTTTCCACTAGACACCCAGCCTATTACCACATCATAAAACCAAAGTGTATGATGCTGTGTTAATAACTTTAGAATGGCAGATGGTTTGAAAAATTTCATAGATTCTCACATAAATAATAATTTTTACTGGAGCTTGTTAGAAAATCTCACTGCGTTTACATCAGAAAGTGTACTCTATTTGTTTCTCACTGGTGGTTAACTAGAAAGAATTATTTCTGAGCTCTATCAGGTATTGGCCAAAGGGAAAGCAGCAGGTACATTTAAAATTATTTATCTTATTCACAGCTTACATAAGTGTGATGCAATTCTGATGTGTTTTCTAAAGAAGGAAGGAAAGGCATATCCTGCGGCTTCGGTTTCCTCTAGCTCCTCTCGTGTTACCCCAAAAATAACCTGACAAGTTCAAAATGAAGGAGTGATTACTAAAAATTACTCAGGTTATACTCTTCACTCTCCATTTAGTAATATTTTTAAAGATATAAATTGTCTCATGGAGATGAGGCCACTGCCAAATAATGTTTATTCTTTCTACAATTTGTTAACATGGATTAAATTTTGAGTAAGTTTCCTGTGTTAGTTCAAGGATGTGTAGATGTAGGGAAGAGGCTGTATTGACAATTTTTTCTAATAGTTTTATTGAGATATAATTCGCCTACTATAAGTCCATCTAATTAAAGTGTAAAGTGTAATGGTTTTTAGTATATTCAGACATATGTACCCATCATCCTGTCAATTTTAGAATAATTTCATATCCTCAAAAAGAAACCCATACCCTTATTTATCAACCCCATTTCTATCTCCCCACCCCTAAGCAACCACAATCTACATTGTGTCTGTACAGATTTGACCGGGCTGGACATCTCAGACAAATGGAATCATATGTGGTATTTTGTGACTACGTTCACATAGCCTAATGTTTTTAAGTCCACCATGTTTCAGCCTGTATAGGTACTTTATTCATGTTTATGGCTGAGAAATATTTCATTGTAGGGATATGTCACATTTCACATTTCCTTTATCCGTTCATCCACTAATAGACATTTGGGTAGTTTCCAGCTTTTGGATATGATGAATAGAGCTTCTACAAATATTCACTTGCAAGTGCTTGTGTGAATATAGGATTTTACTTCTCTTGGGTATATATGCAGGAATTCTTGAATCTTGAGTCACAAGACAACTTTACTTTAACCCTTAGAAGCTGCCAGACTGTTTTCCAAAGCTGCTGGACCATCTTATATTCACACTAACAGTGATTTCTCCAACTTCTCGACATTCTCACCCATTTGTTTATTTCTGAGTTTTTCATTTTAGTCATCTTGGTGAGTATGCTTATATACCTGTCTATATCCTTTGGTCATTTTTTCAGTGGCTTTTTTTTTTGTCTTCCTGACTTTTAAGAGTTCCTTTAGAATTTAAATACAAACCCCATATGAGATGTATGATTTCTAAATTTTTGTCACATTCTGTGTGTTGTGTTCACTTTTTTGATAGTGTGATATGAATTATAGAAGTTTTCAATATTGATGATGTCTTTATTAATTTCTGTTATTTTTGGTTGTACATTTACTGTCAGATCTATGAATTCATTGCCAAATCTTATTTCACGGAGATTGACACCTATGTTTTCTTCTAAGAACTCTATAGTTTTAGCTCTTTCATTTAGATCTTTGATCCATTTTGAGTAAACTTTTGCACCTACTGTGAAGTAAAGCTACCATATCATTCTTCTGCACATGGATTACAGTTTGTCCTGGCACAATTTGTTACAAACACAATTGTTAGCTGGCATTGCCATGGCAGCATCCTATATCAGAACATCACTTCAAGTCCCAGTTACTATGTTTCTAATCCAGCTTCCTGCTAATGTGCCTGGGAAGGCAGCAGAGGGTGACTCTAGTGCTTGGGACCCCACCACTGATGTAGGATACCAGGATGGAGTTTCTAGCTGCTGGCTTTTGCCTGGGCAACCTGGCTGTTACACCCATTTGGAAAGTGAACCAGCAGATGGAAGACCGATCTCTCTCTCTCTCTCTCTCTCTCTCTCTCTCTCTCTCTCTCTCTCTCTCTTTCTCTCTCTCTTCCTCCCTTCCCCCCCATGACCCTTCTCTCTTTCAAATGAATAAATAAAATATGTAAAAAAAGATGAAGAGATAATTGTTTCTTGACATATGAGTTCACTTCTAGAATAATTAAGATATAAGTATACCTACCCTTTGCAATACAACATTGTCCTGATTACTGCTGTTTTGTAGCAAGCTTTGACATCAGGAAATGTGAATCATCCAATTTTTGTATTCTTTTCTAAGATTAGTTTAGATATTCTGGATCCCTTGCGATCAATTTCACATGCATGTTAGGATTTTCTTATGCATTTCTATAAAAGAGCCAGTCTGAGACCGGCGCCGTGGCTCAACAGGCTAATCCTCCGCCTTGCGGCGCCGGCACACCGGGTTCTAGTCCTGGTCGGGGCACCGGATTCTGTCCCGGTTGCCCCTCTTCTAGGCCAGCCCTCTGCTGTGGCCCAGGAGTGCAGTGGAGAATGGCCCAGGTGCTTGGGCCCTGCACCCCATGGGGAGACCAGGAAAAGCACCTGGCTCCTGGCTCCTGCCATCGGACAAGCGCGGTGCGCCGGCTGCAGCGCGCCGACCGCGGTGGCCATGGGAGGGTGAACCAACGGCAAAAGGAAGACCTTTCTCTCTGTCTCTCTCTCTCTCTCACTGTCCACTCTGCCTGTAACAAAAAAACAAACAAACAAAAAAAAAGAGCCAGCCTGAATTCTGATAGAGATTGATTGAATTGAATCTTCACATCAATTTGGCAAATGCTGTCATTTTAAAAGTCTAAATCTTTCAGCCCATTAATTTGTGATGTTATTTCAATTATTTGGCTCTTTAATCTTTTAACAATGCTATGTAGTTTTCAGAGTATAAGTTTTGCATTTTTGTTGCTAAAATGTTCTTTTTAATATGGAGGATGGCCCAGGTGCTTGGGCCCTGCGCCCCATGGGAGACCAGGAGAAGCACCTAGTACCTGGCTCCTGCCATCGGATGGGCGTGGTGCACCGGTAGCAGCGCGCCATCCGCGGCGGCCATTGGAGGGTGAACCAATGGCAAAGGGGAGGGCCTTTTTCTCTCTCTCTCTCTCTCACTGTCCACTCTGCCTGTCAAAAAAAAAAAAAGAATTATTTAAAGTTCTATTTGCATTGTTCATTATGAGTTTAGAGAAATATTTTTATTAATATAAAGAGAACAGATTTCGGGCTGAGAGCGGCAAGATGGCGGAATAGGAAGAGAGCACACCGATAGTCTGGGGAGAGACAGTTTAATAAAAGTGGAGATACTGCAGGTTCAAGGAAGAGTAGGGGAAGAAACAGCAGAGGAAACCCTTCCGGAACTGGAGATTCACAGTGGACCTGTGTGGAGAGCGTGGGAGCCCACAATTTGGGACACCAGCAACAGATTCAACACACCAGCGCTGGAACGCGAGGTGAGCCGAACCTCAATAGCCTGAGATACCAGAAGGGAAGCGGAAAGAGGAGACTAGAGCGAACAAGGCTTGAAACCCTGCGGGGAAAAGTTCACCAGGCTAACTAGAAGAGAGAGAGAGAGAAGGAAAAAAAAAAGTGACCCATACGGACACGAGTTTCTCTCTCTCCGCTCACCTCTCAAAGGTGAGCAAGACAAAGAGCAGGCGCCATTTTGGACATACATCATAAGTAGGGCAACCTCGAGTCAGCACCGGCCCCGAGCCTAGCAGAAAAACCTGACTCTGGGTGGGAGGGATGAAATAACAGGAGATTAGAACCTGATGAATGTGTGGTGCTAATGAACTGAGACTGAGAAAAAAGAGACGGTGGGGGAGAGAACACAAGGAAATCACGAATTCATGTGAGTACTCTCCAGAGACACTACAGTTCAGTAGCCTTGGCAGCCCAGTGGGAGACTACAGGAGAATCTGAGCCCACACTAAGGGCCGCAAAGATTCCCTCTCTGGTCCTTGGGAAAGAGCTTCCGATCTCTGGCTCCTGTGGGTATATCATTCGCCTGCTAACTACCCCCAATTCCATTCAGTTGTGTGGAATTACTTCCCTTTTGAACCAAAAAAAAAAAAAATAACAGAAAGAGATTTACCATGCCTAACCTGGGAGTGTCTCCTTTGACACACCCTCAACCCTGAGGAACCAAACAGAGCTCTCAGGCCACACCCATCTCAAGCCTCTAAGGCTCCATCAAAAGCAGACAGTCCACTTAATCTAAAGTCACAGTATAAGAAGGAAAAATCACCACAGTGAAGAAACCAATATGCCAAACAACAAACGCAAAAACTGAGGTAATAAGAACAAGGAAGACACTATGGCGTCCCCAAATGAAAAAGACACCCCAATTCAAGATTACAAAGATGATGAGATAGAAGAAATGCAAGAAGCGGATCTCAAAAAATTGATAAGAACACTAAGAAGTACTCAAAAACAAATTCTTGAACTACAGAAATCCTTAATAGACAAGGTAGAAAATCTCTCTCATGAAAATGAAATATTAAGGAGGAATCAAGCTGAAATGAAACAACTAGTAGAACATGAAACTGTGATAGTGACGAGAAATCATAATGAAGTGAAGAATTCAATAGATCAAATGAAAAACACATTAGAGAACCTTACAAACAGAATGGGTGAGGCAGAAGAGAGAATATCGGACTTAGAAGACAGAGCAGAGGAAAATATACAGTCAAACCAAAGACAAGAAGAGGAAATTAGAAATCTAAAAAATATTGTTGGGAATCTACAGGATACTATTAAAAAACCCAACATTCGAGTTCTAGGAGTTCCTGAAGGCATGGAGAGGGAGAAAGGATTAGAAGGCCTTTTTAGTGAGATAATAGCAGAAAATTTCCCAGTTTTGGAGAAGGACAGAGACATCCTAGTACAGGAAGCTCATAGAACCCCTAGGAAACATGACCAAAAGAGATCCTCACCACGACACGTTGTAATTAAACTCACCACAGTAGAAACAGAAGAAACAGGCATGCTTGATTGTGTTCTGGATTTTCAGACTAAATGGTAATATGAAAAATAAGTAGATAGATAGTAGATATATGAACATATATGCAATACAGCACAACTGAGGTCATTATATAATCAACAATGATATAATAACTTTCATTAATAATTCCCTGTTGAGCATTTTAGGTCTCTATACCATTAACAACTTTTTTATCTTAAACAAACATAATTAGTTCTGTGATTTTCTTTGTTTACTCCCAGAAAGAACAGGCAGTTATACCATGCATATATTTTCAACATAAGTTAAATTATGAACAATTATATGATACACTGACTCAGTAAGTTATTCATATTAAATTGTATTCTCTCAGAGATAACCATTAATTTATTCTGACATGCAAATTTTAATAATATAATTTTCATAAGGCAGTCAATAATTCATTGTTATATTCCTTTTTATATTTCAAGTACACATATACACACACAAGTTTTGTAACACTGTATTAATCACATAGTAAACAGAATGGTATTTTTATTTATCCTGAGTTCTCATTTCTCCAACATACTTATCCCTCTTAAAATTTATTCTAAAGGACAATTTGGGGGAGAACATTTAAAATTTACTTTTTAAGCAATTCTGAAGTATACAACGCATACAGTCAGGCAGTGCAGTACATCTTTCAAACTGATTCCCATTTTCTAGCTAAACTTTGTACCCTTTGAATGACATATCCCCATTCTCCATCACTCCCCCAATCTCTACTCTAAGAAGTCCCTGATGGACATGTTAATTAGTATCTGCTTTAATCATTCCATAATGTAATACCAAACCAAAAAAAATCCCATTGTGACCCATTGTGTGTGTGTATATATATATATATATATACACACAATATATGCAATTGTTGTGCCAAGTAAAAATTAAATATACAATTGTTGTGCCAAGTAAAATAAAAGGAAAATTTTGAAGATGTCAATTATGATTTCTACCAGGGGATATCTTTCAAACAGGAAATTTAACAACTAAGAAATGCCATAACTTGTAAAGTCACAAGAGTTATTTTATATTTTTAAAATAATTATGGAGAGCTCATTGTTTCTTATAAATATATCAATATCACAAATACCATGCTAATAGTCAATATACTTCAAAATATAAAAGAAAATAAAAAGTGTGTCTTCTAAAAGCATGGAATGATGTAGGTGGATACAAGGCTGTAAGAAGTGACTTGATAGTATACTGCTGTAAGAACTTCACTTAGCCTAAGCATAGCCAAGATGCTGGGGCCTGGTCCCAGGTACAAAGAGGGCTAGTGGAAAAAACCAATGAGCTCGCTTAGCGGAGATGACTGGAACAGGTTCTTGTAATCATGCAAGAAAGAATTCAGACATGCACAAGAGAGAGGAGTGGTCAGCAAGATTGAATGGGGTGGGGCATCCATCAGAATGGAAGGGCACCTCTCCAGACAGGACTAGAGAGTGCCTAGTTGGCACTTAGACCGTGGTTTCTAAGGGAATGGGGCCCTATTCTTCGCACTGCTTCCTTCCCTCACTTCCTGGACAAAAGATTTGCTGATTATGAATTAGGTATAATTCCTCCCAAGTTTTTATTACCTAGTATTAGACTCGAGGGACCCCACCTGGTACCAGGCAAAAACAATTCCCCCAGGTACCCTCCTTGGGGAAAGTTTCACTGCACACTGCTATCAGGCTGAGAAGCCTGCCTCATGCTGAGGCAGAAGGGGTCCCTTTGCAAGACTGGGACCACCTGCAGAGCTCCTGGGGGTATGGGCAGGTCTTTGTAGTATAAAATACTAGGCTGTTTCTAAGGTGTGCTTCTAAGGCTCCTACATTCATTTTTTTTTTAAGATTTATTTTTATTTATTTGAAAGAGATACAGAGAGAGGCAGAGACAGAAAGAGAGGTCATCCATCTGCTGGTTCATTCCCCAGATGGCCACAACTACCGGAGCTATGCCAATCTGAAGCCAGGAGCTTCTTCTGGGTCTCCCACATGGGTGCAGGGGCCCAAGGACTTGGGCCATCTTCCACTGCTTTCTCAGGCCATAGCAGAGAGCTGGATCGGAAGAGGAAGAGCCGGGTCTCAAACCTGTGCCCATATGAGATGCCAGCGCTTCAGGCCAGGGCTTTAACCCACTGCACCATAGCACCAGCTCCAGCTGCATTCATTTTTGAAGAAACTTTTGTTTTCAGGCCCTGGCTCACAAATAGGCTAATTTCTAACTTCCTAACAGTTTCAACTATGTAACAGTTTCAACTATGTAACCCCTCCCCATTCTACCTGCCCAGCAACAGCCACCCATGAATACCTCCCCCTCCCATTGCTTTAAGTGTCCTATTGCATTTAGGTTGTGACTCCAGGGTTGCTCAATGCATGAGGAACTGGGAAAAAAGGAATCCCTGCATAATAGGCATAAAAGGGGCTGAATGAGGGCGATGCCTGCTTCCAGGAGTATCAATGAACACCTAGCTTTCTGCTTCCTTTGTGATTCTGAGTCTATCTTTTGGTGGGCAGGTAGTCTCAGGTGGGCTTATTTCCCACAAGGCCAATAAGAATTTCATGTCGACTAGTAGTTTTACCATTAATTCTCATAGTACAACACATTAAGGACAGAGATCCTACATGCGGAGCAGGTGTACAGTGACTCCTGTTGTTGATTTAACAATTGACACTCTTATTTATGACGTCAGTAATCACCTGAGGCTCTTGTCGGCTGTGTGGGTGGAGTCTGTTGAAATCTTTACTTAGTATATACTAAGTTGATCATCTGTATATAAAGATAATTGAAAATGAATCTTGATGAAGAATGGGATGGGAGAGGGAGTGGGAGATGGGATGGTTGCAGGTGGGAGGGAGGTTATGAGGGGAAAAGCCATAACAATGCAAAAGTTGTACTTTGTAAATTTATATTTATTAAATTAAAAAAAGAATTTCATATCGAAAGGAACAAAGAGTAAAAAAACACCAAGTAATAAGTGAATATGTGAAATGAGATTGCAGTTTCTGGCTTCAAAAGAACTGTCAAAGACCTGCTGTTCACCTCCTGCCAATGCTCCACAGGCTGCTGAAGTCTGTACTTTAAATGTACTTACATTTTCATAGCAGTGAAGCCAATTGCTGAGTTCTGTGTCAGTTTAACTTTTGATTATTTGCTCAACTAGTAAGAGAAAATACAGTGAATAAATCCAAAAATTATAACTAAAATGGTATTTCATTTCAATTAGTGAACAACTTATTCTTTTCTACTCACCCCCAAAACCAAATATTACAAGCTTAGTGTAAATTTATCATTACACACAACAAAATTTAGTCAGAAAATATTCCTGAATAATATTAATATATGAGCACCAGCTATGGCCACAAAAACATGTGTTGGCATAACATGGACAAAATACAGAGGTACTGACATCTGCTGGAACTCAGACTCACAATTATCAAATTCAAATACATTTTGCAGTACTTTCATATACTCTATGACACTACAAAAGAACTTGAACTGATACAGTAGTTATTTTAAAACACCTGTTTGTTTTGAAGATGTACCATTAACTATTTTCTTTCTTCTCTTTAAGCTTTTTTTTTTTTTTTGAAAGGCAGAGTTACAGAGGGGCGGTGGAGAGACAGAGAGAGGGAGATCTTCCATTTGCTAGTTCACTCATCAAATAGCTATAATGGCCAGGACTGTGCAAGGGCAAAGCCAGGCATTTTTTCTGGGACTCCCACGTGGGTGTAGGGACCCAAGCACTTTGTCCATCTCCCGCTGCTCTTCTAGGCACATTGGTAGGGAGCTGGGTTAGAAGTGGAGCAGCCACATCTTGAACCAGTGCCCATATGGAATGACAGCACTGCAGGTAGCAATCTGCCAGCTCCTAACTATTTTCTAATTGAGGGGTATTAGGTAAGGTCTGTGATGATGTTTTTTAGATTAATAGATCATAGTACTATAAAGCATAAATACCAAGTCCTATATGTTCAAGTTTCTTTCAATTTTTGCATACTGATGAAAAACAGCAAGTGCATCCCAGTGGTATCTCTATGTTGATCAATATATATTGAAGGTTTCTCCAAAACCATAAAGTAAAAAGTTACATTTATAACTCATAGGGCATCTGCTACATAAAGGTGCAAGTGGTGAATTAACAAAGAATTGAAGTGGCATTACTGCTCTCTTTCACGCACCATTTGTATTGCATTCAATTCTCATTTGCATCCTGTATATCAGACTTCCTGTACCCCTGGAGCTCCCAAGGCTTCTGACAGTAACTTAAAGATTAAGACTGTGATCAGTGTTGATGGAAGCTTGCCACAGCAGAAATAGCTGGAAGTGCTCCCTGTTTACAGATCTACCGCTAATGGTTTCCTCTCCAAATCTAGAAGAAAAATCAGAACGTTCTTTGTTCACATGAAGCACAGAACACAGAATCAACCAAACCCTTCACTGATTTGGGTTTTTAATCTTAGATATTTGAATTCTGATTATTCCTAAAGTGTGCAAGTCTCAAGAATTTGTGGGGAGAAAAGCACTACTATTTCCATTTGAAGGGACATGGGTGCTATCTTGGGGACCTGCAGGAAAGAAGGCCAGCACTTCCTGTAATGGAAAGACACTAAGGCCAGCCAATGAGGATTAGACACTCCTCAACCCTTAACCCCCATGCCTGTGTCTATAAAAGGAGCCCTCCCAACCTCTGAGGAAGGTCTTCCCTGGCCCCCACCCTGTTGGGACTGGTGAACCTTGCCCAGGAGCAGAATCACAAAAAAAGCCTGTAAATTGATTCATTTGGCTGTGAAGATTTGATACACGCTGGACACCTTGCAATGGGTAATTATAAAATAGAAATCTTAGTAGTGAAATAGTTAGCACCTTCCATACAGTGATAATGAATTAAAATATTAACTGGCTGTTTTAGCAGATAAAATTTAGCAACATTTTTAACTTAAATTAAATTGTAAATATTTCTTTTACTATAAAAATTACCATAGTCCTTAAATCAAATTTTGTTTTGTTCCTCATAAACTTGCTATACCCAACAAAATTTGTTGAGGGTTAAATGAGCAGAATGAAGCATAATGAACCAAGCCAGAAAAATCAGAAAAAAACAAAAATAACTATTCATTAATTGATAATTTGGAATAATAAATTATACATATTACATATACAAAATGAACCAATTATACATTGACTTGGTATCTAAAATCTAAGTAGGCATTTTGGCCTAGCAGTTAAAACATTTGTGTTCCATATTGGAGTACCTGGGTTTGATTTCTGGCTCCAGCTACTGATTCCACCTTACTGTCCATGCAAATTGTGGGAAGAAGCATTTGATGGCAAATAGATGGGTTCCTGACACCCATATCTAAAACCTAGGCTGATTTCCCATTCTGCCTTGGCCTGGTGCAGCCATAGCAAACATCTGAAGAATGAACAAGCAAAAAGGAACACACTCTCTGCCTGTCAAGGAAAACAAAATAAAGTAAATAAAAGAAGATTCTTCACATCATTATATGAACTAAAATTTCTTGCTTACAAATGATTGTGGACGTGCAGGTAGAAAGGACAGATTATTTGCCTATGGGAAGTTGAAATCTAAGAAGACATTCCTCTTGCCACAGTATAAAACTACAATGATGGAATAAGGATCTTCCCAATTCCAGTGTACAGCCGAAATATTTACCACAACATGCTCCTCTGATTCAGTATTTCTTATGAATCTGGCAGGAACTTCACAGGTTAGACCCTGTTTATTCTGAAGCATAAGCAGGCCTAATGTAAGTCCACTTCATATGAACTCCCCATTGAGTTAATAAGCCAGTCCAATAAGGCTGAGATGCCCAAATGTCAGGATATATGCTTTGTTCTCCATTCTAACCTCTATCCTTTTGTAGAGAAGAGAGCTCCAAAAATAGGAAAAGGGGCAAAGTATGAAGGGTGGAGAGAGAAGAGATTAGTCTTTCATGAGCTCATTTTGCATATTAAGTGCTATTGTCATTTACTCTTTAAAATCCAGATTCTTTCCCTAAAATACAGCTACAGCCTTCTGCTGCAAGGAAATGTCCTTAATCCGCACTGTGGAACAGATAATACACATGACTTAGAGGTTTTTTTCCTCCTCAGAACTTGGCATTTATATCTGACAATACTGAATATATCCTGCTTCATATTACAGCCATTCGTTAGAGCTATTTCTCTGCTACTTTGGGAACATTTCTGGGGCCTCAGTGACTCTCTTTGCACCTCTGGAACATCTAATATTCAATAATGTAAATTTTTTTCTTTCTCCATGCTAGTTGATCAGTCTGTGCTGTTTCTGTTGTCTCCTCTTCTTACAAGAACACTAGTTATACCACTACCCACCACATTGATCCTATTTAAACTCAGTTTCCTTTCAAAGTCTTATCTCCATACTCCTGCATTCTGAGGTGCTGGGGTACATATGAATTTTTTTAGAAGATTTATGTTATTTATTTGAAATTGTTTGTATTTAAATTGTTTGTACTTTTGGAACTTAACAATTAACTTTTCCAGGTTTTAAACATATATTATAGGATATTAATATGTACAAACATTTTTTGAATTTTTATCACTTCTGGCCCCAAAATATTACTTTTCTGAAAGAAGGAGACATTGCTCATACCAAGACTCCAGACAAAAATGTGAGCTTATACATTAAGAATTTAACTGCACAGCCAACAAATCAAGTTTCAAACATTAGCAGCCTTGGGTATTTTTGGCATTTCTTAGACCTTGTGTGTTAAGTTGTTCACAAATAAGGAACATTAAGAGGATAGCTGTGTTCTGTCAAGGGGCAATTACTTTTAAAATAAAAAGAAAGAAGAGGCCGGCGCTGTGGCACAGCGAGTTAAAGCCCTGGCCTGCAGGCTTTATGGACATATGGACACCCGTTTGAGTCCTGGCTGCTCCTCTTCTGATCCAGCTCTCTGCTAGGGTGTGGGAAAGCAATAGGAGAAGGCCCAGGTCCTTGGGCCCCTGTACCCTCATGGGAGACCTGGAAGAACCTCCTGGCTCCTGGATTTGGATTGGCACAGCTCCAGTTGTTGCAGCCATCTGGGGAGTGAACCAGCAGGTGGAGGATCTCTTTCTCTGTCTCTACCTCTCTCTGTAACTCTGTCTTTCAAATAAATAAAATAAATCTTTTAAAAAATTAAAATAAAAAATTTTTTTAAAATAGAAAATAAAATAAGAAAAATTGAAATGCAGCTAAAGGTTGAGTAGAATTAAAGAAGGAAAAATACCTGGTTATTTTAAAATGCACCAGCTAGGTATACTTTCCTTATATGTTGTTTATTATCTTGAGAGCTACTAACACTTCACTACATATACAATGCAAAAGCAAAAAAAGAAAAAAGGAACTCGCTCCAACTCTAAATATACAATACAGAAAAGCCTGGCAAATAGATCTTTCTCCTACCTAAATCACATCCACTTCCTGCTTTTGCCAGATAACAATGCCAACACTTTGAAAAGAGTGACAATGAGTAATCTGACTTTATCTGATCATTTTTAAACATCAAAATGATTATGAGAGAACTACTTACTATCTACAAATGAATTTCATCTTCACATATGCCGACATGACATTTGTTAACATCAGAAGATATGTATGATCAATGTTTTAAGAGACTATACCGTTCCCACTTTAAAGCAAATATGTTAATAGAAAATAAGATGTTAAGTGAAATTCTACATTTCTTTTGTTGTCTAATGAATATTTACTAAGTTTGAAGATACTAGAGATATTTTACATTATCATAGCAACTTAATTTGCATATTGAATTCAAAATCCATTTCCCTTGGTTTTCATATTAATAATAATGGAAAGAATACATGATATATACAAACACTGCAGTCTTTCACTTTTTAGCACAAACATTAACAATTCTCAATTATTGAGGGTTTGCTATTTTCTAAGTACTATGTTAAATGCATAAATACAGACTGTATCTACCAAAAGACTCTTTTAAAGAACTATTTCACTCATTATGTACATAAAAAAATGATAGATTGTGGGTGTGTTTTTTTCCTTAACACCTGAGAGACATAGAGAGAAGTGAGAAGCTACCATTGGCTGGTTTACATCTACCCCCAATATTGCAATATTCTGCCTTCCACCCCTACACCCATACAAAAACCAGAAGCTGGATACTCAACCCGGGTCTCCCACATAGGTGGCAGGAACCCAGTTATATGAGTAATTACGGCCACCTCCCAGGATCTGCATCAGCAGGAAGCTACAGAAAGGTGCCAGAGCTGTGAATCAAATGTGTGACAAGAATGTCTTAACCACTAGGCCAAATGCCTATCCTAGAATTACATTTAAAAAAACTCAAAGTACATATGAGTAACTGATAAATGCACAATATAAATCCAGATTTGTCTGAATTCAAAGTCTGTGGCTGTAACCAGCAAGTTACCACCCAAGGCTCCCACTACTCCTCCCCCAAGTATGCATATGAAGAAGGAATGAATTGTCTGAGATAATCACAGGAATGCAAGTCACAGATACTTTATGTGAGGAGCAGGCCAAAGGTCCAAATCTGTTCCATCATCAATACCTACCTCCATGGAGTCCAATATATCGATGCCTTCCTTCCAGTATATTGATGCCTTCCTTCTCTGAACTTTGATAGAATTTATTCTCTAATCCACATATTATAGCACTGAATTGCATATTACCTTGTTATTCTGAAGTTCCATATGCATCTGTCTTGTCTTCCCATATTTATTTAGAACTTATATTTAGATTGCTATGAGATTATACCATCTTTTGTTATGTGCCCATTAGTCTAATAAAATAGCAATATGCCCAGCTTGCTCTTTAATAAACATGTTGCCGACTTGCATATGTTGTTGATCCATTGTACAGACACTAACCAGAAAGCCACATTGGTTCTGGTGTATTATATTAAATCACCTTGCTACCTAGAAAAGAAATTAGAATTAGATTATTTTTTTTTTTATAAAGCTTTTATTTAAAGAATATAAATTTCCAAAGAACAGCTCATGGACCACAATGGCTCCCCCCACACACAACTTCCCTCCCTCCCCCCACCCTCCCCTTTTCCCGCTCCCTCTCCCCTTCCATTCACATCAAGATTCATTTTCAATTCTTTTTATACACAGGAGATCAATTTAGTACGTATTACGTAAAGATTTCAACGGTTTGCCCTCGCATAGAGACACAAAATGATAATACTGTTGGAGTACTAGTTATAGTATTAATTCACAATGTACAGCACATTAAGGACAGAGATCCTACATGATTTTTTTTTTAAAAAATTGATTAATTGTCTATGCAATTTCCAGTTTAACACCAAGATTTTTTTTTTTCATTTGCAATTATCTTTATATAAAGAAGATCGATTCAATATATACTATGTAAGGATTTCATCAGTTTGCACCCACACAGAAACACAAAGTGTAAAAATACTGTTTCAGTACTAGTAATAGCATCACTTCACATTGGATAACACACTAAGGACAGATCCCCCATGAGACGCAAGTACACAGTGACTCCTGATGTTGATTTAACAATTTGACACTCTTGTTTATGGCGTCAGTAATCTCCCTAGGCTCTGGTCATGAGTTGGCGAGGCTATGGAAGCCTTTAGGGTTAGCCGACTTCAATCTTATTCCCACAGGGCCATAGTCAAAGTGGAAGTTCTCTCCTCCCTTCAGAGAAAGGTACCTCCTTCTTTGATGGCCCCGTTCTTTCCACTGGGATCTCACTCGCAGAGATCTTTCATTTAGGTCTTCTGTTTTTTCCAGAGTGTCTTAGCTTTCCATGCCTAAAATATTCTCATGGGCTCTTGAGCCAGATCCGAATGCCTTAAGGGCTGATTCTGAGGCCAGAGTGCTATTTAGGACATCTGCCATTCTATGAGTCTGCTGTGTATCCTGCTTCCCATGTTGGATCATTCTCTCCCTTTTTCATTCTATCAGTTAGTATTAGCAGACACTAGTCTTGTTTGTGTGATCCCTTTGGCTCTTAGACCTATCAGTGTGATCAATTGTGAGCTGAAATTGATCACTTGGACTAATGAGATGGCCTTGGTACATGCCACCTTGATGGGGTTGTATTGGAAACCCCTGGCACAATTCTAACTCCATCATTTGGGGCCGTTCCGATTGAGCCTGTCCCAAGTTTTACATCTCCTCCCTCTCTTATTCCCACTCTTATATTTCACAGAGATCACTTTTCAGTTAAAATTTAAACACCTAAGAATAATTCTGTGTTAATTACAGAGTTCAACCTCTAGTACTAGGATAAAGAAAAAAAAAATACTACCATGGATAAAGTATTACATTGTACAACAACAGTCAGCACAAGATCTGATCGAGTCACTGTTTCTCATAGTGTCCATTTCACTTCAACAGGTTTCCCCTTTGGTGCTCAGTTAGTCATCGCCAATCAAGGGAAACAAATGATATTTGTCTCTTTGGGACTGACTTAATTCACTCAGCATGATGTTTTCCAGATTCCTCCATTTTGTTGCAAGTGACCGGATTTCATTGTTTTTGACTGCTGTATAGTATTCTGTAGAGTACATGTCCCATAATTTCCTAATCCAGTCTACTGTTGATGGGCATTTGGGTTGGTTCCAAGTCTTAGCTATTGTGAATTGAGCCGCAATAAACATTGCTGTGCAGACGGCTTTTTTGTTTGCCAATTTAATTTCCTTTGGGTAAATTCCAAGGAGTGGGATGGCTGGGTTGAATGGTAGGGTTATATTCATGTTTCTGAGGAATCTCCAGACTGACTTCCATAGTGGCTTCACCAGTTTGCATTCCCACCAACAGTGGATTAGTGTCCCTTTTTCCCCACATCCTCTCCAGCATCTATTGTTGGTGGATTTCTGAATGTGAGCCATTCTCACCGGGGTGAGGTGAAACCTCATTGTGGTTTTGATTTGCATTTCCCTGATTGCTAGGGATCTTGAACATTTTTTCATGTGTCTGTTGGCCATTTGGATTTCCTCTTTTGAAAAATGTCTATTGAGGTCCTTGGCCCATCTCTTAAGTGGGTTGTTTGTTTTGATGTTGTGGAGTTTCTTAATTTCTGTGTAGATTCTGGTTATCAACCCTTTATCTGTTGCATAGTTTGCAAATATATTTTCCCATTCTGTCGGTTTCCTATTCACTTTCCTGACTGTTTCTTTTGCAGTACAGAAACTTTTCAATTTGATGCAATCCCAGTAGTTAATTTTGGTTTTCAGTGCCTGTGCTTCTGGGGTCTTTTCCAAGAAGTCTTTGCCAGTACCTATGTCTTGCAGGGTTTCTCCTATGCTCTCTAGTAATTTGATGGTGTCGGGTCGTAGGTTTAAATTTTTAATCCATGTTGAATGGATTTTTGTGTAAGGTGAAAGGTAGGGGTCTTGCTTCATGGTTCTGCACGTGGAAATCCAGTTTTCCCAGCACCATTTATTAAACAGACTGACCTTACTCCAGGGACTGGTTTTGGATCGTTGATCAAATATAAGTTGGCTGTAGGTGTTTGGATTGATTTCTGGAGTTTCTATTCTGTTCCATTGGTCTATCCATCTGTTTCTGTACCAGTACCATGCTGTTTTGATAACAACTGCCCTGTAGTATGTCCTGAAATCTGGTATTGTGATGCCTCCGGCTTTGTTTTTGTTGTACAAGATTGCTTTAGCTATTCGAGGTCTCCTGTGTCTCCATATGAATTTCAGCATCATTTTTTCCAGATCTGAGAAGAATGTCCTCGGTATCTTGATTGGTATTGCGTTGAATCTGTAAATTGCTTTTGGGAGAATGGACATTTTGATGATATTGATTCTTCCAATCCATGAGCATGGAAGATTTCTCCATTTTTTGGTATCCTCTTCTATTTCTTTCTTTAAGGTTTTGTAATTTTCATTGTAGAGATCTTTAATGTCCTTAGTTAAATTTATTCCAAGGTATTTGATTGTTTTTGTAGCTATTGTGAATGGGATTGATCTTAGCAGTTCTTCCTCAGCCGTGGCATTGTCTGTGTATACAAAGGCTGTTGATTTTTGTGCATTGATTTTATATCCTGCTACTTTGCCAAACTCTTCTATGAGTTCCAATAATCTCTTAGTAGAGTTCTTTGGGTCCCCTAAATAAAGAATCATGTCGTCTGCAAAGAGGGATAGTTTGAGTTCTTCCTTCCCAACTTGTATCCCTTTAATTTCTTTTTCTTGCCTAATAGCTCTGGCTAAGACTTCCAGCACTATATTGAATAGCAGTGGTGAGAGTGGGCATCCCTGTCTGGTACCAGATCTCAGTGGAAATGCTTCCAACTTTTCCCCATTCAATAGGATATTGGCCGTGGGTTTTTCATAAATTGCTTTGATTGTATTGAGGAATGTGCCTTCTATTCCCAGTTTGCTTAGGGTTTTCATCATGAAAGGGTGTTGAATTTTATCGAATGCTTTCTCTGCGTCTAGTGAGATAATCATATGGTTTTTCTTCTGTAGTCTGTTAATGTGGTGTATCACGTTGATTGTTTTGCGAATATTGAACCATCCCTGCATACCAGGGATGAATCCCACTTGGTCTGGGTGGATGATCTTTCTGATGTGTTGTTGCAGTCTATTGGCCAGAATTTTGTTGAGGATTTTTGCATCTATGTTCATGAGGGATATTGGTCTGTAATTCTCTTTCAATGCTGCATCTTTTTCTGGCTTAGGAATTAAGGTGATGCTGGCTTCATAGAAGGAATTTGGGAGAATTCCCTCTTTTTCGATTGTTCTGAATAGTTTGAGAAGAATTGGGGTTAGTTCTTCTTTAAATGTCTGGTAGAATTCAGCAGTGAATCCATCTGGTCCTGGGCTTTTCTTTGTTGGGAGGGCCTTTATTACTGATTCAATTTCTGACTCACTTATGGGTCTGTTTAGGTTTTCTATGTCTTCCTGGTTCAATTTAGGTAGGTTGCATGTGTCCAGGAATCTATCCATTTCTGATAGGTTTCCCTGTTTGCTGGCATACAAGTCCTTGTAGTAATTTCTGATGATTCTTTTGATTTCTGTGGTGTCTGTTGTTATATTTCCTTTTTCATCTCTGATTTTACTGATTTGGGTCTTTTCTCTTCTTTTTTTAGTTAGTTGGGCCAATGGGGTGTCAATCTTGTTTATTTTTTCAAAAAACCAGCTCCTCGTTTGGCTGATTTTTTGTAATGTTTTTTTGGATTCAATCCTGTTGATTTCTTCTCTGATTTTGATTATTTCTCTTTTTCTACTAGATTTGGGTCTAGTTTGCTGCAAATTTTCTAGATCCTTGAGATGCATTGAAAGCTCATCTATTTGGTGCCTTTCCAGTTTCTTGATGTAGGCACCTATTGATATAAACTTTCCTCTTAACACTGCTTTTGCTGTATCCCATAAGTTTTGGTATGTTGTGCTGTTATCCTCATTTACTTCCAGAAAATTTTTGATTTCTCTTTTGATTTCTTCAGTGACCCATTGTTCATTCAGGAGCATGTTGTTCAATCTCCATGTGTTTGCATATGCTCTAGAGATTCCTGAGTTGCTAATTTCCAACTTCACTCCCTCATGGTCTGAGAAGTTGCATGGTATGATTCTAATTCTTTTGAATTTGCTGAGACTTGCTTTATGGCCTAATATGTGATCAATCCTAGAGTAGGTTCCATGTGCTGCTGAGAAGAATGTGAATGCTTTCTGTGTAGGATGAAAAGTTCTGTAGATATCTGTTAGATCCATTTGGGCTATAGTGTTGTTTAAATCTACTGTCTCCTTGTTGATCTTCTGTCCTGTCGATCTGTCAATATCTGTGAGTGAAGTATTGAAGTCCCCCAGTACTATTGTGTTGGGGTCTAAGTCTCCCTTTAAGTTTCTTAACAAATTTTGTAAATAAACCTGTGGCCTGTAATTAGGTGCATATACATTGAGAATTGTTATATCTTCCTGTAGTATTGATCCCTTAATCATTATATAGTGCCCCTCTTTGTCTCTCTTAACAGTTTTTGTGTTAAAGTTTATGTAGTCCGATATTAAGATGGTTACACCCGCTCTTTTTTCATTTCTGTTGGCGTGGTATATCTTGTTCCATCCTTTTATTTTCAGTCTGTATGGATCTTCGTTGGAAAGATGTGTTTCTTGTAGGCAGCAAATAGATGGTTTTTGTTCCTTAACCCAATCAGCCAATCTCTGTCTTTTAACAGGACAGTTTAGACCTTTAACGTTCAATGTGACTATTGATAAGTGGTAAGTTTGCCCTGCCATTTGCCAGATATTTTCTAATGTATGCTTTGAATTCCCTGTGATCTTTTGCCGTGAGGTTCCCTTCGTTTACCTTCTTTCATGTTGATGGTCGTGTTTCTGTGTTTCTGTGTGTAACACGTCTTTAAGTATCTTTTGCAGGGCTGGACGAGTGGCAACAAATTCTTTCAATTTTTGTTTGTTATGAAAGGTCTTTATTTCACCTTCATTCACAAATGAGAGCTTTGCAGGGTATAATATTCTGGGCTGGCAGTTTTTCTCTCTAAGTACCTGGGCTATGTCTCGCCATTCCCTTCTAGCTTGTAGGGTTTCAGTTGAGAAGTCAGCTGTAAGTCTAATTGGAGATCCTCTGAGAGTAATCTGCCGTTTCTCTCTTGCACATTTTAGGATCTTTTCTTTTTGCTTCACTGTGGTGAGTTTAATTACAATATGTCGTGCAGAGGATCTCTTTTGGTCATGTTTATTAGGGGTTATATGAGCTTCCTGGATTAGGATTTCTCTGTCTTTCTCCAAGCCTGGAAAATTTTCTGCTACTATCTCCCTAAAAAGGCCTTCTAATCCTTTCTCCCTCTCCATACCTTCAGGAACACCTAGAACCCGAATGTTGGGTTTTTTAATAGTATCCTGTAAATTCCCGACGATATCTTTTAGTTTTCTAATTTCCTCTTCTTGTCTTTGGTTTGACTGTTTCCTCTCCTGTTCTCTGTCTTCTAGGTCCGATATTCTCTCTTCTGCTTCACCCATTCTGGTTTTAAGGCCCTCAAGATTGCTTGTCACTTGATCTATTGAATTCTTCAATTCATTAAGATTTTTTGTCACTCTCGTAGCTTCTTGTTCTACTAGTTGCTTCATTTCATTTTGATTTCTGCGTAGTGCTTCATTCTCGCGAGAGAGATTTTCTATCTTATCCATTAAGGATTTCTGTAGTTCAAGAATTTGTTTTTGAGAACTTCTTAATGTTCTTATCAATTCTTTGAGATCTGCTTCTTGCATTTCTTCTATCTCCTTATCTTCATAATCCTGACTTGGGGTGTCTTTTCCGTTTGGGGTCATCATAGCGTCTTCCTTGATCTTGCTCCCTCGGAATCTGTTTTTATTTGGCATTTTTTTTCCCCTCACTCTTTCTCTGGGTTGTCAAGGTAACGGAGTTTGTGTGCGCGGTGTGTTCCCAGTTTTTGGATCCCCTTCAGGTTTCTACAGCCTCGGGTTTTTGGTTCCGTCTGCCTCAGTGATTGGCGGGCGGGCGGGCGGGCAGGCGCGCCTTGTCCCACTGCGTTTAATCTAGCTCGAATTAGCAGGGTGGGTGACGAGAGAGGCTAGTGTCCGTGCAGGCTCGCCTCAATTGTGCTGCTTCCCCCGTGGCGTCTGCTTCCCCCCGCCAGTGTCTCGGGATCCCTGTATCGGCCCCCGTTCAAGCGCTCAGTTCCAATGGCGACTGTGTTCCGCCCGGGTTCCGGTTCAGCCGGCGGGCGCTCGCCGTCCCACTGTGTTCAGTCTAGCTCGAGTGAGCAGGGTGGGCAACGAAAGAGGCTAGTGTCCGTGTGGGCTCGCCTCAACTGTGCTGTTTCCCCCGTGGCGTCTGCTTCCCCCCGCCAGTGTCTCGGGATCCCTGTATCGGCTCCCGTTTAAGCGCTCGATTCTAATGGCGACTGTGTTCCGTGCGGTTCCCGTCCCTCCCGGCAGCTCCCGTGCCACTAAGGCACGATTTGCCGTTCGCAAACTTACTTTCCCATAGGTCCTCTGCGTCTCATTCACTGGGTCCGGAAGAATTTCCACTGCATTTTTTTCCGTGAGATTTTTCCTGAGGCTACAGTAACTCTGTTTTTATTAAACTATCTTTTTGCGGACTGCTAGTGCGCGTCCTCACTAATCCGCCATCTTGGCTCCCAGTAGAATTAGATTATTGTTGAAGATGCCTTCCACTGATATAAAGTCAATTATTCCATACATTGGCTGTCCTCTTCACCCTCAATCCAGTCAGCAAGAATGCAACCCATCTATGGAGAGGTGGTCGGGCAGTTAGAATATTTTCTTTTTTCTATCATTTCCCACTAATATTATAAGCAATTCTCCAGATTTACTTTAAAAGGAAAGCAGTATTCCCTAGAGAAGACAGCAAAGAAGATGATTGCCAGAGTATCCTTAGAGGTATAATTATGAGCCTGTGAAAGGAACACTCTGGGACTCTTACTTTTTCCTCTGTTTATGACAGCTTTAACATACTCCAGTCCCTTGATTCCTGTCCTGCTAATGGTATAAAGATCACAGTATTGCTAAGTCTCATATAGTCTTCCTGATTTATTAAATTGCATCTCCGAAAGCTATTCTGAGCATACCACAACCCATTTATTTGATTATTTAACATTTTTTGATCATGTGTTTCTTGTTTATTTATTTGAAAAGCAGACACACACACACACACACACACACAAAGGGGCATGAGGAGGATGGAAAGTGAGATTTCCCATCTTATAGTTTACTCCCCAAATGCCTGCAATTGCCCAGGCTAGGACAGACCAAGACAAAAACTCAATCTGTGTTTCCCATGAAGGTAGTAGCAATCTAAATACTTGAGTCACCATCGGCTGCCCCCCAGGGTATACATTAAAAGGAGCCAGAATTGGGAGTGGAGCTGGGACTGAAACCAAAGCACTCTGATATGGGATTCCTGCATGGCATCCCAAGTGGCTTCTTAATAGATACAATAAATGCCCATCCCATTGCATTTCTTACCTTATACATTTACACCAGTGGGAAAGCTAAATTTCCTGCTTATAGAAGCTATTTGAACAGGTGACACAGTCATGGTTCACTGTCCTCCCAAAATGACAACAACACAACTTTTGTATTTGAATAAGCTGACTTGGCCACATGCTGCTGACTTCTCACTAACCTAATTAACCTAATTCTCTCCTACAGTCATCAAGCTCACCTCTTAAAGAACATAAAGAAAATGAGAAACTTCTAGTCAGCTCTCATATTCTCTACTATTTCAATAAAATCCAGCAGTGATGAACATGAACGATGAAAGTTTTATTTTACAAAACATAAATCCACAGATCTCCCTGACTTCATGATACAACATCACTTTAATGTTTGATAATTTCATCCAATATGTGTTACATCCTGCTACTATAAGATCGAGTTCTCCTCAGTTTAATGTGAAAAATAAAAATTTGAATCCCTATCCACCCCTACATTTACTCCAAATTTGCTATTTCTTCATATACATTCTTTTTTTTTTCTGATACATATATATTGCTCTTTCCCAAAGCTCTGGCCTATCTTTTGATTATCTCAGTCTACCACAGAAGATTCCAATCATTAACTTTTTCTGAAAATGAGACAATCTCAATCTCAATCTAAAATCAAATTCAGAGGATATTATGTTAACATGCTGGTACTTCAACTTTTTTTTTTTTGACAGGCAGAGTGGACAGTGAGAGAGAGAGAGACAGAGAGAAAGGTCTTCCTTTTCCGTCGGTTCACCCCACAATAGCTGCTGTGGCTGGCACACCGTGCTGATCTGAAGGCAGGAGCCCGGTGCTTCTCCTGGTCTCTCATGCAGGTGCAGAGCCCAAGGACTTGGGCCATCCTCCACTGCACTCCCGGGCCACAGCAGAGAGCTGGAATGGAAGAGGGGCAACTGGGACAGAATCCAGTGCCCTGACCGGGACTAGAACCTGGGGTGCCGGTGCCGCAGGTGGAGGATTAGCCTATTGATTCGTGGCACCGGCCTCACTAATGTATTTTCATCAGAAAGCTCATCATACACATTTCTAGTCTATTAGGTAAAAGCCTAAAAATCCCTAAGGGATTAGAATTCCTTCAGCTCTTTCCCCAACATGCATCCATTCAACAGCAGATCTGAACTAAACAATGATAACACTGAAATTGTGAACAGTGAAAACAGTTGAATGCTACCAGACATTTAAAGAAAAACTAACTCTAATTCTTCTCAAACTATTCAGAACAATCGAAAGAGAGGGAATCCTCCCAAATTCTTTCTATGAAGCCAGCATCACCTTAATCCCTAAGCCTAAAAAAGATGCAGCATTGAAAGGAAATTACAGGACTGCGCCTCAGGTCACTAGGCTAATCCTCCGCCTGTGGCGCCAGCACTCCGGGTTCTAGTCCCATTCACTCCTCTTCCAGTCCAGCTCTCTGCTGTAGCCCGGGAAGGCAGTGAAGGATGGCCCAGGTCCTTGGGCCCTGTACCTGCATGGGAGACCAGGAGGAAGCACCTAGCTCTTAGCTTGGGATTGGCGCAGCATGCCGGCTGCAACGCGCTGGCCACAGCGGTCATTTGGGGGGTGAACCAATGGAAAAAGGAAGACCTTTCTCTCTCTCTCTCTCTCTCTCTCTCTCTCTAACTCTGCCTGTCAAAAAAAAAAAAAAACCAACAACAAAGGAAATTACAGACCAATATCCCTGATGAACATAGATGCAAAAATCCTCAATAAAATACTTGCCAATAGAATGCAACAACACATCAGAAAGAACATCCACCCAGACCAGGTGGGATTTATCCCTGGTATGCAAGGATGTTTCAGTGTTCACAAGTCAATCAATGTGATACACCACATTAACAAGCTGCAGAAGAAAAACCATATGATTATCTCAATAGATGTAGAGAAAGCATTCGATAAAATACAACACCCTTTCATGACGAAAACTCAAAGCAAATTGGGTATAGAAGGAACATTCCTTAATATAATCAAAGCAATTTATGGAAAACCCACAGCCAGCATCCTATTGCACAGGGAAAAGTTGGAAGCATTTCCACTGAGATCTGGTACCAGACAGGATGCCCACTCTCACCACTGCTATTCTATATAGTTCTGGAAGTATTAGCCAGAGCCATTAGGCAAGAAAAAGAAATTAAAGGGATACAGGCTGGCGCTGCGACTCAATAGGCTAATCCTCCGCCTGCGGCACCGGCACACAGGGTTCTAGTCCCATTCACTCCTCTCCAGTCCAGCTCTCTGCTGTGGCCTGGGAAGGCAGTGGAGGATGGCCCAAGTCATTGGGCCCTGCACCTGCATGGGAGACCAGGAAGAAGCACCTGGCTCCTGGCTTCGGATAAGTGCAGTGCACCGGCCCTCGCTTGCCTGCTGCAGCGGCCATTGGGGGGTGAACCAACAGAAAAGGAAGACCTTTCTCTCTGTCTCACTCTCTCTCGCTGTCCACTCTGTCAAAAAAAAAAAAAAAGAAATTAAAGGGATACAAGTTGGAAAGGAAGAAATCAAACTATCCCTCTTTGCAGATGATATGATTCTTTATTTAGAGGATCCAAAGAACTCTGCTAAGAGACTATTGGAACTCATAGAAGAGTTTGGCAAAGTAGCAGGATATAAAAGCAATGCACAAAAATCAACAGCCTTTGTATACACAGGCAATGCCACAGCTGAGAAAGAGCTTCTAGGATCAATCCCATTCACAATAGCTACAAAAACAATCAAATACCTTGGAATAAACTTAACCAAGAACGTTAAAGATCTCTACAATGAGAATTACAAAAGCAACCACACTTCCTTATGCCTCTTATAGAAGGCACTAAGCCAAATCTTGAGGGCTTCACCCTTGTCAACTATTCACCTTCCAAATGCCCGATATTCTAATTCCATAATTGGGAGTTAAGATTTCAACAGAAGTATTTTCAGGAGACAGAGAAGCAGTAGAAAACACACTTGGAGAATGATTGTTCTAAAGCAAGACCTACATTAAAGATATCTACAATGAAAATTACAAAATCTTAAAAAAAGAAATAGAAGAGGATACCAAAAAATGAAAAAATCTTCCATGATTATGGATTGGAAGAATCAATATCATCAAAATGTCTATTCTCCCAAAAGCAATTTATAGATTCAATGTGATACCAATCAGAATACCAGACATTCTTCTCAGATCTGGAAAAAATGATGCTGAAATTCATATGAAAGCACAGGAAACCTCAAATAGCTAGAGCAAGATTGTACAACAGAAACAAAGCCAGAGGCATCACAATACCAGATTTCAGGACACACACAAGGCAGTTGTAATCAAAACAGCATGGTACTGGTACAGAAACAGATGGATAGACCAATGGAACAGAACAGAAACACCAGAAATCAATGCAAACATCTACAGCCAACTTATATTTGATCCAGTATCTAAAACCGATTCCTGGAGCAAGGACAGTCTATTCAATAAACGGTGCTGGGAAAACAGGGCTTCCATGTGCAGAAGCATGAAGCAAGACCCCTACCTTACACCTTACACAAAAATCCACTCAGCCTGGATTAAAGACATAAATCGATGACCCGACACCTTCAAATTATTAGAGAATATTGGAGAAATGCTACAAGATATAGGCACAGGCAAAGACTTCTTGGAAAAGACCCCAGAAGCACAGGAAGTCAAAGCCAAAATTAACAACTGGGATTACATCAAATTCAGAAGTTTCTGTACGGCAAAAGAAACAGTCAGGAAAGTGAAGAGGCAACCGACAGAATGGGAAAAAATATTTGCAAACTATGCAATAGATAAAGGATTAATAACAAGAATCTAAAAGAGATCAAGAAACTCCACAACAACAAAACAAACAATCCACTTAAGAGATGGGCCAAGGACCTCAGTAGACATTTTTCAAAAGAGAAAATCTAAATGGCCAACAGACACATGAAAAAATGTTCAGGATCACTAGCAATCAGGGAAATGCAAATCAAAACCACAATGAGGTTTCACCTCACCCTGGTTAGAATGGCTCACATTTAGAAATCTACCAACAACAGATGCTGGAGAAGATGTGCGGAAAAAGGGACACGAACCCACTGTTGGTAGGAATACAAACTGGTGAAGCCACTATGAAAGTCAGTCTGCAGATTGCTCAGAAACCTGAATATAACTCTACCATACAACCCAGCCATCCCACTCCTTGGAATTTACCCAAAGGAAATTAAATTGGCAAATAAAAAAGATGTTTGCACCTTAATGATTATCGCAGCTCAATTCACAATAGCTAAAACCTGGAATAAACCTAAATGCCCATCAACAGTAGACTGGATAAAGATATGTACTCTATAGAATACTATACAGCAGTCAAAAACAATGAAATCCAGTCATTTGCAACAAAATGGAAGAACCTGGAGCACATCATGTTGAGTGAAATAAGCCAGTCCCAGAGGGACAAATATCTTATGTTCTCCCTGATCGGTGACAACTACCGAGCACCAAAAAGAAAACCTGTTGAAGTGAAATGGACACTATGAGAAACAGTGACTTGATCAGCCCTTGTCCTGACTGTTGATAAACAACTTAATACTTTACCCCTTTTAGTATTTTTTTGTTCTACTTAGTACTATTGGTTGAACTTTGTAATTAACACACAATTATTCTTAGGTGTTTAAATTTAACTGAAAAGTGATCCCTGTTAAATATAAGAGTGAGAATAAGAGAGGGAGGAGATGTACAATTTGGCACATGCTCAATCTAACTTGCCCCAAATGGTAGAGTTAGAAACGTGCCATAGGATTCCAATTCAATCCCATCAAGGTGGTGTGCACCAATGCCATCTCACTAGTCCAAGTGATCAGTTTCAGTTCATAATTGATCATAATGATAGGATTAAGAGTCAAAGGGATCACATAAACAATACTAGTGTCTGCTAATACTGATAGAATTAAAAAGGAGAGAACGATCCAACATGGTAAGCAGGATACACAGCAGACTCATAGAATGGCAGATGTCCTAAACAGCACTCTGGCCTCAGAATCAGCCCTATGCATTCAGATCTGGCTGAAGAACCCATGAGAGTATTTTAGGCATGGAAAGCCAAGGCAGTCTGGCAAAAAAAAAAAAAAAAAAAGAAACCAAGAATAACAACAACAAACCCTAAATGAAATATTTCTGCAAGTGAGATCCAAGTGGAAAGAACAGGCTATCAATGAAGGAGGTACCTTTCTCTGATGGGAGGAGAGAACTTCCACTTTGACTATGACCTTGTCTAAATAAGATCAGAGTCAGCGAATTCAAAAGGCTTCCATAGCCTTGGCAATTCACGACAAGAGCCTAGGGTAATTACTGCTGCCATAAACAAGATTGTCAATTTGTTAAGTCAACAACTGTGGGGACCCATGGATACACCTGTCATGGGACCCCCCATGCTGGGCTTGGCTTATAGCAGTAATGCGGATGTAGCAGCTGATTGAACTTTCCATCTAGCTGAGGATCGTGGTAAATAACAAGATGGCGCAGATGCCCTGCCTGCTGCATAACTCCACAGCTGAGCGTGATCAAGTGCCGGATTGGAGAGCTCCGTGCGTGGACTGTGATTGATTGACTGTGATTGGTTGAATTCTGTACATAAGCGGACCGTGGGAGAAGGAACGCACATGCCAGCTTTTCCCCTTAAGGAACGTGCGCGCCATCTCTCCCCCTTCTCCCGGTCCCCCACTCTCTTTCCCACTCGTTCTAAGTAAAAGCTTACTGAAGTCCAATTAACTGCGAGCAGCATCATTCCTTTTGCGGCCAAAGGACCGACAAACAACAGGAGTCCTTGTACACTTACTCCCCATGTAGGATCTCTGGTGTACAATGTGAATTAATGCTATAACTAGTACTCAAACAGTACTTTACACTTTGTTTCTGTGTGGGTGCATACGGTTGAAATCTTTACTTATATACTAAATTGACCTGTTTATAAAGATAATTGAAAATGAATCTTGAGGTGAGTGGAATGGGAGAGGGAGCGGGAGATGGGAGGGCTGCGGGCAGGACGGAAGTTATGGGAGGGGGGACCACTGTAATCCATAAGCTGTACTTTGGAAATCTTATTTTTTACTTTTATTTAATAAATATAAAATAAAGTCAATTGTGGGCCGGAGCCGCGGCTCAATAGGCTAATCCTCCACCTTGCCGCGCCAGCACACCGGGTTCTAGTCCAGGTCGGGGAGCCAGATTCTGTCCCGGTTGCCCCTCTTCCAGGCCAGCTCTCTGCTGTGGCCAGGGAATGCAGTGGAGGACGGTCCAAGTGCTTGGGACCTGTACCCCATGGGAGACCAGGAGAAGCACCTGGCTCCTGCCATTGGATCAGCGCGGTGTGCTGGCCGCAGCGAACCGGCCTCAGCGGCCATTGGAGGGTGAACCAACGGCAAAAAGGAAGACCTTTCTCTCTGTCTCTTTCTCTCACTGTCCACTCTGCCTGTCAAAAATAAAAAATAATAAAACGTCAATTGCTTCATACATAGCATCATAAACATCTAGATTATGAAATTAAAAACATAATACCATTTACATTAGTAACCAAAAAAGTGAAATATTTAGGTGTAAATTTAACAAGATATACTTAAGACCTAATATAGGAAAAATATACAACTCTTTCAAACTTTTCAAAGTCTATATAAATGTAGAGACCTTCTAAATCATAGATAGGAAGATTATTTTAAATATTAAGACATCCCTCCTGCTAATATGAATGAAAGGTTCAACGCAATCCCAATAAAAAGCCCAGCAAATTATTTTGTGGATATAAGAAGCAGATTTTTTTTTTTTAAAACAGGCAGAGTGGATAGTGAGACAGAGAGAAAGGTCTTCCTTTTCTGTCAGTTCACCCTCCAATGGCTGCCGTGGCCGGCGCGCTGCAGCCAGCGCACCGCGCTGATCCGAAGCCAGGAGCCCGGTGCTTCTCCTGGTCTCCCATGCGGGTGCAGGGCCCAAGCACTTGGGCCATCCTCCACTGCCTTCCTGGGCCACAGCAGAGAGCTGGCTTGGAAGAGGTGCAACCGGGACTGAATCCGGCGCCCCAACTGGGACTAGAACCCGGTGTGCTGGCGCCACAAGGTGGAGAATCAGCCTATTGAGCCACGGCGCCGGCCAGAAGCAGATTCTAAAGTCTATATAGAAATGTGAATGATCTAGAAAAACCAGTAGAATATTGAAGGAGAAGAAAGTGTCCAGTTTCAAGATTTACTATAAAGCTACAGCCATTAATATAGTGTGGTTTCAGTGAAAGGACAAATAGATCAATGGAACAGTGAGTCTAGAAATAGGCTGACACAACTACAGTCAACCGACCTTTAACAAAGGTGAAAAGCCAATACAATGGAGAAGAGACGGCTCTTCAACAGATGATGCTAGAATAGCTGAACACCCATATTTAAAAAATTAATTCATACTCAGATCTTGCATATTTCATATAATTAACTAAAAATAGATACAAACTTGAAAGTAAAATGCAGAATGATACAACTAGTCCAAAATATTGAGGAAAACCTTGATGGTACATGATTTAGAGATGGCTTTCTAGATATCACACAAAGTAAGATCCATGAGAGATTTCAAAAAAAGGTATCAATATTATCTCATCACACATGATACTTGTATTGCACTAATGCAAGACTTTAATAAAACAGGAGACTCTTGCTCGCTTCGGCAGCACATATAATCAAAGAGGAAACTGTGGTGGATGCGGAGAATAGATGACAGGCAGGTATGGAAACTACTATCTGCCAAATTTTAAAAAATCTAAAACACCTCTGCAGTCAGCATTTGATGCAGCAGTAAAGACACTGCTTAGGATGCCCACATCCTGTGTTCCAGTCCCAGGTCTGCTTGTGTTCCCAGGTTCTAGCTAAGGTACACCTAGGAGGCAGCAGATGATAACGCAAGTGTTTGGGTCCTTGCTTCCCACTTGGTAGACTGAGGCTTCGGCCTCAACCAGCTGTGGCTGTTGTAGGCATGTGGAGAAGGAACCTGCAGATGGCAGATCTTTGTCTCCACCTCTCATTTTCAAATTAAATGAAAATAAATAAAATTTTTAAAGATTATATAACTTCCCTTTAAAAAATAAAGTCAATTAATTAAAAAACAAAATAAAACATGAAAACTCTAGTGTTAGAAGTATTTGCCTACTTATTACTTCTTGAATTCTTTATTTAGTGGAGAGTTAAGCTTGTGATTATAAAGTAAATTAAAGTATGTCATTGCAAAAATTAAAAGAAAAATAAGAAAGCAAGGAAGAGCGAGAGAATGTAGGGTGGGGAGTACCATTACATCCTTAAAACTGCATGTATTACATGAAATTTGTTCCCTTTATATAAATAAAATTTGTTTAATTAATAAAGAAGTATTTGCCATACCATTCATATTTTCTAGCTATTTTAGCTCTGGTAACACTTCTCTAAGCCTACAGTACATCAGCAAAAAGGGAACAATGTTAGCCCTATTTAACTAGATAATACAGGGGATAATACAAATCATATTGTTTAGCATAGTGTCTAATGGCTTTACCCCTAATTCATATTTGTAAACTATTTACTAGACATCTAACATGAATCATAAAAACCAACTAGTCCCCAAACTAATTTATCTCTATTCCTCTGCTTTCACATCTGCTTTACTTCCTCTGCCCCATCTTATTTGTTGCTTCATAGCCATTCATACAAACCATCTATAAATAAAATCTTAATTCCTCCTCCTCTACTCCACATAGATAATTGGTCATCAAATCTTTTTAATTCTAACATGTGGTAAGGTCTATAATCCAACCTTCTCTACATTGACTTTTCATATTAATTATCTCTCATCCGATTTACCACATAATATTCCAATTGAGATCTCTGGACTCAGTTAAACTTCATACTTCCTATTTGTCCTTCACAATATTGTCTGAATTTTTTTTAAGTAAGTAATATACTACTCAGGAGTCTTCTTCCCCAGTAGGATGTAGAGGGTCTTCATGATCTGGGTTTGGCCTCAGCTGGCAGTACTACAGATCTGCATATGTTACTCAGTCATTTTATTCTCCTTGAAATTTTCTATATATTTTCTATTCCCTCATGCCATTCCTTCTTCTGAGCATGTTTCAGATTCCTATTCATCTAGATAATTCTTTCTTATCTTTTGAACCATAGATCAAGCATCATTAATTTCTCTACCCACCTTGCTCTGACAAGGAAATGTACCTTCCCTTCTGCACCACTCCAACAAACTGTCACAGGGCTGCCAGAACTGGATTTCCTATCCACAGGACAAGTGCTACCCAGAGTTTAAATCTATACCAACAGCCAACTAATATAATGTGCTTATTAAATATTTGTAAGTATTGAAAGAAATGAATGCAGAAAGAATCAGGTGGAGGAAAGCACAGAGAGAAAGAAGATGGTAAGGAGTGATGGAAGAAGGAAAGAATGGAGAAGGAATTATGGCACAAACTATTTTTCAAAAATCATTTAAATAAACTGTAGTTTAATCAGTTCCATAGAGCACAGGGACTTGAGGCAGGTTTTAGAGTTTCACGAATATCCACAGCATGCAGTGAATTAATTCTAAATCCACTCATTCATCTTGAGTTTTCAGTAACTCTGCCCCTTTACATCTAAAAAGTATTCCTTGAAGTGGAATAACACTGTCATATTTTATTTCACTGAATCTAGATGGTATCTTTTTTAAGATGATAATAATTTGCACCCCCGAGAAAGGAAAAGAAACAACAAACTCCAACAATATTATAGGACACATCCTGAATTTAGAGATGTTGAAGTGTGAAAATACACACATTGTAGATTCTATGAAATATAGGTGCATATGAAAGTGAAATCAACGCTTCTAGACCATTCATTATGTATTCCAAAAGGATACATTTTTGGTTATGTTGTACCAATGCAGATGAGAAAATATCAGCGAGAGAACAACAAAATGAAATCTGGTTCTAAAATTTTCAGTAATCACTGCCAAGAGAGAAACATTATACTTTACATGATTCAGAGGATCTATAAAATATTTTCAATCTCAGATGAACAAGTTATTCTAGCTGCATAAGAGAAAAATATAAGAGAAAAATAAAAATATAAAAGAAAAACACAAGAGAAAAATTTCTAACACAGCTTGCAATTTTTAGGAGCTGGCTGTCTTATACAAACAGCAATTTACTTCTGCAAAACCCAACACCTGGAAGTGTTCTTGGGCAATACAGGTATAAAATTGTCTTAATATACTACATCTTAATATTGCAGATCAAATCAGTAGTTTTCTCTCTTTTTCTTTTCCTTTTCGAGAATCAGAAAAATAAATGTCAATTCTATTTATCTTCCACAGTAGTTGCTCCTCAATATTACACCAGTATCTGATCCTATGTTTAATTAATAAATTAGATACAGAGAACTGATTGTGTAACTATTTAAAATTTTTTTAAAAATTAAAACAAGAAAAATATTAGTTGGACTGTAGGAATCAGAGAATTAATTCAGACATTAAACTATTGGAATGAAGTGGCTGAACAAAAATTCTCCCTATGGCCAAGATGCAACATAGGTTGAAATTTGCATAACAGCTCATGTGCATGAAATCAAAGGTCAATCGGCTAAAAAATGAGTACAATCTTAATACAAATAATTGGCAAGACAAGTGTGCACTAAGACAGAAGCATTGCCAATGAGGAGTAATCTCCTGCTGCTGAATAAGCATTTGTTAAATCAGTTGACCAATCTTATAGGTAACCATGTTAGCTCAAATGGAACTTAAGTTAAGTTTGCAAATAGAAAATCTCGTAATTATTTCCTTCTCTATTTACACAGTTAATCTTAAAAATTGTGTGTCTTGCATATTTTTATGTGCTGAAAGAATTAAATCAGAGACATTTTAATTGTAAATTCAATCTCCCCACACCTGTGAATCTCCTGAAGGGTTTGTATATTTGCTATGCTGTTATCATAACTTCATTACTACAGGGAAGAGTGCTTATCAAAACTTTATCACTATAGGGAAGGGCATGGTTTTGCTAATAAAAAAATTTAACTCTCCCCCACCATTTCCAAAATATTAATAATCTCAAAATAAATTCAAACTGCTAAGCACTACACAGACTGTGGAATAAATGGGATCCTTTCACGGCCAGTAGGCAGTAAGAGAGTGATAATAAAGTGCCTAGGGAAGAATCTGACAGTGAGAATCATAATGACCTGGGACATTCCGTCACACTCACTCACTCGCGGATTTCATCTGAAGAGATTCACCACAGTTTAGGAAATGCAAAGTTAAAAAACGGTGACCCTTTATTATCATTTTTTTGAACCAAGGAAGCTTATGAAGGATCTATTTTTATCTTAAAACACCAGCATTAAACTATTGACGTGATCCATAATCCCCAACATTGCTTTTCCAGGGCATATGTAGACTTTTTATGATTGTTTCCATCAGTTAGACAATGTTTACATCTATTTGTAAAAGGTAGGTATTTGTAAAGCGGTCAGAATCATTTAGAGAAAGGAATGGCAAAAGAAGCTGTCAGTGGGTATAAGTGATTTTGCAAATTTGAGAATTTTCCAGAAAAAAATGGAAAGCATTTAGTATTTTTTTTAAAAAATTAAAATATTCAGCAATTTTTAGTATTCGCCATAATTATTTTTTGAGATTCCATTTGCTTACAATGAAAAATAACTGAAGTAAAAAGAAAAAGAGGCCAATGTTGTGGCACGGCAGGTTAATCTGCTGCCTGCAATGCTGGTATCCAATATGGGCACCAATTCAAGTCCCAGCTGCTCCACTTCCAATCCAGATCCCAGCTAATGTGCCTGGAAAAGCAGCAGAAGATAGCCCGAGGACTTAGTCCTCTGCCACCCATGTGGGAGACTAGGAGAGAGCTCCTGGCTCCTGTCTTCCACCTGGCCCAGTCCTGGCCATTATGGCCATTTGGGGAGTGAACCAGTGGATGGAAGATCAATCTCTCACATTCTCTTTTACTCTCACTCTCGCTCTCACTCTCTGTAATTGCCCCTCTCAAAAAAGAACTAAATAAATCTTTTTTAAAAAGATGAAGAAGTTAGGGGCAGCACTGTGGCTCACTTGGTTAATCCTCCACCTGCAGCGCCGGCATCCCATATGGGCGCCGGGTTCTAGCCCCAGTTGCTCCTCTTCCAGTCCAGCTCTCTGCTGTAGCTCAGGAAGGCAGTGGAGGATGGCCCAAGCGCTTGGGCCCCTGCACCCGCATGGGAGACCAGGAGGAAGCACCTGGCTCCTGGCTTTGGATTGGCGCAGCACCAGCCATAGCGGCCATTTGGGGAGTGAACCAAAGGAAGCAAGACCTTTCTCTCTGTCTCTCTCTCTCACTGTCTATAACTCTACCTGTCAAATAAATGTTAAAAAAATAAAAATAAAAATTTTTTAAAAGATGAAGAAGTTAAAGATCTCTTTAGGGGGTGATGCTGTGGCATAGTAGGCTAAGCATCTGCCTGAAACTCCTGTATCCCATATGGGCACTGACTCCATTTCTGATCCAGCTCTCTGCTTTTGCCTGAGAAAGCAGTGGAAGATGGCCCAACGCCTTGGGCCCCTGTACCCACGTGCAAGATCCAGAAAATCTCCTAGCTCCTGGCTCTGGATGTGGCCAGCTCTGGCTGCTGTGGTCATTTGAGGAATTAACCAGTAGATGGAAAACCTTTCTCTCTGTTTCTCGCTCTCTATGTCTGCAACTCTGCCTCTCAAATAAATAAATAAGATCTTTTTTTTAAAAAAGATAAAGATCTCTTTAAGCTGAAATTCAAGTCAAATACATAAATGTTACTATTCTTAAGAAATCTAATGAATGGAATGTTTCAAGTCACATTGAGAAGACACCTAGCTTCTCTCTTACGTAGGTGCTGTGATCTACAGAGGTACAGACATTCTGATACAACAGTGTGTGAATCTGGAAATAGAAAGCAACATAAATTTGTTCTCTTGACATGGGTGACTTAAATGCATTTTTTAAAGTATGGGGCTTCTGAAAAACAATCATGTGAAGTGTTTTATAGAAACGGAGGTTTCTAGGCCTCACACCTCAGATTGAATCTCAGAATGCATTTGGAACATTAGATACGAACAATTATATTCATCTTGGATTTCGAAATCCTACCCAGATCCTAATGCATAATAAAATCAGAGAGCTGCTGCATGAAAGCAAATTGGGGGGCCTGCGCTGTGGCATAGTGGATAAAGCTGCCGCCTGCAGTGCCAGCATCCCATATGGGTGCCAGTTAAGGTCCTGGCTGCTCTACTTCCAATCCAGCTCTCTGCTATGGCCTGGGATAGCAGTAGAGGATGGCCCAAGTCCTTGGGCCCCTGTACCCACGTGGGAGACCTGCACGAAGCTCCTGGCTCCTCGCTTCAGACCGGCAGAGCTCTGGCCATTCCGGCCTATTGAGTAGTGAACCAGCAGATGGAAGACCTCTCTCTCTGCCTCTCCTTCTTTCTCTGTGTAACTCTGACTTTCAAATAAATAAATAAATCCTTAATTAAAAAAAACAAAAACAAATTGTATGTGTGCTCTCACAAAGGCTTATTCTACATTTCACCATGAAGAAGGATCACTTACTTTCAGACTGAATGACAATGAATACAGACTTAACAAATCCAAGAATTTTAATTAATTTGTACTCAAATATTTTTAAAATACACACTTTAATATATAATTGCCCTCAGTCAAATATCAAGTGAAGTTATACAAACTACATAAAAAAATCTGCATAGAGTGAAGATAATAAATGCACAATGATTGGTCAGATTTGAATGGTTAGAAACTAATCACTATCAATTCAAGACTCAATAACAGTCTGGCACCGTGGTTCACTTGGCTAATCCTCTGCCTGTGGCGCCGGCACCCTGGGGTTCTAGTCCCAGTTGGGGCGCCGGATTCTGTCCTGGTTGCTCCTCTTCCAGTCCAGCTCTCTGCTGTGGCCCGGGAGGGAGTGGAGGATGACCCAAGTGCTTGGGTCCCTGCATCCGCAGGAAAGACCTGGAGGAAGCACCCAGCTCTTGGCTTCGGAATGGCGCAGCACCGGCTGTGGCGGCCATTAGGGGAGTGAACCAATGGAAGGAAGACATTTTTCTCTGTCTCTCTCTCACTGCTATAACTCTCTCTCTCTGTCTCTCTCTCTCTCTCTCTCTCTCTCACTGTCTAACTCTGCCTGTCAAAAAATAAAAATTAAAAAAAAAAAGACTCAATAACAGCAAACACTGAGTCCCAACACATTTATATGGATATTCTGAGGCTATTTTCAATAACTTTTTAAAATATTTTTTTAGTCTCCGAGCTAATTAAAGATGTAGAACTTTAGACCCAGAGATTATATAGGAAGAAAATTCAGGGATCATTTAGTACAGTAGATTTAGTCAAACAGTGGAAATCATTAAGGGAAGGCCAAAAGAAACGGCGGAATGCCAGAATTCATAATATTGCATCCATTACTGTTTACTGCCAGCTAGACCACACAACCTCCCTATACGCTTGTTTTATAAGTTTCTGAAATAATAAAATTTCTCTTTCAATAGCTTTTAACAGTTGGGCTACTGAAAAAATATTTATATCTAATATTCTATATTCATTTAGCATTGCTCCAGATTGTTTATTCCATTCATTGATATAGTTCAGAGATGTTTTGTGTATCAGTACTTCATCAACATTTGCAGCATTAAGCTATACAACTACTTCACAAATGCCCATTCTTTAATCAGTGATTTTTTAAAATAACCTTTCTCAGGATTCTATACCTACACAATGATCAATCAACCTGCCTTACTTCAAAGATATAATTGAGTTTGGAGTTTATGAAAGATTTTAATGAAAAAGAAATCCAAATCTTATAATTTACCTGTTTTATCATTTCACATAATTAAACACAAAGTATAAGGCGCACAGCTCTCAAACAATGAAGATTTGGAGAGCTTTATATCCACTTTTGAAAATATTGTTATTCTAAAAATAATACAGCTTCTGTTACTCCAAGTCATTTTGATAAAATGTTATTAGTGAATTTAATTTTATATGCGAGACCAGAAAACTTGATGCTGATTCTGCTGCAATTTCCAAATAGGATAGAACAAAGTGAACTCATGTCCTAGAACAATAGAAAATGGGAAGTCAAGTGCTTCTAGCTTGCCTACAGAAATTTGTTTTCCAGAGGAGAAAAAAGGTAGTGGCAATTACTAACAATTCTCACATACATTTAAGGCTAGGCCTACTCCCCATTGATTATTCTTAACCACCACCACCAACAACAACAAAAATGAAGTAGACCTAAAATTTAGTCATGACAGAAATATCTCTAGCCAATCTCTAGGCATCACTGACAAGGAACATGACAAAAGGGATAGAGCTGAGACCCATACTGAGTCATGATTCAGTTCAGCTTGGTAGTTAAAAAAGGAACTGGGGCTAGTGTTCTGGCCTAGTGGGTAAAGACAGTGCCTGCAAAACCAGCATTCCTTATGGGCACTGGTCCATGTCCTGTCTGCTCCACTTCTGATCCATCTCCCTGTTAATGGCCTGGGAAAAGCATCAGAAATGAACCAGCAGATGGAAGAGATCTCTCTACCCACCCCCTCCCATAACTCTGACTTTCAAATAATGGAATAAATTGAGAAAGAAAGAAAAGAAAGAGGAGGGAGGAAGGGAGGAAGGGAGGAAGGGCAAGCTACAAAAATCTGAATTACTATCAAGGTGAAACCTTAAAGAGGTCAGGCAGATACCAACCAAGGAGGTAGTCATCAAGCTTCTACAGTTAAATGCAAGACAGAAAAGGCAGCAGAATGATCAGATATAGAAAGTAACATAGCAACATGAACTGAATTAAAAAATCCTTTAGCAGTGTGCTGAGTCTGGTGCAGTGTAGGATGGGAGGTGAAGATGATGATGGTAGCATTATTCTCCCCAGCTTGGAATAATGTGAAGAGATATAAAAATGGTCTTATTGATTCCATAGCTTCTAGGCAGCATTATCCATTTTCTTAAATCATCTTCACTATGGCAAGAAAAATGCTGTATGGATAAGCAGCTCTGGCAAAGTTATTTTTGAATAAGCACAATTCAGGTCTTCAAACTGAAGACAGCAGGTAACATGTCATTCTCAAAAATCCCCAAACCCATATTTAATCATCTGAAAGCCCTCACTGCTGAAATGGTCAGACTTCAGGCCCCTGAGAAACCATCCCAGATACAGGGCCTTCCTCATCAGGTGTCCCATACACTCCTAGGGATGACGTCAGGATGCTGTCCCTGCTTGGCTCTGGCCAGGTATCGGGGTTGTGGTTTTGTGACAGCCATTGAACTCTAAGTCATTGCCAGCAGAAGCACCAGAAATATCACCTGACACTGCTCATAATTGATTGCTCCCTGCGGCAGCTTCCACCACATAAGAGCTTGCAACCTGCCCCAGGCTGCTGTTCACACTACTCTCCTTGGCTTCCATCCACTACTTAGCCCCTGTCTTGGTGTAATGACATTACCATTCTACTCTCTTCTCTGATGACAGTAGAAAACTCACGCTATCGTCTAAGCTCAACTCTCTCAGCATCTTTTGGACATGAGGTACAAAATGGGTCAGTTCTTGCAATCTCAAGCAACTGTTTCTCCTAGCTGCCTAAAAGTCAGTGATTGTGGTGAACCACTGGCTCTGAGCAGGGTCAAGTTGCAATGAGCTGAAACACTATTCTCTTTACTCCCTTTATCATGGTTGCTGAGTTCAGCTCCACAACAATGGTATCAGTAAAATTCAAATACACATTTTTTCCCATGAGTGATGTAGTACAGCTTAATATTGGCTTTCCATTACTGCTGCCAGGCACAAATCACTGGTCCACAAAAGTTGGCAATATATCCGGGTATGTCTAAAATTCAATTTTGTAAAGTTCTATTTCTCCACTTTGTGGCCCCCCATATAAATTACTGGGTACAAACAACATGGATTTACAGGAGGTATATTAATTGATACTGCTGTTAAATTTATCAGAAAATCAGTAGCTTAAAGCAAAAAGAAAATTTAAGATTTATTTGAAAGGCACAGTGACAGAGAGGGAATGAGGGCGAGAAGGGGAAAGGGAGAAAGGGAGAGAGAAAGAGATGAGAGCGAGTGAGCGAGAAGGAGAGGGGCAAGGAGGAGAGGACCTCACTCTCACACACCATTAATGGATCAGGCTTTCAATCTTAATCCATCATCCATTAACATTACTCCATAGTCGGGCCCGCGGCTCAATAGGCTAATCCTCCGCCTTGCGGTGCTGGCACACCGGGTTCTAGTCCCGGTTGGGGCGCCGGATTCTGTCCCGGTTGCCCCTCTTCCAGGCCAGCTCTCTGCTGTGGCCAGGGAGTGCAGTGGAGGATGGCCCAAGTGCTTGGGCCCTGCACCCAATGGGAGACCAGGAGAAGCACCTGGCTCCTGTGATCAGATCAGCGTGGTGCACTGGTTGCAGCGCGCCGGCCGCGGTGGCCATTGGAGGGTGAACCAACGGCAAAAGGAAGACCTTGTCCACTCTGCCTGTCAAAAAAAAAAAAAAAAAAAACATTACTCCATCAACCACTAAGGTAACATTGGGGTTTAAAGGTCTAAATTACTTTGGGGAGCTAAATCATGTTCAGATCACAAGAGCTTATCACAGGCCTCCAGGAGGACAGAACACAACTCATAAAGTACAAACAACTATCAAAGTTCTCACATAACAGGTCATTATTGAGAACCAATGCCCTGTAGAAAAGCAATGGTTGACTTCACCAGCGTTCATGGATAAAACAACATACTGAAGAATAACATTCAGGGTCTCTCTAGAAAAACAGAAAATTGCATCTAAGCTCACAGTAAAGGGGCAAGGGATAGTCATCTGAAAATGTACAAAAACCCTATGTTGAAGATGATAAAAATCATAGTTCATTTGTAACTCCTTCATATTTTTCATGATATGATCTCTAAGTTGGGTATAAACAATACCTGACTCTAAGTGTAATAACTATTTAAATAAAGCAAAAATAGCCTTGCCAATTTTCAGTGCACATAGAATGCATCCCATTCATTTTGCTTTTCAACAGCAGACATTCATTGAGGGACTCCTACATATAAGGCACACAGCAGATTCAATACTACCCTATTCAGTTTGAGGGTCTTAATTTCAAATTCTATTTCAACCATTGCTATTATAACAGTAATTAGAATAGCCCTTTTCTTTCATTCTCTCATTATACTGTTGCTTTAGTTCCTGACTTTGTAACCAGACTTAGACTTACATTAACAGATAAATAATGCTTGCTTGAAAATTCTAGAAATGGCCCTTGAGGAAGTCAACTGGAGTTGCAAAGTAATGTGGCCCCAGTCAGTGTAACCACAGAACTGAACTTGTGGCTGTAAGCTCTGCATAACCACTGTGACCACAAACAGGGCCTCACTGCCAGTCCAGCAGCCAACATGCAGCTGGAACTCTCCTGTCACCCTTGTTCCTGACTCACTCCTTCACTTTCCTTTTCTGCTCTCTTCAAAAGCTCTCCTGCCAATCTGAGAATCTGATTTGTACTCCCTCTCCTGAAGATTGCTAGCCTATTGAATACACCTGGTTTCCTTGCATCAACTCTTGTCTCCTTGAATTATTATTTGAAAAGGGCAAGCAGTCCCACCCTTGTTTTTGATAACACTATCACCATGTAGTCAGTTGTTCAAACTCAAAGCTTTTTATTTCCTTCACACATTATCTCCATTCATGATAACCTGGTCGAGAACTTCAATATCAAATTCATTATACATTTCTTTTGGTTTTTACTTTCCTGGCATTCTTGTTTAGAACACAATTCCAAGTACCTGGGAAAGCAGTGAATGTCATCCATGTGAAAGACCACGATGGAGTTCCTGGCTTCTGGATTCATCCTAACCTAGCCCTGGAAGATATAGCCATTTAGGGACTGAACCAGTGAATGGCCAGCAGGGAAGCCTTTTTTCCAGAGAAAGGTGAAATCAGTCTGCAGAAGTTATGCTCCGCTGGTAATCTTGCCTGGGCAAGAACCTTGCAGTCTCCAATGACTGAGTCCAGGTGGACAAGTCAGTAGGGGGCACTTAACTCTGGGCACCTGGAGACCAGCAGGGGGACGCACCATCTTCCTAGAATCTGCCCCTGGTGTGTGGTGGAATGAGAAGGTGAGAAGGTCATGCCAAGATGGCCGCTGACAACAGAAACTGCCTGGCAACAGGCCATGATTGGATGGCTTCGGAAACCACATGACAACAGAGCCTGACTGACAACAGGCCATTATTGGATGGCTTCGGAAACCACGTGACAACAGAGCCTGACAACAGGCTGTGATTGGATGGTTTCAGAAACGGCCTGGTAACAGAGCCTGACTGACAACAGGCTGTGATTGGATGGCTTTGGAAACTGCCTGGCAACAGGCTGTGATTGGTTAGGGCATAGACCACCCCTTGACAGCATTGGCTGCCTTGGCTATATAAGCAGCTGTAGCAACTGAAATAAATGAGTCTGCAGGCTGCTTGCCTCAGGCCTGCTTTCACCCAACTCTCAGGGTCTGTGTGGTGACTCCGTGCCTCTTGTCCCCATCACATTTCTCCTCTCAGGAATGAATCCACCTCAACACTGGTAGATTTTGTCAGAGGTAGGAATTTGTGGTTCCCACTGATGCTAAGTTCAGCCTGGAGAACCAGTGGATGGCAGGGTATCCATATGGCACACTGCTCCTCACCTCTCCTCCAACAAAAGTACCAGCTTCAACTTGCAAGGGTGAAGCATCAACTGACTTCTGTTGGGCAGGCAGCCGGCTCCAGGGAAGAAGCAACTTTCACTGGAGGGGTTCACAGGGCAGAGTAGATGCCCTGAAGACTGCACTCTGTGACTGTTGGAATTCTGTGTAATAGGCTGAGAAACTGATAAGGGCATGGGCTGTGGCTGGTCTTTGGGAAATTATTGAGTCCAACTTCAGAATTTCCTGAGTGCTAGGAATGGACACTGCAGTGTGCAAACATTCTTGCGCTGTTCATGCATCTAAGTGAGTAAGAATGCAGGCACAGTTGGTTCAAGTTGGCACAGGCAGTAATCATGCCAGCTGGAGCGATCATCCCCTCTCAACTACTGACTATAGAGGAAATCTACAGTGTATAACTTGTGTGACACCTGGACTTCTGACCCACCCACAAACGCTGGCCAGAGCTCCCTGGCCTGATGCAGCACACACCTCTGGATATCCCCTAAAATTGCAGACATTCTACTGTGCCTAGAGGCACACTCTCAAGATCAAAGACTTCAGAAAATATATCAAGTGTTTTTCCACATATGTAAAACTAAGCATAGAAATACAAAAAAACATGGAAAAGGAACACAATATCATGGTCCAAAAGGAACACAATTAATACTTTAATATTAATATAACTGTGAAGAGGATATTATAGAATGCCTGAAAAAGAATTCAAAAGAATGGTTGCAAGGTTACTCAAAACCAAAGAGAGGGCCAGCACAGTGGCGTGGTGGGTTAATGCCCTGGCCTGAAGCGCAAGCCTCCCATAGAGGCCCTGATTCAAGACCCGGCTACTCCACTTCCCATCTAGCTCTCTGTTATGGCCTGGGAAAGCAGTAGAAGATGGCCCAAGTCCTTGGGCCCCTGCACCTCTGTGGGAGACACGGAGGAAGCTCCTGACTCCTTGGCTTCAGATGGGCACAGCTCTGGCCATTGCGGCCAGTGAACCAGCAGATGGAGGACCTCTCTCTCTCTCTCTCTCTTTCTCTATCCCTGCATAACTCCTTCAAATAAATAAATAAATCTGAAAAAAAAACACAGAAAAGCAATTAAATGAGTTAAAGAAATCTGTGAATATCATGGATGAAGAATTCTGCCTGGGGATCTAAATATTAAGGAAAAATCAAACTGAAATATTAGAAATGAAGAATTAAATATGTCAGATAAAAAATACAGTGGAAAGCTGAAGCAAGAGACTCAGTGAGGCACAATAAAGAATAACCTAGCTGGAAAACAAAGTTTTTGAAATATCTCAGTCAGACACACACATACACAGAGAGAGAGAGAGAGACAGAGAGAGGGAGACAGAGAAGAAGAAAAAAAAAGAAGAGGAGGAAAATATTGTGCTGGAAAAGCATGCTCCTGAAAAAACACTGGGCCATTGAAGAAATCAAAAGGGAAATAAAAAAATTCTTTGAAATAAATGAAGATGACAACACACCATATCAAAACTTATGGGATTATGGGATACAGCAAAAGTAGTGTTAAGAGAAACTTTCAGAGCAATTAGTGTCTACATCAAGAAATAGGAAAAATATCAAATAAATTATCTAACAATGGATCTCAAGGATCTAGAAAAATAAGAACTAAATGCCAAATTAGAAGGAGACTAGAAATAATAAAAATTGGAAAAGAAAAAAACCAAAATTGAAATTTAAAAAAATCACAGAAAAGAAGAGTGAAATAAAGAGCTTCTTTTTGAAAAAATAAACAAAACTGATAAAACACTGATGCAAATAACTAAAAGAGGGGGGTAGAAGATGCAAATTAGTAAAATCAGAAATGATTTACAACTTATGCCACTGAAATAAAAAGAGAAATCCAGAATTAATACAACCAGCTATATATCAACAAATTAGAATATCTAGAAAAAATGGATAGATTCCTGGATACCTGAAATTTACCAAAATTGAGTAATTAAGACATAGAAAACCTAAACAGAGCAACAACCAAGATGGAGACTGAATTAGTAATAAAGACCATCCCAAGAAAGAAAAGCCCAGGAACAGAAGGCTTCATCGCTGAATTCTACCAAATGTAGAAAGAAAAACTAATCTCAACTCTTCTTAAAATTAATACTTACTATTAAAAGGAAGGAAATCTTCCCAAGCTCCTTATATAAGGCCAGCATCACCTTAAGTACAAAACCAGAAAAATATATAACAAAGAAAGAGGACTATAGACCAATATCTTGATGAACATTGATACAAAAATCAACAGAATACTAGCTAATCGAGTTCAACAAACTGCAAAGAGATCATACACTCAGACCAAGTGGATTTATCCCAGGCATGCAGGGATGGTTCAGCACATGCAAATCAATAAACATGATACCTTATATTGACAAACTGATAAATAAAAAGCACATGATGATGTCAATAGATGCAGATAAAGTATTTGATAAAATACAACAACATTTCATAATTTAAAAAAAAAAAAACTTAAGCAAATTGGATATAGAGGAACATATTTCAACACAATCAAGGCAATACATGGCAAATCCACAGCCAGCATAGCACTGAATAGGGGAAATTTGGAAGCATTTTCTTTTCTTTTTTTTTTTTTTATTTTTGACAGGCAGAGTGGACAGTGAGAGAGAGAGACAGAAAGAAAGGTCTTCCTTTGCCGTTGGTTCACCCTCCAATGGCCGCCGTGGCCGGCGCGCTGCGTCCGGCGCACCGCGCTCGTCCGATGGCAGGAGCCAGATGACAGGTGCTTTTCCTGGTCTCCCATAGGGTGCAGAGCCCAAGCACCTGGGCCATCCTCCACTGCACTCCCGGGCCACAGCAGAGAGCTGGCCTGGAAGAGGGGCAACCGGGACAGAATCCGGCGCCCCAACCGGGACTAGAACCTGGTGTGCCAGCGCCGCAAGGCAGAGGATTAGCCTTTTGAGCCATGGCGCCGGCTAGTTGGAAGCATTTTCACCAAGATGTGGAAGCAGAAAAGGATGCATACTCTCACCGTTATTATTGATTACAGTTCTGTATGTTTTAGCCAGAATCATTAGGCAAGAAAAAGAAAATCAAAGGATACAAATTGGAAATGAGAAAGTCAACTTATACCTCTTTGCAGGTGACATGATCCTATATATATAAGGGAATCAACAGACTCTACTACAAGACTAATGGAATTCGTAAGAGTCTGGCAAACTTACAGGTTATAAAATCAACATACAAAAATCAAAAGCATTTGTATATAAAAACAATGTCATGGTTGAGAAAGAACGTGTAACATACAAAATAGCTTCAAAAAATTTTGGACACCACAGATAAATTTAATGAAGGATGTGGGAAAAAAAATCTCCAATGAAAATTACAATACATTAAGGAGAGAAATAGAAGACACACATACATACATAAACACAAGGGAAAGATCTTCCATGTTTGTAGACTGGAAGAATGAATATCATCAAAATATCCATACTACCGAAAGTAATTTACAAATTCAATTTGATCCTAATCAAAATATCAATGACATTTTTCTCAGATCTAGAAAAAAATGCCAAAATTCATATAGAAAAACAAGAGACCCTGAATATCTAAAGCAATCTTAAACAACAAAAATAAACTGGAGGCATCACAATACCAGACTTCAAGACTACTGGGAAGTTAGAATCAAAACAGCTTGGTTGTTGCACAAGAAAAACACATGTAGACCAATGGAACAGAAGTGAAACCTCAGAGATTAATCCATACATCTACAATCAACTAATATTATACAAACAGGCTAAAATCACTCCCTAAAGAAAAGACAATCTTTTCAACAAATGTTGTTGGGAAAACAGGATCCCCAGATGCAGAAGTATGAAACCAGAACCCTACCTTACATTTTATGAGAAGAATCAACTCAGAATGGATCAAGGATCTAAACCTAAGCCCTGGAACGATCAAATTTCTAGAGAAAAACACAAGGGAAACTCTGGAAGACATTGGCATTGGCAAAGACTTCTTGGAAAAGATTCTAGAAGCACAGGCAAACAAAGCAAAAATAAACAAATGGGATTACATAAAAGCAAGAAACTCAACAAAAAAGCAAACAATCCAGTTAAAAATGGGCAAAGGACATGAACAGGAATTTTTCAAAGGAGGAAGTACAAATGGCCAACAGACACATGAAACAATGCTCAGTATCTGTAACCACCAAGGAAATGCAAATAAAAATCACAATGAAGTTTCATCTCACCCCAGTTAGAAAGACTCTCATACAGAAATCAACAAACAACAAATGCTGGTGAAGATGTGGGAAGGAACAAGGTACCCTAATCCACTATTGATGGAAATCTAAACTAGGACAACCTTATGGAAGACAGTACAGAGAAACCACATAAATCTGAATATAGACCTGCTGTACAACCCAGCAATCTCACTCCTTGGAATTTACCCAAACCAAAGGAAATCAGCATATGAAAGATACTCTGGTTTCTCTTCAGATCTTATAAACCTTTCACCTTTTACATTTGAAAGAATTATCTGTACCCCCCATGTTTATTGCAGCACAATTCACAACAGCAAAGATATAGAATCAACCCAGCTGTCCATCAACTGATTACTAGATAAAGAAAATGTGGTATACATACACTATTAAATACTACTCATCCATAAAACAGAATGAAATCCTGTCTTTTGCAACAAAATGGATGCAACTAGAGACCATTTTGTTGAGTAAAATAATCCAGCTTGAAAAACACAAATATTTTCTCTGATATATGTTAGTTAATATATATTTAAAAAAAAAAAAAAACCTGGGGACCAGCACTGTAACACTGTGGTGTGGTGGTAGAGCCCCTGTGATGCTGGCATCCCATGTGGGCACAGGACGAGTCCTGGATGACCACTAATAACCTTGGATAGAACAGAAGATGGCCCAAGTGCTTAGCTTACACCTTACACCCATGTGGAAAACCCAAAAGAAGCTCTTAGCTACTAGCTTTATCTCAGCCTAGTCCCACCCACTGTGGCCATTTGAGGAGTGAATCAGTGGGTGGAAGATTGGAAGATATTTCTCTCCCCCCCCCCCCTTCTTTCTGTACAACTTTGCCTTTCAAAGGAATAAATAAACCAAAACAAAAGAATGAAACTGATATCTTATTATTTGATTATTGTTTATAGTCCTTGTCTATATTCCCATGGGATTGTGATTTTACTTTATACTTATTGAACATTATGGTTACTAGTGCATTAAACCTGTGATTAAAACATAAATCAAAAGTATGTTATTACAAAAATTAAAGGAAAAAAGAAAAAGGAAGGAAAGAAGGGTGCCTTGGGGGAAACAAGAAGGGAGAGTGAGAAGTATGGTTATCTTTTTAGAATGTTATCTATGAAATCTGTTCTCTTTATATTAATAAAATTTTAAAAAACAAATCTTTAAAAAAAAACAAACTATGTATAACAAAGATATATGATTGTGTTAGTTTTCCAATACTGAACTAGATTTGCTGTCTACAATCACTACTATTTGCAAATGTTCACATGTGCAACTGCTGAATTAATCTTCCAAAATTCTTAGTAGAAGCTTATGTTTTCTTTGTATTATATTTGAGTGCCACTTGCCAGAGTGTGTTCTATCTACTTCATTATATATTTTGTGATTTAAAGCTTATAAAAATCTGTTGAACTTGAGAGAGCGGCAAGATGGCGGAATAAGAAGGGAGCACACCGATAGTCTGGGGAGAGACAGTTTAATAAAAGTGGAGATACTGCAGGTTCAAGGAAGAGTAGGGGAAGAAACAGCAGAGAAAACCCTTCCGAAACTGGAGATTCACAGTGGACCTGCGTGGAGAGCGTGGGAGCCCGCAGTTTGGGACACCAGCAGCAGATTCAACACACCAGCGCTGGAACGCGAGGTGAGCAGAATCTCAATAGCCCGAGATACCAGGAGGGAAGCGGAAAAGGGAGCCTAGAACGAACAAGGCTTGAAACCATGCAGGGAAAAGTTCACCAGGCTAACTAGAAGAGAGAGAGAGAGAGGGAAAAAAAAAAAAAAGTGACCCATACGGACACGAGCTTCTCTCTCTCCGCTCACCTCTCAAAGGTGAGCAAGACAAAGAACAGGCGCCATTTTGGAATATGTCATAAGCAGGGCGACCTCGGGTCGGCACCGGCCCGAGCCTAGCAGAAAAACCTGACTCTGGGTGGGAGGGGTGAAATAACAGGAGATTAGAACCTAATGAATGTGTGGTGCTAATGAACTGAGACTGTGAAAAAAGAGACTGTGGGGGAGAGAACTCACGGAAATCACGAATTCATGTGAGTACTCTCCAGAGACGCTACAGTTCAGTAGCCTTGGCAGCCCAGCAGGAGACTACAGGAGAATCTCAGCCCACACAAAGGGCCGCAAAGATTCCTTCTCTGGTCCTTGGGAAAGAGCTTCCAAACTCTGGCTCCTGTGGGTATATCATTCGCCTGCTAACCACCCCCAATTCCATTCAGCTGTGTGGAATTACTTCCCTTTTGAACCAAAAAAAAAAAAAAAAAAAAGTAACAGAGAGAGATTTACCACGCCTAACCTGGGAGTGTCTCCTTTGACACACCCTCAACCCTGAGGAACCAAACAGAGCTCTCAGGCCACACCCATCTCAAGCCTCTAAGGCTCCATCAAAAGCAGACAGTCCATTTAATCTAGAGTCATAGTATAACAAGAAAAAAACACCACAGTGAAGAAACCAATATGCCAAACAACAAACGCAAAAACCGAGGTAATAAGAACAAGGAAGACACTATGACACCCCCAAATGAAAAAGACACCCCAATTCAAGATTACGAAGATGAGATAGAAGAAATGCAAGAAGCGGATCTCAAAAAATTGATAAGAACACTAAGAAGTACTCAAAAACAAATTCTTGAACTACAGAAATCCTTAATGGACAAGGTAGAAAATCTCTCTCATGAAAATGAAATATTAAGGAGAAATCAAGCTGAAATGAAACAACTAGTAGAACATGAAACTGTGATAGTGACGAGAAATCATAATGAAGTGAAGAATTCAATAGATCAAATGAAAAACACATTAGAGAGTCTTACAAACAGAATGGGTGAGGCAGAAGAGAGAATATCGGACTTAGAAGACAGAGCACAGGAAACTATACAGTCAAACCAAAGACAAGAAGAGGAAATTAGAAATCTAAAAAATATTGTTGGGAATCTACAGGATACTATTAAAAAACCCAACATTCGAGTTCTAGGAGTTCCTGAAGGCATGGAGAGGGAGAAAGGATTAGAAGGCCTTTTTAGTGAGATAATAGCAGAAAATTTCCCAGTTTTGGAGAAGGACAGAGACATCCTAGTACAGGAAGCTCATAGAACCCCTAGTAAACATGACCAAAAGAGGTCCTCACCACGACACGTTGTAATTAAACTCACCACAGTGAAACATAAAGAAAAGATCCTAAAATGCGCAAGAGAGAAACGTCAGATTACTCTCAGAGGATCTCCCATTAGACTCACGGCAGACTTCTCATCAGAAACCCTACAAGCTAGAAGGGAATGGTGAGACATAGCCCAGGTACTTAGAGAGAAAAACTGCCAGCCCAGAATATTATATCCTGCAAAGCTCTCATTTGTGAATGAAGGTGAAATAAAGACCTTTCATAACAAACAAAAATTGAAAGAATTTGTTGCCACTCGTCCAGCCCTGCAAAAGATACTTAAAGATGTGTTACACACAGAAACACAGAAACACGGCCATCAACATGAAAGAAGATAAACGAAGGGAACCTCACAGCAAAAGATCACAGGGAATTCAAAGCATACATTTGGATAAAGAAATTATGGGACATGTATTCTATAGAATACTATACAGCAGTCAAAAACAATGAAATCCGGTCATTTGCAATAAGATGGAGGAATCTGGAAAACATCATTCTGCGTGAATTAAGCCAGACCCAAAGGGACAAATATCAAATGTTCTCCCTGATCGGTGACAACTAATTGAGCACCAAAGGGGAAACCTATTGAAGTGAAATGGACACTATGAGAAACAGTAACTTGATCAGCTCTTGTGCTGACTGTTGTTGTACAATGTAATACTTTATCCATTTTAGTAATTTTTTATTCTAGTACTATTGGTTGAACTCTGTAATTAACAAAAAATTATTCTTAGGTGTTTAAATTTTAACTGAAAAGTGATCCCTGTGAAATATAAGAGTGGGAATAAGAGAGGGAGGAGATGTACAATTTGAGACATGCTCAATCGGAACTGCCCCAAATGATGGAGTTAGAAACAGGCCAGGGAATTCCAATACAATCCCATCAAGGTAGCATGTACCAAGTCCATCTCTCTAGTCCAAGTGATCAATTTCAGTTCACAATTGATCACACTGATAGGTCTAAGAGTCAAAGGGATCACACAAACAAGACTAGTGTCTGCTAATACTAACTGATAGAATGAAAAAGGGAGAGAATGATCCAACATGGGAAGCGAGATACACAGCAGACTCATAGAATGGCAGATGTCCTAAATAGCACTCTGGCCTCAGAATCAGTCCTTAAAGCATTCAGATCTGGCTCAAGAGCCCATGAGAATATTCTAGGCATGGAAAGCTAAGACACTCTGGAAAAAAAAGAAGACCTAAATGAAAGATCTCTGTGAGTGAGATCCCAGTGGAACGAATGGGGCCATCAAAGAAGGAGGTACCTTTCTCTGAAGGGAGGAGAGATCCTCCACTTTGACTATGACCCTGTCGGAATAAGATTGAAGTCAGCGAACCCTAAAGGCTTCCATAGCCTTGGCAACTCATGACTAGAGCCTAGGGAGATTACTGACGCCATAAACAAGAGTGTCAAATTGTTAAATCAACTTCAGGAGTCACTGTGTACTTACGTCTCTTGTGGGATCTGTCCTTAATGTGTTGTCCAATGTGAAGTAATGCTATAACTAGCACTGAAACAGTATTTTACACTTTGTGTTTCTGTGTGAGTGCAAACTGATGAAATCTTTACTTAGTATATACTGAATCAAACTTCTGTATATAGATAATTAAAAATGAAAAAAAAATCTTGGTGTTAAATTGGAAATTGCCTAGAAAATTAATCAATTTTTTTAAAAAAATATATCATGTAGGATCTCTGTCCTTAATGTGCTATACATTGTGAATTAATACTATAACTAGTACTCCAACAGTATTTTTCACTTTGTGTTGCTATGTGAGGGCAAACTGTTGAAATCTTTACTTAATATATGCTAAACTGATCTTCTGTATATAAAGAGAATTGAAAATGAATCTTGATGTGAAGCAAGGGGAGAGGGAGTGGGAAAGGGGAGGGTTGCGGGTGGGGGGGAAGTTATGGGGGGGGAAGCCATTGTAATCTATAAGCTGTATTTTGGAAATTTATATTCTTTAAATAAAAGCGTTATAAAAAAATAAAAAAATAAAAGATAAAATAAATAAAAAATAAAAAAATAAAAAAATAAATAATATTTCAAACACACAAAAAAAAAATCTGTTGAACTCTTACTACTTCTATTTACATAGAATGACAATGGATCAGAGATATTCCAAGGAATTTTCTTACAGTAGAGCCATGCACTTGACTATGAAACTACTTTCTTATCACCACTGTACTGCTCCCATGTAAATTAATCATGTAGAATAAAGCTCATTACCCATAAAGCTAAATGTGAATGCCTCAATCTGGACCTCAAATGTACTCCTTTTTATTCCCTAAAAATAAGTGTGCATTCCTCCCATCCCGCTCCTCTTCCTGTCACTTGAGTACCACTTTCACTACCAATTCCAAGTCATTTTTCATTCAGATTTATCTCAAGTTCTGCCCCTTCCATGAAGTCATCTTCAGTCACCTGGGTATCTCCTCCTTTAAGCCTCTTAAATCTCTCTCAATCTCTCTCTCTCTCTCAATCTCTCTCTCTCTCTCTCTCTCTCTCTCTCTCTCTCTCTCTCTCCTTATAAAATGTCTTCTTCCATTGCGATTATTTGGTCATTTCTCTGCACGATGTGAATTTTGCCTGACAGAATGTAGATTAAGAACATGTATTTGTTCTAGTTCAATGCAAATATAATCAAGTAGTTTCCATGGACAAACTCCTACAATGAGAAGGGTAAAGTGAAGCCACATCTATCTAGAGGGGAGTAAACATGATTGCTCAGTTTCCTTGTTTCAAACAACTTCTAGTCAAAGTATGGGATAAAAATCCATTAACTACAGACTCAAAGAAGCATTAGTAAAGGGGGGATGTTTGAGGGTGATAATAAACCATAACATGGGAACAAGAAACAGCATTATGAGTAGGAATGCGGAGATATTGAGAGGAATGACTAGACTAGGCTGATGACAACGTAACACAGGAAACCAAAGGGTGGAGATTAATTGCACAATAGATGGAGCAAAGCAGCACCTTGAAAGGCAAGCTATTGATTCTGGATTCTCTTTGAGGATGCAGTATGTTTTGAGTATCAGTTCATAATGAACATAGCATTTCATCATACAGAGTTGCTATGATGATTAAAGAAAACACCAGCATGGTGCCTGGAAAATAACAAATATTCAGCAAAGGGCACCTTTTCATTGTTCACTGAATCAGTCTTGTACTTCACACAGACATGATGGTGAAATACAGAAGAGGTCAAGGCAAACTTCCAGCTACGGTGTCTCTGCAAGATCGACAGGTACAGCACTAAAACTCAACAAATACTTGTGGGTGCAATTAGAAAATCCTGTGTTCACATATCTTTCCTTGAAAATGTTTTAGACACCCATGCTCCTTTAGACAGACATTAAAATAATAGGAAAAGAATAAAAACTGTAATTTCTAAGTAGTCTCCCTTTTAAAGCTACTTTTCTTTTCCTAAAGAGAAAAAAAACTTCTAAAGGTGGAGACAGATATTGCTGGAAAAACTGAATACTTTTGCTTGGCCCTTCTCAGAATCTCAAACAGTCCATTTCCTTCAGTAGAAATCACTCTTTGAAAATTACCTTGGGCTAATCATTTTTACAAATGCCTGACTTCCAAGAAATATATTAAGTGGAAATGAGACATTTTGAGTCCTTTGGTCTTCCAATTTTTGGAGGCAGACACTTCTTCATGTACTTGAAACTTGTTGATGGCTCTCCTCTTCCACAATGAATAAGCTTCTTGTAGCCAGTCACTTCAGTGTCTTCTTTTATCCTTGCTTCCCTATTGCTCTTCTGTTTAATTCCCGTAAGCATTTTCATATATAATTATCTTGCTATAGTCATTCTCCTGCTATACTTCTGTGGCTTTGTTCCTAAGTTACTTGAGTGAAGGCTTTTTCAAACATTCCTAACATTTTAAGAAAATTAAACACATTATCATCTGGGGAAGTTATTTAAGTTTATTTTACTCAAAAGGGAACAAAGAACTAAAATGCTTAATCTCTAAACTCCGCTGTTGCAAAAGTTTGTCTCCATTGGTTTGAAGTTTTCAAGGGAGTACTTTTCTGAAATGAGCTAAAAATGTGAAAAAATGAGGACTACTGCTTTAAACTGCCTGCTGAACATTCAAAAAGAGCTTAATTTCTCTCCTGTTCTGTGAAATATCACTTCATTTTCAAGTAAACTTTGTTATTAACGTAAAATATATTGTTTTGCAGAAGCATGAAGATACAATGAAGAAAAAAAATCAGCCAGAAGTATATAAAAATTGGCATTATACAAGAGAAAGAAAAATAAGTTTTCATTTGTCTTTTCAATGCCCCCCAAAAATGAACAAATATAAGAAAATCAGAACATCAGTAGTTACAGTTGAATTGTGTGAAAATCAGATCAGTATTTATGATGAAATATGGTCATGAGGCATTATCTCTAACAATGATAAAAAAAAAAGTCAAACTAATTACATCCTGTGGCTGCTTCTCCTTCATATATGCAATGACCTATGACAGAACACTCTGTTTCCTTAGCTATACTGCAGTACTCACATTTCCGGGAAGAAACTAGTCAAAGAAAGTTTTTCACTTGTGTGTTTTCCTCTGAAGATCTCTGGTTCCTGTATAACTTTTAAGCTTGTGGAATAAATATGATGTTCCAATTATCATATGTCCTCTTCTATGAGAAGTTGTTGTTAGTCCAGTGACTTCCAGTTCTATAGGTCAAAGATTTTTTTAAATAGTTGTATTTATATAAAGTAACCAAATTTCACGTATTCATACATACAAATTTGGGAGCATAGTGGTACTATTCTTTCCTTTAATTTTTATAATGACATAGTTTCAGTTTATTTTATAATCGTATGCTTAACCCTCCACTAAGCAGAGAATTCAACAAATAGTAAGAAGAAAAAAATAATTATCCTCAACATTAGACAAGGACTTATTTTTTGAAACTTTTAAAATCCTTAGTCATTAGTCAAAATTTATTAATACAGCTCTTGTTACCTTTATATTGATTTTCATATTTATTATATTATTGTATTCAATTCTATCTCTCATTCTCAGATACTTTCAAACATTATGAGTCCAACAGAATTTTAAATATTTAAGAAAAACACATATATTTGTTTACATATCTATAAATACATATATACACATGAACAAATATAATACAAGTTGAAGAAAGTCAGTTCCAGAGACGGTAGGATTCTATCTATATTTCACATTCCATTTTAATTTATTTTTATTTTCCAAAAAGTTACAGTTATGATAATTTTAATACTTTTCTTTTTTAGCAAGCCAACACCTCTACCTTTAAGCATGTTAGGTTTCTAGTGGATTTAGATGATCAAAATATCTATAGAGCTACCTAACTGCCCATTTTCAGTTATATAGCATGTGTCATGTCAAGACACCTCAAAAAATTTACCTATGAGGAACACTGGATGAGGCTGAAGGAAAAATGAAAATAATGTGGAATAATCTGGGTTGGATAACTGTTCCTCACATAAACACATGTTCTGTGCCTCCATTTTGAAATCTGTAAAATAACAATACTCATATCTATGTCACTGAGTTGCTCTAAGTATTAAGTAGATTATGTAAGAAAAGGGTAAGTATAGCAACTAGCTTTCCAAGTCCAAGCCCTCCTCCTCTTTGCTTCCCACTCTTAAGTTTATTCATATTGCACAGATTTTCTCTGAGTTGCTTAGGACACGCCTCAGCATGAATTTCAAAGTAGGAAGTTTCAATTATTGGTGCCCTCTCAGCAGGAGACTGATTTTGCCCATCTGTGTCTACAGGCACACCTGTTGAACCAGTTGTTGTAATGAAGACAAGGAATAGAGTAGGAAGAGAATTCTTTATCATGGAGTGCACTAGATGAAGCCAGAGTGAACATTCTCACTCCATACACCAGTTGTTCCTTATCTGTCAGGTCAAATGGCCTGGCTTCCTCAAGTCCTCTCCGTTCAGCCACCAACTTGCCCTCTGTTAGCCATTAAAGAACCATGTCTGCCTTCTATAAGATGTTTTGTAGTAGGTTCTTTCTTAGGATTTACCATCTGTGTACATTTTCTTTGGTTCTGAGGCAATTTAACACGAAGCTGGTGAAGTACACTTGGACTGAAGATGATAACAAATCCCACCTGTGTGAAGAATGGTCCCAAAAGCCAATTTGAAAAAAAAAAAAAACCTCATGGGCATAACTTACATGTTTCATGTGCATATCCGTAACCAAGGCATGTTTCGTTTTATGCTTTAATAAAACTTTTTGTGGACATTTTAGTTAAGTTTCTTTGTTGTCTATCTTAAATGTGTCATATAATAAAAAGCAATATTTTTAAGACATGTATACATATTGAGGAGTCCCCTTTCAACAATTAACATGGAAATTCAGACAACTTTCCAAATGTTGTAAGCATTCAATAAAGGAAAAATTTTTCCTAACATTAGGTCCTTGCAAATGAAGAAAATAGCCCAACATCCAAGAGTTCTAGATAATAAGGTAACAAGAAAGAAAAGTTATTAATGAAAATCTTCAGTTAGATGGAACATATTTAAAAGATAAGGAGACAGGGGCTAGCATTATGGTGCACCAAGTTAAGCCACCACCTGCGACACTAGCATCATGTATTGGAGCGCTGGTTCAAGTCCCAGCTGCTTTACTTCTGAACTACCTCCCAGGTAATGTGCCTGAGAGGGCAGAGGATGATAGGCCCTTGCAAACCACATGGGAAATGCAGATGGAATTCCTGGCTCCTGGCTATGGCCTGGCCCAGCCCTGACAATTGCAGCCATTTAAGGAGTGAATCAATAGATGAAAGATCACTCTCTCTTGCTCTTTCTCACTCTCTTGCACTCTCTTCTTCTGTCACTCTCCTTTTCAAATAAACAAAATAGATTTTAAGGGGCCAGAGCTGTGGTGCAGTGGGTTAATCCTCTGCACACAGCATGCCAGCATCTCATATGGGTGATGGTTCTAGTCCCAATTGCTCCACTTCCAATCCAGCTCTCTGCTGGGGCCTGGGAAAGCAGTGGAGGAAGGACGAGTTACTTGGGCCCCTGCATCAGTGTGGGAGACTGGGAGGAAGCTCCTGTATCCTGCCTTCAGATCACCCCACCTCCAGCTGTTGCAGCTATTTGGGGAGTGAACCAGCTGATGGAAGACCTTTCTCTCTGTCTTTCCCTCTCACTGACTGTGGGTGTGCCTCTCAAATAAATAAATAAAATCTTAAAAAAATATATATTTTAAAAAGGGCCAGGGCAGGGGCCTTATGGTGTAACAGGTCAAGCCATAGGTGCCAGCATCCTATATGGGTGCTGGTTCATGTTACAGTTGCTCAACTTCTGATCCAGCTCTCTGCTAGTGTGCCTGAGAAAGCAGTGGAAGATGGCCCTAGTTGGGCCTATGGCACCCACATGGGAAACTCAGATGAAGCTCCTGGCTTCCAGCACTGGCCTGGCCCTAGCCTTGGCCTCTGCAGCCATTTGGGAAATGAACTAGTGGATTAAGATCTCTCTGATTCTCATTCAATCTGTAACTCTTTCCAATAAATAAATATTTTTAAAAGGGTAAGGGTAAAATAGCACTAATTTTAGTGAACTATGCATTATTTAAGAATTGCAAATTTACTTGTAAACCATGCATTTGATAAGAAAGCAATGTTCAAAATACTAAGAACCTCCCATAACACAATAGCATAACAACAACAAAACCCCCAAAATCAAATAATTTAATACAAAAATGGGTAGAGCACTCAGACATTCTTCTAAAGACGTATAATCAGCCAATAAGTATATCAACAGATTCTTACATCACTACTCATCAGAAAAACACACACCAAAACCAAAAAGACAGATCACTTAGCACCTGTTAGAACAGCTATCATAAAAAGGAAAAAAAAATGACAAGTTTTGGTAAAGACATGAAAAAAGGGAACCCAAGTGTACTGTTGGTAGGAAAGTAATTTGGCACAGACATTATGGAAACAGTATAGAGGCTCCTAAAAAATTAAAATAGAACAACTATTTAATGTAGCAGTCCCACTTCTGGATATACAACCAAACGATATGAAGTCAGTATCTCAAACAAATATCTGTACTCCCATATGCATTGCAGCATTATTCATAACACCCAAGATGTGGAAAAAATCCAAATGTCCCAAGTGAACGAATGGATTATAATTAAATCTGTGATACACACAACATCATGGAATATTCTCTGGCTATAAAACAGAAGGGAAATCTGCCAGTGGCAACAACGTAGATGAACCTGGAGAATACTAAGCTAAGTAAAATAAGCCAGTCACCAGAAAATTACCAGTACATGATCTCACTAAAATGTGAACTCTAAAAAAGTCAAATTCATAAAACAGAGATTAAAAATGGTGGTGTTCAGGGGTTGTGGAGTGGGGAAACGGGGATATGTATATCAAAGGATATAAGGTTGTAGTTTTGAGAGGAATAAGTTCTGAAGATCTAATATACAGCAGAGCTGGTGCTACCTATTGAATTAACATGTTTATTAAGTTGGGGTAATAATCACCACATAATGTATACATATGCCACATAATGTATAAGTGTACATGCTGTACATCTTGGATACATTCAACCTTTATTTGAAAATTAAATATTTTTAAAAGAATTATCAGTTTAAAAATAATAATTATAAGTTTAATCTTAAAGTTTATTAATAAAATTAGGAGCAGGGTTTTGGCCTACCAGGTAAGCTGCCTATGGCTGATAACTGAAGCATCTTTTTTTTTTTTTTTTTTTTTTTTGGACAGGCAGAGTGGACAGTGAGAGAGAGAGACAGAAAGGTCTTCCTATGCTGTTGGTTCACCCTCCAATGGCCGCTGAGGCCAGCACGCTGCAGCCAGCACACCACGCTGATCCGAAGGCAGGAGCCAGGTGCTTCTCCTGCTCTCCCATGCGAGTGCAGGGCCCAAGCACTTGGGCCATCTTCCACTGCACTCCCTGGCCACAGCAGAGAGCTGGCCTGGAAGAGGGGCAACCGGGACAGAATCCGGCGCCCCAACCGGGACTAGAACCTGGTGTGCCAGCGCCGCAAGGTGGAGGATTAGCCTAGTGAGCCGCAGCACTGGCCAACTGAAATATCTTGCTTAGGTTCCATACCTGTATTCCATACTTAAATCAGCCTTTCTGTAAATGTAGATGCTGAGGGATAGCAGTAAGGGCTCAATTGGGTTCTTTTCACCCATGCAGCAGACTTGGACTCAGTTCCTGCCTCCTCCCTGGCCCAACCCTGGCTGATGCAGGCATTTTGGGCAGTGGATGGGCTCTCTATCTCTTTGTGTCTCTCAAATCAGTAAAAACAAAATTATTTTTTTTAGATCAAAAATGTATTACTTATAATTTATCCAACTGTAAACAAGTAACTGCTGAACTTAATATTTTCATATAAAGTAAGAATACATGAATCTTAAAGGATTATAGATAGGATTACAATAATGAACATATAGTACCTAGTTTAATGATTAGAATATAGTAAGGTTTTAACAGATTTTGAATAGATAAATACATACCATCATTCTTATATCATAGCTCTTCACAGCATACTCTGAATATTCTTTAAAAAAATTAAGACAACATACTAAACAACTATAGAAACAAAAAGACCTAAGGAAGGAGGATGGGAAAGTATACCTTTAAGCCCTAAAGTGGCTTTAAAAATAAGTTGTCCAATGGGGCAGGGGCCCTGGCGAAGTAGGTTAATGCTCCGCCTGCGGCGCCAGCATCCCATACAGGTGCCAGTTCTAGTCCCGGCTGCTCCTCTTCCAATCCAGCTCTCTGCTGTGGCCTGGGAAAGCAGTGGAAGATGGCTCAAGCGCTTGGGCCCCCACACCCTGGACTCAGGGAGACCAGGAAGAAGCACCTGGCTCCTGGCTTTGGATGGGCACAGCTCCGGCCATTGCAGCCATTTGGGGAGTGAACCAAATGAAGGAAGACCTTTCTCTCTGTCTCTCCCTCTCACTATCTGTAACACTACCTCTCAAATAAATAAAATCTTTAAAAAAAAATTAAAAAGAGATAAGTTGTTCAATTCTTTGGTGTTATTTTCCACAACAGCTGAAATTTAATTGCAGTCCACTTAAGAATCCCACAAAGTGAGGAACTAAAGCCCCTGCCAACAATAACACAAGAGAGTCTGCAACAGTAACCTCTCTCCCACGCTAATTTTCAGAGACTACAGCCAAGGCCAGTAACTTGACTGCAAACTTATGAGAGACCTAGAGCAGGAATTATGTTGCTCCTAGATTCTAGACCCTCAGAATCTGTGAAGTAATGAACACATGTTCAACTTTACATTTGGCATCACTGTTTTGCAGAAATGGATAATTAACACATACCCTAAGTAATGACAACAAAAACTGATCCAAAGAAATAGTGGTGGAATCAGACCAGAAAACTCAGAATTCTTAAGTTGTGCTGAATTTAGCCATTTCAACATGAAACACCAGCTTGCTGGCTCTTCAATTGGGCATTGTTCAACTCTAGCTTCTCTACAAAACCCTAATAATATTCATCCCCATTCTACTCATCTTTAGGGTGAGTCCACTGGATAACTGTTAAGTATCACTACTGCCAATATCTGTATTTTAATTGTAAGTGAAACAACTTAAACCACTTAAAAATACTCCTGTTTCTTAAAATGGAGTGATAGTTACATCTTCTTACATGCAATAATATTTTCTTTCCCTGTAAGAGTAGCTAAATTGAAAGATTTTTTTGAACATTTAAAAACTAACCTATTTCTTGCACCTGAAACCATCTGTTAGCCCTGGAAAAGATTTGACAACTCCTTCTAAGTGGATTATTCCTCAGGAAACAAACAAATCAATGACACACAGTGCAATAACAAATCATTATTTTAATCTCAATTTCTTTCCTTCTTTTTCTATGTCTTCTTCAGTCAGATGAGAGAGCATCGAGTGCTTCCTTAATTAGACAATCATCAAGTTCTGTCACTAATAATACATCCTCTTTATTAACTACTAATAATGAAAAGAAGCTTTCCATGGGTGAGAGGTGGGGAACAACGAAAGAATTGCATTTTTTCTTCTTCTGACCTTACTTTCAAATGAAGAGTAAAATAATCTTTATTTAGTAATTTGGGTAAAGAAAAAATATTACAAAGATACAATAATTACATATGCTTCACTTTAGAACACAATAATTCTGCTTAAAGCCCAACTGAAAAGTGAGATGAGAGCTATTGCATACTAAGGGGTTTTTGTCCATCACACTTGTGATGCAAACAAATTATATCATCCAAATTGTTTAGTTTTATCATTTTTGTTAATTAAGGTAATAGCTTAGTGCAAACTGAAGAGACAATTCTTTGAAAAAAAAGTTCACAATTTATCCTGGCTCCTATTTTACAATAATTAACATGATAAAGGTTTTGTTGTTGGAGTTCTGTTGTTATGCCTTCTATCCCAAGTGTCCTGAGAAAATGCATGAGAAAATTTAGATTTCATGAGAGAATTTCAATTATGGGAAGCACTTAAATATTTTATGAGGAATACATAACTACAGGAGATGTTTGACTACTGAAAATAAAGACAACAGTTAAGATACACCGCCGATGCCAACAACAAACAAAATGAAAAACCCTTCTTTCCTTGTTTTTAAACTAATACACACCAACATTTCCTGTGTTCTTTATCTTCCTTTTGCATCTGAAAAGAAAGGCATTAGTTTTCTGGCCTCTTCTTTCTTCATATTCTTTACCCCAAAATACTAGAGATTGGGAAAAAATGAAAAAGGACAGATGAGTATTCCAGCCTTACTTTCCAACTATCTCTGGGACTTTGTTTCCTGGGACTTCTTTATTCAGCTACCAAATTAAGCTTTCTACAGTTTTTGTTCGGCTACAACATTTTGTAAGTCTCAACTTTGATCTCCAGATCTTACATGTCTATGTTCCAGCTGTTCTGGCATTTCTCCCTAACCATACATTTTGCCACTTGCTATTGTCTCAAATGCAGATTTATTAAGATTTACAAATGAGCTGTAGTTACACAGTCATCCATGCTTCTTTCCTTGACCAGGACATTATAATATTTTATTATGCAGACTTGGAAATCCACAATTCTTGACTCTATGTACTGGGAACGGCACTGTGGCATAGCAGGTAAAGCCACTGCCTGCAGTGCCCGCATCCCATATGGGAGCTGGTTCAAGTCCCAGCTGTTCCACTTCCAATCCAGCTCCCTGATGATGTACCTGGAAAAGTAGCAGAGGATGACCCAAGTGCTTGGGCCTCTCTGCACCCACGTGGGAGACCCAGAAGAAGCTCCTGGCTCCTGGCTTCAGATCAGCCCAGGTCCAACCATTGCAGCCATCTGGGGAGTGAACCAGTGGATGGAAGACCTCTCTCTCTCTCTTTCTCCGCCTCTCTAACTGCATTTCAAATAAATGAATAAATCTAAAAATATATATACATATATATACACACACACACACATATATATAACGAACTGTATATTTCTCTGGGGAAAAAATAAAACCTAGAAGAAAGCATTTTGAATGTTTTCACCATAAAGAAGTGAAAAATGCTTGAGATAGTTATGTTTACCCCGATTTGAGCATTATACAATGGATACATGTATCAAAATAACTCATGGTACTTCAAAAGTATGTACAATTTCTATGTTTCAGTTAAAATTGTTAATATATTTAATTCTAATAATAAAAACAATTTATAGATATCATGATCATGCAAGCAAAACTGTATGTAGAGATGACAGAACTTTATGAGTAATTGAAACAAGCCCTATTTCAGATATTTGTTTTTAGATAATCAGGTATTAAATCTCTATACCGTTTTGGTAGCACTAAATGTAGATACTTGATTAAGCACATTATTAAATTAAATACATTGGGACTGTGTTGTGGCATAGTAGCTTGAGCTTCTGTCTGGGGTGCCAGCATCCCATATTGGTGCCAGCTGGATTCATGGCGGCTCCACTTCCGATCTAGCTTTCTGCTGATGGCCTGGGAAGGCAGTAGAAGATGGCCCAAGTGTTTGGCCCAAGTATGCCCTCCACCCACACAAGAGACCCAGAGGAAGCTCCTAGCTCCTGGCTCCTGGCTCCTGGCTCCTGGCTCCAGATCAGCCCAGCTCTGGACATTGTAGCCATTTGGGGAGTGAACCAGCAGACGAAAGACTGACCTCCGTACCTGGCCCCCATCTCTATCTATAACTCTACTTCTCAAATAAATAAATAAATCTTAAAAAATAAATACATACATTATAATTCTAGATAAATGGTCTACATTTCTAGAATATGGTTAGCACTTTAGCCGCTTAAAAAATTATAAGAAATGTCAAGTAACTCATTATTAATGTAATTTTGCAGGGCCGGCGCTATGGCACAGCCGGTTAGAGCCCTGGCCTGAAACGCCAGCATCTGATATGGGCGCCAGTTCTAGTCCCGGCTGCTCCTCTTCCGATCCAGCTCTCTGCTATGGCCTGGGAAAGCAGTAGAAGATGGCCCAAGTCCTTGGGCCCCTGCAGCCGCGTGGGAGACACAGACGAAACTACTGGCACCTGGCTTCGGATCGGCACAGCTCCGGCCATTGTGGCCATTTGGGGAGTGAACCAGCGGATGAAGGACCTCTCGGTCTCTACCTCTGTAACTTTCAGATAAATAAAATAAATCTTTAAAAAATATATAATTTTGCATTATATCTTATAATATTTCTACTATATAATACATGCATTATTTTTTATTACAAAGTTCATTCAGGTCCCAGAGAGAGAATGACAGAGAGATAGAAACAGACACAAAGATCTCATATATATCTGAACATTTAGATTTGTTTCACAGGTAAAAACTGAATATACAAAATTTAACACATCCTACCATATTTACAAAGAAACTTCATTAACTGAAAAGTAACTGTAGATCTATGAAACATAAGACTATTGAACATTTATGAGAAAAAATTACCTTTGATAGAAACCTAGTAAGAACATGACAGTATGCCCAGATAAGCTTAATGGACATCTGCAAAACCTAGAATGAGTGTCAAAAAACACAGCACATTTGTACATTGTGATTTAACGCTATAACTAGTACTCCAACACTATTTTTCACTTTGTGTTGCTATGTGGGGGCAAACTGTTGAAATCTTTACTTAATATATACTAAACTGATCTTCTGTATATAGAGAGAATTGAAAATGATGTGAATGGAAGGGGAGAGGGAGCGGGAAAGGGAAGGGTTGTGGGTGGGAGGGAAGTTATGGGGAGGGTGGGAGGAAGCCAATGTAATCCATAAGCTGTACTTTGGAAATTTATATTCATTAAATAAAAGTTTAAAAAAAAAACACACAGCACATTAACTGTTCCACAGCAGCAATCAAAGTATTCTCAAGAAACATTTTCTTGGGGAAAGTTAATGCAGCAATGAATGATTGATCGACTTCTAAGTGCTCAGTGCCATAGGACCAATGTAGGGAAGTTAGATGAATTATCACTAGATACTCGAAAATCATAAAATGATCAACAAAGCGTGGTACTTCACAACCAAAAGAAATATCCATGTAGGAAAGGAGAATGTTCTTGATCTCAAACAAACTTTGAGAGAAAATGGGCCAGTAATGAAAGGATCATTTTTTTTCCCCATATTTTTATCTTACCTATACCAAATACCTACTGAGTTACTTAAAAAGGTAAGGACTGAAAAAAGAAAAACAAAAAGAAAAAAACAAAAGTCTAAATGCTTCCTAGTAGAAAGAGCAATTGAATACGTTGAATTTATTCAATTAAGTCCAGTAAACCACACCTGAAACTGCTCATTGATCATGTCACCAAGTTAGTATTTTAAGACTCATTAGAGACACATATAAAAGTCATTGGTATTTAATGAAATATGCTTACTTAGAAAATAAATTTTTTTAAAAAATCAGTATGCCACTTATTTTTAACAAATAAAACTAAAAAAGACATAAAAATGAGAAATATAAATGAATAATATAAATATCTTCTCTGGAATAAAATTCACAGTGTTTAACAACTAAATTTCTTGTCCTCTATCAGCTATCAATATGATAGATTTGAGTTAGGAAACAATCAGGCTACAATGCAAGTGTTCAATCTGAGGGTCTCAATGCAACTGGCCTTACGTTAATTCTAAGATGCCCCACCAAGATGAGTTGGTCTTTCATTTCATGGCTTCACCCAAAAGACATCTCAGCGCTAAGTACATTTTCCACATTTTAAAAAATTAATTAATTAATGGAGAAATCTGGAACACATAATGATGAATGAAATAAGCCAGTCCCAAAGAGACAAATATCATATGTTCTTCCTGATTGGTGACAACTAACCAAACACCAAAGAGAAAACCTGTTGAAGTGAAATGGACACTATGAGAAAGAGTGACTTGATCAGCCCTTGTCCTGACTGTTGATAAACAACTTAATACTTTATCCCTTTTAGTATTTTTTGTCCTACTTAATACTATTGGTTGAACTCTGTAATTAACACACAATTATTCCTAGGTGTTTAACTAAAAAGTGATCTCTGTTAAAATATAAGAGTGAGAATAAGAGAGGGAAGAGATGTACAATTTGGCACATGCTCAAGCCTGACTTGCCCCAAATGGTGGAGTTAGAAAAGCGCCAGGGGATTCCAATTCAATGCCATCAAGGTGGCATGTATCAATGCCATCTCACTAGTCAAAGTGGTCAATTTCAGTTCACAATTGATCATAATGATAGGATTAAGAGTCAAAGGGATCACATAAACAAGACTAGTGTCTGCTAATACTAACTGATAGAATTAAGGAGAGAACTATCCAACATGAGAAGCTACACAGCTAGAATTCATAGAATGGCAGATGCCCTAAACAGCACTCTGGCCTCTGAATTAGCCCTTAAGGCATTCAGATCTAGCTTAAGAGCCCATGAGAGTATTTTAGGCATGGAAAGCCAAGACACTCTGGGGGGAAAAAAAAAACCTAAATGAAAGATCTCTATGAGAGAGATCCCAGTGGAAAGAATGGGCCATAAAGAAGGAGGTACCTTTCTCTGAAGGGAGGCGAGAACTTCCTCTTTGACTATGACCCTGTATGAATAAAATCGAAGTCAGCAAACTCAAAATGCTTCCATAGCCTTGGCAACTCATGACTAGAGCCTAGGGAGATTACTGATGCCATAAACAAGAGTGTCAATTTGGTAAGTCAACAACAGGAGTCACTGTGCACTTACTACTCATGTAGAATCTCTTTCCTTAATGTGTTTTACAATGTGAATTAATGCTATAACTAGTACTGAAACAGTCTTTTACATTTTGTGTTTCTGTGTGGGTGCACACTGCTGAAATCTTTACATAATTTATACTAAATTGATCTTCTATATATAAAGATAATTGAAAATGAATCTTGATGTGAATGGAATGGGAGAGGGAGTGAGAGATGGGAGGGTTGTGGGTGGGAGGGAAGTTATGGGGGGAGGGAAAAGCCATTGTAATCCATAAGCTGTACTTTGGAAATTTGTTAAAAAAATAATTAATTATTTATTTCAAAGGCAGAGAGAAAGACAGACAGAAATCTCCCTTCTGTTGGTTTATCCCCAAATGCTGAAAATAGGCAGGCTTGGCCCTGGCCTAAGCCAGGACCCTAGAATTCAATCCAGGACTTACGCATGAATAGCAAGAACCCAACCAATTTAGCCATCACCAACAACTTCCCCAGGGTACACAGCAGTAAGCTCTGAATTGGAAACAGAATCAGGACTTGAACCTAGGCACTCTGGCATGGGTTGCAAGGCCTCCCAAGGGGCATCTTAACCAAACACACATCCCCTATATATTTTTGATGCATAGAATGAAGAAAAGATAGTACACAGCAAACATTTATATGTTCTAAAACACGACAAATGCTTTACCTGTCCATACTTAATTAATTGACCCTAAGGAATAATAGGCTGTAAGTATTATATTACTAAGAAATAATCTTTAGATTTCCAATGCATTTTTAAACTCTACACACCAAAATAAAAACTCACAGTGATGTTTTCTGTCCATAATGCCAAGTTAAAATTTGGAGAAATTATTCATATATTCTTTTGAGTTAGAATAATTAGAGCATTTTTAATAATTATAAATGTCAACATAAAAATTCTTTTTATGGACTCTAAATAGATACAGAGAATATGTCCAAGAAATTTTCTTTGATATGTCTTTTTTTCTAAGAGGAAATAAGAGGCACAAATAGAAACCACCTATGTATTTAGGAAATGACTGTTTAAAGGGAAGACCTTTATCCACTCTCAGACCATGTCGCATGCTTCAAAGCCATGACTTACCATGAACATAAAGAATGATTTAAGCCTCCCAAATCTCAGCTGCCTCTCCAACCACCAGAGCAGGCGAGCTCTGTGGGATTTTGAACAACTCCTACTTTTCACAGGTCTCCTATACCAACTCATAGTGAAATGCCATAAATGATTATATTCTCATAATTTATTCCTTCTATGCAGTTGGTTCAACCAAGGAATCCTTCTAACAGTAATTGGCTGAAAAATTCACTTTTTAAAACTTCTATGTAAAATATTGTTTTCTATTCAATATTACTTTCCTCTGGCCAAAAAAAAATAAATTTTAAAAAATAAAACTTACTGTCCTCCTAACTCTTTGTTTGGCAAACAATGATTGCATGGGGAACATTGACATTCTTATGGTTTAGGAACTACCCAATAATCAGCCCTCAAATCTGTATCTATTCTAGACAGAATAAGGTGGAGATATGGAATAGTAAATTGTTGTTCCCATATCGAGAACATAAAATGCTACTTTAACAAGTTAAAAGTATAATACAAGAATTTTAAAGTAAACAAATGCACTGATGTAGGTTCATATGTATATATATTTATATGTGAAACTGCTAAGAGTGTCAAAATCCCTAATACTCTTTCTTTTAGACTAAAATATGATTACATTCTGCATATAGTAGTGATGGATATAAGCTACTGTACAGAGTTTAACAAAGAAATGACATTTCTATCACATTAAAGAGTCCGGCCACCATTGCCACTTCTCCTGGCCCCCACTGCTCTACTGATGTCACTTCCCTGTTGCAGCTAGTGTGACTGAAACAGGTCAAGAGAAAAAGGAAAGAGGCTGGTTATCTGTTGTTATTTTTAGACTTTTCAAGTGATTACACCCTCAAAAAATAAGAGTATAGAAGCTGGAGCCAATACTGTAGGACTTCATGCCCAGCTTTAAGAATAAAAACATCTGATCACTCCAACTTCAAATTCAAATACTTAAAGATTCTTTTAGTAAACAAAGACAATGGGACCTAGCCAAGGTTTCAATCAAATGCAAAGCACAGTTATTTATTAGCACTGGGAGCAGTACTTCCTGTTGGGTTCTGCTTTGAGTAGATTCCTCTTCTCCTGGATCTAACCACACCTGACTTAGTCTGTTCCACAAATGGATTATTATTTTTCATAGAAAATCAATTAAGTAAACAACTAAAAAGAAGATTTATTCAAAGGAGATAATGAAAATAAAGTCATGAGATCCACCAAAGAGCAATGTTCCAGGCAGAATAGGCAAATCTAGAGATGCAGGAGCTTAGAGAAATCAATGGGAAGGATCCAGGGCAGCTCTACAGCCCATGGGGGAGGGCCCAGCACAAAGGGCAGCCAGGACAATTCAAGTCAGGTGGAAGTGTACAGCATTCCAGCAGCCAGGAGTGCAAGCATAAGCTCTGCCCTGCCCTCTGAGCTTTTGAGAATCTCAGATGCCTCTTAATAATTGCTATGGAGAGAAATAAATGATTAATTTCTCAAGTACAACCAGATAAATGGAAACTGAACCTATCATTGTCATCTTATAATCAGCAAACATACATTATTAATACATCAAAGTGATGGCATTTAGCTAAGAGATTTGCTAGATACCAAAAGCACTCAAGCCTTACTTTCAAGGAGTTATTCTCAAATAGAATTTTAGCTTGACAGCACTAAGCTGACTCTTATTTACTCCCAGAATAGCCTAAGTCAACATTTACTGTCCTATTTTTTAACAGGAATTGGAAAGATGCACCCAAAAATGAACTGTATTTTATGATACAATGAAAGTATACTTTTGTTTGCAGTTCTCATAAAATGATTTTTAATAGTCAAATAAATCTGACTCAAAATAGACTCCATATTTCTGATGCATTAATTAATATAAGCCCAGTCAGAACTTGGCATTTATAAATTAGCACAAGCAAAGCAACCAGATAACTTTATGAATATAGGTAACAAGTAATGCTTAAAGAATGCAAATTATTGAGAGATTTCCATCAAATTTCTCTGAATTCAAGGCAAACAGAAGAAACAAGGTTAACAGACAAATATAAAGTGATTTATACGTCAAACATCATTATTTTTGTATAACATTGATATAATGTTGCTCATGGAGCCATTTATATTGGCAGAGTGACGTGAAAATTAGAGGATACCTTAAAAACTGATTTCTACATTCCTCAATGTAGTATTATTAAAGAATAACAATATGTGCCACAGCAATATATCCCAATAAAGTGTTAGTTGCTTAACTAGTGATGGCTTAAAACCAACATGAAAATTGTAGTATAGCCTATAAAAATAAGCCAGAAGTTATTTTTATTCTTATTTCTAAACCAGGTCAGCTACAATAAAAATAGTAGTGGGGATGAATAATCAGCTCTCATTTTGCCTTCTTGCTATTTAAGGGGCAGAAATAACTGATAGAACCATTGAGGAAATAGGAAAAAAAAAAAACTCACATCCTACCTTTAGCACTTCTCCCAGGTTTCCACTTTTTCAACTTTTTTCCAAATAATGCTTTGTTTGGCTGTAAAATAACTACCTGGTCTCTGGAGGGTTCAGACGTGGAAACTAACACTAATATTTCCATTGCAACACAGGTTGTGTGATGACTGCTACTCAGCAGATATATTATACTCTATTCAGTACCCAGGTTAAAAAGGTTATATGGTTGAGAGGAATTTTTTTTCACAAATAATGAATAATGTCACCTATTTGTCCTCAACTCACATTAATATACAGCTAAACTCGACACAGTCAAGCATAAAGATGAATGTGATGTCAATTTTCCCATGTCATTTGAATGCTCTCCATGGTGTTCTGATCACTGCCTTTTTATTCTTCTCATCACTCTTTTTTTTTATATTTACCAGTTATGTCTTTAATAAAAATAAAGGAAAAGTTGGCCCACAGATTTTCCAATGTTTTTCTGGATAACTTCAGAAATATTTCCTAATTCAAAATATTGTATTTATTATATTGATATATATTTTCATAATTTAAAAGAATAATTTGACAAAAGGAAACTGGTAAACTTTCACAGTTTTAGAATCACTGCACTTTCATTTGAACTAAAACCACACTCACACATACACACACACACAAATACACATAAAAATAAGCTTTCAAGTTACTTTGATGGACAAATAAAGATTCTGCAATTTGGGGGGGGGGGGATAATGTACATGTATTGCATTCATTATGGGAATCTGACAATGTATTTGACTATGCAGAGATGAACTGAGTATAATGATTCAATGAGTGCACACGGTAGACTCTAACAGCCTCTGCATCCCTTCATCATGGTGCCAGAACAACTAGAGGAAAATGGAAAATAGCCAAGCTATATTCACATATCCAAAATAGCAGAAAAATCTGAAAAATTAAAACTTGATAATACATTGAAATCCATATATTCTGCAAAATTATTCTAAATAAATTCAATAATACATATTAAACTATAATTTTTTTAAAATACCTAGGCTAACATTAATATTTTTCCTGTGGTATTGTGACTACTACATAATCACAGTAAGTTCAGAGCTAAAAGGGCTGAGAGACTAGATATTTGAAACAGTCCTGGTTTGGTTAAAATGTTAATTTTTTAACTGAATTTAATATTTCCTAAAACCCATGCAAAATATGAATATATTCCTTTTAAAATATTTATTTTTATTTATTTGACAGGCACTGTGACAAAGACAAAGGGAGAGACAGAGAGAGTGAGAGAGAAAGAGATGTTCCATCTGCTGGTTCACTCCACAAATGGCCACAACTGGGACTGGTTCAGGCAGACCTCAGGAGCCAGGAACTCTATCTGCATCTCCTACAGGGGTGGCAGGGGCCCGAGCACTTGGACCATCGTCCTCAGATTTCCCAGATTCAAAAGCAGAGCAGCTGGTACTCTAATATGGGATGCCAGCATCTCAGGCAGCTGCTTAACCCACTGTATCACAAGGCAGGTCCCTGGATATATTCTTTACATTGCATAACTGCTCATATCAACTAAAATTTGAGCTTATAAAAAATTAGTTGTTTTGATATATAATAACTAGAACATGCTGTGAAATATTTACCAACTGTAAAAGAGTTTTTAAAAATAAATTTTCTAAAAAGGAGGCTGTCAAGTTACTATTGTATATTTATTATCGTTAATCAGGATCAGGAAACTGCAGTTTTTGTTTATGTACAGAAAAACCACAAGGGATTAGACAAAAATTACAATTGGTTGTTTAAGAGAAGTAATTCCCTAAGGAATTTTTCCTTACTTAAACATTTGCTATACTATACTGCTTTATATTATATATTTATATGTAGTTATACACATTTTATAAATATACTACATTGTTACATATTATGTATATTATATACTTAATCATCAACAATGTGACAATTTCTACATAAAACAATGATCAATTAAAATATATAATAGAGGGACTGACACTGTGGTATAGTGGTAAAGCCTCCGCTTGCAAGTGCCGGCATCCCATATGGATGCTAGTTAGAGTCCCAGCTACACCATTTCTGATACAGATCCCTGCTAATGTGCCTGGGAAAGCAGTGGAAAAAAGCCCAAGTCCTTGGGCTCCTGCACCCATGTGGGAGACCTGGATGAACCTCCTGGCTCCTGGCTTCAGCCTGGCCCAGCCTTGGCTAAATAAATCTTTTAAAAAAATATGTAATAGAAAACATCACTATCAATAATAATAATAAATCATTTTACTTTTAGCTCATTATACTTACATATTTTATGGATGTTTCATATGTAGACTATAAATGAAAAAGTTATCTTGTTTTATATAAAGGAAAAACTAAATGAATAAGACTAAGTGAATAGTCATAGTAACATCATTTAACTTATCAAAATTAATTTATAGGTTTAGGCCAGCCACAACAAAAATTCCATATATTTGGAACTTGGAAAACAAAGAATACCTGGAAAAATATGCAGGCAAAAAAGTTACAAAGATTTACAAAAGAATTTATGTAAAGAAGCTGGTTCTTTGAACTACAGTTTATAAAGTACTTTATTTAAAACTGCTAGGAAGAACAAACTCACAGAACAGTTCTAGAAACAATGTTGAAAAAATAGATGAATTTTTAAATGCATCATAATTCAAAAATTAGTAAGAAAATTATTTCATAATGAACAGTTATAATCAATTATGTCCAAAAAGTTATTTTTGAACTTCATTTTCCATCCTATACATTAAATAAGTCCCAGATGATTACTGTGGTCAAAATTAAAAATATTAAAAGTAAAAACAAGGGCAGGCATATGGCAAAGTGGTTAAGTTCCAACTTGGGATGCCTGCATCCCTTATGGGTGAGTGCCTGGGTTGAGTCCTGCTGCCTCCACTTCTAATCCAGCTCCCTGCTAATACACACCCTGAGAGGAAACAGATGATGACTCAAGTGCTTAGGTCTTTGCCACACACCTAGGAGACATGGACTAAATTCTGGGCTCCTGGCTTCAACCCAGCCCAGCTGTGGTGTGGGAGCATTTGGGGAATAAACTATGGATAGGTGAGCTTTCTCTCTCCCTGCCAAATAAAATGAAAATACATTCACAAAAATTTTAAGTTTCCCTTTTTTTTTTTTTTGACAGGCAGAGTGGACAGTGAGAGAGGCAGAGAGAAAGGTCTTCCTTTTCAATTGGTTCTACCCCCTCAATGGCCGCTGCGGCCGGTGCACGGCGCTGATCCGAAGCCAGAAGCTTCTCCTGGTCTCCCATGGGAGTGCAGGGCCCAAGGACTTGGGCCATCCTCCACTGCACTCCCTGGCCACAGCAGAGAGCTGGACTGGAAGAGGAGCAAACGGGACAGAATCCAGCGCCCCGACCAGGATTAGAACCCAGGTGCTGGCACCGCAGGCAAAGGACTAGCCTATTGAACCACGGTGCTGGTCCAGGAATTTCCCGTTCTAAAACAGGCCAGTGGGGGCCGGTGCTGTGACGTAGCTGGGAAAGCCACTGCCTGTAGAGTTGGCATCCCATTTGGGCGCTGGTTCGAGACCTGCCTGCTCCACTTCCAGCCAGCTCTCTGCTATGGCCTGGGAAAGCATTGGAAGATGGCCCAAATCTTGGGCCCCTGTGCAAAGTGGGAAACCTGGAAGAAGCTCCTGGCTCCTGGCTCCAGGCTTCAGATAGCACAGCTCCAGCAGTTGCAGCCATCTGGGGAGTGAACCAGCAGATGAAAGACCTCTCTCTGTCTCTCTGTCTCTCTCCCCCTCCCTCCCTCCCTCTCTCTCTCTCTCTCTGCCTCTGCCTCTCTGTAACTCTGCCTGTCAAATAATACATAAATAAATCTTTAAAAAAAAGGACACTTACTAATGAATGTTTATCTTATCAGATTACAAATAACTTCAATGTTATAATGTTTAAGTAAGCTACGTTACAACTATATAAAATATGCCCACTAAAGTGCTTGATTGTTAATATGTAAAATAACTTTTGAAAGCAAGCTATAAAACTGAAAATTTCTCAACTTTATTAAACAGTACACAGAAAGAAATGAAAATCTAATAAAAAATTATCTGTGAAATAGCAGCTTCTATATTTTTGAAGGTTTCTTTTTACACTGAGGGAAGAAATTAAATATTCTAAGTTGAGACCTCTGTATTGCACAGCATATCTAAAATTAACCCAGTCGGTCTGCTTTCCCCAGACTGTGTGAACCATTCCTTATGTGTGCAGCCTGATTACTCCCTAGCCGATAAAAAACACTCCATGTTTTCATGGATAAATTAGATTCACCTTTGTAACAGCTGGAGCCTACCATGTTAAGCAGATGGAAAATTAGTCCATCTGTTTCCTATTAGTGATAGGTTTAAAAAATGGTGAAACGTATCTGCCCCAAATCTACATGTAGAGAAAGTAGAAACTGAGTTCTTGATCATGATTTTCGATAGCCGTAGTAATGACCCTTTCCCCTCAAAGAGGTTTCCAGCTACTAGAACAGATTCTTGAAATCCCTCCACTAGGGATGTATGTCCCTGATGCAAATCTCTCTCCTTTTTTCAAGAAAAAAATGTTATTTAAGTTGTACAAGTTTCATGGGTTTCACATATATTTAGGAACATAGTGACACTCCCCCCCCCACCCTCCCTCCCACCCAAGCTCCAACACTTCCACCTCCTCCCTCTCAGATTCTCACTCTTAATTTTTACAAAGATCTATTTTCAGTTTACTTAATGATCGTATAGTTAACCTTACACTAAATAAAAGAGTTCAACAGATAGTATGAAGGGAAAAAATAAACTATTCCTCTAGGAAGAGACAAGGGCTGTAAACAACCATTAAATCTCAAAATGCTCCTCTAAACAAAAAAAGATCTTAAGAAGGAGCTGACACATTTGAGTTACATCCACCATAAAATTCTTAAGGTCTTCCTGAGAACAAGTTGTGAAGGGAGAAAGGAGGGCGGGGTTAACAAGGTAGCAACTGCTGTTTGGGAAAGTAGTCAGTGTAGCCCCACAGAAGGGAAAGATGGAAGCTGGATAAAGAGATGAGAATACGGAAGAGGATCTCTTCAAAAATGAGTGTAATTCACTCATTTTTGTGAATTACAGATCCCTAGGAAGCACAATACTGAAATAGCTATCATGACCGGAATTCATACACAATGTGATGTTCTTAATTTTCTGAGTTACACAAAAATAAATTTTATCAGCTTTGCTTCATATATACTATGCATTTTTAAATTTGACTTAGTGGTAGTGTAAAAGCATCTTATATGGAAACCAGAATAACCATAAATTAGTACTTTGAAATGACTGTCTTAAGATTCCAGAAAATGTGTGAAACTCTATAGTAGAAGATTGGGAGAAGCTATCCAGGTACAAATGAAATAATTCATTGAAATTCACAACTGCCTTTATATTACATTTACTTTTAGATGAGATACCAACTTAAAAGCACCTTGTCTGGGGGCCTGAACTGTGGCCTACAGGGTAAAGATGCCACTTGTGACTCTGGCATTCCATAAGGGCACTGGCTCAAGTCCTGGCTGCTCCATTTCCAATGCAGCTCCCTGCTTATGGCCTGGGAAAACCAGCAGAAGATGGCCCTCTGTCTCTACTATCTACCTGGCAGACCCAGATGAAGCTCCAGGCTCCTGGCCCAGCTCTGGTTATTGGAGTCATCTGGGGATTGAGCCAGTGGTTGGAAGCACTCTCTCTTGCTCTAACTTTGCTCTCTCTCTCTCCCCGCTCTGCTAACTCTGTCTTTCAAATAAATAAATTTTTAGCAAAACACCATGCCTCATTCTGCCTATAAGATGGCTAACATATGTTGGTACTCAACATAAACAATCAAAGTCTAGATTCTATAGTTAGCTGGAGTTAGACTGTATCTTTCAAAGCAACACAGAACCTATACAGGCTGTTCCCTTAAGTTCAATGTATCCTCTAAATTGTCATTTCATTTGTTCCAGAGTACTCTATTTGATCCTCTAACACACATGACTACACATACACTTTAGCAAAAGGATATTTTAAGAACTGATGCATGTTTTTTGACTAATTTTGTACACACTAGTACAGTTTAAATTAGCACCAGCGACAAAGTCGCCAACTTTAATTCTACTTGGATTGACAAAACAGAAATTTACCTATTAACTTATTAAACACATACTCAGCAGTTGTAAAACCCACTACAGTAGAATTTGAGAGACCAGAGAAGATACTTCTCTTTGAATATGATGCACGGAAAAATCATGTCAGGAATAATTTAGTCTGAGAAGATGAAAGAAAATCACCTTGTCTTCCTTGTATGCTTACCACATTTTGTTTAAGATTATAAAATCATGCACTAATAATGCACAGTATAGGAATTCCCCAGCTCAAATTTAAATAAGCCAAGTTGCAACACTGCTGTCCTTATAGTTTTGCAAGAAGTCCAGCAAAGTACTATTTCAAGAGGAAAGAAACATGTAGTAGGAAATATGTGTTCAATAATTTCAGTGTATTTCAGGTCTAAGTAGTAGCTAACATTTATCTAGTACTTATTTTCCATGTGCTAAGACCAGTAATTGTTATTACCTCATGCTTGAGGAGCTTTTGTCAAGTTACTTTTACAAATGAGGGAACTGAGGCATACACAGTTAAGTACCTGGCCAAATGTCATACAACAGACAAAAACTGATGAGGTCTCAAAACCAGGCAGTCTGATATCACAGCCCATGTTCTTATCACATGCCTCAAACTGGTTAAGTGGTATAGTATACTCAATCTTCCTTATTTCAAAGACATGGCGTTTAGATTTCATACTGCCAAGAATTATTTGGTAAATACCTGTTAGAAAAATTCCCACCAATAGAATTACTAACATAAAAAGAGCACTAGTTCAAACAATTCAGTTTTCATTTTAAAACATGGCTAAAATAAAGGGCTGGCAGTTAGCCTAGCAGTTAAGATGCTGGGATCCCATATTTGAGTGCCTGAGTTCGATCTCCAGATCTGGCTCCTGACTCCAGTTTCTTGCTGATGCAGACTCTGGGGGGCTGCAGTAATTGCTGAAACAACTGGATTCCTGCTACCCATGTGGGAGATTAAGTTCCTGGGTTCCAGCTTCAGTCTGGCCCAGCTCCAGTTGCAGCAGGCATGTGGGCAGTGAGCCAGTGGATGGGTGCATGCTCTCTCTCTGTCTCTAATAAATAAATTAATTAAAATAAATAAAAATGGCTAATGGAGAGCTAATTTCATAATCTAACTTTCTTTTATATTATATGCTAATATAAATATTAAATAAGTAGATAATTCTGTTCTTTCTTTTTTGTAGCACTGTAACCCAGACAAAATTTCAATAAAGTAGATTGAAATCTGACATAAATTCATTTCCCTTATATAATTTGAAGACAAAGGTGATGGTAAAGGTACAAGATTTCAAATAATAATAATTGAGCAACTGATGTCAAGACACACTAAATCGGGGCTGGCGCTGTGACACAGCAGGTAACGCCATCGCCTGCAGTGCTGGCATCCCATATGAGCACCAGTTCGAGTCCCAGCTGCTCCATTTCCATCCAGCTCTCTTCTATGGCCTGGGAAAGCAGTAGAAGATGGCCCAGGTTCCTGGGCCCCTGCATCCACATGGGAGACCCAGAGGAACCTCCTGGCTCCTGGTTTCAGGTCAGCTCAGCTCTGACCTTTGTGGCCCATTGGGGAGTGAACCATAGCATAGAAAACCTCTCTCTCACTCTCTCTCTCTCTCTCTGTCACTGCCTCTCCTTCTCTCTGTGTGTTACTCTTTCAAATAAATAAATACATCTTTAACAAAAAAAGACACACTAAATCTGAGAACTGCTACCTAAATACAATTTCTCTCTATATGAAGCAAAGTATGGGGGTAGTCTTTTTATTCCCAATAGCAAGTAGAAACCAACTGACTACTGTAAAAGACAATACAGCTTCAAAAAAAAATCAGTAGACTAGCAAAATTACATTTATGTAAAATTTATAAATAAAAAGCATAAATTATCTACAGATTTTAATAATGGTTAAATTTTATAATCTTGTATTTTTTAAATATTCTACTTTAGATATAAAGTTCTGTTACATTAAGAAAAATTAAACTAAGTAAATCAAATAAATATGTAAATCAAAATGAGGTATATCAAACAAAAATTGATATCAAATTATATATTACTCTGAATAATGTATTTGATTAACATAGTTTTAACGTAATTCATGATTTCTATACACTTTAAAAAAATGACTTAAAGCAACTTCAATTTTACAAAGGGGTTTTCAAAGATTCCAGATATATTAAAACTGAATAGATTTAACATTTTATTTTGAAAGTCTATTCCAAATTTTATATCAAATATAATCTATAAAGTATCATGAGATTATTTTATATCAAGCATAAGGTAACCCTATTAAACAAGCCCTTTTAAATGTACATAAAGTACAATCTCTAATTTTTTCTTCCTTGAAGCAAGCCCTCCCCAGAATTACTTTCTTCGTTCTCTAATTGTTAAGTGTGAAAAGATACAGGTGGTGAAATGCCAACTTGCACTTTTTCTGGTAAACAAACAAAAGCAGGAATTTGGGGTGATGGAAAGCTGGTGAAAACAAAGAGGTGAGGGCCAGCGCCGTGGCGCAGTAGGTTAACCCTCCACCTGTGGTGCCAGCATCCCATATGGGCGCCGGTTCTAGTCCCGAATGTTCCTCTTCCAATCCAGCTCTCTGCTAAGGCCTGGGAAAGCAGCAGCAGATGACCCAAGTGCTTGGGCCCCTGCGCCCCCCGTGGGAGACCAGGAAGAAGCATCTGGCTCCTGGCTTCGGATCAGTGCAACTCCAGCTGTTGTGGCCATTTGGGGAGTGAACCTTTCTCTCTGTCTCTCCCTCTCACTGTCTGTAACTCTAACTCTCAAATAAAATAAAATATTTTAAAAATATATTAAAAAAAGAAAACGAAGAGGTGGAAAAGGGACTTTCCAACAGCAGACAAGAGAATGAGACCCCTGCAGCCATGGGGAACAGTGGCAGCACTGTGTTCAGACAGAACCCAGGGAAAGGATATGCAAAAAGAGAGCAAACTGCTCAGACAAGTTCTTCTTAAGGTCCTCAAAGCCCCAGTGCATTTAAAAGTGATCCTCTTAACTACTAAACCTACCTCATCATCTACTTCTTTGTTTCAATCCTTGATGCTTCTAGATCTATGTCAGCAGACTGGTACTCAAATATGGGTAGATTACCACCACCAGTTTATTGCTAAAGTACTTGATGAGCTGTTCCCTCCCTGATTCATCTTCTCTCCACACTGAATGCTGACCTCACAGTAGCTCCTCCCTCTCTCCTATCCACAGCCTTTCACTGGGGAAGTATGTTCCACTGCTCCTTGCTCTTGAATAACTATGAGGCCTTTTTTCTCATTTTCACTTTCAATGTCATTGCCTGTGTGGAAATGTCCTTGCTTAGCCCAGAGAAAGCATAGTGTTGCCTTCCTCATGAAGCCTCTCCTTAGCTCATCTCAATGTCCTCTCAGTGATCCTCCACAATACTGAAAAAATAATCTTTAAAAATCAAAGTGATCATAAAAATCCCCAGAGATAAATCTTGCAATATCACTCCAATTCCTTCAGGATAAAATCCAAAATCTGTATTATGAATGATAAGCCCCTTCAACAGAATTACATTACACTCAGAAGACCATGCATGTGAGAGAAAACAAGTTCAGCTATGAATAGCATCTCTAAAATGTTATAACCACAATCTGGAAAGATGAAATACCCATTTCAGTATATTATATCTATTGAGGGCAATTTAAAAGTTCATGGCAAAATGGAATTTAAAAACAAAGCAGGATTTGGGTCCACCAAAATTGAAATTGATGCATAGATTTTAATTAGACACATTTTCTATGAACGTTTTGAAGATTCTTCATATACTAAGGTTTTATGTTTTAATTAAAGTTGTGTTATCTTATTTTGGACTATATATTAAGTGCAGACAGACTTAGGGTCGTTTAAGCTTTCTGAACTGCCTGAATTCTGCTCTGCCATTCTTTTTTTTTTTTTTTTAATTTATTTATTTATTTATTTGAAAGACAGAGTTACTGATTGGTAGAGGCAGAGGCAGAGAGAGAGAAGTTTTCCATCTGCTAGTTCACTCCCCAAATGGCTGTAGTGGCCAGGGTGGGCCAGACAAAAGCCAGAAGCCAGGAACTTTCCACATGGGTACAAGGGCCCAAACACTTGAGCCATCTTCTGCTGCTTTCCCAGGTGCATCAGCAGGGGAGCTAGACTGGAAGTAGAGCAGCCAAGATTGGACCTGGTACTCATATGGGATGCTGTCCTGCAGGCAGCAGCTTAACCCGCTACGCCACAGCCCCAGGCCCTATTCAGCCATTCTTGAAGCTTCTTTTTCCGTCTCAAACAGCTTTCTCTGTACTTAAACATCCTGGCAATCCTTCCTAAATCCTTCCAAATACTTTCATATTCTAGAAAATCATGTGTGCTCTCATGCCTCTAGAGTTTTGTATTTTTTTCACTTGAGTGATACGCTTATCTCCCTGTCTTTTTGAAAAATACCAACTAACTCAGTAAAACTTGGTTCAGGCAGCACTTCTCCAGAGGAACACCCGTGTCTCAGGCCTCAAACCACACATTGTTGCAGGTTAGATTTGTTGTATGCCATAAAATCTTTACTACCCAGAACACAGTATTTATCAAATCGTCTATTCAATACTTAATATATCCTGGGGCTGGCACTGTGATACAGTGGGTTAAAGCCCTGACTTGCAGCACCAGCATCCCATATGGGCAATGGTCCAAGTCCCAGCTGCTCTACTTCCCATCCAGCTCCCCACTATTGTGCCTGGGAAAGCAGTGGAAGATGGCCCAAGTCCTTAGGCCCCTACACTCACATGCAAGACCTGGAAGAAGCTCCTGGTACCTGGCTTTGAATCAGCCCAGTTCTGGCCATTACAGCCATTTGGGGAGTGAACCAGCAGGTGGAAGACCTTTGACTCTGTCTCTACCTCTCTCTATAACTCTTTCAAATAAATCCTAAAAAAATAAAAATAAAAATAAAAAAATATTTAATATATTCTTTTACTTACTTTGAGAGGGATTTGATGTGCCTCACTACCTATACCAGTGCAATAACTACTTTCAAGAACAGGTTGAATAGGCAGGCAGCTTTATCATAAATGAATTGAGGTCACAGAGCAAAACCTGGGATGCCACTATGCTATGCTTTGGACATGGTTTGTCCCACAAAGGTTCATGTGCTGAAAGCTAGGGCACTGGATGTAACAATGATGAAGGGGGTGTGGCTTTTATGAGGCAGGATCTTGCTGGGTGTGACTGGATCATGACCCTCTTCGGAAGGGATTAATGCTGGCCTCTCTTGGACTTTGCGAACTATGACATAAGTGAGTCTCTTTGCTTTGTAGACTACCCAGTCTCAGGTATTTTGTTATAGCAACAGAAAATAGGTACCACATCAGGTCTATCATCTACCCTGACCTATCCCCAAGTCTTCCTGGCCTTCTTAATCACCCATCCTATGTCAAGATGACAGAGTTATGAGATACCACTCTAAATTTAGTATTTTTTTTAATTCTTAAATATTCAGTAGTTTGTGTCCATTGTCCATGTAATTTTTGCAACAAACTCTCACAAAGTAACATAGAATGTAAGAACAGGTTAACAATTTTTATTATTTTTACTTCCTTTATTTATTTGAAAGGCAGAGAGAGAGAGAGAGAGAGAGAGAGAGAAGAGAGAGAGAGAGATCTTCCACTGCTGGTTCACTCCCTAAATGGTCACAACGGTCAAGGCTAGGCAGGGCTGGGCCAGGCTGAAGCCAGTAGTTAGAAGCTTCTTCCAGGTCTCCCACATGGGTGCAGGAGCCAAAGGACTTGAGTCCATCTTCCACTGCTTTCCCAGGCATATTAGCAGGGAGCTAGATCAGAAGTGGAGCAGCCAGGACTCAAATTTGGTGCCCATGTAAGATCCCTGCTATGCCACAATGCCGGCCCCAGAAGTTAACAATTTTAACTTTCATTCATCAAGTCGTAGATAGATACTACCTTCATAAATTCATGTGATTTATTGGCTGAAATGTGCTAAAGACATAAATACTTCAAATATACTTAAGGCTAGAAATCCAGGAAACTAAAAAGTAAGTAAAAGGTGACATTTTTTCTCTCTTCAAAAGTTTAAGTCCTCTCAAATACTTTCTCAATTAGGAAGTCACTAACATGACTGCATTTCAAAAAGTTTTCAGCCAACAAGAAGCATGAAATATAATAAATTTCAAACCATGAGTCCTGACAATCTGCATGAACTAGGCATGACATATGAACTCCTAAGTCTCAGTTTTCTTACTACTAAGTCAAGTAACCTATCATTGAAATCCTTCCCCAGATCTAAAATCTCATATCCAATAACATACAAATCCATGTGATGGTACCAAAGCAGGACTTAGGTTTTCAAAGGAACCAAGAAAGCTACTAAGTGACTATTTCCGTTTTTATTTTAAGACTAAAATATTCTAAATTAGCATTTTTTACCATTTATTTGAGCAACAGAAGCAGGCAGAAGGAGAAAGCACCAATCTCCTTTTTCACTTGCCAAATGCCCACAATGGCCGGGGTCAGGCTAGTGCCAAAACCAGAAGCTGGGAAATCCATGTGATAGAAGGAACCAAATTATTTGAGCCACCACCACTGCATTCCAGGGTCTGCATCAGGAGAAAGCTGGAGTCAGGAGTCAGAGCTGGTATTCAACTCAGGTACTCTACTGTGGATGTGGGTAGCTCAATTGCTAGGCTAAATGCTTACCCTGACAAGGTATATGTCCTCATAAACTTAACACTGGAAGACTTAGTTATAGTTTCAGTGGAATTTCATTTTTATCAAGTAAATAAATACAGTTGCCCTAATCCTGTGCTAAATGTAGAAATACATTTTATCACTGTCTCCCTTCCCTCATAGGACTATGGCTATTGATAAGGCTACAGAAAATTACAGATTTTAGTACCTGATGAATAATCTATGAAAGTGGTTCCTAAGTAAAGAATATTTTTATATCAATTAGAGAATCAATACATACATAATGTTAAGTTCCTTTCCTAATAATGTTTTTAAAAAGGATAGAAGTATGCAGAATCAAACATCTATTTTTAGCTTCTAGATAATAATTTTAATACAGAACCTTGCCCTTTTTAAAATCACTGAAAAATAGTTCATATATATGTATATATATGAGGGAACTTCAAAATTGTCATGGAAGATTAGATTAAAAATAAGTTTATTTGGGGACAAAAAGTTTTTGAAAACCATGCATAGTTTTTTCACAACATGAAATTTCCATGAAATTTTTGAAAATCACCCACCCCCCAAAAATGTAATCTTCACCAATAAATAATGGTTTGTTGAATGAGGGTATTAAAAAGAAGAAAAAGGCGGCTGGCGCCGAAGCTCACTAGGCTAATCCTCCACCTGCGGTGCCGGCACCTGTGTTCTACTCCCAGTCAGGGCACCGGATTCTGTCCCGGTTGCCCCTCTTCCAGGCCAGCTCTCTGCTGTGGCCCGGAAGTGCAGTGGAGGATGGCCCAAGTGCTTGGGCCCTGCACCCCATGGGAGACCAGGAGGAAGCACCTGGCTTCAGATTAGTGCAGCGCACCAGCCATGGCAACCATTTCGGGGGTGAACAACGGAAGGAAGACCTTTCTCTCTGTCTCTCTTTCTCACTGTCTAACTCTGCCTGTCAAAAAATTAAAAAAAAAAAAAAAAGAAAAAGGAAATGTTGATTTATTTAATGTAATCCATGCCTGGATGCTAGAAAAGAATCTACCATCTGAATATCAGCATGGTAAACAACAATCATTTTGTTTTTTTTTTTTTTCATATTCAATTAGCTTTATATATAGAAGATCAATTTAGTATATATTAAGTAAAGATTTCAATAGTTTGCACCCACACAGAAACACAAAGTGTAAAATACTGTTTGAGTACTAGTTATAGCATTAATTTACATTGAACAACATATTAAGGACAGAGATCCTATATGAGCAGTAAGTGCACAGTGACTCCTGTTGACTTACCAAATTGACACTCTTGTTTATGGAGTCAGGAATCTCACCTTAGGCTCTTGTCATGAGTTGCCAAGGCTATGAAAGCTTTTTGAGTTCGCCAACTCCAATCTTATTTAAGACAAGGTCATAGTCAAAGTGGAAGTTCTCTCCTCCCTTCAGAGAAAGGTACCTCCTTCTTTGATGGCCCATTCTTTCCACTGGGATCTCACTCATAGAGATCTTTCATTTAGGTTTTGTTTTTGTTTTTGTTTTTGTTTCTGTTTTTGTTTTTGCCAGACTGCCTTGGCTTTCCATGCCTAAAATACTCTCATAGGCTCTTCAGCCAGATCCGAATGCCTTAAGTGCTGAGAGATTTATCTAGGGGCTGGCACCATGGCTCACTTGGTTAATTCTCCGCCTGTGACGCCGCATACCATATGGGCACTGGGTTCTAGTCCTGGTTGCTCCTCTTCCAGTCCCGCTCTCTGCTGTGGCCCAGGAAGGCAGTGGAGGATGGCTCAGGTGCTTGGGCCCTGCACCCACATGCGAGACCAGGAGGAAGCAACTGGCTCCTGGCTTCGGATCGGTGCAACACAACGGCTGTAGCAGCCATTTGGGGGGTGAACCAATGGAAGGAAGACCTTTCTCACTGTCTCTCTCTCTCACTAACTCTGCCTGTCAAATAAAAAAATAAATAAATCCAAAAAGAAAGAATACAAGGAGAAATCACATACAGAGCCTTGACCCAATTCCTCTCAAGGGCAGTTATCTTACAAAACCATGGTTCTGCATCACAACCAGGGTATGGATGCTAATCCAATCACAGCATAGAACATTTTCATCATCACATTTCCTCTTGCTCCCACTAACCTGTTTTCCTTCTCTAAAATTTTTCATTTCAAAAATGTTCTATAAATGGATTATACACTATGCATGCAACATTTTGGGACTGGCTTTTTTTTCCCCATGCAGCACACTCTGGAGACTCATTCAGCTTGATGTGTGTGTCCATATTATGGGTGGTGGCTGTTCCCTGAGTATTCCAGAGGATAGACAGACCAGTTTGTTTGATAATTTACCTTCTGTAGGATATCCAGGTTGTTTCAGTTTGGGGCTATGATTGAAAAAGCTGCTGTAATTATTTAGTTCCAAATGCTTCTATGAACATGTCTTCATATTTCCGGGGCAGGTGTCCAAGAGTACTACACTGTTGGATTAAATGCAGTTATATGTTTATTTTTTAAAGAACTCCTCATAGTACTTTCCAGAGGATACAGTTATTTTTATATGATATTGGATTCTACTTGGTAGTACTTTTTAAGGAAAATCTAAAATCCTTATTGATGAGAGAACCTGGTCTGTAATTTTCTTTTTTCTTCTTCTTCTTCTTCTTTTTTTTTTTTTTTTCTTGACAGGCAGAGTGGACAGTGAGAGAGAGAGACAGAGAGAAAGGTCTTCCTTTACCGTTGGTTCACCCTCCAATGGCCGCTGCGGCCGACGCGCTGCGGCTGGCACACCATGCTGATCCAAAGCCAGGAGCCAGGTGCTTCTCCTGGTCTCCCATGGGGTGCAGGGCCCAAGCACTTGGACCATCCTCCACTGCACTCCCTGGCCACAGCAGAGAGCTGGCCTGGAAGAGGGGCAACCGGGACAGAATCCGGCGCCCCGACCGGGACTAGAATCCGGTGTGCCAGCGCTGCAAGACGGAGGATTAGCCTAGTGAGCCACAGTGCTGGCAATTTTCTTTTTTTGTACTGTCTTTTTTTTGTTTTAGGATCAGTAATGCTAACTTCACAAAATGAACCCGGAAATCCTTCTATTTTCTGAGAAAGCCTATATATATACATATATATATATATATATATATATATATAATTCATGTGAAGTCTTCAAATGTTGATAAAATTCCTCAATGAAATCATCTGGGCCTGAGGATTTCTCTTTTTGAAGTTCTTAAATTACAAATTAAATTCCCATAATAGTTTTGAAGTTGCTCAAATTATCTACTTCATACTGTGCACTATGGTAATTTGTTTTTTGAAGAATTGTTCTATTCTGTGTTGTCACGTAAATGTAACACTTGCTCTACACGTTTTTTGTGTGTGAGGTCTGTGATGATATGCCCTATTTCATTAATGAAATTAACAATTTGCATCTTGTTTTTTAGGTCAGTTTTACTAGACATTTGTCAAAATTGTTGACTGTGTTGAAGAATCATCTCTTTGTTTCAATAAGTCTTTCTAATTACTTAATCCTGTCTTCAATGTCATTGATTCCTGGTCTTTACTATATATTTCCCTCAACTTGTTTCAGGTTTATTTTGATTCTTTTCTTTTTTAAGATTTATTTGAAAGGCAGAGTTACAGAGAGGCAGAGGCAGAGAGAAAGAGGTCTTCCATTTGGTGTTTCACTCCCCCAAATGGCCGCAATGGCTGGAGCTATGCCGATCCAAAACCAGGAGCCTGTAGCTTCTTCTGGATCTCCCATGGAAGTGCAGGGGCCCAAGGACCTGGGCCATCCTACACTGCTTTCGCAGGCCATAATAGAGTTGGATTGGAAATAATCCAACCAGGACACAAAACAGTGCCCATATGTGATGCTGGTGCTGCAGGCAAGGGCCTTGCCCACTATGCCAAAGCACCAGCCCCTGTTTTCTTTTTTTTAAGATTTATTTCTTTATTTGAAAGGCAGAGTTAGAGTAAGAAAGAGAGAGAGACAAGGAAAGAGAGAGATCAATCTCCCATGTGCTGGTTCACTCCCCTAATGGCCACATGGGCAGGGCTGGGCTAGGCAAAAGTTAGGAGACAGGAGTTTCTTCCAAGTCTCCTATTTGAGTAGCAGGGTAGCAGGCACCTGTGCCAACTTACCCTGTTTTCCCCAGGCCATCAGCAGAAAGCTGATTCTGAAGTGAAGCAGCCCGGACATAAACCAGCACCCGTATGGGATGCTGGCGTGGTGGGCGGCGGCTTTACCCAATATGCCACAACACTGGCCTGTATTCTTTTATTTTCTTGGGGTAGGAGCATAAATTATTGATCTGAACCTAATTTCTTCTTTTATTATACATGTATTGTGTGCTGCAAATTTTCTTCTCAACATTATTTTGGATATCTCCTACAAGTTTTGATATGTTTTACTTTCAAATTCACTTAGTTTTAAATATATAATTCAGTGTTTTATATGGCTTCTCTAGGGGCTTCCACTTTGACCCAGAGATTATTTTACATGTGTGTAGTTTAGTTTCCAAGTTTGAAAATATTTTTGTTTTTGTTGTTACTGGTTTCTAGTTTGTTTTCATTTTGTTTTTCATTTTGTTTTTGTTGTTACTGGTTTCTAGTTTGTTTTCATTTTGTTTTTCATTTTGTTTTCATTCTAGTTTGTTTTCTTTAACAAGAACATATAGTATGACTTAATCACTGGTTAATGTTTGATGAGCCATAATATGGTATGCCTTTAAATATGTTCCCTGGCTACTTGAAAAGAATATAGATTTTTCTGTTGCTATTTGAGTACTTTATGAATGTATATTAGATCCTAGTTACAAAACCCACAAATAAAATTTCATTCTCCATAAACAAAGCATGCCCTTTCCCTAAATAAGGAGCTTTACATCACAGTTTTGTTTTCTCAAACAAATGTAATGATACTGAACACACCTCAAATTAAACTTCCTAACACTATCCTCTGAGACTTTACACGTTGTCATTATGTGAAAGACTGTAACTTACACTTCATTAGTTTTAGATTGCTTTCTTTTTTTTATAACTAACATATTCTTCACACCACCCTGTCTGAAATATTTGCCTGTTATCTCTATTTCTGCTAATGATTAAATATAATGCAGAGAGAGGTAAGCCATAAGACCTTGCTAAAGAGACCTGGACTTATAATTTTTAAACCCTAGGTCCACAATTCTTCCACATTCTGCACTGCAGAAATTTAGTTGCTATCCAAGTTAGAGCAGAATAGCTAGACTTGGACCCTGTGTGATTTACATAACATCCCCCTAACTCAATTTCCTCAATTTAAAATAAACACGATGATGCTATGTTCCACATGGGTTGTATAAAAAATTAAAAGATTTCACACATATGAGAATGTGGAGATCAGCTTCTGACACAGCATGTAAGAGTGAGGTGAGACAATTATGACTGTGAATCACCTTTATGGAAAAAAGGCAAGACTGTCAACAAAACTCAGGACGTTGTATCTTCTCATGTGCGTTATATCTTCACTGAACTCCATATGATAAAGTAAGTTGGCAAGGTAAGTAAACCTAACGGGAAAAGCCTGATCCCTTTTAGAAGAGAAAGAATGCATATTTTTAATAAGTTGAAGCACTTACTCCTCTAACTTTTCACTGCTGTACTTTACAGACTGACCCAGAATACACACTGTCAGATATACTGTTAAAAACCAGTCCACCGACTTCAATCTTATTCCGACAGGGTCATAGTCAAAGTGGAAGTTCTCTCCTCCCTTCAGAGAAAGGTACCTCCTTCTTTGATGGCCCCCTTCTTTCCACTGGGATCTCACTCGCAGAGATCTTTCATTTAGGTCTTCTTTTTTTTTGTTTTTCAGAGTGTCTTAGCTTTCCATGCCTAAAATATTCTCATGGGCTCTTGAGCCAGATCCGAATGCCTTAAGGGCTGATTCTGATGCCAGAGTGCTATTTAGGACATCTGCCATTCTATGAGTCTGCTGTGTATCCCGCTTCCCATGTTGGATCATCCTCTCCCTTTTTCATTCTATCAGTTAGTATTAGCAGACACTAGTCTTGTTTGTGTGATCCCTTTGACTCTTAGACCTATCAGTGTGATCAATAGCCTCGGCAGCTCATGACTAGAGCCTAGGGAGAATACTGACGCCATAAACAAGACTGTCAAATTGTTAAATCAACATCAGGAGTCACTGTGTACTTACGTCTCATGAGGGATCTGTCCTTAATGTGTTATCCAATGTGAAATAATGCTATTACTAGTACTGAAACAGTATTTTTACACTTTGTGTTTCTGTGTGGGTGTAAACTGATGAAATCTTTACATAGTATATACTGAATCGATCTTCTGTATATAAAGATAATTGCAAATGATTAAAAAATCTTGGTGTTAAATTGGAAATTGCATAGATAATTAATCAATTCTTTAAAAAAATCATGTAGGATCCCTGTCCTTAATGTGCTGTACATTGTGAACTATAACTAGTACTCCAACAGTATTTTCACTTTGTGTCTCTATGTGAGGGCAAACTGTTGAAATCTTTACGTAATATGTACTAAACTGATATTCTGTGTATAAAGAGAATTGAAAATGAATCTTGATGTGAATGCAAGGGGAGAGGGAGCGGGAAAGGGGAGGGTAGTGGGAGAGAGGGAAGTTGGGGGGGGGAGCCATTGTAATCCATAAGCTGTACTTTGGAAATTTATATTCTTTAAATAAAAGCTTTATGTAAAAAAAAAAAAAAAGGTCTAGCATAATAGGAATAACTGAACACCTTCGCCATGCAAAGTCTACAAAGCATGAGAAAGACCCTTCCCCAAGTATTAGCTATTAAATATTTTATTATATATTACTCCTAGGAGAAAATCTCTAATAAATGGCACTTAGATTAATATTATTTGATGATAAAATAGCAATATGAAAAGTGTAACATAAAAATTTAAAAAGGAGGTTTCTATATTGCCTCATATTTCCACACTTTTGTCAGGGAAATGAACTGCTATTCAGATAATTTAAGCATATTCAGTGAAGGAAGCTAAGAGAAGTGTCTCTCAAGGTACCCCTGATGGAGGTCAAAAACATCATTCTAGCTTCAGGGGAGTTACTAAGGAACATGTTAGTCAATGAGAGGCCACATAAATGATGGAGGTTCCAAAAGACGACATCACTTAGTGGTGTTGTACCTGCACTCTCGGAGGTTGGCAAGAGAAGGAAATTACCTAATGACACATTTCTTATAATGTAACCCCACTGATAAGTGAGGCATGACCACAGAATAATTATGCAGAAGCTTTATTGTAACAACTAAAAAAAAAAAAAAATGGTGCCTCTAAGATGAAGAACTCCAGCAGCATCCCAGAAGCATAAATCCATGATCTTTTTAGTTTGGAAAGCTATAGGACCATTTGGGATCAGTTCAGCTAATTAAAGGAACACAGGCAGATCATTAAATGGACATCACAGTTCCAGCTGAACTAAGATAATCTTGAAAGAAGTAGGGCCTCCTTCATTTACAACATGCTCCTCCCCAGATTCTTCCACTCTGGAAGAGTTAGGGGTAAATGGGTAAATAACACATGGTAAGAGAAAAGTTTTGGTCTGTGGATCTAACTTCCTTCTATATCAATATTATGGTTCATGATTAAGATTACTCAATAGCAATTGTGTTAAGGTTTCACTAACAATGGACAATGATGTAACTCTAGTATTGAGAGAATAGGAATGAGCTGGAAGATATTTTTAATTATTCAAAAAACAGAGAAAGAAAGAAAAATCTCCCATTTACCGATGCACTCCCCAAATGCCCATAACAGCCAGGGCTGCACCAGGCCAAATTTGATAGCTGAGAAGTCAATCCAATGTCCCAGGTGCATCTATCTGAGCCATCTCCACTGCCTCCCAGGGTGCACATTAACAGAAGGCTGGAATCAAAGAAGAACTGGTACTTGAACCTAGGCACTTATCAAAGCAAGAACTTAACCACTGAGCCAACACCTGCCCCATGCCGTATATTTTTTAAAACCAGTGATTAGATCATTCTGAGCCATCCATTGTCCTTCGGATTTGCAGCTAAAAACTACTATGATTATTAAAAAGGTCTGTCTCCAAAAAAGAGAAGAAACTTCCATCTTTTTTCCTTCTTAAATCAACCTCTCAAAAGTTGCCATTTGTCCTACTTGAATATCATATACATCATGCACTTATATTTCCCATGGCAAGCAGGGTGAAGAACACTCAACAGTGTTTACAACACTTGGCATCCAAAGCAGGTCCCTAAACTTTGGGGCCACAGACTCTGGGAGGTGAGGACTGAGGACAGTGAGGTTGTGTTCACCTATATTAACATCACAGTACCAAGGACATCACAGTTGGGACTTAACAAGGCTCCAGGCAGTTTTTGCAGGGCCCTGGAGAAACACGTTTCACTTCAGATAAAATCAACAGCATGAGTTAAGAGCCTTTTTTTCTTTCTTTCTTTCTTTCTTTCTTTCTTTTTTTTTTTTTTTTTTTTGGAAGCCTTTTCTGTTTGGCACAGGGTTTAAAACAGAAAAGAATGCCAAGGTTTACATCCCTACAGAGCTCATATACTCTAGTAATAGAGGCTATTGTAAGTGCAGTATAAGAATGTCACCAGGGCCGGCGCTGTGGCTCACTTGGCTAATCCTCCGCTTGTGGCGCCGGCATCTCATATGGGCGTCAGTTCTATTCCTGGCTACTCCTCTTCCAGTCCAGCTCTCTGCTGTGGCCCAGGAAAGCAGTGGAGGATGGCCCACATGGGAGACCAGGAGGACTCACCTGGCTCCTGGTTTCGGATTGGCACAGCGCCGGCCCTCGCGGCCATTTGAGGGGTGAACCAACAGAAGGAAGACCTTTCTCTCTGTCTTTCTCTCACTGTCTAACTCTGCCTGTCAAAACAAAAAGAATGTCACCAAAGTAAAACTGAGAATAGTATCCGTCAAGTATAGTTATAGATAGGGAAGCCATGTTTAGACTATATTTAGATGTTAATGCAGAAATTGAATGAAAATCTATTTCTTCTCCTTTTCTCTATAAGAAACACATGTATACAATAGCTTCATTATTTAGCATTCTATTATCATTTACTAACACAGATACTAAACCGTTTCTGTGAACTATCTTGCTTTTTGCTTGGTTATGAGGCCAGGAAAGGGAGAAAAGTAAGAGGAAGACTTCTTTTTTTTTTCTTTTCTTTTTCTTTTTTTTTTTTTTTACTTTTTTAATGTAATTGTCAATGTCTAAAGGAACGTTAGTGCCTGAGGGAATCAGCTATGTCCCTGTACACTGAAACTCAAAACTTTCATTAAATGCTTCTGACCCTTCTCTAAAATCAGTAATAAGAAATGTCCCAGTTGGACCAAAAACCCCATGTGTTTATACTCAGAATAATCATTCTTCTACTTCTGTGCTGAATGATATTTCTGGGCTAGGCCTCAGCAGAATAGCAAGATAGAGGAAAAGTATGAGGCAGGAGGGTACATCCGAGATTAAATTAGCCCACAGAGTCAACACAAGAATCATGCTTCCTAGGGCACATGTTACATAATTAGACAGAAGTTTCTCCAGGAAGTGTGAATGAGCTCATCTTGAAAAATGTAACCAATAACTGGTGGAGCACAGGTAGCACTATGTCGACTCAAGAGAAAAATAAATTAGCCTCTGTGTCCTACCCAGATGTTATGCCCCAAAGAGGATGCGGATACCTTCTGTCTGATACCTTGCATTAATCTCAGGATCTGTCTTATTACTACACAAGATACTCAGCAATATTTTTGCTTACTATAGGGTTATAAATTTAACCTCTCATTTGCAAGGATACATGCATGAGTCCCATATGTTGGGAGTCCTAATTTAATGTATAAGAATGTACTCCAAAATTAAAAGTGAATTTTATGTTAAAAATTTTGCCAGATAAAATATACAAGGGGACATCAAAGCATTTGTGGAAACAGAATTAAAAGATAAGTTTCTTTGGTGCAAAAAAATTTGAAATCCACGCACAATTTTTGATACACAATTTTCATGATCTTTTGGAAGACCTTTCATATGCATGCATTTCAATTATTTTCTCATTAAAATAAGCTTATCTTTTTAAAAATGATTATTTATTTATTTGAAAGGCAGAATGGCAGACAGCGAAGGAGAGACAGAGAGACAGAGATAGAAAGAGGTCTTACATCTACTAGTTCACTCCCCCAAATAGCTGCAACTGCTGTGATATCAGAGTATGAGGTGCCATTTATATTTCTGGGTTCTTATTAATAAATTCGGAATATTAATAAGTCTGTGGGTTCTTTCCTAAAATCAGAGAAGAATTCTGAACACTGGCACAAATGAATGAGGCAGCATGATAAGATTTAAGCTTTTTATTCAGTGAGAGAAATGCATAAGGGAATGAGGGCTCTAAGAGAGAGAACTCTGGATTCATACCAAGCATCAGGAGCCAGCCATGTGGAGAAGCATGCAGGCCAGGAAGCATGGGGCAGGTGGCCCGAAGGCCACACACCCCAAAGGTGCAGGGCAGCAAGGGCCTGCAGTGGCGAAAGAGGCAAAAGGCAAAAAAAGGGCCAAAAAGGGCTGGGCCCACCGTGTCCCAGGCCTCTTAGCCTTTTCCAAAGGAGAGGAGTTAATTAACCTGACTGGCAGGTGGGCACACAGGTATGGTCAGGTAGTGCATGAGGTCACACAGGGGTGTGGTGAAGGCGTGGTCATCCAGCTCACAAACCTGATCAATTTTATCCTGTATGCCTGCCTACAAGAGCTGGATCTTGGCCAGGCTGAAGCCAGGGACCAGAAACTTCATGTAGGTCTCCCATATGGGTGGCAGGGGTTCACTACTTTGGACCATCTTTCCACTGCTTTCCCAAGAGCATGAACAGTGAGCTGGATTGAAAGCAGAGCAGTCAGGATTTGAAGTGCATCATGACACTAAAGTTAGGTTCTAATTTGTTTTACATCCAAGAAAGAAAAGATGATTTTACCTATCAATATGCAAATGCTTATCAGGGTCATCTTGACTTCTATATGATATTCTACCTAAAATCTACAACTGAGGGGCTGCCTTCTCCACTTCTTATCCAGCTTCCTGCTAATGTGCCTGGGAAGGCACGGAAGATGGCCCAATTATTTGGTCTCTGCCACTCAAGTGAAGACCTGGATGGAGTTCCTGGCTTTGGGCTTTGGCCTGACCCAGACCTAGCTGTTAAAGCTATTTGAGGAGTGAGGAAGCTGATTAAAGAAGCCTCTCTCTCTTTTTCTCTGCATCTCCCACTTTGTCACTCTGCTTTCAAATAAATAATATTTAAAAAAAAAATAAAATCCATACATGGAATGTACACAGGAATGAAAGGAATTAAATTATGCTAGAATACAGACTAAGTGGCTTTTTTTTAATCTTGGAAGAGAAATATAACAATTGTAATATTTAGTCTGCAAAACCAGCACAATCTTCATTCTTACTATTTAAACTCTGAAATTTGAACACAATAATGAATTCAAATCTCAACCAGTTTCATCATGGATTAACTAACTGTGGCAATGATAAGTAAAAATAATTTTAAAAGACAATAAATACATGAACCCGTTTAGAAAATATCACCTGCTTTTGAGTAATCATGTTATGGGTATGATGGTTATATTCTCTAAAATACCCCTTAGGATCTCACTTACTGGCTGCTGGAATTTATCTTACAACCTCAACATGCAGGAAATCAGAGGCAAAATATCTGTACTGGTCAGTCCAAAACCTAAGACAAGCTCCTTATGAATGAAAGAAGTCTCTTTTGGTTCACAGCTTTGGAGGTTCCCAAAGGTACAAGCTCAGGAGGAGCCTCACTGCTCAATGTCTGGTGAGATGGGAGGATAGTTACAGTAGAAGGTATAGAGAAGTATGATCACATGGTGAGCAAGCAAAGGAGAGCAGCAGGGCCCACCTTGCCTGTTATAACCAACTCTTTTGTAGAGCTACCTTTTGAGGGCATACCCACAGTGAACTTCAGGACTGCCCACTAGGAACACTTCCAAAACACCATACCTGGATTAAGTTCCTACCCTTTCAGCACTGCCAACACAAGACTCTGGGGTTTAAACAGTATAATATGCATGAGTTTGAGAGCTACATCCCATCAAACCATAGCAATAGTTACCTACATAATTTAAAAAAATTATAATTTGTGCAAAAATTTAATAATTTTTCAAACCTCATCATCCACCTACTTAATGCAGATTACATTTATGACTCAAAATCAAGTGATGCTTCTTATTTGAAAATAGCTTTTCCTACCTTCTATACAACCTTCCCTCACCCCCAGATATATAAAAACATGGTTAAAAGAAACACTAAGAGACTCCAGAATCTGGAAGCTGAGTTTGAATTGTGCCTCTGCCATTTTATGAAATGAAATAAATATACCTCTTACATTCAACTACTTCAGCTGTCAAATTGAAATGGAGGGGCTGGCGCTGTGGTGTAGCAGATAAAGCTGCTGCCTGCAGTGCCAGCATCCCATATGGGCACCGTTTTGAGTCCCCGACTGCCCCACTTCTGATCCAGCTCTCTGCTGTGGCCTGGGAAAGCAGTAGAAGATGGCTCAAGCCTTTGGGCCCTTACACCAATGTGGGGTGCAAGGGCCCAAAGCCTTGAGCCCGGAAGAAGCTCCCGGCTCCTGGCTTCGGATCCATGCAGCTCCGGATGTTGCGGCCAATTGGGGAATAAACCAGCAGATGGAAGACCTCTTTCTCTCCCTCTCCCTCTCTCCCTCCCTCCCTCCCTCTATCTCTCTATCTCCCTCCTTCTCTATCTCCCTCTCTCTCTCTGCCTTTCCTTCTATCTCTATGTAACTCTTTCAAATAAATAAATAAATCTTTTTAAAAAATTGAAATGGAAATGCTCACTTTATAGCATACTGACAATTTGAATTGTGTCTCCTAAAGCAATTTTTAGAAACACATAATCAATATATATTGAACAAATTTTAAAAATGTATTTATTTCAAAGGCAGAGCAATAAACACACATACACACACAGAGACAGAGAGAGAGAAACAGAGAGAGAGAGACAGAGAGAGAGGATCTTCCATCCATTGACTCATTTCCCAAATGCCTGCAACAGCCAAGGCTGGTCCAGGCCAAAGCCAAGGACTAGGAACCCCATCAAGATCTCCCATGTGAGTGGCAGGGACTGAAGTGCTCTGTCACTCATCACTGCCTTTCCAGGTGCATTAGCAGAGAGCTGGATTTGAAGCAGAATAACAGGAATTCAAACTGGCCCTCTTACATGCAATGTAACCCACTGTACCACATTTGCCCCTTGCATAAATCTCTTATTGATAGATACATTAAATTGCTGCTTATAAAACTTTGCATTTTCGGGATGACACAAACAAGACTAGTGTCTGCTAATACTAACTGATAGAATCAAAAAGGGAGAGAATGATCCAACATGGGAAGCGAGATACACAGCAGACTCAGAATGGCAGATGTCCTAAATAGCACTCTGGCATCAGAATCAGCCCTTAAGGCATTCGGATCTGGCTCAAGAGCCCATGAGAATATTTTAGGCATGGAAAGCCAAGACACTCTGGAAAAAAAAGAAGACCTAAATGAAAGATCTCTGCGAGTGAGATCCCAGTGGAATGAATGGGGCCATCAAAGAAGGAGGTACCTTTCTCTGAAGGGAGGAGAGAACCTCCACTTTGACTATGACCCTGTCGGAATAAGATCGAAGTTGGCAAACCCTAAAGGCTTCCATAGCCTGGGCAACTCATGACTAGAGCCTAGGGAGATTCCTGACGCCATAAACAAGAGTGTCAAATTGTTAAATCAACTTCAGGAGTCACTGTGTACTTACTTCTCATGTGGGATCTGTCCTTAATGTGTTGTCCAATGTGAAGTAATGCTATAACTAGCACTGAAACAGTATTTTACACTTTGTGTTTCTGTGTGGGTGCAAACTGATGAAATCTTTACTTAGTATATACTGAATCAATCTTCTGTATATAGATAATTAAAAATGAAAAAAAATCTTGGTGTTAAATTGGAAATAGCACAGAAAATTAATCAATTTTAAAAAAATATGTCATGTAGGATCTCTGTCCTTAATGTGCTATACATTGTGAGTTAATACTATAACTAGTACTCCAACAGTATTTTCCACTTTGTGTTGCTATGTGAGGGCAAACTGTTGAAATCTTTACTTAATATATACTAAACTGACCTTCTGTATATAAAGAGAATTGAAAATGAATCTTGATGGGAACGGAAGGGGAGAGGGAGTTGGAAAGGGGAGGGTTGCGGGTGGGAGGGAAGTTATGGGGGGGGAGCTATTGTAATCTATAAGCTGTATTTTGGAAATTTATATTCTTTAAATAAAAGCGTTATAAAAAATAAAAAAAAACTTTGCATTTTCAATATCTCACTAAAATTTTAACTTTGTTTCTTAAATTAAAAAGACAATCTTATTTTTGAGTATGGTATGTTGTTACATCCACTGACAAATCTTTCCTCAACATAACCTTTGCGTAGTTAAGAAATTTTAGTGATGTTAGCTTATCAATGTAAAATGACAAATTGTCCATATGTGTTAGGTAATGTGAAACTAAACATCCGATTTAAATGTCTTTTAGCATTCTATTTAAACTGAAAACAATTATAATCAACACAGTGGTTAGTAACTGACAAACAGTTAATGGATGGATGTTAGTTAACACATGTGGACATGAAGAATAATTTAAATAGTACGCTTTACTTTTGGCACAAGAAACTGTGACATTTCAATGCCGCAATGACTGAAATCTGTTGCTTCTAAGAATAAATCTTCCAAAATTAACTTTGCCAATCACGAGGCAATCCTACCTCACACTGCAAAAAATTCTAAATTTGTTTATTTTAAGATCATCCTCCTCACAGAGATTATGAAGTCTACCGTTTTGTAGTATACATCTAAGTACTCCAGTGATAAAAGCTTAGATGTAATCCTACCCCTTTTTTTCTAAGAAAAGCATGTCAGTACTTCTTTTTGTGACTCAGAGTCAAAAAGAATAATGTGATTTAATCAGGCAAACAAGTGGGCATGAAACAATTCAAACAGCAATTAGGGCCTTGAAAACTGGGGAGAAAGCCTCTGTTAGAGTTGAAGAAGTGTGCTCCTTGTAAACTGAACCTCAACATGCCACATTATGATTTATCTAATCACTCAGAATGAACAATTATTTATTTCTGATTGTGCATTGATTGCATAACGGCTTCTATAACTCATCTAAGTGATGAGTCTTATTTTTGCAGATGAAAAAATAAGATCTATTTCCACACACTCTAGACATTTATTAATTTGCATACTAAAAATATATGTTGCATTTTCTTCATAATGCTTAATGCTTTATAAACATAATCATAAGACATTCATAAATTGAATATATCTACTAAAATATCTCTTTCTGGGGAAGGCATTGTGGCAGTGGATTAAGCAGTCAATTGTGACACACACATCCCATATCAGAGTGTGGGTTCCAGTCTAGTCTGCTTTTGATCCACCTTCCTGCTAATATCCATGGGAAGGCAGCAGATGATGCCCAAGAACTCATCAAAGGACATGACCTTTGTCACAAGATTACTTTTTAAAGCCTCTTGTTCTAACAGAATCTCTCTTTTTCAAAAAAAAAAAAAAAAAGATTTACTTTTTATGTCTTTGAAAGGCAGAGTTACAGAGAGAGGAGCAGAGAGACACAGAGAGAGATTTTCCACTTGCTGGTTCACTTCCCAAGTGGCCACAAAGGCCAGGGCTGGGCCGAGCTGAATTCTGGAGCCCAGAAATTCTTCTGTTTCTGTCAGGTGCGTGTAGAGGCCCAAGCACTTGGACCATCTTCTGCTGCTTTCCCAGGAGCATTAGCAGGGAGCTGGATTAGGAGCGGAGCAGCCAGGACAGAAACCAGTTCCCATATGGGTACTAGCTTCACAGACAGAGGCTTAACGTGCTATGCCACTATACTGGCCCCTCTAACAGATTTTCTAAGGAAACATAGTAGCAAGTGCAGGAAATCTAAAAAGAAACAACACATTCTCATTTCAATTTATCTGCAAATATCTTGAGAATGTTTTTAGGAAAATAAGAGAAACCCATTAAACAATAAAAATTTATCATTTAATTGTATTTATATGTGTGCCACAGAAATGTGAACGAGGGGCTGGCACCATGGGGCAGTAGGTTAATCCTCCACCTGCAGTGCCAGCATACCATATGGGCACCTGTTCAAGTCCCAGCTGCCCTTCTTCCAATCCAGCTCTCTGCTATGGCAGAGAAGCAGTAGAAGATGGCCCAAGTCCTTGGGCCCCTGCACCCCCGTGGGTGACCAGGAAGAAGCACCTGGCTCCTGGCTTTGGATTGGTGCAGCTCTGGCCATTGCGGCCATCTGGGGAATGAACCAACAGAAGGAAGGGGAGGAAAACCCTTCTGTCTCTCCCTCTCACTGTCTGTAACTCTCTCTCTCAAATAAATAAATAAAAATCTTAAAAAAAAATGTGAATGAACATGTGGCCACATAAGTAAATTCAAAAAGCTTCTTTGATCTTAAATATTACATGCTTATGTTCTAAGAGAAAATATATTCTCCAAGAAGAATATAAATTAATTTTTCAACAGATATTTTTCAGACATTTTAATACTACATACCTATATTTCATCCTTTCCTTTTATATAATTCCACAAACCAGTTAAACCAGATTCTTCATAAAAATATTAATACTACATAAATTCCACCTAAGATTCACCTAATATTGCTTGCACTTGCAGTCATAACACTATTAATAGGGCATCCAAACAAAATTAAACCACAGCTGAAAAAATTATATCACCAGCCAATGGTAACTACCTAACAATCAAAATTAATATTTTTACAAACAATCAGAAGAAGCTGTTTATAAACTATAGATAACTATAGTTATCTAAAAAAAACTCTATTTTTTCTGAATTCAGATGTTTACAATATAATCATGGAACTTCTATGACTTATAGATTGTTCAGCGCTTTCTTATTAAACTATTTCTATTGTTTTAAGCTCAAGAAAAAAACAGAGACAACTAATGCCACAGAATAAAACACAAACCTGGAGAACATTTTCTAAGTTGTGGACATTATGTGGTGGTTAAGGTGATTAAGGATTGACTTTTTACTCAAACCTTCTCTATAATATGAAAAAGCTGTGAAAGGTAAAATGATCAAATGAATCAAAAGGTAGAATTCATGAAAACCAGTTTTCAGTAGCAAGACTGTAATTATTTCTACTATAACAAATCTTATTACTGTAAAAATCACTTTTACATATCAATTTTCCACACAAATAGATGTTTCAGTTCAGCAAACACACTCTGAGTCCAAAGTACAGTTTGCTTTCTATAGTATAAGCTATGAAACAGGCAAGAAATGGTCTTTATATTCAATGAATCCATGGTCTAAAACTATCTGAAAGCAAAATATCACAAAAGAATTACTGAGTCTCCTGGAAACACCTCATTCTGACAGTCCCACCTCTACATGTCATTTAAAGCAGAATAGTCCCCATTTCCTTCGTGTTAGCCACATAAAGACACATACTCCAGAAATGAATTCTTATTGCCATGGCCAGCATAGTTTAGGAAAATAAACACTTGCATTCAAATCACTAGATATCAGCAAAGCGAACACATCCTTAGTCAAATTACAAGACTTTTGTAACCTTGGTTTTCTTACCTAAGAATCTCACAGGAACATCATCAATGTGAAACAGAACAGAAGTATGAACACAAAAAAGCAGCAAAATAGCAGGAAAGTTTTAGTCCTGTGGTATTCAAACAGAAGCTAAAGGCATCACTGCAGGTATTTTAAATTTTCAAGAGAACCACAGCAACATCCATCAGCCACCAAACAATTGATACTATACCGCTGTTTGCATTAAACTACCTAATAAAAGGAACTGTCAGATATCTCAAGTTGTCCATGGACACTATGAAAAAATAAATGAGCTGAGAAAACTTGGAAATCTGACTTGGGCTAGTAAATGAATTTCCTGCTACCTTCTTTCTGGTTCAACAAGGAAGCCCTAGATGCAGTATTTTCTTCCTTAACTCTACTTAATTGGTAGCACAGAAGCAAGAAATACCCTGCCCTACAAATTCAACCTTTAAAGCTGAGGTAGTAGGCCCTTGCTTGAATTAGACCCACCTAATTCTGACAAACAGGCATAAAAATGAATTATCTGAAAGAATAAAGTAGGGGCATTATTCTCAACGTCGGCAGAAAGTTGAAACTACAGTTTGAGAAAACAAGGTGACAAGGCAATAGCGACCATGGTCAAGGTCAAGATGCAGAAGCTACCAGGTAAGAAGGCTAGGTAGCCCCTGCTGCCATAACTCCTTCACTCACTGCTCCAGGTAGACTGTTCCCCAAAGGGCGAGGGTGAATCCCACACTGCTCGACCTCAGCACCACTGAGATGCAAAGGCCCTTGCAAGAGTCCCGGTAACTAAGCAAAGCTTCCCTTCCTCATCTGTAGTATGAAGTAAGGCGGCATTTCTGATCAAAGTTACCAAATGAAGCATTATCCTAAGTTGGAAGAATGTTCAGATTTGAGAAAACCAAAGCACAGAAAATTACATAGCAAATGCCTTGTCCACCTGCAAATTCCACTTTGGCCAACAGAATACTTAGATTTGCTCAGCAAACTCATTTTTCTATTTAAAAATATTGTTTTTTGTTTTTTTTATTTAAGAGGTGTGGCCACAAGGTAGAGAGTGAGGAGGCCTCCCATCTGCTGGTTCACTCCTCAAGGGCTGGGCCAGGGTGAATCCAGGAGCCAGGATTTCAATGTGCGTCTCAAGCCTGGGAGTCAGGGACACAATCACTCCAGCTATCATCTGCAGTCTCTGCACGAACAGAAAGCTAGAAATGGTAGTAGAGCTGGGACATAAACCCAGGTACCCCAATATGGGATGCAGCCATCCCAATTAGCAAATTGTCTGCTAGGCCAAACACCCACTCCCTACATTTTTCATTACTATTTTTTGTACTCTTACTATAAAAATTACTGTTTGCTAACTTTTATAAGCCATTTTTATGTGGTTTCCCATCTTACTGGACTATGATTTTTATAAGGGGAGAAGTCATACCATTCCATTTTTTTTTAAAAATTCCATTGCACTTAATGTTTTCAAATATTTTTGTTTACTTGAAAGGCAGAGAGATAGACAACAAGAGACAGTAAAGAAGAGTAAGAGAAAGAGAGAATGCTCCAATCCCTTAACTCACTACTCATATACCAACAATACCCAAGGCTGAGCCAGGCTGAAGCAAGCAGTCAGGCACTCAATCCAGGTCTCCATGTGGGTTCAGGGACCCAATTACATAAGCCATCACCAGTGCCACCCAGGGTCTGCACTGGCATGAGGCTGGAGTCAGGAGCCAGAACTGAATTGTGAACCCAGCTACTCTGATGTGGGACAAGGGCTTCGAAATTGGCAAGTAAATGCCCCACATATGAAATAATGCAGTAAGTAGAAAACAGAAATGTAGGTATGTTTTATTCTCTACGGTTATTCAGTTTTGACAGATTCAAATAAATTTAAACTAGGTTAATACTTCCAGAAGTATGTCACAAATAACAAACATAGTTACATCATCATCAGCCAGGAACCTATGGTGCATCTTTGTCAATGACCAGTGTAACAGCAAGAAAACTCAGGCTTCAGCTATTTCACACCACCTCTGTCCTGCCTTCATGACTTCCATGTAGGAACCAAAACAGTTAAGTGCCATGAAGAACAAAATTTAATATTCAATCTCTTTCACCTTAAGTCTAAACTTTTGTCATTTGTCTAATATATAAACTACAATAACATTTGCTATATTTACCTCTTAGCTGATGTGGAAATATTAATTATAAAATAATCATGACCCAAATATGTAGTAAAAAGTCAATCCTTAATCACCTTTAAAATTAGTTAATCTTGAGGTAACTTTTGGAGTTTTAATAGATATTTTAATATTTTAATAGCTACTCTATAGATTTTCATAGCTGAATTCATTAGAAAATTCATTCCTTGAAAGATAAATATATATCTTGATGTGAAGCAAGGGGAGAGGGAGTGGGAAAGGGGAGGGTTGCGGGTGGGGGGGAAATTATGGGGGGGAAGCCATTGTAATCTATAAGCTGTATTTTGGAAATTTATATTCTTTAAATAAAAGCGTTATAAAAAAAAGAAAGATAAATATATAATTCACAAAACTATAAATTATACAATTATATATATATACACATACATACACACATAAGAGAAGGGGGAGAGTGAGAGAGGATGAATATATGAAAAGAACGAATCCAATGTTTGCAGTTACAATGACTTTTACATGTTCCTTGGTAGTAGTTATGGCCACAGGTGGATCAACATAGATAAATATAATTTACATAAAGTCAAAGAAATAGTTTGTGTGTCTGTATGTATTTGTGCATAGATGTGATTGAAAAAAAACCCTTTATCTCTGAAAAAAACACTGAGGAAGAAAACAGAACAACTCACCATAATGGGGAAAGTGAGATTTTTATTTTCCTTTGCTCCAATTTGTGTATTTGCTTGGGTAATTTTTATACCACACATATCTACTTTTACCCCAGCAAACAGCATCTATCTACTTACTTATCTATTTTATTTTTGTTGCTGGAACTCAGTACAGGTTTATTACACATAAACTCCATACACACATAAACTTGATCTAAGAATGCAGGGTTACTTACTTAACTATTTATAGGCAATAATTAAGAAACACATCAGAGAAATAGAGATGGCTTTACATAAAAAGATTAATCTAGAACTGCCATTTGAACATGAATTAAGCCACTGGATGTACTTTCAAAAGTTAAATGAGCCGGCGCGCGGCTCACTAGACTAATCCTCTACCTTGTGGCACCGGCACACCGGGTTCTAGTCCCAGTCGGGGTGCCGGATTCTGTCCCAGTTGCCCCCCTTCCAGGCCAGCTCTCTGCTATGGCCCAGGAGTGCAGTGGAAGATGGCCCAAGTGCTTGGGCCCTGCACCCCATGGGAGACCAGGAGAAGTACCTGGCTCCTGGCTTCGGAACAGCGCAGTGTGCCGGCCGCAGCACGCTGGCCGCGGTGGCCATTGGAGGGTGAACCAACGGCAAAAGGAAGACTTTCTGTCTGTCTGTCTCTCTCACTGTCCACTCTGCCTGTCAAAAAAACAAAAAAAGTTAATTGAAAACTCATACACAAATTTTATCTTTTGGAAATGATATTGCCCAAATGAGACATAAAATGTCTGCATACTCAATGCAGGCTGAACTCCATTTTTTTTTTGTTTGTTTGTTTGTTTTTGTTTTTGTTTTTGACAGGCAGAGTGGACAGTGAGAGAGAGAGACAGACAGAAAGGTCTTCCTTTACCGTTGGTTCACCCTCCAGTGGCTGCCGCGGACAGCGCGCTGCGGCCGGCGCACCGCGCTCATCCGATGGCAGGAGCCAGGTGCTAGGTGCTTATCCTGGTCTCCCATGGGGTGCAGGGCCCAAGCACCTGGGCCATCCTCCACTGCACTCCTGGGCCACAGCAGAGGGCTGGCCTGGAAGAGGGGCAACCGGGACAGAATTCGGCGCCCCGACCAGGACTAGAACCCGGTGTGCCGGCGCCGCAAGGCGGAGGATTAGCCTGTTGAGCCACGGCGCCGGCCCATGTTTAGTTTTTAATTATTAAAGGCAGAAAGGGATGCATGCCAAGCATTTTTCATGGGGTACACTGTATAACTTAGTAAAATATATTCTCTCCAAATTTTTTAACCTAAGGGGAGGATTAATCAAGATATATAACCATTAATAATCACCATTCTATGAATCAACCTCCTTTATTAATTTTTACCTGAATTACCTGCCAAATGTACTGGGAGGTAGAAATATTTGTGGTTGCTTGAAGTGGTTCTTACACAATTACTTTGAAAATGTGGATTCTTACTTAGTTCTCTATAAACAGCTCAGTCGCTCCCTTTCTCTCTCAGCTGCTTCACTTGGAGGTGCCAAAAAACAATCATCACAGATCACAGCACCTGCTCTAACTTTCAAACCCACAAGTGCACCCAAACCTTAACATCACCTTGCCAGGTGGACTCAATCGAAACTTGCAGTCCTAAAAGGCATTGCATGTCCCCCAGGAGAACTCTGTTTTAATTCTACAACCTCCCCTTCTATGTTTCTTAACTGACAAGTTTTCCCTAATCATACTTTTTTCTTACTGTTTTCCAAAAACATCTGCCCAGCAGCATGATGGAGTTTGGCAAACTGCATTTCCTGCTCTCCACTGTCACTTTCCAAACACCATTCACTCTCTCGAAAGTCACTCTCCTCTTTGGAAATCTCTATTAGTTTGCCAGTGTATGAATCTCTTTTCTATATATCTTTAGCATCTTCCCAGTAGCTTTAACCTTAACTGACAGCCCTTCTCCATCCTATACTCTGTGACCTTGACATTAATGTAGTTGATCTTTCTAGGGTAAGGTTTCACGACAAACAAAATGCATCAGCTCCCATCGAGTTCAATGAGGTTTTAGCCAAATGCCCACAGGATACCCCTCTTATTATAACATCAACCCGTTCACATTCGAGCCAGCTGATTACCCCCCAGCATGACCTACTGATCACCTCTCATTTTCTACTTTAAAAAGATTAGGGAAAAATGAATATAAACTCAACATTCTATTCCATTTATTTTCACCAAAGAAAGGTCTTCCAAGCCCTTATAAATTAATACAATATTAGCAAGACCACATTTTTATTTAGAATTATATTTTAAATATATGATATCCACAAATGAAATTTATTATTTGGTTACATAGCATCCAATCAAATTTTTAAAAAGCATTTTTTGGATGAGGGTTTCCAAATTTGGAGCCAATCTGGGATAAAATTTCTGTTCTTAAATTTACATTACCTTGGGGCCTTAGACACTTTGAGTGTTCAAAATCCATAATTTAACTGTAGAATAAGGAAAGTAATACATACACAATGCTTGGAACCTGGTATCCTAGTCGGTGCTTAATAAATATTAGATTACATAAATTATAATGTATCAGCTTTCTTCATGTTGTCATGTATACTATTGGAAATTTAGGTCTTAATAATTTGCTTTAGGCCAGCCCCGTGGCTCAACAGGCTAATCCTCTGCCTGCACACTGGGTTCTAGTCCCGGTCAGGGCGCCGGATTCTGTCCTGGTTACCCCTCTTCCAGGCCAGCTCTCTGCTGTGGCCCGGGAGGGCTGTGGAAGATGGCCCAAGTGCTTGGGCCCTGCAACCCATGGGAGACCAGGAGAAGCACCTGGCTCCTGGCTTTGGATCAGCGTGGTGCGCCGGCCGCAGCGGCTACTGGAGGGTGAACCAACGGCAAGAAGGAAGACTTTTCTCTCTGTCTCTCTCTCTCTCACTGTCCACTCTGCCTGTCAAAAAAAATTATAATAATTTTCTTTAGTTTTACCTGTTTTTTACTAAAGAAAATGCTGCAATAAGCATAGAACTTTTTTCCTGTTTAATCATATGTGTGGCTGGAGTCTCAATAATGATATTAATAAGATACAAGAACATACATAGATGTTTGCATGCCTTTAAAAAAGATTTGTGGGGTCAGCACCATGGCACAGTAGGTTAATCCTCCACCTGGGGCACCCATATGGGCACTGGTTCTAGTCCTGCCTGCTCCTCTTCCAATCCAGCTCTCTGCCATGGCCTGGGAAAGCAGTAGAAGATGGCCCAAGTCCTTGGGCCCCGCTCCCACATGAGAGACCAGGAAGGGGCACCTGAATCTTGGCTTTGGATCAGTGCAGCTCCGGCCATTGCAGCCATTTGGGAAGTGAATCAACGTAAGGAAGACCTTTCTCTCTGTCTCTCCCTCTCAGTCTGTAACTCTACCTCTCAAATAAATTTAAAAAAAAAAAAAAAAAGATTTGTAACAATTTATAATTCAGCTATCAAGAGATCAATTTTGTCACTATGATCACACTTAATTGGTTATTTTCCCTTTTTAGGGCATATTTCTCTATGCAAATTCCTTCTCCTAGTTTTCCCCTCTCTCTAGTAATTCCACATGTCATTTCTGTGTCCTTCCTCTTTCCTAACATTTGGCCCTTCCTAACTCTCAGATCTTACATTTCCTTGTTGTGTCCTTTGCTTCAGTATTATTTAATTTTTTTTATTTTTTTAATAACGCTTTTATTTAAAGAATATAAATTTCCAAAATACAGCTTATAGATTACAATGGCTTCCCCCCCATAACTTCCCTCCCACCCGCAACCCTCCCCTTTCCAACTCCCTCTCCCCTTCCGTTCACATCAAGATTCATTTTCAATTCTCTTTATATACAGAAGGTCAGTTTAGTATATATTAAGTAAAGATTTCAACAGTTTGCCCTCACATAGCAACACAAAGTGGAAAATACTGTTGGAGTACCAGTTATAGTATTAATTCACAATGTATAGCACGTTAAGGACAGAGATCCTACATGATATATATATTTTTAAATTGATTAATTTTCTATGCAATTTCCAATTTAACACCAAGATTTTTTAATCATTTGCAATTATCTTTATATACAGAAGATCGATTCAATATATACTATGTAAAGATTTCATCAGTTTGCACCCACACAGAAACACAAAGTGTAAAAATACTGTTTCAGTACTAGTAATAGCATTATTTCACATTGGATAACACATTAAGGACAGATCCCTCATGAGACGTAAGTACACAGTGACTCCTGAAGTTGATTTAACAATTTGACACTCTTGTTTATGGCGTCAGGAATCTCCCTAGGCTCTAGTCATGAGTTGCCCAGGCTATGGAAGTCTTTAGGGTTCGCCGACTTCGATCTTATTCTGACAGGGTCATAGTCAAAGTGGAAGTTCTCTCCTCCCTTCAGAGAAAGGTACCTCCTTCTTTGATGGCCCCGTTCTTTCCACTGGGATCTCACTCGCAGAGATCTTTCATTTAGGTCTTCTTTCTTTGTTTGTTTTTCAGAGTGTCTTAGCTTTCCATGCCTAAAATATTCTCATGGGCTCTTGAGTCAGATCCGAATGCCTTAAGGGCTGATTCTGAGGCCAGAGTGCTATTTAGGACATCTGCCATTCTATAAGTCTGCTGTGTATCACACTTCCCATGTTGGATCATTCTATTACTTAATTTTATGACTTTTGATATCCTTTGTATTCTGATGACAGCCAAAACAAGGTGACTGTCCCTCCCTAAAATATCTGAGGATTAAACCTGAATAACCTTACTTCCATCTGAACACCAGCCAGCCATCTTACTTGAACATTATTCGAATTTCACGTGATTTTACAACTGCTGCCTAGGGTATGTGATTATACTTACTTTTCTATTTCCTCACATCCAGCCAGTTGCTAAACCACAGTACATCTACCTCCTCCTCCCTTAGAGGGAATCCTACAAATTAATTTCCAATTTACCTGGTTCATTTAATAAATTACCAATAAAATGGCAAAATAAGGTCAAGCAATGAACTCTAAGTTCATATGGACCTCTCATTACCATCCTCCCTCCTCCTACACCAAAAGAGTGAGAGTGAGAGTGAGAGAGAGTGATTAAGAGTGAGAGAGAGAGAGAATGCTGCATTGCTAATTTTATGTCAAAGCGTTAAAGGAGAGATGTCACCATAAAAAGAACTTCGGGTACTGCTATAAGTCTATCTGGCTCCACCTGCTATGAGATCTGGGATAAATCGATTTCACTTTACGTCCATGTGTCAATGAACTAGCAATACAGATTCAAGCATGCATGCTCTTTGAACAAATCTTCACAGCATTTTCTTGTAACACATTCAATCACTGCATTGGTGTGGCAGGCAGAATTCCCAAATGTCCCTCACCACTCCAAGATTTCTGCTTTCTGGTTTACACACTGTGTTTGATTCCTTCTCCCTGGATGTGAGTGGAGACTGTAAGCATGATGAGATATCACACCAGATTAGGTTACTCATCAGTTGACTTTTGAGTAAATCAAAAGAGACAGTCTGTTAGGTTCACTCTATTCAGGTGAGCCCTTGAAAGGGCTCTCAAAGCCCTTCCACAAGCCAGAGATTAGAAGAGTGAAATTGATTTCATGTGAGTGAAAAGTCTTCACGCTGAAGATGAGGCAACTGTGAGGCAAAGAATGCCAGCAGCTGCAAGAAATGAGTGACTCACGTAGCATGCAGGAAAACAAGGACACTGGACCCCAGCCTTACAATCACAAGGAACTGAATGCTGACAGAAAACCTAAATCATCCCAGATAGAAAACAGTCTTGATTTCAATCTTGTTAAAGCCCTGATCAGAGCACCCAGTCATACCCCTACTGGACTTCCACTCTACAAAACTGTGAGCTAAATGGGGGTTGTCTTAAGCTGGGGGAATTTTTGACAAATTGCTGCATAGTAATGTAAAATTAACACCATTGATATTAACATTTTTTAAGTTTTTGCTTCAAAATTTAGAGTAACATCTGCTTTTAAATTGGCACTATATTTAGATTAAATATTCACGTAAAGTCAGCGGAAAATCACATCATTTTTAAAGCACAAATGAATGCTTACTTTTGTGTAATTGAAGTGATATTTCTCTGTCAAAAAGTATATTTACAATGGCACTGAGAGTGACAGTGTTTTATTTAGGAAATGTCTTCTTTATTTTTAAGAACTGGGATAAATCGTAACAGAAATTCTGACTACTGCAAAATACAAAAACATGAATAATCTATTTAAGTGAAAGAAATCTCAGACCATATTGAATATGAATTAAGCCATTTTGCCATAAGTTGCAGTGAACGTTTCTCATGTCAATATATTCTTATTGGCAATCATTTCTCAGAAATTTTATAAGGTTTTCCAAATATATGCATTTTAAGCAAATTTATGATAAAACTTTTCCCAATGAAATTCCTTTCAAAAGCTCAGTGATCTTTGCTTCTTTTGATATGCAAAGAATTTACATGAATATGTCACAATCATGGAGAAAACCTCATTAAGTAAAAATAGAAACAGCGCTGACATCACAAGTAAAAGAATACAGCAATGCCTGTGTTTTCACTTCAGTCAAGGACTGTTATATAACATTTCAAGGTTGGCATAAAGGCCCCCACTGGCCTTTAACATCCAAACTCATTTCATTAAGCAGCTCAAATCCTCTTGGAAGTGAAACTTCAATCAAAAAAGAACCATTTTTATCTTTTCTGTGTAATCAAAATTATACATTGATAGAATACAATTTCTGGGCCGGCGCTACAGCTCATGGGCTAATCCTCTGCCTGCGCCGGCACCCAGGTTCTAGTGCCGGTTGGGGCCCCAGATTCTGTCTCGGTTGCCCCTCTTCCAGTCCAGCTCTCTGCTGTGGCCCAGGAGGGCAGCGGAGGATGGCCCAAGTGCTTGGGCCCTGCACCCCATGGGAGACCAGGAGGGGGCAGCTGGCTCCTGGCTTCAGATCAGCACAGCGCGCCGGCCATAGTAGCCATTTTGGGGGGTGAACCAAGGGAAGAAAGACCTTTCTCTCTGTCTCTCTCTCTCACTATCTAACTCTCCCTGTCAAAAAAAAAAAAAATACAATTTCTGGGCCTGGCAGCTACAGCCAGCTATAAAAGATAACATTTAGATATCATTTATTGTGTTTTACCAAATGCCATCAACTGTTTTTAAAACTTTACATGTATTTGCTTTCCAGTCCTAACAATAGCCCCATGAAGAACATCCTCTTATCATCATGCTCACTTTTCAGATGAATACACCAAGTTCTAAGAGCCAACAAGACCAGGAAGTCCAGGGAACATAGGTGCCTTCTGGCAACTCTGAAATACTTCCCCTTTATGGATCACTAAACTCATTTTCCAAGGTACCTGGTGGAGCTCAGGGGATTAAGTCACATCTTGGAAGGCCAGCATCCCATATCTAAGTGCCTGGGATCAACTCACATCTCCACTTCAAATGCAGCTTCCTGCTAAAGTACCTGGGAGGCAGCAGATTATGCCACTCACATGGGAGACCTGATGGAGTTCCTGGCTCTTGCCTTCAGTCTGGCACATCTTTGGCTGTCTTGGACATCTGGCGAGGGAACCAGCAGATGGAGGATCCCCCGTCACTCTGCCTTTCAACTAAAATAAGTTAATGATAATAAAATGAAAAATAAAACCTAATGTCCTAAAAACCTGTTTTTCTTTGCTTAGATTAGTTTCCTTTATTTATTCTTCAAACTTAACAGAAGATACATTATCCCTACAAGCCCAATTTTATGAGAATTTATCTTGAGAAAGTTTTTGAATATTTATGGTGTGTGCCTTTTCTCCTTGTTTTTTGAAATGAGGCATACTAGGATAAAGAATAGTAAGTGTTAAAAATATTTGCGGGGCTGGTGCTGTGGTGCAGTGGGTTAAAATCCTGGCCTGAAGCACCAGCCCCCCATATGGGAGCCAGTTCTGATCCGGGCTGCTCCTCTTCTGATCCAGCTCTCTGCTGTGGCCTGAAAAAGACAGGCCAAAGACAACTTAACGTCCTTTGGCCCCTGCACCCACATAGGAGACCCCAAGAGGGCTTCTGGCTCCTGGCTTCCAATCGGCACAGCTCCAGCCGTTGCGGCCATCTGGGGAGTAAACCAGCGGATGAAGGACCTCTCTCTGTCTCTACCTCTCTAATTCTTTCAAATAAAATAAAATAAATCTTAAAAAAAAGAATTGAAGCCTACAAGCTATGAGGCTGACAAATATTCTAGTTTATTCAGTACTACATCTCTAGTAACTATATAGGATTAATTATTCCACTCTACAAGTATTTTTAGCGTCTACTATATTTGAAGCACTGGAAATAGTGACTTCCACTCATGCAATTTGCATTCTAGTGTGGTAGAGAGATATTTTTGTAAAAACAATAATAAATTAGATTAACCTCTATTTTAAAAAGGTCATAAGAACTAAAGACAAAAGAAAAAATGAGCAAGGTAAGAAAATGAAAGAGATGGTCAGGATATGCCTCATCATAACTTGTAAGCAAATAATTTTAAATTTTCCCTATTTTTTATATATAAAAAATCCATCATATTCATCATCCTTCCATACCTCAAATATACAAAGATACACAAACTAGGACTCGACACATTTTACCAGGGCTTAAAAAATCCTTGCAGCCCATCTAGATTTAAATAACTCAGTCTCAAGCCCATTTCAACTATAATTATAACTATTAACATAAACTATGAGTTGCATTCTACATGTCATTCACCTAAATTGTGTTTTTCCACTAGGAACAAACATGTTGATCATCTACTATGTGCAGGCATTGTGATGGTACTCAGGAAACTAATTCTTTGAACTCCAGGGGTTCACATTTTTGTATAACCACATAAATAATCAGAGAATCATCATGTTATATAAGAGGGCTGACTGGAATAAGAGCCAAGGGCAAGTGATATTTGAGATGGACCTCAAAGAATAACAAGTAGATAAAGATGTGGGGTAGTCGAAGATATTTGGGGATGTGCAGAGGTACAAGGAACTGAAATTATTTGTGGCACCTAGTACAGCCCTACAGTAAAAGGGTTTCAGTAGAATGTTGTAAGTAAGAAATTTGTCTGCACAAATAAGCAGAAATTTTTGGAGGATGAATTTAGAACAACGCAGTTTCCTCAAATAAACAACTGAAGATGGACTGCAGTAGCAGAGATGGTAAACAAGCATGCAAGGCTATCATCGTGAGGATAAGAAGCAGATAATACATGAGCATTATCTTTAACAGCTACCAAGAGTTGAAAGCCACTGCTGCAGGGGTGGGGGGTTCAGTCAGTGAAGGAGAAAGTCTGGAGTCTGCAACGGCTCAAGATTTGTGATGCCTTTTAGTACAGTAGATAATGCATTAAGACTATGTGGGGAAAAGATGATAAACTCAAAATAGAACATGAGAATGTAAAGTGTGTGTGGTATACACTTAAATGGAAATATTCCTGGGACTTGGCAATTTATGGCTCTGGAGGCAAAGCAAAGAATGTTAAGAATAAGAAAATGAACCTGTGTTTATTGCAGCTCAATTAACAATAGCTAAGATAGAGAATCAACCCAGAAGCCCATCAATAGATGATTGGATAAAGAAAATGTGGTACATATACTCTATGGAATATTACTCAGTCATAAAAAAGAATGAAATCCTGATTTTCACAACAAGATGGATGCAATTTTGGAAACCATTTATACTTAGTGAAATAAGCCAGTCTCAAAAAGACAAATACTATATGTTTTCTCTAATCTGTGGTAACTAATAGATTATAAAAAAAATAATGTGTATGGGCAAAATTGACATTTTGAGAACTGATTACTGTTACAGCTCTTGTCTCTACTTTTGAGAAACAGTGTTTTAGTTTTCCTCTTCTTATTCTTCTTCTGACTATTTGTTGTATTATTTACATAGTGGAGGGTTAATCTGATGATTATAAAATAAACTGAAAGTATGTCACTGTAAAAATTAAAAGAAAAGAATAAGGAAGGAAGGAAGGAAGAGGGAAGGTGGGAGCTTGGGTGGGAGGGTACAGTGGGAAGTATCACTACCCTTCTAAATCTGTATATATGAAATAAATGAAATTTGCCACTTTATAAAAGTAAAATTATTAAAAAGAAAATATGTAATGTATTTAATATTTTAAAAAAAACTATTAGTAACAGGTGTCAGAATCTATGATGAGAAGAGTAGATTATTTCAACAACTTCTCACTCTGAGTCCTGGCTATTTCTACTTTCATTCATTCATAAATGTTTTTTGGAGGTCACTATGTGTCATGTACTATTTAGGGCACTTCAAATGCTGCAACAAACAATGCCTCTGCCCCTGTGAGGTTATGCACAGATCACTCAAAAATCATACAAGCAGTAAGTAAGTGTTAGGACTAGAACCCAATCAGTCATCATGCCATATTTTTCTGAGTGGACACAGGTCAGGGTATTTAACATTTCAGTAAGAAAGTAAAAGGTCCTAAGAAAGCAACTGAAAGTACAGAAGAGAAGCTTTTGAGATCTTAACTGGTGTCGTAAAGAGCCACTCTTCAAGGTTAGCTATGATGAGATCAAGAGAAGAGGATGTTTTTTCTCCCACTGGTCTATGTCATTCACCCTGAACAAGGCTACATAATCTACTTGAGACGCACTACCTCATCTGTTTTGTTGCTGTTTAGAAACACACATGGTTTGACTACATAGGTTTTGTTCTTTAACTCAAGCAAACCTCTCATTCTTTTTCCATAACTGAGGCATATCTCTAATCTCAGAATTTCCAATTGAATAACTTCTAGAACACTAGTTCTGCCAGGAAAACAAACAAAAGGATTATGTGGTAATATAAATTTTTGATACAGTTGGCTAAACAAGGATCTATAAGATTTTTCACAGCACTAATATACTAACACATGCAATTCACATCTCTAAGGAAAAATATGATTATTTTGCAACATTCTTGACCAAGGAACAAGTTTTTAATAGAAAATCTCATGGGGCCGGCGCCGTGGCTCAACAGGCTAATCCTCCGCCTTGCGGCGCCGGCACACCGGGTTCTAGTCCCGGTTGGGGCGCCAGATTCTGTCCCAGTTGCCCCTCTTCCAGGCCAGCTCTCTGCTGTGGCCCAGGAGTGCAGTGGTACTGCTGTACCCCATGGGAGACCAGGAAAAAGCACCTGGCTCCTGCCATCGGATGAGCGCGGTGTGCCGGCCGCAGCGCACCGGCCGCGGCGGCCATTGGAGGGTGAACCAACGGCAAAGGAAGACCTTTCTGTCTGTCTCTCTCACTGTCCACTCTGCCTGTCAAAAATTCCTACTTAATACATACTGAACCGATCTTCTCTATATAAAGATAATTAAAAAGGAAAAAAAAAAAAAAGAAAGAAAAAAAAAATCAGTGTTACATTGGAAACTGCATCAAAAAAATTAGTCAGTTTCAAATATATATATATATTTCATGTAGGATCTCTGTACGTAATGTGCTGTACAATGTGACTCAACGCTAAAACGAGAACTCAAAGAGTAGATTCCACTTTGTGTGACTATATGAGGGCAAAGGGACGAATTCATTACTTAACACATGCTAAATTGATCACATGTATACAAAGAAAATTGAAAACGAATCTGGGCGTGAACGAAAGGGTGGAAGGAGCGGGCAAGGGGGGAGGGTTGCGGGGGGAGAGGGAAAATATGGGGGGAAACCCATTGTAATCCATAAGTCATACCTTGGAAATTTATATCCTAAATAAAATAAAAAAATAAAAAAATAATAATAAAAAATAAATAAAAAAAGAAAATCTCATGGGACTACACATCAGTGAAATATATTTCTGAAAAAATAACTGTCCTGGGTTATGCAGCCAGACATATTATCAGACTGTATTAAGGTCACTGATTAGGACAAGGGTACCCACCCTTGAAGACACCCACATATCTTTTACTAATGCATGATTGCTTCTTTTTGAGAAACGTCATGAAGCAATACTACAAAGAGTCTTCAAAAAGTTCACAAAAATGTGTATTAGGAAAAACCTATTCATGTATTTCAAAAAAATGTGTTCAAATAAACTTATCTTTAAACTCAGTTTTCAAGGTGAGTGTTTGATAACATACCTACATCCCATACCAGAGGTCAATACTAGCTTCTAGTTCCTGATTCCAACTTTCTGCTAATGTAGATCCAGGGAAGCAACAGTGGTGGCTCCAGTATTCGGGTCCCTTGCCACCCAAGAATAAGACTTGGCTTGAGTTCCTGGCTCCCAGTTCTGGCCCCATGGCCATTGTGGGCATTTGGAAAGTGAACCATCAGAATCAAACTCTCCTTTTCTCTCTCAAATAAAAGAAAATAATTCCATTTTTGCAGGAACATTTTTAAGTACTTCATATAAGGCTTTATACTGCACTACAATGCTGTGAGAAAACTGACTCTTATTGGCTTAGTATCCCAGTAAATGAGCAAGGTTTTTAAATAGAGGATGAATCCAATTATAGAAGTCACGAACCATATCCCATCTTTTGTTTTCCATGGCTCAGCTGACACTATTCACTTCTATCTATTTTAGTCTTATAAGTCTATTATTAAGAATTGTATATACTTAGAAAATACCTACATAATTACTTCTTTATGAATGTGGGGTTTTTTAAGGGCAGAGTAGCTATCTTTCCAGTGTTACTCATGAGTTGCAACATGTTGATGAATTAAACAAAAATGGGACAATAAATATGTGATATATAATGGTTGTGAAAAGTCTATGGAGTTTCATGAAGCCTGAGTGATAGCTAAAAAAAAATTAAATTATCATTTTTGCAGTCTACTCAATGAAAGTTGTATTTTTTACTGTTCTATTTAACGTTGCCTAGGAAGTGTAGTTCTGTCTTTAGAATGTATAAAAAAAACTGCCCGTGAAGTACTTTGAAATGAGAGTAGTGGCCATATGTGGCATGTACTGAGAGGCATGTCGAATATTATGAAACACTCTTCCTCTTGGGCCTGCCTCTGATCCAACTCCATGAAACTCCTGTGACAGAGGACTCCTTTTCAAACCTCCTACATAAAGAAAATTAGGATCAGGGAAATGAAATACTTTGCCTAAGATTGAGGCCAGGTGGGTAAATAAAAATACACTTTTCACGAAGTTTGTTTTTTGTACCTCCATTTAAAAATAAACCTAACTGCAGGATTCAAAGACAAACTTCACAACCATTATTGACCTATGAACTTTATCAACTATTGAAATTAAAGTATTAGAGTATTTTAAAACACCCAGAAATGTTTCAAATGAACATGTCATCTTTCTTTGGCCTCCCAAATTGGTAAATTAAACTGGTAAGTTAGGGCCAGTGTTGTGGCACTGTGGGCTAAGGTACCACCAGCAATGCCAGCACCCCATGTGGACAGATTTGAGCTCCAGCTGCTCCACTTCCAAGCCAACTCCCTGCCAATGTGCCTGAGAAAGCAGCAGATGACTCAAGTGCCTGCGCCCCTGCACCCACACGTGAGAGCCACAGATGAAGCTCCTGCCTACTAACTTCAGACCGGTCCAGCCCCGGCTGTTGCAGCCATTTGAGAAGTGGAGCAGCAAATGGAAGATCTCTCTCTCTTGTTCTCTCTCTCTCTCTCACTTGTTCTCTCTCTCTCTCTCTCTCTCTCTCTCTCTCTCCCTCCCTCCCTCCCTCTCTCCCTCTCTCCCTCTCCCCCTCTCTCCCTCTCTCCCTCTCTGTCTGTCTCTCTCTCCTTCTCCCTCTCCCCCCTCTCTCTCCTTCTCCCTCTCCCTCCCTCTCTCTGTAACTCTGCCTTTCAAATAAATAAAATAAACTGAAAACTGCCACATCTTATATCTAACTTTTAGATAAACATGTCTCTTCACAAAAATAAAGATATATGATAGATATATAATAAAGATATGCTATAGAAAGAGATTAGTCAAGTCCAATTTTAGGCATTCCACACATAGTGTTATGAAGTTATTTTATTCCTCTAGTTAATTCCATATGTAACCCATTTTTATTCCTCCTGAATATTACATTTCCCCTTGTCACTGTAACTTACCTTCCAAAATTGACAAGGCAGATGTAATTTGCAGTGCTATGCGTAAATGCACAGCACTAGGCGTATCATCCCTGAAAGCAAACCTCATGGTATTTTAGATCCTAAATAATTTCCAGGGATTTTTTTTCTCTTTACATCTAAAGTACACATATGAACCTGAACATGCATGTATGCATAGATTCACAAACACCAGGATTCTTCAAAAAGTTTGTAGAAAATTGAATTAAAAGATAAATTTATTTGGGTACCAAGTTTTTGTTTTTGTTTTTGTTTTTTTGAGATCCATGCATACAAAGGATTCCATGCCAATTCTGTTTCTGTTTCTCTACAAAAATGTTAAGTGCTCTCAATGCTGTCTTGGCATATCCCTACCTGCATAACTCACTGTCCCCCATGCAGGAGTCTTGATAAAGTTCATGGGAAATGGAAATTGTGAAAAAACTACGTATGTATTCCAAATTTTTTGCAACAAAATAAACTTATATTTTAGTTCTTGACCACAGTCTGACTATACAGTTTAAATATCACTAAATTTATTTTAGTATATGGGATTATATACATCACAAAAGGCTAATAGTAAACAGCATATTTTCTGCAAACGCAGTACTTGTTTGAATAAGATTTAGAAGTTTCACAAATTTTCATTTTATTCTGATTTTTTTAAATGGAGGTACAAAAAACAAATAGTGAAAAGTGTATTTTTACTTACTCATCTGGCCTCAACCTTAGTAAAGTGTTTCATTTCCCTGATCCTAAGTTCCTTTACATAGGAGATTTGAAAAGTAGTCCTTTGTCATAGGAGTTTCATGGAGTTGGATCAGAGGCAGGCCCAAGAGGAAGAGTGTTTCATAATATTCTCCTACATGTCTTACAATACATGCCAACAATCCAAGGCCCAGGCTGCTCCTTTTTCCTGGCTGCATTTCAAGCTTATGTTTGCAACAGACAGTCTCAGGAGATGAGTTAGTAACTTCCTCTAGGACAAAGAGGAAGCTAGCTCACTGCTTTCAGTAAGAAATGTGGATTCCATAAGTTGGGTATTCCTGACCTGGGACTCAAACCCCCAGTTTTCAGTATGAGGCCCACATCACCTTGGGGTGATGGATCCACTCCCCAGGGGAGTGGAGCAAAGAGAATGTCAGCATCTGCATATGCTAACACAGCAGGCAGCATAATTACAGGCAAATATCCTGATACCTATGTATCCTGCTGTGCTGTAATGGAGGTGTTTTTCTCTGATCCAGCAGTCTCACGTCTGTTGTTGGAATTTATCATACAGTAACAGGTTAATGCTAGATTACTTTTAGAGGATCTACAACTGGACTCACAGAATTCTCATCAGAAACTCTAAAGGCTAGGAGAGAATGGTGTGATATAGATATAGTTCAAGTCTTAAGAGGAAAAAAATGTCAACCCAGAATATTAAAAAGCTCTCATTTATGAATGAAGGTGAAAGAAAGACCTTCCATAACAATCAAACTGAAAGAATATGTCACCACCCATTCAGCTGTGCATAAGATGCTTAAGGATGTGCTGCACACAGAAACACAGAAACATCGTCATCACTACAGAAGAAGGTAAATAAAGGAAAGCTCCCAGTAAAAGTACAAAGGAAATCCAAAGTAAAAAAATAGGAATATTTTCAGAAAAATGTCAGGGCAAAGCTGTTACTTATCAATAGTCACCCTGAATGTCAATGGCCTTAACTCTCCAGCTAAAAGACACAGACTGGCTGAATGGATGAAAAAACAAAATCCATCTATTTGGTGCCTACAAGAAACACATCTCACCAACAAAGATGCAGGCAGACTGAAATTGAAAGGATAGAAAAAGATATTCCATGCTAACAGAAACCAAAAAAGAACTGATGTAGCCATCCTAATATCAACAAAATAGACTTTAACACAAAAACTGTTAAAGAGACAAAGAAGGGCACTATGTAATGATTAAGGGATCAATTCAACAAGAAGATATCACTATTATAAATGCATATGAACTTATTTACAGGCACCTAGCTATTTGAAATAAATGTTAAGGGATCAAAAGGGAGACATAGACTCAAATACAATAATAATGGAGGATTTCAATACCCCACTTTGAGCAATAGATCAGACAGAGAATCAGCAAGGAAACAGCAGAGGTAATTGACACTATAGACCAAATGGACAACAGATTTCTAAAAACTTTTCATCCTATAGTTGAAGAATACACATTGTTCTCACCTGTGCAGGGAACCTTCTCTAGCAATGATGACATGCTAGGCCATAAAACAGCTCTCAGCAAATTCAAGAAAATCAAAATCACACCATGCATCTTCTCAGACCACAATGCAATGAAGCCAGAAACCAGCAACTTAGGAATCTCTACAATATATACAAACATATGGACAATGAAAAACATACACTTGAATAAATAGTGTGTCATAGAAGAAACCAAAGAGAAATCAAAAAATTTCTGGAAACAAATAATGACAATACTACATATCAAAAATTATGGAATACAGCAGTGTTAAAAGGAAAGTTTATAGGAATTGGTATTACATCAAGAAATTGGAAAGGCACAAAATAATTGAGCATCTCAAGGATCTAGGAAAACAATAGCAAACCAAACCCAAAACTAGTACAAGAAAAGTAATAATAAAAATTAGAGAATAAATCAACAAAATTTAAACAAGAAAAATACAAAACATCAACAAAACAAAGAACTGTTTTTTTGAAAAAATAAACAGGCCAGTGCCAGGGCTCACTAGGCTAATACTCTGCCTGCAGCACCAGCACTCCGGGTTCTGGTCCCAGTTTGGGGTGCTGGTTCTGTCCCAGTTGCTCCTCTTCCAGTCCAGCTATCTGCTGTGACTTGGGAAGGCAGTGGAGGATGGCCCAAGTACTTGGGCCCTAGACCCTCATGGGTGACCAGGAGGAAGTACTTGGCTCCTGGCTTCAGATCAGCACAGCGTGCCAGCCATAGCGGCCATTTGGGGGGTGAACCAACGGAAGGAAGACCTTTCTCTTCTCTCTCTCTCTCTCTCTATCACTGTCTAACTCCTCCTGTCAAAAAAAATCTAAAAAAAAAAAGAAAAAATAAACAAAATTGACACACCATTAGACCAACTAACCAATAAAAGGAGAAGACCCAAATCAATAAAACTAGACTTAAAACAAAATGTAAAAACAGACACCAGAGAAATAAAAAGAATCATCAGAAATTACTACAAAGAGCTTTATACCAACAAACTGGAAAACCTAGAAGAAATCGATAGATTCATGGTCACAATAAAACAATGTATGTAAATTGAGCCATAAAGACATAGAAAACATAAACAGGACCCATTACCAAGATGGAAATTGAATCAGTAATAAAAACACTCCCAACAAAGAAAAGCCCAGGACCAGATGGCTTCACTGCTGAATTCTATCAGACATTTAAAAAAGAACTAACTCCTCTTCTCAAATTATTCAAAACAATTGAGAGGGAAGGAATCCTCAAAATTCTTTCTATGAAACCAGTATCACCATAATTCCTAAATCTGAAAAAGATGCAACAGAAAAAAAGAACTACAGATCAATTTCCCTGATGAATATAGATGCAAAAATCCTCAATAAAATTCTGACCAATTGAATCCAACAACACATCAGAAAGATCATTCACCTAGACCAAGTGGGATTTATCGAATGGTATGCAGGGATGGTTCAACATTCACAAATAAATCAATGCAATACATCACATTAACGAACTGAATAACAAAAAGCAAAGCATTTGATAAAATACAACACCCTTTCATGATGAAAACTCTAAAGAAACTGGGTACAGAAGGAACGTTCCTCAACACAATCAAGGCAATTTACGACAAACCCACAGCTAGTATTCTATTGAATGGGGAAAAGTTGGAAGCATTCCTACTGAGATCCAGAACCAGACAAGGATGTCCACTCTCACCATTGCTATTCAATATAGTCCTGGAAGTTTTATCCAGAGCCATTAGACAAGAAAAATAAATCAAAGGAATTCAAATTGGGAATCAGGAAGTCAAACTATCCCTACTTGCAGATAACATGATTCTATACATAGGGTATCCAAAAGACTCCACCAAGAGACTTATAGAAGAGTTTGGTAAAGTAGCAGGATGTAAAATCAATACTTAAAAATTAACAGCCTTTGTATACACAGACAATGCTACGGCTGAAAAACAACTTCTAAGATCGATCCCATTCACAATACCTACAAAAAATCAAATACCTTGGAATAAATTTAACCAAGGATGTCAATAAACAAATGGTTTCTTTGGGGAAAAATTGCAATGTATAACACATGAATAGACATTTTACTGTAGCTCTGTTTATACAGTAGAAGTAATTGGAAAGACTCAATTTCTTACTTTTCAAGGGGAAAAATGTATGTCATACAATGATATATTATGCAGCTATTCATAAATACTAGGAGGGAAGTTAATGAATATTCACTTGAGAAAATTCATTATATAATGCTTAGTAAAAAAAGAAGTCAATGAAAATATGTACAGTAAGACCATACAGTCATTTCAAAATAAATAATGTTAAATATAACTAGGTCATAAAACTTTTTAAAAATTTAAACTCCTTACACATGTCACTATTTCCATATAACCATTAAAAAAAACAAGTAAAAAGTAATAAAACACATGTTTGAATACATACTGAATACTGACATGTGCATGGGTAATAAAAAGCTATTCAATTTTTCTGGAGACACTTCACTACTCTATGGGTTGTAAATAAAAAAGGATATTACTTTTGTAATTCAAATTATCTGAACAGAGTTTTAAAATAAAATGAATGCTCAAGAAAGCAAGGAAAAAAACATGGACCAGGTGACACATTCCAGGTCAAGTATTCTATATTTCTGAGTCTTCTAATTAGCACTGGATCCTAAAGCTGAAAGTGAGAGTATAAACAGAGCCAAGAGTTCTAAAACGATGAGAGGAATCATTTGGTACCAGAGGGTTGAGTAGAGCATATAGGCTGTTATAATAACCTAAAGATAGGTATGTCCACAGTACACTAGCAGTAGTGTGGATGTTGCTTACTGAGGAGTAGCAGGGCCTAGGAACTTCAATACCTAGACTAGGCCAGGACCTCTCTACTACCTATCTGAGACCAATCCATGCAACAGAAATAACCAGTTATCTTGTGTAACAGAGAAAGTTGAGCCCTGGAAGAGGTAAGCAGATTACAGCAAATATAAGAATATTCATGGTTTTCTTGTATAGAGAGAAAGAAAGATCATCACACACTACACTAGAGTGCATGAAAATGCACCTGTAAAGTGAAATGATAAAAAGGCAGTAGTAGCAGCAAAATTTAAGAGAAAAAGAAAGCTTTATCAGTATTAATTGAACTAGAGTAAATTCAGAACATGCCAAAGGCAACCTTAGATACAGCCTTTGTAAATCTTACAGATATTAGTTACGACAAGGATAAAGCACAAGATTAGGGAAATAAAAAAAAAAATAGTCTCCACAAAAGATCAGCTGGGAACTGGAACCAGCAAAAAAGAACAACTCATCAAATAAAAATAATACTAACGTAATATACTAAAATAAAACTATTTAAACATAAAAATCAACACAGAAGTATTGCTGACGTATTTTGTATTATATCATAGTGAGCCTTTGAAATCCAGTGCATTTTATACTTACAGGACATGTTAATTGAGTTAGCCACAGTGCTCATGAGCATGTGTAGCTAATGACTATTACATGACAATACTTCAAAAAGTTCACAGAAAATGGGATTCCATTTCTAGAAATCTAACTATTGAGAGTACACAAAACTGTTAACAGAAGCAGACCTAGTCACTACTATCACCAATGACACACTGAAATGTTTATTATTTTCATGTAGTGAAGCCTTTGCCTGCACTGACAGAAAAAAATAACAGCACTTGTTTGCAACTACAACAAATATGTCTTATGCTCTCACATTCAGTATATAAAGCATCATTTTATCATTGAGCTGCTTGCTTTCACCTATCAATGCTGTCAGACTTATCTGGAAGGAGAAGCTGCATAATGATGCTGTTCTCCACGCTTCTGAACTTTTGGAATCATCCTGTTCTAAATTCAACAACTCTATGGTTCCAAATGTTACCTGAATTTGATATATATACATGTCCAAATTTTGTGGTATTGAAATTCTAGTTATTACCAACTGACACAATTTATAAGTAAAAGAGCACAGACAAGTGGCATTTGTTATCTAGTTCCCTAAATTATTGAAATATTGTATAGTAAGGAGAAACACCGACTCAGCACTGAATTATACCTTTGCGACTTGAACCTTGCACCTTTCTGATATTCATTCTCCTAATCTCTAAAAGAGGTGTAAAACCTGCTTCAGAGGTGAGAAAAGTGCCTGGCACAATGAGTCTCACTTAAACCTAACCAAATCACCACACCTGTTAGAATTTTACAAAAAAAAAAATAAAAAATAAAAATAAAAAGCAGCATGATTTACATCAATTTACCTTTTAAACATTTCACAGTGTTTTGTCTGAGTCATAATTAGGATCACCCATTTAAATTAACCTAAAATTAAAAACTCTCTGGCAAACAAAGAAATACTATTCAGGCAAAATTATAGCATGATTAGATTTCCAAACAAATAGTGTTTTAAATAATATTATTAAAGTTAGGAGAGGCTATGGTGAGGAAGCAATCACACATACTAGTGGTGGCAGAGAATTTGACACTCCAGGGCCTTTACGCCTTGATTTGGTGACCTTTCCATGAGCAAGCTTCTTTTTGGAAGCAGTTAAAATTTCAAGTATTTAGATTCAAAAATGTTCATCGTAATTATAATAAAAAAAGTTAGCTCTCTCTGTCTCTCTCTTTCTCACTGTCTATAACTCTACCTCTCAAAAAAAAAAGTTAGTAACCTAAATTCCTGATATGAAGAGATGTATATCACAACACACATTCACTGAATTGAGAAATCATTATTTCAAATGGCATTTAAGCTGTTCAATCACATGTACTGATACAGAATTTCCACATGAATAGAATATGAACTATATAAATATGCATTCAAAAATGGATAACCATGGAATAAATTAAATTTTTGTTTAAATTTGTTTAAACAGAAACATCTCTTTATTTGAACCCTATTTGAACATGTTTAATAAATACTGACCAATACAAAAGTGGCAAATCAAATTTCTCCAGAAGTTAATGATTGAAATATTTTTCTAGAGACCTGCTGATCAGCATTTTCTGACAATCGCAAAGTGATACCAGCTGTCCTCTCTTTGCCTAGGGAACTAGAAGCTAGAAATTTCTACATAGCACAAATAACTCTATGATATAATTCTCTTGAAACTGACTCTTGGTAGCTTCTTTTTCTTTTTGATCATTCTTGTAGCCTTTAAAGTTTCCTGGGGCAGGAGTGTGAGACTTGGTCCTTACAGACCTTTAATTATCGGATGTATGTTTTTCAAAGCATTAACTAATTATTATCAGAGTAAAGTGACACTAACTTGTGTTTGCCAAACACAAAGGTCACACATCTCCACTGGGCAGTCCATCTTTCAAATTTGCTGGAGAACCCAGAAGCGCTTCCCCAGCATCCCCCAAGCTCTACTCTTCAGCTACAGAGAAGGATTTGAGGGGTCACAAGTTTCACCAATGGATGTTAATCAGAGCAAAAAGATTCATCTGTTGCCTAGAGACAAATATATGCTTGGTGATTTCTACCTCATTTACACTGTGCATAATTATCTTGCCATGGAAGCAAATCTCTGATGCTAGGATTTCCTGAAATACAAGGTAACATAGTTTTAAGTCTTATTTCATAGTAAAATGTTACATTCAAAAGTGTGGAAAGATAGTTAAATACCCACTATGAGTATCTTGAATTCTTTTGCTCTCAAATACAAGTAGGATTATTAGTGCCTGAACAACTTGGGCTATTTTTCTCAGAGTGCTTTGAAAGCATTTGAAATTCTGTAAAAGTGTCTCTCTCAGAAAGCCCTACTGCCACTTTTATAACTTATTCTAACTTGATGAAGAATGGGATGGGAGAGGGAGTGGGAGATGGGATGGTTGCAGGAGGGAGGAAGGTTATGGGGGGAAAAGCCGCTATAATCCAAAAGTTGTACTTTGGAAATTTATATTTATTAAATAAAGGTAAAAAAATTTTTAAAAATTTAAAAAACGTATTCTAAGACAAAAGATTCCCTGAATTGGCAGAAATTAAAGCCTATAAAAGAATTGCCCCTTGCTATCAGAGGCTGATGGATTGTAGTGTCATTTATACAAACTGGGCATCAAGCAATTAAACTGTAAAGCTGGTATTCATTCACCCCCTCCTGGCCAACAGGCAGCTAGCCCTCAGCCTCCTGGGGTGCACTGAGGGATGTTGTATAAAAGAGAAGGAGACCAGAAACAAACTTAGAGACAGGTGTATTTCATTAACAAGTAGGGGAAGAGGGATACTGGCTCCAGCTCCCCAACTCATGACAAACCACTCTTCTCACTACCACAGGAACAAAATAGTAGTGGAGGATGGGGGGTGGGGGGGGGGGAACATGTGCACATGTGTGCATGCACGCGCACACACATACAATATACCCACATCCCTTTTTGGTGTCCCCAACAGGAAAGAAAGTCCAGTTTCATAGCAGCTGGTATAGGAGTAGCAGAGGCTTGTAATAGAAAAGTAGGTTTTATTAGAAAATGTATGGAAATCCAGAATATTATTTCTTAAAATAATACAAAACCCAACAATTTTCAGAATGTCCCTTTTGAAATGAACACCAATGTACAGTAAAGAAAGAAGTAGAAAATGCTGGATCACAACAAAAACAACACCATCAGAATGAAGAAAAAAGAGACCAGGATTAAAGAGGAGACGCTTTCCTAACTTCCAACTGAGGGAAGTGAAAAAAGACTTAACAGGAACACCGGAATTACAGCATGAATTAAGCCCATCAATCATACTTAAAATTTGCTGGATATATATACACCTCTATATAGGTGTGTGTATGTAAAATAGGAATGTTTATATGATATACAAACATATGCATATGCACATATATACACATACATATGCAAACATGCACCATGTGCCAAAGTCTATCTAATGATAATAATAATAATAGACATGGGTTAACTCAGCTCAGATGCTTACATACCCTTGATGCCAGGCTAGCCAGTGGACTTACATTGAAACCAGAGGTTACTTCAAATCCTTATACTAACTGAAAACTTTTTACAGATCAGTACAGTTAGGATGAGCCATAAACACTGGTCATTTCATTAGATCAGACTTTCTTTCCTTCTAAACTATGATGTTTCAAATTAAAAGACATTGATTGCCATACAGCATAATAATTAGGATAGTGACAAACTGTCTAAATCCCACTTCAAGGCAGTACCTCACTTAAATCATCTAACTATTTCAGACAATTTATATCCAACTCATTAAAATCTCAGGCATGTCCTTGGTTATTCTGTGCTTCAGTCAAGAAATCTCCTTTCCAAACTACCACTTTCAACGTAAAACCTACCAACATTCAGAAAATCAAAGATTCCCCATGAAGGTCTATCATCTCTCTCTACTCCAGCAGTTCTCATTTCATACTTCTCAACAATGACAGGATTTCAATAATCACTAGGGTCCACGTGTATACATACACATGCAGAATACAAGTTACAGGTAGGAAACAACTATCAGGTTCACATGATATTCCTTACCTTAGAACATTCTATGTTATAGTACTCCCTGCACACTACAGAAAATATATTTTAAACACAGAAATTAGTTTTGTTTTTAGTGGTACAGTTTGTTTGTATATACTGAATCTGTGTTCTGTATATAAAGATGATTGAAAATGAGAAGAAAAAAAAACTTGGTGTTAAATTGGAAATTGCATAGAAAATTAATCAATTTTTTAAAAAGAAATATCATGTAGCATCTCTGTCCTTAATGTGCTGTACATTGTGATTTAACACTATAACTAGTACTCCAACAGTACTTTTCACTTTGTGTTGCTATGTGGGGGCAAACTGTTGAAATCTTTACTTAATATATACTAAACTGATCTTCTGTATATAAAGAGAATTGAAAATGAATCTTGATGTGAATGGAAGGGGAAAGGAAACGGGAAAGGGGAAGGTTGCGGGTGGGAGGGAAGTTATGGGGGGGAAGCCATTGTAATCCATAAGCTGTACTTTGGAAATTTATATTCATTAAATAAAAACTTAAAAAAAAATAAAGTAAAAAAAAAACTATTTAAATTAACTGCACTGTGTTGATACTCCGTCTTCTCAAAAAAGAGTACAATTATTTTAAATAAGTGAAATAGATACACAAGAAAAAAATTTTTTTTCTGGGGCCAGCATTGTGGCTATGTAGCAGGTAAAGCCTCTGCATGTGATGGTATCTCAGATGTGCACCAGTTCGTGTCCCGGCTGCTTAGATCCAGCTCCGTGCTAATGGGAAAACAGTGGAGATGGCCCAATGTTTGGGCCCCTGCCATCCACATGGAAGACCTGGATGAAGCTCCTGGCTTCTGCCTGACCCAGTCCTGGGTGTTGGAGCCATCTAGGGAGTGAACCAGGGGATGGAAGGTCGGTCTCTCTCTCTCTCTCTCTCTCTCTCTCTCTCCATCTCTAACTCTTCCTTTCAAATAAACAAGTATTTTTAAAAAGTGAGGAAGGGGCCGGCACTGTGGCTCATTTGGTTAATCTTCGGCCAGCGGCGCCAGCATCCCATATGGGCGCCGGGTTCTAGTCACAGTTGCTCCTCTTCTAGTCCAGCTCTCTGCTGTGGCCTGGGAAGGCAGTGGAGGATGGTCTGAGTGCTTGGGCACCTGCACCCGTGTGGGAGACCAGGAAGAAGTACCTGGCTCCTGCCTTTGGATTGGCGTAGCGGCCATTTGGGAGGTATCTGTCTCTCTCACTGTCTAACTCTATCTGTCAAATAAATAAATAAATAGAGGAACAAATGAAGTCATCTTCAAGTAAACAAAAGCTAAGGGAGTTCATTACCATTGTACCTGCAAGAAATGCTCAAGGGAGTACCAAAAGTGAAATGAAAAGATAGCAGACATTAACTCAAGGTCATGCAAAGAAATATAAAGATCCCAATAAAGGTAAATATACAAGTAATCAAAAAAAAATGTTTCTTCTTCATGAAACACAACCAAAGAAACAATATGCTAAAAATTATAAAATAGTTTAAGGTTTGCTTTTTGTTCTGCTTTTACATTGAATCCAAAACTCTGTAATAACTATTATAGTTTTATCACTTGTGACACATTGACAGAAATCAAAATTTATCTACTCTAAAATGGATCTCAGAAAACATTATTTATCACACTTTCATGTGGTTAACAGGTAGGACAAATCAATCTAATGTCTTTTTAAAGTAAAATATAAAATTGTTCTATAGTTTATTCCTTAAAAAAATCATTTAATGCAAAAACACTACCAAAACCGAATTCTGATGCTACTTTTATATACATGCTAAAATACATTCAACTTCTCTGTTCTAATGAATTACAAAATCAAGGACAGTGAAGTGAATTGTTCCTTAAGAAATTATAATTTGTATAAAAGCAATAAAGTTATTTGAATTTAATTCCCAAATGTTCATTTTTTAAAATTTATCTAACACATCAGTGATGTTTGCCATCCCTACCCTCCATGTCCCAAGATCCAAAAGTCTAACAGTTCTAACATGCCACTGATATCTATGGATGCATTCTTTGACTACATTAGGTAGAAATTCACCATCTACCTTTTGTTCATTTACATTGTGGAGAAGAAGAATGTTTTAAATTGTTCACATTAGTACAAAAACCTGTGTATTTTTTATTTTCACAGTTCCTTGTAAAGTGCTCTATTATATTATCAGACAATATCTCAAATAGAATTATAAGAAGCATACCCATATGTTTTCTACTAAGCAACACTGTTAACTTACACAGAGTCTAAGTTTTTGTATAACAGATTTCATATCATTTATGGATCTGACCAGATACTCTATCTCTTTGTAATATATTAGTGTCTAGAAGGATTAGAGATCGTGGAAACAGTTAATTACAGCTCTTACTTGGAGTTCTCATGTGAAAACCAACTAATCGTCCAAAACTATAGGTCTTTAACTCATGAAGCATTAAGACCCATTATTTTATCAGCTAATTTCATCTTCTTACTTAGGGTGCATCATTAGCCCATAAAAGTACAAACAACACAAAGGCAGGCACATAATAAGCCATTGAAATTTCTTCAAAGATATCAACATTCATTTGTTTTCTTCACTGGATACGTATATTTTGCTCAGAAATTTGCTCATCAAAACATTTCCGAGTAGACGCATACCCACATTACCACGTAACATGAACTGCTTACCTCAGTCAAGTGTGGTGTGGGGTTGAACCCGCAGAGATTGCATACTTGCTTCTTGCACTCAGTGCAAGTGTTGAAGTTGGGAGGGTCCTGTGATCCCACGTTGAGTTCAGTTTTGCAGAGAGGACAGGCTGATTCTGGCTTGGGGACTTTCTTGGGTTCAGGAGGAAGGACAGTTTTTGGAGGCCCAGCTGCTGCTGAAGGTTTGCTATCCTTAGTTGCTGGGGGCTTCTTTTCTGCTTCTGTTCTTGTTACTGCTGGAGACTGCTCTGTTTTAGGTGCTGGTTTTTCTGCTACTGGAGCTTTTGATTCCTTTTTCCCAGGTGTAACCTTTGCAGGTGATGGCGGTGCCTGACCTGTGGATTTGGGTGGCCCCTGAGAGGCAGGTGGCTGTGAAGGGGAAGGAGCTTGTCTAGTTGGGGCCCCTGGCCCACCTTGTGAGTGAGGTGCAGGCTGGCTGGCTGTGGAAATTAAATTTGATGCCTGGCTGAAGATTGATGCTCCAAACCCAAAGAGTTTCCCAGTCACGGTTTCTTGAGGGGTTGTAGGCTGTGACTTAGGAGCATCAGTAATACTTCCCAGGGTCAGACTGAAACGCCTTGCCTGCTCCTGAGGCTTTGGGGGCTGCTGAGATGCAGGGGCAGTTTGGCCAGTGGTAGGTCGTGGGCCAGCAGCTGCAGGTGACCCTTTTGGCATTGGCTTGGCATCTGGTTTAGGACTCATTTTGGTTGGTGCCTTCTTAGGTTCTTCCTTCTTTTGAACTGGATCAACTTGTTTTTGACCTTTGCTCTCTGAACCAGGCCCCGGATGTGAAGTAAGTTTTGAATCTGATGCAGGTCGAGGGATGACCTGAGAATCGAATGGAGTGACTTTTTCCCCTGTTGGTGGAAAGCTCTGAGAAGGTTTGGCAGAGTCTGTTTTTGGAGGAGGGGCTGTTTTCACTGGAGTCTCTGATTGTACTTTGGAGCTCAGGGTATCAGGTGCTGTTGTTGCTGATGACGAAGCATCAACACCTGTGGGTGGCTGCGCTGTCTGGGGATGCTTTGATTTACCAGCATCAGCAGGGGCCTTGGCCTGTTCCAGTGGGACAGAAGGCTCTTTGGGAGTGGCCAGCTTGGACGAGGACTCCGCCACAGGGAGCTGCTTGGTCATGGCTGGGGGAGAACCATGAAGGGTTGGCTGTTTCACTAGTGGTGGTGGCTTTTTAGATTCGGGAGCCTTTGGGATATCCTCTTTGGGTGCAGTATCCTTCTTTGGGGAACTCTGCTGTGATGGTGGGGATGTCTTTCTCAGTGCTGCTGGAGAAGTAACAGGGGCAGTCTGTGGTTTGGGCTGCGGTGAAGATGGAAGGGGAGCCAGATCACCTCCCAGAGCTCTCTGCATCTGACAGTTTAAACAGAGCCACTCTTGTATCTAGAAATAATAGAAAACAACAGTCACTGAGATGATAGAGTAAAAGCTATTTTCAAAACATGAAAAATACCCTCTGAAATGACTTCTCTCCTCATGCAAAGCATAAAATATAGACCAAATTATTGTGATTTACATTAAAATATAAAATGTGTAATCATATTAAAATATAACCAATGAGTCTCAGAGAACACAAAATTCTATATTTTAAGGAAAATAAAAGGTAAGAATCAATATGTAATTTCATGTTAAATTTGTTATTCTTTGCCTTTGGTTTACTCAAATTCTAATTACTCTCAAAAACAGAAAAACATAGACAATAAAACATGACTTTTAATTTATTATATTCCACTAATCAATTATATCTACTCTATTGATGACTAATAAACAGTTTTTAGTCATACAGCCCAAAGTAGGCCTGTTAAATTACAAACATATTGCTAATTTCTTAAATTAACAAAGCATTACTTCCCCCTCCAAGGTGACATACTCAAATGTGTGGAAACAAACATAGTTAAACATGTTGGAGTAGAAAAAGAACATTCTCTGCAAAGAAAGTAAATAAAAATAATTGTATCACCCACAAACAATCATAAATAGGGGCAAGCATTCAGTACAGTGTTAGAACGCTGCTTGGGATGCCTGCTTCCCATATCTGAGTGCCTCGGTTGGAGTCTGATTCAGCTTCCTGTTTATACACACCCTTTAAGGCAGCAGTGATGGCTCAAGTGTTTGGGTACCTGCTGCTCACATGAGGGCAGGCTGAGTTCCAGGCTCCAGGCTTCAGCCTGATTCAGCCATAACCGTTAAGGGACCTTGACGAGTGAACCACAGTTTGAAAACTCTGTCTCTTTGCCATTCAAATAAGCTAAAAATAAATTTGAAAATTTGAAAACTATAACAAATAGCATGATTTAAAGGAAAAATATGGTTTCATTTTAAATTTTATGAATCTCCATGAAAGATATATGCCGGCACCGTGCCTCACTAGGCTAATCCTCCACCTTGCGGCACTGGCACACCAGGTTCTAGTCCTTATCGGGGCACCGGATTCTGTCCCGGTTGCCCCTCTTCCAGGCCAGCTCTCTGTTGTGGCCAGGGAGTGCAGTGAAAAATGGTCCAAGTGCTTGGGCCCTGCACCCCATGGGAGACCAGGAGAAGCACCTGGCTCCTGCCTTCGGATCAGCGCAGTGCGCTGGCCACAGCGCGCCGGCCACGGCGGCCATTGGAGGGTGAACCAACGGCAAAGGAAGACCTTTCTCTCTGTCTCTCTCTCTCACTGTCCACTCTCCCTGTCAAAAAAAAAAAAAAAAAAAAGAGTGATATACATAAGTAATACAGGTATTTGGGTAAACATATATTATGGAGAGGGCTTCAAAAACCTGTGAAAGGGGCAAACATTGGGCTTAGTTTTTAAGTTACCTGCATCTCAACTTCGGAGTTCCTGGATTTGATACCTGCTTCCATCTCCTGACTCCAACTTCTTGCTAAGGCAGATATTGGGAGGCAGTGGTGATGGTACATGTTATTGGTCTCCTGCCACCCAAATAGGAGAGCTGGATTGAGTTCTCAGCTCCCAGATTTGGCCTCAGCCCAATTCCAGCTGTTGCAAGTATTTGACAAGTAAACTAGAAGATAGGAAATCTATATCTTGATTGCTCTATCTATCCATCCCTCCATCCGTCTATCTCTTTGCCTCTCAAAATTAAAAAAGAAAGGTGGAAAAGTGGATAATGCACATTTCTACCAATTTTTTAAAGCCTTCTTTGAATGTGTGTGTGTATGAGAGAGGTGTATATCTGTGGGATGTACCTTCTGTATATACATACACACATAATTGCAATGGCTGTTTTCACATTGCATCCATTGTGAAAAGGAGATGAATGCTGAAGTTGATACTATATTTTAGAATATTTTCAAAAGTTCCTATGTTTAAAATGTATGTGTTTAATTCTAAAAGCGTTTGCTTCTTTAAAAAATTCTTTAAATATCACTGAAATAAATTATAATGACAAATTCTAACAAATCCACTCAAAGGAAAAAACAGTAACGGTTGGAACTAAAGTTCTTTTTACAGAACGTTTCATGGTTAAAAAAATAAATAAATAAATATATGAAGGCTAAGCACAAGGAAAATTTCCCACAGTACAAAATTGTCAAATACTAGTTTTGCAAATAACATATTCCTATTTTCAAACAACTGACTTTGAAAATAAATTAATCATTCCTAAAGTTTTAAAATCTTCTCTAAAATTATTTAAACTCATGAACCAGTACAACAAAGATTAATTTGCAGTCTCATGGAAAGCAAATTTACATTTGGAGAAGGTTAAATGAGATGTGTGTTCAACTCAAACCAAAATGTTAAGTTTTTGATTTAAAGACAAAATCAAGGGCTGACACTGTGGCACAGTAGATAAAGTTGCAACCCCAGCATCCCACGTGGGCACTGGTTCCAAGTTCCAGATGCTCCACTTCCAATCCAGCCCTCTGCTAATTGGCCCAGGAAAGCAGCAAAAGAAGGCCCACGTCTCTAGGCCTCTGCACCCACATGGAAGACTCAGAAGAAGCTCCCGGCTTCAGCCTGGCACAGCCCTGGCTTTTGTGGTCATTTGGGAAGAGAACCAGTGGATGGAAGATCTCTATCTCTCTTTGTCTCTCCTTCTCTCTGTAACTCTACCTTTTTAAAAAAAATCAAAAAATAAAATTATGGCATTTATTAAATATGGGTGGTAGGTACTTGGTGTTCATCACATTTGTGTTCAATATGAGTATTGAACACCTGTATATGCACTATATTCTTATTTTTACCTTTCTATATGTTTGAAGCATTTTACAAAATAAATAACTCTTTAAACATAGCAATATTTAAAGTACTCAAACAATCAAACAATTGCTACTTTGGCAAATACCATGGCAAAAAGCAGTGTTAACACAGAAAACTTTTACTCCATTTTATCCTCCTCATGATGAAAAGGAAATAAATACGCATCTAACTACTCATAAATCTATATAGTATCTGATGACACTGTGATGAATCCTTCTTTCCTTCTAGTTTCTCTTTTATTTTGCCCCTGAAAATTTAAGGGGGAGGGAGTGCAGTGCATGTGGTTTTATTAGTAAAACTGCAAGTTTCTTCGCAACGTGAATACTGGAGCTTCATGGATAGTCAGCCAACAGGCACTAACTCCATGTATGGACATTTGCAAAACAGAGCACTATCATGATATAGCATACATAGGCTGTACATCAACATATTTTATCCTATCCTTATTTCTAAATCAAATGATCTGCTGTGGTTTATAAATACATGTAACTATATCTTCATCTAAGCAGAGAGAGTTGGGAAATGGAAGGCAGAAAGCAGGAGTCTCTGCCCCTTCACAGAGAGAGCACTGCTTTTCTCTTAAGGCACTCTTTTCTTGAATACATGCCGTTGTTCTTTTGTCCTTTTAATGGCCACTTTTTTGTTGACAGGCAGAGTGGACAGTGAGAGAGAGAGACAGAGAGAAAGGTCTTCCTTTACCGTTGGTTCACCCCCCAATGGCCGCTGCGGCCGGCGCGCTGCGGCTGGCACACCATGCTGATCCAAAGCCAGGAGCCAGGTGCTTCTCCTGGTCTCCCATGGGGTGCAGGGCCCAAGCACTTGGACCATCCTCCACTGCACTCCCTGGCCACAGCAGAGAGCTGGACTGGAAGAAGAGCAACCGGGACAAAATCCAGCACCCCAACCGGGACTAGAACCCGGTGTGCCAGCGCCACAGGTGGAGGATTAGCTTAGTGAGCTGCAGCGCCAGCCTAATGGCCACATTTTCTAATTTTGATAAACAATACATAAGATATTTGATGCCTCAATGTCTCCCCTCACTGCTAGAATACAGACTGAAATTGGTGTCTACAGCTATCAGAATATGAAAAGGTTTTTTATCCTCTTAGGATGTTTTTGAAAGAGCCTCCACTTTATTTAATTCTACTGATCAAATCTGTTGAAGACAGAAATGATTTTTATCTCAGCTCTTAACAGTCTTGTACTAAAAACAGAAGTATTTCCAATCCCATTTCACTTGACAACAACAAAAACACTGCCTTTCTATCCACGGAAACCAGCCGCAGCATCAACATCACAAATCACCTTCCTCTTTGCTATCTCCAGGTCTTTCACCACGCACTTAGGGACAGCAACAAACTGCAGTAGTGCCACTGCCCTCTCAGTTATCAACCAGAAATTGTACTGTAATATCTTTATTGCATTCTCAATTATTCCACAAGCTTGTCTGCACTGCTTGTGAAAGATAATTCCCCTTTCATTCTCACATTTCCAAAGTCACTCTCCTCCGTTTGGCTGTCATCATTTTTCAAACATGTTACACTTCCACTAAAAGTAACCTGTTTAAATACCTTTCTCTGAAGGGAGGAGAGAACCTCCACTTTGACTATGACCCTGTCGGAATAAGATTGAAGTCGGTGAACTCAAAAGACTTCCATAGCCTTGGCAACTCATGACTAGAGCCTAGGGAGATTACTGACGCCATAAACAAGAGTGTCAAATTGTTAAGTCAACAACAGGAGTCACTATGTACTTACTCCTCATGTGGGATCTGTCCTTAATGTGTTGTCCAAGGTGAAGTAATGCTATAACTAGTACTGAAACAGTATTTTACACTTTGTGTTTCTGTGTGGGTGTAAACTGATGAAATCTTTACTTAATATATACTAAATCAATTTTCTGTATATAAAGATAATAGAAAATAAATCTTGATGTGAATGGAATGGGAGAGGGAGCGGGAGATGGGAGGGGTACGAGTGGGAGGGAAGTTATGGGGGGGAAAGCCATTGTAATCCATAAACTGTACTTTGGAAATTTATATTTACTAAATAAAAGTTTAAAAAAAAGTAACCTGTTTAAAACTATTATTGGTGTTGAATCCAGCTCCTTCCCTACAAAATAGAAATTTTTACAAGAAATACATGACTTTTTTGCTGTTCTTATGCTAACACTTACATAATTTTATTTCCAGGTCTATACCTCCCTAAAGCAACAAGTGTTAAAGACCTCGTCTGAGTAGTCTTCCTATTAATAGACCTCCAAGCTCTAATTGACCTTATACACATCACAGATGTTGACAAATATTATTTGAGCCAAACTGAATTAAACAAATGAACTGAGAATGTTTATGCTGTACAAGCTACAGTATCTCTGTGTTTACTCTGCAGGCCACCCTGTTTACCTAGTCTGCACAGCAAGCAAGCTTTTGTCTTCATTTTCTGTTTATATGTCATGCTTCCCAGAATCCTATCCTACATCTCTGCCCACTGACAATCCACCCCCATTTTTTGATTCAAACTGTAAAGTCTCCCATAATTACAACATCTGCAAACCATAGATATCTTCCTTATATGGAAACAATTATTGTCTTGTTCCACTTCCAAAATCAAAACTATAGCTAGAATTCTGAACAGAGATGTTCCTGAATGTACTAAACATCACTGCCTCAGAGACTTGTTGCCAATCACCCATGGTGCCCATGTCTATGGCACAGCTGGTCCCAAGTTTTTCCATCATTCTGCTATAGTGAAGGATAACTATATTAAAATATTTTAGGCCTTAGCAACTCCTCCTCATGCAATAGAAGTCAAGCAGGCCAAGATGAGTCATACAAATCAACTTTCATGAAGATTCCATGAGGAACTTTACAAGTCATCTATCACAAGTAGCACCACCTCTCTTACATTATATTTTAATCATTCAGATCCATTTGACCAATGGCAGGAGAAATGGAATAGAGTACACAGAACATCCTACAACTGTACCAATATGTCCTGGAAGGATTCTTACCTTTAATATATAAGCATTAAAAGGAAAAAAATAATCTAGCTTTATTATGTATGGCAAAGTTGACCTACTCCTAAATTCTAGATTTTATATGACAAATAATTAAAAATAGTCATCTTTCACTTACCTCACCAATAGACTTACTTGTAGAAAGTACATCAATGGAATTAAAGGCCTGGACACATAATCATTCAATGAGCTGCTCCAATTCAACTGGCGCCATGGAAAATAGCCTAAGACCATTCATTCATTTAGTCTACTTACTAAATATGGTACACCAATGAAGAATAAATACATTCTTCAGGAAAGCAACTTACAGATTCTATGCAATCCCAATCAAAACACCAAGGACATTCTTCTCAGATACAGGAAAAATGATTCTAAAATCCATATGGAAACACAGGAGACCTTGAATAGCTAAAGCAATCTTATACAACAAAAACAAAGCCAGAGGCATCACAATACCAGATTTCAAGACATACTACAAGGCAGTTATAAGCAAAACAACCTGGTACTGGTACAAAAACAGATAGATAGACCATGGAACATAATAGAAACACCAGAAATCAATCCAAGCATCTACAACAAACTTATTTATATTTGACCAAGGAGCTAAAACCAATCCCTGGAATAAGGACAGTCTCTTCAAAAAATGGTGCAGGGAAAACTGGATTTCCACATGCTGAAATATGAAGCAAGATCCCTACCTTACACCTTACACAAAAATCCACTCAACATGGATTAAAGATCTAAATCTATGACCTGACACCATCAAATTATTAGAGAACTTTGGGGAAAACCTTGCAAGACATTGGCACAGGCAAAGAGTTCTTGGAAAAGACCCCAGAGGCACAGGCAATCAAAGCCAAAATTAACAAATGGGATCACATCAAATTGAAAAGGTTATGCACTGCAAAAGAAACACTCAGGAAAGTGAAGAGGCAATTGAAAGAATGGGAGAAATTATTTGCAAACAATGCAACTGAAAAGGATTAATAACCAGAATCTATAAAGAGATCAAGAAACTCCACAACAACAAACCAAACAACCCAGTTAAGAGATGGGTCAAGGACTTAAACAGACATTTTTCAAAAAAGAAATTCAAATGGCCAACAGACACACAAAAAAATGCTCAGTATCATTAGCTGGCAGGGAAACTCAGGGAAACGCAAAGCAAAACTACAATGAGGTTTCACTTCCCCACAGTTAGAATGGCTTTCATACAGATCAACAAAATCCAAATGCTGGCGAGGATGTGGGGGAAAAGGTACCCTAATCCACTGTTGGTAAGAATCTAAACTGGTAAAGCCACTAGAGAAGACAGAATGGAGATACCTCAAAAATCTGAATATAGACCTACCATATAACCTAGCCATCCCACTGCAAGGGAAATGAAATCAATAAACCAAAAAAACTATCTACATCTCCACGTTTATTGCAACTCAATTCACAATAGCTAAGACATAAAATCAACCTAAATGCACATAAACTGAAGACTGGATAGAGAAATTATGGGATATGTGCACACTGGAATATTACACAGCGGTTAAAAAAAATGAAATCCAGCCGGCGCCGTGGCTCAACAGGCTAATCCTCCGCCTTGCGGCGCCGGCACACCGGGTTCTAGTCCCGGTCGGGGCACCGGATTCTGTCCCAGTTGCCCCTCTTCCAGGCCAGCCCTCTGCTGTGGCCCAGGAGTGCAGTGGAGGATGGCCCAGGTGCTTGGGCCTTGCACCCCATGGGGAGACCAGGAAAAGCACCTGGCTCCTGGCTCCTGCCATCGGATGAGCGCAGTGCGCCGGCCGCAGCGCACCATCCGCGGCGGCCATTGGAGGGTGAACCAACGGCAAAGGAAGACCTTTCTCTCTGTCTCTCTCTCACTGTCCACTCTGCCTGTCAAAAAAAAAAAAAAAAATGAAATCCAGTCATTTACAACAAAATGGATGAATCTGGAAACCTAGTGAAATAAGCCAGTCCCAAAGAGACAAATACCATATGTTCTCCCTGATCTGTGAGAACTAATAGAGCACCTAAAATAAAATTTGTAGAAGTGAAATTGACACTTCAAGAAAGGATGACTTGAGCTGCCCTTGTCTTAACTGTCAAGGAAGTTTTTTTTTTTTTTTGGGGGGGGGTTCTTCTTCATAGTGTTTGTTGAACTCCTTACTTAACACAGAGTTACTCATATGCATATAAAGTTAATTGAAAATAGATCTCAGTAAAAAATAAGAGTGGGAACAAGGCAGGGAGGAGGAAGTTTTTAACTGTAAAGCTGTATACTTCTTCATACAGTCCTATAGACTTACTTCTAGGGGTACAGTTTAAAAACTTGTCATGGGACTCCAAATCCCATTAAGATTGGTGGTAAAAATGCCATGTTAAATGTTAAAGTGATCATATTAACTGCTACCTTGAACATATAGATAGGACAAAGTGTTAAAATGATCATATAAACAGGATCAAGTGCCTATTAATAATAGGTAGATTTAAAAAGAAGAGAATGTTCCAGCATGGGAAGCAGTCCACGCAGCAGACTCACAGAATGACAATTTCTTTAAGTAATACTCTGACCTCAGAATCAACCCGTAAGGCTTCCTGTCTAGCTGAAAACCCGAAGAGAGCATTTCAGGCATGGAAAGCCAAGACATCGTGGCAAAAAAGGTTCTACGTGAAGGACTCTGTGAGACACCAGTGGAAAGATGTCGTCAGCAAAGAAGGAGGCACTTTCTCTAAAGGGAGGAAAGAACTTCCACTTTGTTTATGGCCTTGTCCAAAGACTGATGGAGTTTGTGGACTCAAAAGGCTTCCACAGCCTAGGCAGCTCATGTCAAAGGCCTCGGGTGGTCACTTATGTCCTATATAAGAGTGTTCATTGTTAAATTAACAACAGGAGTCACTGCACACTAACTCCCCATGCAGAACCTCTGTCTTCAATGAGTTGTAGTGAGAGTTAACTATAAAACAAGGCCTCAAACAGCTGTGTGTGCAAATTGTTGAAATTTTTACTAAGTACAGAGTTGGTCTTCTGTGTACAAAGTTAATTGAAAATGATTTTTTTTTTTTTGACAGGCAGAGTTAGTGAGAGAGAGACAGAGAGGAAGGTCTTCCTTTTTCTGTTGGTTCACCCCTGAAATGGCTGCCACAGCCAGCACGCTGCGCCAATCCAAAGCCAGGAGCCAGGTGCTTCCTCCTGGTCTCCTATGTGGGTGCAGGGCCCAAGCACTTGGGCCATCCTCCACTGTACTCCCGGGCCACAGCAGAGAGCTGGACTAGAAGAGGAGCAACTGGGACAGAATCTGGTGCCCCAACCAGGACTAGAACCCGGAGTGCCAGCACCACAGGCAGAGGATTAGCCAAGTGAGCCGCAGCACCAGCCAAAAATGAATCTTAATGGAGAATTAGACTGGCAAGGGGAGAGGGAGGCAGAGGTAGGTTGAGAATGTGGGTGGTAGGGCAGGTATGGTGGAAAGAATAACTATATTCCTAAAGTTGTACTTATGAAATTTGTATTCCTTAAACAATAAATTTAAAGAAATTTTAAAAATTTAAAAACAAAAAGCAAAAAATGAAACAAAACAAAAAAGAGAGACTAGACAGGATTTCTGCTTAGTCTGAGTATTCTAATGTAGACCTGCATATAATTACTCTAATATACTTCCCTGTTTAATCAATCCCTGGGTTACCCTTTCAGCTCTAACAGCCTTTGTTAGGATTAGAGCTGTTAAACACAGTAACACAACTTCAGTGGCTAAAGCCTTTTTGTGGGAAATCAAATATCTTATTTAGATATTTCAAGAGCTACTACTAGAAGGTTTAATTGTGATCTTCACATAGAGTTTTGATTAACAGGGCTACTTTTCAAAAATAAGTATCAAAACAATTATCAAAAAATATTCTGGTCTTTATTTTTATTTTTATTTCAAAACTTTTATTTAATAAATATAAATTTTGAAAGTACAACTTTTGGATTATAGTGGTTTTTTTTTTCCCCCACAACCACCCTCCCACCCGCAAACCATCCCATCTCCCACTCCCTCTCCTATCCCATTCTTCTTTAAGATTCATTTTTAATTATATTTATATACAGAAGATCTGATTTTTAATAATTCCTGTTTTTCAATAACACAAGATAATCACCTCAATACATACAGTGAACTGATGAATTTGGAAGACCAGAATTGAAACCTATCCCTGCTCGGAACTATTAATCTATTTAACTTCAAAACAGAATGAAAATCTCTCCAAACACTCACACACACACACATACACACACACACAACAAAAAAAAAAAGAAAAGAAAACAAACAAAATACCTATCTGGAAGGCATCACAACTAAAATCTCCCAATTTCCTGTTTGGGGGCCAAACTAGAGAACTGAAATAACACATCTATGTAAGACTTCTAATGGAAGGTCTACTCATTTACACATCAGTAGTATTTACAGCAATGGAACATCAAAAGAACAAACATAATCTTAAGAATCTGTTTGCTGGGGTTCTTGCTGTTCACATTAACTGTTGAATAAATGCTCTTCAATCATACTATCATCCTCTCTTTACTTCATGACTCATCACAACTAAATTCTCTGCAAACCATAACATCTAAATGGACCACTCACTCCATCAAGACAATACTCTCACCTTGTCTTACCTGAGTCATGATTTGAGTCCACTGTGGGCTCTTCTCCCACTTAGCTAAATGCCATCCATCCTTTACAATCCATATTGAATGTCTTCCTTTACCACTTAATATTCTATCATTAATATCTGCTGCCTCTCAACTTTCACTACCATGGTCTGAACCACAGTACTTAGATTCAAACATATGTTGGTTTAATGTATTTTCCAATTATTTCTACCTCTCTTTTACAGACTTCAAATAAAAGGAGTGGCCATTTCTCATGCTTACTCTTACTTCTGGATGGGATTCTATATAAATTATAGGTATCATTTAGTGAAGAACTATTCAAATTTTTTTCCTATTTTTCATCAGATCATCTTACAATACTTACTAAAAGTCCTATAGTACTTTGTATATCATCTAGAAATATAATATAGCCCAGCAAAAGGTCTAAGAAATCATAATTATAAAGTGGAAGTTGCTAAGTTCTGGTAACAGATTATGCTGTCAGTTTCTTAGAGATTTTCCAAACCTCATGGCCTCCCCACAGAGGTAGTCTGTCTTCAGAAGGCTAAATGTAGTCAACAACTTTAGGTGGCATATTGACACATGATTTATTTTAGCTGAAAACAGACCCCAGAATTCCTCAGAAGTGTGGTAGCATGCTCAGCACTTTGGAGAAACAATTTTATTTAAGACAGTCCATCCAGAAGTTGGACAGATACTTCTCTGAAACCGTACGAATTACCAGTTCTGCTGCATAATTCAGGAACCACAAAAGTCCTTGGATTACATAAACTAAATATATACCTTTGTTTCATACCATAAAACTCACAAAATTCTAGCAATATAAATCTACAAATCTTTACAGATACAATCCCATGATGGCAACATATTTTAGTACTCGTGAGCATAGCACAAAACAAGAAAATTGACACTTTTTATCCAAGTACAATTAACAAATTATAGTACACACACATAAGTATATCCCTGCTCTATTACAGGTACACAAAGAGGAGAATGTCAAATCAATATACTGAACTTAACATAATACCTATAAACTGTCTCCCTTTTGTCCAATTTATACTTTTATATCTCAACTGATTAAGATACACTTCAGGCTCACACCATTTTGTAGCCTATGATTCAAAGACTGCAATCAGTATTTTTGAATTATCTGAATAGCTTATTTCATTGTTCTCTTACTACTTCATTTAAAAATGAAAAAATAAATCACATTAGCAAAAAGAATCAAAGGTCTCATAAAATTATAAACAGACAAATACGAACTCATTATATATGCCCAAAGCAGCATAACCTTACATCCACTCAGATGCTCATTGGAATTAAACCAATTATTTGTGTGTTGACTTGTAAAGCAAAAAAATATACTTACTACTAAAATATTCAAAATGCTTAAAACATGTTCAAGCTTGTGTAAAACCTTAAAAGATCTATAAGAGATTTTTAGCCTTTTTAACTATGTAAATGGAAGCCCATTAAAACTTGTAAAAGTATTCAAATTTTACATGGTTATGTACATTTATGTACTTTTTAAGAATGTATTTAAGGAAAATATGAGTTTAAAAGTAGACTTAGGGTCCAGCATTGTGGCGCAGCAGATTAACGCCCTAGCCTGAAGCACGGGCATTCCATACAGGCGCTGGATTGAGACGCGGCTGCTCCACTTCTGATCCAGCTCTATGCTATGGTCTGTGAAAACAGTGGAAGATGGCCAAAGTCTTTGGGCCCCTGCAGCCGTGTGGGAGACCCGGAAGAAGCTCCTGGCTCCTGGCTTCGGATAGACGCAGCTCCAGCCATTGCAGCCTACTAGGGAGTGAACCATCGGATGGAAGACCTCTCCCTCTCTCTCTCTCTGCCACTCCTCTCTCTGGGTAACTTGACTTTCAAATAAATAAATCTTTTTAAAAAGTATATTTAATCATATATTTATTAAATATTAAAAATTATTTATTTAGAAGTATTTTTAATCAGCTTTAATTTTTCCAATTCTTTTCCACAGTTTCATCACCATATAGACCTATACACTAAAACATTTCTCAACAAATACAATTAGAGGATTTCTAATCATATGTGCATATAATCAAACCTGCTCTTTGACCTCTGTTGTTTTTCATAAATTGAAATCTATTATTAAGAGACTTGTATTTGGGGCCGGCGCCAAGGCTCATTTGGTTAATCCACCGCCTGTGGTGTGGGCATCCCATATGGGCGCCGGGTTCTAGTCCCGGTTGCTCCTCTTCCAGTCCAGCTCTCTGCTGTGGCCTGGGAAGGCAGTGGAGGATGGCCCAAGTGCTTGGGCGCCTGCACCCACATAGGAGACCAGGAGGAAGCACATGGCTCCTGGCTTCCGTAGCGGCCATTTTGGGGGTGAACCAACGAAAGGAAGACCTTTCTCTCTCTCTCTTACTGTCTAACTCTGTCAAATAAAAAAAAAAAAAGAGAGAGAGAGACTTGTATTCAACCGAAAATTCTGAATTTACTGAATAAATGATAGATGTCATATTGCCATGGACTGTTTTACAATTTATTTAAAAAAAAAATGACTAAGGATAAAACATTTTCGAAAAGATTGTTTACTGTTTTACATTCAGGCGAGACCAGGTCTCAAATATACGTTTTTTATTATATTTGTTTACAAATAAGATTATGTCTTAAATTACTAAGTTATTTTCTCTTCTTCTGGCCTCTGAAATTGATCTCTGACAATAAGCAATCTCAAATGCTAGCAGAGTGGCTGGCTCAGAGTAGAGCTCACAGCTTTCTTAGAACATAAAAGGAATGAGGAACGCTAAGATTGGGTGGTGACAGTGAATAGGAAGGTATAAAACTAGTGTTCCTGAATTCTTTTTTCACACTAAATATTTCAGAAATGAGCCTGCCAAAAAAGGTTAATTTCTTTTTAACTTTAAGGTTATGCAAATTTTACATACACACACATATACACTTTCAGTAACCTAGAAACTTAGGAAATAGTATAGTGAGTCAAAGTATCCAATTAGAGATAATGTGGTCATCTGCTCTAAAAAGGTGCTAAATTTGGATTCAGCACACAGAGCTCTTTGTATGGAATCCAATTCTAAGCAATTCTATGAACATTAAAGAATTCAAAAAATTCATAACCTCAGTGTTCTCACGTACAAATGGAGCCAATAATGATGGTACTTCTCCATTTGCCTACTAGAATTTTATAAACATTAATAGTAACAATGAATATATATAATTTCAATTTCAAAGCAATTACATTACACTGCTAAATATGGTTTTTAATTAATGCATATTCTCACCTAACAAACAACAGAATATAACACTTGGAAAAATAACGTGACCCACCAAATCATAAAACAAAGTTATGCTACCATATTCATATCATCCAAGTCTAAAATTTCATATTCTTTTCACTTTTTCCAAAGGTCAACTTTTGACTAATTTATAAGGAAATACTACAGGTTTCAAAACGCTTTAAATATGAATCTTATTTTTCTAAGTCTATTCATGTTTAAAATGGGACAAGCACATTTAAAAGAGTGTTAAGTACAAAATGCATATAAAGTACCTAGTACACAGTTTCAAACCATCTCTCCTCATGACAAAAGAACGACCTCTTTTCTTACCATGGTAAGAAAAATGCAAGAAAAGACTTTGCTACCTTACTGAAGGTAATTGGTAGCACTTTGAAGAGAATTCACAGTAATATTAGCACCAATATGCATGTGTGGGGACAGAGATAGGGCTAGCACAGATGGCTTGACGCCTTATTAATGCATTGATATTATTATCACTTTAAGAGAAATCACCATAAACTTATAACAGACCATGTACATCTCTGTCTTCAATGTAGTATCTCTGAAATATTTGTAAGTTCTCCTTTTTATCTAAAGTAATTAAGATATGGAATAGGGAAAAGAGTTCTAATATGTGTATTTTCTCAAGGGATTTGAACAATGAACAGGTTAATCCTTCACTGCATTACACTTACTCTGATGCTGTTAATTGTGGAATCTGCTTTCAAAGCACAATATCTAGTCTTACCCTGCTACATGTATCTTCATATTTAATGTAATAATAGCTTACTAGATATCATAAACCTCCCCACCCCTGCAGAAAAACACCTGACATATCTACTAATTTAAAAGATGAAAGTAAAAAAGAAGCTTTAGTTCTAAAGATTAAACTTATGGCCAGGAAACATCCAAACCCTAAGATAAACATTGCACATCAGACTTCATCAAATACAGCATTGGTACACATAAGTCATACAGATTTTTAAATGAATCAGCCCTTAAGGCATTTGGATCTGGCTGAAGAGTCCATGAGAGTATTTTAGGTATGGAAAGCCAAGGCAGTCTGGCAAAACAAAAACAAAAAACAAACAAAAAAAAACCCTAAATGAAAGATCTCTGCAAGTGAGATCCAAGTGGAAAGAACAGGTCATCAAAGAAGGAGGTATCTTTCTCTGAAGGGAGAAGAGATCTTCCACTTTGACTATGACCTTGTCTAAATAAGATCGGAGTCGGCGATCTCAAAAGGCTTCCATGACCTTGGCAACTCAGGACTAGAACTTAGGGAGATTACTGATGCCATAAACAAGAGTGTCAATTTGTTAAGTCAACAACAGGAGTCACTGTGTACTTACTCCTCATGTAGGATCCCTGTTTTTAATGTGTTGTCCAAAGTGAATTAATGCTATAACTAGTAGTCAAACAGTACTTTATACTTTGTGTTTCTGTGTGGGTGCAAACTGTTGAAATATTTACTTAATATACATAAATTGATCTAATGTATATAAAGATAGTTGAAAATGAATCTTGATGTGAATGGAATGGGAAAGAGAGAGGGAGATAGGAGGGTTTCGGGTCGGAGGGAAGTTATGGGGGGGGGGGGGAAGCCACTGTAATCCATAAGCTGTACTTTGGAAATTTTATATTTATTAAATAAAAGTTTAAAAATTTTTTTTAAAAATTTAAAAAAGACCAAGTGTCATTCCTTTAATTTATTTAAAAACTATTTTTAAAATACAATTAATTTTGTTATAATCAGGATATATTTGTTTGACTAGTTTTACTAGTATGAATGACCATAAGGATCATCACGGCATTGCAAAAAAACCAAGATCCTTTGTCTTCCAAAAATCTTACACACTTCAAACTTAGTAACGTATTTCTCTTTACTGACTTCATATAAATATAGTGCCAGTCAAAGCACACATAGCTGTGATAAGCAAATAATGAATAAAGTAACTGACCAAACCTGGCATCACTGGCATAAGGCATTGCAAATTCTCCTTGTTATTTATAATGTAAAATTCTTAACTTTTCATAAAATAAAATGTCAGCACTGAAGAGGTAAAAATCAAGAATTGAAACCCTTTATACATCCCTATACAACATATACTTGTTAAACAAACCATTTTAATAATTAGAAGTTTTAAATTATTCCAGTGATGATTATAGTTACAGCATGAATTTATAAGATTTATAAAATGTGAAAATATAGTGTAAAAGCCACTCTATACCATTGAGGCTTACTCTCTAAAATCAATCAGTATTAACTTTGCTGTTAGTTTTTCTGCAATTACTATTTTTTAAAAGATTTATTTATTTATTTGAAAGTCAGAGTTACACAGAGAGGGGAGAGGCAGAGACAGTGAGGTCTTCCATCCACCAATTCACTCCCCAATTAGCCACAACGGTTGGAGCTGAGCCGATCCGACACCAGAAGTCAGGAACCTCTTTTGGGTCTTCCACAAGGGTACAGGGGCCCAAGGACCTAGGCCATCTTCTACTGCTTTCCCAGGCCATAGCAGAGAGCTGGATTGGAAGTGGAGCAGCCGGGACTCGAACCAGCACCCAAGTAGGACACCAGCATTGCCACAGTGCCCCTGCAGTTACTATTGTAACACCAAATAATGCTTTCATTTTATTGTTATCTATAAAGTATTAAGTATTCTCCTCTTGTTATAGGGCTTTTTCTAAAAGTCAACCTTCTCAATACCTATTTTTAAGAATATGAATAACTCCCTATGCTATGGATTTCATAGAATGATCACTCCCCCAACTCCACATTACCTCAGACTGCAGCAAAGTAGGAACCTCAGGATTATACACAGCCCTGGGTGCATTTCTACTCATTCATTCCTTCCCACCCTAATCCCTGACCCTCAGCCTCAGCTAGGACTACACTCAACAGTAGGACCTTTAGTCACCATTAAAAATTCTGGAATCCCAAGTCATAAAGCAACTCTCAGACCCCAACCCCATAACGGGGAGGGAGTCAGGGACTCTATCACACCTTCTCAGCCCTCTCTTCTCAGCCCACTAAAATCCTCCCTACTTCATTTTTCCCTATGACCATTATTACCATCTGTTCTGCTATGTTTGACCTGTGACCTTTACCAGGATAAATGCTCTGCTCCTATATCCCAGGATCTACAGCTGGTGTGAGACATAATAGATCCCAAGTAAGCAATAGAATGATTTATATTTTTCCTGTCGTCTTTCAGTTGTATGATCTAAGAAAAGTCTGGATCCTTATTTTCCAGGCTATCAACTGGGCCCATTTTTGCCCTCAACTAGCCCACAGTAGGGTAGCTCAAGTAGGGTAGTTCTTAATAAAATGCCTTCTTAAATCTCAGAAACTGTAAGAATTTTTCTAAGTGTTTTGCTCCTGAACTCTCTCTTATGAAGTCAGGTGTTTTGGTTTGTTGTTTGTGCTATTACGGCTAAAATGTCCAGTTATATTCTTCAAAATACTCACATAATCTGGATGTCTCCATTATTTTGGGTAGGTAATTGACAGGGCCTTTTCTGTACCTGTAGATGACTGTTTCCCCTTTAGACCTATCTTCTACATGACAGGCAAGGAGACAGCAGAGGTCAGTGTCCAACAGAGACAGCTTTACCCTGATGGTTAAAGATTTAGTGAATTGGACTTCTGGTTGAATAGTGTTCTATTTGTTTCTGGTTCCCTCCTTTGCAACCTTCTGTTATGGGTGAGTGGTATTACCTCCACTTCCTTTGAAGGCCCCAGATTTTTTTTTTTTTTTTTGGACAGGTATAGTTATAGACAATGAGAGAGAGAAACAGAGAGGAAGGTCTTCCTTCTGCTGGTTCACCCCCAAAATGGTTGCTCCAGCTGGAACTGCGGGGATCCAAAGCCAGGAGCCAGGTGCTTCCTCCTGGTTTCCCATGCGAGTACAGGGACCCAACCATTTGGACCATCCTCCACTGCACTCCTGGGCCACAGCAGAGAGCTGGACTGGAAGAGGAGCAACCGGGACTAGAACCGGTGCCCATATGGGATGCCAGCGCTGCATGCGAAGGATTAACCAAGTGAGCCATGGCACCCCCCCCCCCCCAGGTTTCTTAGGAATACCCTTCCTCAGGCAAATCACCTCTTTACTGAGAGAAAATTCATTTAGAGAGGGGAGAGAAAAGCCTCTCTCTAAATCCCACCATCCCAAAGGAGATTAGAAGACTTCAGTCATCCTTTTTGTTCTCACTGCAACTCTTTAACCTATTCATTGATTACTACTACAACTCACTACTGCTTTGTGTATTTGTTGATTTCAAGTTCAGAGCTCCTCTGGGTTTCCCTCAAGAAGCCACTTGCACAATGGTTTTCTTAGCTCTTTGTTAATTCTTCTCACTTTCTTTATACCCTCTAAGAATCCTTCTGGATGCCAACTGACGAAACTGGTGCTCTTTCACGTTTTCTGGAAATACTACTTTCAGCCTTCCAGAAACTGAGACCCATAGATAGAGGAAATGAATATGTGTACTCAGTCCTTTTTAGAAGAAATGTTGTGGTAGTGCTTCCTTAGAATCAGAGGTGACAAGAATGTACATTTAGCTTAGCAGTTAAGAAGCCCAGGTCCCATATCAGAGTATCTGGGTTCAAGTTCCAATTCCAGCTCCTGATTCCAGTTATCTAACAATGCAGACCACAGGAAAAAGATGGCTCAAGTACTGGGTTCCTGCCATCCACACTGGAGATCCACACTAGGAACTCAATATAGAGTTCCTAGCTCCTGGCTTCGGCCTGGACCCAGCCCTAGCCACTGGGGGCATTTGGGTAGTGAATTTGCAGATGGGAACTCTCTGTGTCTCTGCCTTTCAAATACATTTTAACAACAAAATTATAGTGCCAAAACAACTTTGTGGTTAAAAAAAAACACCCAGTAAACAATCGAGGAAATAACATCCTCCTTTTTTAAAAGTTGTGTCAGTCATTCTAACATCAGGAATGTCTTATTGTTACAGATAAGGAAACAGGGATTAAAGACAGAACTGAAGATAACATGTCACCATACCCTCTCTCTCCAGCATGCCTCTCAAACTTCTCCCATGCCTATGCTGCTGCCCAGAACTGGTGCCCATTGAAATATCCAACATGGCAGCTGACTACATCCTTGCAGTGACCTATAGCCTATTACAATATCATTATAACAAAATCATCACAACTGACACTCCCATTCCCATCACACACCTGATGCTACAACACTTCTAAGACTTCCTAAAAAGACCAGAAAATGGGCAGCACCCAATACCTGGAAATCTCTGTCATTTCCCAGAAAATTCTGCCCAAAGCACCCTATGACTCCAAATGTCATAAACTGTACACAAAGAGGAGAGGCAGAGAGAGAGATAGAGAGAGAGGTCTTCCATCAACGGTTCACTCCCCAACTGGCTGCAATGGCCAGAGCTGTGCCAATCTGAAGCCAGGAGCCGGGAGATTCTGCCAGGTCCCCCAGGCGGGTGCAGGAGTCCAAGGACTTGGGCCATCTTCTATTACTTTACCAGGCCATAGCAGAGAGCTGAATCGGAAGTGGAGCAGCCAGGATTCAAACTGGCGCCCAAATGGGATGCCAGCACTACAGATGATAGCTTTACCAGCTCTGCTACAGCGCCAGCCCCTCTAATAAATCTTAAGATGTATTTACTTATTTAATTTATTTGAAAAGTAGGGAGTCACAAAGAGAGAGATCTCCAATCCACTGGTTCACTTCCTCAAAGACCCACAATAGCCAGGACAGAAACCCAGAATTCCATCGGGCCAGCACTGTGGCGCAGTGGGTTAATGCCCTGCCTGAATCGCCCACATCCCATATGGGCGCCGGTTCTAGTTCTGGCTGCTCCTCTTCCAGTCCAGCTCTCTGCTATGGCCTGGAAAAGCAGTAGATGATGCACCTGCGTGGGAGACCCGGAAGAATCTCCTGGCTCCTGGCTTCTTCAGAAGCTCCGGCCATTGCGGCCAATTGGGGAGTGAACCATCAGATGGAAGACCTCTCCCTCTCTCTCTCCCTCTCTGCCTCTCCTCTCTCTGTGTAACTCTGACTTTCAAATAAATAAATAAATCTTTAAAAAAAAAAAAGAAAGAAAGAAAGAAAGAAACCCAGAATTCCATCCAGTTCTTCCAAGTGAGTGGAAGGGACCCAAGTTCTTCACCCGCCATTGGCTACCTTCCCAGGCATAATAGCAGGAAGCTGGATTAAAAGTGGAGTAGCCAGCCACAGGGCCGGCGCCATGGCTCACTTGGTTAATCCTTCGCATGCAGCACTGGCATCCCACATGAGCACCGGGTTCTAGTCCCGGTTGCTCCTCTTCCAGTCCAGCTCTCAGCTGTGGCCCGGGAAGGCAGTGGAGGATGGCCCAAGTGCTTGGGCGCCTGCACCCGCATGGGAAACCAAGAGGAAGCACCTGGCTCCTGGCTTCTGATCGGCGCAGCACACTAGCCATAGTGGCCATTTTGGGGGTGAACCAACAGAAGGAAGACCTTCCTCTCTGTTTCTCTCTCTCTCTGTGTCTAACTCTGCCTGTCAAAAATAAAATAAAATTAAAAAGTGGAGTAGCCAGAACTCCAACCAGCACTCTGATATAGGATGTGGGTCCTCAAAGAGGCAGCTTAACCTGCTGTGCACAATGGGCATCCCATGCTAATAAATCTTATTCCTCTGCCAACCTTTATCTATGGCTCATCCTCAAATTCCTGAATTTATCTACTCCACAACATTACTGGCTTTCCTTTTCCACAGGCTCTAGCCTCCTAACATTTGCCATGGCTTGACTCTTCCTAACAGCCCTTCTGAACAAATGTTCCCCATGTCCTGTTTCTCTTATTAAAAGAAAAGTAGGCATATTATGCACTTAAAAGAGGTGGTCAGGGGCCAGTGCTGTGAGATGTAGTGGGTAAAGCCACCGCCTGCAGTGCCGGCATCCTCTATGGGCAATGATGATTCTAGACCTGGCTGCTACAATTCCAATCTAGCTCCCTGCTAATGTGCCTGGCAAAGCAGCCACAAATATCCCAAGTCCTTGGCCCCTGCACCCTTGTGGGAGACCCCGAAGAAGCTCCAGGCACCTCACTTCAGATCTGTCCAGCTCCAGCCATTGCAGCCATTTGGAGAGTGAGCCAGCAGATGGAAGATTCTCTCTCTCTACCCGCCCCAACCCTGCCTCTCTGTAACTCTGCCTTTCAAATAAATAAATAAATCTTTTTTAAAATGTGGTAAATTAAGCTTTTTTATCCATCTGAAAATGTTCAGTCAATTTTTGCTTTCTTTTTAATAAGTGGAGGTTTATATGTAAGTCTAGTATGGATCTTTTGTGAGTCGGTGTTTATTGCAAAGCACACAGCAAGGACTCAGGCAGCTACTAGACTCCCTTAGGGATTAAAGGCAGTGACTCTTAGAGCTCAGAGTTGGGGATGAGCAGGGTGTGATCAGTCCACATGTGGGCCTCTGGTTGGGCCCCAATATATGTATGTTGCTCTCCAATGGTCAGTGATAGGGACAGCACATTTCCTTCGAGATGGCAAAGGTAGGTTTGCTTGTATCTAGGATCTAAATGTAGACTGGTATTACTTTGTTTGTTCAGGGCCTCAGAAAAGAGGCTGGTATTACAATGTTAACTATAGGGGCAACCTGAAGTCTTTTATGAGTCACTCCTTAACTCAATGAGTTAATGTTCATGGAGGAACTACAAGCTAAAGAAGACACTAAGGCTTCAATTTTTGTTGGTTTTTCTGCTTGCTTTTAGCTTCTGAAAGGTGGCTATGTTTTTATTAAAAAAATATCTGGTGTTAGCCAGAAGAATGATTCATATATAGGCCATCATGACAGATAAAAAATTACCTAAATCCCCATATAAATTCATTTTCATCACCAACATTTGGTTCATTACCAACATTGTGAAAAGTAATCAGTTGCTTCACATATATTGCAAAATTCCCCAGGAGTCAGGAGAATTATCAAACACTAGAGACAGGCCTTAAAATTTCTATCCTAACATCTATCTTGCCTGAGGCTACATACCAAAAGAGGGAAAGTAAATCAACAAAAACTCTGGTCACTAATTGGAAAGCAACATGATCACTGTTTGCATCAAAAAGCATGATGCAAAGAAAAAAATCTGCATGGTAAAAGCTAATATATTATCTGACCAGCAAGAGAGATACAGCTATAAACTATTCTCAAGCATCAAAAGTCTAGGCTTACTGTCAGGGTGTACAATTGCTCACAACTCCACAGGCTCCAAAAGTGACAGTTAATTTAAAGGCCATCCTCTCCACACAGTTGTTAGGGTTGTCTAAGGTGACTGTGCACAAAGAAGTGAAGGGAAGGTCAGCAAATTCACAATTAAGGAAGTAAACAGATCCCTCAAACCTGTGGCTAAGCGTCCCTACCTCTCTATCCCTTCATCCAAAGACCTGGTAGTCATTTAGAAGTTGGGATTGTCACAAGCAATACAGTAATAATTCTGATTTGCTGGTAACCAAAAATACCAGAAAGGGCTGGCGCCGCAGCTCACTAAGCTAATCCTCCGCCTGCGGTGCCAGCACCCTGGGTTCTAGTCCTGGTTGCTCCTCTTCCAGTCCAGCTCTCTGCTGTGGCCCGGCAGTGCAGTGGAGGATGACCCAGGTCCTTGGGCCCTGCACCCACATGGGAGACCAGGAGGAAGCACCTGGCTCCTTGCTTCGGATCGGCGCAGCGCACCAGCCACAATGCACTGGCTGTAGCGGCCACTTGGGGGGTGAACCAATGGAAAAAGGAAGAACTTTGTGTGTCTCTCTCTCTAACTCTGCCTGTCAAAAAAAAAAAAATACCAGAAAAATCCTTAGTCTTTTCAAGGAGCATTCTGTTTTACCCATAGACAACCAAAGTAGTTATGGGGGCCGGTGCTGTAGTGTAGCGAGTGAAGCCGCTGCCTACAGTGCCAGCATCCCATATGGGCCCCAATTCAAGTCCTGGCTGCTTCATTTCCAATCTAGCTCTCTGCTATGGCCTGGGAAAGTAGTAGAAGATGGCCCAAGTCCTTGGGCCCCTGTACCCTTGTAGGAGACCCAGTAATTCAAGACTTGGAGAAACTGGCCATTTAGCAAACAGAATTAGAAAAGATACCTTTCTAGAATTCTGAATTAGAACCGTGAATTAATTTGTCTTTATGGAGAGAAAAAATTAATAGAAATTAAAATGAAATGTTATCATTAATATTTTTGTTCATACAGCTTTAGATTGATACCTTATAACTTAACAGGTTATGACATAGTATCTATTTAAAAAATAAATTGCAAGTAAATTTCAAAAGACTAATAAGCTGTAAATGTCAGAATTTCATTCTTTCTTAAGATTGAATAATTATGCTTTCTGTATATCTTTATCCATTCACCTATTGATGGACACCAAGTTTGAGTCCATATCTTGGCTGTGGTGAATAGTGAACATGGAAATGCAAATCCTTTGACAGGTTGATTTCATTTCCTTTGGATGGAATAAGCCAATCACAGAAAAATAAATACTGCACATTGTCTCTCAAGTGGAAGTTTTACAAAGTCTATCTGAACTAAGAATAGTGATTGTACTGGCTGGAAAGGGTGGAAAGAGTGGGGAGAGAGAAAGTTGGATAAGTGACACTAAAATGTGGTTCAATAGAAGGTATAAGTTCTAATTTTCCACAGTGTAGGGAGGGCAGCTGGAATATATAATAATATAGTATATTCTGTACGAAGAACTAGAAGAGCCGGCGCCACAGCTCAAACGGCTAATCCTCTGCCTTGCAGCGCTGGCACACCGGGTTCTAGTCCCAGTCGGGGTGCCAGATTCTGTCCCGGTTGCCCCTCTTCCATTCCAGCTCTCTGCTGTGGCCCAGGAGTGCAGTGGAGGATGGCCAAAGTGCTTGGGCCCTGCACCCCATGGGAGACCAGGAGAAGCACCTGGCTCTTGCCTTCAGATCAGCAGCGCCGGCCGTGGTGGCCATTTGGGGAGTGAACCAATGGAAGAAAGACCTTTCTCTCTGTCTGTCTCTCTCACTGTCCACTCTGCCTGTCAAAAAATAAAAATAAATAAATAAATAAATAAAAAGAACTAGAAGAAAGGAGCTGCTGGTAGAAAAGATTAGGAGATGGAAATGCTACCTGTGTGATTTAATCAGTTTATATGTATATATGTGCTAAAAGACTACGCATAAAATGTACAATATTGTTAGTCAAAATTGTTTTAAGTTAAAAAATCCAGATCTATTCAAAATATTAAGATCACCTGTGCTGCAATGTATTACAACTTCAGAAGCACTTCCATCTATTTAAGATTTTCAAATTTTGAGTTAATTCTGTTAACAACCCAATGTCTTTGACAAACAACATCATTTTCGTATTTCAAATGGCGCCATTGTAATAGAAAGTATAAAGACTTGCCCAAGCTCTCCCAGTTAAAAAGATGTTTTCCTTTACTTAGCTACTCTACCTGCCTCAATTCTATATTCCCAACCCCTAACATGACCATTTATATGTACTGAAATTCTTAACTTTCCTCCAAATTCCCAGTTCCAGTATTTCTCTTTTCATGAAGATACTTCCAATACTTCCAACTAACACTGAGAGTTTCCTCCTTTGACCTCATAGCACCCCATCTCTTTCCCCACCGACAGTAAATGGATTTGGAATCAAAAGATTTGGTTTGGATTCTGCTTCATAATTTATTATTTGAATGAGTCTAACAACTAAACTAAACTAAAAGGGCCAGCATTGTGGTGCAGTGGAGTAAGCACCACCTGCAATGCCAGCAAACTATATAGGTTAGTTTGAGTCTCGGCTTTTCTATTTCCACTCCAGCACCCTGCTAATGCATCTGGGAAAGTAGCAGAGGACAGACCAAGTTCTTGGGACCCTGCCACCCACATAAGAGACCCAGATAAAACTCCTGGCTCCTGGCTTTGGCCTGGGCCAGCCCTGGTCATTGTGGTCATTTGGGGAGTAAACCACTGGATCAAAGATGTCTCTCTATCTCTCCCAATCTTTCTCTGTAAGTATACCTTTCAAATAAATAAATAATTTTTTTTAATTCCCCATTTAAAAAAAACTAAAAACAACAACTACTTGAATGACAGTTTCCTCATTAGTATAATAGAGGACATGGAATACATGTCCATAGAAGTATTTAGAAGTTTAATTTTATAAAGAAATATGAAAGAATCATATGAAATGTAAAGCCCTAAAAAAAGTCACATTCCATGTGTGTGTATATATGTATTTACATACATATATATTCTTCTGTACAACTTTTATTTCTCCTATGATATAGGGAAGACTCCTTTTCTAACAAATATCTGTCATTGTATTCCATAGTGCTTTACAAAAAATTATTTATTCAAATTTATAAAAGAAATGTACGACTACATTAATCAAGTTTCATAAAGAAGAATGTTCACCATTACCTGCTGAATGTGAAAGACCAAAATCTGACTTCAACCTGTCTTCGACCTCATTGCCCATTTTTTTCCCCATAACTCCAGCTAACCTAGATTATTCCTGATTCCCTAAATATGCTCTCACATTTCTGGCTCCAGGTCTTGGTCCAAATCTTAATCTTTCAGTTGTTTGTCTGCTGAAATAATACTCATCCTGGTATACCCAGCTCAAATGCCCTTTTCTCTATGATGCTTTCCCTAACCCTCCCCATTAGAAACAAGTACTTCCTACTCTGAATTACATCATACTGTTCATATTTCTCACAGATCTTCTCAGCTGGAAACATATAATTCCTTGTGCATGCAATGTCAAATCTATTTAAATCATGCAAAGATTAGCACTGCTTTACTTATCTTTATGTCCCATCAAAAATATGAAGCAAATTTCTGCATATTTTCATTCATGGAAAATAGTATTAAAAGATAAGCGTACTTTGGAAATTTATATTCATTAAATAAAAATTTTTTAAAAAGATAAGCTTAATTTGACTCAAAACAAATGTTGAAACTATGATTTTTTTCACAATATGTAATCTTCATGAACTTTGATACAGGTGTTCAAATATTCATACTATTTGTCTTCCATGTAACAGGTATACAAATAATATATGTACCTTAAATTTCTGACTACATGTGTCTACCTAATAAAGTGCCACCAAAACATGACAAATCCAAACATTATAAAATTTTCATTTAAAGTCATTATTTCACATTCTTACTAAAATATATATAACTTACTTATAATCTGATTTCCTCCATAATCTGCAGCATGTTCTTATAAATTGCATTTTTTCAGTTTACAAAATGGTTTGTTTGAAAGTATTCAACATGACTTTTGTTCAAAAAAATTAAAAGAAATTTTAGAAAACCATCAGAGGTTGAAATGTTATAAAAGCACATAATTTTAATTTTTCCTCATAAGTATCCAAGTTAACATAGGTTACCAACAATCATCATTGCTGTTATTATCAGAACACAGATTTCATTTATAAACAGACTACAAAGCCTTGTCTCTCAGGGATATTTAATCATCACATAATCCTTCAATGCCTGTTATCAGTTGCTTCCTGGGCTGTTTGTGGACATAATGCATGGACAGCCCACTAACAGCTGTCTCCAGATAGATTAAACAAATGTACCCTCTCATCAAGTAAGAGGACTCAGATCTCATTAAAAACTGAACCTCTTCAGAGACCATCAACTTCTTTATTGCTTTTATATTATTAGTTCATCTTCACAGTATTATGTCTGAACTCCAGAGAACTTCTGAAGTTTTTGTGTGCTCTCTAGTTTTTTGGTCCCTTCCCTCTTAAATTCTCCAAATCTCCACCTATTAAAATGACTACTTTATTCTGGGCCTTTAAGTGCTAAGCTAATATTAACTGACCTAATGAGAATCACTTTCTTATCCTCAATCAGAGTAAACAGCCTAGTATGCATCAATGTCACTCCTGGCCCCTTAATGATTTGATGGGTTAGTAAAGCTTACTCAGGTACAAACCTTGGAAATACAAATTGTGATTCTCTGAGAAGACAGCCATCAAGGCTGAACCTTCTCAAAGGACTTCAGTGTGTGACCTGATCTACGCTGTTATTAATGACTGTCAAGGAATGAGGAATTGAAACCTCACTGGTATGTCAAAATTACCAACATGGAAAGGGATGTGCAAAATGAAAAACTTTACTCAATTTTATATTAAAATTGTACTTAGAATTTAAAAATCTCTCCCAGTTTTTTTTTCCCGAACATATATATGATCATAGTTAAGAATGAAATGTTGGTAGGCAGAAGCACCAACTTAAAAGCTAAAACAAAATCATCTAAATAAATGAAGAACATAGACCATACATGTGGAGTGAAATGAACAGTTGCTTAACATCTTTCAGTCAATTCATATTTGTATTATGTGCCAAATTTTCAGAATATTGGCAATATTTTGGACTTACTATTGAAGAAAATGTGAAACAAACTCAAATATACAACTGACAGATTAGAAAAGAAGGAAGAAAAGAAACTGAGGGAGAAAAGGATCAGGGAAAAACAACTCCATTAGAATTGATAAGCACTATTTGTGGAAATTGATGACATGGCTCAGTGAATAAATGCACTCACCTCGGTTAAATGAGGATTGGGATTAAAGCCACAGAGACTACACACAGTGGTTTGACACTCAGTGCACGTGTTAAAATTGGCCTTTTCTGGAACATCCAACAGAAGTTCAGTGGTATTGCAAAGAGGACAGATGGTTTTAGGAAGGCCCTGTACTGGAGTCTGTGCTACAGATGGAGCTGGTGGTGCCTGCGGAGGTTTCCCAGGTTCCATTTGGCAGACTGTTTTTGTAGACTGCTGAGCTGAGGGCTTCATCGGGCCAGGCTGTTGAGATGGGGGCTTTGCTGGGCCAGGGTGCTGAGGCGCAGGCTTTGCTAGCCCAGGTTGCTGAGGTGCAGGCTTTGCTTGTCCAGTCTGTTGAGGAGCGGGCTTTGTTTGACCAGCCTTTTGAGCTGGGGGCTTTGCTGGGCCTGGCTGCTGAGCTGGGGGCTTTGCTAGGCCAGGCTGCTGAGCTGGAGTCTTCACTGGACCAGACGGTTTAGCTGGAGACTGTGGTCCAGGTTGTTGAGCTTGAGGTTTCGGTGTCCCCGGCTGCTGGGCTGGGGACTTTGCTGGCCCGGGCTGTTGAGCTGGAGTCTTTCCAAGCCCAGAAGGCTGAGCCACAGACTTAGACCCAGGCTGCAGAGGTGAAGGCTTCTCTGACCCAGCCTGCTGAGTTGGAGGCTTTGCTGTCCCTGGTGGCTGGGCCAGGGGCTTCACAGTCCCTGGCTGTTGAGCTAAGGACTTTGCTAGTCCTGGTTGCTGGACAGGTGGCTTTGTAGCTCCAGGCTGTGGTTTTTCAGGTCCAGGCTGAGGTGGAGGCTTTCCAGAACTTGTTTGTTGAACAGGAGGTTTGGATACGGGCTTAACAGATTCTCCTTTTACTACATCTGACTGTTTAGTCTGAGGCCTCGCTGCATCTCGCTGAAGTGGCAATTTTGCCTGGTCTGTCTGAGGAACCTGAGCAGGCCCCTGAGCCGGCTTTCCTGGACCTGGAGGCTGTGATTTGATTCTTTCTGGTTGCTGAGAAGATGTTGACCTAGGAGAGCTGTCTTGCTGAACTGGGTCCCTAACAGGCCCTTGTTGCTTAGGAACTGGCTTGGGTGACTGTTGTGATGGAGCTTTTGTGATTCCTTCCGGTTTTCCTTGTTCCTTCTGAGCTACTTTTTGTTTCTTGGCGGTTTCTTCCTGTGATGTGTCAGAGTCTGATATCAAATCAAAAGGGTTGAATTTATTTACAACAGAGGAGACAGCACTTAAAGGGTTAACCTCTGAGAGGAAGCCAGGCATCATACTAGATTTGTGCTCTTCCTTAAAATCAGTCCTGGACTTTGATTCTTTCAAGCTAATAGTGGAAGGACTCCTTCCAGGCAATTTCTGCTCTGACCTCAAAGTGTCTGTAGTTCTACTTTTACTGAGACCAGGCTGAACTGGACGCCCAGGGTCTGGTGGTTTTCCTGGTTGCTTAGGAGGATGACTGCTATCCAACTCTTGTTTCCTAGAAGAGTGAAAGAAAAAGAAGTGAAAATAATGGAAGTTACTGCAAATCAACAATATTAAGCAGTAGTGATTGCTTATATCCTCAAAATTATGATTGTATAACTAGGACCAGTTTTGTAGTATCCCATAAGCGATCATAAAACTTTTTAAAACTACTTTGAGAGGCAAAATGACAGGGAGAGAAAAAGACAGAGCTACCATCTGTTAGTTCACTCCCCAAATGCCTGCAGGGGCAGGGCTGAAGCCAAGAACCAGGAAATCAATCCAGGTTTCTCATATAAGTGGCGTGAACTCCATTACTTGAATCATCACTGCTGCCTCTTGGGGTCTGCATTTGCAAGAAGGTAGAGTCAGGAGCCAGAACAGGAAACTGAGCCCAGGCACTCTGATGAGGGATGGGAGTATCTTAACCACCAGGCTAAATGCCTGCTCCTCATCCTAAAATTTTGCCTTTGCTACATCTTCACATGGGTAGCAATTTTCAACAAGCACATGAAGAAAAACCAATACTTGTTATGAGTGACAAAGAAAAAGCAATACTTGTTATGACTGATGAAAAATTAAGATACATAGTTAGGAATTAGTTATAACAAAAAATAATTACCCTTAACAAGCTGCTCAGACTTAAAAACTAATTAAATATAAGTTTAAACTAAATTCTCAATAAATCAATGCCATATTATATCTCAGACATATGTGCCCAAAGGGCATCTGAAGTTACGACTAAATAAAGTTAGTTCTCTAAATACCACCAGCATTCAGAAGGAAAACTATTCATTTTTAAAGAGATAAGTTTTTTTTTTTAATTTTTTAACTTGATTTTGAAAATTTGTATTAGTTACATAAGGCACAATGTGACAGTAGGGAGTTTTGGTAACAGAAGTTACAACAGTCTTCTCTAAGAATGCTGAAGAAACTGGAAATCAATCCAATTTTATTGTATTCTGTCTAGAAAGGTTAAAACCCATAAAAGCATCCTTATTAAATTTTGTAGAATAAGAATTTCTACTTTCACTACTTAAACACTGTTGAGGAAAAAAAAGTCCCATCTTTCTTGTGGAAGAGCAATCATGTTTATTTTTGTTTTCTAATAGCTAAATATCACTCTGAATTTTCTATGGAAATTCATAATAGTTGCTTAAGGCATCCTGAGATATACCCTGGATCTAAATAGTAAAAAGCTGGTTGTGATCTTATTTTTGAAAACTATCACTTTCCCAGATTGAAAAAAAAATACACAATGATCACTTAATGTTTGCTACATCATTAATTATTGCTATGATAGATTAGTAATATTACCAATATTGAAATGATAAACAAGGTTTATTTTAATTCATAAATATAAAAGGTAGAGTTTTAAAAATATAAAAAAGCAGAGTTTTAAATGACTATGATTAAATATTTGAAATAGACATTTGTTTATCAAATATTTTTGACCAGAAGTTAAATTAAGTACGACAATCTTTTAAAGCCATTCTTCATTAATAAAGTTACAAGTAAAAGAATATTCTGCATTAGAATTATGGAGAAAATCAGATAAATATTTTTGCTTGATTTTTTAATTTTACAAAAGGAGAAACAGTGATTCAGTAGCACCTAAAATATTATAGGATCATAATAAAGTTCTATAGATTATTCTGATCCAGTTTGTCAAAATTCACCTAATGGACCCATCTACAAATTTTTAATTTCCTATGATTCAATGATTAATACGAATTAAGTTTTTCAGCACTTCCCATTAGTAAGATGTGAGCACAGATCAAGATATAAGACATAGTAGTAAAGCTGACAAGCACTATTTACAAATAGCTAAGACTCAGGAAGAAAGAATAACCTATAAATGGCAATAAATAAACAAACTAATTTTCTTATAAAGTATGAATAAACAGAATTCAGGCCCAGTACTGTGGCATTGTAGCCTAAGCCTCAGCCTACAACACCAATATCCCATATGGGTGCCAGTTCATGTCCCAGCTACTCCTCTTCCAATCCAGCTCTCAGCTACGCCCTGGGGAAGCAGTAGAACATGGCCCAAGTGTTTGGGGCCCTGCACCCATGTGGGAGACCTGGAAGAAACTCCTGGCTCCTGGCTTCGCATCAGCCCAGCTCCAGCTGTTGCAGCCATATGGGGAGTGAACCTGTGGATAGAAGACGTTTCTTTCTGTTTCTCCTTTCTCTCTAAGACTCTACCTCTCAGACAAATAAATAAAACCTTTTAAAAAATAAATAAAAATAAACAGAATTCTTAGTTTTAGAATTCCCTCCAGGAAAAAAGTTTACAGAAGTATAAGCTGCATCAAGTCTCTGAAGTCTTTCCTTGAACAGGGAACTAAAATTACCACTCTGGTTGATTTTAACAGTTCCATGTTCTGTTTCAGAAAGCATTGCTATGTATCTCTTTTTGGGGAAAATCATTTTAGCATGTTTCTTTATAGTCCTTCCTGTGTAATCACTCCCATACAAAGGCAAAAAGAGCCAAAGTAAACACCTAAAAATGCATTATTTTCAAAAAGGCACACTGGTCAGATCTTCACCAGTTTTCTACAGATATCCTAGATTCAATTAACTTACCACCCTCTCCTTCAACGGATTACATTATAAATGTGACTATGCTAGAAGTAACTTTTTAGGCATTTGGTTGAATTAGCTAGAAATATTTATTTAAAAACAAGACACTGGCTGGTGCCACGGCTCACTAGGCTAATCCTCCGCCTGCGGCGCCAGCACCCTGGGTTCTAGTCCCAGTTGGGGTGATAGATTCTGTCCCGGTTGCTCCTCTTCCAGTCCAGCTCTCTGCTGTGGAAGGCAGCAGAGGATGGCCCAAGTCCTTGGGCCCTGAACCCACATGGGAGACCAGGAGGAAGCACCTGGCTCCTGGCTTCTTATTGGCACAGCACACCGGCCTTAGAGGCCATTTGGGGGGTGAACCAACGGAAGGAAAGCCTTTCTGTCTGTCTCTCACTCATTGTCTAACTCTGCCTGTCCAAAAAAAAAAGACAAAAATCTCTGTTCTTTTTGTTACTAAATTGTTCTTTCCTGAAAATATTATTCAATATACTTTGGTAATTCCTTTTTGATGTTATTTCACTTCACTACCATATAGAAAAATTATCATTAATAGCAAACATTTGTAGTAAAAGTAAATGCTAAAACTGAAAGCTAGTTGCATCAGAAATCATAATTGCATGTACTTCCAACAAATATTAAGTTGAACTATAGGTATTATAAAATACCCTGACAAAAAAATACCTATATAGTAATAAGGCTACCCACAATTTTAGTTTTAGTTGCTATAGCTATGTAAATAAAAGCAAAACACAAAGTCTGTGATTTGGACATAAAAAGAAAATCACTAAGAGAAGATAATGGCTTAATAATGAACAAAAGTGTGAAGGTGCTAACAATGGTCTTTTGGTGATTTTGTTGTTGTTTGGTAAAACAGCTGTTGAAAGTGACTAAAGGGCAATCTGTGCCTCTTTTATAAGAGACTGTGAACTCCTAGAGAGCGAGCCTATTTCACTCATCCTTTCATCAGTAGAACCAAGCCTGGAATCTAGTGGACGAGCATTAATGTTTGATGAATTAATGAATAAATGGATGATTAACAAGGAGCAGATGAATGAACATATCAGGTTTTAGTTTTACTCCAGATTAATGTTTCTTGAATTATTTTCACTTCTAATTCTACAGACCTTCTCAGCTGTAAGTGGAAATATTCTATATTAGAAGCTGGACTGTGCTGCTCCGGGTTTGGGGGGGGAGGATGGGTGGGCAGGGACAGGTGTGAAGGTATCTCTCCAGTAGGGAAAGCTGAAAGAATTCTAAAGGAAATCGTCTCATCAGTCACAATTCATATAGAATATCCTAGTAATCATAAAAGTTTTTCAGTAAAGCCCTGATCATATGACAAATCCCGAATTGTAAATACAATGAAAAGTCATAAAACTGCACTTTGCTGATTCTATAATGAATCAAAAATCCAAGGGATTTTTATATGTAATTCATCCTCTACTAACTTGTAGCTATTCAGGTTTAACACTATCTCCCTTTTCATTTCACTATTGTCATCCTCAGGTTACAGTTTAACAAATTAACGTTAACCTGTTTCACAAGTTAACCAAAAAAAAAAAAAAAAAAGATTCAGATTAAATGAGATAAATATATTATGTAGGAATGTAACAAGAGGTGGAATGATGATTTCTTAAAAATGAAACACAACAAGCAATGGCACTTGACAGTGCTGAGTCACGTAAAATTTGAAAATACCAGAAATATAAGCAAACAGAATTATCTATTCACTTTTTACTGTACAGGAATACTGGTGACTGGAAAAGCTAAGAAATTAATTCAAGGTCACAAAACTAGTTAGTTACAGATATCTAACATCCTGACTCCTGGTTAGTGATCATGATTTTGCCTCCATCACACTGGCATCTCCGTATGAAAGAAAACATATCAAAATAACTCATAACAATGTAAAATTTGACATACAATTTATCTGTAGCCAACAGTGACAGTATCATTTACTACTGATAATGATCTAATCACAATCTACATTTGAGGGATTCCTTTAAGTTAAAAAAAATTAAATCTCTGTTAATTTTGAAGTGATCTTCACAATAATTTTCTTAGACAGGTAAAGCAGTTAGTACTAGTCTTTTTTAGAGGCAATCAACCTGAGGCATATATTGATGGAGAAATGTAAGTAGTTTGCTATGAGTCAGTTAAAAATCAGTAGGATAAGAATCTAACCTAGGACTTGGGGCTGTTGACTCTTACTTCATAAAACAAAGAAACAAATCCTATCCTAATTCACATCACTTAAGCACTTGAAAATTTGAATTTATTTTTGTATATATACATAAATTAAAGTGATTCTATTAAATCTAAATGATAAACCAAGTATTTATTCAGTTATCATATAAGAGGATAACACCTTTCCAAAAGTTGTGTACCTTTTCTGGAACTCTCTCAGTGAAATACAGTCACGCTGAAAAAATCAGAAACATGGTCTATTTGACTCTTTAGAGGAAGCTTTCATCAAGAACTGATTAGGCTACAAATTAACTTTTAATAAGAATTCCATCATAATATAATTATGAACAGAGAGCTTTAAAAGTATACTATCATCTGAAACACAAATATTGCATAAAGCAATAATATTATAGACAAATAACAGTTTTAGCCATCCTCTGAACAGAAGTTAAGAATCTAGAAATCAAACATACTTTTCTTGGTGTTTGTAACTAGCATGCTTTACCTGTTGCTTGTGCCTGTTAGGAAAAGAATTTTAGAACACCTGGCATATCTTCTTCAAAAGCTAATAAAAACACTGTACCCTGATATTACCCTATGGAAATCTAGTGAATGGACACAAATTTTTTTCCAAATAAATTTTTCATGAAGTAGACAAAAATATATTATTAATTGTACTATTTAAGATAATGGATAAGAAAGACAATACTAATAGTAAACCAATATACTTTATATTACTAGTCTAAATATTAAACATTTAATATAAAGGACTGGTTTTCACTAGTGGTGGTTTCCTTTCCATATGAATAGGGTTTTGACCTGATAGAATGTAGATGTCTAAGAGTTTATGTGAAAATACTGCCATTAAAAAAATCTATAAAGTACTTTACATTTCTCCTATATTACACTACACTGACAAAGGTATAGATAATTAAACAGTGATTAAGTGAAAAGGATTTCCTTTTTATGAAGTAGAGAATAAGAATCTACACATCTATGCCTAGGTATTTTGCATATTCAATATTCCAAAGGAAAATTGCAGTTTTCCCATGCCTTCATGCAACAGGAAGGGTTTCAGTACCTCGGACAGAGAACTGCTACTGAGGGTGCAAAGTGAAAGGGTTTGTTTACAATTATAAAGTCAGGGCAGATGCAGTGATTATACCTTCTTAGAAAACAACTAATTTACTGGGACGAATGGAAATGCACAGAGGGAATGAATATATTAACATTGCAGAAGACTATTCCAACTGCCTGTGCAAGTTGTCATTTATTTGGTTTTTTTAAATGTGTACATAAAATTAATCTTAAGGTAACACAAATTCTCATATTCGTCCCTAAACTGAAAGTCACTTTTGCATTTTCAAAAAAGAGCAGCGGTTTAAAGACATCAGATGCGAATTCACAAATACATGTCCAGCAGCTGCTCTGCTGTGACCACACCATCTGTTTAATGCCACGGGTCCCTCACAGGATAGGAAAGGTATATTCTGTCTGTGCCTTCTACCTAACAGCCTCTGTTCTCCTCTGAGGCTGGGGTGGGGAAGGCGCACAAATCACCTCCGGCGGAGGGGGCGGGGAGGGGATTAAAGGTGTCGTTCTAGCAATGACAGAGAAAGATCCCAAATGCTGGGGGGAGGAGGTTTCAACACAGGTAAACAGCCAGCCCAGCCACCCCCGGCACATCCGTGTGGTATTCATGAAGACTTCCAGATTAGTAGAGCGCCGGAGGGCGTCTCTCCACGCCGCCCTGGAGGGACCCCGCTCCAAACGGCCAAACACCACAACCCAAAACCACGGTGCCAAGAACGCAGCCCCCGGCCATCCCACCAGGAAACTCTACACTGCATCCTCTTTGATTCTGCCCCTCGACAGCCTCACGCGGTCCTCATGGCCACCCCCGGCAGGGAGAATCACACGCACGGAGGCGACATGTCTGCACGGCCGTGCCGGCACGTATGTGCACGGGAAAGCCCTCCGCACACGCCCGGACATAGAGAGCATGCTGTGCGTGCCTGTGCGTGGAAGGCGACTCCGCAGCGGCCGGGGGGACGCCTCCCTTGGGCAGCCCCTGCGCCCTTGACATGACAGCGGCGATCTGTCTCCTCTCGTCTTCGCTCAACCGGCTCAGGTCCGCCTCCATGCCGGCCGGGAGCGCGGCGTGCGCGGGACTCGCCGCCGCCAGCCCTTCAGGCAGCCCTTCCCCTTCCAAGCTCGCCTCGTTGCCCATGGCTCAGGTGGACGCGGAGCCGCCGCGCTCGTTGCTGGCGCTGCGTCCGGAGCTGGGGTCCGCCGCGGGGCGTGCCGGCAGCTGCGTCCCCGGGCTCGGCTCGGGGCCCCGCGGCACGCAACGCCGGGAAGCGATCAGTCTCGCTCGGAGGGGACGCCCCAGGCCGGTGCCGCCTCCATGTTGGGCAGCGCCAGGCGACCGTGGCACAAGCCGCCCCTCACACGCCGCCTCAGCTCCCCGAGCCGGGGAGAAGCAGATCTGAGCCGGGCCAGCCGGGGCGCCGTCCGCCCCTCCCACCGCGCCCCGCCTCCTCGCGGCGCGCATGCGCCTCTCGAGACGGGCGCGGGCTGGGGCCGCGCCTGTCCCTCCTCGCCCCCTCGCTGTGCGTCGTCGGTATCTGCGCGTGCCTCGGCGCCGATTTAAAGGCTCCCGGCCAGCGCTCCGCCGAAATCTGGGGCGAAACGGCCCACGTTTCTCTCAGGCATATTTCAGGATGCCTCAACCTGAGTTTTGGTGGAGCCGACTCAGGGTGGGGGAGGGACAAGAGGGCCCGCGTCCGTTTCCCGCGGTGGCTCACGGGATTTGTAGTCTCTTCATCCCATTCCCGCAGCCCCTTATCCCACTTTCCCATTCTCCCGGACTCTCACTCTCCAAGTGCCCCCTCTTCCTTTCTCTTTTCTCTTTTTCTTTTCTTTTCTTTTTTTTTTTTTTCCTGTGGCGGAAGGGTTTTAGGAGAGGATTCAGGTAACTGTAGGTGAACAAGACACCCCTGATAACTGAGGCAGATTTTCTTCAAAGGAGCTACGGGGAAAGGGTGCTGTTCAGTCAGAAACTTCCCCCAGTTAGATTTAAGTCAGCTGAAAGTATTCAAAATCAGGTAAGAGCTGTAAACGCTGGACGCTTAGGGTGCTCCCTGAAGGCACTACACTATACGAAAGTAAAGGATCATGGGAAATGGTGGAGCCTGGCTCCTGGCGTGAAGCCCTTGTAGTTAAACATTAAAATGTTATGGGAATTATTGAAAACATGATTTAAAACCACCCTCCTCTTTTTATTTAACAAATTGGAATAGAACTCAAAAAAGGAAACGAAGTTATCAACACGGGCGGGCAGCCTTGTGACACAGCTGATTAGGACATTGGCTTGGGACACGCACATCCCAGTGCTGGGAGTCCTAGCTGCTCCGCTTCAGGGCCAGCTCCCTGCTAATGCGCCTGGGAAGGCAGGAGGTGGCCCAAGGCCTTGAGCCCTTTCACGCATGTGGCAGCCCGGCTCCTGGCCATTTGTGAAACAGTAAGTGGAAGAGTCACGTTTCTTTCTCCCTTTCTCTCTCTCTCTCTCTTGCTCTCGCTCTCCTCTCTCGCTCCCCACCCTCCTTTTTTCTAACACTCTCCCACCCAAACACACACACTGTTGCTATTCCATTTCCTGAAGGTGACTGGATCAGCCTCCCCAATTTTGCTGTCTTTTCTGATAATAGGGAGCTAATGTCACCACTGTTGAGACTAAAGGAAAACACACCAGTTGGGAACAAATAAGTCAAACGAGTAAATTTCAGAAAGTAATTTTTCTAGTTTTTGCAATAATCATCACATAGTTTGATAGCAGTTCTTCCACTACATGGCACAGTTTTAACAGTTTGTGACAATGCTGTTTTTAGATGACTAGTCATCAAAGTTACATTATTATTTGAGTGCCTACAAAATTTTTGATTCTCCAATAAAATACTGAGATGCAACTTCCAATGGCAAAGAGTCACTTTATGAAGAAGGAAATTTTCTGGCTTTATATAAAGAGATCAACCTGAGGCCACCCAACATTCTGATGGCCAGATTTGCTCACACTTATAGAAGTGTCCTTTCTTTGATTCAGAAATGTAAAAAACAAAGCCAGAGGCATCACAATACCAGATTTCAGGACATACTACAGGGCAGTTGTAATCAAAACAGCATGGTACTGGTACAGAAACAGATGGATAGACCAATGGAACAGAATAGAAACACCAGAAATCAACCCAAACATTTACAGCAAACTTATATTTGATCAAAGATGTAAAACCAATTCCTGGAGCAAGGACAGTCTATTCAATAAATGGTGCTGGGAAAACTGGATTTCCACATGCAGAAGCATGAAGCAAGACCCCTACCTTACACCTTACACAAAAATCCACTCAACATGGATTAAAGACCTAAATCTATGACCTAACACCATCAAATTATTAGAGAGCATTAGAGAAACACTGCAAGATATCGGCACTGGCAGAGACTTATTGGAAAAGACCTCAGAGGCACAGGCAGTCAAAGCCAAAATTAACTATTGGGATTGCATCAAATTGAGAAGTTTCTGTACTGCAAAAGGAGAGTGACGAGGCAACCGATAGAGATGTATGTAATGAAGTTCATAATCCTGGATCAGGATACTGGTAACATTAACTTGTAGCTGCTCCATGGTGCAGGCTGCTCTGGGAATCAGTAACATTCAGATGAATGTGAGGAAGAGGAAGATGATTCACAAGCTATTATGTTCAAGTTTTGTGAGAAGAAAATTATGTTTGATGCCTTCTCATCTACACACCACAAGTTTAAAAAATTTAATGGGTACTCTCTCAAACTCCAGCCTCAGAATAACGATTAAACTGAGGAAGTATTTTAATAACCCTATATTCTGTTCAGTTAGACATGTAAGAAAGCCTGTGAAACAATCAGAAAAAAGACATGATCATCAATATGCAAAGTAATGTTAATAGGCTAAGCAAAAGAGAATTTGTAAGATGGGAGCCCATTGTGTAAACATGCGTGTTCACCTTCTTCCTTCTCTTCCCTAGGAGCAAACATCACCTAAAAATAGGAAAATGGTGGGAAGAGTAAATGGATTTTGAGACAAAAAAGATGATGATGATGGCACTGGAAAATATTTTGATTGTTCATATTTTAAATTGTTTTGCCTTTGGGGACCTGAAGTTTGAATTGTGTCTTTTTGTTTGTTTGTTTCCCCTATCTATTTAAGCTGGTGGTTGCTTGTGCTGGAAATGTTTTTGTTCTGAAGAAAAACACCAAGGCAGAATTCAGATATAGTCTCTAGGTGTAATTCTCAGAAATATAAGGTACAAGAAAACAAGTCAAATGCTGCAGATAATTTTATGAAATTTCTCTTTGCACATCCAGAAATATATTATACTTAGTTTCATTCTTCAAATAATTGATGATGCTATATTAAATATGTTTGTTGCTCCTTGTTCATTATATCATTAATGATCATTTTATCAAATTTATATGTAATTCAATGGCCTAGGAGATGAGGTCTAATTCAGCCTTGCGAGTTGATCATGAAAGGAATTTCTGAACTCTTCTAGTTCTAGTGTTAACATACTGTTACGTCACTTGAAAATGACTTATCAACTCCCAAAACACCAAATCTGCAAATCTTTTCCTTTTGTTTAATTCCTGCAACATTTTCCCAGGTAGTTTCAATTTTAGTAGATGATAAACAATGCAAGTATGATGATTAACAACTAACAATGACTAAATAATGATTCCTTGGAATGGGGTGGTCTAGTCTAACTAAACCACCTTGCATGGCCATATGTGTGGCCATAAATGTCAATACTTGAATGAATTGAAGATTTAGTAAAAATTTACAGTTAAAATATCTCTCATAGAAAGATGTGTAGCCTATTTTTAAATACCTAAAATTAAATTATATTGGCATAATTTAACCCATTTAAAAATAATGACATTAATTAAAGTCTATTTAGCAAGTAATAACTTAAATATTGGATTATTTTTAAAATTTCTCTTCTGCCCCTATTAAAATCATTAGCATAATAATACTAGTGAGTATTATGTAAAATAGGCCATTTTCTAACCTAAATTTGAGAACATAACAGTAGCATTCAGGACTTCTGGGAAATAATTTAGTAAAAATTGTCAAGAACCCTGGAAAAGATAATCTGTGATATATTCCTGGATAACAGTCCTAAAGAAATCATTTGAGTTACAAAAGTGGCTTTGTGAAAATGATATTTACTGCATTATTTATAATAATAAAACAGTCATTAGATTCTCAATATAGAGGAAGGCAGAAGTAAAGCCTCACACAACTAGGTAATAGTATCTTCTGAAAGTATTGATTTAAAATAATTTTAAAAAGTGTACATTTGACAACACAGGAGGTAAATTTCTATAAATGTATATGATCATAAGCATGCAAAAAATAAAAGAAGCAACTGTACAAAAGAAATAAATGAAGCCAGGAAATAGTGAAAGCTTATACAGAGGGGACCTCAAGAAGTTCATGGAAAACACATGTTATGAAAATGTTATTCAGGGCCGGCACTGTGGCACGGCGGGTTAACGCCCTGGCCTGAAGCACTGGCTTCCCATATGGGCACCAGTTCTAGTCTCGGCTGCTCCTCTTCCAATCCAGCTCTTTGCTATGGCCTGGGAAAGCAGTAGAAGGTGGCCCAAGTCCTTGGGCCCCTGCACCCATGTGAGAGATCCGGAAGAAGCTCCTGGCTCCGGGCTTTGGATCAGGGCAGCTCTGGCCGTTGCAGCCACCTGGGAATTGAACCAGTGGATGGAAGACCTTTCTCTCTGTCTCCATGTCTCTTTTTTGCCAGGCAGAGTTAGACAATGAGAGAGAGAGACAGAGAAAGAGTTATAGACAGTGAGAGAGAGACAGAAGAGAAAGGTCTTCCTTCCGTTGGTTCACTCCCCTAATGGCCACTACAGCCGGCGCGCTGCGCTGTTCCAAAGCCAGGAGCCTGGTACTTCCTCCCAGTCTCCCATGTGGGTGCAAGGACCCAAGCACTTGGGCCATCCTCCGCTGCCCTCCCGGGCCACAGCAGAGAGCTGGACTGGAAGAGGAGCAACTAGGACTAGAACCCGAGGTGCCAGCACCACAGGTGGAGGATTAGCCAAGTAAGCCACAGCGCCCGCCCAAAATAAAATAAATCTTTTAAAAAAAATAAAGAAAATGTTCTGCATGGATCTCAAAACTTTTTGAACCAAAATAAACATCCTTAATTCCATTTTTTCCAACGTTTTGAACTCACCTCACATAGTTAATGACAAGACTATAAGTGATCTTATTTTTTCCTTTTAATTTTCTGTAATTTCCAAATTTTTCAAAGTAAATTTATAATTTTTTATTAATATAATTATTTTTAAATATAACAAAAAATAATATAGCCTATTATTCCAGGGAACCCAAATACCAACATCTTTTGTAATCATGACTCACATTTAAGAAGCATTAGAAAAAAGATATATAGTGTAAGAGAGATCTTCAAAACATTCATGGAAAATGCATACCATAATACAACTGCATGTGTATCCATCCTATTGGTTGTTTCTCTGGAGAACTCCAATATAAACATGTATTTTTTTAGAGGGTAAGGGTCCAGTGTGAGGACATTAAAGAATGCAGAAATGTAGACCCAAGACTATACATATGATGGATAAAGGCAATATAGATTTTATGTGCATACAAAGGAACAAAGGGCATCTGACATCTGTATTTCATTCATTATTGTCATATGTGCTGAAGGCCAAGTTTTGTTACAGTTTTCAGAAAGCCCGGTAATTTCCCCCATGTGTTAATTCCAAACTATTGGGAGAAAACTGGGAAATTTTGATGTTGAAGAGGTCTATATGCATGCAGAAAAAAAAAAGTATGCCTGAACTTTCACAGGGATGCGCAAAGTGAAATTGGATAAGAACCTGCAAATTATTCCTAGCAATGGTTAAAATCCTTTCAGGACACCACATTTATCTATATATATTTTGAAAAATGTGAATATATGGGCCTCACTTCAGACAAATTAAATCAGCATCTTGAGGAAAGGGGCCAGAATCAGTAATTTTTACAGATAGCTGGCTGTATTATACCACCCAGGTTGAGAACCACTGTTCTGAAAGGGCCGTGCATTTTAATGTCAGAATCAGAAGACCAGAAACAAGGAAAAGGCACTTGGGAGTCTGTATATTCTTTTCTTTGAAGATGCAGTCAAAGACATCAGTAACACAGTTGGCACCATTAGACATTATTTTTGAAGCGAAATATAGAAGGTGTAGATTTACCTTTTTTGAAAATAATAGTGTATGGATATTTATACTTCTGATCACTGCAGTTTGCAAAATGTGTAATAGAGCCAGAGAGGGGCACAGAAAATTAAATAGAAGAGATGTAACCATTTTAATCTAAAAGATTTGAGAGGAATTCTAGGATTAGAGCTTTTTACTAAAGAATGTGAATATGAAACTGAGAGGCTTTTTGGATTCGTGGAAAAATCGTGCTTAGTAAAACAATCAGGACCTAGTACATTTAATGTCTCTTTTCTGCATCTCTTACAGGTATGTATGACCTTGTAACCAAGCTCCATCTGATGACAATGTGCTGCTTCCAGGCCTGGCACAAGGGACTCTGGAGTGTGTGCCTCTCACTTTGCACATCTGGAGTGTGCACCTCTGAGGCTGACAGATATGGAAACAACAGGTTTACCACCCAAGTGCCCCAGGTTGAAGATGGCAGATCCACTGGGAGGCGACCACCAAAAAGATTATCACATGTGGAATTCTGCCTTCTCCTACCGAGATCACTTTCCTTGTCCACTTTTATAAGTGAGGGGAGAAATGCCTATGTTATTTAAACAACAGGATTTGTTTGCTAAAGTTGTCAGCAGTGTTTTTACTAATATAAGATGGCAGGCAGGACTTTATACCAGAAACATCATTATCAGAGTACATCTTCTTACCCATTCCGCTTCCATGATCTTGTCTTTTCCTTTCTTTTTCTGAACTAGCAGCTTTGTGAAGTATAGAATCCTCAGAGACTCCCAAACATGCCATGTTCAACTTTTCCTCAAACTGCTAGGATTGTTCTCTTGTCTCCATTGAGGGCAAGCTCAAGAGCCAGTCACCATGCTAAGAAAGACCTTTTCCTATTTTGGAGCCATTGTAATTTTCAATTATTATTTGAGAATCTTACTATTCACTCAATATTTACATATAGTCTGCCTGTATTTGCTTAATTATTTTCAGTGCAAAGTTCTTAGAATTCTGTAAAAATATTTTTATTTCTTACAGTCCCATCAGTACCTAGTGTACACAGCAAATGTTCAAGACAACAGATATGAAATGCAATATTTAGCAGAAGTTTTTAGGTAAAAATTTGAGTAATGCAAAAACTGCAATTGATTGTTCTGTAGACAAAAATCTATAAGGGAAAAATAAGGATATGTTTTTACTGATGTTATGGAATCCTCTTTCTTAAAAAAGAACTTACTTGATAAACAGAGTTACAGAGAGACAGAAAGAGAGGAAGAGACAGAGAGATCTTCCGTCTGCTGGTTCACTACCCAAATAACAATGGCCAGTGCTGAGCCAGTCTGAGGTCAGGAGCCAGGAGCTTCTTTCCTGTCTCCCATGTGGGTACAGGGGCCAAAGTACTTGGACAACCCTCCACTGCTTTCCCATGCGCATTAGCAGGAAACTGGATCAGAAGTGGGGAAGCTGGAATCTGAACTGGTGCCCATATGGGATGCTGGCACTACAATGGTGGCTTTACCTGCTATGCCAAAGCTCCAGCCCCTGGAATTCTCTTTTATAATGATATAATTATAACACATGAGTATCATATTATAGTTAATGCATTACCAAGATTCTGTGTTCAGTATTTTATCCATTTCTAATCTCAATTGATCCTTCTAACAATCTTGTCATATAACTACTATTTTGTCCATTTTATAAATAAAAAATTAATAAAAGTTATTTAAATGTCTTAAGGCTAATTAGTAAAAACAAGAGAGGATTCGATCTTAGCTGCACATAAATCTAAAGCCTACTGCTTTATCCATATATTAAAGCACCTTCAACATGTAATTTTAAAGAACATATAAAATCATAGAGTGGTTCTACTTATGCCCACTTTCAGAGCTTGGATAATACATTATATATATAATATATATAATACATTAAGTATTTTTGGAATGTATATAATTTCTTTAACAAGCCGACCAAAAAGTATGATAATAATTTGGGCAATGATATATAGTATTTTAATTGTTTAAGAAACACTCCATGCAGCCAAAGATATTTTAAAAATTAGAATATGAAAGATTGGTGTTGTGGTTCACTGGGTTAAGCCACCACTTGAGATACCAGAATCCCTTATCAGAGTGTCAGACTTGCTTCTGATCCAGTTCCCTGCTAATGCACCTGGAAAAGCAATGGATGATGGCCCAGGTACTTGGGTCCCTGCCACCCATGGGAAACCTGGGAGGAGTTCCTGGCTCCTGGCTTTGGCCTTGTCCAACCCTGGCTACTGTAGCATTTGGAGAGTAAACCAGGAGATGGAAAATCTCTCAAGTAAATCGATAAATCTTTTTAAAAGAATATTTTTCTTTTTGACAGGCAGAGTGGACAGTGAAAGAGAGAGAGAGAAAGGTCTTCCTTTTGCCGTTGGTTCACCCTCCAATGGCCGCCGCGGCCGGCGAGCTGCGATCGGCGCACCGCACTTATCCGATGGCAGGAGCCAGGTGCCAGGTGCTTTTCCTGGTCTCCCATGGGGTGCAGGGCCCAAGCACTTGGGCCATCCTCCACTGCACTCTGGGGCCACAGCAGAGAGCTGGCCTGGGAGAGGGGCAACCGGGGCAGAATCCGGCGCCCCAACTGGGACTAGAACCCGGTGTGCCGGCGCCGCAAGGCGGAGGATTAGCCTGTTGAGCCACGGCGCCGGCCTTAAAAGAATATTAAAATTATAATAACAAAACTTTTGACTATTCAGATTTTATAAGTCAGTAAGAAATTATCTATCATTATCAAGTTATCGTGTTTTATTTGCACTTAGAACTAGCTAGCTTTACTTCAAATCATAAAGCAAAAATTTTATTATACACCATTTCAGTAGTCATTTGGGGAGTGTTTAATTTTATTCCAACTAAGCTACAGATTTCCTGGGTTAATTATTGATGAGTAAGCTGAGGATGGAAAGGATTTTATACAATTCTGCCTGGGGTTTCTTGTGTATTCCCCCACTCAGCTGACTGATCACAGAAAAAGATGAGTATCTGCTGTTGGCAGATGTTCCATAACCTGTATGTAATAAGAATAGTTCATGTTTTCTAATGGCCTTCATTGCAGAGGTCTTAAACTTGAAAATGGACAGCCATACAATACTGTAACCACTAGCACAGACCTATTTTACAAATAGTTAAATTGCAGAAATGAATCAGAGACTACTCTTCTGCCTAACACTTGAATCACACTTGCCACTAGAGAAGTTTAATTTCTCACACATTTCTTTCTTATCATCCATCTCATTGGGCCAAAGACATATCAATCACTTATTCAAAATTTGAGCTCTTCAAAGGAAAAAAAAAAGTAGCTGCATCAATCTAATAAATGATACTCTAAGATAGATAATCATGGTCTTTTATGGATTTTCTTGCAATTCTTGGCAGGCAGCATGGCTATTTTTAGTCATAGAGAGTAAAAGACTCAAAGAGAAACTGTTGAAGAGATTTTCCACAGAGAGGCAAGGCTCTTTCTGAAGAGAACAATATAGTTTCCAATATAGTTTTTTTCTAGTCATCTTGTATGGTTCACTCCATTTTAAATGTTCCCTGGGGAAAGACAAACCATCTGGCCGCAGAAACGTAACTTCCCTTGAAGCTCACCAGTTGGCTCCAGGTGCCTGCATGCCTTCCTCACCAGCTAGTGATGATCTAACTTTGCTCAGCAGCAAAGCTACACCACTCAGTGACCACTTCCTCAAGCCCCTCCCATGTGCTGATGCTAGAATTACACTGGCACACAAAGGATACCTGGTTCCTATAAGGTTTATAGTGTACTAGGGAAAAACAAGTGTTTTAAAGTGTTGAGAACAGCAGCCTTGATTATTTGAACAAATCCCTTGCTGAAAAAAATGAAGAAGTTGGACAAATTATGCTTCAAGAATATATAGAGTCATCAAAGAGTTGACAATGCAGTGAGATATCCCCAGGTCAAAACTCAAGAGAAACGGGAACTTCAAGCTAATTCTGTGCTGAGAACATTTGCTGATCAAAAAATCTGGACTTAAAGCAGGTTTCTTGGATGAGGTGGACTGAAATAAAACCAAAAGGTCTGTACATAACAATGGATCTCTTAGGGCCATCGCTGTGGCATAGGGAGTAAAGCCGGCACCTTGCAGTGTCAGCATTCCATCTGAGTACCAATTTGAGTCTTGGCTGCTCTACTTCTGATCCAGCTCTCTGCTATGCTATGGCCTGAGAAAGCCGTGGAAGATGGCCCAAGTGCTTGGACCTCTGCACCCACGTGGCAGACCCAGAAGAAGCTCCTGCCTCCTGGCTTCAGATCAGCGAAGCTCCGGCCATTGTAGCCAACTGGGGAGTGAACCAGCAGATGGAAGACTTTCTCTCTCTCTCTCTCTCTCTCTCTCTCTCTCTCTCTCTCTCTCTGCCTCTCCTTCTCTCTGTGTGTAACTCTGACTTTCACATAAATAAATAAATCTTTAAAATAAAATAATGGATCTCAGATGAGATCCTCCCACTAATAAGCTGTCACAACAAAGGGTTGCAGGATGAGTGTGAACTGGAGGAGAATCACTCTATTTTTTTTTAAGATTCTATTTAATAAAAGGCTGAGTGATAGAGAGAGGGAGAGACAGAAAGAGTGAGCGATCATTTGGTTCACTCCCCAAATTGAAGTTGAAGCCAAAGGCCTGGAACCACATTCTGGTCTCTCATACCTGGGTGGCAGGAGCCCCAGTGCTTGTACCATCATCTGCTGCTTTCCTACACACATTAGCAAGGAGCTGGATGGGAAGCTGAGCATCTGGGACTCCAACTGGTACTCATTTGGGATGTCGGCATTGCAGGTGATGTTTATCCCACTGCACCACAAAGCCAGCCTCTTCTACATCAAACAACACCCATCAGGGAAGGGAACAGTGTTATGCACTTTTTTTGCTTAAGGTTTCAGCTTAAAGAATGTGATCATGTAGACAGGCACAGAGGGTTGTAGTGAAGGTGTAGTTGGAATTCATTATCTGAGTCTGGAACCAGTGCTCACCATGCTCAGCCTATCATTGAACAATCCTTCTACGCATGAGTACGGCTGAATATGGAAAATAATTTAACTAGGTTTTAAAATGTAAAAATGTTTATATAATCCTGATATACTCCAATGTTACTTTAGGCATGATGGCATGCCATTAAAATCGTTCACAACTTCTTTTTAACATCTGACAGTAGAGTACTGTGATATGTTCCTAACACACTTGGAAACATCACTTCTAAAAAGAATATTAAAATAACATCAACATTAAACAAAAATAGGAAGTGAATAAATATTTTCATGAAACAAAGGACAGAATCAACTAGTGAATTGGGTTTGTCTTTAGGAATTAGAATTGGGAATCTTTAGGAATACTTATGCAGTTACAGGTCAGAATAAAATGGTGGTCATGTCTCAATTTCCCTTTCCAGAGTGACTACAAATGACTAGTCTGCTTCCAGAGGTCTCAGTATGGTCCACAGATACGCTTTGTTGCCCACACAGTAACTGTGTGTTTTGTTTGAGGTATTTACATTAAAGATATAGGGCAATTATCTATTGCAGTGGGGTAGTGGCCTTCTCCTTTAGAACTCCTCCACTTGTCTCCTTAACTTATGTCCATGGCTACCTCCTGTGAAGATTTTGTCCATTTTGATCATTCTGCTGTCTCCATCTCTCCTCAAGAGAGGACACAAATTTGTACCAATCAGAAATATGCAGCCAGCACTTAGAAATTTCATTATTGACTTTTGACCTGTCAACTAAAGTACATTTTATAAAGATGAGGGACAAGATGCATAGTATATTACACACACACACACACACACACACACACACATCAGATAGATAGATAGATAGATAGATAGATAGATAGATAGATGATATCTAATGCCACTCTATATATCTTTGCATCTCCACTGACTCCTATTACTGATTTACCTTTGAGGCACATTGGTTTATGTGCCTGAATTTTTATTAGTGACAGAATGAACTTCTCCACACCTCCATGTGTCAGAATTGCAATTAACAATCATGTAGAATATTAATGATGGCAACATATAAGGAAAAGAAAAATCTTCCTTCTAACATAATATCTGGAGGATTTGTATAGTGAATAATTTCCTATGGTTGCAAGCAACATTTCCCTAGCAAATAATTTCTGATGAATGTTATATGTGAACCCACTTTTCATGTAACTATACTTATTTCTGGAAATCCAAGGTCAAGAATAAGCACTGGCTTGTCATCTTTTATAAACCCGTGTTTCTGTAGTTCATAAATTCTCTAAGTCTTAGTAACTTTCAGAAAAAGTTAACAATATTTTAAAAGGCCTTACACTTTGAAAGATAAATATGCTGTCCATCTGACTACAAATTTATGTTAAAGTTCTATTGCTTTAAAATTTTATTCGTTCTTATCTTCTTGAAAGGTGTGCGTGCATGATTGCCCTTCCTATCGTCATCTCAATGGTTCACTTTAAAGGGTTTCCAGTCCAGGATGGGAAACTACTGTCTCCTGCCTGTAGCTCCCAGGCTGACTTAAGCCCATGTGGTCACCATAAAAATTCCTAAAGAGCTCGACATCACCGACCCAATCAAAGGAAAGCCAGGAGGACCTCTGACCAAGGGGGAACTTGGAGGTGAGCCGATCATTACCACACCTCCCCAATTTTAATATGAAAGAACCTTCACCCCTAAACTCAAGGAGGCTGAGAATTAAACAATAGCTGCCCAGCTTCCTGCTCTGTGCTTCACAAATACATACATTCTTCCACCACCCAAATACATCAGACTCAAGGGGTCCTAGAGTTGGGTCCATAGCAATTCCTTCAAATAGTTTAGGGAGTTACTCTGTAATACCGGAAGTGAGCCACTGAGATATCCGCCTTTCCTGAAGTGCGTTAGGTTATATTCATGTAAGCATACTCCACAATCTCACACAAGTATGCCTTTCTTGATTTGTTCCCCCTTGTTCCTTCAATGAGCCTTTTTCTCTCTTTCTAGATGCGTCTCATAGTACCTTTTCTCTTTCCCGTTCTCAGAATCCCCCAGTACTTGTATTCTCATGCCCACTCCAGTCTACCTACCTCCTGTCCAGGCCTCAAGGACCTTCCCAATTGCATCTCCTCCCTGAAACTGTCAGGCAGATTAGGCATGAGGGAGTGGGGAAGGATGACAATACCTGCATCCAGGGGAGGGAACAGGGATGCTGATTTCCACCCAAAATGCACCCAAGAATGCCCATTTAGCATTTTAACTTGTTCATATCTCTGAGCTGAACCCGGGTGCTGCCTCTGACACCAGCCAGGACCTTGGACCAGGAGTCTCCAGGGTTATGGGCCCTGAAGCCCAGGCCTAATTCCCTCCTGGTCTCACCCACTAACCAAGTATGACAAGCCCCAAATGCTTCCCAGCCTGCCATGCTGGATGTACTCTGTGTGTCTATCTCTGTGTGGCACTAGCCTGTAAGACTAATTAGAAAACTCTGGTCTGTAAACACATGAACAGAGTCCAAAGTTTTGCAACACCCAGATGTCAATTACAAATGTCAATCATGAGCATAGGACCTACATCACTAGTCAGCGCCCCTATCTTAGGGATAGGAGTGCCAAACTAGGAAGAAAGGCTGCCGAGTTTTCTCCCAACTGGCCTTGTCCTCTTTTGAAATGTATTTCAACAACCTGTTGCTCTGTCAGTAAAAGGAACTAAGGTAAGCCGGCCAGCACCACTGATAAAATCATCCCTGTTCACATTAGTACTAACATTTTGAACTAATCATTTGACAACTATCCTGTGTCACATTGAAATATTATTTATCTTGTTAAGTAAATATGTTTTAATTTCTTGAGCAATATGCTCACAAACTAAATGGACTAAATTTCAATGTTCTTTTATTCCACTAAATTACTTTCCCAAAGAAAGACTCCATAAAATACTCATCAACAGATAGCCTACTTCAGAGATCTAGTAGTTTAAATCAAAGACACAAGAAATTTTCTCTGGAGTGTCTTTAACAACAGCTGAAAAACATTCTGTATTCTCAGCACGTTTTTTAAAAGTCTATGTTTTTTAAAACTATATTTTTTAAAAAGAGAATAAATAAACAAAATTGAAACAAAAAAACATACAGAAGATCAGTAAAATCAAGAGCTTTTTTTGAGAAAATAATTAAAATTGATATATTATTGGCCCAACTAACCAAAAAAAGAGGGAGAAAGCCCAAATCAATAAAATCAGAGATGAACAAAGAAATGTAACAACAGATACCACAGAAATAAAAAGAATCATCAAGAATTACTACAAAGAGCTGCATGCCAACAAATTAAAAAATCTAGAAAAAACGCATAGATTCCTGAACATATACAATCTACCAAAATTTAGTCATGAAACCTAGAAAACCTAAACAGACCAATAAATAAGATGGGGATTGAATCAGTAATAAAGACCCTCCCAACAAAGAAAAGCCCAGGACCAGCTGGCTTCACTGCTTAATTCTACCAGACATTTAAAGAACTAATTCCAATTCTTCTCAAGCTATTCAAAACAATTGAAAGGGAGAGAATCCTCCCAAACTCCTACTATGAAGCCAGCATCACCTTAATTCCTAAATGAGAAAAGGATACAACAGAGAAAGAGAACAATAGACCAATATTCCTGAAGAACATAAATACAAAAACCCTTAATAAAATACTAGCTAATCAAATCCAGCAACACATAAGAAAGATCATTCACCTAGACCGAGCAGGATTTATCCCTGGCATCCAGGAATGATTCAACATCTGGAAATCAATAAATGTGATACATTAACAAACTAAAGAACAAAAACAATATGATTATTTCAATAGATGCAGAGAAAACATTTGATAAAATACAACATCCTTTCATGACAAAAACCTCAAGCAAACTAGGTATAGAAGGAACATTTCTCAACACAATCAAGGCCATTTATGACAAACCCACAGCCAGCATCTTATTGAATGGGGAAAAGTTGGAAGCATTCCCACTAAGATCTAGAACCAGATAAGGATGCTCACTGTCACCATTGCTATTCAAAATATTCTGGAAGTTTCAACCAGAGCCATTAGGCAAGAAAAACTAATCAAAAGGATACAAATTGGGAAGGAGGAAGTCAAACTATCCCTATTTGCAGATGACATGATTCTATATATAGGGAAACCAAAATACTCCACTAACAGACAATTGGAACTCATAAGAGTTTGGTAAAGCGACAGAATATAAAATTAACACACAAAATCAATAGCCTTTGAATACACAGACAATTCCATGCCTGAGAAAGAAATTCTAAGATCAATTTCATTCACAATAGCTACAAAAAATTAAATACCTTGGAATAAATTTAACCAAAGATATTAAAGATCTCTACATCAAAAATTACAAAATATTAAAGGACAAAATAGAAGAAGACACAAAAAATGGGAAAAACCTTCCATGTTCATAGGTTGGAAGAATCAATATCATCAAACTGTCCATACTACTGAAAGCAATTTACAGATTCAGTGCGATCCCAATCAAAATACCAAGGACATTCTTCTCAGATCTAGAAAAAAAAATGATGCTGAAATTCTTATGAAAGCACAAGAAACCCTGAATAGCTAAAGCAAACTTGAATAATAAAAACAAAGCTGGAATCTTCACAGTATCAGCTTTCAAGACCTACTTCAAGGCAGTGGAAAAGGTACTCTAATCCATTGTTGGTGGAGATGTAGACTGGTGCAGTCATTGTAGAACACAGTATAACGATACCTCAGAACTCTGAATATAGACCTTCCATATGTCCCAGCCATCCCATTCCTAGGAATTTAGCCAAATGAAATGAAGTCATCATATGAAAGAGTGATCTGTACCCCCATATTGGTTGTAGCTCAATTCACAGTAGCTAAGATTGGAATCAACCCAAATATTCATTAATTAGTGACTGCATAAAGAAATTATGGTAAATATACACCCTGGAATACTACTCAGTGCTAATAAAAAAAAAATGAAATCCTGACTTTTGCAACAATGGATGAAGCTGGAAACCATTATACTTAGTGAAATAAGCCAGTCCCAAAAATACAAATACCATGTGTTCTCCCTGATATGTAGTAAGTAATAGAGTACCTAAAAGGTAATCTATTGGAGTGAAATTGACATTTTGAGATTGGATGCTTGCTTATAGCCTTTGTCTTGATTGTGAGGAACACTGCCCCCCCCATACTATTTGTTGAACACTTTACTAAGTGTAGGGTTAACCTTGTGAGTATAAACTTAAAATAGATTTTGTAAAATTTAGCAGTGGGAATAGGAGAGGGAGGAAGAAGGGTGGGAGCGTAGTCAGGAGGGAGAGGTGAATGAGAAGTATCACTATGTTTCTGAATCTGTATTTATGGAATACAAGAAACTTGTATACCTTAAACAAAAATTTTAAAAGTCCTTTTTGAGGAGCTACATTGTGGCAAAGCGGGCCAATTTGTCACTTGTGAGGCTGGCATCCTATATTGGAGTGCTGGTTGAAGGTCCAACAGCTCTGCTTCTGATTTAATTTCCTGCTAATGTCACCTAAGAAAGCTGAAAATTATAGCGCAAGTACTTGGGTCCCTGCCATCCATGTGGGAGATTCGGGTGGAGTTCCCAGCTTCTGGTCCAGCCATGAATGTTGTTGCAGGCATTTGGAGGAGTGAACCAGGAAATGTAATGTAAGGCGCTCTCTCTCGCTCTCTCTCTCTCTCTCTCTCTCTTTCTCTTTCTCTCTCCCTCCCTCTCTCCTACCTTCTCCCTCTCTCCCTTTCTTCCTCTCTCCCTATTTTCCCTCTCCCACTCTCCCTCTCTCTCTCTCTCTGTCTCCATTTCTCCCTCTCCCTCCATCTTTTCCTCTCCCACTTTAGTGACTGCCTTTCAAATAAATGAATCTTAAAAAGAAATAATCTTTGACCTAATTTCTACCTCAAAATACAGTTCATTTCTCTGCTACTATATATATATATATATATATATATATATATATATATATATATATAGCTTTTATTTAAAGAATATAAATTTCCAAAGTACAGCTTATGGATTACAATGGCCCCCCCCATAACTTCCCTCCCACCCGCAACCCTTCCCTTTCCCGCTGCCTCTCCCCTTGCATTCACATCAAGATTCATTTTCAATTCTCTTTATACACAGAAGATCAGTTTAGTGCATATTACGTAAATATTTCAACAGTTTGCCCTCACATAGAGACACAAAGTGAAAATACTGTTGGAGTACTAGTTATAGTACTAATTCACAATGTACAACACATTAAGAACAGAGATCCTACATGATTTTTTTTAAAAAATTGATTCATCTCTGCTACTTTTAATAGTGGAACTGATGGACCCACTCAGATTTTAATGTCCAGCCTAAATGATATCTAGTAGTTAAATCAAATAAATGTCCAAAATAGTACTGATGTGCACCCACACCCCAAATGTACTAATCCATTTCCACATCTCAATTAATAATAATTCCATCCCTCTAGCTATTAAACCCAAATATCTTGGGATTACCTTTAGTTCCTCTTTGTCTTATACAAAATACCTGACCCAGTGGCAAATTCTATTGTTTGAATTTCAACATTTTAATTAGTTAGTTAATGAATTAATTAATGAATCTGATAGATGCAGAAGGAGAGACAGAGAACTCTCATCCCATTCACTGGTTCACGCCCTCAGTGCCTGCAAGGGCTGAGTCTGGGCCAGGCCAAAGCTGAGACCTGGGAACTCAATCCATTTCTCCCACATCAGTGGCAGGAACCTTACTACCAGAGCCATTACTGCCACCTCTCAGGGTCTACATTAGCAAAAATCTAGACTTGGGAATAGATATGGTCCTCAAACCCAAGCCCTCCAATGTGGAATATAGATATCTCTAACAATGACTTATCCGCTAGGTCAAATCCCCATACCATCTGACCTCAAAATGTATCTGGAATCCCCACACTTGTCCCCTCTAACACTGCTGCTGCTCATCTGACCATTCAATAACCTCCTGCTTTGAAAATTTTTTCCATTTTGTCTGCTAGCTTTCACTCTTGCCTCCAACTTTAGTCTATTCTTTGTGCAGTAAGTCAGAGTGCTGCTTTTGGATCATGTAAATCTTGCACCTAAAATTAATCCAATGGCTTTTCCTCTCGATCAAAAGAAATCCCAACATTTGGCAAGGTCCTACAAAGTCCCATGTGATCTTAAACTACCCTCTTTTTTCCCCCTTGGTACTCTCTCCTTCCAGCCACATTGGCCAATTCTTTAAACATTCCCACACGCTTATGCCTCAGAGCCTTTGCACTTGACACTCCCTCTACCTGCAATACTTTCTTCCTATGTCTACATAACTCCCTTGAAGAGTTTAGTCTTCCGTTGTTTGTTCAGTGTCACCTTTTCAATGAAACATTATATGAATTGTCTCTTTAAAAATGCTAACCTTACTCATACTAGCACATCTCATCATCTGTCATTTTCTTTATGTCACTTGCATAATCTGGTATTCTGTTTATTTTACTTATTTTGTCTTCCCAACTAGAATGTGTAATGTTTTGGAGCAGAGGACTGATTTCTTTTTCTGGACTGTTCTCTGATTTATCTGTAATGCCAAGAACACTGGTTGGCACATAACAGATATTCAACAGATATTTTCTGAATATAAAAATAATGGATGAATTAATGACAGATTAGCAGGTTACCTATTGAAGAACTAAATTATAGGTGGAACTGATTACAATACATTTCTTCTGATGAATTCAGAGGAAAATTTCCATGCTGCCTTTCGATGACACAAATCACACTTTTTGGACTTGGATACTCCACATGCACCATTAACTTCCTAGAATTTGGGGCTGGCACTCTGGCATAGCGGGTAAAGCTGCCACCTGCAGTGTCAGCATCCCACATGAGAGCCAGTTCAAGTTCCGGCTGCTCCACTTTCATTCCCGCTCTCTGCTATGGCCTGGGAAAGCAGTAGAAGATGGCCCAAGTCCTTGGGCCCCTGTACCTATGTGGAAGACTCTGAGGAAGCTCCTGGTTCCTGGCTTTGGATCAGCGCAGCTCAAGTCATTGAGGCCAATTGGAGAGTGAACTAGCAGATGGAAGACCTCTCTCTCTCTCTCTCTCTCTCTCTCTCTCTCTCTCTCTCCCCCTCCCTCACTCTCTGTAACTCTGCCTTTCAAATAAATAAACACATATTTTAAAAAAAAAAGCTTCCTAGAATTTCTCTGCATCCCTTACTGTTACTTTCATCTTTACACTGATCTGTGTGCTGAGCAATGCACAATAAGGTTTCTCAGGCTCTGTAGATCCAACATGTCCAAACTTTATCGTATCCCACTCAAGCTTACTCAGTTTGCTGTGCTAACTAACTACATCGTAAATAGCAAAGCTCTTGAACTAGACAGATATAGGACAATTGTCTTAGAATTATCCCTCATCTGGTCAAAGCACATCTCATCACTTCAAAGTTAAGACTCGGAAGCATAGCACCATTTTATCTTTCAAAGCAATTGTGGCAAGATAATTTTTGAGAGATAAATTTCTGTAGATTTTTCTGTATTTTCTCCTGCCATTTTTTTACTCCTAGCAGGAAGGTAGACATATAAGGATTTTCTCACCAAAGAAAGTTTTCTTCATGGTTGAAAGTAGAATCTGAGTAAAGGCACAAAAAGATAAGTGTATTAGTCAGCTTTTCATCACTATTACAAAATGCCTGCAGCAGGTTACTTACAGACTGTTTTGGAGGGTCAGGGTATGGTGCTGGCATCCATTCAGTTCTGGTGAGTGTTCTCTCTCAGCTGTATCACATCATACAGATGGCAGTAGTGGGAACATGTACATGAGAAAGTGATCCCATCCCGAAGAGGAAGCTAGAGAGAGATTCCAGGGTCAGGCTCAGGCTTTTACAACAGGTCACTCTCCTGAGAACTCATTCCAGCTCAATATTCCCCTCCAAGGACAGCATCCTCAATGACCTAGGCCCCAGCTCTTAAAGGTCTCACCACCTCAGCACTGCCACCATGGGTACCAAGCCTGCAACAAGTGGACCCTTGGTGGGAAAACCACATTCAAAGCATGCCGGCAAGAACAAGATGAGTGGCTATGGCATTAGAACATAGTTCCATCGGGTATGTAGTGTTTCCAGAGAGGCACTGTGCTAAAAATGGTTGTGCTCAGCCCTATGTCAATCAAGACCTGGAAGTTCAATGGCACTGTTAGTGATAACCAAGAGAACCAATGACCAATGACCTGCCTCGTTACTACATAAGATCTTGGGTGATAGCGAGCACATAGAGCTCTTATTCCAACAATCACAGACTGAGTGGCCCGCCAGCCTAGCACAATGGAGGCTCTGTCATTTATATTATGTAGTCAACACTCTCTGCTTCTCTTTTTAAGACACAAAGATAGCAGGATGAGTAAAATTTCAGGTAAGGGCTTTATCTCAAAACAGCTGAAGAATTTTAAAAAGCAAACTTTGAAGCTCCAAGGACAGAAACTTTTCCTCATACCTTTTAAACTTGGGAGGGTATAGTGTCTTCTTTCATCTCTCATTTCTCCTTTAGCAAGTGACATTCAATAAGTAGAATTGTCCATGGGCACAAAGCAGAGCTCTGCACAGAATGGCATCAACTCACGTAAGGTCACAATCTCCCCAAGAACTGAAAATCTTATGAAAGCAATGAAGTAGAGAGTCTAGGAGGTGACAGCACCTGCAGATGTGAAACCAAGGGGAGGAAATGATGAGCTTGGGCATGTGAGTCTTGATTCAAGTGCTTTAATGCCTCCATATTGACTAAGGATTATTTCTACTGTTGGCTAACTCATAAAGTTATAATTGCTTTTATTACTCAATTGTGAGAAGCAAAGACATCCTCTGTGTTTTCCAAAATGATTCCCCTTGCAGCCTCCCACCTCTAAGGTTAAACTGGAAGATAAGGCTTGATTGCAGAGAGCATACAGGGTGGGGTAAGAACTGATAGTCACACAAACTATATTTAACCAAGATTTCTGTAGTTTCCACACTCTTCTTTTTGTTTTGTTTGTTTGTTTTTTAAAATATTTATTTATTTATTTGAAAGTCAGAGTTACACAGAGAGAGGAGAGGAAGAGAGAGAGAGAGAGAGAGAGAGGTCCTCCATCCACTGGTTCACTCCCCAACTGGCTGCAATGGCCAGAGCTGCACTGATCCAGAGCCAGGAGCCAGGAGTTTGTTCTGGGTCTCCCACGTGGGTGCAAGGGCCCAAGGACTTGACCATCTTTCCCTGGCCATACCAGAGAGCTGGAACTGAAGTGGAGCAGCCAGGTCTTGAACTGGTGCCCATACAGGCCAGGATGTTAACCTGCTGTGCCACAGCACCGGCCCTCCACACTCTTCTGTCTCTAAGAGAACATCATTCATTCTAGGCAAGATACTTATTAGTTGATAAGTCCTTTTTATATTGGATACCCTATCTTAACATTTTCCATTTTTTTAAAGATTTTATTTATTTATTTATTTATTTGAGAGGTAGAGTTATAGACAGTGAGAGAGAGAGACAGAGAAAAAGGTCTTCCTTCCATTGGTTCACTCCCCAAATGGTCCCAATGGCCGGAGCTGTGTCAATCCGCAGCCAGGAGCCAGGTGCTTCTTCCTGGTCTCCCATGCGGGTGCAGGGGCCCAAACACTTGAGCCATCTACTGCTTTCCCTGGCCACAGCAGAGAGCTGGATTGGAAGAGGAGAAGCTGGGACTAGAACCAATGCCCATACAGGATGCCAGCACCGCAGGCGGAGGATTAACCTGCGCCACGGCACCGGCCCCAACATTTTCCAATTTATCTCTCAAAAATCAAATGGTTTTATTACTTCCAAGGAATAAACAGATTTGTGTGCTTATCCATTACACTTAGTGTTTTTTCTACTTGAAACTCTGCAAGACAGAAAGACCTCCCCTTTGTAGGCTTTCTGATTATGCTGACTTTGTGTTACAGGGTTGTAAAAATTACTATTTGTATCTTTTGAATAGTGTTTGTGTGTTTACTTTTCAGTCTATCCCTCATTTTGAGATAGTTTAATGTTTTCTTATATTTACACTATACATTTTTAGCAAGCACACTACAGAAATAACGTGCATTGCTCAGTGCTTTTCACTCTGAGCTCTAGACTATACAGAACTTTCCAAACAAGTGTTTTTTTTCTAGTGTCTCAAAGACTTTTCTTGGTATCACTGGTTAACTAGTCATTAATAATATAAAAGGTTGACACACAAAAAGAACTTTCTGTGTTTACATTATTTGATTTACTTGAACCATAAAAGAATCATTTGTGGTCTAATTTATTTAAATCAAAAAACATATCAAATAGAAAAAAACTATCATTATAATACCACAGTAACAACACAGGCAAGATCCATCTATAGATGCTAAAATCAATGAGTAAAAATGTAAGAAAAAACAACAGATTTACATGGATGGTCTCAAGTGGTCTGCCTCAAGTTCTGCATAAGAAGGAAAAGCAGTAACATTACAAGGAGGGCCCAGCTAACACCACTTTAACTGAGTGATTGAGGTTGATGTCACAAGGTACACCAGCATCAAGTACTACTACCTATATGTGATTTAATCAGAAATGTACATCATTCGTGCCACTCCATTGAAAAGGAGTAACCTCATTCTATTCACAAGAAAACGTGAGGGGCTGGTGCCCTGGCGCAGCAGGTTAACGCCCTGGCCTGAAGCGCTGCCATCCCATATGGGCGCCCGTTCAAGACCCAGCTGTCCACTTCCATTCCAGCTCTCTGCTATGGCCTGGGAAAGCAGTAGAAGATGGCCCAAGTGCTTGGGCCCCTGCACCCACGTGTGAGACCCAGAGGAAGCTCCTGGCTCCTGGCTTCAGATCGGCTCAGTTCCAGCTGTTTCGGCCAATTGAAGAGTGAACCATCAGATGAAAGACCCCCCACCCCCGTTTCTCCTCTCTCTGCGTAACTCTGACTTTCAAATAAATAAATAAATCTTTAAAAAAAGAGAAAGAAAAGATGAGACATATCCAAAATTTCATTCTGCAACATATTTCACCAGTGGTCTTCTGAAATATCAAGGCAATAAAAGATAAGAAAGGAATTAGGCAGTGTTACAGATGGAAAAATATTAAGGAAGTGTGAAAATTAAACCCAGCGTGAGACCCTTGGATGCATGCTGTCCCAGAAAGTGTACATTAGTGGAAAGTGACATCAGAATATAATCTGAAGTTTAGTTCATAGTACTGTAGCTATGTCATTTTCTTGGTGTCAAGGAATAAAATCGTCATGTAAGATGTTAATAGTAGGGGAAGCCTAGTGAAGTTTAAATAAGAACTCTCTACTTAACTTTACAACTTACCTACAGGTCTAAAATTATTTCAAATGTATAAAAGCTTTGAAACTTCCAGTAAGTACTACCATTTACTGATGAGAAAATGAAGTAGAATGTATTAAGTTCACACAGCTAAGTAAATATGTGAGATGGAATTTAATCCAGGCATTTGGACTATACAGCCTGCATATTCAAAACTCCTTTATATGGCTAATACATGAAATAGATACACACTGACAAATAATAATAATTGGAGCGATTGTAAAACTCACCTAGGTACTAGCCCAATTGTAATGATGTGTTTGTTTTTATGCTTCATGGTTTTTTTCTCATTATGTTAGCACTGCATGTTAATATTAGAGGTCTTGACTCAAAGACTCCTTTTTGTGTACAATGACATTTCCTCCCCGACTCCCAGCACCTACCCACCTCCTTCCTTTTCTTTTCCTCTTTTTTTTTTTTTTTTTTTTGGCCAGGCTGAGTTAGACAGTGAGAGAGACAAGAGAGAGAGTTATAGACAGTGAGAGAGAGAGACAGAGAGAAAGGTCTTCCTTCCGTTGGTTCAGTCCCCTAATGGCCGCTATGGCCGGCGCTGTGCCAATCCAAAGCCAGGAGCTGGGTACTTCCTACCGGACTCCCATGCGGGTGGCAGGGGCCCAAGCACTTGGGCCATCCTCCACTGCGCTCCCGGGCCACAGCAGAGAGCTGGACTAGTAAAGGAGCAACCAGGACTAGTAACCGGCACCCCAATCAGGACTAGAACCCGGGGTGCCGGCGCTGCAGGTGGAGGATTAGCCAAGTGAGCCCCGGTGCAGGCCTTCGTTTCCTCTTAATCTTATCTGATGCCCCCTTTCTTTCCTTGCACCTTCCATGACTTACTCATTTCATTTCTCCTCATCTCTACACATTTGAATGTCAGCGAAATGGTGTTCATCTGGTTTATTTACACTTCCCAGGGGATAGTAAGTGATCAGTTTCCTGAACCAACAGATAACTGAATTAAAAGTATGTTTCCTCATGGAGGTGCAACGATTCCACATTTAAACGGAAGGGGAGACTCCATTGAGAAGAGGACACGCAGGCAAGTATCTGAAGGAGGTGAAGAAGCAACCCAGGCATACAGTTAGAGACAGCAAATCCAGGCCAGAGAAAGCAGGCTGCCTTGCTCATTACACACCAAGTACGGCTAAGGCAGAAAGAGAGCAAGTGGCTGAGGTGGTGGGAGGTGAAGGGAGAGGGACAATGGGGGCTAGGGACACATCACAGCCAGGAGATTTTCAAGACTTTGGACTGACTGAGATGGGAATCTGGTGGAGGGTTTCGAGTAATCAAGTGTCAGTAGTTCACTTAAATTTGTACAGGACCATTTTGGCTATTGTGTTTAATTCAGTGAACAAAAGTTATAAGCCACTCCAGACATATAAGCAAAATGCTACAGTGCCTGGACCAGTCTGCAGTGGTGGAAGCATGAAGAAATGCTGCCAAGGACATGCCCAGGATTTGTCCATTTCTCAAGAGTCCTCTTCCACAACCAACTCCTCCTGTGTCCCAGAGAAAAACTCTGGCTTCCAAGGCCACCCCAGAAACTCCCTCACCTCCTGCTCTATCCTAGAATATGCTCTCTACTGATGCCTTCCTTGGACAAACATACCGCTTCCTCTACCTCTAGGATCCTAATTCAGAGAAACCAGTTTCCTTTCCTTTCCTCACTTTTTAAAAATTTTATTTATTTGACAGGTAGAGTTTTAGACAGTGAGAGAGAGAGAGAGAAAGTTTTCCTTCCATTGGTTCACCCCCAAATGGCCACCATGGCTGGCGCTGCTGATCTGAAGCCAGGAGCCAGGTGCTTCCTCCTGGTCTCCCATGTGGGTGCAGGGTCCAAGCACTTGGACCATCCTCTACTGCCTTCCTGGGCCACAGCAGAGAGCTGGACTGGAAGAGGAGCAGCCGGGACTAGAACCGGCACCCATATGGAATGCCGGTGCTGCAGGCGGAGGATTAACCAAGTGAGCCAAGGCGCCGGCCCCTCCACACTTTCCATTGAAGGCTCTGGAGAGGCTAAAAACTTCTCCTGGATCCCATTTTTCACAGGAGAAATGTGGAGAATGTTCCTTTGCTGTTCTGAACACCTTATCCCCAACTCTAGAAACTCTATCCAAAAGAACACCCTCTCTTAGAGTGCCCTGCGCCCTCCAACTCTAACAGTCTTTTCGTTCCATCACTGTAGGAGCTGTGCTCTGGAAAGTCTAAAGGAAAGATAACCAATGTGTAAGGAGTTAATGCTTTTCAGATGACACTTTTTTTCAATAAAATCCTGGATCTACTCCCCCTCGCTCAACACACACATACCCATAAGAACGTTCTACTTTGATATCCCTAAATGCGACCTTTGTATGATAACCCATGACTCAGGAACCATGACTTTGGATCCAACCATCTGTACAGGAGATAAGCCGGAGCACGCAGCCCCACTGGGGGTGAGGGATTTGGTTGCCAAGCCAAAATTCACAGAAGAGAGTGCAAAAGACTTTTGCCAAGTTATTCATAAAAATGGGTATATCCCAGGGTAGAAGTAGCAGTAAGTATTTGATGAAAGTCCTTTATCATGGAACTTACATTCTTGGAGATGAAATTTGTTACCCACCAATTAATGCATAATTTACAAGAAACATACAGCTCTGGTTGAATATCAGGAGGTATATAAATAGGAAAATGATGAATAGTAACTAGAGGAAAAGCCTTGGATAGAGAAGGATTAGAATGTGTCTTCAAAGAGATGACATTTGAGTGGAGACTCAAAGATGAATATATGAAAACCTGAGGAGTTTTCTAAGCATCTCAAAGATTATCAAGTAGCAATGAACTTGGATTAATTTGAAGAATAGAAAACAGACAAGCTTCTGTGGCTGGAAAGGAGACCATGAGGTCTGAGATGAGGATGAAGTAAATAGGCAGAGACCAGATCATGCAGGGCCTTTAGGTTTAAGCGAGCAATTTGAATTTTATTCCAAGAACAATGGGAAGCTGTTAGAGGCTATTAATTACAAGAGTAACATGGTCTGCTTTTCATTCTCAATTCCTCACAGAATATTGAACAGAGAATAAGTTACAATAAATGATGAATTCACAAAACAATTTCACTTGAAAATTTATAGGCAAGCGAAGGGAGAAGTCTATAGCTATCCATGTGTTAATACATGAGAGTTGCATACATCAGCATAAATTCATGTCTCACAACATAGACACAAGTATGTCCATATGAAATTATTTATAGATATTCATCTATAAGGGTTAGTATGTACAGACATTTTCTTGTTCTGTCTGAAGAGAAAGCTTAGAAGCAACAATATCCCAGTAGTAATGAAAACATCCAGCACTTAGTTATGGATTTATACAAAATGATTCTTGAGCGGCTTACACTGTTCAAAAATGAGAAAGTGAAAAAAAGTATCTCACAATGATTGGGTATGTTAAAAAAAAAAACAGGAATCAATTAAAAGAACTTAACGTTCATAGGTGGAATAATATGAACAACAAAATAAAGTAGCACCGGATTATAGCACAAAGTATATAATAACTTTCTGAGTTCTCACTGATACACTCAAATGACAGAATGAATGTATAAATGGGATAGAAGAAAGAAATCGCTCTTGCGGAAGCATTCAAATAACTCAGATAACCTGCTGCAGGGTGATGGAGCACATATCCACTTTTTCCATGTGGGCTGCACCAATAACTTCTTTCCACATGGAACAATCTGGAAGGGGGTCAAAGGATTAAGAGTTGAAAGACCCAACAGGGGCCAACGCCATGGCTCACTTGGCTAATCCTCCGCCTGCGGCGCCGGCATCCCATATGGGTGCCGGGTTCTAGTCCCGGTTGCTCCTCTTCCAATCCAGCTCTCTGCTGTGGCCGGGGAAGGATGGCCCAAGCATGCCTGCACCAGCATGGGAGACCAGGAGGAAGCATCTGGCTCCTGGCTTTGGATCAGCGCACAGCACGCCAGCCATAGCAGCCATTTGGGGGTGAACCAATGGAAGGAAGACTTTTCTCTCTCTCTCTCTCTCTCTGTCTAACTGTGCCTGAAAAAAAAAAAAAAAACAACAAACAGTGATAAGTCATGCTGATAGTAGGTACACTTGATAGATCATCATGCAAATGGCACTTTACCTCTATAGTATTCTTCCCTAAAAACTATAACTTCAGTTGAATCATGAAAAAAAATCAACAAATCCCAACTAAGCACCATATTAATAAAATCCCTACCACTACTCCTCACATCTACCAAAGTAATCAAAAAAAAAAAAAAAGGAAAAAAAAAAAACTGAGAAACCAGCATAGCCAAAGAGAAGCCTAAGAAGAAAAGGCACATTTAAGTTAATAATAAGATATCAATATTGATGCTTTAATTGTGACAATGTAAGATGTTAATAATGGGAGAAATTGGATGAGAAATATATAACAACTCTTCGTATTGCCTTTGCAAGTTTTATAGATATATAAAGATCTTTTAAAATATGAAGTTCATCCACTTTGACTATGACCCTGTTGGAATGAGATTGAAGTCAGCGAACCCTAAAGGCTTCCATAGCCTCGGCAACTCATGACTAGACCCTAGGGAGATTCCTGACGCCATAAACAAGAGTGTCAAATTGTTAAATCAACTTCAGGAGTCACTGTGTACTTACGTCTCATGTGGGATCTGTCCTTAATGTGTTGTCCAATGTGAAGTAATGCTATAACTAGTACTGAAACAGTATTTTACACTTTGTGTTTCTGTGTGGGTGCAAACTGATGAAATCTTTACTTAGTATATACTGAATCAATCTTCTGTATATAGATAATTAAAAATGAAAATATATATATATATATCATGTAGGATCTCTGTCCTTAACGTGCTATACATTGTGAATACTATAACTGGTACTCCAACAGTATTTTTCACTTTGTGTTGCTATGTGAGGACAAACTCTTGAAACCTTTACTTAATATATACTAAACTGACCTTCTGTATATAAAGAGAATTGAAAATGAATCTTGATGGGAACGGAAGGGGAGAGGGAGTGGGAAAGGGGAGGGTTGCGGGTGGGAGGGAAGTTATGGGGGGGAAGCCATTGTAATCTATAAGGTGTATTTTGGAAATTTATATTCTTTAAATAAAAGCGTTATTAAAAATATGAAGTTCATAGAGAAATTATACTAATAAAATATACTCTCTACTACATGGACTCAGCTTTGTCAAACTGATAAAGGGACTCTCATTAGGTTTGGCCAACCCCATCAGGAGAAATGCTAGAGGTAAATACTAGCATCACCAGCTGAAGAGTTTGTCTGGAGGGGCTGATTCTTGACCCCAACCTTGAAGGCCTGTTCTAAATGCTAACCCATGACTTCAAGTCAGGAGAGAAATGGAGGCAGCTATGAGCTCAGCAAGTTTTTGTGTCATTGTGTTTACTGTGGTCCCAGAACCTTCAGCAGTAGCTGGCATGTAATAAACAGAAAGTATGCCATGAATCATTTTCAAAATATGAACGAGATATAACTTCTTTAGAAAAACATTTTTAATCAATTCATTTTGCTTATTTGAAAGGCAAAGAGACAGAAACAGCAAGGTAGAAAGAGATCTACCATCTGTTGGTTCATTCCACACATGCTTACAACAGTTGAGGCCAGACCAGGGCCAACTCAGAACCCCAGAACTCAATCCAGGTCTCCCACGTGGGTGGCAGGGATGAAACTACCTGAACCATGACCTGCTGTCTCCCAGGATGTGGATCAGTAGGATACTGGAATGGGAATTAGAGCTAGGACTTGAACACAGGCATTACGGTATGGGAGTGGTGGTTTAACTGCTGTGCCAAAAAGCAACCTCTGTGATGAAGCTTTGAATATGGGAAGCCAAACATATTAACGTTTATGCACACATACTGTGGTGTCACATACTCACATTGGTCCTACATTTATGGTTAATAATTTTACTGTCTTTTGGCAAGTTTCCTCTGCATAAAGCAATACAAAGCTTCTATTTTTGACTCAATTTTGTTATCAGTTAAGGAGAATTTTAGTGATTCATCTGGTTATTTTTAAAATTAAGCAAACAATGCATGAAAGTAATTAGCAGTGTTTGCAGCATATGAAGTGATGGAAATATGTTATTATCACAAGGATTGAACAAATACAGAATTGAATTGTGCTAGAACTTGTATCCTTTCTCCCATTTCTCTCTCCCACTACAGGGCAGAAATGCTTCATGTGAAAATCCCAGATTATTTTCTAGGTGGCTGTTTCCTGGTTGGGGAACAGTTTGAAGCTCCTACCTACCAGCACCAGGGAGTCCACACTAGGAACCCACTGAGCAGAGCGCCGGCCAATTATCTAGATTGTGAGGCCTTGTAATGGAGAGCAAAGAGAAAAGTAGCAGAATATATGAAGAAGTAAATCTTAACACCATTAGATCCTGGGACTCACAATTTTTAGGACTCAAGGCAGATTTCTGAGGAGGGGAAGATGGTACTGTAGAACAGAAATGACTGTAGTATTTGGAATCAAAAATGAAGTGAAGCACTGTTTCCTGGGTTCTGTTTGTGCTTAATAGACTTGTTTAAATATAACACAAAGCACAAACTATAGGATGGTATCATTCTCACCCTTGCTGCCTTCCGCCTTCCCTGATGAAGCTACACAGCTCAGATTTTAACAAACCATGTAGAAAGGACCAGGGCTGTGGCATAGCAGGTAAAGCCGCCGCCTGCAGTACTGACATCCCATATGAGCACTGGTTTGAGCCCTCGCTGCTCCACTTCCAATCCAGCTCTCTGCTATGGCCTAGGAAAGCAGTAGAAGATGGCCCAAGTCCTTGGGCTCCTGCACCTGCAAAGGAGACCCAGACGAAGCTCCTGGCTCCTGACTTTGGATCAGTGCAGCTCTGGCCGTTGCGGCCATCTGGAGAGTGAACCAGTGGATGGAGGACCTCTCTCTCTTTCTCTCTGTAGCTCTAACTTTCAAATAAATCTTTAAAAAAAATTTAAAATAAAAAAAAATTTTAAAGTAAAAAATTGGAGTCACCAGTACATAATGAGGCTAGGAAAGGAATCAGGATACAAGATGTCATTGAGTGGTCTTATTACTTAACATAAATTAATCAATATTTCAGCTGTCTTTATTTTAACAGAAAAATGTAACCTTTTTGTAAAGGTATGTAGAGGTGGCTACATCAAGGTTTTCTGCTTCTCTGAGCCTCAGTTAGAAATTTTTTTTCTGCTCTAAGTTATCTGTCTGGAAAATCGCTGAAAATTTTCAACACATTTGTAAAGCAAAGCTCCAATCTAATGATTTGAAAACTTGGACCTTTACCTTGAGAAATTAGAGCTATTAGAGAGTCACCTTCTTACGGAAATTAGTTGAGGTACCAAACTGTGATGTTTTAGGAGAGCTTAGAAGTTGTCCTCTCTGGAGGAAATCATCTTTTGCAAGATTTAGAATTTCCACAAGTTCTTTTTTATTTTTTTTCAAGATGTATTTATTTATTTGAAATGCAGAGTTACAGAGAGAGAGGGAGAGAGAAAGAGATAGAAAGAAAGAGAGAGAGAATCTCCCATCTGTTGGTTCACCCCCCAGATGACTGCAATGGCAGGAGCTAGACTGAGCTGAAGCCAGGAGCCAGAAGCTTTTTCCTAGTCTCCTATGTGGGTTCAGGGGACGAGGTACTTGGGCCATCTTCACTGCTTTTTCAGGTGCATCTGCAGGGAGCTGGATCAGAAGTGGAGCAGCCAGGACTTGAACTGGCACCCATATGGGATGCTGGGCCTGCAGACGGCAGCTTTACCTGCTACACTGTAGTGCCAGCCCATCCATTAGCTTTTTTTAAAAAAAATATTTATTTATTTGACAGGTAGAACTACAGACAGTGTGAGAGAAAGAGACAGAGAGAAAGGTCTTCCTTCTGTTGGTTCACTCCCCAAATGGCCACAACAGCCAGAGCTGCGCCGATCTGAAGCCAGGAGCCAGATGCTTCTTCCTGGTCTCCCATCCAGGTGCAGGGGCCCAAGCACCTGGGCCATCCTCCACTGCCCTCCCAGGCCACAGCAGAGAGCTGGACTGGAAGAGGAGCAACCAGGACAGAATCCAGCACCCCAACTGGGACTAGAACCCAGTGTGTCGGCACCGCAGGCAGAGAATTAACCTTGTGTGCCATGCTGCCGGCCCCTCCATAAGTTCTTAAACATAAGAATTCCTTTATAATTCAAACACAAAAGAAAATTGATGAAATGTTACAATCACCTCTGCCACCATCAATTTTGTCTTTCCTTCTTACATTGGAGTAAGAAATTTTAATTATTTTTTTAATGTAAACTCACAGCTTGTCCAACAAGTTAGCAGGAAGAAATGGTGTTGCTCATACAGGTATAATTTGAGGGATGCTATTCAAAGCATGAAACTCTATGCCCTACAGTGTATCTATTTGGTTTCATTTGAATGCCATTCTCTCTCTCTCTCTCTCTCTCTCTGTTTCTCATACACATCTAACTCTTGCCTGGGCTGGAGAGGCATATTTATACCTTAGTAGTTATTTTTAAATATTTTACAGGTTTATTTATTTATTTGAAAGGCATAAATACAGAGGAGAGAGAGAGAGAGAAATCTTCCATCTGCTGGTTCACTCCACAAATGCCCACAAAGGCCAGGGTTGAAACCAGGAGCCAGAAGTTTCTTCTAGGTCTCCCACTTGGATGCAGGGGCCCAAGTACTTGAGTCATCTCCCACTGTTTTCCCAGGTGCATGTGCATTAGCAGGAAGCTTTATTGGAAGTTGAGCAGCCAAGATTTGAACCAGCTCCCATATGGGATCCCAGCACTGCAAGTGGAAGCTTAACCCTCTATGTCACAACACTGGCCTCACCTAAGTAGTTATTTACGTATCTATTAAACCACTTAGAGGAATAAAGGGAGGTACAGATAAGATGGCCAGAAAGACACTAGGACTAGAAGGAAAAGAATGTGAGCAAAACCTGAAGAATGAGAAGTGAATGCCCAGGATTTGTGAAGACCCTGGTGACATGGCGCCCAAGGAAGAACCAGATCTGAATTGAAGTCCTGAAGCAGAAAGTCAATACAATCCCATTGATTCCGTTGCTACTCTACCCTCTGTTCTATCATCACCACTTCAGAGGACCTGAGTTCTCATAAGTTAAACTGACAAAGCTATTCACTCCTTTTATATAGCTATTGAAAGTATTCTTTACTTTCCTTTTGCTCAGCTACCACACAGTGCCCATAAATTCTCCTAGAAAACACATTTAGCAAAGAAGCTCACAAGGGATTTCTAAGATTGGATTCATCCTTTATATTAAAATAATATACCAGTGGCTCAGTGGTAGTAGAATTAGAATGTATTGTTAAAAATGAGAGGTGCAGGCCGGCGCCATGGCTCAACAGGCTAATCCTCCGCCTTGCGGCGCCGGCACACCAGGTTCTAGTCCCGGTTGGGGCGCCGGATTCTGTCCCAGTTGCCCCTCTTCCAGGCCAGCCTTCTGCTGTGGCCCGGGAGTGCAGTGGAGGATGACCCAAGTGCTTGGGCCCTGCACCCCATGGGAGACCAGGAAAAAGCACCTGGCACCTGGCTCCTGCCATTGGATCAGCACGGTGAGCCGGTCGCAGCGCGCCGGCCGCGGCGGCCATTGGAGGGTGAACCAACGGCAAAGGAAGACCTTTCTCTCTGTCTCTCCCTCTCACTGTCCACTCTGCCTGTCAAAAAAAAAAAAATGAGAGGTGCATTTACATGGTAAACATAAAGTGTGATATAGAATATCACTCATTCGTGGAGTCAAATATTAATAAATGCTTTACAAAAATAACAATTTACAGAGCTTTTAACTTTTATGATAAAAACCTCCTAAAAAACTAGCTAATTAAATTTAGTGTCAACAAAAATTTTATAGTTTCTGTGATTTTAATACCTTAACACTTTTTATTTTTTAAATTTTTTGTGTATTAACCTGTGTTTTCAAAGATTTATTTATTTTAAATACAGAGCTACAGACACACCCACACACCCAGAGAGAGAGAGAGAGAGAAAATCTTTAATCTGCTGGTTCAGTTCTTCAACGTCCATAGTGGCTGGCATTGGGCCAGATGGAAGCCAAGAACCTGGAACTCCATTCAGATCTCCCAACACCTTGAACTTTGTGTTTTGAAGGTTTATTTATTTATTTTAGAGGCAGAGTTATAGACAGAGAGAGGGAGAGACAGAGATAAAGGTCTTCTATCTGCTGGTTCACTCCCCAAATGGCTACAACAGCCAGAGGTGGGCCAATCTGAAGCCAGTAGCCAGGAGCTTCTTCTGAGTCTCCCACATAGGGACCTAAGCACTTGGGCCATCTTTCACTGCCTTTCCAGGCTGTAACACAGAGTTGACAAGCAGCTGAGACACGATCTGGCACCCATATGGGATGCCAGTGGCTTAGCTCACTGTGTCACAGCACCAGTCCCAAACAAAGCCATAAATTTTTTTAAAATGGGGCCAGCTTTGTGGCATAGTGGATTATGCCACTGCCTGGCATGCTGGCATCCCATGTGAGCTCCAGTTTGAGGTCCCAGCTGCTCCACCTCAGATACACCTCCCTGCTGATACGCCTGGGAAAGTGGCAGAGGATGGGCCAAGGGCTTGCCCTTGAACCCGCACCCACCTCATTGGAGACCTGGATGGAATTCCAGCCTCTTGGCTTTGGCCAGGTCCAGCCCCCGCTATTGAGGACATTTGAAGAGTGGACCAGCAGATGGAAGATCTTATCTCTCTGTCTCTCTCCCCTTCCCTCTCCCTTCTCTGTAACTCTGCCTTTCATCTAATAAAAAATAAATGTTTGCAAGATATTTAATGACATAAAAATGTACATGTTTATGGTGTACCGTGTGATATTTCAATACATGTATACATTGGGTAATGTCCAATCATGGTAAGCATACCCATCTCTTTAGATATTTATCATTTCATGCTGGTGAAAACATTGAAGATAATTTCAGTTCCTAATTGAGAAAACAAATAAGAAAACTTTGTAATTATTTTGATACATATTAGTGGAAATTGCATTTTAAAAATATATCATAATTGATTTGTAAAAAGCATGAGATGATATCCAAGAGGTTTTACTAGAGTTTTTGAAGGAGTCTATGTGAGTCATAGTACTTTTGACTGATTATTCCTACATTTAGAACATGAAAAATATGTAAAACAACCAAAATCCTCTTGAGATGTCACCTGTATTTTCCATATCTAAGATTTAGTCACTAAACTGCTTATCACTAGATGTGTGGGATCATTAATCTTGCATTTTAAGAACTTTTTATTGAGGCAGGATATTTTAACAGATAAAATGTCATACTTTCAATTCTTGTGATTCCATACATTTAAAACTGCTTTATTTTGCTTACTGAGGCTGTTTTTTAATAAGGATTACAAGAACCGTACCTCCTCTCACGATGTATATCCAATACAAGCAGATCAGACTGTGATATATTGATCTCACTAGACTCTTTAAATTCTCCTTGGAACAAATGAATGCATTATCTCATTCTGAACAATAAATATGAATTGTGCAATAGGCAATTCTTTAAGATAAAATAAATGTTTGCTAAATAAGATTCCTTTAGAATAATTTATGAAATAAAATTAGAGTAACTGATTATGCTTTCAGTTAATTTCCAATTAAGACACTTACTCAATAAATAATCTTTTTGTAGGTTGTAAGTAGATGAGATGTGCTTTTTTATCTATATTCTGCAAGTAATATCACCTTTGGAAGTCTGACTTCCTGATTGCTCACAGTCCCATTTCAGACAAGTGCAAACGCAGCTGTAGACTAAGTGACCACATTTTATGTTGTGGATTTTGGTTAGCAGCTGTATAATTTGCATCTCATTTCCCTTGCCCAGAGCTCATGAGAGCTTTTCACATTTTTATATTATACACTTACTCATAAGTAGACGTAATTAAAACATGAAATAAAAAGACCAGGAATATTAAACTTGATTTTCCACTCAGTGAACAGAGAACAGACCTTCAGAAAAGGAAAGGCACACTTAGATAGCCACGATATTCTGTATTCTTTCAGTTAAGAAACTGACATCTGTTCTACACTCCATTAAAGGTTTGGGGATGTATTTTCCTGCTTCGAATTGAAGAACAGGATGACATAAAGGGGAGGAGAAACAGCCACAGAGAGGCAGTATAACCTCATGCTTCAGTGTAAGAGATTACAACTCAGCCCTGTGCCATGGCCTCTGCAGTCTGCTCAGTAATCACAATAGCTAACCTACCATAGCACTTACAATGGACCATGCATTGCACCCTTGTCATGTAAGATTCAAAACAGAGTTACTGTGCAGATTAAGAAATTAAAATTCCGGCCGGCTCCGCGGCTCACTAGGCTAATCCTCCACCTGAGGCGCCAGCACCCCAGGTTCTAGTCCCAGTTGGGGCGCCGGATTCTGTCCCAGTTGCTCCTCTTCCAGTCCAGCTCTCTGCTGTGGCCCAGGAAAGCAGTGGAGGATGGCCCAAGTGCTTGAAGGGTCCTGCACCCGCATGGGAGACCAGGAGGAAGCTCCTGGCTCCTGGCTTCGGATCTGCGTAGCTCCAGCTGTAGCGGCCATTTGGAGGGTGAACCAACGGAAGGAAGACCTTTCTCTCTCTCTCTCTCTCTCTCTCTCTCTCTCTCTCTCAGTCTAACTCTGCCTGTAAAAAGTAAAAATAAAAAAAAGAAATTAAGATTCCTTTACAGCTCCTTGTCTACTTTAGTGGGGGAGTTGAAATCTACTTCAGGTATTCTATCTCTGGTACCCATGACATGACTTAACCCATGTCTCTTTATCCTTACATTAGCTGTTGTATAAAATGAAAACATACATAAGTACAGTTGTGTTCTCTGCTTATTGTCATAATAAATATAACTACAGGTAGATGGGTTAAAGCTTTTCTCATAATAAGTCTCAGATAAATGTAGACAATTGCTGGCAACAGAGTAGGTACAGGGCCTGGAATCAGGAAATGAAGCTTCAGAGGTTGTCTTGCTTTCATTAATTTAGATATTTTCAACAGATTAATCAGAATTAGACTTGAAAATGAAGGCACTTAATCCAGACCATTAATCATGGTAGACATATAAGCTAATTTTGAAATATTAACTCCATTTAGTATTGCATAGAATTTTGACTTTTGAGAAAAACCTATGAAATATTAGGGGATTAAGCTTGTGTCTGCAATGCTGGCATCCCATATAGGCATGAGTTTGAGTCCTGGCTGCTCCACTTCCAATCTAGTTCCCTGCTAATGTACTTGGGAAAGCAGCAGAAGATGGTCCAAGTACTTGCCTCCACATGGGAGACCTGGAAGAAGTTCCTGGTTCTTGGCTTCAAATGGGCCCAGTCCTGGTCTTTGCAGCCATTTGGGGCTTGAAACAGTAGATGGAAGATCTCTCTCTCTTTCTCTCTCTCTCTCTCTGTTTCTCCCTCACTCTCTATAACTCTGCCTTTCAAATAAATAAATGAATATATCTTTTAAAAAGTGCAGAAGCACAGTAGTGAGCAGGGACATCATCCATGAGTCCAACAGCTGGAGGCTGCAGGAGATACCAGATTCTGACAGTGTCATGAGAGCAGACTACAGCAGCCAGAGCCACTGGTGATATTGCCTGAGGTAGAGCTTTGCCGACTGCACCATTTTTGAGTCTGGCACAGAGCCCCAACATGGGGCAGGATATCCCCTAATACAGAAAAGGAAAATCACATTTCTTTCTCCCCACCCCGCTATGAGAGCACCCAGCAACAGACGGGAGAAGGCACCATCTTGACACTAGTAGAGGCTGCAGCAACTCTCACACGCATGACCAGGGGATTTTGGCAGAGGGAGAAACGTGTGTTTCCCACTGCCTTTGAGTCTGCCTGGGATAGTTGACAGGAGGCTGCGTACCCACTTAAGATTGTGGGATGCCCCCCATCCTCTCAACCTATCATAAGCTCCAGAGCTCAATCTGCCAATACAGAGCACCCACAGACAGCTGACTCTATAATTAACTCTGTTGTCTCCATAGACAGAACAAGGTTGAAGGGCAGAGATGGGATCCTCAGTACCAAGTGACTGTGAGAGCCTTGTACACTGTGACTGTTGGAATCCTGTGACTGCACAATAGGGCATGGAGCATAGGTGGATCTCTGGGCAATCACTGAGTCTGGCATCCAGGCTCAGAGCTCCCTGATTGCCTGAATTGAGTCAATACTGAGGGTTCCATGCTCACACTGAGGATGGCACAAGTCCTTTGTGTGGTTCATGTGCCAGTGTGGGTGAGAGTTGTATCCACTGAAGGCTAATCTTGGGCATTGATCACCCGGGAAGAGAGGAGGTGAGGTTTTGATTATTTCAACAGATGCGATCATACTCTCTCCCCTGCTGACAACAGAGGATATCTACCATGCCCAAATGGGGCATCATCCTGGATTCTTGCCTGACCCTTGAGCACTGGCCAGAGTTTCCTAGTCCCACCCAGCGCACATCACTAGGTATTCACTAAAGGAGTAGACACTCCACTAAGCCACAGAGGCATAGTTCAAAGATAACATTCATCAGTGGAGAAAACCAAGTGTTTCCACAAATGCCTAAAAATAAACTCAGAAGTACAAGAAACAAGAACAAGGAACAGCACATGACTCCTACAAAGGAACACAGCAACATTTCAATATTAGAATGTGAAGATGAAGAAATTGATGAAATGCCTGAAAAGGAATTCATAGGATTTCCCAGAAGCAATGAGAAGGAAATTCATGAGTTAAAGAAATTGGTAAATGACATGAATAAAAGATTTTCCCACAAGATTGAAATGCTGAAGAGAACCTGAACTGAAATAACAGAAATGCTACTTTCCCAAACTGAGCATTGTGGTGGCTTTGCATTTCTTCGGAAGATGTGGACTAAGATCACTGTTTAAAAAATGTTTTTTATTTTTCCTTCAGAATCATTCTATATTTTGGACAAGCAGACTTACAGATAGAGACAGGGTACAGAGAGAGAGAGGGATCACTCACCCATCTGGTGATTTAATCCCCACATTTCCAAAATAGCCTGGCCTGTGTAGGCAGAAGCCAGAAACTAGAAGATTCTTCCAGGTCTTCCACCTGGAAGCAGGGTGCCAAACACTCAGGCCATCCTCCACTCCTTCCCCAGGCTCCTTGGCAGGGAGCTGGATTGGCAGTGCAGAAGCAGAACTCATTCCGGTGCCTGAAAGTGATTCCAGTGCTGCAGCTTGTGGCTGAACCAGCAGAGCCCCCATGCCAGGTGCCAGTGTTTACCACTTGAAGCCTGGGGCTGGTTACCACACCCAGGAGGCTGTGATGTCACAAGAGGGCTAACACAGGGGTGGGAGTTCATTTCCAACCCCAACCCTGGAAGACCAGATGTCTGGCGCACAGTGCACTGAACTGTCTAGAAAAGCCTTGGGGTCTCCTGGTCCTTCACAGAATGCTCTAGGAGCACACAGCATCAGGAGTGGGTGGCAGTGAACCATGCCCAAGTTTCTTGTCCATCACCAAACCCTTTATGTACAGGACACCCCACGCCTGAGGCTACACACTAGATCCAAGAGTGCTGCAGTGCTAGAGACTCAGAAAAAGTATCCCAAACAGTTCGACCAGGCCTAGCTTGGCGAGGCCTGGCCTTACCGAAAAAACACAGTTTCCAGATCAATGTACCCTCTTTGGAATGGCTAGCACACTTCTTGGGCCAAGGGGTCAAATCAAGAGTATTCTTTTAAAAAAAAGATTTTATTCATTTGAAAGAGTTAAAGAGAGAGGTAGAGATGAGAGAGGTCTTCCATCCGCTGTTTCACTCCCCAAATGTCTGCAATGGCTAGAGATGAGCTGTAGGAGCTAGGAGCTTCCTCCAGGTCTCCCAAGTGGGTGCAGGGACCCAAGGACTCTGGCCATCCTCTGCTGCTTTCCCAGGTGCATTAGCAGGGAGCTGAATCAGAAGTGGAGCAGCTGGGACTGGAACTGGCACCCATATGGGATGCCAGTGCTACAGGCCAGGACTTTAACCTGCTGCACCACAGTGCCAGCCCCTCAATCTATTACTCCAGATTTCCATGGCTATTCTAGAGGCAGAGCCAAAACTTACTAGAGAAGAGGATGGCCAGACAGAGACGCTGAACTCTTTGATATTCTCTAGAGATGTGTCTGTGATATGGAATCTGAGGGGCCTGACAATTGCTCAACAGACTCAAGGCCTCCCACTCATTCTTGGCATGCCAAGGGCTTCTTGGACATGCCTTGGATCAAGTCCTTCGTGTCTTTTCATATCCTGCTTTAGGAAATATTGGCCTGTCCCGAGCTGGCCACTGGCAAAGGTTTTAGGTGTTCACATTTAATCTGACACAGCTTCTTGCTCCTTTGGATCCTGTCGTGTCCTAGCTATGTGACCCACTCTGAGAATCCTGGTACAAGGGGAATGCCATTTACCTTGAGCCTGTCCAAGGCTCCAGCATGCACAGGAACTCTGGCAGTGATGGAACCTCTTGGCTCAGGCTCAGCCCAAAGCCGTGCTAGCCAGAAAGCAACTCCCTTGTGCCTTGCAGGAACCTCCCACCCGAGGACCTCTCAGAGTACCCTGGGATGTCAGGAAAGCCAGCTCCATTCTCAAGAGTTTCATGAGAGCAAGAACGTGGACTGCTGGATTTTCCCAGTGAAACAGATCAAAACACATATCCTAAGGGCCCTGGTGTGCCTGGGAATTTCTGGATCTCTGAGCACCACTCTCTGGGTTGGTGCCAGGGTTCAGATCCTGATCCTAGATCAGGGGACAAGACACATCAGCCACAGGCCATAAACCCTGCAATAAAATATAGCCATTGAGAATCTCAGTGGGAGCATGCTGTCCCATGGATTCCAGCCAAAAACTCCAAGGAAGTTTGTTTGCCTATTTGCCAAACAGCTCAGAGGCAGCTGGGCCTTTCTTCAGGAGATGTGGCCCAGGATCACTGTTTACGTGTTCTTTATTTTTCCTTCAAAGAATCATTCTATATCTTGGACAGGAAAACTTACAGATAGAGAAGGGTCACCCATTCAGTGGTTCACTCCCCAGGTGGCCAAAACAGTCGTGGCTGTGCTAGGATGAAGCCAAGAATCAGAAGCTTCTTTTAAATACAGCACTTGGGAGCAGGGGACCAATATAACTGAGGACAGCACATCGTGGACTTTTGGTAGTTCTCACCCTGCCCATTGCACACCAAGTGACCTAGGAGATGTTATAGACTAAGGACCACTTCAGATGGAAAGGCAGGCAGTTTATCTACACATGCAGGCTTGACTAGACTTGTGTCTCAAGAGTCGAGACCTGATCCTCTGTCTCTCACTACTTTTATACCCTAAATTTAGCAAGGCAGTAACGAGGCAGTTTCGGGGAGCACAATGTTATGTTATCTTAGGCTCTCAGGGATTAACAAATCACAGCTGCAAAAGTAAGATAGTTTTAGGATATGAGAACAGTAAAGTATAACTTTAAGGCAAGTTTAGGAGGCACACACTATCTCGCTTAGGTCTGGGACTAGTGCTTTACAGCAGGTGGGGAACCAGTTTCTACAGTCAGTATTAGTTTGCTTAGACCCAACTGGCCCTTTGCTAGCAAGCTGAAGGGTGTCTGTAGCATTCGCTCACTGGCTCCTTTAAGGTCCTGCAGGAGAGGCTCTGTAACAGAGACACTGCCACTAGAACCTGGGACATTAGATGAGCAATTGGGTCAGACTCTACCATACTCATGCATTAGAAGCTCAATATACTCAAATCTTACTAGAAAACAGCCATGCTGGTTTGCTGGTGGAACAGCGGCCTCAGAATGTGCATTCAAAGCCCACGCTACTGCAAACAATACTGGAGTTGGTGCAAGCACCTTAACGAGTTCACAGGTTGCCTACACATGCCAAGATACTGACACAGCATTTTAAAACACTCCAGGGGACTGCATATGTGTGTTTTTTTAAAATTTGGCAAGGTGTGCCTCGTGATCACCGGTAGCTCTTCCAATACTTCTGGAGATTCTGCAGGGGTTTTGCAGGTTCATATCCTGCCCAGGAATGCCCAGTGAAAACTCAGCCTTTGCAAATATTACTGGGGAATGCGCATGAGCATATAGTGGGTCACAGGCTTCCCACACATATGCAGTGAGGATCCAAGCTTTTGAAAATATAACTAGGGGCTAGCACTGTGGTGTAGCAGGCAAAGCCACCGCCTGCAATGCCAGAATCCCATATGGGAGCCAATTTGAATCCTGGCTGCTCCACTTCTGATCCAGTTCTCTGTTGTGGCCTGGGAAAGCAATGGAAGATGGCCCAAATACTGGGCCCCTGCACCCATGTGGGAGACCTAGAAGAAGCTTCTGGCTCCTGGCTTAGGATTGGCCCAGCTCCAGCCATTGTGGCCACTTGGGGAGAGAACCATGGATGGAAGACTCTCTCTCTCTCTCTCTCTCTCTCTCTCTCTCTCTCTCTCTCTCTCTCTCCCCCTCTCTCTCTCTCTGTAACTGTGCCTTTCAAATAAATAAATCTTAAAAAAATAAAATAAAATATAACTGGTGATGACAGGTCACATTTGGTGTCTCAAAGTCAGCCCTAAATATACAGGGTTGAACTACAATATGCAAATTCATCTAGAGATCACTCTTGTCTGTTAGCTGGTACCTAGGTGGATCATGAAAGTGCATTCACCACCAGGTATTTGCAAATGCAACTTGGGATGGCTGCCCCTGCACATTAAGTGACTGTGCTAGCTTGTGCAAACACAACTGCAGAATACATAGGCCCTTTGTTTTGGTTCTAATCTGCCAGGAATTTACAGTGATGTCCTCTACTACAGTTGGGGATCACAAGTGCACAGTTGGTGATTCACAGGCTGCCCAGGCATGCTTAGTTATGGATCAATGCTTGGTAAATTCAACTGAGGACCATGCATGGGCATTTGGTTGAATTGAATACATACTGCCCGTGCATGCAAGATGACCCAGGAGACAGTGCCAATGGAACTTGGGATATTAGATGCACAATTGGGTCACCAAGTGTGCCATACTCATACAACAGAAGGCTCAGTGTATTCAAATCTTACTAGGGAACAGCCATGCCTGTTTGCCGGCCCAATGGAGACCTCAGAATGTGCATTTAAAGCTTAAGGTCTTTCAAACAATACTGGGGTCATTAACAGATTCACAGGCAAACTACGAAGGCCAAGGTACTGACACAGCATTTTAAAGCACACCCGGGGGCTGCACATGCATGTTTTTTGTGAAAGATGAGGAATGCCTAGGGACCTCTATAATTTTGCAAGTCCTACTGGGCCCCCACAGGGGTTTTTGTATGCTCACACCTTGCCCAGGAATGCCCAGTGAAAACCCAGCCTTTGTAAGTATTACTGGAGAATGCGCATGAACATTTGGTGGGTCACAGACTTCCCAGGCATGCACCATGAGAGAAGTATTGAAAATATAACTGGGCAGGCACTGTGGCTCACTAAGCTAATCCTCCACCTGCAGCGCCGGCACCCTGAGTTCTAGTCCCAGTTGGGGCGCCGGGTACTAGTCCTGGTTGCTTCTCTTCCAGTCCAGCTCTCTGCTGTGGCCCAGGAGGGCAGCAGAGGATGGCCCAAGTGCTTGGGTCCCTGCACCCGCATGGGAGACCGGGAGGAAGCACCAGGCTCCTGGCTTCAGATTGGCGCAGCGCCAGCTGTAGCAGCCATTAGGGGACTGAACCAACGGAAGGAAGACCTTTCTCTCTGTTTCTCTCTCACTGTCTATAATTCTCTCTCTGTCTCTCTCTCTCACTAACTCAGCCTGTCAAAAAAATAAAAAAAAAAAAAAAAGAAAAGAAAATATAACTGGGGATGGCAGATCACATTTGAGGTCTCAAAGTCAGCCATAAATGGTGGTCAGACCACAATATGCAAATTCATATAGAGAACACTCTCGCCAGTTAGCTGGCACCAAGCTGGACCATGAATGTGCATTCACCAAATTTGGTTGCAAATGCAACTTGAGACCATATATGGGCCTTTAGTCATTCACAGGCTGCACACCCACACTAAGTGACTGAAATCGGGACCTTCACTCAAAATTTATTTTAAGATTAATATTTTTGAGTGTTCTTGCCATATATTTAGATAAGAATTCTAACTATTGGCTGTTTCTAAATGAAACAAGCAGCAGGGTAAGTTTTTAGCATTTATTCAGTGTGAGACATACATAGGAAAGTGGAGGCTTTATTTGAGAGAGAAAGAAGTCTAAAAATGTAAGTTGGATCTCAAATAGACAGAGAGCAGGCCGGGAGCCACATGGAGCAAGCATACAATTAGATTCAGCCACAGGTAGGGTAGCACAGGCAGGCAAGCAGAGTGAGGGCAGCCAGAAGGCTGGGCACCTGGAGGCTCAGAACAACAAGGGAAAGGCCCACCATGCTCCAGGCCTTTTATTCACGTCCAAATGGGAGTGGTTACATAGTCTGATTGGCAGGTTGGCATACAGGAGGTCAAGAAGGGGCATGAGATCACAAAAGGGGGCAGGGTGAAAGCGTGGTCTCCAGGTCACAAATCTAATCAAATTAATCCTATCTGCCTGCCTATATTAACTGTGCTAGCTTTTGCAAACACAACCATGGAATACTTAGGTCTTTTTTTGTTCTTAGACTACCAGGCATACACAATGACCTGCTAAGCCTTTTCTACTACACCAGGGGACCACAGATGCACAGCTGGTGATTCATAGGCTGCCCACACATTCTCAGTTACCAATCAACTCTTTGTAAATACAATCAGGGAATGCTGATGGGCATTTGTGTTTTACACATTGCCACGCATGCAAGGAGGCCCAGGAGACAATGCTAATAGAATTGGGGATATCAAATGCTCAATTCGGTCATAAAGTCTGCCATATTGATGCAACAGAAGGTTCAATATATTCAAATCTTACTAGAGAACAGCCATGCTGGCTTACTGGCTGAACAGCGAGCAAAGAATGTGCATTAAAAGCCCAAGATATTTCCTACAAAACTGGGGTCAGCACAAGCCCATTAACAGATACACAGGCAACCCACACATGCCGAGACTGACACAGCATTTTAAAAGAACACGTGTGGATTGCCCATGCATGTGTTTTGTCAGAGTGGAAGGAATGCCTAGTGACTGCCTGCAGCTTTGCAAATACAACTGAAGACCACTCAGGGTTTTGCAGATTCACACCCTGCCCAGGAATGCCCAGTGATGACTCAGCCTTTGCAAAAATAACCGGACTGCGCATGAACATTTGGTGGTCATAGGCTTCCCACACGTGCCCAGAGAGGTCCAAGGATTTGAAAACACAACTGGTGATAGCAGACCATATTTGGGATCTCAAAGTCAGCCATAAATATACAGTGGTCAGACCATGATGTGCAAATGTAACCAGGGGGCACTCTATTCAGTTAGCTGGCTCCAAAGTAGCCTGAGAATGTGCATTCACCATCTCCCCAGCATTTGCAAATGCAACTTGGGACTGCAATGCACATTTAGTCATTCACAGAAAGTCATTCACAGATAGAGCTGTTTTGCCTCATTTTACTTCAAGGTGTAGAGTTCATGTCTCTAGTAGGGAAGTGTTGCTGCATTTAGTCTTTATGTTCAATAATGTTTAGACACTTAGGGCACGGTATGCAGTAAAACAAGCAGGAAAGAGTGTATTCCCTGAAGTAGTCTCAATGAATGGAGTTCATAATCAGGTTAGTACTCACAAATTCAGTGGGAACTTGAAGTACATGTGGTGTTAACACTATGTGCACTTTGTAAGCAATTTATTTCCAGTTTTTCAAGCATCATGTGGTATAATCCTATTAGAAGGAGATATTCCAAGATATTTCAGGAAAAATGTCCCAGAACATGCTTTCTACTTTCTTACATATTCACTGATTACTTTAGATATGATTCCTTGAGAACACAGGGAAATCTTTTTATTTATTTATTTGTTTGAGAGGTAAAGTTATAGCAGTTAGAGGGAGAGACAGAGAGAAAGTTCTTCCATTTGCTGGATGGCTACAATGGCCAGAGCTGAGCCAATCTGAAGCCAGGAGCCAGGAGTCAGGAGCTTCTTCCGGGTCTCCAACATAGATAGCTACAGGGGCCCAAGGACTTAGGCTATCTCCTACTTCTTTCCCAGGCCATAGCAGAGAGCTGGATCAGAAGAGAAGCAGTCAGGACTAGAACCAGCACCCATATGGGATGCCAGTGCCACAGACAGAGACTTAGCCCACTGCCACAGCACCAGTCCCTCTAGGGAAATTATCTTCAGATTCAATGTGTTTAGAATGGTAAACATGCCTAAAGCCTCAAACATCATGTAGATGAATTATAATGCAGATGAATCATAGTAGAAAGATCTGTTGCACTTTAAATTATCTCAAGGAATAAACTTCTCTTTTGGAGTATAGCTGTTACTTCCAGTTTAACCTTTAAGTTTACAAACATGATTTCAAAAATTTGATGTAACTTAAACAGAGTGATTTTCCTGATGGTCTCCTAATGAGTGGAGTTGATACCCAGTTCAATACGAGATTACCACATTAGGATTCCATGAGAACCTAAACGTAAATCTTTATTAATACTGAAAGGTTTTGATATTCAATGTATTTCCAATGTTTCAAATATTGCTTTAAACAATCTTGCTATAAAGCTCTCATTGGCCTGAAGTGATTTCAAGAAGTTGTTAACTCCTAAAATGGACCATGTTTTATATGCTCACTTGTTGTTTTGGGCCCACAGCCTGTAATACATACAAAACTGACAAGACAAGAGATTTGAATGTTACTGTAAAGTAAGGTTTATGAGAGTATATGAATATACCATCTGTATTAACACTATTGAGCTTAGTAAGCAGTGAATTTCCAATGCTTTGTAATCATTAGAGGCATTGTGCCAGAAGCCATTTTCTGGAATTCAATTAGTTTCTAAGAATAAACTTTCTGTGATGTTTTCTCTGTGCATTTACTGATTGATTTACATACACAGGTCTTAAAATGAAATAACTTCAAAAGCACAAGAACATAGGCAAAAGGAATGATACTGAAAATTATTTATTGTTTGATGTTGTCTTAAGAAAAGGAGTTTGTATCCAGTTTAGCACTTGTTTTCATTCATTATTCAAAATAATGAAAGAATCCCTGATTTTAGCTCTTTATTTTTTTTTGGCATAGCAATCGTTTTGATTTCTAGCATAAGAACACACTGTGTGTTAGAAATAATCAAAGGAGATGTTAAGCATGATGATTGGCAAACAAAATGATTAACATTAAATAAGGACAGGCATAAAACCTCTTGGAAAATTTTCCTGGAAAAATTAAATGGATTCTCTGCTATAATTACAGTGTCCTTAAAAATGCAATTCCAATGCATCTAACACAGAGAGTGACGCACTCTTGGCTGGCAGAGCTGCCAAGGCTCTTCATAAGCTGACTTCCGCTGAAGCCCTGGCTTTCCACATCGAAAGCCAATGAAGTGGACTGGTCTTTTGTGTCTCTTTGATGGCAGATCACTGAGTATAGCAGCCATTAATTTGCCTGACACCTATCTTTACATTGCTTCTGCAACCTAGCTTCCTCTTCCTCCTGGTTTTTGTTAACACAGACCAGAGGAAACCTTTAAGAGAATGCAAGTCAAGGGGGTGCTCCATCCCTAAGCTTTGGTGGCCTTTACAAGAAATCCATACTCACAGGCAAGATCTAATAATGTTTTTCTTTGAGGTAGACAATACCCATGAGGAAAGCTATGTCAAAAATGATGACCACTTTCTTTATTAAATTTTAATTCATTAGTAAAACTAACCCTTTAGTTGAAAAAAAAATGGGAGGTTTTGCCTGTTTACTGTGCCCATGGCAAAGTAAATCTAGCTGTGGCATCATTTTAGCTATGCTAGTATTACAAAAAAATGCTAGCCATCCCTTTTATAAGGTTTAAAGATCAAATTGTACATTCTAGAGAGTTCTTTAGAATAGAATTATCTTCCCATCTTTAAGAGAATAAAGAAATGAGGGAACAAGTTAGACTTCCCAGATCATTTACTGACAATAACAATATCAAGTGAAAACTAGCAAACAATTTTAACTATTAAGTAACAACTTATAAAAATATTTACCAGAAGGTCCAATGTCTTCTATAAATTTTGAAGCAAGAGTGCACATATTTGGAAACATTGGTTAAATATCTAACACAAGTGTAACTTGTTTGACCAGCAAACCCAAGTGCAAGCATGTCAACAAATTTATAACATCTGATACAGAAATTTAGGTCACACAGACCAAAAAGATATATTTGATTAACTTAGCAGTTTGAATTTATGGGCAATATTTTATCTATAAGTCCATTAAGACAGGACTATTAATAAATTTTTCCATGTAGACATACAATATGGACACACATGTAACAACATACAAGATAGAACAATACAGCAGCTTCAGTAACAGTTTTCTAAAATTTCTAGCTATTTTTTTTATTATTACCATCAACCAATTAGAATTACTTTCTGCTCTTAGTAATCTGAGTTAGCTATACTTTTTCTAAGTTGGAACTTGTAGTACATTATTGGTTTTATCTGCTTACAGACTGTCCCAAGAGTATTGGATTTTAATAGAGGTCAGGAAAAAGAGGTCCTTTAGAACCTAAAAGGACACATTTAAACACAGACCAACAATGTTTTAACTTCATGAGCAGTAAATCTGATTTTTAAGGTTTGAAAAATACAAAACTGTGGATGACAAAGGCTTTAAATAGCTGTGTTTAAAGTTACAAACGCATTAACCAACAAAAACAGGCACTTGCTTATTCCATGTAGTATTTTTGAAAGCACCTGTAGGATTTTGTCATGTCAGATAGCAACAAAAGGTCATTAGACCTCTTAACTTTTGGACATTTGTATCAGTAGAATTTTATATTACCATAACAAAATTCAGCACCACTTCAGAATGTTTAATATAACAGATAGAACTTTTAATATAATCCAAATAGCCATATTACTTGATATCGCTATGAGATGAAAGATATATCCTTTGATATTTCTAGGGGCCCAACTAGAAATATCAAAGTCCCAAGAATTTGGAGCTTTGATTTTTCTGTTGTTGTTTTTAAATGCCTGTCAAGGATGCCAAGAAAGCTTAAAATATCTGGTTTAAATAGGTTCCCTTACATCATAACATAATGTAGACCAAATTTGATCATTGATACAAAATGATTACTCAAATGCTTTAAAATAAGCACAAATTTAAACAACCCATAGCTCTTAATAAAAAACTTAGCTATTTTTAAACAATTAGAACGTAATAGAGGGCAAGATGGCGGAATAGGAAGGGAGCACACCGATAGACCGGGGAGAGACAGTTTAATAAAAGTGGAGATACTGCAGGTTCAAGGAAGAGTAGGGGAAGAAACAGCAGAGGAAACTCTTCCAGAACTAGTGATTCACAGTGGACCTTTGAGGAGAGCGTGGGAGCCCGCAGTTCGGGACACCAGCGGCAGACTCAACACACCAGCGCTGGAACACCAGGTGAGACAAACCTCAATAGCCCGAGACACCAGCAGGGAAGGGGAAAGAGGAGACTAGAGCGAACAAGGCTTGAAACCCTGTGGGGAAAAGTTCACCAGGCTAACTAGAAGAAAGAGAGGAAGAAAAAGGTAACCGATACGGACACGGGTTTCTCTCTCTCCGCCCACCTCTCAAAGGCGAGCAAGACAAAGAGCAGGCGCCATTTTGGACATACGTCATTAGCAGGGCGACCTCAGGTCTGCACCGGCCCTGAGCCTAGCAGAAAAACCTGACTCTGGGCATGGGGGTGAAATAACAGGAGATTAGAACCTAATGAATGTGTGGTGCTAATGAACTGAGACTGTGAAAAAAGAGACTGTGGGGGAGAGAACTCACGGAATTCACCACGTGAGTACTCTCCAGAGACGCTACAGTTTGGTAGCCCAGTGAAGGCTGCAGAGATTCCCTCTGTGGTCCTTGGGAAAAAGCTTCCGATCTCTGGCTCCTGTGGGTATATCATTTGCCTGCTAACCACCCCCAATTCCATTCAGCTGTGTGGAATTACTTCCCTTTTGAATCAACAATAAAGAAAGAAACAGAGAGAGATTTACCACACCTAACCTGGGAGTGTCACCTTTGGCACACCCTCAACCCTGAGGAACCAAACAGAGCTATCAGGCCACACCCATCTCAAGCCTCTAAGGCTCCATTGAAAGCAGACAGTCCACTTACCTAGAGTCATAGTATAACAAGAAAAAAACACCACAGTGAAGAAACCAATATGCCAAACAACAAACGCAAAAACCATGGTAACAAGAACAAGGAAGACACTATGACACCCCCAAATGAAAAAGACACCCCAATTCAAGATTACGAAGATGATGAGATAGAAGAAATGCAAGAAGCAGATCTCAAAAAATTGATAAGAACACTAAGAAGTACTCAAAAACAAATTCTTGAACTACAGAAATCCTTAATGGACAAGGTAGAAAATCTCTCTCGTGAAAATGAAATATTAAGGAGGAATCAAGCTGAAATGAAACAACTAGTAGAACATGAAACTGTGATAGTGACAAGAAATCATAATGAAGTGAAGAATTCAATAGATCAAATGAAAAACACATTAGAGAGCCTTACAAACAGAATGGGTGAGGCAGAAGAGAGAATATCGGACTTAGAAGACAGAGCACAGGAAACTATACAGTCAAACCAAAGAAAAGAAGAGGAAATTAGAAATCTAAAAAATATTGTTGGGAATCTACAGGATACTATTAACAAACCCAACATTCGAGTTCTAGGAGTTCCCGAAGGCATGGAGAGGGAGAAAGGATTAGAAGGCCTTTTTAGTGAGATAATAGCAGAAAATTTCCCAGTTTTGGAGAAGGACAGAGACATCCTAGTACAGGAAGCTCATAGAACCCCCAATAAACATGACCAAAAGAGATCCTCATCACGACACATTGTAATTAAACTCACCACAGTGAAACAGAAAGAAAAGATCCTAAAATGTGCAAAAGAGAAACGTCAGATTACTCTCAGAGGATCTCCAATTAGACTCACGGCAGACTTCTCATCAGAAACCCTACAAGCTAGAAGGGAATGGCGAGACATAGCCCAGGTACTAAGAGAGAAAAAATGCCAGCCCAGAATATTATATCCTGCCAAGCTCTCATTTATGAATGAAGGTGAAATAAAGACCTTTCACTGCAAAAAGAAATTGAATGAATTTGTTGCCACTCGTCCAGCCCTGCAAAAGATGCTTAAAGATGTGTTACACACAGAAACACAGAAACACGGCCATCAACATGAGAGTAGGTAAACGAAGGGAACCTCACAGCAAAAGATCACTGGGAATTCAAAGCATACATTTGGATAAAGAAATTATGGGACATGTACTCTATAGAATACTATACAGCAGTCAAAAACAATGAAATCCGGTCATTTGCAACACGATGGAGGAATCTGGAAAACATCATTCTGAGTGAATTAAGCCAGTCCCAAAGGGACAAATATCATATGTTCTCCCTGATCGGTTACAACTAATTGAGCACCAAAGGGGAAACCTATTGAAGTGAAATGGACACTATGAGAAACAGTAACTTGATCAGCTCTTGTGCTGACTGTTGTTGTACAATGTAATACAATGTAATACTTTATCCATTTTAGGAATTTTTTATTCTAGTACTATTAACACCAAGATTTTTTTTTCCACTTTGACTATGACCCTGTCGGAATAAGATCGAAGTCGGCGAACCCTAAAGGCTTCCATAGCCTCGGCAACTCATGACTAGAGCCTAGAGAGATAACTGACGCCATAAACAAGAGAGTCAAATTGTTAAATCAACTTCAGGAGTCACTGTGTACTTACGTCTCATGTGGGATCTGTCCTTAATGTGTTGTCCAAGGTGAAGTAATGCTATAACTAGTACTGAAACAGTATTTTTACACTTTGTGTTTCTGTGTGGGTGCAAACTGATGAAATCTTTACTTAGTATATACTGAATCAATCTTCTGTATATAAATATAATTAAAAATGAAAAAAATCTTGGTGTTAAATTGGAAATTGCATAGAAAATTAATCAATTTAAAAAAATATATCATGTAGAATCTCTGTCCTTAATGTGCTATACATTGTGAATTAATACTATAACTAGTACTCCAACAGTATTTTTCACTTTGTGTTGCTATGTGAGGGCAAACTGTTGAAATCTTTACTTAATATATACTAAACTGACCTTCTGTATATAAAGATAATTGAAAATGATTCTTGATGTGAACGGAAGGGGAGAGGGAGTGGGAAAGGGGAGGGTTGCGGGTGGGAGGGAAGTTATGGGGGGAAGCTATTGTGATCTATAAGCTGTATTTTGGAAATTTATATTCTTTAAATAAAAGCATTATAAAAAAAAGAAAGAAAAAAAAGAACGTAATAGAGACAATAAGAGAACATAATAAATAACTTCAACAGAACATAAAATCTGCCTTTAGTCATCCCAAGAATTGTAAATAAAACTTAAATTAGTTAGCACATGGAATTATCCTATAACTTAGAACAATTTTAACAGAATCAGAACTAGGGAAGAGAAAATAGCCTCCTGGAGCTGGTTAGAGAGCTGATAGAGAGTCACCAATTAAATAAAACTATTAAAAGGAGATGCTGCAGTTTTTTAAACAGATTTTAACACTATTCAGAATATTTACTAACATAAATGCATTGCAAAACCCTCATTGCTTTAACAGAGGATCAGATTCTAATTCTATGCCAAAGAAAAATATATTAATAGCTTTTGTATCCAAAAATTTCTTTCTTTCATAACCTGTGACTTCCACACACCTTCTTCAACTTACTTGAAACATCCTATCATTTCCATTCCAGTCTAGAGTAAACTAGCCATCAGGATAATGTACTTCTTACAAACCATGTCCCTTTTTTAATTAAAAAAAAACCTCTTTCCTTCTTAACTTTCCTTACCAAGAACACATTTTTATACTTCTGACCTTTTCCATCTGCTGATTTCCTTGACTTATATTTTGAAATAACCCTTTAGAAGTCTCCAGACTAAGACAACATTTTCTAAATAAGATAACACATCGAATTTTCAGCTTAGTTACTTCCAAGTGGTGTTGAACTACTTTCATATGGACAATTTATGAAAACATGTGCTAAGATTACATAAGTTTATATTTAGCGATTACACCTATATGACTAAAATGCTGATATTATATCATACTTCTATATGAATTAAGGTCAAAGTTACATTTATATCATATGTATAAACCAGTGACATTAAACCAGAGATTTTAAAATTTACCTTGGATCGCGTAGTGGGTAAAGCCACATCCTGCAGTGGTGCCAGTTCTAGTCCTGGCTGCTCCACTTCTGATCAAGCTCTCTGCTATGACCTGAGAAAGCAGTAGAAGATAACCCAAGTCCTTGGGCCCCTGCACCCACATGGGAGACCCAGAAGAAGCTCCTGGCTTTGGATCAGCATTACTCCGGCCATTGCAAACACTTGGGGAGTGAGCCAGCAGATGGAAGCCCTCTCTGTCTCTCTCTCTCTCTCTCCCTGCCTCTCCTTCTCTCTGTATAACTCTGACTTTCAAATAAATAAATAAATAAATAAATAAATCTTTAAAAAAATTTACCTTAGGAGGGGCTCTAAAAGGCATTGATTATCCATTACTATCAGAAACCTGTTAAACCAAGTTGTAAAACAAGTTTGGCAAGTTACAAAGCAATATTTTAAAGGCAATGATCTTCCTAGATTCAAAAGAGAGAAATCATTTTAAACTTGGTATTCAGTTACAATTGAATCAAGTTTTACTTACCAAAGACATCATTTTAGATTCTAACTGAACTTCAATCTAATTTTCCTTTTACCCAAAGAAAAAATTACCTTGGGCCACTGATGCCTAGTCAGCAGTCAGCTACTTGGGACTGCCTCTGAAACAAATGGTTTAGCAGCTGTGAGACGGGTCTCAAGGGTTACTGTAGGCTAGGGACCCATGTGCCAGAAACAAGAAGTACATTGAAGATTGCTCATCATTTAGGTTTTAATGGGAGAGGGCATCCACCAGAGCAGGTAGGCACCACTACAGAGATTTCTAAGGAGAATCTGATAGGTGGCAGAAGAGAGCAATTACTACAAGGAGGCTCCTGTAAGAGCCCATGAAGGGGCAGGGTAGAGAGAAAAAAACCGGAGGCCCTGCAAATGTTATAGGCAGGCATATAGGATAGAATTGATCATGCCCTGTGTGACCTTATGCCCCTACCTGGCCACATCTGTGTGTCCACCAGCCAATCAGGTTAATAAACTACTTTCCTCTGGAAGTGGATTAAAGGTCTGGGACACGGTGGGCCCAGCCCTTTTTTTTTTTTTTTTTTTTTTTGCCTTTTGCCATTGTGGGCCCATGCTGCCCTGAGCCTCCAGGGCGTGTGGCCTTCGGGCCACCCACCCCATGCTTCTTGGCCTGCATGCTCCTCTATGTGGCTGGCTCCTGGTACTCAGTATGAATCCAGGTTTCTCTTTCTCTTAGATAGGGCTCTCACTCTCTTATGCATTTCTCCCACTGAATAAAAATGTTAAAACTTATCATGCTACCTTGTTCATTTATGCCAGTATTCAGAATTCTTCTCTGAATATTAGACAAGAACCCACACAGGCTTATTAACATTGGGAATTTATTAATAAGCACACAGTGATATCATATGGCTCCCCATATTCCAATATCACAAAGAGATAATAACCTTATACTCCAAAACCAAAAGCCAATAGTTGACGTGTCTAATAGTTAGCCTGTCAGTCAAACCAGTCTCAGGAATGAGGAGTCAGGTTGGAAGGTGTCCAAGAAGTCATTTTGTAGGTTAATCCATATGTATTTAGTAGTATCTGGAGAATTGGACCTAGATTCTTGCCTAGAAACTCCCAGGCAAAATTAAAACAATGAAGGCAATTGTCATCTGATTAAAAAAAAAAACTCCACTGGGATTAAAATCAACAGTCATAGGCAATAACAGAAGAACCCTGGTGGCTCACTGAATAGACCCAAGGACTCTGTGACACTCTGGAAAAGAATGTAATGCATATCAGAGCACATGCAGGGTGATAGAGGCAAGAGGTCTGTTAGGAGATGGAGTTCTGAGACAGGGAGTGAGACTAAAGCGGCTGACACTTTTTACAACTCACTTAAGCTAACTTCTCCATTCTCCAGCTTGTAAACAGGCCAAGAGTAGTGGTGCAGAAAATGATACGGCATTTTTCTATAAGCTCAAGAGCCAAATAAATAAATTAAATGGTTTACCTCCTGTCTAGAATGAGAGCATAAAAACAGAAGGGTACTTCAGGTCTTATAGCTCCTGAATTTGAGACATCTCAAAACTGTCTCACTGCCTATGATGTCCAGACATGCACTGAAGTCCACAGGGAAGGGAAGAAGGTAAGGGTGGGGTTAGCACATATATCACCCACTCTTACTCAGCCTTCCACGCCTGTAGCCTAGGGTATATATCTGTCAGAATAGCACATGCAAGGAGTGATCAGTTCCCTTACTGGTGGTGTGCTAGACTGGGCCTCTGCCTGGTCAAATATATACTGTAGCTTTCTTCTTATACATAAGGAAAAATAGTTGTTCTATGCCTCTCCTTGAGTCTTGTCTAATAGGCCTAATTTTGACAATGAGTTTTCATGGTGAGAGCCTTAACAGAGGTGTTTGTAAGCTAGAGTGCCAGCCCTGACTACCACCTACATTGGTGATTACACAGGTGAAGTCACAAAGAAGCAGAGTGAAAATAAGTCTCCCCAGTAAAACTCCTCTGAGGTAGCTGACAGTGGGGACCCAAAGAGCAGACTGAAGAAGGAAGGTGGGGGATAGCAAAGACATGCTGAGAGTTGTCTATGCCACGTGGGGATTGCATCTAATGGGAGTCTAGATCGAGAGACTGCCTGTCTGCAAACGAGATGGTTAGACTTTAACCCAGAACTAACAAATGAAATATCTAGGAGATACGCACTAATAAGACCAGGAAATCGAGTTTGTAGAAAATGTGGAGACTTGATGAAATATAGGAAGCACTTAGAGGAGCAGAGAGAGAGAGAGAAAGAGAGGTGGAGATCTTGTCAAGATCTGGGGTAAAGGAAAACCCACTGAGGCATGGAGCCCAGAGCCCATGGCCTCACTCCAGGCTGTGCCCAATCTCACCAACAGATTAATCTACAGGAAAGAAGAACAGAATGCAGTTTTCAGCTGACACCCTAACAGGCCACTGGGATCTGATGTCCAGTCAGGGAGTCCTTGAAAAACGCCAGAGAGTGGCCCTGGCTTAAATTTCAAGGTTACTCCAAACCTTTCTCCCAGTCCCGTGTGTTGGGCTGATCCCCACAAAAGGAAGCTGAGTTGAGCCTAGACCAACATTCCCAGAGCTGAGACGAGAAGCAAGAGTGGAGCCTCTGGCTTACAGCTCCTGAGGACTCCAAAAGGGCAGGGGACTGGCTCCCTGCTGGAAACTGCATTTCTGGGCCCAACACAATTCCAGCAATCAGCCTGGTGCCCAGCCATGAGACCTTCTGTAAACACTGGAGCATAGCCCCAGCGAGAATCCATCAGTTGTCACAGGCCTTCTTCCAGTCTCATGCAAAGGGCTGATCCATGCAAGGGGTGGGGAGGTGTTAGGATAGAGTCCCAGCTCCAGGGGATTGATCTGGCCTTAATCAGCAAGCCTTGACTGAGTCTTAAAACTGGCAGCCATGCTAATCACTTTTAACTGGCTGACAGGGACCTGGTGTTTTAGGGAAAATGAGAGTTACTATGAGGGAGAGAAACACTCTCTGAGAAAAATGACAGCTGTCTGCATGCTTACTGATCTGACAGGATGATCCAACAATGGATCTACATCACATAGAAGTTGCAATCTGAGTCATGGCACCAAAATGTTATAGGGAAATAGTGGCAGAGAAATTATTGTAACCTCAGTCCTTTGTTTCACAAGGAAGAATTTCCAAGCGGACAGCAAAGAGATTTAAAAGTATTTATTAGAATCAAAGGCCTCCAGCCAGGGCAGCATGAAGGGGGTCTTCCAAAAGAGGAAAACATGACCCCGAATTTCTTTATCCAGTCTTCACTTGACAGGCATTTAGACGATTCCATGTCTTAGCGATTGTGAACTGAGATGAAATAAGCAGAGGGGGTACAGATAACTCTTTCATTTGCTGATTTCATTTCCTTTGGGTAAATTTCCAGGAGTGGGATGGCTGGGTCATTTGTAGGTCTATATTCAGATTTCTGAGATATCTCCAAACTGATTTCCATAGTGGTTTTACCAGTTTACATTCCCACCAACAGTAGATTGGGTGCTTTTTTCCCCAACATTCTTCCCAGCATTTGTTGTTTGTTGATTTTTGTATGACAGCCATTCTAACTGAGGTGAAGTGAAACCTCATTGTGGTTTTAATTTGTATTTCCCTGATGGCTAGTGATCCTGAGCATTTTTTCATGTGTCTGCTGGCCATTTGGATTTCCTCTTTTGAAAAATGTCTATGATCTGATACTATCAAATTACTAGAGAACATTGGGGAAACCCTGCAAGACACCAACACAGGCAAAGCGTTCTTGGAAAAGACCCCAGAGGCACAGGAAATTGCAGCCATAATCAACAAATGAGATTACATCAAATTGAGAAGCTTTTATACTGCAGAAGAAATACCCAGGAAAATAAAGAGGCAACCAACAGAATGGAAGATATTATTTTCAATCAATGCAACTGATAAAGGATTAATAACCAGAATATATAAAGAGATCGAGAAATTACAGAACAAACAACCCAGGTAAGATATGGGCTAAGGACTTAAACCTTAACCTTAATTCTAATTGTGGTCAAAAGCCAAGTCCTGAAACTACCATAATCTTTACCATACTCTGAATGCTAGCACTAACCCTAAATACAACATTACTCTTAACTCTAATCATAGCACTAAATATCACCATGGACCTAGTGAAGAAATTAACTCTAGGTCACATCTAACATCTAACAATGGGTCTAGCCAAACTCAAGTCCGAGCCCTAATACAAACCCTTAGTTCTTTTTTTTTTTATATATAAAGCTTTTATTTAAAGAATATAAATTTCCAAAGAACAGCTTATGGATCACAATGGCTCCCCCCCCCCACAACTTCTCTCCCTCCCCCTACCCTCCCCTTTCCCGCTCCCTCTCCCCTTCTGTTCACATCAAGATTCATTTTCAATTCTCTTTATACACAGAAGATCAATTTAGTACATATTACGTAAAGATTTCAACGGTTTGCCCTCGCATAGAGATACAAAATGATAATACTGTTGGAGTGCTAGTTATAGTATTAATTCACAATGTACAGCACATTAAGGACAGAGATCCTACATGATTTTTTTTTAAAAAATTGATTAATTGTCTATGCAATTTCCAGTTTAACACCAAGATTTTTTAATCATTTGCAATTATCTTTATATAAAGAAGATCGATTCAATAAATACTATGTAAAGATTTCATCAGTTTGCACCCACTCAGAAACACAAAGTGTAAAAATACTGTTTCAGTACTAGTAATAGCATTATTTCACATTGGATAACACATGAAGGACAGATCCCTCATGAGACGTAAGTACACAGTGACTCCTGATGTTGATTTAACAATTTGACACTCTTGTTTATGGCGTCAGTAATCTCCCTAGGCTCTGGTCATGAGTTGCCGAGGCTATGGAAGCCTTTAGGGTTCGCCGACTTCGATCTTATTCCGACAGCAAACCCTTAGTTCTAACTTAGCCCTAACCCTAGTGTGTGCCCTAGCCCAAGTACTAGACCTAACCCTAACACTAGCCCTAATCTGAACTCTTGAATTAGCCCCAGCCCTATCCCTAGCTCTAAAGCAAACAGTAGATCTAAACCTAGCTGTCTCCCTAAGCATAAACTTAATCCTAAATTAGCCCTAGCCCTAGACCTGACTCTAATACTTGCCCTAACCTTTATGATAGCTGTAGCTTTAACACTAGCTCTAACCATACACTAGCTCTATTCCTAGCCCTAACTATAGCTCTAGCCCTAAAGCTAGCCCTAGCTTTAGCCCTAGAGTTAACCCTAAACCTAACCCTAAATCTTGCACTAGTGCTGGCCTTAATTATATCCATAATCCTAAACCTAGAACTTTCTCTAGCTCAAACATTATCCACAGCACTATTTCTAGCCCTAACACTACTCTAGACATAGTGCTAGAGCTAAAACTAGCTATAGTCCTAGCTCTAATCTTAGCTCTAGGCCAAACCCTAATCCTCTACCAATCCCTAACCCTAAACCTAAACCAAACCTTAACTCAACCTTAGTCCTGGCCCTAGCATTAAAACTAAACTAAAATTAAACTAGCCCTATACCTACCCTAGCCTGAACCCTCACCCTCTCCCTAACACCAACCCTGGTTCTAGCCCTAGCAATAGACCTATTTCTAACCAGAGCCTAGCCCTAATCCTAAACCTAGCCTGAGACCTAATCCTATCCCTAATCCTAAACTTATCCCTATCCCTAACCTTAGACTTTACCCTAGTCCTATTCCTCACCCTAGTATTTGTGTCCTGAACCTAATCCTAGGACTCACAGTAACCCCAAAACTAACCCAGAGCTAGCCTTAATCATAGCCCTAAACCTAAAATTAGCCCTTAGCCTAGCATGAATATTTTCCCTAGCCTCAACCCTAACTGTAACAATAACCTTAGCCTTTGCTCTACCCAAGCCCTAACCCTAACTCTAGTCTTTGCCTTAACCCTAGCCAGAGCATTAACCGTAACCCTAAACCTAGAACTAGCAATAACCCTACTCAAAACTTAACCTAATAATAGCTTTACTCTTAGCTCTAGCCTTAGCCCTAGTCCTAGCCATAGTCCTATTTCAACTCTAGCCCTAGACCTAGCCCTAACCCACCCTAATCCTAAATCTAATCCTCAGCTTAGCAATAGCCTTAGCCCTAAACCTACCTCCCTGCTAGAATTATACTTAGCCCCAGATCTAATCTTATACAAAGACCTAACCCTTACCTGAACACTAAACTAAACCCTAACCCTAACCATAAGACCATAAGACCCAGCCCTAGTACTAATACTCACCCTAAACCTAATTCTAGTCCTATTCTTAACCTTACCTCTAGCCCTAATCTTAGCCCTAGACTTAGCCCTAGCACCTAGCCCTGACAGAATCCTCACTTTAATGCAAACCCTAGTCTAAACATAAATCCAACTCTATTTCTGTCCTTAATCATAGCCCTAACCCTAACACTAACCATACCCTTTGCCATCTCCCTGGCCTAGGTCTAGGTGTAGCCCTAGCCCCAGCCCTGACCCTAACATAATGCTAATCCTAGTTCTAGCTTTAGTCATTTTAAAACTTTTTTTAAAGATTTACGTTATTTGGCTGGTGCTGTGGCTCAATAGGCTAATCCTCTGCCTGCAGTGCTGGCACACTGTGTTCTAGTCCCGGTCAGGGTGCCAGATTCTGTCCCGGTTGCTCCTTTTCCAGTCCAGCTGTCTGCTGTAGCCCGGGAGTGCAGTTGAGGATGGCCCAAGTCCTTGGTTCCTGCACCTGCATGGGGGACCAGGAGAAGCACCTGGCTCCTGGCTTCAGTTTAGCATGGTGTGCTGGCCGCAGCGCATCGGCTGCAGTAGCCATTGTGGGGTGAACCAACGGAAAAGGAAGCCCTTTCTCTCTGTCTCTCTCTCTCACTGTCTACTCTGCCTGTCATTTATTTGAAAGAGTTACAGAGTGAGAGATGGAGAAACAGAGAAAGGTCTTCCATCTGCTGGTTCACTCACCAAATGGCTGCAACAGCCAGGGCTGGGCCAGGCCAAAGCTAAGAACCAGGAACTTATTCCAGGTTTCTCACATGGTTGCAAGGACCCAAGCACTAGGGCCATCTACCTCTGCTTCCACAGTAACATTAGCAGGGAGCTATATCAGAAGTGCATCATCTGGGACCCAAACTGGTACCCATATTGGATGATGATGTTGCAGACAGCAGCTTGACCCACACAACACCAGCCACTAGCCCTAGTCTTAAATCTAACCTTTTATCTAGCCCTGTCTCTAGACCAGACCTAGCCCTAAACTTAGTCCTAACCCTAGCACTAGCCCTAATGAGAGCCCTACCCCTAACCTTAACCCTGGCTCTAGCCCTAGACCTAACCCAACTATAACACTAATCATACAACTAGCCCAGTCCAAATCCTAGCTCTTACCCTAAACTTAACCCCAGCCCTAGCCCTAGCCCTAGTCTTAGCCCAAACCCTAACCATAACCCTAGCATAGACCTCACTCTAGCCTTAGTACTAACCCTAACCATAAATCTAGATATAATCCTAAATCTAAACCTAACAATAACTCTAGCTCTAGCCCTACCATATATCTTGCCTTAGCCTTAACCCTAGCTCTAGGCTTTTCTGTATCTCTAGCTCTAATGCTAAACCTAACCCTAATGTTCATACTAACTCTAGCTCCAGCTGTAACCTAGCCTTAGCCCTAGCCTAGCCATAGCCCTAGACATAGCCATAATAGCTGTGCCCTCACTATAAACCTAACCCTTCACCTAGCCCTAATGCAAAACATAACCCTAATCCTAAACCTAATCCTAGCCCTAAACATCATCCAAGTCCTTACTAAGACCTAGCCTTAGCTATGGCCTTAACTTTAACAATAAACATAGCCTTAGACCTAATCCTAGCCCTCCTCCTAATCTTAACCATAGATTTAACCCTAATATTAACCCTAATCCTAGAATCCTTGCCTTAACCTAAATTTAGACATTCTACTAACTCTAATCCTAACACTGAACTGACCCTAAATATAATTTGAAGTATAACCCCTAACTTTTCCTAGCCCTAACCCTAGCATGAGCCCTCACCCAAGCCCTAGTCCTAACCCTAAGCCATGCCCTAGCCCTAACACTAGTGCTAACCTTAACTCTAAGCTTAACCTAGACCAGCAAGAGCCCTCACCCTAGCCCTAGCCTTAACCCCAAGTGTAAAGCTTGCCCTAGCCATAGCCCTTATTCTAGCACTAAGCATAAGCATAACCCTAAACCTAGCCCTCAATGATGTTGCCTCACTGTAACCATAGAAATAGCCATAGCTCAAAGTCAGCCCTCGTCCTTACCTTAGACCTAAACCTAACCTTAACCCAAAATCTAACCCTAACTCTCTCCTCAACCCTTGCCCTAACACTAAATGTTGCCCAAGAACTAACCCTTACCCCAATCTTTAGATCTAATACCTAGCCCTACTTCTCTCCCTAACCCTCTCCCTAATCCTAATGCTAACACTAACACTAGCCCAAGGCTTCACCCAACACCTATCCCTAAGCCTAGCACTAGGCCTAATCTAAACTCTGAACCTAGCCCTAACCCTAACAGCAGCCATAGCCCTAGCTGTAGGCCTAACCCTAGCCATAGTCCTAACCCTAATCCTTAACCTAACCTTAGCTGTAGTCCAAGACCTAGCCTTAAAACTATTCCTATTACTAGCCCAACCCAATCTTAACCCTAGCCATAAACATAGCCCTAGCCATTTAACTTAAACTTAACATTGGATCTAGCCTATGCCCAAACCAAAACCTAACCCTAGCCCTGGCCCTAGTACTAACCCTAGTCTCAGCCCTAACTGTAGCCTTAGCCCTAACTCTAGCCCTAACCGGAACCTTATCTTTAGGCAGAGCCTTAACTCTAGCCCTGAATCTAATCCTAACGATAACTATAACCCTAAACCTGATCACAGCTCTAGGCCTAGCCTAGCCCTAGTTCTTTCCCTGTCCCTAGCAGTAGCACTAACCCTAGTGCTACAATAACCCTAACCTGGACTGTAACCCTAAACCATGACTTATAACTAGCTCTAGTCCTAAAGCTAGCCCTCAACATAAACCTAACCATAGGGCTAACACTAACTGAAATCCTAACTAGAGCCCTAAGCCTAGACCTAACTTAAAACCTAAACCTAGCCATCACTCTAATACTAGCCCTATCTCTAGCTAACCTCTAGCCACAACCTTAGACCTAGCTCTAAACTTAGCCCTTGCCCTAATAATAACCCTAAACTTACACCTAACCCCAACAGTAGCCCTAACCATAACACTAACCTGAGTCGTAAACCTAGCCTTCACCCTCAACCTAACCCTAGCACTTACCCTAGCTTAACCCTAACTCTAACCCTACACCTTTACTTATTCATAGTCCTATCCATAGCCATAACAATAACCACAGACCTAGCCTAAGTTCTAGGCGTAGGCCAAGCCTTAGTCCAAGACCTAGCCCTACCCTTGCTCAGCCTTAGTCTTGGGCCTGTCCCTAGACCTAGCCCTAATCCTAATGCTAGCCCAAGCCCTAACACAAACCAGAATCCTAAAAGTAATTCTTGCTGTAGTCCCAGCCCTATCCCCATACCAAGCACTACCCGGAGCATTCAAACTCTCCCTAGCCCTAGCCCTATCAATGATCTTAACCATAAGCATAAACTTGTCTCTATCCCTAGCCCAAATCCTAGCCCTTACCTTATCTATACCCTTAAATGTGTCCTTCATATATGATTACAAGATGGCAGAATAGGGAAGGAGTTTACCGTTCTAGTCTAGGGGAAAATAATTTTTAAGAAGTGGAGAGAGTACAATCTCAGGGAAGACAGTGGAAACTATATGCAAGTTCAGAGATGCTGAAAATCTAAATGGAAAGTGTGAATGCACAGCACAAACATGGACACACCACAAGACCCAAGAAGCTGAGAGCCTTTAGCACCAGCTTTGGAGACTAAGGTGAGACCAGACTGCAGCAGCCCATGCCTCTGGCAATAAAGCTGCAGGGAGAGCCTGGTGTGAGTCTTGCTTGGAGCTCTGTGGAGACAGTGTACCTGCTTATCTAGAGGAGAGAAGGGGGTCATATTTCTCTTCCCTGACCACCCAACAACAGCATCCTATAACCAGCTGACAGAGGGTGGGTGCCATTTTGAACATACGCAAGAGATGAACCAGCTTATGTCCGTGCACCCAGCAACCAGCCAAAAGGAGATACCCAAGTTTGGCTAAGAGAACTAACAGGAGGCTGGGCTCCTGTGACTATGGAATCCTTGTGTGCTAGGAATATGAAAACATTGAGGCTGCATGGGAAGACACAGTGTGTAGCTTAGTCTCAAGGCAGTCAGGTGGGTGGGTGGCTTTACACACTTAGAGCACGCTGATTCCCTGGGGAGGGGCATTGCTCTGGGATCTGTGCCCATGCTGAGGACTACATGGATCCTTTGTGTGGTTCTGGATGACTATTGTACCCACTGGGGCTAGCACCTGGGCATTGGTCACCTTAGAGGAGAGGAAATGAGCATGAAACTACACCAACAGAGCTGATTAAAATCCTCCCCTCTGATTAAAAAAGGAAAAGAAAAGAAAAAAGAGATTTACCACACTCAAGTTGGGTGTCACCTTAGAAACTCTACTCAACCTAGAGCACTAAACGGAGATCCCTGGCCACCAGCAGTACACACCTCTGGGTATTAACTGAAAGAGCAAACACTCCACTAAGTAACAGAGGAATAGTCCAAAGATAAAAGCCATCAGAAGAGAAAAAAACCAAGAACTATCACCACAAATGCCTAAAAATAAATGCAGAAATTAAAGAAACAATAATAAGAAAGACAATATGATTTCCCCAAAAGAACACAACACTTCAATACTAGAATGTGAAGATGAGAGATTGAAGAAATACTGGAGGCCGGTGCCGTGGCTCAATCCTCTGCCTTGCAGCACCGGCACACCGGGTTCTAGTCCCGGTTGGGGCACCGAATTCTGTCCTGTTTGCCCCTCTTCCAGGCCAGCTCTCTGCTGTGGCCTGGGAGTGCAGTGGAAGATGGCCCAAGTGCTTGGGCCCTGCACATCATGCTGAGTGAATTAAGCCAGTCCCAAAGGGACAAATATCATTTGTTTCCCTTGATTGGCGACGACTAACTGAGCACCAAAGGGGAAACCTGTTGAAGTGAAATGGACACTATGAGAAACAGTGACTTGATCAGCTCTTGTGCTGACTGTTGTTGTACAATGTAATACTTTATCCATTGTAGTATTTTTTTTATCCTAGTACTAGTGGTTGAACTCTGTAATTAACACACAATTATTCTTAGGCGTTTAAATTTAACTGAAAAGTGATCCCTGTTAAATATAAGAGTGGGAATAAGAGAGGGAGGAGATGTACAATTTGGGACATGCTCAATCGGAACTGCCCCAAATGATGGAGTTAGAATTGTGCCAGGGGATTCCAATACAATCCCATCAAGGTGGCATGTACCAAGGCCATCTCACTAGTCCAAGTGATCAATTTCAGCTCACAATTGATCACACTGATAGGTCTAAGAGACAAAGGGATCACACAAACAAGACTAGTGTCTGCTAATACTAACTGATAGAATCAAAAAGGGAGAGAATGATCCAACATGGGAAGTGGGATACACAGCAGACTCATAGAATGGCAGAAGTCCTAAATAGCACTCTGGCCTCAGAACCAGCCCTTAAGGCATTCAGATCTGGCTCAAGAGCCCATGAGAATATTTTAGGCATGGAAAGCTAAGACACTCTGAAAAACAAAAAAAAAAAAGAAGACCTAAATGAAAGATCTCTGTGAGTGAGATCCCAGTGGAAAGAACGGGGCCATCAAAGAAGGAGGTACCTTTCTCTGAAGGGAGGAGAGAACTTCCACTTTGTCTATGACCCTGTCGGAATAAGATCGAAGTCGGCGAACCCTAAAGACTTCCATAGCCTCGGCAACTCATGACTAGAGCCTAGGGAGATTACTGACGCCATAAACAAGAGTGTCAAATTGTTAAATCAACATCAGGAGTCACTGTGTACTTACATCTCATGAGGGATCTGTCCTTAATGTGTTATCCAATGTGAAATAATGCTATTACTAGTACTGAAACAGTATTTTTACACTTTGTGTTTCTGTGTGGGTGCAAACTGATGAAATCTTTACATAGTATATACTGAATCAATCTTCTGTATATAAAGATAATTGCAAATGATTAAAAAATCTTGGTGTTAGGGTCTGGAGGGCAAGATGGCGGAATAGGAAGGGAGCACACCGATAGTCCGGGGAGAGACAGTTTAATAAAAGTGGAGATACTGCAGGTTCAAGGAAGAGTAGGGGAAGAAACAGCAGAGGAAACTCTTCCAGAACTAGTGATTCACAGTGGACCTTTGAGGAGAGCGTGGGAGCCCACAGTTCGGGACACCAGCGGCAGACTCAACGCACCAGCGCTGGGACGTGAGGTGAGCCGATCCTCAATAGCCTGAGACACCAGAAGGGAAGCGGAAAGAGGAGACTAGAGCGAACAAGGCTTGAAACCCTGTGGGGGAAAGTTCACCAGGCTAACTAGAAGAGAGAGAGAAAGAAAAAAGTAACCGATACGGACACGGGTTTCTCTCTCTCCGCCCACCTCTCAAAGGCCAGCAAGACAAAGAGCAGGCGCCATTTTGGACATACGTCATAAGCAGGGCGACCTCAGGTCTGCACCGGCCCTGAGCCTAGCAGAAAAACCTGACTCTGGGCGTGGGGGTGAAATAACAGGAGATTAGAACCTAATGAATGTGTGGTGCTAATGAACTGAGACTGTGAAAAAAGAGACTGGGGGGGAGAGAACTCACGGAATTCACCACGTGAGTACTCTCCAGAGACGCTACAGTTCAGTAGCCTTGGCAGCCCAGTGGGAGACTACAGGAGAATCTCAGCCCACACTAAGGGCCGCAAAGATTCCTTCTCTGGTCCTTGGGAAAGAGCTTCTGATCTCTGGCTCCTGTGGGTATATCATTTGCCTGCTAACCACCCCCAATTCCATTCAGCTGTGTGGAATTACTTCCCTTTTGAACCAAAAAAAAAAAAAAAAGTAACAGAGAGAGATTAACCACACCTAACCTGGGAGTGTCTCCTTTGACCCACCCTCAACCCTGAGGAACCAAACAGAGCTCTCAGGCCACACCCATCTCAAGCCTCTAAGGCTCCATCAAAAGCAGACAGTCCACTTAATCTAGAGTCATAGTATAACAAGAAAAAAACACCACAGTGAAGAAACCAATATGCCAAACAACAAACGCAAAAACCGAGGTAATAAGAACAAGGAAGACACTATGGCATCCCCAAATAAAAAAGACACCCCAATTCAAGATTACGAAGATGATGAGATAGAAGAGATGCAAGAAGCAGATCTCAAAAAATTAAATAAGAACACTAAGAAGTACTCAAAAACAAATTCTTGAACTACAGAAATCCTTAATGGACAAGGTAGAAAATCTCTCTCGTGAAAATGAAATATTAAGGAGAAATCAAGCTGAAATGAAACAACTAGTAGAACATGAAACTGTGATAGTGACAAGAAATCATAATGAAGTGAAGAATGCAATAGACCAAATGAAAAACACATTAGAGAGCCTTACAAACAGAATGGGTGAGGCAGAAGAGAGAATATCGGACTTAGAATACAGAGCACAGGAAAGTATACAGTCAAACCAAAGAAAAGAAGAGGAAATTAGAAATCTAAAAAATATTGTTGGGAATCTACAGGATACTATTAAAAAACCCAACATTCGAGTTCTAGGAGTTCCTGAAGGCATGGAGAGGGAGAAAGGATTAGAATGCCTTTTTAGTGAGATAATAGCAGAAAATTTCCCAGTTTTGGAGAAGGACAGAGACATCCTAGTACAGGAAGCTCTTAGAACCCCCAATAAACATGACCAAAAGAGATCCTCATCACGACACATTGTAATTAAACTCACCACAGTGAAACAGAAAGAAAAGATCCTAAAATGTGCAAGAGAGAAACGTCAGATTACTCTGAGAGGATCTCCAATTAGACTCACGGCAGACTTCTCATCAGAAACCCTACAAGCTAGAAGGGAATGGCGAGGCATAGCCCAGGTACTAAGAGAGAAAAACTGCCAGCCCAGAATATTATATCCTGCCAAGCTCTCATTTATGAATGAAGGTGAAATAAAGACCTTTCACTGCAAACAGGAATTGAAAGAATTTGTTGCCACTCGTCCAGCCCTGCAAAAGATGCTTAAAGATGTGTTACACACAGAAACACGGCCATCAACATGAAAGTAGGTAAACGAAGGGAACCTCACAGCAAAAGATCACAGGGAATTCAAAGCATACATTTGGATAAAGAAATTATGGGACATGTACTCTATAGAATACTATACAGCAGTCAAAAACAATGAAATCCGGTTATTTGCAACAAGATGGAGGAATCTGGAAAACATCATTCTGAGTGAATTAAGGCAGTCCCAAAAGGACAAATATCATATGTTCTCCCTGATCGGTGACAACTAATTGAGCACCAAAGAGGAAACCTGTTGAAGTGAAATGGACACTATGAGAAACAGTAACTTGATCAGCTCTTGTGCTGACTGTTTTTGTACAATGTAATACGTTATCCATTTTAGTATTTTTTATTCTAGTAATATTGGTTGAACTCTGTAATTAACACACAATTATTCTTAGGTGTTTAAATTTTAACTGAAAAATGATCCCTGTTAAATATAAGAGTGGGAATAAGAGAGGGAGGAGATGTACAATTTGGGACATGCTCAATCGGAACTGCCCCAAATGATGGAGTTAGAATTGTGCCAGGGGATTCCAATACAATCCCATCAAGGTGGCATGTACCAAGGCCATCTCACTAGTCCAAGTGATCAATTTCAATTCACAATTGATCACACTGATAGGTCTAAGAGTCAAGGGGATCACACAAACAAGACTAGTGTTTGCTAATACTAACTGATAGAATCAAAAAGGGAGAGAATGATCCAACATGGGAAGCGAGATACACAGCAGACTCATAGAATGGCAGATGTCCTAAATAGCACTCTGGCCTCAGAATCAGCCCTTAAGGCATTCAGATCTGGCTCAAGAGCCCATGAGAATATTCTAGGCATGGAAAGCCAAGACACTCTAGAAAAAAAAGAAGACCTAAATGAAAGATCTCTGTGAGTGAGATCCCAGTGGAACGAATGGGGCCATCAAAAAGGAGGTACATTTCTCTGAAGGGAGGAGAGAACCTCCACTTTGACTATGACCCTGTTGGAATAAGATTGAAGTCAGCAAACCCTAAAGGCTTCCATAGCCTCAGCAACTCATGACTAGACCCTAGGGAGATTCCTGATGCCATAAACAAGAGTGTCAAATTGTTAAATCAACTTCAGGAGTCACTGTGTACTTACGTCTCATGTGGGATCTGTCCTTAATGGGTTGTCCAATGTGAAGTAATGCTATAACTAGTACTGAAACAGTATTTTTACACTTTGTGTTTCTGTGTGGGTGCAAACTGATGAAATCTTTACTTAGTATATACTGAATCAATCTTATGTATATAAATATAATTAAAACTGAAAAAAATCTTGGTGTTAAATTGGAAATTGCATAGAAAATTAATCAATTTAAAAAATATATCATGTAGAATCTCTGTCCTTAATATGCTATACATTGTGAATTAATACTATAACTAGTACTCCAACAGTATTTTTCACTTTGTGTTGCTATGTGAGGGCAAACTGTTGAAATCTTTACTTAATATATACTAAACTGATCTTCTGTATATAAAGAGAATTGAAAATGAATCTTGATGTGAATGCAAGGGGAGAGGGAGTGGGAAAGGGGAGGGTTGCGGGTGGGAGGGAAGTTGGGGGGGGAAGCCATTGTAATCTATAAGCTGTATTTTGGAAATTTATATTCTTTAAATAAAAGCATTATAAAAAAATAAAAATAAATAAAAAAAAAATCTTGGTGTTAAATTGGAAATTGCATAGAAAATTAATCAATTTAAAAATATATATATATCATGTAGGATCTCTGTCCTTAACGTGCTATACATTGTGAATTAATACTATAACTGGTACTCCAACAGTATTTTTCACTTTGTGTTGCTATGTGAGGGCAAACTGTTGAAATCTTTACTTAATATATACTAAACTGACCTTCTGTATATAAAGAGAATTGAAAATGAATCTTGATGTGAACGGAAGGGGAGAAGGAGTTGGATAGGGGAGGGTTGCGGGTGGGAGGGAAGTTATGGGGGGGAAGCCATTGTAATCTATAAGCTGTATTTTGGAAATTTATATTCTTTAAATAAAAGCGTTATTAAAAAAAAAAAAGAAAAAGAAACTCTTCCGTAACTAGTGATTCACAGTGGACCTGCGTGGAGAGCGTGGGAGCCCACAGTTCGGGACACCAGCAGCAGACTCAACATACCAGCACTGGAATGCAAGGTGAGACAAACCTCAATAGCCCGAGACACCGGCAGGGAAGTGGAAAGAGGAGACTAGAGCGAAAAAGGCTTGAAACCCTGTGGGGAAAAGTTCACCAGGCTAACTAGTAGAGAGAGAGAAAAAAAAAGTGACCAATACAGACACGAGTTTCTCTCTCTCTGCCCACCTCTCAAAGGCAAGCAAGACAAAGAGTAGGCACCATTTTGGACATACATCATAAGCAGGGCGACCTCAGGTCTGCACCAGCCCTGAGCCTAGCAGAAAAACCTGACTCTGGGGGGGGGGGGGGGGATGAAATAACAGGAAATTAGAACCTAATGAATATGTGGTGCTAATGAACTGAGATTGTGAAAAAAGAGACGGTGGGGGAGAGAACCTGTAGAAGTGCAATTGGCACTTTGAGAAGCAATGACTTGAGCGGCCCTTGTCTTGACTGTCAATGATTAGTTTTGTTTTTTGGTTTTTGAGTCTTTTTCTTCATAATATTTTTTGAACTCTTTACTTAACATAGAGTTAATCACATGTGTATAAAATCAATTGAGGATGGATCTCATTAAAAAATAAGAGTGGCAATAAGAGAGGGAGGAGGAAGTTTGTAATTATAAAGCTATATAGTTCTGCATACAATCCTATAGACTTACTTATAAGGTATAGTTTAAAAACTTGCTATGGGACCACAAATCCCTCTAAGCTGGGTGGTAAAAATGCCATTGTAAGCGTTAAAGTGAACATATAAATACGATTAAGTGTTAAATTGATCATATAAAGGGGATCAAGTGTCTGGTAATAATAATAGAATTTAAAAGGAGAGAATATTCAAACATGGGAAACAGTCCACACAGCAGGCTCATGGAATGACAAACACCCTAAACAGCACTCTGACCTCAGAATCAGCCATTAAGGCATTCAGATGTGGTTGAAAAGCCCATGAGAGCAGTTCAGGCATGGAAAGCCAAGACACTGTGGCAAAAATATCCTACATGAAGGATCTCTGTGAGTGAGACCCCAATGGAAAGAAGTGGCCATTGAAGAAGGATGTACTTTTCTCTGAAGGGAGGAGATAACTTCTACTTTGCTTATGGCCCTGTCTAAATACTGATGGAGTTTTTTTAACTCAAAAGGCTTCCATAGCCTAGGCAGCTCATGTCAAAGCCTCAGGTGGTTACTGACTTCATACATGAGTGTTAATTGCTAAATTAACAATAGGAGTCACTTTGCAGTAACCTGTCCTACAGGACCTCTGTCTTTAATGATTTATATTATGAGAGTTAACTGTAAAACTTGCTTTCAAACAGTTGTGTGTGTGTGTGTGTGTGTGTGTGTGTGTACTATAGGTAGCAGGTTCACCTGTGGAAGTTGTTAAAATCTACTTATAATTCTAGCTCTAGGTCTAGACCAAGCCAATACCTTTGCCAAAACTCTGACCCTAACCCTAATCCTAACCTAAGGGCCAGCAATAGTGATAGTCCTCACTATAGTCCTAGCTATAAGCCTCACCCTAACCTTAGCCATTAACTAACTCAAGGCCAGCCTTAGTCCTGGCCCTAACCCTAGCCCTAGTCTTAAGCCAAGTCTAACCTTAGTACTAACCCTCACCTAACTTCAGCCCTCTTCCTAGCCCTAACTCTAAACCCAGTACTAGCCTTAATCCTAACTTTATCCTTACCCAAATAACATCCTTAACCATAACCCTCACCCTACTCCTAACCCTAGCCATTCAATCTTAAACCAAGACTGAACTGAACCCCAAGCCCAAGACAGGCCAGGCCCTAGCACTAACAGGCTAGGCTTAGCACTAAACCTAACCCCTGACTTGACCCTAACCCTAAGCCTTACCCTAGCCCTAGCCCTAGCACAGCACTAATCCTAGATTTTGCGGAAACTCTAACCACAACCCTTACTGTAACTCTAACCCTAAGCTTAAATCAAGCCCTAGATCCAAACCTAAAATTCGCCAATTCATCCTAACTCTTATCCCGCCTTGGCCCAAACCATAACATTAACCCTAATCCTAACCCTAGCCTAGGTGCTATCCCAACCCAAACACTAACCTGGGCTTAGTTATAGCCCTAGCACTAGTACTATCTCTCACCCAATCCCTAGACTTAGCTTGAGTCCTAGCTCTAACTGAACACTAGTCCTGGCCCTAACCCTAGCCCAAGCCCTCAACCTTGCCTAGCACTAGTCCTAAGCATAACCATAACCCTAAACCTAGTCCTAGCCTTAGTATGAGTTCTAACAGTAGCCTTAGCTCTAGCCCTAAACCTAACTTTAACTCTAACTGTAGCACTAGCCCTAAACTGAAATCAAACACTAACCCTAACCTTATCTCTTACCTTAATCCTAACCCCAACCCAAGCAGTAACCCTATCACTGGGACTAGCCCTATGCCCTAAATATTTCCCTATGACCAACACCTAACCCTAAACTTAAGCCTAACTTAGTGTTATCCCTAGCTCCAGCCCTAATCCTAGACTTAACCTAATCTTCGCCCGAGGCTTAAATCTAAACCTAAAATTAAAATTAGCGTTAACCCTGGCTCTAGTCCTCATCTTAACCATTACCATAGCCCTAGCCCTAATATTAGACATAGCCTTAATCCTAGCTCAACCCCTAACCCTAGCCCTTGGCCTAACCCTAACATATCTCTGGTGCTAGCCCTCACTGTAGCCATAGCATTAAACTTTTCTTTAAACCTAGACTTACCCTTTACAGTAACCCTAACCTAAGCATTAGTTCTAGCCACAGACCTGACCCTAAAGATAGCTCTCACCCAAACCCTAGCCCTAAACCTAGCCTTAGCCCTAACCCTAACTGTAGCCTTTGCCTGAACCCTAAACTTAGCCATAGAATTAATCCAACCCTAACCGTGCCATAGCTCTAGCCCAGCCCTTGACCTAGCCAAAATGCAAGCCCTGGCTCCAGCCATAACCCTGTCTATAGCCCTATCCCAACCCTAAACTTCATTGTAACACTAGCCCCAGCCCTAATTCTAGCCTTAGCCAAACTGTATCCAAACTTTAATACTAACTCTAACTCTAGCCCAAACCCTACTCCTAGCTCTATCTCTAGTCCTTGTTCTAATCCTCACACTAGCTCTGGTCTTCACCCTAGCCCTAACCCTTGTCTTAGCATTAACCTGTGCTTACCTCAAACCCCCACTCTACTCTTAACCCTAATCTTAACATTTACCCTAATTCTAGCCCTCATTAAACACTAACCCTAACCTTAGCCCTAACACTAATGTAAGCCTAAACCTAGGCCTAACACTAACCCTTGCCCTAACTCAAGCCCTCAACCCTACCCTCACTAGCCTTGTAATTGGCCAAATCCTATGCTTAAGCATAACCCTAGCTCTAGCCCTAATCTTTGCACAGCTCTAGAGCTCTAGCCCTAACTATATCAGAGTCTTTGCCTTAATGCTAACAGGTAGTATAACCCTAAACCTAATCCTTTCCCTAGATCTAGATCTATCTCTAGCCCTAATCCTAAGCCAAAACCTAACCTTTACACTAGCATTAGTCCTATCCTTAAACCTAGCCTGAGTCTCATCATATCCCTAGCATTAGCCCAGCCTGAATCTTAACTCTAACCACATTCCTAATCCTAGACCTACTCTAGCCTTAAGTCTAGCCCTGGCTCTAGCCCTAACCCTAACCAATACTCAAAACCTTACCCCAATCCTAGCTCAAGCCCTAGTCCTTGCCTTAAATCTAACCTAAGATCTTGACCTAATCCTAGTCCTAACCCTAACCCTACCCCTAAACTTAACCTTAACACTACCCCTAACACAAACCCTAACCTTTGACTTAGGCCTATGTTGCTGTGGATTTGTTCTGAGAAGAGGAGCATGGTGGGGGCAAGAGGCATGGAGTCACCACACAGACACCAGGAATCCAGTGAAAGCAAGCCAGAGGCAAGTAGTCTGTAGACTTGTTTATTTCAGTTGGTGCAGCAGCTGATATAGCTGAGGCAGCCAATCTGGTCAAGGGGCAGTTTATGCTGTAACCAATCACTGCCTGTTACCAGGCAGGCTCCTTTGCCAGGTGGATTTCGAAGCCATTCCTGAGTAACTTGCCAGTGGCCATCCTGGCATGGCCTTCTCATTCCACCACAGGCCTAGACCTAGATCTAGCCCTAGACTTAGCCCCAAACCAGGTCCTAGAACTATCTCTAGCCCAAAAACTAATACTTATCATAACCCTAACCATATCCCTAGCTTTAACCCTGGCGCTAGCCCTAACCACAGTCCTGGTGCAAGACCTACTCCTAGCCCTACCCCTAGCCATAGTCCTAAAATAAGCCATAAACCAATCCCTAACCGTAATCTTAAACCAAAACTAACCATACAATTAGCTCTAGCACTAGCACTAGCCCTAGCCCTAGCCCTAGTTTAGTCTTAACCCTAACCCTAACGTAAAAGCTGACCCTAATCCCCACCCAAGCCGTTACACTAGATAGCTCTAACCCTAACCATAAATTTTCCCTAGCCCTAACCCAAACCTTAACCCTAGCTCTAACCTAACACTAATAAGAACCCTAATGCTAAACATAGCACTAAAACCAGCCCTAGCCCTAAATTTAGTCCTAATCATAATCCTATCCCAAAACCTAAACTTAGCCCTTGCCCTAAAACTAACCATAGACCTAACCCTAATTATCTTACCTTATCCCTAGTTCTAGCACTACCCCTAGCTCTTGCCCTAATCTTAACACTAACCACAGCCTTAACCCTAGCCCCAGGCCTAGACTTAACCCTAACCAGAGCACTTGCCCTAAACCTAACCACAACACTAGCCCTAATCAAACCCTAAACTTAACCTCAGCCCTAAACCAAGTCCAAGCCTTCACTGAGCCCTATCCTTAGCCCTAGACCTGGCCTTAGGAGTAGCCCTACAGCCTAGTCTTAGCCCTAGCCTCAGCAGTAACAATAGCCCTTGCCCTAACCCCAGCCACAGCCTTGGCTTTAGCCTTAACTTTAACCTTAACCCTAGCTCTCAACCTAGCCCTTGCTCCAAGTCTAAGCTTATCCCTAGCACTAACCCTATGCCTACTCCAAATGCTAATCCTACCCCTAAACCTAGCTCTAGCACCAGCTTTAACCATAATCCTAGCCCTCACTTCAAAAATAATCTTAGCCCTAGCCCTAATGCTAATCCTAATCTTGGCCCCAACTCTAGTCCAAGCCCTCAACATACAATATCTCTAGCCATATTCATTGTCAAAAGCCTAAACCTAAACATAGAACTAGTCCTAGCCATTAACACAGCCCTAGCCCTAGCCCTTAACCTAGCCATTGAGCTAAGCATAGCCCAAGCTCTAGCCCTAAAGCTAGCCCTATCTCTAACATTAACCCTAACCCTAGCCTTAGCCCTAACTCTAACCCTAGCCCTTGACCAAACCATAACACTAGCCTTAACCCTAACACTAGACCTAGCCCTAGCCAAAGCCCTAATGCAAGCCATCACCCTGAGCCTAGCTCTAACCCTAGCCCTACCCCTCACCTTAAATCTCATCCTAGCCCTAGGGCTGACTCTAATTCTAATCCTAGTCCAAGACCTAGCATTAAACACAAACCAATATGTAGTCCTAGCCCTAACAATAACACTAAACCTAACTCTAGCCCAAGCCCTAGCACTAACAATAGGCATACATCTTGCTCTATCCCAAACCATAACCATGATCCTACCGATAATGGTAACCTTAGCTTTAGCCCTAGTCTTAACTTTAAACCTAGCCCAAGCCCTAACTCAATCCTTATCACTAGCCCTAAGTTAGCCCTTGCCATGACCCTAGACATAGCCCAGGTCCTAGCCCTAGCCCTTATCCTAACCCTGAACCTAGTCCTCACCCTAACCCTAACCTTAGCCCTAGACCTTGCCTTAAGCATAACCCTAAACCTAGCCCTGCACATAACCCAAGCCTGAGCACTTACCCGAGCCCTAGCCTTACTCCTAGCCCTGAAACTAACTCTAATCCTTTCCCAATCCCAATCCTTATCTCTAGCTTAGTCCTAACAGCAGGCCTATACCCTTACCCTAACTCTAGCTCTAGCCCTAGCTTGAACCTAGCACTATTCCTCACCCTCACCCACCTCTAACCTAGCTCTAACCTTAATCATAGCTTTCACACTAACCCTATAAAACAAACCCTAACCCTAACACTAGCCCTAGCCTAACCCCTAAACTGAACCCAAAGCTTAACCATAGGGGCTGACATTGTGGCATAGTGGGTAAAGTCACCATTTGCAGTGTCAGAATCCCATATGGGCACCGGTTCAGGTCCCAGCTGCTCCACTTCTGATCCAGCTCTATGCTAGAGCCTTGGAAAGCAGTAGAAGATGGTCCATGTCCTTGGGCCCCTGCACCCACATAGAAAGAACTGGAAGAAACTGCTGGTTCCTGGCTTTGGATTGGCAGAACTCTGGCTATTGTGGCCAGTTGGGGAGTGAACCAGCAGATGGTAGACCTCTCTCTCTCTCTCTCTCTCCCTCTCTCTCTCCCTCTCTCACTCACTTTGCCTCTCCCTCTCTCTGTGTGTAACTCTTTCAAATAAATAAATCTTAAAAAAAAAAACTAACCATAACCCTAGCCCTAGCCCTAACCACAGCCCTAGTCCTAACCTCAAACCCAGACCTAACCCCTAATGCTAACCATAGTCCTAACCCTAACACAACCCCTAAAATTTACCCTCACCAACCTCTAGCATTAACCATAATGGAAATCCTAACCATAGCCTTAGCCCTAGGCCTAAAACCCTACATCTCAACTTAATCCTAGCTCTAGTCCTAAACTGAACCATAATCTTAGACTTAGCCATAATCCTATCCTGCAACCTATCCCTAACCCTAGCCCTCACTTCATACTAACACTAGCCACAGCCCTAAGCCTAACCTAATCCCTAACCCTAACCCTTGTTCTAGCCCTTGCCCTAGCCCTAACCTGAGACCAATCTCTAACCATAACCAAAGAGCTAACCTAAACCTAACCCTAACCCTAACACTAGAACTAGCCCTAGACTTAGTATTAGCTATAGCCCAAACCTAACCTTAAGCCTGACCCTAACCCTAACACTAGCCCAACACTAACCTAACACTATTCCTCTCTCTAACCCTATCCCTCACCCCTGCACTAGCCATGGCCTTAGCCCTAGCCATGAGCCTAGCCCTAGCCCTAAACATAGCCCTGAACCTAGCACTCACATTAACCCTAACCCTAACCCTAATCATAAATCTAAACTTGGCTATAGCTGTAACCCAACCCTAAGCCCTCACCTAAGCCCTATCCCTAGTCCTAAAACTAACTCTAATCCTATCCCTATCCTTTGCTTAGTCCTAAGAGTATCCCTACACCTTTACCCTAATACTAGCTCTAGCCTTAGCATAAACCTAATACCATGCCACCCCTTGCTCGTACTTAACCTTAACTGTGGCTTTATCCTTATTCCTAACCTGAAACCTAACCATAACCCCAGCCCTAACCCTATCTCTAAACTAAATCCAAACCTTAGCCATAACCCTAGCCCTAGCCCAAACCCCAGCCTTAACCCTAAATCTAACCCTAGCCTATAGCAAAATGGGTAGAACTGGAGGACATAATATTAAGCACTCGATAAGCCAGTGCAGAAACACAACTATCATAAGGTTAAAAATATTTTTAAAAAAACACACTCCATCTAGACACAGAATGATCAGTAGAGGCTGGGGTATATGAGAGGTAAAATAAAATATGGAAGCTGGGTGTGGTTCATTAATTGTGGCCAAGACAGCAACACGAGGTGTTAGTGGGGGAAACGAGGCGGGGAGTATTTGGGAACCCTTTGTGTTGCTTCCTCACAATTTCTGTTATATAAACTTTAAATGCTTCTCAAATAAAATGTTCATAAAAAGAATGCTTGAGCTGAGGACTATCGTAGTGTGTCTCAAAGATGGCTATACTACAGAGCTCTCTCCCGACAGGCCCCTCGGGATTCCCACAGGCAAGAAGGGCAACAGGAGAAAAATCGAGCCAACACATGAGGGACTCCTCCATCATAAGCAGCTATAACAGAAACAGCGGATTTCTGAATTAGACCACCAAAGATATCACAAGGTGGGATCTTCAGGAGTAGAACAAAAAGTTGAGCATTTTAGATGTCTACAGAAATAAAAAAGGGAAATTAAAAACTAAGCAGGGAATATAAAACTGACTAAAATTACAGATTTGACAGTCAACTGCAGTATCTCAAAATGAAAAATTGAATTCTTAAATTCTTAAAAGTCAAAAATAGCTTCAACCTCAGATTAAGCACAGCTGCAAAAGAATTAGACAGAGGGGAAACAAGTTGACAGAATGACCCATAATGCAGCTCACAAACACAAATAAGTCAAATTTCTCCCAGGTCACCTCTTGGAGAAAAGTCATGAACAGGATCATGTAGGACAGCAGATCCAACACTGAGCTGGCAGGGGTGTGGGGGAGTCTGCCTGCTGCAATCACACCCTGGCTGCCCAGCCCTCAAGTCATCTTTGAAAAGAAATAGGGGATAATTTGGAGGCAAGACTCGTCTTTGTGATTTGAACCTGGTGATTCCCCTAAAAAGCCTTAGCATCTGAGTGTTTACCTAAACCTAAGTCGTTTTGGGAGAGGTTCTATTTCCAGTACATTCCTTGTGGGCAAATCACTTCTCCTTTACGGTTTTTCATGTTGGTCAGGGGTCTCAGGTCACTGCTAACTCTAACATCTGCCACTTTATGAAGGATGCCCCATTGGTCCTACCAGCTCCACCTCTGTACCCAGGCTGAGCCAGAGATCAAGGGATGCTTAAAGAGAGCTCCATTACCTCTATGTCTCCAAAGCACCAATGCAGAAATTGAAGTGTCACCATTAATGAATCACTTCTTCTGAGTGTCCTACCTGGATTCCAGTACTTTTTTTTTCCTCAAATGTCCCAAGCGAAGCATAATAGCTGAAGTTAGCATAAGTGGTAACAACTCAATGTGAGTTCTTCTAACACATCCTTTCCAACAGGACCGCAGCCCACAAGATGGATTTGGTGGTGGGAGGAAGTAGTCACAGCCCCAGAGAGGAAAGGGACGTTCTGTCCCCTAGTCCTGTGTGCAAAAGGAGCAAAGTTGTCTTTCCTTTCTCTTTTTTTTATTTAGTTTTTAAAAATTTAACAGATGTATCAAATTGTACATATTTATGTACTGTGTGATGTTGCAATGCGTCTAAGTTGCTAAGCAAAGATTCTGCAGCCTCCTTTGTGCATTGGAAAACTGCCGCCTCCTTTGTGCATTGGAAAACATCCTGTACTCCTCCATCTTCACTCTGAATAAGCCGAAATCGGTGTTGCCAGCAGGTGGCAGTGCAGGGTAAAAAATGAACATTACTTGGGGCTGGTGTTGTGGCTGCGTTAAGCTGTCACCTCTAACAGGAGCATTCAATATCAGAGGGCCCTGTTTCCAATCCATTTCCCTGCTAATGTGCCTGAGAAGGAAGTCCAGGATGGCCCAAGTACTGCCACCCATTGGGAGACCCAGGCTTGGATATGGACCAGCCATGGCCATTGTGACCAGCTGGGGAGTGAATCAGGAGAAGGAAGATCCATCTCCACCTCTCCCTCTCCCTCCCCCTCCTTCTCCCTCTCTCTCTCCCTCTCCCTCTCTCTCTCTCTTTCTGTAACTGACTGTCAGGTAAATAAATAAATATTTGGAAGGAAGGAAGGAAGGAAGGAAGGAAGGAAGGAAGGAAGGAAGGAAGGGAAGAAGGGAGGAAGGGAGGAAGGGAGGGACTTAGAGGAAAGGAAAAGAGACCTCATGGCAGAAATGTTTTAGACCTTTTGGGTCCTGCCCCCGGGGTTGCAACTCACATCTCTGCATTGGGGGATGGAAGATACCCCAGGGAATGGATGGCTTCACATTCCGAGACTGTGGCATACTGTGGGACAGGGATAGACCCTGAACCCCAGATAGGACAGAGCAAGAAGGAGCAGCTGGGACTGGGGAGCCAGTCTGGGGCCTTGCTTTTCAGGTCTCAGGGAGAGTTGGTTATCAACTCTCCCAGGGGGACAAATCTTTTGTTGCAAGAGCCTTACAGGGGTGAGCTCAGGGTTAGGCAGGGCAAGGCCAGTCCCACCCTGCCCTGAACGCCCTCCATCCCCATCCTGTTTGGGTGGCTTGCTAACACATTTTCTCCCAGGCTCCTCTGGGCAGCCTTGGCACCCCACATGCCCTCAGCAAGCCCTCAGCCTGCTGCCCCCGCCCCTTGCCTCACCTGGCTCAGGTAGCCCTCGGGAGCAAGGGGGAGAAGTGAACTACTCGGAGCAAAGACTCCACTCAGACACCTTCCACCCTGCAAGGGCAGAACTGCAGCCCCAGGGAAGCCACAGAAGCCAAGCCCACACAGGGCCACCCGACCTGTGAGACTCCACCCGATTGGGCAGGGCCTGCTCTCCTGTGGTGCCACCTGCGCAGTGAGCCTGACCTGACACAGCGTTCCCCCAGCTCTTCTGTCTGCTCATGGGGGCTCTGCACATGTATTAAACTGTGCATGTTCCATGGAGGGCTACGCATTACTCCAGGCAAGTCTCACTCTGTTAAGTTTGAGACAGGCCACGTTAACCAGAGAATGACACACCACAGGGACCCTGGCCTTGAGAGCAGAGTTTCTGTCCACTTCACCTGTTGGGAGGCGCAAGTGAAGCCTTGGAGGGAACACAAGAAGCAGTCAGATAGGCATCGGGGGATTCCAGCTGCTCCCTGTTCTGAGTCTCCTTCAGCCTTCGCTGGGAAATGTGCTCCCTTATTTCTTCCCTGGGCCTGTGAGGACACCAAGCTGCAGCCCCTTTGGTGACTGTAACAGACAGAAAATAATGGCCCCAAAGGTATTTGTGTCCTAATCCCCAGATCCTGGATCGTGAGACTGCCTATGGCAAAAATGGATTTTGCAGATGTGCCCGAATTAAGGATGTTGAGATGGGGGGCTGAGCCTGCAGTGTCCTGGGAGCATCCAGTGTAAGCACGAGGGGCCTTCTAAAAGCCAGGCAGGAGGGTCAGTGTTAGCAACAGAGGGAGCTGGAGAAGACACGCCGCTGGCTTTGCAGATGGAGCCAAGGAATGCAGGCAGCCTGTGAATGCTGACAAAGCCTAGGAAATGCATCATCTCCGAAAGCCTCCTGGAGGAACCAGGCCTGTGCACACTGTGGGCTTTCAGCCCAGAGAACTTCGGACCAAAGAACAATAATACAACAAACGTGTGTTGGTTCAAACCACTCAGTTGGTAGCCGTGCATCACAGCAGCAACAGGAAATGAATTCAGTGGCCCGCCTGGCAAAGTTGCTCTCACCGTGGTTCCTGCTGAGTGGACCCCAGGAGACACAGGCAAGAGCAGCAGAGAGACTGTGTGATGCAAACCCCTCTCCTCTCGGAGTCTCCACCCCGCCTGGTGTACATGGGAATGGTCACTGCGCCAGCATCAAACGTACATCTGAGAGTCAGGGGGCTTTTGCCAGAGAGTTTCTTTCCCTTCCAACCCCACCAGAGACCCAAAGTGCCCCAGAGAGAACTTGGAAAGATGAGCTTCCCTGGACCCCAGACTAGGGCCCACCCTCAGCCGAAGAGTTCTGACAAATCCATCCTCTTACGGCACCCTGTCTGTAGGGTCATCCTGTCTGCCACTCAAATCTTGGTGGCTCTGTGCTCACCATTAGGGAACTATGAACAACGGCATCACAGCCATGAGTCCCCATCCACTGCACACCATGCCTGTGATTCATCAGAGTTGTTTTCTTGTCCAGAGCTGGTTTCCACTTCCAGTAAGCCCAAGTGGAAGGGACAGCGAGTGTGTTCAAACAGGCTTTCCTCAGTTGGGAGCAGGATGGTATTGTCAGAAAGGCTTTTGTCTGGCATTTTGGTTGTAGGGCGTCCTCTGGGAAGAAGGGCATGCTGAAGGGACAGGCTGTGACCTGAGGGTACAGATATGCCTACCACATCCCCAACATCACCACCACCACCACCAAGGCATACCCCACCTCCTGGATGGTGCAGTGTCTAAGACCCACCATTAACAATCACCTAGAACAGCCGTGTTGATAACAGCCCCGGCTTTGAAGTTAGGCCGACTAGGTTCAAACCTACGAGCTGGATGATGTCAGACAAGTGGCTTAACCCCTCTGAGCCTCCGTTTCCTCAGTTAGTTTTCTGTAGCTACATGCAAGTCCCTCTGCTTCCTCTCCAGAGAAGAATTGGACCTTGAGACCTACCATCAACGGAAGGGATTCTGATCTTAGAGGGTGCTCTGTACAGGGTAGCGGGTACTGCTCTCTCAGATCACTCCAGCTTGTTCCGTCTACAAGTGAGACTAATGGATCAGAGCCTCCCCTGTGTGGCTCCTGGCGCCCTCTGCTGGCATCGTCAGGAAAGACAATTGCAACAGGTGGACACTGGGGTGAAGGAGACAAATTCCTTAAGTTTGACCACTGGGGTGTTGCTAGCTCTCCTTCCCAGGGACAGAAGCCTGAGGTAGTCAACTGGGTAAGAAATAGTGAATGAGACTCCACTAGCACTACATCTGTGCCCCCAGAACAGGAGTCCTGCCCTCTCCCTAACCCCAGCCCCAAGTCCCCTCCCACAGCATCTTATCCTGGCTTTTATGCACGCACATGCTAGGTGCAGAGTGTGACATAGGCTGGGGTGGCCTTTCCCTCTCTCCCATTGCAATGTTCCATAACCAGTGGCCCATAGGTAGAACCAAGCCCTCGCTGGGGCTCTGCTCTGGGGGAAGTGATTTGAAAATGCAATCAGTGGGGCTGGAACATTCCATTCCTAAGCTAAGCAGTCGCCAAGTTCAGCATGTAAATGAGCCATCTGCAGCATAACAGCCTTGCAGGCTTGGTCTGAGGGCCCTTGGGGCAAGGAGGGGCAGCAGGCAGACCCAATATTTCTTAGTTACCTTGGGAAATGAGGATGTCCAGGTCTCCTCTGCTCAGCAGGAAAGGAATCAACACGTATGGAGTGCTGACTGTGTGCTGAGTACCTCCTTGTATACTGTGTCATCTACTCTTGCCAACTAGCCTGTGACAACGGTATTTAAAGTTCTGTTTCACAGTTGAGGAAATGAGGCCCAGAGATTAATTTAACTGTCCAATGTTACACCAGTGTGGTTTAAGTGCATGATGTGTGACTAAAGGCATCCTACTCCACACACTACTCCATCACCTGGACCCCTTTTCCCACCACGATACTAGACCCTTCTCTCTCTCCCTCAATCTCTGTCTCTTAGTCTCACTTGCTCCCAACTCATCCGTGGTAAACCCTCCCTGAGAGACAGGCATTGCCGAGGTCTTTCCAAGCTCTGAGTTTGTATGAATTCCCCTGCACCAGAGGGGACCTGCTGTGCCCTGAGTGCACGGCTCCTCTCAGAGAGGACACAATGGAGCACCTTGTCGGCTGATCGCCAGGAGCAGTGGACATAGAGCGTTAGCCCATGGCTCAGCAGGCACCCTGTCCTCAGGAGGCTGTGGGACACCAGGACGCTGGGCAGTTTCTGCAGAGGAGGACCTGCTCATCCTGCACCCAGTCAGTGCCAGGTGGGGTTGGGACTTCCGGTTGGTGTTGCTTGTTCCCCCAGACGTGTCCCCCAGACCACAGGAGAGGCCCTAGGGACACCAGGGCCAGGGTTTCTAGGCATTTCCCTGATTCTAGCAGCCCTGCCGTATGTCGGGTCGGTGAGAAGTGAGATCCTTTAGGACTTGGGCTTGGAGGGTCACAGGGCAAAGCAGGAAGCAGCTCAATTTTTCTAGCAAATATACTGCACAGGCTTCCTCCTTCTCTTGCGCCCTCACCTTGAGGGTCACAGGTCTGAGACTGTTGTAAGCAGGCCCTCCAAGGCCTGGGTCAGCACGGGGAACTGGCAGGGATTATCATCTCTGAACAACATGCTTCACCACTGCTTTTGTTTACTGACGCAGAAAGGGAGCAACGCCCGTGGTGTGGAGGGCTGACAGGAGGTAACCCACAGACTGCATTCTGGAAGACGCTGAGGGGACGGAGAAGCCTGCTGGTACACATGGCCACAGTTCCACATGCATTCTGGGGAGGAGTGTTTGGGCCAGTGTGTGACGGGGTACAACGTGGGGTTTGCTGTCCAGCAGCCTCCGCACGGTTTGTCACTTGCCGTCTTCTCCCAGAAAGCAGCGCCGAGCAACTGCAGCCCTGACAGGCCACTTGCCGGGGCTCCAGCTTGTCCATACTTTCTAGAATATGGTCAGTGTCTCTGGCAATGCAGGGCAGAGAGGCCTGGACGCCTCTCGAGCCTGGTCACTAGATACAGAGGCAGACGTGCGGCATGGCAAAGAAGGAACCCATTGTCAGGGTGAGATCGGGGGCTTCTGCCCTGCCAGGCAGTGTGTGACTGCCCACATTCCTGGCCTTGGTTTTCTTCCTGCACCTCTGTGAGGTTTGACCACTGTGTCTTTAAGGTTTGTGCCAGCTGTAAAGCTCTGTGACTTAAAGTATCACAGCAAAGCAGAGAGAAAAAAAGTGTGGGAAGAATCAAAGAATCACCCAGAGGTCAAAACCAGTGCAGTGGCAATCAGAATTTTCCGTGGAAATGCCCCAAGGTATGTGCACCGCTGAACAACCAAACAATCAGACCCCCCCCACCAGAGGACTTTTCCACATGCCTTATCTTGGTAACAGGGAATAGAATCTGTACCTGGAAGCAAGTGAATGGTTTGTGGATAGGCTTGGCTCCTACAGGAGACTTTTGCCAGGTCCCTGGCAGGTGACTGGAGCCTGAGCCTCCCCAGTGATATAGAAGGGGCAGAGCCGAGGGCACTGGTCCAGGCCTTCAGGCTTCAAGTTGCCAAAGAGGCTCGAAGGCCAGGAAGAGCCGTGTCTCTAATAATTCCAAGAGACCTTTAGTGGGAAAAACTGTGATGGAAGGAGCTTCTGCCAAAGCACGATGTGAATAATAGACAGTCTTCCAAACCTTAACTATTGCACTGCATCAGGTACTCTTCACGTAATTGTGTGGACAATGTCTCTCTGATTCCTTCTTACCAACCAACACCTGGCCTGGTCACTGTGAAACACACACACACACACACACACACACACGGCACAGCAAAGATCTGCAGGATCCCTGTGGATCCCACCCATGCGCCTGATGATTAGATCTGCCACAGGGACTTTCTTGCTTTCTTCTTTGCCAACTGAAAGATTCATCTAACTATCCAGGAGCCTAATAACATTTACCAAGGGGGTGGAGGGTATCCGAAAGTATGCTTTGGCAATCACATGATCCATTGGGCAGGACTAAACATCAACACTTGGAATATGTTCTACATTCTTTGATAAAAGAAAACTTCGGTCTCCTTCCTCTTTCATTTTGATCTTTCTTTCCCAATTAGCTCACCTCTTTGTCGTTCTCATTCTGTTATTCAATGGGTATATAACGTGGATGCGTGCATGTGGGGTGTGTATTCAAACTTCATCCTGATTCTAAGTCATGGACCATTAATAATGCCTGGCTGCAAAATGAAGGAGCCACTAAATATTATACTATTTATAAGTAATCTGTTGCCCAAGGCACTGAGCTACTTAATAAAACATTGAATTAATGTGTAACTTTAAAAATAGATCATTCTACAAGTGATAGGCTTCCAGAAGCATAACTTAAGGTGTTCTGTTTACTTCTCTACTTAGATGCAGGTGAGAGAAGAGTAAATGAATACAAATAATGAAAAATAAGATGTACTGAGCCGAGCAGTCCTTTACATGCAAATTCCTCTACATGCATTATCTCTTTTGGTTATCATACTAACACTATTATAGAGACACTATTAATAGTGCCTTTTTACAGATAAAGAAACTGAAGCTTAGAAATATTTACATAATTAACCCAAGGTTATGTGCTGGAATTCAAACCCAAGTGCTTACAACACTGAATACTGCATCTCCTGGGTAGCATGGATGAAGTTAAGGGTGCACATTTGTGCTAGAATATCAAATTGCCTGAATGCAAGTAAGGAGGCTGCTTAATTGGCTGATGTGGTTACTTAGAGAATGCAATGGGCAAAGGTGAGACTGGGGACTACTCAGGTTTTATGGCAAGGACCTTGAGACAGAGAGACAGCCAAGTGCTCAGTAACCCACAGTTAAGGTCTGGCAGTTGGAATGCCCTACTCACCTGTCACCAGAGGTGATATGAGGACAGCCCAGTTCAGGGAATGGCAGCTAGATATGTGGTTTCTCAAGATGTCCGAGTCAGACACATTAAAACTATCTCACACCCTTATTCAGAGAGATAACCAGATTCCTTTGGGCCGAGCTTTGGGAATTGCACAATGACCATGATCCTGTCCTTTAGGGAGGGCTGGGCCCCACATAGTCTAGGGTGAAAAAATGCAGAGGCTCTGCTCAGTGGGCCCCAAATGCTTTCCCTCACTGTGGACTACCCAGAGTCACATACACAGCCTGAGAGTGAGTTCTGCCTGTCTCCTTAGTACTTGACTTGATGCTTTGAAAGCAATAGTAGGAAGACAGGATATCAGGGACATGCTTCGTGGGTGGGTGAGTGAGAGGCTAGCCAGGCATGGATGCAAGTGAAAAAACATGAGAACACAGGGTGAATGAAAAGGGAGATGGGGAAAGGCCAGGACTCAGCCTGAAGCTAAATCAGGTCACAGAAATATATCATTTAGCGTGGTCTCTGTGCCACATTCTTCTGTTATCACAGATCCCTCCCATGAGAGCTGGAGTGGACCTTCAAGATGCAAGTCCCTCCAGAAAACAGGGGCCTTCAATCATTACCGTCCCGAAACACTGGGAGACCAGCTCTCTACTCCTGCCTAAGGCCCTCCACCTCCCCTGATCATGATCAGCCAGCAGTAGCCAAGTCATCAGCAAGGGGTTACATTTTAAGTTTTTGAGGGATGAGCTCAAGTATCCCCCAGCAGAGAATCTCATCAGGGGACAGCTCAGATGCCCTGGTTTATTTCAATCAGGGGCTGCAGACTATGTGCTGGAGCACCTAGATCCTCCCCTGACTGAGAAGCTTTAGAATCTCAAGTCTGGAGAGAACAAAATTCAGCGGAGAGGGGCTGAATTCCCGAATACCCCTCTTTTGAGGAGGATGTGTCCTGGCCCTCCCTTGGCTGCTGGAGATTGCCAGACCCCTCTGACAGCCCCAGGAGCCCTGGGAACTGTCCAGCGGGCAGTCTGCTGAACCACAGGGGCATTTGTCCCTCCAGCGTTGGTCTGCTGGAGACTTGTGCTGGAGGAGGTGGAACCAGGAGAGGAGTTGCCATGTGTGACCTGAAAGCATTCACGTTCTTGATGCTCATAGTTGACACATTTCAAATAATCCCAAGGGTCTAAAGAGGTCCGCTGTGGGGCAGGGAATGTCTCCTTGATGCAAGTTTCAGACCAAAGGGAACAGGTTGCTCTAGATGGGAACTTAGAGGCCCTGAGGGGGTGTGGACACAAAGCTAGCTGAGAGGGTCAGGTCTTGTCCTCACAGCAGCCCACCTCTGTAGGCAGTGCTCAGTACAATATTTAGTCATAAACTCTTTTACTACCAGCTGCCAGTGGTGTGTCTTTCCATGTCACTATGTCATGTTAAAAGTGTTACTGAGGGGCCAGCGCTGTGGCGCAAAGAGTTAACACCCTGGCCTGAGACACTGGCAACCCGTATGGGCGCCAGTTCTAGTCCCGGCTGCTCCTCTTCCGATCCAGCTCTCTGCTGTGGCCTGGAAAGCAGTAGAAGATGGCCCAAGTCCTTGGGCCCCTGCACCCATGTGGGAGACCCAGAGGAAGCTCCTGGCTCCTGGCTTTGGATCAGTGCAGCTCTGGCAGTTGTGGCCACCTGGGGAGTGAACGAGTGGATGAAGGACCTTTCTCTCTGTCTCTACCTCTCTTTGTAACTCTTTCTTTCAAATAAATAAAATAAATCTTTAAAAAAATTGTTCCTGAGTCTTGGACAGGTGACAGGGCCTATTCTAAGCGGTTCATAGATATTACTTTTTTTGTCCTCTCAAGAATTATGTGCTGCAGGAATTTCCATCATCCCCACCTCCCTGATGAGGACATGGAGGCCCAGAGAGGTTAAGTGGTCTCCCCAGTGTTGATCAGTGGAGGAGCTAAGACACAGACACAGGTGGGCTGACTCTGGAGGCCCTTCTCTTGCCCTCTGCACAATTGAGCCTTCCTATTTGCAGAGAATTGAAAGAACTCAAACGAGGACAAATTTTGTGAAGGTTAAGATGGTTTAAGGTGTCCAGTGTCTTGTGTCCTTGACAATAACCCATCAGGAGAACACAACAGCTAAATAGGCCTTGAGATCTCTGGGGTCAGTGTCATTCAACTTCCAGGCTCTTAAGCTCCTCACCCCAGTAATGAAGGAGTCTCAAGTGTGCTCATCCTCGCTGCACCCCCAGGACAATGCTTCCATAGCAGGAGAGCAAAAGAAACTTCTTGCTGCCCATAGATGAAAATCAGTCATTCATTGGCAGTTGTTTCACCTGAGTGAAGGCTACATTGGCTTAACTCAATACTTGACTATACAACCAAGATTTTCCATAAGAAGCTTTCTAAAATAAAAGATGAGGGGAGGCAGAACAAGATGCCAGCTGAGCTAGGTGCTCCAGCAGCTCTCTGCATCCATTAAGATAATCATATGGCTCTTCAATTTGTTAATGTGATTATCATATTTATTGATTTACACAAGTTGAACCATCCCCCTACATACCAGGAATAAATTCCACATGGTTTGGGTGAGTGGTCTTTCTCATGTGTTGTTGGATTCGATTTGATTAGCTAATATTTTGTTGAGGCTTTTTGTCTCTCTGTTCATCATAGATATTGGCCCATAGTTCGTTCTTTGTTGTATATTTTTCTGGTTTTGGAATTAAGGTGATGCTGGCATCATAGAAGGAGTTTGGAAAGATTCTTTCCCATTTTATTCTCTCGAATAATTTGAGATAAATTGAAATTGGTTCTTCTTTAAAGGTTTGGTAGAATTCAAAAGTGAAGCTATCTGGCCCTGGGTTTTTCTTGGTTGAGAGGGCCCTTATTGCTGATTCAATTCTGGCCCTGGTTATTGATTTATTTAGGGGTTCTATGTGTTCATGACTCAGTTTTGATAGATTGTATATGTCCAGGAATCTATCTATTTCCTCTAGGTTTTCCAGGTTGCTGGCATATTGCTCTTTGTAATAATCCCTGATGATTGTTTTTGTTTCTATGGTATCCATTGTAACATCTTCTTTTTATCTCTGATTTTATTAATTTGGATATTCTCCCTATTTTTGGTTAGTTGGACCAATGGTGTACCAATTTTTTTTTCAAAAAGTAGCTCATCATTTCACTGATCTTTTGTATCCATTTTTGTTTCAATTTTGTTTATTTCTTCTCCAATTTTAATTCTTTGTTTTTGTTATTAATTTTGGGTTTGGTTTGTTTTTGTTTTTCTAGGTACTTAACATGTTGTTAGATCATTTATTTGATGCCTTTCCAATTTTTAAATTTCCTTTCTGATTTTTTTCTATGAGCTACTATTCATTCAGGAGCATGTTGTTCACACGTGTTTGCACAGTCTATAGTTTCTTAAGTTAATTTGTTAATTAAGTTGTTAATTTCCATCCCATTGTGTCTCATTCCATTATATTCAGAAAAGATACATGGTATGATCTCAATTTTTTTTATATTTATTGAGACTTGCTTTATAGCCCAGCATATGGTGTATCCTAGAGAAAATTTCATGCACTCATGAAAAGAATGTGAATTCTGTAGCTGTTGGATGAAATGTTCTGTAGATATCAATTAGGTCCATTTAGTCCATAGTGTAGATTGGCTCTGTTGGTTTTTTTGTTAATTTTCTTGTCTAGTTGATCTGTCCATTGATGAAAGTGGGGTGCTGAAATCCTCCATTATTGCTGTATTAGAGTCTATATCTCTCTTTAGATCTATTAACATTTGTTTTAAACATCATGCACCGTGGCATTGGGTACATATACACTTACTGGAGTCACATCCTCCCGTTGAATTGAGCCTTTAATCTTTACATAATGCCCTTTGTCTGTTTTAATAGTTTTGATGTTAAAGTCTATTTTTTGGTTAAAGTTGTTTACTATAGAGCCCAAGATGGCTGAATAGGGAAAAGATGTGCTGATTTTGATCATGGGAAGATAATAGAAGAAAAGCAGAGTAACCACGGTCCCAGAAGAGAGTTGGAGAGAAGTTTGCAGTGGAAATAATTCAACAAGAAGATTAACACTGTGGCACAGCGTGGATAGTGCAAACACACAGCAGCAAGTGGGGATACCACCAGTGACTCCTACAGCCAGAGGCTAGGGGACACACTGATTTCTTGGAGTGGGATGAAAGGATTAGGAGTCTGTGGCAACCTGTGTGTCTCTGGTGATATTTACTGAAGGAGATCTTTGTGGACTACATTGAATTTGAGTCTGGCCTAGAGTGCTAGCAGGGGGCAGGGTGCCCACCTAACCCCATGAAGGGAGAGCACACTGTTTTCTTTTTTAAATTTTTATTTAATGAATAAATTTTTTCATAGATACAACTTTAAGAATACAGTGGTTCTTTCCCCCATACCCACCCTCCCCCCAATCCCCATCCCACCTCCCTCTCCCTCTTCCATCTCCTTCTTCATTATGGTTCATTTTTAGTTTGCTTTTATATAGAGAGTTTAGTTTAGTTTTGATAGACTTCACCAGTTTACACCCATGCACACACACAACATATAGAGTACGGTTTAGGAACAAAATTTGCAGTCGATTCTCATAGTACAACTCATTAGGGATGGAGGTCCTATATGGAGAGTAAGTGTATAGTGACTTCTGTTGTTCCTTTAACAATTAACACTCTTATTTATGACATCAGTGATCACCCAAGGCTCTTGCCATGGGCTGCCAAGGCTATGGAAGCCTTCTGTGACCATAGACTCAGTTGGTATTTGGACATGGCCATAAGCAATGTGGATGTTCTCTCCTCCCTTCAGAGAAGAGTACATCCTTTGTTGATGGCCCTTTCTTTCCACTCAGGTCCCTAGAGATCCTCCGGAGCACACTGTTTTCTCCCCATCAGCCCACAAGGGCACCCAGGCACCAGCAGTAAGGAAACGCATTCTTAACAAGGTGTATAGAGGCTGCTGCAGCTCAAGTATGCATACAACTTGGGGATTTTTTTAGAGGGATAAATCTATAGTCCCCACTGACTTTGAGTCTGGCCTGGAGAGTTGGCAGGGGGCTGGGCACCCACTATCACCTGTGAGGTGCTCCCCTCCACAACCAACAAACTACAAAGGGGGAGCATTGACAGGCAGCTGGCTCTGGGACTGTCTCAGCTCTCTCCATGAACAGAGCAGGCTCATGAGGCTGAGTGAGAGTGGATCCCTGGGGAAAGAGCCCAGGGCGACACCCAAATTGGGCATGGTAAATCACCTCTATCTTTAGCATGGGGAGGGTATGAATTCATCAGCTGATGTGATGATAGAGTTAGCTCCTCCCCGCCAAGGTGAAAAAACGACCCAGGGTGAGCCCACAGTTCCTTACCCATGCAGGTGCATGAACCACACAAAGGATCTGTGTGCTTCTCAATATGAGCATGGAATTCTGAGTCTCTGAAGCCAGACAAAGTGATTGCCCAAAAACCCAGCCACACCCTATCACTTCCTGTTTGCACAGTCACAAATTCCCAGAGTCATGGGGCACATGGGATCTACTCTCAGGCCCACAGTCCTCTCCCCACCCACCGTAAGTGTCGTGGTATTCCCAGAGCCACCTGCATAACTGACAGAGGTCAGTGCTCTACCTTGGTAAGTTGAGTCCAGGCATTTTAATAAAGTGAGGGGACGGGAGTGCTTCACAGGGTTAAGTGGGTACCCTGCCCCCATCAGCCCTCCAGGACAGACTCAAATTTAGTGGGGCCAATGGATTTACCCCTCTAATAAAATCCCCCAGTCCCAGGCAGGCCACAGCAGCCTCTGCTCACCTTATCAAGATGGTGCTTCCTCCCTGCTGGTTGTCAGTTGCCTTGCTCCAAGAAGATGGTGTCACCTCCCAGCCACTGGCTGCAGGAGTCATTTGGCAGCGTACTGCACGCTGCTGCATGATTGAACTGTCCCCACTGCTCCACCATGTCTCTCTTCTTTTTGTAGAATTTCCACTGCAAACTACTCTCCATCTGTCCCCTGGGAATGTGGTTCCTCATCTTGTCTTCTGTTGTCTTCTTGTGGTCAGAATCAGCATGTCTTTTCCCCATTAGTACAATAATTCTCCCTTAGTACAATAACTTTAAAAACGTACATCGAAAAAAGCATGAAAGAAAGAGTTGCCATGTCACCCCTCCCCCAGATCCAGGTAGCATAGCATAGTCAGTCTTTACCTACAGCTTGGAAGAGGGAAAGAGAATTAAATCCGGATCTCAGACTTGAAGCCTAATACCAAGCCTGTGATGGTGAAACTCAGTGCTAGACAGGGCTCCGGGGACGCCTAAACCCAAGATAGTAGCTATAGATGGAGGTTTTGGACCCTCCTTTGCTGAGACCACCACCACCACGCCTTCCCAAACCTCCAGTAGAGGGGGCAAGACTCCAGCCACTGAGAAGTAGAGCAGGAAATTGAGATTAGGACTTCACCTTGTCATAGTGATATCCAGACAAAACCCAAAGGCCTGTCTCCACAGGCCAGGGCTCACAGAAAGAGCCTCTAGACCTCTCCAGAGGTCTAGAAACATATGCCTTGGTGGGGTGGACTCATTTCATCGTATATCATTACCAACCTCCCACAAGCATGGTGTGCATCTGCAAGACAATGCACCTCTGCTGACTGTGAGACTCAGGTGCAACCACACTTAGAGTTAGCCCAGGAAACCAAGTGACTGTCTCTGTTTCCCCTCCCCTGACCTTGGACAGACAATAGAAGAAAGACTCTAGCCATCGGGTAATAAGCAATAAGAATGAGCACAGGACTGCATCTCGGAACTCAGTGCTGGACTGAAAAAATTTATCACTGAGAAGATCTCAACAGTCCCTGTTCCTAGCTAATGCCAATGGATGGAGTCTCTGGACCTGCCCCAGTACCATATGGAGACCCATGACCCCAGTCAATTAATTTATAACCCAGTCAGTATCACAGTATCACAGCACCCTCAAACCACAGGTCCACCTCAGTAGCAGGCAGCCCTTAAGGAGTGCTATGTTGGTCGTGGCAAGTGGTGGGTGCTGAGTGAGATCAAGCATTATGACACTGATGGCCCCAGGACTACTCATTCCATTCTTCCCCTAAATTCTAGGCAGAACAACAGACAGAGTAATTATTTGCCTGGGGGAAATAAAGGTAGATGGAAGCTAATACATTGCATAAAAACCTAGGGCTGGCACCATGGGAGCCTACATGCTTCCGTGGGACTTTGGACCACCAGTAAAATAGCAACAGCTACAATGGAGACCTGTGTGACTCCCTCCAGCACTACAAGACAGCCTTCTCATGACTTTAGTCACTGAAGACTAAGGGCCAGTGTCCCCACAAACATGACTCCACCCCCATGGACTACCCACAGGAGCCACAATACCTGCTGGGACTGAAGAAGTTCCCCATGATACCAATGCCTTTTCCATCTGTTACAGTAGCAAAAGATATAGGGAGACTACACTACAGCATCCAGCCAGAACTCAAGCCAAAACAGTATATGAAGCCTGGACACATTTTCCAGAAACAACTTTTACCATGAAAACCACTTGGTAATAGTGGCAGATCCATCCAATATGAAAAACAAGGCAATACAACATCCACAAAGAGCATGATACAACTTTAGTGACAGACTCCAAAGGAGAGGGACAAAATACCTAATAAAGAATTCAGAAGCTTTGCTTTCAGTGCCCATTCTTTGGGGATTTTAACCAAGAAGTCATCACCTACACCAACATTTTGAAGTGTTTCCTCCTACACTTTCTTCTAGCAATTTCATTTTTCTTAAGTATTAAATTTAGGTCTTTGATCCATCTAGAATTATTGTAGATAGTGAAAGATAGGGATCTAATTTCATTCTTTATCAGCACCATTTATTGAAGATTACCCTTTCCCTAATGTATGGTCTAGGCATTTTTGTGTAAAATCAGTTGGCTGTATGTGTTTGGATTAATTTGTGAGTTGTCTATTTTGTTCCATTGATCTATATGTTGATTTTTATGTCAGTACCATTCTCTCTATTTTTTAAAGATTTATTTATTTATTTGAAATGCAGAGTTACAGAGAGTCAGAGGCAGAGAGCGTGAGAGAGGTCTTCCATCTACTGGTTCACTCCCCAGAAGGCGCAATGGCCGAAGCTTCACCTATCCGAAGTCAAGAGCCAGGAGGTTCTTCTGGGTCTCCCACATGGGTGCAGGGGCCCAAGGATTTGGGCTACCTTCTACTACTTTCTCAGGCCATAGCAGAGAGCTGGATCGAAAGTGGAGCAGCAGGAACTTGAACCAGCACCGATATAGGATGCCAGCACTGTGGTGGCAGCTTTACCTGCTACTCCACAGCACTGGCCCCTCTCTTTTAATTACTATAGCTTTGTAGTATGCTTTGAAGTCAAGTATTGTGATGCCTCCAGCTTGATTACTGCCCCCACCATGATCACTTTGGCTGCTCTGGGTCTTTTGTGATTCCATATGAATTTTTGGATTGTTTTTTCTAATCATGTAAAGAATGCCATTGGTATTTTGATAAGCATTGCATTTAATCTGTAGTTTGCTTTAGGTAACACAGATATTTTAATTATATTATCATTCAATTCATGAGCAAGGGATATCTTTCTGATTTTTTTGTTTGCTTGTTCATATGTTTCTTCTGTGTGTGGTTGTGCCCTTTACGATTAAACTAGACAAATGGGACTATATCTAACACAGAGCTTCTGCACAGGAAACAATCAATAGAGTGAAGAGACATCTGGCAGAATGGGAAAAATATTTGCAAGCTATTTATATGGCAAAAAATTATTCTATTTTTTTCTATTGCTTTTATTTGAGAGTCAGGGTTATAGAGATGGTTGCAATGGAAGGATATCATGTCAAGTGGAATAAGCTGGACACAGAAAGAAATATTGCATGTTCCCCCTTATATATGGAAGCTAAAATTCAAAAAATTACTCATCCAACAAGTATTAATGGGATACTTATTATGCATCAGTCCTGTTCTAGGCATGGCATCATTATAAACAATATGGAGGTGGGAGGAAGCACATGAGTCTGATCATGGTCTTCTGATCATCAATGGCCTAGGGGTACAGCCAACAGTCACGTAGTATGAGTTTGGATTAGGCGCAAATTTGACATAGAGGTATTAACATGGGTGTCAGTCAACCAAGAAGTAGTAAGTAAGCCCAGAGACAAGGTGAGATTGCCAGTTTAGATGGAAATGAGATGAAAGACTGAGCTTGGAGTCCTCCAGGAGTAAGCAGTCAGGAACATGAGGGGCAGCAAGCAAAGGAGATTGGGCAGTAGCAAGCAGAGAAGCAGGAGGAGAGTCTGGAAGGTGCATAGTCCTGCGAGCAAGGTAAGGACGATCTCAAAACCCAGTAACTTCAATCCTGCAGAAAGCCCGTCACCATTGGATTTAGCATGGTGTTTATGTCCACACATGAACATGCTCAGGAGCAATGCACGGCAGCATCAGGGCAACATGAGAAAGAGAGGGTGAAACAACGCAGCAGGGTTAGATTAATACATCACATTCTATTTTGATGTTGTTAGGCAAAAATGATTTCTGAAGTTCATAAATGTACCACAAACAATTAAAATTTTCTACATGTTTAAAATATTGCATAGGGGCTGGCATTGTGGTGCAGTGGGTTATGCAGCCACTTGCAACACCATCCCATATTTGAGCATCAGTTTAAGTACCAGCTGCTCCAGTTCCAATCTAGCTTCCTATTAATATGCCTGAGAAGGCAGAGGAAGATGGCTCAAACACTTGGGTCCCTGTCACTCAAGTAGAAGACCAGTATAGAGTCCCTAGCTCCTGCCTTTGCTTGTTTCAGACTTGGCTACTGCAGACATTTGGGGAATGAATCAGCAAATGGAAGATCTCTCTTTCTTTCTCTCCCTCTGTCTCTGTCACTCTGTCTTTCAAATAAATAAGTAAATAATTTTTTTAATTTTTTTTTATTTTTGACAGGCAGAGTGGACAGTGAGAGAGAGAGACAGAGAGAAAGGTCTTCCTTTGCCGTTGGTTCACCCTCCAATGGCCGCCGCGGCCGGCGCGCTGCGACCGGCTCACCGTGCTGATCCAATGGCAGGAGCCAGGTGCCAGGTGCTTTTTCCTGGTCTCCCATGGGGTGCAGGGCCCAAGCACTTGGGCCATCCTCCAGTGCATTCCCGGGCCACAGCAGAGAGCTGGCCTGGAAGAGGGGCAACCGGGACAGAATCCGGCACCCCAACCGGGACTAGAACCTGGTGTGCCGGCGCCGCAAGGCGGAGGATTAGCCTGTTGAGCCATGGCACCGGCCAGTAAATAATATTAAAAAGAAACTAGGTTATAAATAAATTCATAAAAATGTTGCAATAAAAAAGAAGAGAGGCAGGCATTTAGCCTAGCAGTTATGATGCCCGAGTCTCCATCAAAGTACCTGGATTCATTTCCCAACTCTGGCTACTTATTTTAGCTTCCTGCTGAGGCAGACCCTGGGGGGAAGTGGTGAGGGCTCAAGTGATTGAGTATTTGCTACTCATGTAAGAGAACTGGATTGAGTTCCACTGTCTCCTGGCTCCCACCCCAGGCCCAGGCCCAGCCCTTGTGAGTTTTTGGGAAGAGAACCAGTGAATGAGAGCTCTCTCTGTCTTTGTGTCTGACTCTCTCTTTCTCTATGTCTCTCTGCCTCTTGAATACATTTTTTAAAAAGAAGAAAAATCACTTGTAAGTAAATAGTCAAAACATGCATTTGTCAAACATTCTTCAAATCATTTTAGAATGATGCCCAAGAAACTTGTGAATGGTTTTTACAGGCAGGTCCACGTGGATTTCCCGAGGTCATGTGCACTTTCTCCTCTATTGAAAAATACTAAAAATAATGATTTATGATCAAAGTTGCATTTATTAGTATATGTTCATTGTGGTGATATTCATGTTTGCTTCTGATTTTGAAGGAAATTGAAATGAAAATATTTGTGAGTGGCCCCAGGAGGTGGTACCTGCTGTGCTCCGTGACCACTGGGGGTGGAGTTGAAGGACACTTCCTTTTAATTCCATTCCTCCTGTTTTACATGAATATCTGAAATCACATACACCAATACCGTTTCTAAAAGAAGGCAGAGCCTATGAGTGAATGAATACAAGATAATCGACCTAGATGGGGCAACTATGGGAAGAGACAATTCACAGCTGAGTAAATACAAATGGCCAGAAGCCAGGAGAAAGGGCTCAACTGCAGGTGAGTCTGGGAAACGCAAATCATGCAGCAGAAATTCTAGCTGGCAAAGATGAAAGCTGCTGCTGCCAGGAGTGCCGACCTGAGTGTGGGGACATGGAGCACTCCCAGTGAGGACCGTGGTAGCCGGGTTAGTCATTCAGAAGAGCAGTCTGTAGTGTTTATCCACACAGGAAAAGAAAAGAAAAGAAAAGGGATTCTGCTCATATACGTGGGTTCCACCTAGAGTGGCCCAAGATGAAGCCTATACTGCAGGCAGGGACTCCAATCCCTACATTTTAAGGAAGAGGAGAGGAGGGGAGGGGAGGGGAGGGGAGGGGAGGGGAGGGGAGGGGAGGGGAGGGGAGGGGAGGAGAGAAGAGAAGAGAAGAGAAGAGAAGAGAAGAGAAGAGAAGAGAAGAGAAGAGAAGAGAAGAGAAGAGAAGAGAAGAGAAGAGAAGAGAAGAGAAGAGAAGAGGATTCTGCTCAAATACATGGTTTCCACCTATAGTGGCCAGGTCTGAGGCACGTCTCAGGAATGGGCTGGGGTTGACCTCAACCCTTAGGCTCATTCCCACATTCCAGGCCAAGGCCCTGAGGCTCAAGGGGCTCAGCCACAGGAAGAGACAGTGTGAGCTTGCAGTCAAGGCTGAGGTAGGTAGGATAGAAAGACTGTCACCACGCAGACACTCCTTGAAGGGGCTCTCAGTGATGCAGGCAGGCAGATAGGATAAAATCGATTAGATTTGTGAGCTGAAAGACCACGCCTTCACCCACCCCTATGTGATCTCATGCCCCTACCTGACCCCACCTGTATGCCCACCTGCCAATCAGGCTACGTAACCACTCCCCTTTGGGAGTGGATAAAAGGTCTGGAATACAGTGGCCCCACCCCTTGTTGCCCCACACCTTCAGGGTTCCTTGTCCTTCAAGGCTGCCCACTCTCTGATTTCCTGCCTGTGTGCTTGCTCCATGTGGCATCCAGCCTGCTCTCTGCTTGGTATGGACCCATCTGAGCCTCTAGACTTCTCTTTCTCCTCTAAACAAAGCCGTCAACCTCCTGCACATTTCGTTCACTGAATAAAATCCTCAAAAACTTACCATGTTGTCCTGTCTATTTGAGCTGGTATTCGGAATTCTTCTCTGAATACGTGGCAAGAGCCTACAGGCTTATTAATATTGAGAATTATCAATAAACAGTCCGATATCATCAGGAGAGGCATGGCCAGCTCCAAAGAGAGCGACTGGAGCCTGACAGTTCCGAGATGCCCTGATGTGGTGACGACAACAAGGGGGTTGGGGTCATCTGAGGTATTTGTGTCCACCTTGGAGGAATGGTCTGGATTTCTTGGGGTCACATTTGTCCTTAAGGTCTGGAGATGGTTTGGGCAGTGTCAGTGTCAAGGAGAGTGGCTTCTGAGGGAGGGGTGAGTAGATAAGAAAACTGGAATGGACCAAGGGACAGAAGGGAAGAGTCAAGGACAGACGCTGGCCACACTCGACCCCGGATCCTAGGAAGGTAGCCAAAGTCGTTCCCAGATGCCCCAAGGGGATAGCCTATGTCTGGGGTCCCTCTAACCCCAGATTTCTGACCTATGGTGGCAGCTGAAATATCCCCTGACCATCACCAAACAACGATGGTTGGGGGGATGCCCTTAGCCCAGCTGATACCTAAACCTGGGGCTCCCCTTCCATTGCTGCCCTCCCTCCACCAGTCAGTCTCAGCGTTCCCACATGAGCCAGGGCCCACAGGCAGGAGAAGAGGCTGTGGAAGCCCGGGCCTTATCCTCTCTGCCTCATCTCTGAGACTGAGTGCATATAGGCTGCCCACAAGGCTGGAGGGGGGTTGAGCAGGTTTGTGTTTGCAGAGAGTTTAGACTGGGGCCTGCCCTGCACGGTGCTGCCATTCCTGGGGCTGGACAGCTGCCCATGCTCTGATCAGGGTCGTCCCAGCTGCACCACCTGACACTCATCTCAGAGCAATGGCTCTTGTTCAGGTGCTTGAGGATGAGCAACCAGGATATGACCCTCAGACAACCTAAAGGTCACCAAGAACACCCTGTTTCTCCTGTTCCAACTCTAATAAGTTGTAAAATTCCCCAAACAGGGCCTATTTCTGGGTAAAAGAAAAGTAGGCCTTGGGATGATTTCTTTGCCTTCATTGTTCAATATGCTATTCCGATGACCTCTGCACAGCTCGTACTCATACTGAGAAACTGTAGTCCCCTGCCCAACACTCTCCCAGGCCTCCCAGGAGGCGGCCAGTTTCTGGCTTTATTTCCTCCTGTGGTTCCTTCCTGGGCTGGGTCTTCTCCTCGTGCCTCCAAGCCCCGTGCCTTCATTCCCTCTTCTCTGATTCTGCAGACCAAGCATGCTGACACTGCTCTAGTGTCTGGGTGGGCATGGCCAAGGAAGAGCCCCATAGGACCAAGGCAAGTCCAGGTGCAGGAAATTCTTCTCCCAGCACCTCCCCTCCAGGCCTGGATCTAGATAAGGCTGGTGGCCATGGCTCCTGTTGGGACTCTCTCGATACCCACAGCTACTCCCAAGCATCTGCTGAGGCAGGTCCTCAAGGCCCCCTTCTCCTTGCTGCCGCTGTAACCCTACTTTCCTGATGGCAGCCCCTCTACAGTAGCATTAGTAGTAGCTCCCGTGAGGTCCCCTCTGTTTTGGGCAGGCCCTAGTGGGTAGGTCTCACACCTATGCTTCTAGACCTTGTGTGAGTCAAGGATCCTCATGCCATCCCTGCTACAACTCCACAGTCCCAGGCACTATTGCCGTCAAACAGTAGCTGTTTAAGAGACCAATGCGTGTACTAACCAGACACATGGCCAATTGTTGCAATGGGAAAAAACAGATCTGATTTTGAATCTTATGCAACCTTGAGCAGGTCTTGGTTTCCTCTTTGTGAAATAGGGACACTAACAGCAACTTCTTGGAGTGTTACCATGGTGGAACAGATTAGCACCGTGCCCAGTACATGGTCAATGCCAGGAGCAGAACTTTTCTAGGACTTGTTGCTGAACCCTCCCAGCCCCACATGAGGGAGGACAGACCCTGTTGTCCCCATTTTCAAGAGAAAACAAGTCCATTGAAGGACTTGAGCAGACCTAGCATTCCAGTCTCTGACACCTTGGCCTGCATCTGTTGGATCCGCAAGGCGTCTTCTAATGTTAATGATCTTTATGGGTGAAGCAACATAAACCAACTTGAAAACACTCAAACAAGAGCCACTGACATTCAACAGTGGTGGATCTGGATTGGAGTTGGTATCCCCTGTAAGTGGTACCACATGTGCTGGGTGTCAGGCGTGGGCAAGAGAACAGGGGTCCCAGGAGTCCTGGTGCCCTATCCTCTTCCAAGGCTCTCCCCGTGATGTGTGTAGGACAGAAGTGGACATGGAACCCCAGAGGTCCCCCCTCACCCCATCAGAAGTGAAGGAAAACCTAGAGCTGAAGACACTGTCGAGAGCTCTTCCCGACTTGCTCTCTGAGAAAGCAGGCTCAGGAGGGGGCCTGATCCAATGCATGCTGAAGAGAAACAGACGCGAGGCCCGGGTGCATCGACCAAAACTGACAGATCCCCCCGCAGAGCACCACCACTCACCACAGAGTCACAGACCAAGGCCACCAGAACTCAGAAAGTTCCCAAGAAGGTAGGAGCCTGGCGTTCCACAGGCATCACTACAGTGTTGGGGAACCAGAAGGCAGTCCCTGCCTGGTCCTTCCCAGAGGCCTGGCACATCAGCTGCTCCTCCCACAGTGCAAGGGAAGAAACCCAGCAAGCATCCTGCCCGGAACTTAGCAAGTCGAAGACCAGAATGAAAGGCAGCAAGTGAGGGGACTCAGCATGGAGCCATTAGAACTGACAGCTGCAGGGTCAGCTTAGGCAGGCTCAGCCAAAGGCCAAGGCTGGAGGGTCAGAGCACAGGACACTGGAAGAGGACACTGGATCTGCTGGGGGAGTGGAAGGGACTGGCCACATCCTTGGAGGAGCAAGAGGAGAGACGAGAGGCATCCGAGGCCACTCTGCCAAGCAGTCAACGAGAGGTGGCATCTCGGTGGCAGGGGCCTGCAGTCCAGGTGGCTTTATTAGCTAAGCCAAGAGATGGTCTTCATGGGCTACACACTGAGCACCGGCAGCTGCACAGGTACTCTGCTAGGACTGCCCTGTCCTTCCACCAGAACTCATCCCACTCCCTGGCTTCCACTTGTTTCCCTCTGGCCCTGGTGGTTCCTCTGATCCTCCTGAGCCTCTCCCACTCTGATGACTGATTGGGTAAGCCCCTAAGTGGGGCACCAGCTCCTACCACCTGCTATGGCTTCTCCTTTGACTGGGTATTCCCACCAGCAAGAGGGCAGGTTGAAGCCCTGGACGGCTACCCAGGACACATCTTTGCTTGTGGCCAGACAGGCAGCATCAAGATCTGTGGGGACCCATGGATAGGCTTGCCATGGGACCCCCCCATGCTGGGCTTGGCTTATAGCAGTAATGTGGATGTAGCAGCTGATTGAACTTTCCATCTAGCTGAGGATTGTGGTAAACAACAAGATGGCGCTGATGCCCTGCCTGCTGCGTGACTCCACAGCTGATCGTGATATAGTGCCGGATTGGAGAACTCTGTGCATGGACTGTGATTGAATGACTGTGATTGGTTGAATTCGGTATATAAGCAGACTGCGGGAGAGGGAGGGGGGCACGCCAGCTTTCCCCCTTAAGGAACGTGTGCGCCATCTCTCCCTCTTCTCCCGGTCCCCCACTCTTCCCCACTCTCTTTAAGTAAAAGTCTTTTGAAGACCAATTAACTGCAAGCAGCGTCGTTCCTTTTGCGGCCAAAGGAGCGACAAAGATCTTCACAATGGAAGGTAGGCTTGGTACAGCCCCAGTTGGAGAGGCCAATTCCTCAGACCCTTGGGAACTACTTCTCTGTGGCCCAGGAGCTCAGTGGCCAGGGCTGGACCTCCAGCCTTGGGGGCAAGCTATGTAGAGATCAACAATGAGACAGTCTGAAGCTTGCTGGCCACTGCGACCCAGAAGGGCCAAGCAGGAAAGTGTGAGATTCGCTGGGCAGGACTGGAGAGTGAGGAGTTTACTGTCACTGGTGCCTGGTATGTCTCTGTAAACCCATTAGACTAAGGTGGAGGTCCTGCTCCTCCTTGTCCACCAGAATTGGGGCTGTGTCCCACACATTACAGAATGAGCAGTCATGATGCAGCCACAGTGAGTTCCAGCAACAGATCTCCGGGGAGGAGCACACTGGCTGAGGCCTGCAGCATGGGCCCCCCTCAGCCTTGTGGGTCTGGCTGGGAGTGAACAACTAGATCCCAGTTGAGCCTTTGGCCCTGGGGAGCAGGCCATTAATAGCAGCTGTCCACACAGGAGCTGTCCATCATGGCCCTAAGTGACAAGGAGTCACCTGTGCGTTATCAGAGCAGCAAGCTTCTGAGGCTATTGCAGAACTCTCTGGGTGGTAGCACTGCGAAGCTCATATTTGTAAGCATTTCCCCTCAAGAAGAAAACTCTCTGCCTTTTGCCTCCAAGGTGAGCCAGTGTGTTACTGGTACTACCCAGGCCACAAGCAATAAAGAGGCATCCAGTTCCTTTGCGTCACGGCGTGTGTGGGTGCCTGTGGGAGTATGTTAAGGAGATGAGGCTCTAAGGGAGGCTTTACTGGGTAGAGGGAGCCATTACTAAGCTTATCATATAAAAAATAGCTGGAGTTTGTTCTTTAAAAAATAAAATATAGGAGCCGGCACTGTGGCATAGTGGGTAAAGCTGCTTCCTAAGATGCTGGCATCCCATATGGGTGTTATTTCTTGCCCCAGTTTTGCTCCACTTCTGATGCAGCTCCCTACTAATGCACCTCAGAAAGCAGTGGAGGATGGCCCAAGTGCTTGGGCCCCTGCACCCACGTGGGAAACCCAGAGGAAGCTCCTGGCTCCTGGCTGCAGCCTGACCCAGTGCTGGTTGTTGTGGCCATCTGTGGAGTGAATCAGTGAATGGAAGATCTCTCTCTCTCTCTCTCTCTCTCTCTCTCTCTCTGTGTGTGTGTGTGGGTGGGTGGGTGGGTGGGTGTGTGTCCCTCTCTATAGCTCTGACTTTCCAAATAAATAAAATATTTTTTTAAATAATAAAAATGTTAAAATAAAATATTCAAACAAAAAGCCAGTGGGAAAAGGAATAGTTTGATAGACAGTTGGTAACTGTTGGTGCTCATGGCAGGTGTATGGGTTCCTTATGTAGCCTGCTCTACCTTTGAGTGCATTTTAAACTTTCCATCAATAAACAATAATATGCTTTTGAATCGTGTTTAATGACTGATGAAAATGCTCATGATAAAATAATAAGAAAAGCAGGATTCAGAAATGTGTAACTCCCAATTGCGTGTGTATGTGTGTCTACCCACACACTTCTGAAAAGATCCAGGATGTATCATGTTATCAATTCAATGATAATTTCTGGAAACAGACTGATTATATTTGTTTACTTCATTTAGTTGTCTGTATTTTCCAAGGATCCTAAGATGAGCATGTATCAATTTTATAGTCAGAGCACCAGCCAACACTAAAGTGTTTAAAGCTTAATTTTTCTAAGCTAGCAGTTGGAGCAGGAGAAGTGGGGGGCATGAAGTGGGGGATGGTGTGGCTGGAGTCCCTGGCTGAGCCGGGTTAAGAAGGCTGGGTGAGGAGAGAAGGTTGGATGTGCCTCTTCCCTTGGACAGGAGGCGGCAGCAGCCAGGCAACTACCTTTGAGCTCTGGGACCTCTCTAGTACATTTCCGGCTGGCAGGTGCCAGTCCCAGGAGGCCCAGCCACCACATGCTGCCCAGCCTGGCCCTGCCTGGCTGCTTTGGCGCTGCCTCAAAGGCTGGGTGCCAGGGAAGGTGAGCCAGGTGTCAGAGCCACAGCCTGTGTCTGGGGAGGATGGCAGAGAAGCACGTCGCCCCACTTCTCAGGGCTGGGATCTGGTTTCCTCATGTGACCACACGGCAGAGGGTGCCAGGATAGGGGAACGTGCAGGCAGTGCAGACCAAGCCTGGCCAGTGTCTCTCAAGACCTATCATGTGCTAAAGACCTATCATGTGCCTGGCACATCTTACCTCTTGGAGAGGCAGGGTTGGCTGTGCCTATTTCACAGGCGAGTGAGTGGAGGCAAAGAGTTCCACTCTCCTGATAAAAATCCTCTGCACTTCCTCCCCGCGATCAGGGTGGGTCACCCCCCACAACTTACTTCTTCCTCTCTGTAATATCCCCTGTACTCACTTTCCTCCCACCCCGAGCTTAGGGTCTCCTCTTGTTCTGCCATCATCATGTCTCAGTGGCAATATCGCCTCCTCCAGGAATCTTCCCCTGATAGTCTCAGGCTAATGGGGACAACTCGCATACAAACACTGCTACAGTCCACACAGCTCTGATTGTGCTGCGTTGGGAGTATACTTTCATGTGCTTTCCCCTCCTGACCCTGGCAATGAAGTCCCTGAGGACAGAATCACTCCCAGGGTCTTGGTTTAGTGCCCAGGGCACTTGTTCCCTGAACTGGCATCCTGAGCAGGATAGAACTTGCACAACTGTGCGCAGCAACCCTGCCCATCTCACTTACCTCTTGGACTGACAGAGTAGTGTGTAGAATGACTAAACAACCAGTGGGTGAGTGAGTAAGAAGCGGTCTCCCTGGCTTGAGAGACTTCAGATCTCGCACATTTTATGTCAGCCTCTGAGCTGAGGCTGGCCCAGAGGCTTGAGCTCTGCCCAAGAAGAGCCAACAGTAAGGGCAGGACTCTGGGATCTCCGGGGGATGAGCACCAGGTGGGAGTGATGTGCTGCTGGAAGAGGAGCTGGATGGGCAGCTAAAGCTGATCCCCACATGGCGTGAGCCTGGATCAGATGCTGGAAGCCCAGACCCAGATGCTGAGTAAAGAGCAGGTTGATCACCTGAGACAGTGTCCTGGATGCACCTTGGGAATCCTCAGTCAGGAGTGGCCTGTGACTGAGAGTGGGCCCACCTCTCTGGCAAAGCTTCCTCCTTGAAAAAGACAAAGTGATGTCAAGATTTCACAACTCTGCTGATTTCTGGGTGCTGATTCCTGAATGGTGGGCACAGCTCCTACTCATGGCCTATGGTGGGGTATCACTGTCCCCTCCTTGCATCCAGGGTGGCTCCCAACTTGGGAAGGATGGGTGCTAATTATCCCACAGAGGGTGCAGGGATAGAAGGAAACAGAGAAGGAGGCAAGGGTGCTGGGGGTGGTCTCAGAATGGCACCTAATTACCTTTCACAAGCTGGGTTCACCCTAAGGCTGTTCTTAGAATCAGAGATGTAATCCGAGAGAGAAATGGGCTCTGTGACCACACAGAACCGGGATCAAATTCCAGCTCTACCACTTCACAGCTGTGTGACACTAGTGAGTTATATAGCTCCCGCTGAGTCCCAGGTTCTGTAAAACAGAAGTGGTGACTAAACCCACTGATGCGTGCCACGGCAGGATGAGCTTCAGAGTGACCAGGTCAGGTGAAAAAAGCCAAGCGAAAGGTGTACCTACTGTGTGATTCCATCAGCATGCAGCCCCGGAAAGCACAGAGCAATCCAGGAGAGGAGAGCAGATTGGTAGTTTCCAGGGAACTGGGCTGGAGGAAGAGGAACAGATGGAAGAGAACACAAAGGGCCATGAGGAAGCTCCTGGAAGTGAGGGACATGGTGGTGGTTGCAAGAGAGGCCCCGTAGTTAAAAACTTAAACATACACCTTAAATACATGCAGTGTATTGCATGTCAACAATACTCCCAATAAAGTATCTTTTTAAAAAATGGGGCAAGTGTTTGGCCCAGTGGTTAAGATGCTACTTGGGAAACCTGCATCCCATAGCAGAGTGCCTGGTTCAAGTCCCAGCTTCTTTACTTCTGATCTAGCTTGCTGCTAATGCACACCCTCGGAAGGCAGCAGGGGTGATTCTAATGCCTGAGTCCCTGCCTCACATGGGAGACCTGAATTGAGTTCCAGGCTCCTGGCTTCAACCTGGTCCAGCTCTGGTTGTTGTGAGCAACTGGGGAGTCAGTGGATGGATGGGATCTCTCTCTCCCTCTCCCTCTCTCTCTCTCTCTCTCTCTCTCTCTCTTTCCCTCCCTCCATCCCTCTCCCTCTCTCCCTCCCTCCCTCCCTCTCTTTCTCCCAGTCCCACACCCACCCATTTGTTGAATCTCACCACCTTCCTCCTGGAGAGCACATAACAAGCATGAAACCCTCACACAGAGTGCCTTTCTGGAGTTAGGATCTTACATGTGCCACGATAGTTGCCTTCTCATTTTCCCATCATCAAATCAGCTATCCCTTGCTCCATATTTCAGAAGCACATCTCCTGAGTTCCAGCAAGATGCCAGGCAGGCGCTGGATCCTGAGACCAGCAGAGAGAAGACCTGCTCTGCACAAGCTGTCAGGCCAACAGACTCAACCTCCAAACCAGGACAGCACAGCAGGGGTCAGCCTGTCTGAGGGGGAGCCCAGGACAGCCCCTACCCTGGTCAAGGGGTGCAGCCTCCAATGCCTCTGTCGGGATCTGCACCCATCTGGTGGGCCCTGCTGGCTAGCAGGAAGCGAAGCGGTTTCAGAGCACAGAGCACATGGGCTAAACTCCCTGACTGTGCAGATGCTAAGCCTGGTGCACCTTGAGCTTTCAGCCTTGAATGCCTGTGTAAGATGACACCATTGTCAGATTCGGAAATTTTTCTGGGCTTCATTTTAATTGTGATTCATTTTTAGTGAGAAAGTAGAGCTAAAACCTGCCTATTTTTACTTAAAAATTTGTGAAATGCCAACCCAGTTTTTCCATAACACACACTTTCCATGAACTTTTTAAGGACCCCCTCGGAGCAAAAAGTTCAAAGCAAAAATTTCCAACAATATATATTTGTTGAAAACACTTAGACTGAGATTCAAAACCATGCAGGATCTTTTGGAGTGTGTGGAGGGGGTGCACACATAGAAGCTAGAAGGTCTAAATAAACTTCTTTCCAGACAGTAGCTGTCTTTTATACTTTTCCTTTTTTAACCTTTATTTAATGAATATAAATTTCCAAAGTACAGCTTATGGATTACAATGGCTCCCCCCCCCAAACTTCCCTCCCACCCACAACCCTTCCCTCTCCCTCTCCCTCTCTCCTTCCATTCACATCAAGATTCATTTTCAATTCTCTTTATATACCAAGATCAGTTTAGTATACATTAAGTAAAGCTTTCAACAGTTTTCACCCACACAGAAACACAAAGTGTAAAATACTGTTTGAGTACTAGTTATAACATTAAATCACAATGTACAGCACATTAAGGACAGAGATCCTTCATGAGGAGTAAGTGCACAGTGACTCCTGTTGTTGACTTAACGATATACTTTTCCTTTTGTTGATATTTTCTGTACTCAGAAGTGATAATGTGCTGCTACAGTGTTAAGAAAAAAAAATACACTGAGATAAACCCAATACTGAAAGAAGTCTAAGGGACTGCATCTGTCCATTTGGCCCCAACACCCACTCAGGTCACCATTATCTCCTCCCTGACCTGCTGCTGCCCCAGCCTCCCACCTGGCCCCTGGTCTCCAGACCACCCCCTTCCCTGCTCTGTTCTGCAAAGCCTGGTCACATCTGTCTTCTGCCTTAATATTATCTGCTAGCTCCTTCGGCCACGGAACAGCCCAAGCCCTCGTGCAGTTGACAGGTCTCTATGGACACCCCTTCCCACCTCCAAGCTCCAGATCCCACGTTTCACCCCACAGCCCAGAATTTGCCTAGAAAATTCCAGACTCTTCTTGCCTACAGAGAGCTCCTTGCCCTCCCTGTGCTTTCAGTAACCAGCCCTGGGTCCTTCAGGTCTCAGCCATCAGCTCTGGCTACTCCTGTGACAGCGGCAGCCTGGCAATAGCATGGGCAGTGTGAGTTCCCCCCACCCACTGTCACATCCAGGGGTGGGGCTTGCCCACTGCAATCTCCCCTCACCCAGCACAACCCCTTCACTGGAGAAGATGCTCAACCAAGTGTTATAGGGGAATTAATAATGAATTTCTAGAATGCACTTGCCTGGATCCGATCCAAATCAAGTCCCTTTACCTCTGCAGATTGCTTTTGTTTTTAACTCTTCCGGCCCCTGGTGGTCTTGTCCTCCTCTAAATTCTCATGAACCTGTTGAAATGCTGCCTACTTGACTCTTTCCCTATACATATTATTTTAAAAAGGTGTGTGAACAAGACAATATAAAGTAAGGGGGCCGGCATAGTGGTGCGGCGCATTAAGCTGCCACCTACAATGCCAGCATCCCATAAGGGCGTTGGTTAATATCCTGGCTGCTAATGTTCCTGAGAAAGTAGCAGAAGATGGTACAGGTGCTTGGGCCCCCTCCACCCTCACTGGGCACCCAGATGGAATCCCAGGCTTCTACCTTCAGCCTGAGCCAGCCTTAGCTGTTGCAGCTGTCTGGAGTATGAGCCAGTAAGAAGATCTGCTCCTTACCCTGGTTCTCCACTCTCTCTGTATCTCTTCCTTTCAGTAAATAAATAAATCTTGTGTGTGTGTGTGTGTGTGTGTGTGTGTGTGTGTGTGTGTGTGTAAAATAAGGACGTGGTGAAAGGGGAAAAATCAAAGAATCAGCTGAAAACAGGACAAAGTCAGTACATGAAAACATGCATTATAACATCAGAAGTGGACTATGAGGCCTGTGCTATGGCACAGTGGGTTAACACCCCAGGCTGAAGTGCTGGCATCCCATATGGGTGTCAATTCAAGTCCTGGCTGCTCTGCTTCCAGTCCAGCTCTCTGCTAATGCACTTGGGAAAGCAGTGGAGCCCAAGTCCTTGGGCCCCTGCACCCACTTGGGAGATCTGGAAGAAGCTCCAGATTCCTGGTTTTAGATAGTCTCAAATCAAAGTGTGGCCATTTGGGGAGTGAACCAGTGGATGGAAGACCTCTCTCTCTCTCTTAATCTCTACCTCTCTCTGTAACCCTACCTTTCAAATAAATAAAATAAATCTTTAAATAAAAAAGCGGGATATGTATGAGTATGTGATCCTATTTCCCAGTGGGAAAATGTTCTGTCTCAAGGTGTTCAGATCCCAGAAGCTATAAACAAGGTTATTGGATTGTTGAGAAACACGAAGTTTCCTGAATTTGAGATCCACAAACAATTTTTTTTGGGTCCCAAATAAAAGCATTTCTGTGGGCCGAGGCAACAGTGCCCTGAGGACACCCCTCCCCCAGCTGGAATTTCTGTAGTTCCTCTTTAAATGACATCCTCAGAGCACTTGGCCGGCATCACAGAAAGCCGTAATTCTGTAGACTCACCTTCACCTTGCCCTCCAAGGTCAGCCCAGGCAATACTGACTTGTCATGAGCAAGGCATGATGATAAAGGGATGAAGTCAAAGACCCAGCCAGCGGCTCCTTCCCAAACGAAATCCTACAAGTTGCTGATGGCAGCCAGGGCAGATGCCACGGGAGGCAGCTCTGTGCCCTGCCTGGAGGATTCCTGGGAGGGGGACAGTGTGCTTTTGGATGAGATGGTCCTATTGTGCTGCTTTTCCCTAAAAAAATAAATAAGGAAAAGGTCCTACTTCATGATGCTGTGCCTTGATGCCTGTGTCTGGGCACATGCCGGTCCTGGTCACCACACCTGAAGAGCTTCAGGTCACAGTGACCAAGCAGCCAAGAGGGCGCAAAAGCTCTCCTGGAGCCAAGCAGGTCAAAGCATGAACCCCAGCACCGCCACTCTGTGACTGGGGCCAGTTAGGTCACCACTACGAACTTCAGTCTCTTCTTCTGTAGAATGGAGACGGTGGCTTAGCAGGTAAAGTGGTCGTCGTCTGCGATGCCAGCATCCTATGTGAGTGCTGGTTCAAGCCCTGGCTGCTCCACCTCAGACCCAGCTCCCTGCTATTGGCCTGGGAAAAGCAGCGGAAGCTGGTCCAAATGTTTGGGCCCCTGCAACCCACATGGGAGACCCAGATGAAGCTGGCTCCTAGCCCCTGGATTTGGCCTGGCCCAGCACTGACCATTGTGGCCATCCAGGGAATGAACCAGCAGATGGAAGATCTCTCTCCATCTCTGCATAACTCTGCTTTTTAAAATAAAAAATAAATCTTCAAGGAAAAATAATAATGGAGACTGATAAAACATCTGGCTGTGCAGGTTGGCTGGGAGACGCTGAGTCTTTCTCTCATGGAAAAGCAGGAGATTGCAGTGTGGATCTGCTGGAGGAACCCTGGCCTGTACTCCTGGCATGGACCCAGGTGTGCTCTCTGAACTGGCAACCCCCGAATTCTTCAAGCCTCCTGAGCCCCAAGTAGGAGGCAGATATTCAGACCTGCAGGCTCTCCTGAGCAGATCAGGGGCCCGCCCCATGCCTACCCCTATTGACAACCCCAGGAATTTTAACTGCAATTCATTAACATTTTTGTCCTACTTCTTGATGATGTGGAGAGTTGGGTGGAATGACATCTCTGAGAAGATGAAGGTGGGGCATCTGGAGAAAGCAAGCCTTGCTCCAATGGACCTGTGCTGAAGGCTAAGCTTGCACACACTCCCCAGAGCAAGCTCCTGCACCTCGCTTTCTGTCGCTGTAAAATCAGCATTCTACTTTCCTGGATTTAACTGATGAGGAAGCTGAGCATGTCTGCAGGCCGGTCCTCAAGGGTACAGCTGGCTGTAGGCCCTGGACAGCACACACGTGGGCGCTTGTGCGGATAACTGTGAGGTGCATTGCCATAGGCCCAGCCCAGGGCTTGGGCTTCTGTTCCTCCAGAGCTGCACCATACAGTGTGGCAGCCACTAGCCTACTAGGTGATATGAATTGAAACTAAATTAATTAAGAACTTAGTTGTTGAGTCACACTGGCTCTATTTCTGGATCTCTGTGGCTACATCTGGCTACCCTATTGGACAGTGCAAATGTAGAACATTTGTTTCTTTTTTCCTTTGGTTTTCTTTTATTTTTTTGTATTCAGTTATGATTTTCATTTATGAGAAGTACACAAAAATCTCAAGTGAATGAAAACCCTCAGGCAGCTCAGGTGGCAGACTCTGTTCTTGATTTGCCCCAAAGCAGGCTAGGAGGAGGGGCCCACTTTTTGGCTGGGGGGCCTGGCAAGGATGCAGCAGGCCTGCAGGAGGAATTAGAAGATCCTCCTGCCAATCCTCCTGCCTAGCCCCTGCCAGCCCTTGCTCGGGACAGAGACCGATGCTGAGGTCCCAGCCTCCTCAGGCTCAGCTGCTGGGACCTCTGGCACCAGCAGGTCCCCACTGCTCCTGGGGCAGGGGCTGGAGGAGGCAGCCACAGGGATGGGCTCAGGAGCTGGGCTGGCACCTGGGCTCCTCTCCTCTTGCAGCTGCCCAGCTGCAGTGGGCCGGCAGTGGCGGGACCAGGCTCCAGCTCTGGCTCTGGCTCAGGCTCAGGTTCAGGCTCAGGCTCCCTGGGCCCTGAGGCGATAGGGGCTCACAGGTGAGAAGGGCAGGTGCACTCCTGACCTCCCTTAAGGTTGTGTATGCAGGTGCACCCCACACAACAGCGAGGTTGTGCTGCAAGGCCATGGCCTGATGAGCACTCTGCTCACAGGGCTGCACCTGCTCCAGGTTCCGAGTCCTACTGCAGGGAAATGGGGCTTGGGCCACCAAAGCCTGCGGGCATTGTGGCTCCAGTGCCAGGCAGCAGACTCAGGCCCGCCAGGTACTCCTGGGCCTCTGGGTCCTCAGGAACTCCCAGGAAATGCACCCGGGTCACCTCCTCGCCCTTGGCTTCTTCCTGTAAGGAGTCGAACCACCTAGTGGTGCCTAGCCAGTTCCTCTGTAGGCCTCTCACACGGGTCCAGGCTGAGCAATGAGCTCAGGAGCTCCTCCAGGGCTGGGCTGGCTGCACAAGGCAGCTCCTAGCACCCCCGCCGGATGCAGTCCTGCAGCTCCACCAGTTCCTTCCCGCTGAAAGGCATGGCCCCCGCCAACAGGATGAAGAGGATCATGCCCAAACTCCAGATATCTGCTGCAAGGCACCATAGGCCTCTGGCTGGAACACCTCCGGGGCTGCACACTGGCCTTGGCCAGCTGGCCGCTGAGCCCAAAGTCTGCCAGTTTCACATTCAATGCGAATCCAGCAGCAGATTCCCTAGCTTGAGGTCCCTGTGTGCTGCACACTGTATGGCAGTGGCCCAGGGCCACCAGAATCTGGTTGAACGTGGCCATGGCCTTGGGCTCTGGCAGGCCGCCCCGGGTCCACCACGTGCTGATAGAGGTTGCCCCGTCAGCCAGCTCTAACACCAGGCAAGGATGACGGCAGACACAACACATCCAGCAGCTGGATGATGTTCTGTTGCCTCAGGAGCTGCGTGATGCTGGCTTCTCTCTTCACCTGCCTGGTGTTGAAGGAGTCACTCGCATCTTCCTGGAACAGCTTCAGAGCCACCTGCTGCTCACTGGACACCTGGCAGGCCAGAAACATGATGCCGAAGCTGCCCCAGCCCAGGAGGGACAACAACTGGAACTCAGGCTGACGGTTGGCTTTGACCTCGAAGTCCTCAAGGCCTTCCATGCTGGTGTCCCTAACTATTCTCTCTGATCTACTCTCTCTAAGATTTCTGTCCACAAACACTAATTAATGAGCTATCCTCACTATAATACCTAAGAAAATAAAGGGACAACAAGGATACTACCTGCTGATCTCACTATGGTACCACACTAGCTACACTAACTGTGCTAGTAACACACAGTGGCAAGGCTAAGTACTGACTAAACAAAACTGAAACCAAAAACCAGAGAAACAACAACAACAAAAAATCCACTAAATAACTACACTATCATATGAAATCCAGCAGCGCTGCCTAACTAAAGGTGGGGTAAGTCAAAAATGAAAAAAACTGCAAAAAAAAGACAAAATGGGCAAAAAAATAGGTAAAAAAACAAACAAAATGGGAAAAAGAATAAACAAAATAGAACAAGAAACAAACAAGCAAGCAAAAAAGCACACCAACACCAACAAACACAAACGCTAGGATAGATGGGTCCAAGTCACACAGATCACAATAGCTCCCTGGCAAGGCAGACAGAAACTTCAGCAGCTCCTTAAATAGGCATGTGGAATTCTGTAACCACAGGGCTCCTTATGAAGTCAGAGCAAGAAATGCGCCAATTGCAGTCCAGCAGAGACTTGCATGAATTTGTATTTCATGACAGTTGGTCCTTATGAAGTCAAGAGTAGGGCAGGGACCATCACAGCTGCAACTAATCCTTGGGGGTTTTCTCAAGAACCTTCCACTTAAACTAAACCAAGGACCCCAAGAGCTGTTGGCTTAGGTTGAGGATAGAGTTTGATGTTTATTTTTTGAGATGTGTAGGATGCTCCAATGGCCTTTTCATTTATAATTTAAAGAGTGATAACAACTGTTGGTTTTTTGTTATTTTCTTTCCCAAAGAAATATTTTATTTAAAGAATACAAAAATCATGCATTTCATAAGTACAACTTTAGAAATATAGTGATTCTTCCCATCATACCCACCCCTCCACTTCATCCCTCTCCCATTCCCAGTCCCATTCTCCACTAAGATTCATTTTCAATTAACTTTATACACAGAAGACCAACTCTATACAAAGTAAAGAGTTCAACAATTTGCACGCACAAAAAAAACTGTTCCTCAACAGTTGAGATAGGGGCTGTTCAAAGTTGCTTTTTTTTAAGAAACTTAATTAACTTCAAGAAGCACCTAAAAATGATACATCTTTTGCAATCACTCAGACATAACTCTAACTTATGAGACATGAGAATATCCTCCACTTAATACATTAAAAGAAAGTAAGTCCTTGATAATGAGTTTTATCATTAATTAAGGAAGCACTTAAGAAAATAAGCAATAGAGTTGGACACTAAGACATACCTAAAACTTATGAGATCTAGGAATATCCACAACTTAATACATTAAAATGAAATAAATCTTTGAGACAAGTTTTACTGTTAACTTTCATAATATGACTCTTTGAGGATAGAGGTTCTGCATGAAAGTTAGTGCACCGTGACTCCTGCTGTTCATTTAACAATTAACACACTTATGCATGATGCCAGTGATCAACTGAGGCTCTTGACGTGATCTGCCTAGGATGTAGAAGATTAATTTTTTTTGACAGGCAGAGTTAGACAGTGAGAGAGAGAGACAGAAAGAAAGGTCTTCCTTCCGTTGGTTTACCCCCCAAAATGGCCACTACGGCTGGCGCGCTGCGGCCGGCACACCGTGCTGATCCGAAGCCAGGATCCAGGTGCTTCTCCTGGTCTCCTATGCGGGTGCAGGGCCCAAGCACTTGGGTCATCCTCCATTGCCTTCCCGGGCCACAGCAGAGAGCTGGACTGGAAGAAAAGAAACTAGGACAAAATCTGGCACCCCAACCGGGACTAGAACCCAGGGTGCCGGCGCCACAGGCCTAGTGAGCCACGGCGCCGGCCTGTAGAAGACTTTTGAATCCACAAATTCTGTCAGTATTTAGAAAAGGCCATAAGCAAAGTGGGAGTTCTTTCCTCTCTTCAGAGAAAAGTATACCCTTCTTTGATGACCACTCTTTTTACTGGGGTCTCACCCAACAAGGTGCTTCATGTAGGACATTTTTTGCCACAGTGTCTTAGCTTTCCATGGCTGAAATGCTCTTGTGGGATTTTCATCCAAACCAGAATGTCTTAAGGGCTGATTCTGAGATCAGAGTGTTACTTAAAGTGAATGTCATTCTAAGAGTTTGATGTGTGGACTGCTTCCTATGTTGGAGCAGTCATTCCTTTTTAATTCTATTATTATCACCAGACATTTAATCCTATTTATATGATCACTCCAACACTTAATCCTATATATGATCACTTTAACACTTAATCCTATATATGATCACTTTAACATTTAAGAAGGTATTATTACCAATCAGCTTAAAGGGATTTGGGATTCCATGGCAACTTTTTAAACTATACCCTTAGAAGTCCATAGGAATGTATGCAGAACTACATGGCCTCAATAGTCAAGACAAGGGCTGTTCAAAGTCATTGCTTCTCAAAGTGTCAATTTCAATTCTACAAATTGCTTTTAAGTGCTCTATTAGTTACCATAGGTCAGGGAGAATATATGGTAGTTGTCCCTTTGGGATGGGTTTACTTGACTAAGTATGATATTTTCCAGATTTATCCATTTTATTGCAAATGATAAAATTTCATTTTTATCACTGTGTATTATTCCATGGTGTACATATCACATAATTTATTTATTCAGTCTTCAGTTGATGGGTATTTGGGTTGATTCCATATCTTAGCTATTGTGAATTGAGCTGCAATAAACATGGAGGTTCAGATCACTCATTCATCTGCTGATTTTTTTCGGTTTGGGTAAATTCACAGGAGTGGAATGGCTGAGTCATATGGTAGGTCTATATTTAGATTTCTGAGGTATCTCCAAACTGTCATCCACAGTGGTTTTACCAGTTTACATTCCCAACAAGAGTGGATTAAGGTACTTTTCCCCCCATCCTCACTAGCATTTGTTGTTTGTTGATTTCTGTGTGAAAGCCATTCTAACTGGGATGAGGTGAAACCTCATTGTCTTTTTGATTTGCCTTTCCCTGATAGCTAGTGATCCTGAGCTTTTTTTTTTCATGTGTTTGTTGGCCATTTGGATTTCCTCTTTTGAAAAATGTCTAAGTCTTTTGCCCAGTTCTTAACTTGGTTGTTTTGTTGTTGAGTTTCTCGAACTCTTTGTATATTTTGGTTATTAATCCTTTATCAGTTGCATTGTTTGCAAATACTTGCTCCCATTCTGTTAGTTGCCTCTTCACTTTTCTGAGTGTTTCTTTTGCAATACAGAAGCTTCTCATTTTGATGTAATCTCATTTGTTAATTTTGGCTTTTATTGCCTGTGTCTTTTCCAAGAATTCTTTGCCTGTGCCAATATCTTGTAGGGTTTCCCCAATGTTCTCTAATAATTTGATGGTGTTGGGTCATAAATTTAGGACTTTAATCCATGTTGAGTGGATTTTTGTGTAAGTTGTAAGGTAGGGGTCTTGCTTTATACTTCTGCATGTGCAAATCCAGTTTTCTAAGTGCCATTTGTTGAAGAGACTGTCCTTGCTCCAGGGATAGGTTTTAGCTCATTGTCAAAGATAAGTTGGTTGTAGATGCTTGGAATGATTTCTGGTGTTTCTTTCCTTCTGTTCCATTGTCTATCCATCTGGTTTTTTTTTTTTTACCAGTACTAAGCTGTTTTGATTATAACTGCCCTGTAGCATGTCTTAAAATCTGGAATTGTGATTCCTCTGTCTTATTTTTGCTGTTAAAGATTTCTTTAGCTATTCAAGCTCTCCTATATTTCCATATGAATTTCAGCATCATTTTTTCTATATCAGAGAAGAATGTCCTTGGTACTTTGATTAGGATTACATTGAATCTGTAAACAGATTTGGAAGTATGGACATTTTTATGATATTGTTCCTTACAATCCATGAACAGGGAAGATTTTTTCCATTTTTTGTTATCTTCTCACATTTTAAGATTTTGTAATTCTCATCATAGAGATCTTTGATATCCTTGGTTAAATTTACTCCAAGGTATTTGATTTTTTGTAGCTATTGTGAATGAGTTTGGTCTTAGAAGCTCAATCTCAGCCTTGGCATTGTCTGTGTATATAAAGGCTATTGATTTTTGTGTGTTAATTTTATATCCTTCTACTTTACCAAACTCTTCTATGAGTTTCAAAAGCCTCTTAGTGGAGTCTTTTGGATCCCCTATATATAGAATCATGCCATCTGCAAATAACAGATAGTTTGACTTCCTCCATCCCAGTTTATATCCCTTTGATTTCTTTTTCTTATCAAATGGCTCTGGCTAAAACTTACAGGACTATATTGAATGGCAGTTGTGACAGGGTACATCCTTGTCTGCTGCTGTTATAAATGGGAAAGCTTCCAGCTTTTCCCCATTCAATAGGATGCTGGTCATGGGTTTGTCATAAATTGCCTTGATTGTGTTGAGGAATGTTCCTTCTTTTTTTTTTTTTGACAGGCAGAGTGGACAGTGAGAGAGAGAGACAGAGAGAAAGGTCTTCCTTTGCCGTTGGTTCACCCTCCAATGGCTGCCGCGGATGGCGCACTGCGGCCGGCACACCGCGCTCATCCGATGGCAGGAGCCAGGTGCTAGGTGCTTATCCTGGTCTCCCATGGGGTGCAGGGCCCAAGCACTTGGGCCATCCTCCACTGCACTCCTGGGCCACAGCAGAGGGGTGGCCTGGAAGAGGGGCAACCGGGACAGAATCCGGCGCCCCGACTGGGACTAGAACCCGGTGTGCCGGCGCCGCAAGGCGGAGGATTAGCCTGTTGAGCCACGGCGCTGGCCAAGGAATGTTCCTTCTATACCAAATTTGCTTGGAGTTTTCATCATGAAAGCATGTTGTATTTTATCAAATGTTTTCTCTGCATCTAATGAGATAATCATATGGTTTTTGTTCTTCAGTTTGTTAGTGTGATGTGTCACATTGACTGATTTGTGATTATTGAACCATCCCTATAGACTGGAGATAAATCCCACTTGATTTGAGTGAATGATCTTTCTGATGTGCTGTCGGATTTGATCAGCTAGAATTTTGTGGAGGATTTTTGCATCTATGTTCATCAGTTAAATTGTTCTGTAGTTCTCTTTCTCTTTTGCATCTTATTCAGGTTTAGGAATTAAGGTGATGCTGGCTACATAGAAGGAATTTGGGAGGATTCCCTTTCTTTAAATTGTTTTTGAATAGCATGAGAAGAATTTTAGTTCTTCTTTAAATTCTGGCAGAATTCAATAGTGAAACCATCTGGTCATAGGCTTTTCTTTTTTGGGTGGGTCTTTATTACTGATTAAATTTCCATCTTGATTATGGGTCTGTTTAGGTTTTCTATGTCTTCATGGCTCAATCTAGGTTGGTTGTAATGCATCCAAGAATCTAAGCATTGCTCCTAGGTTTCCTGGTTTGTTGGCACGCAGCTCTTTGTAGTAATTTCTGATGATTCTTTTTATTTCTGTAATATCTGCTGCTACATTTCTTTTTTCAACTCTAATTTTATTAATTTGGGGCTTCTCTCTCTTTTTCTGGTTAGTGTGGCCAGTGGTGTGTCAATTTTGTTTTGTTTTATTTTGTTTTTCAAAAAACTGCTCTTAGTTTTGCTGATCTTTTGTATTTTTTAGCTTCAATTTTGTTTATTTCTTGTCTAATTTCAATTATTTCTTCCCTCCTAATAGTTTAGGGTTTGTTCTACTGCTGTTTCTCTAGATCCTTGAGATGCGTTGATAGCTCATTAATTTGGTGCCTTTCCAATTTCTTGATGTAGACACCAATTGCTGTAAACTTTCTTCTTAACACTGCTTTTGCTGTATCCCATAAGTTTTGATATGTTGTGGTACTATCTTCATTTGTATTTTGAAATTTTTTATTTCTCTTGATTTCTTCTATAATCCACTGTTCATTCTGGAGCATGTTTTTCAGTCTCTATGTATTTGCATACCAGAGATTCCCAAGTTCCTGATTTCCAGCTTCATTCTACTGTCTTTTTAAAAGATTTATTTATTTGAAAGTCAGAGTTACACAGAGAGATAAGGAGAGACAGAGAGAGGTCTTCCATCTGCTGGCTCACTCTCCAATTGGCCACAACAGCCAGAGCTATGCCAATCTGAAGCCAGGTGCCAGGAGCTTATTCTGGGTCTCCCGTACAGGTGCAGGGGCCCATGGTCTTGGGTCCTCTTCTACTGCTTTCCCAGGCCATAGCAGAGAGCTGGATTGGAAGTGGAGCAGCCAGGAATTGAACTGGTGGCTGTATGAGATGCCAGCACTGCAGGTGGCCATATTCACCATGCTATGGTGCCGGCCCCCATTCTACTGTGATATGAAAGATATATGGTATGATTTCAATATTTTTAATTTGCTGAGACTTGTTTTATAGCCTAGCATGTGGCCCATTGTAGACAAAGTTCCATGCACTGGTGCAAAGAATGTGTATTCTGTGGCTATAACTTGAAAATTTCTGTAGATGTCTGTTATTTCCATTTGGTCTATAGTGTAGATTAACTCTGTTGTTTTGTTGCTGATTTTCCATCTGGTTAATCAATCTGTTGCTGAAAGTGGGGTATTTAATCCCTCACTGCTATTGTATTTGAGTTTATGTCTTCTTTTAGCTCTCTTAACATTGCTTTTAAATAAGCAGATGTCCTATAATTAGGTGTATATACATTTATAATATTTACATCGTCTTGTTGAATTAATCCTTTAATCGTTATATAGGGTCCTTCTTTGTCTCTTTTAATAGTTTTTGTGTTAAAATCTATTTTGTCTGATATTAGGATGGCTACACTAGCTCTTTTTTGTTTCTGTTAGCATAGAATATCTTTTTACATCCTTTCACTTTCAGTCTGCATTTGTGTTTGTTGGTTAGATGTGTTTCTTGTAGGCATCAAATAGATGGGTTCTCATTTTTAATCAATTTAGCCAGTCTGTATCTTTTAACTGGAGAGTTGAGGCCATTTACATTCATGGTAACTAATGATAAGTAATGACTTTTCCCTGCCATTTTTTCCAAAGATATTCCTAATTTTTATTTTGTATTTCTTTTGTACTTTTACTGGAAGATTTTGTTCCTTTACCTTCTTTTGTAGTGATGACTGTGTTTCTATGTTTCTGTGTGTGGCACATTCTTTTTTTTTTTTTTTCCATGGGCTAGAAACCCATGCCTACTGGGATAGCGTGCATGAATATAACTGTGTTTTGAGAATATAGGCTTTAGCGGCACATTCTTAAGCATCTTTTGCAAGGGTGGAGGGGGGTGAAAATTTCTTTAAATTTCTGTTTGTTATGGAAGGTCTTTATTTCACCTTCACTCATAAATGAGAGCTTTTCAGGGTACAGTATCCTGAGTTGACAATTTTTTTCTTTTAAGATTTGAAATATATCTTTGCATTCTCTCCTAGCCTATAGCATTTCTGATGAGAAGTCCACTGTGAGTCCTCTGAAAGCAATCTGGCATTTCTCTTGTGCACATTTTACAATCTTGTTTTATATTTTTCCATGGAGAGTTTGTTTACAATGTGTCATGGTGAAGATCTTTTCTGATTATGTCTAATAGGAGTCCTTTTTGCTTCCTATACTTGTATGTCCCTTTCTTTCTCCAAATTAGGGAATTTTTCTGTTATTGTTTCACTAAAAGGCCCTCTAATCCTTTCTATTTTTCCATACCTTCAGGAACTCCCAGAACCCATATATTGGGTGGTTTGATAGCATCCTGAAGTTTCCCAACTGTTTCTTAGCTTGCTAATTTCCTCTTCCTGTTTTTGGTCTGACTATAATTTCCTGCAATTTGTCTTCTAAATCAGATATTCTTTCTTCTGCTTCATCGATTCTGTTCTTAAGGCTTTCTACTGAATTTTTAAATTTGTTCTATTGAATTGTTCATTTCCAAAACTTATTTGGATTTCTCTTTAAGGTCTCAATTTCTTGCGAGATGTTTTCTTCCATGTCATATACAGATTTCATTAGTTCATGCATTTACTTCTGATTACTACTAAGTAATCCTATGATCGATTTTTTTAATTCCATTTCTGACATTTATTCAATCTCTTCATCTTCATAATCTAGTATTGAAGTGTTGTATTCTTTTTGGGGCATCATGTTGTCTTCTTTATTCTTGTTTATTGAATTGTTGCAGTTATCATTTGGTGTTTGTGAAGATACTCATTGGTTTCTTCTTTATTTTTTCACTGTGGCAACTTTTATATTTGGACTGTACCTCTGTAGATTAGTGGAATGTCTACATTTTCAGTGAATATCTAGAAGCATGTGGCCAGGGAGCTCTATTCAATTCTATAGGGTGAAGGGAGTGTCCAAGGTGACACTCAAGTTGACTATGGTAAATTTCCAATTGTTTGTTTCGTCAGAGAGGATTTTTGTTCTGCTCTGTTGGCATAGACTCAGCTGAACTCCTCTCCTCAAAGGGGACTGTGCCTGAGTACTAGCCCCAGTGGGTATAGTATTCATCCATGCTGCCACAAGAACCACACAAGGGATCTGTGCTGCCCTTGGTGTAAGCACAGATTCCACAGCAATGTCTCTCACCAGGGAACCAGGGAGTCCTGAGCATTTGGAGCCTCCCAGAGACTGCCCAAAGTCCCAGCCACACTCAGCCCTCCCATGAAGCCTCAGTGTCTTCACAATCCCAACACCCAAGCCTCCCACAGTCATAAGCACCCAGCCCCCTGTCAGTTCTCCCCACCAGACTCATTTGTCTCTACTCTACTAGTTGCTGGGCTTATGGCCAGTGTAGCTCTTACATAGTCCACATGGGTGCCTGCTCTCTATCAGCTTGTTATAGGATGCTGTTGCAGGGTGATCAGAGAAAGAGAAATGTGACCTCCCTCTTTTTTTCTCCTCTAGTTTGGCAGGTACACTATCCCCCACAGGGCTCTAAGCCAGATCCCCTCCAGGCTCTTCCTGCACCTTTATCACCACTGGCTTGAGATGCTGCAGTCTGGTCTCACCTCATGCTCCAAAGCTGGTATGGAGGCTCTTGGCTGCTGGAGTCCTGAGTTGTGTGTGTCCACATCCTCCACATAGGTCCACAGTGTCTCTCTGCTTTGTGTGGAGTTTCCTCTGCCGTTTTCTCCCTATCTCTTCCCTGAAACTGCACTCTCCACTTTTTTAAAACTATCTTCTAGACTAGAGCAGTAAGTGCCCTCCCTGCTCCATCTTAATCTAATCCAAACATTTGTTTCTACCATTGTAGAAAGTTCTGTTGCATGGTGCTAAGTGGGGTGTCAATCCTTTATACTTGCAGGGGTTAGTTGGTGTGGCATGGGCTTAGGAGGTTGACACACACCTCCTGATATATCCCCAGGTCGCAGTTGTGGGACCCTAAGCCTATCTGGAACACAGGCTGCCTCTACTTTCCCTGCTCTGAGCCAGAATCACCCCCCTAAACCCAACCCATGCTTGTCTCTGCCTTCAGTGAGGTCATAGTTGAGCAGCTGGCCCCAGCAGTTTCCATGCAAGCAGTTTCCATGTCAACAGTTTCCATGCAAGCAGGTCTGGGTGGGCCTCCTTTTTGCAGAGCCAAACACCTCTGTGGCCCTCCACCTTCCAGAGGTGGTCGACATCCTGGTCCAGAATCCCAACTTCATCTGCCTCTCTGGAACTCACCGTCCACCTCCCAACTGAAGATGGGCAGCTGACGATAAGAACAGCAGCCCTCCCTGGAAAGTATCCACATTTGCCTGTGTGACAGCCATGCAGAGCCACCTGCTTCTGTCAGAAATGGGCCTCATAGGGTCTTCATCTTCCATGAGCACTCATGTGCCTGTGTGTTGTGTATGTGTGTACATGTGTCTTTGTATGGATGCATATGTGTGTATGCACTTGTGTGTTTATGTGTGTGCATGGGTCTGCTTATATGTTTGCATGTGTGTTCATGTGTATCTGCATGTGTTTGTGTGCACGTCTATGTATCTATGTTTGTGTTTATACATGTGCATGTGTGTCCATCTATGTGTATGCCAATCTGTGTAAATGTATGCATGTACACATGAATGCACATGTTCACATGTGAGTATCTCTATGCCTGTATCATCTTGAGCCTCTCTGCTTCTCCCAGTGTGTGTGGATGCCGGTGGCAGTGTTTGCCTCCCAGTCCCACACAGCAAGCAAGAGCTATCTCTGGAGCTTCAAAGAGTTCATGAACTAACCTCCAGCTCAAGAAAGAATTCTGGGTGCTCAAGTCCAAGCCAGACACTTAGGAAGCTTAGTTTTCTCTGTAAGATAAGGCCATGAAGGTAGCTACCATACAGGGCCACCATGAGGACTGAGTGCCTGGCACATGGTCTGTGCTCAATGAATCTTAACCAGTGTTTTTTTTTTTTTTTTTTTTGACAGGCAGAGTGGACAGTGAGAGAGAGAGACAGAGAGAAAGGTCTTCCTTTTGCCGTTGGTTCACCCTCCAATGGCCGCCGCGGTTGGCGCGCTGTGGCCAGCGCACCACGCTCATCCAATGGCAGGAGCCAGGTGCCAGGTGCTTTTCCTGGTCTCCCATGGGGTGCAGGGCCCAAGCACTTGGGCCATCCTCCAGTGCATTCCCGGGCTACAGCAGAGAGCTGGCCTGGAAGAGGGGCAACCGGGACAGAATCCGGCACCCCGACCGGGACTAGAACCCGGTGTGCCAGCGCTGCAAGGCGGAGGATTAGCCTGTTGAGCCACAGCGCCGGCCCAGTGTTGTTTTTTTAAGATAGCTAATACAATAGAATACTTGCTACTGCTAAACTCCTACTGTGCGCTAGAACTCATGAGCTCTCTGCTGTCCCCTTTAATCCTCCCTGCACTGTAGGGGTACCATGTTCACTCTCCCGGTGGCTGCTGACAAGCCAGAGGCACAGGAAAGGCTTCAGATTTTGCACTTAGCCACAGGTAGTCAGTTTCCACTGCCCCTCCCGACTTCCTCCAAAGCTCCAGAGGCCTCATGGGAAGAAACATGACCGCCAACAGGGAAACTGGAGGACAAGGTGCCTACCAGCTATCAGGCCTCAGGGCTGCATGCAGAGGGAAAGGGAAGAGTAAGATTCCATGAGTGTGGCCCCTGAGGTCACCACTGAGGAGACAAGGCAGCAGGGGGAGGACAGCAAGCCTCTCTCCACAGACATGGAGGCCAAGGCCAAGGTCATGGCAGAGGAAGCAGATGGAGGGCTCAGGGCCGATCAGGGCAAGGGGAGGGTGCGTGTGTGTGTCCAGGGCTCTAAATCCCCTTCCTCTATTGAAAGTCCTCCACTAGTCAGCTATCAGGGCCAACATTCCACCCTTAAACTGTACCCATGCCTTGAGTTTGGGGAATTCTGTCTCCACGCAGTACCGTGCCTCTACAAGCAGCATCTCCCATGGGATGGAGCTGCCCACAACCAGCAGTGCTGTGGTTAGAGCTGGCTCACTCAGTGAGCAGAGATGGACCCCAGGAGAGCAGACCCTGCTGGGTGAGTCTTCACGAGCTGTGGGAGAGGAACGGCGGTGATGCCAGAGTGACAGTGTCTCAGGGCCTGCCAAGCAGACCCACACACACATGCGCGCACACACACACACACACACACACACACTCCAGCCACAGTGCTGGCAAGACAGCAGGGGAGTACAATGACTTCATTTTCAGATTATTATTATTTAAACACGGAAAAACCAAGAAAGACAAAAGAAGTTTGTTTTGGCAACTTGACTTTCAGCATCAGGAAAGTCATGGCCAAGCATTTCTCCCAGGTTTCTGTTCCCCTGGGTCTTGGGTGTGGTTGCCTCAGGCCTAGGGGGGCCAGGTTGTCCAGGGGACAGGGGGGACCAGGTGGAATGGATGCAAAGGGAAGGGTGAAGTCACACGGCCACTTGTTTTGTCTACAAAACACCAAACAACAGTGGTGGCTGGGTCCTTCTCTTGTGACCCTGGTGGATAGAGACATTGCTTTGGGTTTTTCTGTTTTGGTTTTGCTATGTTTGCTGTGACTCCTGCTGTAAGAACACTAGGGCTAACCTAGCTCCGCCACCACACCCTATCTCGTCAAAGCACATGCACAGAGACGGCGGGATTAGACCTCATACCACCTCAGCCTATCCCTGCAGAGTCCTGGTTCATGGTCCCGCCCTGCCCGGGCTCAGCCATGCTCTCTCCCGTGATTAGGGGCTGCTGCCATCTGAAAGACCTGTCTTCCCCACTTATTCCTACATTTAATTCAGATGAACATTTGTCCAGGACTTAGCCTCAGGGAGCTGGTTTGAGCCTCAGGGCCATCCACCATCCCTGTTCTCTGTTGTCAGTCTCTGAGGCAGGAAGATAGAAATTAGCCTATGTGTGAGAGAGCCTATGAGAGAGAGCACACCTGTGAAAAAGCAATGGAGCAGCCTCTAGGATCCTAGGAAGCACGTCTTAGAGGCAACCCCCGATTTTACAAAGGCCTGCCCAGACCCCAACAGACTTTTTTTAAGATTTTTATTTTTCATTTGAAACAGTTACATAGAGAGAGGAGAGGCAGTTGGGGGGGGGGGGCTTCTATCCAATGATTCACTCCCCAGTTGGCTGCAATGGCTGGAGCTGAACTGATCCCAAGCCAGGAGCTGGGAGCTTCTTCTGGGTCTCCCACATGGGTGCAGGGACCCAAGGACTTGGGCAATCTTCTGCTGCTCTCCCAGGCCATAGCAGAGAGCTGGATCAGAAGTGGAGCAGCCGGGACTAGAACCAGTGCCCATATGGAATGCAGTCACTGCAGGCCAGGGCGTTAACTCACTGCACCACAGCGCCAGCCCCAAGACCCCAGTAAACTTAATATCTGGTCCCAGCCTTCCCCCAAGGAAGGCACACCAGGAGAATCCCCTCTGCCCAGTACCAAGTGGGCTACCTAGTCTGTTAACATTGGGCAATAAAGCCTTGGGTGGAATTGTACCTGTTTCACACCCAGGAAACCCTTTGTCCTGAATAACAGAGAGAAGCAGAAGGAGAAACAACAAGAAGAACTGGACTCCCTTTTAAGCCCCAGTCTGAATACGGACTGCATGCTCCTCTCTTTCCGGAAATACCCCCCTGGTCTATGAGGTGTGTTTCAGCTCTCAGCATCCTCCATTCTGAGATGCCCCCTGGCCCGTCAGGTGTATTCTTTCTATTAAGCTTCATAACCTTGTTCATCCCAGTCTGAATGTCCGGGCACACCCTCTCAGGTCATTGGAGAGGTGCCCATCCATTCTGATGAATGCCATATCCCATTAAGCCTTGATACGCTGCTCACCACTTCCTTTCTGTCTCTCACCTGACTTTTTTCTTGTGTGAAAACAGGAACCTATTGCCCTCATCTCTGTTGACATCTGAGCAGAGCGGAGGAGAGCGCTCCAGTGCCGGCCCTGTCTCTTACTAGCCATGTGATCTGAGGCAGGTCAATCACCCTCTTACCCTCAGTCTCTTCTACTGAAATGAGGGGCACTGTTGTCACCTTGCTGTCATGTGAAGCTGCTGCAAGCTGGGGGCAGCCCCTGCACACCATAGCCACTCAAATTGAGCTCCACCCATGTCGCATGGCCCTCCCAGCTCTGCTCTGTCCCATGATTCCAGCAGAAGTTCCTGGGGCAGCATCTGTGTTCCCACTGCCCCTGGATCCATGAGAATTCTCAGGCAAGGCTAGGACTCAGCTGAGGCAAGCAAGAGGCCTTGGGCCAGCAACAGAGAAGGTGCCTGTTCTCAGGCCCATGAAATGGTAGGCTCAGGGCCAGGGAAAGGAAAGACAGCTCCCTGCCACGCTAGCACACCCTTCAGGGATGAGGCTGGGGTGCCGGGCCTCTCCGCAGCTGTGCTGCTGCGTCTGCTTGCATCTCCATCAGCCAGCCTGTGCCTTTACAAGCAGGCACCCACGGATACCCTGCACAGCTCTGAGGGCCTGGGGCAGAGCCTGCACCAGGCGGTGCTCAGTAACAGGGGTCAAGCCAACAGATGGACAAGTGCACACATGACTTTGCTGTGTCCCTCTGTCCGAACACCAACCTGAGCAGCCCCAGCTTGTACCAAGCACTGTGCTCACTGCTGAGAGCCACACAGAGGAGACAAGACAGTGCAGAACAGAAGGGTGTGTGAGTGTGTGTGATGTGTGAGTTTGGAGACACAGTGTATGTGAGAGGGCGCATATGTGAGTATGTAGACATGTGTGTAAGAATGGGAGTGTGTGGTGTATGTGATGTACGTTGAATGTAGTACATGGGCTTTAGTGTGTGGTAGATGTGAGTGGTGTGTAAGGACATGGAGTTATGTGTCTGGTGTGTTTGGTATGTGCAGGGTGTATATGGCATATTTGTATGGTATGCATGAAGTGGGTATATGGTGCTGCTCTGTGTCATATGTGTCATGCGGGTGTGTCACGTGTCTTGCATGTGAATACATATGAGACTGAATGTGAGTGTATTGTGTGTATTATGCATGTGCATGTTGTGTGTGGTGTATGTGATGTAGGAAGGGGTGTTTGTAGTATGTGTGTGGTGTTTGTGGTGTATGGGTGTGTGTAAAGTGTGTATTGGTATGCATGTTGTGTGTAACGCATGTTGTGTGCCAGTGATGGATGTGTGGTGTGTGTAATATGTGCATTTGGTGTATATGAGTATGCATGCACGTGTCCTGGCCTCCACCCCAACTCTGCCAGAGGAAGGTGACCTGACAGCCATGGCCCTCTGCTGGCAGGTGTGGCAGACACCAGCCAGGAAGGGAGCAGGTCAGGCCCTGCCAAGTGGAATTCCTCCACAGATCAGAGGAGCCGGGCGGTGAGGCCCAGCTGGAGCTGGTTCTTGATCTGTCCAGAGCCTCTGGGAGGAGGCTTGAGAAGGGAGGGCTTGAGCCTTCACCGCTGGGACCTCAGTCCTGGGGAAGCTGAGGCAGCTGAAGGCCTCCCCAGCCTGCAATTGGGCTGCCCGTCCCTCCCCAGCAGTGACAAAACAGTGATCGGCATGATTGGCATGGAGCTTTCTAGCTCCCAAGAGTAGGATTGACACCCTTGTGACAGAGGTCCCAGAGATTTCTCCTGCCCCGCCCACCAAGGGACACAGCACAAAGGAGCCATCTATGAAGCAGGAAGCCCACAGAGACACTGAATCTGCTGACGCCTTGATACCAGTCTTCTGGCCTGAGAAATAAATGTCTGTTCTTTACCCAGTTCATGTGTTTTCTTATAACAGCTCAGAGAGTGAGACTGCAGCTTAGGCGCGGGCAGGAGTGTACAGCAACTGGGATCAGAGAGCTCAGCGTTCAAACTCCAACCCTACCACCATCTACAGGACAGTGAGGAGGGGCCCACTCTGACCATCAGTTTCTTCACCTATCGCATGTAACCCCCACAGCAGGGCTGTGAAAACTCAAGGGCACCATGCAGCAGGGTCCCCTGCACTGTCTCCAGCATGGCATGCGGGACCAGAGAGCACCAAGTTTAGCTGCATAGAGCAGGAACCAGATTGCATGGCCAAACTGAAGGCAACTTATTTCTTCTCACATATCAGGAAATCCAGAGGTGGGCACCCCAGGGCCAGAACAGGGACCCCCCCACCCCGACATGCACAGCGGGAGGCAGAGCCCTGTGTTTTGTCTTCTCTGCCATCTGTAGCCTGAAGCCAGCGCATGCACGACAACGGGGGAAATGGAGGAATCATTGTGCACATAGCAGCCAGCACTAATACCTGGTACCAGTTTCTGTTCCAGCAGGAGCCTGGTTGTCATGAACATCCAGACCTGACCATCTCCATCAGTCTTTATGTTATGCCTAGGACCTGTTCCCCCTAAGAGGTGTGCTCATTGTCACATCAATCGTGTTTGGATTCCCAGAAAGGCCGAGGACTCTACTGGGGCCACCAGTGCTAGAATCCTGGACGCCCCCTTATCTCCTGAACCCTGGATCTACACTGAGCCTTTTGACCCAGGGATGTGCAAGAGCTTGGGGAGTCCTCTGAAACTGGAAAGCTTCAGTGGGGTCCACCGTGATGGTAAGGCTGACACCTTGCACGTCCACATAACGGACCTGGCGGTCTGAGGGGTGTGGAGGAAAGGGCTTCAGACACCAGCCTAGCCCCAGGGTGTTTCACCCAAACCCAGGAGGCTTGCTCTGAAGAAACTGAGGTTCAGAGAGGGGAGGATAATTTTTCATGATGACTTGGTAGGAAACGGTAGAACCAGGATTCAAATCCAGAGCCAGCAGCCGAAAGCCCCTCTCCCCTCTGCCTGTAAAACCTCCTGACCATCTGGAACAGCCCTCTCATAGGACAGACGAGAAAACTGCCGCCTGGAGGTGGCGGGGGTGGGTGACTGGGCCAGACGTAAGGCTTCCTTGACAAAAGTGTTTGGACAAAAGGGTTTTGATGGGGGTCTCTTGCCTTTAATAACCTCAGTTGACTTCTTAAAGACAGAAGCAGCAAGAGATAAGGAGACAGGAGGTGCTGAGTCTTGCACTATTGCTGCACGAAAGGGAAACTATCTCCTTGGCCTGGATCACACCCCTCCCACCCTCCCACACTCGCCCCTCCACATCCTTAGCTGCTGTTCTGAAGCCACATCCTGACATTCATCTCTTGGGAGGGCTACAACCCCAAGGCATTCTGTCGACTTCCTCATTAACACCTTTAACTTTTATACCACAGATTTACGTGTTTATATGATTATTGTTCCCTCACCCCCACCCCCACCCTCATGGATTGGAAGCTCCTCAAGACAGGGGACTTGTTTTATTTTCTTCTAGTTCCCTATAGTAGATGCTGCTACAGAGAGACCCTCAAAAACAGGAGTGGGCATTTTGCCTAGCAGTTAAGATGCCAGTGTACCACTGTTCAACACCTGGCTCCGGCTTCTATCTTCTTGCTAATAAAGACCCTGAAAGGCAATGGTGACGGATCGAGTCATTGGGTTCCTGCTTCCCGTGTGCGAGACCTTGATTGAATTCCCAGCTCCTGGCTTCAGCCTGGCCTAGGATTACAACTGTGTGGGCATTTGAAGAGTGAAGAGAGTGAACCAATAGATAGGAACTCTGTCTCTCCATCTTCCCTTTTCCTCTCCCTCTCAAGTAAATTAGTCAATTTTTTAAAAAAATTAGCAAATGAAAGAGTAGAGCTTTGGAACAGGCATGGAATGGTTAAAATATGAGATTCTCACATCTCATATTAGAGTGCCTGGATTCAGGCCCTGTCTCTGTTCCTAACGTCATTTTCCCAGAATGAACATCCTGGAAGGCAGCAGGTAGCTGAGTCCCTGCTACCACATGGGAAACCCAGATTGAGTGTTGGACTTCTGTTTGCAACTTGATTCATTCCTGGCTTTTGTGGGGATTTGGGAGTGAAACAGCAGATTGGAGATTTCTCTCTGTCTCTCTGCCTTTCAAATAAATAATTTTTGAAAGGCAAAAGATTTACATGCTCTGGAGAGAAACAAGAGTGTAAGAAAATAGTTCTTAAAAATAAAAGAATGGGTATTTCAAGATGGCGGAATAGGGACAGAGCCATCTACTCTACACTAGGCAAAAATAGTTTTAAAAAAAGAAAAAGAAAAAAAATTCCAAGACAGCTAAATAGGGAATGACATACTGCACTGGCCCAGGGATAAATAGTTTTTTAAAAAGTGTAGGAAGTGCACTCTCAGGGGAGAATTAGAGAGAAGACTGCAGTGGAAATTCTACAGAAGGAAGAGGAATGCCAAGGACCTGTGTGGAAGGTGCAGACATGCAGCACGAACACAAACAGAACAGCCGAGGGTCAGAGCAGGCGACAGCTTGGAGATGGAGGTGAGACCAGGCTGCAGCAACTCGTGGTAATATAGTCAGAGGAAGCAAGTGGTATGAGTCTGGCCTGGAGCCCTAGGAGCTAGAGGGTTCCTGCAGATGCAGGGTAAGTAAAAGGAACATATTTCTCTCACCTCATCCTCCCCACAATGGCCCCCAGCACCTGGCTAGGAGAAGGAGAGCACCAATTTGGGCCTGGGCAACAGCTGCATGAGCACAGCAATTGGCACTACTGGCAGAGAGGGCTATATTTGGCCAGTGGCTATTGTGTATACATGTGATCCAGATATTCCAGTAAACAGAAAAATCAGCAATCCCCACTGACTTTGAGCCTGGCTGAACACCCAGATAGCACTGCAAGGCTCCCCTAGCCTCCCAACATACCACAGGCTCCAGGACTCAAGCTGCCTAGGCAGAGCATGTACAGACAGTTGGCTTGGGGGAACATCTGCCTCTCTGTGGACTGGACAGACTGGCAGGGAAGAGTGGAACCTCTACACCCAGTGACTGTGGGAGCCTTGTGTGCTGAGACTGTGGGGACTCAGTGCCTGCATGAGAGGGTACAGAATATGGGTTTCTGGGCAACACTCTGTGAAGCTCAATGCACTCAGAGTTCCCTGGCTGCCTATGGCAGGTCACTGCAATGGAAACCATGCTTAGAGCGAGGACTGAGCAGATCATTTGTGCATTTCATATGGCAGTACGGATGAGTGTTGTACCTACTTGGGGCTAACACCTGGGCAGTGACTACCTTGGAGAAGAGGAGGTGAGGATGAGATCACACCAACAGAGATGACCTTTCCCCCTCCTTCCCTTGCTTCTGTTAACAAGAGATCTACCATGCCCAACTTGGGTATCACCCTAGATACCTAACCCTGGAGCACTGACCAGAGCTCCCTGGCCACACCCAGCACACACCTCTTGGTATTCACTGAAAGTGCAGACATTACACTAAGTCACAGAGGCATAGTTCAAAGATAAAAGCCACAGAGGCATAGTTCAACAAGTAAAAAAAGAAAAACAGTACCACACAAATGCCTATTTAAAAATGCATTCCATATGGACACTGGTTCTAGTCTTGGCTACTCCACTTCTGATTTACCTCTCTGCTATGGCATGGGAAAGCAGTGGAAGATGGCCCAAGTGCTTGGGCCCCTTCACCCATGTGGGAAACCCGGAAGTAGCTTCTGACTCCTGGCTTCACATTGGCCCAGCTCTGGCCTTTGTAGCCTTTTGAGGACAGAAGACCTTTCTCTCCCTCTCTCTGCCTCTACCTCTCTGTAACTCTGCTTTTCATTTAAGTAAATAAATCTTAGAAAGCAAGCAGGAAGGAAGGAAGGAAGGAAGGAAGGAAGGAAGGAAGGAAGGAAGGAAGGAAGGAAGGAAAGAAGGAAGGGAGGAAGGAAAAACAAAAAAGTGGAAAAATCTTCCATGTTCATGGACCGGAAGAATCAATATCATCAAAATATCCATGCTACCAGAGTAATTTACAGATTCAATGAGGTCCCAATCAAAATGCCAATGACATTCTTCTCACATCTATAAAAAAAATCTAAAATTGACATGGAAACAATCTTATTCAACACAAAGCCAGTAAGACATACCGCAGGGCAGTTATAATCAAAACAGCCTAGTACTGGCAAAAAAAAAAAAAAAAATAAGATGTGCACACCAGTTGAGCAGAATAGAAACTCCACGAATCAATCCATGCATCTACATCCAACTATTCTTTGACAAAGGAGCTAAACTCAATCCCTGGAGAAAGGACAATCTATTCAACAAATGGTGTTTGATATTATTCGATACTATTGGGGAAATTCTGCAACATTGGCATCAGCAAAGACTTTTTAGAAAAGACCCACTACAAGAACAGGCAATCAAAGGTAAAATTGACAAATGGAATTATGTAAAGCTGAGAAGTTCCTGCACTGCAAAAGAACATTCAGCAAAGTGAAGAGGCAACCAACAGAATGGGATAAAATATTTGAAAACTATGCAACTCATAAATAATTAATATCCGGAATATATAAAGAGTTCAAGAAACTCAACAACAACAAAACGATCCAGTTAAGAAATGGGCAAAGGACTTGAACAGGCATTTTTCAAAAGAGGAAATTCAAATGAATAACAGACACTTGAAAATATGCTCAGGTTCTCTAGCCATCCAAACCACAATGAGGTTTCCCTCATCCCAGTTGGAATGTCTCTCAGACAGAAATCAACGAACAACAAATTCTAGAGAGGATTTGAGAAAAATGGTACCATAATCCTCTGTTGATGGGAGTGTAATCTGGTACAGTCACTGTGGAACACAATATGGATACACCTCAGAAATATGAGTATAGATCTACCATATGACCCAGCCTTCCCACTCCTGGGAATTTGCCCAAACCAAAAGAAATCAGCAGATAAAAGAGTGATCTGTTTATTGCAGCACAATTCACAATAACTAAGATATGGAATCAACCCAGATGTCCATCAACTGAAGAATGCATAAAGAAATTATGGTATATACACACTATTTAATACTGCTCAGAGGTTAAAAAAATGAAATCCTGTCGTTTGAAACCAAATGGATGCAACTGGAATCCATTATTACTTAGTGAAATAAACCAGTCCCCAAAAAGACAAATACTTTATGTTCTCCCTGATCTGTGGTAACTATAGGAGTGAAATTGACACTTTCAGATGCAAGGACTATTAACAATCCTTGTCTTGACTGTTGAAGAACAGTGGTTTTTTATTCACATTATTCATTGAACCCTTTACTTAGTGTAGGGCTAATTTTGTGAGTATAAATTTAATTGAAAAGAGATCTTTGTATAAAAATAAGAATGGGAATAGGAGAGGAAGGAGGAAGAAGGGTGGGAGCATGGGCAGCATGGAGGGTGGGGTGAGAAGTATCACTATGTTCCTGAATTTGTATATAGGAAATACATGATAGTTGTGTAGCTTAATCACATTTTTAAAAAGAAATATTAAGGATAAAATGAGTAAATAATGAAAAAAGATTCCTGTATTCCATATCTTCACTCTGAATCCCCATGCCATCTTATTGCTAAAGCACATACTGGGAGGCAGCAGATGATGGTTCTAGCAGTTGGGTTCCTGTCAGCTATGTAGCAGGTCTGTGCTCCTGCTTTTGATTTCAGGCTGCCCCAGTTCTGACTGTTGGGGGCCTTCAGAGAGTGAACCAGTGGATGGGAGATCCATATCTCATCTACCTACCTACCTACCTACCTACCTACCTATCTGTCTATCTGTCTATCTTTCTTTATTTCTCTCTATCTCTTGGCCTTTCAAACAAATAAATAAAAATGTAAAATAAAAAAGAGGAAAGAATGGAATATTTACAACACATTGAAAATGTTGTGGCTTCTGCAAAATCTTGAAGACACGGATGTCAGTAGTTCACTGAATTCCATTCATTAAAAATTTGAGAAACTGCAGAGAATAGCTTCAGACTTTGAACACTGACTTCCAAATTATATGCAGTTTGGTTGTTTTGAAATAATTTGATTTTATTATTTTATTTTTAAAGATTTATTTATTTATTCGAAAGTCAGAGTCAGAGAGAGAAGAAGAGGCAGAGAGAGAGAGAGAGAGAGAGATAGGTCTTCCATCCACTGAATCATTCCCCAGTTGGCCACAATGGCCAGAGTTGTGCCGATCTGAAGCCAGGATCCAAGAGCTTCATCCAGGTCTTCTTATGCAGGTGCAGGGGTCAAGAACTTGGCCATCTTCTACTGCTTTACCAGACTATAACAGAGAGTTGGATCAGAAGTGGAGCATCTGGGACTCCAACCAGCACCTATATGGATGCCAGCACTGCTGTAATGCCTTTACCCACTACACCACAGTGCCAGCCCCATTTCTATTATTTTAAGTGAGATTTTTACACCTTGTTCTTTCTCCTAAGAGCTTTTATGGTGAAAGGGATCCTTCAAGCTTTTCTCTTTTCATCACTGATTCTTGGTCTGGGGACATGAACAATATCTATAGGCAATTTTGCTTGTCATAACTGGAAAGGGGTGCTACTGCCACTTTGCGAGTAGGACCCAGGGATGTTGCCAAATACCCTACAATGCACGGGAAAGTCCCAGAACAAAGAATATTCTGTCACAAGTTGTCAATAGTGCAGCAGTTAAACAATGCTAGGGCAGGCATTGTGGCATAGTGAGTCAAGCCCCGACGTGGGACACCTATATTCCATACCAAAGTGCCTGAGATCAAGTCCTGGTTCTTCTACCTCTGACTCAGCTTCCTGCTAATATGCCTGTGGAACAGCAGATGATGGCCCTAGTACTTGGGTCCCTGCCATCCACATGGGAGACCCAGATGGAGTTCCTGGCTCCTGGCTTTGGCCTGCCCCAACCTTGGATGTTGTAGGCATTTGAAGAGTGAACCAGCATGTGGAAGATTCTCTCTCTCTCTCTCTCTCTCTCTCTCTCTCTCTCTCTCTCTCTCTCTTTCTCTGTGTGAATATGTGTGTGTGTGTGACCTGACTTTCAAATAAATAAATCTTTTCTAAAATAAAAAAAAAAAGCCTGCCGTACATGAACTGACAACACTCTTATCTAGGCTTGGATGAAAAAAGACTGACTCAGTCATATTCATAAATGAAAGCATGATATTTCATTTAGTCATGACTATGCACCAGGAATTGTGCCAGGCATTGGGGAAGATCCCCTAAGGCATAATACACAAGCTTACCCTTGAAAATTTCATCAAGTCATCTGGCCAGAGATCTGAAGTTAGATCTCCAACTTCTATATTAGCTTTCTGTTTAGGTGAGGCAGTGGTATTCTGCTTTTTGATAAAGAAGCCCCACATTTTTTCTTTAAAGAAGCTTTCAACACACATCTACAAGCTATATCTCACACACATTATTGTGTCTCTGCCATATTGGAAAATGGCAACTACAATGGTAATGTAGTCCACTGTGGTTCTAGTGCATTATATCATCATTCTTAAATTTTCCCACCTCCCCACATGTATCTCTCTACTATGTAACTTGAAGTTCCTTGATCCATAGAAAGACTGTATTTCTCCAGCCCACTGATGTTGGTTTGACTAAGTGCTTTGACTAAAGGCATGGTTGGTGTATGTGACACCTGCAGAGATTTTGAATGTGTTTATTAAACTAGGCTTATTCTGTTGAATTTCCTCTGCTGTCTTGAAGTATTGATCCAAGAATGCATGAAGACATTTGCAGAACATATAAATTTAACCCTCAACTTAGAGCCAAGGCCTGCCAGCCCACAGACCAAAGTGGAGTCAGCCAATTTTAGTCTAGGGTAGCCAAACTTCAGTCAACTGCAGAATCATTGTCGTAAGAGTTAGTTGTCATAAGCCACTGAGTTTTGAAGTGATTTGTTACACAACATTTTTGTGGTGAGAGCTCACTAATACAGCAGCTGTATTCACCCAAGTTGCTATGTACTTTTGTGTGTCAGAAACAAAGATCCAGATTCTCTGAGCAGCTGGGATGGTAATCAGACCTGATAATCATTCTCATAGAACTCACTGTAGTGACTTTTACATGACATGAATTGGTTTGCACCAAATACCCACAAGACAGGTAATGCTTCCTCTATTTTACAGATGAAGATCATATTGTTCTAGGAGTAAAATTATTTGCCTGAAAAAAAAAAAGTCCTACATGAAGAATCTCTGTGAGTGAGACGCCAGTGGAAAGAAGTGGCCATCAAAGAAGGATATACTTTTCTCTGAAGGGAGGCGAGAACTTCTAGTTTGCTTATGGCACTGTCTAAATTCTAATGGAGATTGTGGATACAAAAGGCTTCCATAGCCTAGGCAGTTCATGTCAAGAGACTTGGGTGATTACTGACATCATACGTAGGAGTGTTAATGGTTAAATTAATAACAGGTCACTGTGCACTTACTTCTCATGCCAGAGCTTTGTCCTCAATGAGTTGTATTATGAGAATTAACTGTAAAACTTGTTCTGAGATTTGTGTGTATGTGTGTATGCAAATTGTTGAAATCCTTACTTAGTATCAAGTTGGTCTTCTGTGTATAAAGTTAATTGAAAATGAATCTTAATGGAGAATGGGACTGGGAATGAGAGGGAGGAGGAGGTGGGGATGGGAGGGCAGGTATGGTGGGAAGAATCATTATATTCCTTAAGTTGTACTTATGAAATTTGTACTCCTTCAAAAAATGGTTCTTTGGGGGAAGAAAAGGAATATCTTAAAAATATAAGTTACTTGCCTGAGATCACAGAGCTTTGCTTCCTTGTAAAAGGGTGAGGCAGGAGAGGGAAGCCTGCTTCTTCTTCCCTTTTCTTCTATCCTGGAACTAGGGCAACCACATCCCAACCATGAGGTAGGCATCAGATAGTTATTGCTGCCTAACAAACTTGTTTACAACAACAACCATTTAAATTGCTCACAAATCTCTGGGTGAGTTGGGTGATCTTGCCTAGGGTCAGCTAATTTGATTGGCTCATCTATGCACCTGTGGTCAGCTGGCAGGTTGGCCAGAGCTGCTGCACTTTGGTGGTTGACTATCTGATGGATGGAGCAATAAGAATGACTGGGCCACCCTCCTATCATCATCTACCAGGACATCCCTGATGTGCTCCCATGGCACAAGTAGTTTCCAAAAATAAGAGTAGAAACACAGGGACTCAAAGGCGTGGGCCCCAGAACTTAGAGTCAATATCACCACATTCTGCTGGACAAAGCAAACATCAAGACCACCCTGAACCCAGAGATAAGAGATTTCATCTGCCTCTTGTCAAAATAGCGAAGAGCACAGATTCAAGGAAGGGTGGGGACCTGGATTCATTTTAGCAATCAGTCAATCTGCAACAAGATGTCAAACATGAGCAAGAAGTGCCAACTACTAAAGGAGGGGGAACACAGTGACAAGCTGAGCCTTGTGAGTGATCTCAGACTTCCCACCCTTCGTTAAGTGAGCAGTAAGTGTCCTCTTGGATTCAGCACCTGGGGATGGATTTTCTGTTATTTAGAGCCAAAAGCTTACCTAACTGGCAGAGAGAGTGGAGCAAAGGAATGAGGATACGGAAATTACACAAGATTCAAGTCTTAGCTCCAAGATGTGTTAATTAACTGTATGACCACTGACTGATACTCAACCTTTGTGACCCTCAGGGTCCTCAACTGCAGAGGGCAGGGTGTCTGCTAGGGGTACTAGAGATAAGGGATATATTAACAGTGGCTTTGCATTGGGCAGTAAAATACTCGCGTTGATTATAGCATTGAATCTCTTTAAATGACCTCATTAATGACTGCATATTTTCAAGAAAAAACTCTAAAGAGTTAATAAGTAGAAAAGTTCAGATCTGAATCCCAGTGGTTTGACTGCAGATTTCAATACTGCTTTCAATGGCTGGGAACTATTGCAAGTGCTCACAAAATACAGAGAAACTGGTGGGAACGTGAAACGGTACAGATACCATGGAAAATGGTTTGGCAGTTGCTTTAAAAAACAGATTTATTTATTTATTTGAAAGTCAGAGTGACAGAGAGAGAGAGAGAGAATCTTCCATCTGCTGGTTCACTCCCCAGATGGCCACAATGGGCACTGCTGGACCATGCCAAATCCAGGAGCCAGGAGCTTCATTTGGGTCTCCCACACTGGTGGCAGAGGCACAAGCACTTGGGCCGTCTTCCTCTCCTTTTCCAGGCCATTATCAGGGAGCTGGATCAGAAGTGGAGCAGCTGGGTCATGTACAGGCATCCATATTGGCAGTGTGTACAGAGTTAAATATGTGCTTTCCATATGATCTGATAGTATACTCTTGGGCATTGTCCTGGGGAAATCAAAACTTCTGTTCACCCAAAAGCCTACACGTAAGTGTTTAAGAGCAGTGTTATTTAGAATCATATATCCTTTGTCAAGTAAATGGAAACTGTGGTATCGATGTACAACACAACAGCCAGCAAAAAAAAAAAGGAACAAACTCTTGATATGCATAAAAACATAGATGAAACTTTAATGCATTACATTAGCCAAAAGATGTCAGACCCAAAAAGTAACATGCATATATGACATTCTAGAAAAGGTAAAATTATAGGGTCAAAAGTCAGATGGGTTGTCAGGGGCTGGATGTGGGGGAAGCACTTGGCTGCTGAGGGATGTGGGAGAACTGCCAGGGGAGAGAGAATATTCTGTATCTGGATTGTGCTGGTAGTGGTTACTGAACTGCACAGAAAGAGTGACATTTACAGCACGTAAATCATACTTAGTTAGAAAATAACTTTGCACATATTGTCAAATATCTTAGGGGCCACTTGAGGTTGTTAGTATATGGTTCCAGCTCACTAAGTTCAGAGAGCTTGAGGCTAGGGCTACCGCTGACTCACAAGGAAGTGGGAATGAGCTTACAGCTCTGCTCAGTTCTTCAGTGGGTCTCAATATGTGGCAGTCACCACTGTCATCGGGCACTGGCCAAGGCCAATGGGAGAAGTGTGGATCTACAAAGCAAGAGTTCCCATCAACCTACCCTGTACCCAGGCCATGTCTGACCTGCCTGAGCTGTGCCAGCCTGTTTTGGGAGATGGACCATACTTCAGCTCCCAATGACCAGAAATATTGGGTGCTGGAACCCCCCACCCCACCCCACCCAGCCACAGCTGTCATTCGTGGTTGGTGAGCAGGGACTGTGCATCCATCTGCCTATCATCCGGCTGTCTCAGGAAGTGCCCTCACACACGCAGGACGAGGCTTGTTTTGTCTTAAGCAGCATTCCTGAGGCCGGTGGGGGCAGCTTTTGTCGTTTTATTTAGTGGCAACACTGGACCTGCACAGGCAGAGCAGGTTCTGCATTCCTACACCCTAGGGAGAAGGGCCCAGATGCGAGGCCCTGATAGCAGAATGAAGAAATGAAAGCAAAGGGGGCTCCAGGACTGAAAACAAATATACCAGCTCTGCGAAATGTCACCTGGAAAAGCTGGAGTGGCTGTCAACGTAAGAAGAGGCTTAAAGAGCAGAACAACACCTGGGAAGCCCTGCATAGGTTTGAGCAAAGGGACTTGACACGGCTGGGAAACCATTTAAGCCTGGAGATGACTAGCCCAGGTATGAGGCCTGGCTGTCCTTCAGTTCTCATTTCTGGCTGAGGGCAAATGCCACAATGTGGCAGGGAAGGCACACAGTAGGTGGTCAGTAAAGACTCGTCTATTGAACAAATATTTATAGTGTTTTCATTTTCTGTGGTTCCATTAACTTCAAAACTATGGTCTAAAAATAATAAATGGTAAATGTCATAAACAACTCAAAAGTTTCAATTTATTACAGCCTACTGTTTTAATTACTCTATTTCATTGCTATTACTGGGGTTTTTTGTTATTGCTGTTGTTTTTAAAGATTTACATATTTATTTTGAAAGGTAATGTGGTAGAGTTAGGGAGAGAGAGACACAGAGAGAGAGCTTCCATCCACTAGTTCACTCCTCAAATGGCTGCACTGGCCAGGGCTGGGCCAGGCTGAAGCCAGGAACCTGGAATTCTATCTAGGTCATCCACATGGGTGGCGGGGTCCTAAATACTTGGGTTATCTTCTTGCTTTTATAGGGACATTGTCAGAGAATTAGAATGTATGCAGAGCAACAAGGACTTAAACAGCACTCTGATATGGGATGCCAGCATACCAAGTGATGGCTAAACCCTCTGCACCATGATGCTGGCCCCAGTTTTTGTTAATTCTTTAGTCCGCCTAATTTATAAAGTAAATTTTTCATAGGAATGTATGTATAGGAAAAGACATAGTACACAGGGTTCAGTACTACATGTAGTTTGAGGCACTCATCAGAACAGATGAGGAGGGACATTGCACTGAGAGTCTACTGTGTGCCAGCAGTTGACACCCATCCTGGTATCAACACATGAGTGGAACAAGCACAGAGCAGTTTATATTTTAAAGGGAAAGTGAGGTGATGAAAACAATTAAATCGACATCAGGTGGAGATGACTGACCAAGGGCAAGTGATTAAGGAGGTGTTTTAGACAAGGTGGCCAGGGACAGCTTTATGAGATGAAGTTTTAACAGAGCAAGAAAGAAGCCAAGAAGAGAGATGATTGACTCTCTAGGGGAAGCACATTCCAGGCCAAAAGAACAGGAAGAACAGAAGTTGGGGTATGCCTGGTAGGTATGGGGTCAACTGGGAGCACCAGAGGCTGGAGCAAAGGGGCTAGGAGTGTTGTTACGGAAGCAAAGCCAGAGGGTGTAGTCAGCCCTGTGCATAGACAATGCAAAGGTTTTGGATTTTAAGCCAAGTGAGCTGGGAAGTCAAGAGAGGGTTTTGAGCAAAGACCTGATGCTCTGGCTGCTGTGTGGAGATGGAACACCAGACCAGGGCTCCTCAATCTCGGCCCTGTGGACAAATCCTATGCACTGTGGGATCTTTACCAGGATCCCTGGCCTCTGCCCAGTAGGTACCAGTGGAAACCCCTCTCCCCAGTTATGACAACCAACAGTGTCTCCAGCATGGCTCAACATCCCCTGGGAGGCAGAACCACCCTGGCTCATCATCAATGCAGGGACAGGGGGAATTGTCCAGCAAGAGAGGACACAATCTAGCCTAGGAAAAGGAGCAAGGAGGTAAGAATGGGAGGTTCTGGGCTTGTATTCTAGTTATTACAAACCAGCTAGATTTGTTCCTCTTCTTTCACCAAGTAATATTGAGCCTTAAGAAATGACTTAACAGAACAAAAAGTTAAAGTCATTGAGGAAGTAATGGCAATGTCATGAATCCAGGGTTGAATACTGTAACAAGCACACTGTGGAATAACTTATTCCCTATGTCATGTAGCCATTAAAAAATACAATTTTAAAAAGAATGCAGGAAGGGATGGCACTGCGGCATAGCGGGTAAAGCCACTGCCTGCAGTGCCAGCATCCCATTTAGGCACCAGTTTGAGTCCTGGCTGCTCCTCTTCCAAGCCAGCTCTCTGCTATGGCCTAGGAAAGCAGTACAAGGTGGCCCAAGTCCTTGGGTCCTGCCCCCTCCTGGGAGGCCTGGAAAAAGCTCCTGGCTCCTGGCTTTGGATTGGTGCAGCTCCAGCCATTGCAGCCAATTGGGGAGTGAACAAGAGGATGGAAGACCTCTCTCTCTCTCTCTCTCTCTCTCTCTCTCTCTCTCTCTCTCTCTCTCTCTCTCCTGCCTCTCCTTCTCTCTGTGTGTAACTCTGGCTTTCAGATAAATAAACAAATCTTTTTAGAAAGTATGCAGGAAAGAAGAAAGAGACACTGCTGAGCAAGCTGCTGACGGTTGAGTTACCATCATACCACCACAAGGTAGGAAGGAAAAGCTATGCAGCCAGCAGCTTGCAGTTTTAGCCAAGAGGGAATTCCAGCCGGTCACTAACTGGGGAGCTAAGTGGAGGCTGGGCAACTGCTGGGCTTGGAGCAGGGAAGCCGCCTTCCTTCTTCCCCTCCCCTACTCCTGCAGTGTGCATTACTTGACAGTGAAAAGTCAAGTAGTGCTGTGTTCCACCCCTCCCGGTATTAGAATCAGCATCAGAAGGAGACATCATCTTCTTAAAGAGAAATGAGAGGAGATTAAAGCAGTGTCACTGGTGGTATAGCCTGAGGAAGAACCTTGTGGAACACATGGACTTTGATTCTGACCTGGAGCACTAGCAGGGGGGCAGGTGCCCACCTACACCTGTGAAGAGAGAGCACGTTGTCTGTTTCCCATGCCTCCAACAAGGGATCCAAGTAAATAATAGGGAAGAAGCATCATCTTAAAAGGCAAGTACAGGCTGCTGCAACCCATGCACGTGTGAGTAGGCGATTTTATCTGAGCGATAAATCCGGAGTCCCCACTGACTTTGAGTCTGGCATGGAGGATCGGCAAGGGGCGGGATGTGCACCTGAGCCTGTGAAGCTCTCCCATTCCTTCTATATCACTGGTGCCTGTGTTCAAACTGCCAAGAAGGAGCACTGACAGGCAGCTGGCTCTGGGAGTGCTTCAGCTGTTTCCATAGACAGAGCAGCCTCCCAGCTCCCCAGGGCTGTGGGAGTTCTGTCAGTACATGATGGGGCACGGATTGTTGCTGACTCTCTGGGCAATCACCATGTCTGGCTACAGAGGCTCAGAATTCCTTGAGTGCCTGCAGTGGGTCATCACAGAGGGTTCTGTGCTCATTCTGAGGACTGAACAGATACTTTTTGTGGTTCTAGTGAATGTGCTGGTGGGGTAGCCACTGTGGGCTCACTCTGGACATTGGTCATGTTGGCGGTGAGAAGGTGAGGCAGGGATCACACCAGGTGACATGATCATACCCTCCCCCCTGCTGACAGTAGAAGAGAGTATGAGTGTGTCACCTAATATGAATGTCACCCCAGACTCTTGTATCACCAGAGTCCTGTATGACAGGAGCTCCCGGCCCCACCCAGCACCAGCCTCTGAATATTCACTGAAGGAGAAGACTCCACTAAGCCACAGAGGCATGTTCCAAAGAGGAAAGTCATCAGAGAAAACCACAAATGCCTAAAAATAAACATAGAAACATGAGAAACATGAACAAGGAAGTCAATATGACTCACCCAACACTTCAATATTAGAATGTGAAGATGAAGAGATTGATGAAACTTCTGAAACTGAATTTAAAAGAATGATCATAAGATTATTCAAAAGCAATGAGGAGCAAATTCATGACATGGATGAAAAAATTCTCCACGAGATAGAGATATTAAAGAGAAATATTAGAAATGAGTAATTCATTATAAATAAAAAATACAGTGGAAAACCTTAACAGACTTGGTGAGGCAGAAGAAAGAATATCCAAGAGAGATGACAAATCATAGGAAATATCTCTGTCAGATTAAAAAAACAGAAGAAGAAATTAAAAAACTAAAATCAGTGTTCAAGATTTATTGAATACTATTTTCCTGAAGGTGTGGAAAGAAAGAATGGATTAGAAGGCCTATTAAATAAAATAATAACAGAAAATTTCCTTAATTTGGAGAAAGAAAGGGGTGTTCAAGTATACAAGGCACAAAGAACTTCTGGTAGACATGACCAGAAAAGATCTTCACCATGAGGCATTGTAGTCAAACTCTACACTGTAAAACATAAAGATTCTAAAATGTGCACTAGAGAAACACCAGATTACTTTCAGAAGATCTCCAATTAGTCTCACAGATGACTTCTCATCAGAAACTCTACAGGCGAGGAGAGAGTAGAGTCATAGCCCAAATCTTAAGCAAAAAACTGTCAACCCAGAATACTGTAACCTGCAAAGCTCTCATTTATGAATGAGGGTAAAATAAAGATCTTCCATAACTAATAGAAAATGAAAGAATTTGCCACCACTCATACAGCCTTACAAATGATGCTTAAGGATGTGCTAACACAGAGAAACACAGGATAGTCATCACTATGAAAGAATGTGAAGGCAGAAAATCTCCCAGTAAAAGTACAAAGAAAATCCAGAGCAAACAATAGGAGTATTTATGGAAAAGTGATAGGGCAAAGTCATTACTTATCAATAGTAACCTTGAATGTAAATACCTATATCTCTTTAGTTAAAAGATTCAGACTGATTGAATGGATTAAAAAATAAGACCCATCATTTTGCACCCTACAAGAAACACACCTTACCAACAAAGATACCTGAAGACTGAAAGTGAGAGGATGGAAAAAGATATTCTATGAAAATGGAAAGCAAAAACAAGCAGATATAACCACCCTAATATCAGTCAAGACAGATTTTAACTCAAAAATTTTTAAGAGACAAAAAGGGCATTATGTAATGATTAAGGGATCAATTAAATAACAAGAGGTGATTATAATAAATATAAAAGCACCCAATGCCAGGGCACCTGGCTATTTAAAAACAATATGAATGAGAGATATAGACTAATGAGATATATAGAATAATGAGAGATATAGACTCCAATACAATAATAACAGGAGACCTCAACACCCCACTTTCATCAATGGACAGGTCATTCAGCAAAATATCAATGAAAAAATAATGGAATTAATACACAGTATGGGGCCGGCGCTGTGGTGCAACAGGTTAACACCCTGGCCTGAAGCACTGGCATCCCATATGGGTGCCGGTTCAAGACTTGGCCGCTCCACTTCCGATCCAGCTCTCTGCTATGGCCTAGGAAAGCAGTAAAAAGATTGCCCAGCTGGCATTGCAGCTCACTAGGCTAATCCTCCACCTGCGGTGCCAGTACTCTGGGTTCTAGTCCCAGTCAGGGTGCCGAATTCTGTCCTGATTGCCCCTCTTCCAGGCCAGCTCTCTGCTGTGGCCTGGAAGTGCAGTGGAGGATGGCCCAAGTCCTTGGGCCCTGCACCCGCATAGGAGACCAGGAGAAGCACCTGGCTCCTGGCTTCAGATCAGTGTGGTGCGCCAGCCTCAGTACGCCAGCCTCAGCACACTGGCCACAGCAGCCATTGGAGGGTGAACCAACGGAAAAAGAAGACCTTTCTCTCTGTCTCTCTCTCTCACTGTCCACTCTGCCTGTCAAAAAATAAAAAAAAAAGAAGATGGCCCAAGTTCTTGGGCCCCTGCACCCACATGGGAAACCCAGAAGAAGCTCCTGGCTCCTGGCTTGGGATCGGTGCAGCTCCTGCCCTTGCGGCCATCTGGGAAGTGAACCAGCAGATGGAAGGCCTCTCTGTCTCTACCTCTCTTGGTCTTTCAGATAAATCAAATAAATCTTTTTAAAAAAAAACAAAGCTGTAGGTATCACAATACCATATTTGAAGACATAGTATATATAGGACAGTTATGATCAAAGCAGTCTGATACTGGTACAAAAATAGGCATATAGATCAATGGAACAGAATAGGAACCCCATAAGTCAATCCACACATCTACAACCAACTAATCTTTGACAAATGAGCTATAATCAATCCCTGGAGAAAAGACAATCTATTCAACAAATGGTGCTGGAAAATTGAATCGATACATTCAGAAGTATGAAACAAGATCCCTACCTTAAACCTTAAATAAAAATCCACACAAAACAGATCAAAGACCTAAATCTATGACCCTATATCATCAAATTACTAGAGAAAAACATCAGAGAAACTCTGCAAGGCATTGGCATGGGCAAAAGCCTTCTTGGAAAAGACCCCAGAAACACAGGCAATTAAAGCAAAAATTGACAAATGGGATCACAACAAGCTAAGAAGCTTTTGCGCTGCAAAGGAAACGTTTGACAAAATGAGGAGTCAACCAATAAAATAGGAGAAAACATTTGCAAACTCCGCAACTGATAAAGAATTAGAATCCAGAATCTATAAAGAGCTCAAGAAACTCAAAAAAACCCAAAGCAATCAGTTAAGAAACTGTCAAAAGACTTTAACAGGCATTTTTCAAAAATGGAAATCCAAATGGCCAAAAGACACTTGAAAAAGTGCTCCGGATCTCTAGCCATGAGGGAAATGCAAATCAAAACCACAATGAGATTTCTCCTCACCCCAGTTAGAATGGTTCTCATACAGAAATAAATGCACAATAAATGCTGGATGTGGGAGAAAAGGAACCCTAACCCACTCCTAGTGAGAATGTAAATTAGTACAGCCATTGTGGAAGAGAGTATGGAGATACCTCAGAAGTCTGAATATAGACTTACCATGTGACCCAGCCATCCCACTCCTGGGAATTTACCCAGATCAAAATAAATCAATCCAAATTTCACACATTTATTCTTTATATTTAAGTGTACTCACATAAGGGTGTTTTATTGTTTTTCTCATAGATTTTGGGCACTTATTCCTATTTAACTTCTTTTTACATATTGTAATGCAGATTTTTATTCAGAATATTATATCTTCTCACTGATTCATGTGTGTATTATAAATTTTTGTATGTTATTTCTAAAATTATAAAATTTCTTGTGGTAGTTTTTCCATTTATACTTTGTGTGGTGCTTTCCAGGTTATATAATAGAGATCTTCCTTTTCAATTCTCTGTTTCTTTATTTCTTTTTCTCATTTAATTAGATTGGCTAACACCGCCAAAGTTTTGTGGAAATAAAGGAGCCATAATCTTTTTAAAATGTTTGAGAGGTAGAGAGACAGAGCTAGAGACATAGGGAGGGGAGAGAGAGAGAGAGAGAGAGAGAGAGAGAGAGAGAGAGAGAGAGAATATGAGCCTGCACCATCATGTGTAAGAGAGAGTTCCCGTCACTGATTCACTCTGTAAACACCTACAGAGGCTGAGGCTGAAGCTGAGGGCTGGGAACTTGTCCCAGGTTCCCCAACTACTTGAGCCATCACTACTGCCTCCCAGGGATGCGTCAGCAGGAACCTGGAGTCAGGAGCTGGAACAGGGTTGAACACAGACATGTTACCATGGAACATGGGTGTCTTAACTGACATCTTAATTGCTGGTTGAATGTGTGCCCTGGACATACTAATGTGTCTAACTGTAGTGGGGAACAACTAGCTGTTTTCCACTTAGTGAGGTGTTGGCTTGAGTTAAGAAAAACAATAAATGCTGGTGAGGATGTGGGGGAAAATGTACCCTAATCCTCTGTTGGTAGGAATGTACACTGGTGTGGCCACTATGGAAGACAGTATGGAAATACCTCAGAAATCTGAATATAGACCTCCCATATGAACCAGTCTTCCCACTCCTGGGAATTTACCCAAGGGAAATGAAATCAGCATATGAAGGAGTTATCTGTACCTCCATGTTTATTGCAGCTCCATTCACAATAGCTAAGATACAGAATTAACCCACATGTCCATCAACTGATTACTGGATGAAGAAATTTTGGTGTATATATAGTATTGAATATTACTCAGCCATAAAAAAGAATGAAATCCTATCTTTTGCAACAAAATGGATGTAACTGGAAACCATTATACCTAGTGAAATAAGCCAGTTCCAAATGACAAATACTCTGTTTTCCCTGATCTGTGGTAGCTAATAGAATACCAAAAATGTAATTTATAAGAATGAAATTGACATTTTGAGATTCAATGATTGCTTACAGCCTTTTGTCTTTACTGTTGAGGAACAGTGATTTTTCCTTCTTGCTATCTGTTCAACTCTTCACTTAGTGTAGGGTTAATTTTATGAGTATAAAGTAAACTGACAGTAGATAATTGTAAAAATTAAGAGAAGGAATAGGAAAAGAAAGAGGAGGAGGGTGGGAGCATGGGCGGGAGGGAAAGTAAGGTGGGAAGTGTCACTATGTTCCTAAATCTGCCTTTCAAATAAATAAATCTTTTTTAAAAAGATGCCTATGTCTAATCAGCATGCCTGGTTTAATACCTTCCTCTGGCTCCTGGTCCCAGCTTCTTGCTAATATGGACACCCAGAAAGGCAGTGGTAATGACTCAAGTAATTGAGTTCTTGCCATCCATGTGAGAGACCTGGTTTCAGCCTCAAGCAGAGGATGTCACTGGCATTTGGGGAATGAGTCAGTGGATGGAAGTGTTTTTCTCTCTCTCTCTCTCTCTCTCTCTCTCTCTCTCTCTCTCTCTCTCCCCCTCCCACCCTCTCGATGTCCTCCTTCTCCTCTTCCCCTCTCAAATATATACATAAAAAAGTTTTAAGGAAGTTTCCTTCCACTCCTTTGCAATCCTTCCTTTTTTCCTTCCCCTCCCATGGCAGCCACTGACCTGGTGTCTATCACTATAAATTAGCTTGTATTTTCTAAAACTTTATATAGATTTAAATATATGCTTTCTGGCTTGTTCATTCAGTACAATTAATTTGAGATTTATCTTGTTGCTGCATGCTATCCATAGCTCATTCTTTGTTTCTAAGGAATATTTCATGTATGAATCTATCACAATTGACTTACATATTCACATTTTATTAGACACATGAGTTGTTTCCAGGTTTTGGCTGTCACAACTAAAGCAGCTATGAATATTTCAGTGCAACTTTTTGGTTGGACATTTTTTTCCCCTTTGGATACATGGGAATGGAATGACTGGGTCAAACAGTAGGTATATGCTTAACTTTTTAAAAAACTGTCAAACTGCTTCCCAAAGTAGGTACAATTTGACATTCCTACCAGAAGAGTGTAAGAAGGGCCAGTTCCTCACCTCCTCATCAACAGCTAGTGTAATCAGTCATTTTAAAGTTAGACATTCCAGGGTCTGGAGCTGTGGCACAGTAAGTTAAGCCTCTGCCTGTAGTGCAGGCATCCCATATAGATACCGATTTGAGTCCTGGCTGCTCCTTTTCTGATCCAGCTCTCTGCTATGGCCTGGAAAAGCAGTAGAATATGGTCCAGGTGCTTGGGCCCCTGCACTCATGTGGGATCTGGAGGAAGTTCCTGGCTCCTGGCTTCAGATCCATGCAGTTCCAGCCATTGCGGCCATTTGGAGAGTGAACCAGTGGATGGAAGACCTTTCTCTCTGCCTCTCCCTCTCACTATCTGTAGCTCTACCTCTCAAATAAATAAATAAAATCTTTAAAAAAGTTAATCATTCCAATTGGTATGTCTACCTATATAATTTTAAAAATTTTTTATTTATTTACTTTATCTGAGAAGCAAAGACACAGAGACAGAAAGAGTGCCTATCCACTGGTTCAATCTCCAGATGTCCAGGAGCTAGGAATCAATACAGTTCTCTCACATGGGTGCCTCCCAGAGTGTGCACACACGAAGCTGGAATGAGGGTGTGAGACCCAGGACCTGAGCCCAGGTACTCTAATGTGGGATGCAGGCGTCTCAAGCAGCATCTCAACTGCTGTGTCAAGTGTCTGTTCCATCTGTGTCTCTTTTTCATTAATGGCTCATTTAGTTATTTGAAAGTGAGAGTTACAGAGAGGGAGACACAGAGAGAGAGAGAGATCTTCCATCTGCTGGCTCACTCCCCAGATGGCCACAATGGCACGGGCTGGGTCAGCAGCTAATGAAGCCACTGCCTGGGCCGCTGCATCCCATATCAGAGTACCTAGTGCTAGGTGCATCTCTGCTTCTGAGTCCAGCTTCCTGTGAGTGTGCACAGTGGGAGCAGTGGGTGGCTCAAGAGGTTGGGTCCCTGCCACCCACGTGGGAGACCCAAAATGAATTCTGTGCTCCTGGCTTCGGTCTGGTAGAGCTCCAACTGTTGCAGGCATTTGGTGGAATGACCAGCGGATGAAAAGACCTCTGTCTCTTCTCTGCCTTTCAGATAAAATGAAAATAAACATTTGTGTTAAAAAAAAAAAAGGATACCTTCTGTTTCCACATGTATTCAACTGGATATTATTTTATTTTATATCTATTTGAAAGCATGTGTGTGTGTGTATGTGTGTAAGAGAGAGAGAGAGAGAGAAAGAGAGAGAGAGAGAAAACTTCCCTCCACTGGTTCACTCTTAAATGGCCACAACAGACAGGGCTGAGCCAGGCCAACACCAGAGGCCTGGAACTCCATCCTGTTGTCCCACATGGGTGGCAGGGCCCAAGAACTTGGGCCGTCTTCCACTGCTTTCCCAGGCACATTAGCAAAGAGCTGGATCAAAAGCAGAACAGATGAAACTCAAACCATTGCTCCCATCAGATGCCAGCATTGCAAGTGGCAGATTAAGCCACTGCACCACAACACTGGCCCCATGCTGAAATTTTCTTACCAAAGATAAATGATATGTTTTTTTTTTCAAATACTACACCTGTCTAAAAGAGCGTATATTTTTATTTTTAAGTTTGTTAATGTAATGAATTATGCTGATTGATTTTGAATGTTACATCTATGTTGCATTCCTGGAATAAACCTACTTGCATTATCCGTTGTATATATTGCTGGATTCCCTTTGTTACAGTTTTGTCTAAATTTTTCACAGATAATTTTGAAAGGTATTGCTCTCTAACTTTCTTTCATTATAATGTCTTTCTCCCTTTTCAAAGAGCAAAATAAATTGGAAAGTATTCCCTCCAATTCAATTTTTTGGAAGAATTTATGAATCAGTATTATTTCTTTCTTAAATACTGGGTACCATTCACCAGTGAACCCATATGGACCGAACAGGTCTTTTTTTTGGTAAGATTTATTTATTTATCTAAAAGACAGAGTTACTGAGAGAGGTAGAGACAGAGAGAGAGTTCTTCCATCCACTGGTTCACTCCCCAGATGGCCCCAAAGGCCGGGGCTACGCTGATCCAAAGCCAGGAGCCAGGAGCTTCTTCTGGGTCTCCCATGTGGGTGCAGAGACCCAAGGACTTGGACCATCTTTTACAGCTTTCCCAGGCCATAGCAGAGAGCTGGATTGGAAGTGAAGCAGCCAAGACTAACACCAGCAGCTTCACCCGCTACACCACAGTGCCGGGCCCTGAACAGGTCTTTTTGTAAAGGGTTTTAACCCCAAATTAAAATTCTTTGCTAGATATAGGTTTTCTAAGTGTTATCTATTTCTGTCAGGTTATCTATTTTTTTGGGGGGTAAGCTTTGGTCACATGAATTTTTCAAGGATTCATTCAATACATTTGGGCTGTTGAATTTATTTAGCTAAAATTTTGCATAATTTTTATGCTTTTAATACCTATGAAACTGTAATAACAACACTTCACATCTGTCATTCCTCATAGTGGTAATAAGTATCTTCTTTAATTCCTGATAAATCAGCTAAAGGTTTATTAATTTTATTGATTTTTCTCAAGGAACCACCTTTTGGCTTCATCGATTTTTATTCTATTTTCTATTTCAATGATTTTTGTTCTGGTCCTTATTATTATCTTTATTCTCAATCTGAGGTTTAATTTATTCTTCTTTTTCTAGTTTTTATGATTTGTTTATTTATTTGAAAGGCAGATCTGGAGGGGGAGGAGAGAGATTATCTTCGATCTGGTGGTTCACTCCCCAGATGGCTGCATGAAGCAGGGCTGGGCCAGGCCAAAGCCAGGATCCTGGAATGCCATCCTGGTGTCCCGTGTGGGTTGACAGAGACCCAAGCACCTGGGCCAACTTCTGCTGCTTTCCCAGGCACAGTAGCAGGGAGCTGGATTGGAATCCCCTACATCACAGTGCCAGCCCCCCTTTTTTTAGTTTTTTAAGAACTAAGGTCATTGATTTGTACCTTTTTCTTTTCCTGCATAACTGTTTAGTACTACAAATTTTCTCTCAGTACAGCTTTAATAGCATTCCACACATTTGGTGTATTGGGTTTTTATTCTCATCCAGGTAAAAAGACTTTTCTAAAATTCCTTCTTGTTTCTTCCTTTATCCATGGCCTGTGTTATTTAGTTTCCAAACATTTGAGGGTTTTCATTCACTGGTTGCTAATTTCATCCTGAGTACCAACATGGCGTACTGGGTAACTACTGCTGCTGTAACAAATTACCACTTGTGGTAACAAGCCCAGTGGCTTAGAACAATGCACCCAGATTACTTTACCTTGTGTGGTTGCAGAATTGCAACCTGGGCTGAACTGGGCTGCACTCCTCCCTGGAGGCTCGGAGGGCAAACCTGTTTCCTTGCCCCTTCTGGCTCTGGAGGCTGCTAACAGTGCCTTTGCTCTTGGCTCTCTACCCCATCCTCACAACCACATATAATGGCTCCGGTTCTCCTGCTGCCGTCACTGTTGTCTTTTCCCTTCTTTCTTACAAGCGCCTCTGTGATTACACTGTGCCAGGATCGTCTCCTCATCTCCAGGGCAGGTCATTAACCTTAATTCCCCTTTCTACATGACCTAATAGTCAAATCTTCCAGGGATTAGAACATAGACATGTTTGGGGAGCTATTATTCTCTCATATGTAGTGTAAATCATTCAAAATGTATCAAGATCTATGTCCCAAAACATTGTCTATCTTAATATAGTTCTCGTGTATTTGAGTAGAGTGTGTATTCTGCCATTTGGTTAATTTTTTGGGTGATATGTTCTATAAATTAGTCAAGTTGGTTGAAACTTCTATAATGATATTCTGTCTACTTTTGTTGTAAATGGTTGAGATGGGGTATTGAAATCTCAGACTGTAATTTTGGGTTTGCCTATTTCTCCTTGCATTCTATCAGTTTTTCTGTTATGTTCTGAAGCTCTGTTATGAGATGCATAAACAGGCCTGTCAGGTCTTCTAAATGAATTTCCTCCTCCAACATTAAGTGACCCTTTTTATCCATGGTAGTATTCTTTGCTCTGAAATCGCCCTTGCCTGATATTAATACAGCCACTTCAAGTTTTTTTAATCTAATGTTAGCATAATATATCATTTGTATTCTTTTACTTTTAATCTATCTGTGCTTCTAAGTTTAAAATGTTTTATATGAAAAATACACTAAATCTTTCCTTTTTATAGTCTGATAATGTCTATCTTTCAACTAGAAGATTTAACATTTAAACAACTTACACTTAATGTTATTGTTGAAATGTTTTGCCTATTTAATTTTATTATGATTTTCTATTGTCCTACATGTTTCTGTTACTTTTTACTCTTTTCTTGATTCAACATTAATCATGTACCTTTTATTGTTTCATTTTATCTTCTTTGTTGTCTTCTTAGCAATATCTTTTTGTTTTATTTTAGTGATTTCCTCGGAGTTTTTTTTTTTTTAAGATTTATTTATTTATTTGAAAAGAAGAATTACAGAGAGGCAGAGAGAAAGAGAGAGTTGAGAGAGAGATAAATCTTACATGTGCTGGTTCATTCCCCAAATGGCTGTAATGTCTGGAACTGGAACGATTTGAAGCTATGAGCATGGAGCTTCTTCCAGGTCTCCCACATGGATGCAGGGGCCCAAGGACTTGGGTCATCTTCCACTGCTTTCCCAGACCATAGCAGAGAGCTGGATCAGAATAGCAGCCAGGACTAGAACCTGTGGTGGCTTTACATGCTACACCACAGCACCGGTCCCTCCTCAGGGTCAAAAGCATGAATTTTTAACTTAAAACAATCTAGCTTCAAATGACATTTATTCCTTCAGATGTAGTATAGAAAACTTAAACTAATGTACATCACTTCTTCCCTTCTAGACTTTACTCTATTGTCATACATTTTACTCACACATAGTTATATACCCCACAATATAATGCTATGTTTTGCTCATTTACTAATATTTCTTTATCGATACTATTTTATAATTTTAAATATATTTAAATAATTTAAGAGTCTTACATATATATCCATGTTGTTATTATTTCTGGTGCTTTAAATTCTTTTGCGTGGATTCATATACATTTTATTCCTATCTGGAGAAATTTAATTATTTCTTGTGCAGGTCTTCCAGCAATGAATTCTTTTGGTTCTTGCATGTATGAAAAATCCTTTGTTTCACCTTTATTTTTAAAACTTTTGGCTGGGGGTGATGTTCAGTGTCATGTTACAGCAGGTTAAGTCACCATCTGCAGTGCCGGCATCCCATATGGGCACCAGTTCCAGTCTTGGCTGCTCCACTTCTGATCTATCTCCCTGCTATTGCACCTGGGACAGCAGCAGAAGGTAGCCCAAACACTTAGGCCCCTGCACCCACATGGGAGACCCAGATGAAGCTGACTCCTGGCTTTGATCTGTCTCAGCCCTGATCATTGTGGCCATTTCAGGAGTGAACTAGAGGATGGAAGATCTCTCCTCTCACCCTTAACTCTGCCTTTCAAATAAATAAATTTTTCATTAAAAGATTTTAAAAAGTTTTTGGCTGGGTATAAAATTCTGTATTGACTTAATTTTTATTTTTGATTTTTTAGTATTTTAAATTACATATTTAATATGTCATTTTGATGGCATTTTTTTCTGATGAGAAACCTGCTACAGTACATTTTCTAGTTCATATATAAGATTTTCTCTGTGTTGAATATTTTTATCAAATTGAATATGATATGTGTTGGCAGTTTTATTCTTTTTTTTTTATCCTGAGGCTCACTGAGATCCTTGGCTTCCTGGGTTTATAGTTTTCATCAACATAGAAATCTTTAGACATTATATGCTCAATTTTCATCCATTCTCTTCCCTCCTATCTCATGCACTTCAATTATGTTAATTACTGCTGAAAGTCACTGATGCTCTTTTGCTTTTTTTTTTTAATCCTTTGTCCTTGAAGATACGTTTGCATGCCATCCTTCAAATCAGTTTTATTCTCTGAAGGGCAGGACACCAAAGACAGGACACACCACACTACAGTGGGGACCAAATGCCCATCCCTATCATATCATTTGTAACATTGTAAATTGCATTACTCTTGTCATTTATCCACTATTAATATTTGCTGAGACCATTCAGTGTTACAGTTACAAGGATGGAAGATCTGCCTTTCACATTCGGATAAAGGACATGAACAAACAGAAGCAACTTCAGTGAAACTGATGCTCTTTTCAATTTCATTCTTTCTCCTTTCCATGGTTCGTTTTGTATAGTTTCAAACACTGCAATAGTTTTCTAACTCTTTTTTTGGAGCATCTACTCTGTTGCTCATCCCTTCCATTGTATTGCTCATTTCAAACACTGACATTTCATATCTAAAAGCTGAGATAGGCCAGGGCCATGGCTCACTAGGCTAATCCTCCGCCTACGGCATGGTACTCCGGGTTCTAGTCCTGGTTGGGGTGTCGGTTCTGTCCTGGTTGCTCCTCTTCTAGTCCAGCTCTTTGCTGTGGCCCGGAAAGGTAGTGGAGGATGGCCCAAGTGCTTGGGCCCTGCACCTGTATGGGAGACCAGGAGGAAGCACCTGGCTCCTGGCTTCGGATTGGCATAGTGCACCGGCTGTAGCGGCCATTTAAGGGGTGAACCAATGGAAGGAAAACCTTTCTCTCTGTCTCTGTCTCTGTCTCTCTCTCTCTCTCTCTCACTGTATAACTCTGCTTGTCAAATAAATAAATAAATAAATAAATAAAAGCTGAGATAGCAAAAGCTCAACCATAACTTCCAAATCTGTACTTGGATTTTCAAACAAAGACAGTATAATAATTGCTTTAATGTCTTTGTCAGATAATTTTAGCATATGTGTCAGCCCTAGATTTTCAGTTGACTAATATTTCTTGTCATTTTAAGACATTCTTTCTTATTTCTTTGAAAACCTGGTAATCTTTGGTTTGGTGCTAGACAATGTTAATTTTGCCTTATTATAAGAGCAGATAAATATTGCACCCACTGGGGCTAGTGCCCAGGGATTGGTTGCTTTGGAGGAGAGGAGGTGAGGGAGAGATTATGCCAACAGAGCTAATCAAACCCTCCCCTCCGATTAAAACAAAAAATATTAACCACGCCCAAGTTGGGTGTCACCTTGGATACCCCCCAACCCTGTTACACTGAACAGTTTGCTGGACACACCCAGCACACGCCTCTGGATATTCACTGAAAGAGCAGACACTCTACTAAGTCACAAAGGCATAATCCAAAGATAAAATAGTAGAAGAAAAAACCAACAAGTATCCCCATATACATAAAAATAAGTGCAGAAACTCAAGAAATAAGAATAAGGAAGACAACATGATGCCCCCAGAGGAATAAAATAGCACTTAAAAACTAGAATGTGAGGATGAGATTAATGAAATGCCAGAAACAGAATTCAAAAAAGTAATCATAGGATTACTTAGAAGTAATCAGAAGCAAATCCAAGAATTAAAGCAAATCTAAGAATTAAAGAAATCCGGCGCAGTGGCTCAATAGGCTAATCCTCCACCTGCAGCGCCGGCACACTGGGTTCTAGTCCCGGTTGGGGTGCCAGATTCTGTCCTGGTTGCCCCTCTTCCAGTCCAGCTCTCTGCTGTGGCCCAGGAGTGCAGTGGAGGATGGCCCAAGTGCTTGGGCCCTGCACCTGCATGGGAGACCAGGAGAAGCACCTGGCTCCTGGCTTCAGATCAGTGCGGTATGCCAGCCACGGTGGCCATTGGAGGGTGAACCAACGGAAAAGGAAGACTTTTCTCTCTGTCTCTCTCTCTCTCTCTCTCACTGTCCACTCTGCCTGTCAAAAGAAAGAAAGAAAGAAAGAGAGAAAGAAAGAGAGAAAGAAAGAAAGAAAGAAAGAAAGAAAGAAAGAAAGAAAGAAAGAAAGAAAGAAAGAAAAGAAATCCATACATGACATGAATGAAAGTTTTTCCCATGAAGTTGAGATTTTAAGGAAAATCAAAGTGAAATATTAGAAATGAAGAATTCAATAGATGAAATAAAAATGCATTGGAAAGCCATAAAAACAGACTCAGTGAGACAGAAGAAAGAATTTCCAAGTTAGAAGACAAATCTGCAAATTTTATAGTCAGGCCCAAAAAATTAAATTACAAAAGTAAAAAATGTTAAAAAGTGTTGGGATACTATCAAAATAACCAGCATAAGGATCATAGAAGTTCCTGAAGGCATAGAAAGAGAGAATAGATTAGAAAACTCTTTCAGTGAAATGATTACAAAAAGCTTCGCTAATTTAGAGAATGAAAGGGACTCCTAAGTGCAGGAAGCCTGTTATATCCTAATGTTAGCCGTTGCAAAGCACACCAGACACTGGAGTAAGGGAAAGGGTTTATTGGGGAACACCCTACAGACCGGAATGAGGGGCGGCGAAGGAAAAAGAGACCACGTGTCTGGGATGGGGGTCTAATATAGTTTTTCCAGGGAGTGGGCAGTGAGGTAGGAATTAGCCAATCCCATTAGGTTGGGGGTGGAGCTAGGCACAGGTAATTTGGGCCATGTGGCTAGCTGGCTTTCAGTAATGGCAGCTGGTACCGGAGCACAGAATGTCAGTAAAGGCGGTGGGTACCGGGGCACAGAATGTAGATCGCGCCACAGATAAGAGACTGCGCCTGCGCCAGTTGACTAACAAAGCCCATAGAACTAATAGACATGACCAGAAAAGATTTTCACCATGACACATTGTAGTCAAACTTTTCTCATTAAAAGATATAGAAAAGATTCTAAAATGTGCACAAGAGAAATGCCAGAATACTCTCAAAAGATCTGCAATTAGACTCATATTTGACTTCTCATAAGAAACCCACAGGCTAGAAGAGAATGGCAAGATATAATCAAAATCTTAGGAGAAAAAAACTGTCAATCTAGAATACTGTACCTGACAAATCTCTCATTTATGAGTGAAGGTGAAATACAACCTTCCGGGGCCGGTGTGGTGGCATTGCGGGTAAAGCCGCCACCTTGCAGTGCCGGCAGCCCATATGGGAGCCAGTTTGAGTCCCAGCTGCTCTGCCCCCTGCTAGGGCCTGGGAAAGCAGTAGATTTCCCAAGTCCTTGGGCCCCTGCCCACATGGGAGACCCTGAAGAAGTTCCTGGCTTCAGACTGGCACAGCTCCAGCCATTACGGCCATCTGGGCAGTGAACCAGCAGATGGAAGACCTCTCTCTATGCCTCTCCTTCTCTCAATGTGTAACTCTCAAGTAAATAAACCAGTAAATAACTTTCAAGTAAATAAACAAATCATATAAAAAAAAGAAAGACCTTTCATAACAAACAGAAATTGAAAGAATTTGTCACCACTCATCCAGCTTTACAAAAGATGCTTAAGGATGTGCTAACACAGAAACATGGTTATTACTATGAAAGAATGTAAAGATAGGAAGTCTCCTAGTAAAAGTAAAAAGATCATTCTCTCTCTGGGGAACTTCGTGTGGCTCTCATCTGCTGCCACTCTGTCCTGTAAACTCTAGCCTTGGCTTCATCTAAGGTCAGCGACACCCAGGATCCCTCTGATTCCCTCACTACATCATAGCCTGGGAACGCATAGGCAGGGGCGGCCATGGGGCTTACTTCATTAGTCTTCCAGTCCCCAGAGGTGGTTGACCTGCACTGCCTGACATTCATTACATTTAAAACTGTTGGTTTTTTACACCTTATCTGATTTTCAGGTGATATTGCAAACCTAGTTCCTGTTACTTCATCTTGGCCAAAATCAGAAGCACCACAAAGCTTCTTGAGCGGAAGAATGATGTGACAAATACAATCTTTGAAAAAATTCCAGCCAGTGACTCTGTATAGGCAGGCAAAAAATGAGCACGGAACAAAGGGGAAATTTTAGGATTATAAATTGTTGCTGTTTGGAGTTTTGTTTGCTTTTGTTTAAGATTTCCTTGAAATTCAGAGTTACAGAGAGAGAATCTTCCATCTGCTGGTCCATTCCCCAAATGGCCACAGTGGCCAGGGCTGGGCCAGGCCAATGCCAGGAGTCCAGAGTTCCATCCAGGTCTCTCACATGGTTGGCATGGGCCCAAGTACTTGGGCTACCTTCTGCTGCTTTCCTAGGCACACTACCAGGGAGTTGGATCAGAAGTGGAGTGACTGGGGCTCATAGGGGATGCCAATGTCTCTGGCAGTGGTTTAATCTGCTGTGCCACAATACCAGCTCCAAATTGTTGGTGTTTTAAAGTCATCTTCTCCAACTGCCAGGATGGAAACATCAAGGATCCAAGGCCCAATTTCCATAAACCCGAGGACTGTGCTTTGTACCTACTGTGATCTTGAAGTCACCTGGGTAACAAGGCTGTGCCCTGCAGTGGGCCCTGAATGAAGCCATGGCCCTGCCTGTCACCTCACTGCCCAGGATGCTGTTCCATCACCTGTGTATTGGATCACATTCACCAGTCATGGTGAGCCCTGCAACCACCTCCGACAGGAAGTCCTCTCTGATCTCCAGCTGGATGAAGTGCTTCTCGTCTTCACCCCCACAGTTCTTGTACCTTGCTTGATCGTAGCACTTATCACACCGTGTAATAATAAACTGTGGACAAGATTAAGAAGTCTATGGCAATGGTGATCAACTGCAAATAAAGCTATTTCCTTCATTATAAATTCCGTCAAAGTATGTATACCTAAAACCCAGCTGCTGTTATAGTTCTTGGTACCCTGTCGTTCTCAGTGGAAGTTTCAACTGCATAATACATTTGGAAAATTCTAGGCTCCAGACGTCAGAGGGCTTATGCCCTAGAGTTTGCAGCCCACTTTTCTTTGATCATGGCTGCAAAGGGGGTTCTGGAACCCCGAGGGACTTCAGCCACTCCAGGATGGGGCAGAGTGCACCCCAAGGACAGAGTAGTAAGAAGGAGGGGGACTACCTTCCCTACCCAGGCACTGAGCTCCTCCAACCCAGGCTGTCAGCCGCACCCCCAACCCTGCCCATTCATGCATCAGGAAAACCACAGACTTGAGTTCCTTCCATTAGCTGGTGGCTCAGGTGCCTTGGCTAAGGGCCTATTCTCCCAACTTGCTCCCCTCTGCCTGGCTGTCATTGAACACCTGCGGAGATGTCAGAAGGCATCACATTCAATACTCTAATTCTTCCTGTAGAAATGCATGATCTCAGCTTCCAGGAAGTGAAAGGCCACAGAGGGGCTGAGCCCAGGTGCTTAGAAACCATTCATACATGGGCCTAGGAGTTGCTGTCACTCCCTTCCCATACTCTACCTGAACTTCAGTTTTTCAGCTGTAAAATGGGTATAATAATGGGGTCCTGGGGAGGATTATAGAAAAGCATGTGAAGAGTCTGGCTCCAAGTCTGCCACATGGCTGCTTCTTGTCTGATGTCTGCTCCCTGTGTCTTCCTTGCAGAATGCAACCTGGATGTGTCTGGATATACTGGGTCCACTGAACCACGTTTTCTTACAGGCAGAGGAACACCAGACAGGCATGGAGAGAGAGAGGTGACTACAGAGAGGAGAAAGATGACAACTAGTAAACTGGTGTGTGTGTGTGTGTGCATGTGTGTGTTCATGCATGCACACATATGTGCACATGTATTCTTCTGTAGAAAACAGACCCATACAATGCAAACTAAAGGGTTTATCAAGTGCCTGAGATTCCATGGAGCAATATAAGCCTTCCAGAACCAAATCACATCCTGAGATAAAGCAAGAGATCCTCAAGGTTGGTGTTGTGGTGTAGTGGATTGGGCTACCACCTGCAGCACTAGTATCCCAAATGGAGTCTCAGCTGCTCTGCTTCTGATCCAGCTCCCTGCTAATGTGCCTGTGAAAGCAGTGGAGGATGGCCCAAGTGGTTGGGCCCCTGTACCCATGTGCAAGACCTGGAAGAAGCTCCTGGCCCCTGGCTTCAGACAGGTCTAGCCCCAGCTGTTGTGGCTATTTGGGGAGTGAAGCAGCAAATGGAAGACTTCCTCTCTCTATGTCTCTCTGTCTCTCTCTCTCTCTCTTTCAAATAAATAAAATAAATCTTAAAATAAAATGATTCCCTCAAACTGACTGTGATACATTAAGGGCTTCCCCATTAAATAAAGTTTCAAGACAAATTAATGCGAATTATAGAAAAAAATGAAATATATAATTTGCATGCCTGGGGCTGAGGGCATTATCCATGCCTATCCCATTTCCTCACTCAGCTATGTGCTGTGCTAGACTCTAAGTGCCTTCAGGATGGATAAGTTGTTCCCTCAGCAACCACTTCATTTCCAGAGCAGCACCATGCATGCTGCATAGGATGCACTCAATAAATATTTCGGGGCGGGGGGATTGGGGGGGAGTGCACAGGATGGATAAACAGCAGTGAGCTGCCCCCTCACACCCACTGCAAACCCACAAGTCAAGAAAATGGCTCCTCATGCCTTGGGACAAACATTCCCTCCCCCAAAACATGAGCCAGGCATGCCTGAACCCCCTCCCGTTTTCGGGGAAGCTGGCACAGAGGTTCACCTTGGCCATGGTTTTTGAGGTCTCCCAGAGGCAGGTGAAGGCCTGGGCTAAACTGGTCTCTTTGTTCCCAGATCAAGGCAGGCTGAGCAGATGCTTGGCAGCTACCACTGCCAGACAGGGCCTGCCAGAACAAGGGGATGAAGCCAGGCCAAGGACTGTGTCGGGAGGAGTTCTGGGAGGTGCAGGCACACAAAAAGGGCTCTGGCGGAGCTCCTGGGAAGCAAGCCCAAGCTTTAGGTCTGCAAGGGCCAGGCTGGCTGTCCACGGAGGCAGGAAAGTGGTGGAGACAGGTTACAATAGCCCTCAGAGAGCCCAGAGCAGTGAGCAAGGAGGTCATAAACGCGGCCAGCGCTGATGTCACCTGTATGGTTTCCTAGCCGTGCAACCTGCGGCATGTCCTCAGCCTGCTGGGCCTCCGCCTCTCCATCACCAAAACGCTTTCTTCCTTCTTGTGATTTTGGGCTGAGCTCTGCGAACTTCTGCCTTGCCCGCTGACACGCTGCGAGGCTCAGCATAGGCAGCACAGAGGGAGGCTCAGGAACTGAGCTCCTCTGGCCTGCTTTCTGTTCCTGTGGGGTGGCCCCAGCAGTAGCCGTCCCTGCTGCAGCAGCGCCTGGATCCAGTTTGCAGGGTCCCCCCCTTCACGGGACCAGCCTCTTGGTGCCGCATCTCAGAGACACCAGCACTGGACATCACCACCTCCTCCTGCCCCCAGAGGTCTGGGTTTTAGCTCCACAGGGCCTCTCCCCCACGCTCTTGACCTTGAATCATTGTGATCTCTTCCCTTGTTCCCACAGCTGCTTCCAGCAGTCATCACCTCCTGGGTAACCTAGCTTCAGTCACCTGCTTAACAACTGTGTACCTGGTTAACACTTCTCATATTACTTTCCCCTTATAAACACAATGGACGTGATTTCCATTTCCTGGCCAGGCCCTGGCTAATGAAACGTGCTTCCCTTTGTTTTCTAAGGAGGCTTTTACATGGCTTTTGCATGGTTCTTGGCCCATAAAAGTCTAATTCATGTCGATCCCTTTCCTTACCTCGGGAATAGCCCTTGGAGTCATACGGTGCCAATGTTTCCAAACATCTTAAATGTTTCCTATAGCAGAGATTAGGAGACAAATAGACTCCTAGCTCCACTTACCAGCTGGATAACCTTGGACAGTTTGTTTTACTTTTGGGAGCCTCATCCCCTAAGTACAAATAACAACAGCTCTTAGCTTGTAGGGCTGCTTAAAGGATTATATGAGATACACACCTATAAATACATGCACACGGTGTCTGCCACAGAGCAGTGTTACCCACCCCAGGTTCTTTGGCTCGCTGGCAAGTAGGAACTCACGAAAGGAATTGCAAGTTGTTGCAACCCAGGCAGGGTTTACTGGGGCTTAGGCTTGAGCACAAGGAAATGGCAGTGAGACAAGGGTTGGCCAACTGCCTCTCTGACTGGCACTAGACAGGTGATTTTATGGGGCCGGCACGCGGCGTTTGCATCTGCACCAAGCCTGCAGTTCCGGCTCATTCCCCTCAGTGCATGGCCCTTCAGTTTGTACCCGGCTCTGTGCTTTGCACAGGCACTGTTGTGTGTTTTGCACAACACACATTCAAAATGGCATGCTGTTCACTAACACCACCCCAGACAGGTCACATATCCTCTGGGCTACTCTGAGCATGCGGGCAGGTTTGGGAAGTCCCTCACTGGGCAGTAAGGGTCCAGCTGCTCCTTGCTCCCAATTGGCTTAGAACTGGAGATGGACACAGTGTCAGATTGGGAGATGGATGCATAGTTAGGAGGGGTTGATTGAGTTCTGCTTTATCTTGTATCAGTTGTGCTCAGAAAATTGCAGCTGATGGGGTTGGCATTGTGGCATGGCAGATAAAGTTGCTGTGTGCACCATCAGCACCCCATATGAGTACTGGTTTGAGTCCTGGCTGCTCCTCTTTTGATCTAGCTTCCTGCTAATGGACTGAGAAGGCGGTGGAAGATGGCCCAAGCGCTTGGGCCCCTGCTCCCACATGGGAGACCCGGAAGAAGCTCCTGACTCCTGACTTCCACCTGGACCAGCCCTAGCCATTGTGGCCATCTGGGAAATGAACCAGCAGATGGAAGATCTCTCTCTCTCTCTCTTTCTCTGTCTCGCCCTCTCTGTAACTCTACCTTTCAAATAAATTTTAAGGAAAGGAAGGAAGGAAGGGAAGGAGGGAGGGAGGGAGAGAGGGAGGAAGGGAGGGAGGAAGGAATGTAGGTAGGAAGGAGGGAGGAAAGGAGGGGAAAATAAAGAATTAAATTATGGTTGTTAACTGTTTCTCTTTTTTGTTTGTTATTCTGTGGCTATATCAGCCAAGTCTTATCAATTAAGTCATAACTGGGCAGTAAAATCTGATACTTAGTCTTCTACAATACCACAAGCAAAGTATGGAATCAAACAGGGCATATCAGAGAGTATGGGGTTGTGTTATTTTCAATCATTTTATAAAAACAACATTAGAGGGTGCTGTATGGGGCTGGTGTTCCGGCACAATAGACTAAGCCTAAGTAGACTCTGGGATTTCATATGAGTGCCAGTTCGAGTCCCAGCTGCTCTACTTCTGATTCAGTGCTAAAAGCTGTCCTGTGGTTGGTATGTGGCATTTTTTAAGTGATCACTTGGGACACAGTCAATCCCCATAGGAAGTTTAAAGAAAATAAGAGAACAAGAAGTGTTACAATAACATATAATAAGAAGAAAATAAATATATCTTGCAATGAAATGCACATGGCATTAATAATACACATATAAGAACAACATATATGGGGGCTGGCATTGTGGGTCAGCTTGTTAAGCCACCGTTTGAGGTGTTGGCAACCCATATGAATGACAGAATCCTGATTGCTCCACTTCCAATCCAGTTCCCTGCTAGTGTGCCTGGGAAGACAGGTGAAGATGGCCCAAATGCTTGGACCCCTGCCTCCTACATAGGAGACCCAGGTGGAGTTCCAAGCTCCTGGCTTCAGCCTGGACCAGCTCAGGCCATTGCAGCCATTTGGGGAATGAATCAACAGATGAAGATCTCTCTCTCTCTCTCTCTCTCTCTCTCTCTCTCTCTCTCTCTCTGATATATTGTCTTTCAGATAAATAAATCTTAAAAAAAAAAACGTGAAAGATTAAAAATTGTCATCTCATATAAAGAACAATTAAAATATACTATGAAAATGAGGAAAAATACAAGTTAAAATTGTAAAATCGTATAAATGATGTAATTAGAGAATAGGAAAATGCAAACAGAGGTGGCATCAGGCGGCTGGTTAGCTCAGTGGTAAAGATGCCCACATTCCATATTAGAGTGCCTGGTTTTGAGATAGAGATCAAGTTCCATATTCTTGGCTTTGCCAGGGCCCATTCCTAACTAATGCAGGAATTTGGGGAGTGCCAGTGGATGGAAGATCTACCTCTGTCTGTCTGTCTCCTCTCTCTCTCTCTCCCCCTGATTTTCAAATAAATAAAAATAAGTACATTTTTCAAAGAACCCCAAATGTAATGAGAACAAAAAGTGTGTTTAAAGTGAAGACTAAACTAGAAGAAATACATGAGAGAACAAGGAAAGAATGTCTTGAGATCAATAGTAGGAAGAGAGAAAAATGTTTTAGAAATATTTTAAAAGATATTAAAAATGATAAGTATAGAAGATAGGCAAAAACGAAATTTAACATGTATGTTAAGGTACCTTCAAGAAACTTCAAGGTACTAAAGCACCTTCAAGAAAGGGCTAGAGTCATGGCACAGTGTATTAAACTACTGCCTGTGATGTCAGACCCCACATGGAGCTCTGGTTCAAGTCCCAGCTGCTCCACTTCTAATCCAGCTCTCTGCTAAAGCGCCTGGGGAGGCAGTGAAAGAAGGCCCGAGTGCTCAGATCCTCCCACCCAAGATGGAGCTCCTGGCTCCTGGTTTCGACCTGGCCCAGCCCTGATGACCGCAGCCATCTGGGGAGTGAACCAGCAGATGGATGACTCTCTCTCTCTCTCCATCCCTCCATCCGTCTATCCATCTATCCCTCTCTCTGTGTCACTCTGTCTTTCAAATAAGTACAATAAATCTTTTAAAAAGAAGAAATGAAAAAACGCATGAAAACAATGGAAAAAACAAAGACTAAAATCTATAATCAAAAAAATCTGAATAGACAATGTTCTAGCCTCAGAAAAAAAAGAGCGTATTACAGACCTGAGAAAAGCAATCTGTGTGGTCAATATCAAGATACAGTCTGGTAAAGTTACCAGACTGTTACCAGACTGTACAAGGCAAAGTATTTTAGGCATCCTTGCTAAAAAAAACTTAGCCACAGAAAAAATAGATTAGTAATTACCTGGGGTTGGGGAGGAGACTGCGGAATAACTGCTCAGTGGGTGTAGGGTTCCTTTGAGAGTGATAAAAATGTTTTAGAACTAAATAGTGGTAAATCATGTATCATTGTGAATGTACCAAGTGCCACTGAATTATACGTGTTAAGTGGCTGAACGAGTAAATTTTATGTTATGTGTATTTTGCCATAAAAAAGAAACACCAACTATAACCTACCAAAAGAATTGCACACTAAGTATAAAGATATAAATAAATTAGAAGTAAAGGAATGGAAGAACACACCCATGGAAGACCTGAACTGAGTTCTCAGCTCTCCACTTCAGCCTTGACCTAGCCAGGTTGTCTTGGTGTGTGAGAAGTGAACCAGCACATGGGTTCTCTCTATATATCTATTTCTCTCTATCTACAGATATCACTCTGTCTGCATGTGACTGACTCTCTCTGTCCCTGTCTCTCTGCTTCTCAAATAAAATTTTCAAAACAGTAAAATACAGATGATAACACTAATGAAAATAAAGCTAGAGGTCAGCGCCATGGCTCAATAGGCTAATCCTCCGCCTTGCGGCGCCAGCACACCAGGTTCTAGTCCTGGTCGGGGTGCCGGATTCTGTCCCAGTTGCCCCTCTTCCAGGCCAGCTCTCTGCTGTGGCCTGGGAGTGCAGTGGAGGATGGCCCAAGTGCTTGGGCCCTGCACCCCATGGAAGACCAGGAAAAGCACCTGGTTCCTGGCTTTGGATCCGCGCGGTGCGCCAGCCGCAGCGCGCTGGCCGCGGTGGCCATTGGAGGGTGAACCAATTGCAAAAGGAAGACCTTTCTCTCTCTCTCTCTCTCTCTCTCTCTCTCTCACTGTCCACTCTGCCTATCAAAAAAAAAAAAAAAAGCAAAAAAAAAATAAATAAATAAAAGAAAAGAAAGCTAGAGGGGGTCGGCACGCTGTGGTGTAGTGGGTAAAGCCAATGCCTGTAGTGCTGGCATCTCATATGGGCACCGGTTCGAGTCTTGACTGCTCCACTTCCAATCCAGCTCTCTACTATGGCCTAGAAAAGCAGTGGAAGATGGCCCAAGTCCTTGGGCCCTTGTACCTGAGTGGGAGACCTAGAAGAAGCTCCAGTCTCCTGGCTTTGGATTAGCACAACTCCAGCCATTGCAGCCAATTGGGGATTGAACCAGTGGATGGAAAACCTCTCTCTCTATCTCTCCTTCTCTCTGTGTGTAACTCTGACTTTCAAATAAATAAATAAATCTTTAAAAAAATAAGATAAATTTTTGAAAAGTTAGAATGGTATTTTAATATTAGACAAAATAGATTTCTTTTTTTAAAAGATGTAGCTATTCATTTGAAAGAGTTACAAAGAGAGAGGAGAGGCAGAGAGAGAGAGATAAAGGTCTTCCATCCGATGGTTCACTCAGCAGATGGCCGCAATGGCTGGAGCTGCACCTATCTGAAGCCAGGAGCCAGGAGCTTCTTCCGGGTCTCCCGGAAGGATTTGGGCCATCTTCCATTGCTATCGCAGGCCATAGCAGAGAGCTGGACAGGAAGTGGGGCAGTCGGGTCTCAAACTGGTGCCCATATGGGATGCTGGCGCTTCAGGCCAAGGTGTTAACCCACTGTGCCATAGCACCGGCCCGACAAAATAGATTTCAAAACAAATAACAGTACTAGGGATAAAGGTCATTTTATGAAAATAAAGTATCCAATACATACATCAAAAAGACATCATAATCCTAAACATTTATGCACCTAAATAACAAAGTATGAAAATATATAAAGCAAAGTGATAAAACTCAAAGAATAGACAGATCCTCAATTGTAATTAGAAATTTCAACAATGCTTTCTCAATAACTGATATTAACAGAAAGCCAGTAAGTACACAATGATGTGAAAACACTATCAACAAACTAAACCTAATTGACAACTTCAACCAGCAACAAGAACAAAAACAAAATACGCCTTTTTCAAATGCACAAGTAGAATTTTTTTTTAATATTTTATTTATTTATTTAAAAGTCAGAGTTACAGAAAGAGAGGGAGAAACAGAGAGAAAGATCTTCCATTTGCTGGTTCACCCCCACGCAACATGGCTACAACAGCCAAGGCAGGGCTAGACTAAAGGCAGTTTATCTCAGGAATGCAAAGTTGGTTTACTATTCAAATTTTTTAAATCAATTTAATTTAAAAATCAACTTAAAAAGTCATATTTGTAGCCAGCACTGTGGAGCAGCAGGTTAAGCCACTGCCTGGAGCACCAGCTCCCCATAAGAGTGCCTGTTCGAGTGCTAGCTTCTCCACTTTCAACCCAGCTGCCGCTAATGGGGAAGCAGTAGAAGACGGCCCAAGTGCCTGTTCCCCTGTACCCATGTGAGAGAACCTGAGGAAGCTCCTGGCTCTTGGCTTTGGCCTGGCCCAGCCCTGGACACTGTGGCCAATTGGGAAGTTAACTGGAGGATAGAAGATCTTTCTCTCTCCTTCTCTCAAATAAATAATTAAAAATATTTTTAAAATAAAATAAAAAATTTAAAAAGTCATATTAACAGACTAAAAAGGAAAAATTGTTATTATAGTCATCAATGTATAGTATAAATACAAAAACACTGTTAGGACTAATAGGTAAATTAGCAAGGTTACAGGGTACATGGTGAACACAAAAAAGAAATTGTGTTTCTATGTATGAGGAATGAACAGTCATAAACTAAATATAAAAAACAAGACTAAAATAACAAAACATGGATTAATTATGGATAAATATGATAGAAGAAATGCAAGACTGTACACTTACCACTATAAAATTTTCTGAAAGTAATAAAAGACATTAAAAAGTGGGGAAATAAAACAGCTTTGTGGTTTAGAAGAAAATATGTCAATTATCCCCAAACTGATCTATAAATGCAACACAGTTGCAATCAAAATCACATCAGGATCTTGGAGTGTGTGTGTAGATGCTGATTAAACTGATTCTAAAATTTAAATGTAAATGTAAAGCATCCAGGATGGCAAAAATAAATTTGATAATAAAAAACAATGTTGGGAGTTTACAAAAATACTGGGGAGAATCAGAAATAAGGAACAATGACAGATAGGTATAAATATATTCATATATTATAAAAAACAAATTATTGTTTCAAGAGTAGGTCTATTATGTATTGTGCTTGAAAAGGAGAGACTGGTGGATGTATCTGAGCCTATATGAATGTATATAATAAGTAGAATAATTTAGTGGGGCTGGCACTGTGGTACAGCAGGTTAACACCCTGGCCTAAAGCACCAGCATCCCATATGGGTGCCAGTTCAAGTCCTGGCTGCTCCTCTTGCAATCCAGCTCTCTGCTATGACCTGGGAAAGCAGTAGGAGATGGCCCAAGTGCTTGGGCCCCTGCACCCATGTGGGAGATCTGGAAGAAGCTCCTAGCTTCTGGCTTTGGGTCAGCGAAGCTCCGGCCGTTGCAGCCATCTGGGGAGTGAACCAGCGAATGGAAGACCTCCTTCTCTTTCTCTACCTCTCTCTGTAACTTTGTCTTTCAAATAAATAAATATTTTTTAAAAAAAGAATAAAGATTATGATAAAATATTTTTAAAAAGAATAGTAATTTCCCTATAGGTGTTATCAATTAATAATTAAGGGCTATTACTTAACTCAGCTGTTGGAAAAGATAGATAGATGTATGAGAGTACTTCAAAATGTTCATGGAAATAGAATTAAAAGACAAGTTTAATTTTATGCAAAAATTGTTAAAATCCATACATACTCATGTATGTATGTGTATGTAGATTGAGTATCTCTTATATGATACACTCAGTACCAGAGACATTTTGAATTTTGGATACTTTCAGATTGTGGAATAGTTGCATGTATATATAATGAGATATATTGGGAATGGGATTCAAATCTAAACACAGAATTTATTTATGTCTCATATACATCTCATACACCTAGCCCAAAAGTGATTTCTTACAATGCTGTTCATAATTTGTGCGTGAAACAAAGTTTGCATACACTGAATGACCAGAAAACAAAGTCGTCACTATTTCAGCCGCCCACATGAACAATCTGTGGTTGGTAGCATCATGATCATCCCTGAATTTATGTGATACCAATAAGAAATCGTTTTTTCACAAGATTCAAACATAAGTACTTAATAGTAAAAAATACCATGTGCTGCTATTGCAGTGAAAACAGCATGCTCCGAGAAACCGAGCCGCACAGCAGCCTTGCCAAAACACCTGTGTCAGCTGCTCACCCACAGCAGCCACCACCAACAGCCAGCTTTCAGGCTCCACCAACCACTGGGAAGGTGGGCATTTGTCCCAGTGTTTGGGAGGCCCACAACCCATACTGAAGTGCCTGGTTTCAAGCGCTAAGCCTGATTCCATCCCAGTTCCCTGCTAATGCACACCTTGGGAGGCAGTTGGTGATGGCAGTTGGTGACGGCTTGTGTAACTGGCTTACTGTTACATGCAAGCATTTAGAGAATGAACCAGTGGGTGATTCACTCCCAAACGCCAGCAACAGCCAGGGCTCAGCCAAGCTGATGCCAGGATCTGGGAACTCCATCCAGGTCTCCGACGTGGGTGGTAGAAATCCAGGTACTGGGCCCTCATCTGCTGCCTCCCTATCAGTAAGGAGCTGGATCAGAAGTAAAGGAGCTGGGACTCGAACCAAGCAATCCAATACAGGACGCAAGTATCCAAAGCAGTGGCTTCACCAATGTGCCACAGCATTCACCCCTCAAAGATTTTTGCACCAAAAATAAATTTATCTTTTAATTCTATGAATTCTTTGAAGCACCCTCAAGTGTAGTGTACGTACAGTGAGGATATGACATAACCAAGGTCCAATTTATCAATGATAATAGTAAGTGCAGTAGACTTAGTATCTATTAAAAGAAAAAATTCAAATTGGCAAACAAGTTCAAACTCAAAATCATGCTTACTATAAGAGATACAGGAAAATAAAGTTATTCAGAAATCTTATAAATAAAAGGATGGATGAGGACATACCAGGCAAATGCTAATAAAATTAAAGCTAGGATCACAATCTTAACAACAGTTATTTAATGGAAATTAAAACAAAATTCATTCAAAGAGACCATGAAGGACACTCCATAAAGCTAAAGATTCATATTCACAATGAAGACCAACAATTGCTGTTTACTAAGACAAAAACTACAGAAGATATAAAGAGTAACATACTCATAATCGGAGACTTAACAGTAGTAAAACAACAAAAGCCCTATTTTTTTTTTTTTTTACAGGCAGAGAAGACAGTGAGAGAGAGAGAGACAGAGAGAAAGGCCTTCCTTTGCCCTTGGTTCACCCTCCAATGGCCGCCGCAGCTGGCTGCTGCCGGCTCACCGCGCTGATCCGATGGCAGGAGCCAGGTGCTTCTCCTGATCTCCCATGGGGTGCAGAGCCCAAGCACTTGGGCCATCCTCCACTGCACTCCCGGGTGTCGCTCCTTCAGCCGCAAAGGAATGACGCTGCTGGAAGTTAATCGGTCTTCAGTAGACTTTTACTTAGAAAGAGTGGGAAAAAGAGTGGGGGATTGGGAGAAGGGAGAGAGATGGCGCGCGTGTTCCTTCTCCCGCGGTCCGCTTATATACAGAATTCAACCAACCACAGTCAACCAATCACAGTCCATGCATGGAGCTCTCCAATCTGGCACTTGATCACGATCAGCTGTGGAGTCACGCAGTGAGCAGGGCATTAACGCCATCTTGTTGCTTACCAGGATCCTCAGCTAGATGGAAAGTTCAATCAGCTGCTACATCCACATTACTGCTGTAAGCCAAGCCCAGCATGGGGGGATCCCATGGCAAGCCTATCCATGGGTCCCCACAGCCGGGCCACAGCAGAGAGCTGGCCTGGAAGAGGGGCAACTGGGACAGAATCCGTGCCCCGACTGGGACTAGAAACCAGTGTGCCGGCGCCGCTAGGCAGAGGATGAGGCTATTGAGCAGCGGCGCTGGCCTACAAAAGCCCTATTAAAAAGCACAAAGGAATAAAAGAAAAATAGTTGAAAGTTAAAGAAAATATTAACAACAAAATGATAAAACCACTAGCTAGTTCCTTCAAAGAGAAAAAAAGATATACAGGGGCTGGCACTGTGGCATAGCAGATAAAGCCACCACCTGCAGTGCCGGCATCCCATATGGATGCCGGTTCGAGTCCCAGCTGCTCCACTTCCAATCCAGCTCTCTGCTATGTCCCGGGAAAGCTATAGAAGATTACCCAAGCCCTTGGGCCCCTGCACCCATGTGGAAAACCCAGAGGAAGTTCCTGGCTCCTGGCTTCGGATCCGTGCAGCTCTGACCGCTGTGGCCAATTGGGGAGTGACCAACAGAAGGAATACCTTTCTCTCTCTCTCTCTCTCTCTCTCTCTGTGCCTCTCTTTTTCTCTCTGTGTAACTCTGACTTTCCAAGTAAATAAATAAATCTTAAAAAAAAAAAAAAGACACACAAAGCTGGAAACAACAAGGGATAACCATCAAAACAGAAGAAAATTTAAGTTATAAGAGACTTCCTAGCACATCTTTATGAAAATCAGCTTCAAAAACCAAATGAAATGGATTTTATTTAGAACAATTCAGTAACCACAAGTAACTCGAGTAGCAGCAGAAAAATCTATATAGCAGAATTAAAATGGAATTGGAAATATAACCAAAGTAGTCCATACCAAAAAAAAAAAAACAAACCTAGAACCAGAGAATTCCTCAGTGAAATATTTTCAAATTTTCAAAGTTCATGTTGAAATCTTTACTTAGTATATACTAAGTTGATCTTCTGTATATAAAGATAATCAAAAATGAATCTTAATGAAGAGCGGGATGGGAAAGGGAGTAGGAGATGGGATGGTTTACAGGTGGGAGGGTGGTTATGAGGGTAAAAACCTCTATAATCTAAAACTTGTACTTTTAAAATTTATATTTATTAAAGAAGATTTTAAAAAAGAAAAAAAAGACAATGAATTGTTGCAAAATCAAAAAAAAAGTTTCAAACTTCAGATAATTTTTTTTTTATTTATTTATTTATTTATTTTGACAGGCAGAGTGGACAGTGAGAGAGAGAGACAGAGAGAAAGGTCTTCCTTTGCCCTTGGTTCATCTTCCAATGGCCACCGCGGCCGGTGCACTGCAGCCAGCGCACCTCAATGATCTGAAGCCAGGAGCCAGGTGCTTCTCCTGGTCTCCCATGGGGTGCGGGGACCAAGCACTTGGGCCATCCTCCACTGTACTCCCAGGCCACAGCAGAGAGCTGGCCTGGAAGAGGGGCAACCGGAACAGAATCCAGCACCCCAACCGGGACTAGAACCCAGTGTGCCGGTGCCGCAAGGCGGAGGATTAGCCTATTGAGGTGCAGCGCCAGCCAGATAACTTTGATGTTAAATTATTTCAAAGTAAAACTCTGCAAATTTAACACAATGAAATAAATTGATGCCCCCAAAACCTGGCAAAGACTGTAGCAAGGGAAACAAATTCTTTATTAAGATTAATACAGGCCAGCCCACAGCTCAATAAGCCGCTAACATCACTAAGTATGATGTTTTCCAGTTTCATCTATTTTGTTGCAAATTACAGGATTTACTTTTTTTTAACCACTGTGTAGTATTCTATGGTGTACATATCTCATAATTTCTTTATCCAGTCTTCAGTTGATGGACATTTGGGTTGATTCTTATCTTAGCTATTGTGAATGGAGCTGCAATAAACATGGGGGTACAGATCACTCTTTCATATGCTGATTTCATTTCCCTTGAGTAAATTCCTAGGAGTAGGATGGCTGGTTCATACAGGAAGTCTATATTCAGATTTCTGAGGTATCTCCATACTGTCTTCCATAGTGGCTGTACCAGTTCGCATACCCACCAACAGTGGATTAGGGTATATTTTCCCCCACATCCTCAACAGCATTTATTGTTTTTCTTAACTCGAGCCAACACCTCACTAAGTGGAAAACAGCTAGTTGTTCCCCACTACAGTTAGACACATTAGTATGTCCAGGGCACACATTCAACCAGCAATTAAGATGTCAGTTAAGACACCCATGTTCCATGGTAACATGTCTGTGTTCAACCATGTTCCAGCTCCTGACTCCAGGTTCCTGCTAACGCATCCCTGGGAGGCAGTAGTGATGGCTCAAGTAGTTGGGGAACCTGGGACAAGTTCCCAGCCCTCAGCTTCAGCCTCAGCCTCTGTAGGTGTTTACAGAGTGAATCAGTGACGGGAGCTCTCTCTTACACATGATGGTACAAGCTCACATTCTCTCTCACTCATTCTCTCTCTCCCTTCCCTGTCTATTTCTCTATCCTTGTCTCTCTGCCTCTTAAAATTTTTAAGAAGATTATGACTCCTTTATTTCCACAAAACTTTGGTGGTGTTAGCCAATCTAATTAAATGAGAAAAAGAAATAAGTAGATAGAAAATTGAAAAGGACAATATCTATTTTTAAATTATATAACCTGAGAAACACCACCCAAAATATAAACAGAAAAACTACCATAAGAAATTCTATAATTTTTAAAATAACATACAAAATGTGTAATACACACATGGATCAATGAGAAGATATAATATTCTGAATAAAAATCCCCATTACAATATATGAAAAGAAACTGTTAGGAATAAATGCCCACAATCTATAAGAAAAACAATAAAACACCTTTACAAGAGTACACTTAAATGTGTGAAATTTGGACTAAGGAAAAATGTACAGAACAAACAGCCTTATTTATTCGACAAATAAATCACAGGTAAAATTTTAAATGCATTAAAGAAACTCCAAGAAACATATCAACTACTGCAAAGTATAGATTTTTTTTTTTTTGACAGGCAGAGTGGACAGTGAGAGAGAGAGAGAGAGAGAGAGAAAGGTCTTCCTTTGCTGTTGGTTCACCCTCCAATGGCCGCCGCAGTCGGCGCGTTGCGGCCAGCGCACCACGCTCATCCGATGGCAGGAGCCAGGTGCCAGGTGCTTTTCCTGGTCTCCCATGGGGTGCAGGGCCCAGGCACTTAGGCCATCCTCCACTGCACTCCTGGGCCACAGCAGAGGGCTGGCCTGGAAGAGGGGCATCCGGGACAGAATCTGGCGCCCCAACCGGGACTAGAACCCAGTGTGCCGGCGCCGCAAGGCAGAGGATTAGCCTGTTGAGCCACGGCGCCGGCCCAAAGTATACATCTTATCTGAATTCCAGTTGCAGTAACTATTCATAAAAAAGAGAAGAATCATGAACACTGATTAAATATTGGATGATACTGGAAAATTAGTATTAACTTTTTTAAGCATGGCAATAGTGCTGTGGTCATTGTTAAAAGGACTTTTAATCTTTTAGAAACATATACTAAAATACAGGTGAAATAGTAAGTCTTGAATTTACTTCCAAATAATCCAGGGTGTTGTGGAAAACAGGGAAAAGTAGATGAAGACTGGTATTTGGTGACTGGGGGGAGGCCAGCATTGTGGCCCAAGGGGTTAAGCTGGTACTTGAGTGCCAGTTTGAGTTCTGGCTGCTCCACTTCTGATCCAGCTCCCTGCTCCTTGGAAAGCAGCAGAAGGGGCCCCTGTCCACAAAGTGGTGATGTAGGCAATGAATATATTAATTTCCAATCCAGTTTCTTGCCTACACAGAGGAACAAACTGTATTTAACAATGAGGGATTGGGGCGGGCGCCGTGGTTCACTTGGTTAATCCTCTGCCTGTGGTGCCAGCATCCCATATGGGCTCCAGGTTCTAGTCCCAGTTGCTCCTCTTCCAGTCCAGCTCTCTGCTGTGGCCTGGGAGGGCAGTGGAGAATGGCCCAAGTGCTTGGGCCCCTGCACCCACATGGGAGACCAGGAGGAAGCACCTGGCTCCTGACTTCCGATCAGTGCAGCGCAGGCCATAGCAGCCATTTGGGGAGTGAACCAATGGAAGGAAGACCTTTCTCTCTGTCTCTCTCTCTCACACTTTCTATGACTCCACCTGTCAAATTAAAAAAAAAAATGAGAGATTAAATACACATTCAAGCACAAGTGTGGGCCAATGTGAGTGACCCAAAGAGTGACCCTTAATGAGAAAGAAAGAAAACCTGAAAAATTGTACCTCTACATTACATCCATTTGGGGAGTGAACCACTGGATAGAGGATATCTCTCTCTCTCTCTCTCTCTCTCTCTCTCTCTCTCTCTCTGTCATTCTGCCTTTCTTTCTTTCTTTCTTTGTGTTTTTTTTTTTTGACAGGCAAAGTTAGACAGTGAGAGAAAGAGATACAGAGAGAAAGGTCTTCCTTCCATTGATTCACCCCTCCTAATGGCCACTACGGCTGGCGCACTGCACCGATCTGAAGCCAGGAGCCAGGTGCTTCCTCCTGGTCTCCCATGCGGGTGCAGGGCCCAAGCACTTGGGCCATCCTCCACTACCTTCCCAGGCCACAGCAGAGAGCTGGACTGGAAGAGGAGCAATCAGGACAGAATCCAGCGCCCCAACCAGGACTAGAACCCAGGGTGCCAGTGCCGCAGGCAGAGGATTAGCCAAGTGAGCCATGGTGCTGGCCAAGATTTATTTATTTTTAAGATTTATTTATTTATTTGAAAGGCAGAGTTACAGAGAGGCAGAGAGAGAAAACAAGAGTGAGAGTGAGAGCAAGAGGAAGAGAGAGCGAGAGAAGTCTTCCATGTGCTAGTTCACTCCCCAAATGGCTGCAATGGCCAGAGCTGTGCCAATCCATAGCCAGGAGCCATGAGTTTCTTCTGGGTCTCCCATGTGGGTTCAGGGGCCCAAGGATTGGGGCTATCTTCTACTGCTTTCCCAGACCATAACAGAGAGCTGGATTGTAAGTGGAGCATCCAGGACTTGAACCGGAGCCCATAAGGGATGCCAGCACTGCAGACAGCAGCTTTACCTGCTACACCACAGTGCTGACCAATAGGGGGAACTCTTATACAGTGTTGGTGTGAACGTAAATTAGTGCAGCCACTGTGAAAATATTATGGAAATTTCTTTAAAATCTAGAGATATAACTGCCAGATGATCCAGGAATCCCATTACTGGATATATCTCCAAAAGATATGAAACCACTGTATCAAAGAGATACCTGCTCCACCATGTTCATTGCAACACTATTCCCAATAGCCAAGATCTGGAATCAATCAAGGTTTCTATTATCAGATGTCTAGATAAAGAAAATGTGGTATATGCACACAATGGAATACTACTTAGCCATAAAATAGAATGAAATCCTATAACTTTCAGCAAAATGAATGGAACTATAGGGCACTGTGTTCAGTGAAATAAGCCAGGCACAGAAAAAGGAACACTGTATGTTTTCTGTCATATATGGAAACTAAGAAAAACTCAATGTGAGCACAGTATAGGATTACCATAGCTGGGAGGGGTAGGGGGATAGAGAGAGTTTTCATAATGGGTACCATAGTGGGGAGACTATAGTTCAGCTTATATTGTAAGAACAAACAGAAGCCTCCAATCATAAAACAAAGTCAAAGAAAGAAAAATATTGATTACTCTGTTTTGAGCAGTACACACTGTACACATGTATTGAAATTTCATGTGGTAGCCCATAAATATGTGCAATGATTGTTAATACATTTTTTAAAGAATGAACAAAGATATACAAAGGAAATGAAACTCTTAAAAGCAGTATCCGCACCAGACTCACAGAATGACAATCGCTTAAAGTAGCACTCTGACCTCAGAATCAGCACTTAAGATATTCTTGTCTGGCTGAAAACCCCACAAGGTCATTTCAGGCATGGAAAGCAAAGACACTGTGGCAAAAACAAATGTTCTACAATGAAGGACCTCTGTGGGTGAGACCCCAGCAGAAAGAAGTGGTCATCAAAGAAGGATGTACTTTTCTCCAAAGAGAGAACTTCCACTTTGCTTATGGCCTTGTCTAAATACTGAAGGAGTCTGGGGATTCGAAAGCCTTCCATAACCTAGGTAGCTCATGTCAAGAGCCTCGGTTGATCATTAGCATCATACATAAGAGTTTTAATTATTAAGTTAACAACAGGAGTCTACTGTGCACTAACTTCCCACGCAGAACCTCTGTCCTCAAAGAGTTGTATTATGAGAGTTAGCAGTAAAACTTGTTCTCAAAGATTAATTTTGTTTTAGTTTATTAAGTGGAGGAGATACTTATATCTCATAAGTTTTAGTTATGCCTGAGTATCCAACCCTATTGCTTGTTTTCTTAAGTGCTTCCTTAATTAATGATAACACTTTTTCTCAAGGACTTACTTTCTTTTACTGTATTAAGTGGAGGATATTCTTATATCTCATAAGTTATAGTTATGTCTGAGTGCTCACAAAAGATATATCATTCTTGGGTGCTCTTTTAAAATTAATTAAGTTTCTCAAAAAATAAAGTGAAATTAACTTTGAGATGCAATGACTTGAACAGCCCTTGATTCGATAGAACAGGTTTTTGTGTGTGTGTGTGCAAATTGCTGAACTCTTTCTTAGTTGGTCTTCTGTGTATAAAGTTATTTGAAAATGGATCTTAGTGGAGAATGGAACTGGGAATGAAGAGGAAGGAGGAAGAGGGGTGGGAGTGTGTGTGGGAGAACAGGTTTGGTGGGAAGAATCACTATATTCCCAAAGTTGTACTTATGAAATGCGTGAAGTTTGCATTCCTTAAATAAAATGTTTATTTGGGAAAAAAATATTTTTAATGAAAAAAAAATCATTATTAGATAAGGTAGCAGCCAGTGCCATGGCTCACTTGGCTAATCCTCTGCCTGTGGCGCTGGCACCCTGGGGTTCTAGTCCCGGTTGGGGCGCCAGATTTTGTCCCGGCTGCTCCTCTTCCAGTCCAGCTCTCTGCTATGACCCGGGAGTGCAGTGGAGGATGCCCCAAGTGCTTGGGCCCTGTACCCCATGGGAGACCAGGATAAGCACCTGGCTCCTGGCTTCAGACCAGCGCAGAGTGCCGGCTGCAGCATGCCAGCCAAAGCGGCCATTAGGGGGGTGAACCAATCGAAAGGAAGACCTTTCTCTCTTTCTCTCTCACTGTCTAACTTTGCCTATCAAAAAAAGTTAAGGTAGCATTCCAGCAAAACATGAAAGGAGACAAAGAATGACACATACAATGCTAAAGGCTACAATTCACTAAGAAGACATAGTGGCCACCAATATTTACACAAAATATAATACAGCAACAACTTTCCTAAAGCATAAATTGCAAAAGAAATAAAAACATGCTAATTATATCTTTAGTACATATCCATCAGTCCAAGACAGTCCAAGGATACAGTAACAAGTCCAACAATAAAAAAGAATTTATGTGAACTAATCAGTGTTCATGGGATAGTTATTTGCGAGGCAGAAAGAGAGAGAGCACACAATCTTCCATCTGCTGATTCTCTCCCCAAATGGCAACAATGGCTGGAGCTGGGCCAATCTGAAGCCAGGAGCCAGGAGCTTCCTCCAGGTCTCCTACATGGATGCAGGGGCCCATGTACTTGCACCATCGTCCACTGTTTTCTCAGCCCCAGCAGGGCAACCATGAGACCTACGATACTGGATTTTATTTTTTAAAAAAGATTTATTTTATTTATTTGAAAGACAGAGTTACAGACAGAGGGAGAGACAGAGAAATATCTTCCATCCGCTGCTTCACTCTCCAAATGGCCACAATAGCCAGAGCTGGGCTAATCTGAAGCCAAGAGACAGGAGTTTCTTCCAGGTCTCCCATGTGGGTACAGAGGCCCAAGAACTTGGGCCATCTTCTACTGCTTTCCTAGGCCATAGAAGAGAGCTGGATCGGAAGTGGAGCAGCTGGGAGTAGAACCAGCACCCATATGGGATGCCGGCACTTCAGGCCAGGGCTTTAATCCACTGCACCACAGTGCCAGCCTGCATTTTAAAGAAAAAAAGTCTCGGCCGGCGCCGTGGCTCAACAGGCTAATCCTCTGCCTTGCGGCGCCGGCACACTGGGTTCTAGTCCCGGTTGGGGCGCCAGATTCTGTCCCGGATGCCCCTCTTCCAGGCCAGCCCTCTGCTGTGGCCCAGGAGTGCAGTGGAGGATGGCCCAAGTGCTTGGGCCCTACACCCCATGGGAGACCAGGATAAGCACCTAGCACCTGGCTCCTGCCATCGGATGAGCGTGGTGCGCCGGCCGCAGCGCGCCGGCCGCGGCAGCCATTAGAGGGTGAACCAACGGCAAAAGGAAGACCTTTCTCTCTGTCTCTCTCTCTCACTGTCCACTCTGCCTGTCAAAAAAAAAAAAAAAGTCTCAGGGCCAGCACTGTGGTGAGCAGGCAAACTAGAATTATACATGTAGTGGACTTTCCAGAGGCTCCAGCACGTGATATGCACTGGATACTTTTATCCTTACTCTACAGGCAGGGGAAAGTGGAAGGCAATGGACATCAAATGACTCACCAAAGACATTCAGGTAGAGCATGTCAAAGCACTTGACCTTTGGTCCCTCTAGGTTGTCCTTAAGGAGACTGTGATGAGTTGTACCACACACCCTAGCGAAGTTCAGGAACACTTTGACTTTTGTACTTCTTTGCTCACCAAAATCTTGAAGCCGGGCCTGAGAAAGAAAATTTGCCAAGGAAATCAAGAGAGAATGGCACTGAATTGTCTTTCTTGGTTGCTCCCTTTTCTCTTAACCTAGGCTGGGCAGCAGAGCAGGAGAATCACCAGAACAAAGATGACAAGGCCATAAACAAGACGTGATTGAGTGGGACAACTAAGCGGATGAATAACAATCAATCTGGACATTGCCAAGTTGTCCATAGGCCAGGTCTGCGGTAGTATTGGCTGGGATCTGACATTGTGACAACTTCTGTTGCCCTTGACATCACAGGGAATTTTCTCTTCTGCCCTTCAGGAAGTTTAACTGCTATGGAATATATGAGGACATTTCTAATGTCAGAAATAACCTGGGGCCAGTGCAGTTGTGCAGTAGGTTAAGTTGTTGCCTGCAGTGCCAGCATCCCATGGGGCACCAGTTCGAGTCCCAGCTGATTCACTTCCAGTCCAGCTCCCTGCTAATGTGCCTGGAAAAGCAGCTGGAGATGGCCCAAGTACTTGGACTCCTGAACCCACATGGGAGACCTGCAAGTTCCTGGCTCCTGGTTTTGGCTTGGCCTAGCCCCAGCCATTGCGGCCATTTGAGGAGTGAACCAGCAGGTGGAAGTCCTCCCTGTGTCTCTCTCTATATATCTGTAACTCTCTTTCAAATAAATGAAGAACAAAAATGAAGAAGAAATTATAACCTGGATCGAGCATTTGGACCAGAGGCTAAGATGCCATGTGAGCACATGCATCCCATTGCAGGATGCCTGAGTTCAATACCCAGCTCTGGCTCCTGCCTCCAGCTCCCTGCTAATGAAGATCCCAGTGAGGGTTCATGCAGTTGGGTTCAAGGTGGGAGATTTGGATTGATTTCTTAGTTCTCAGCTTTGGTCCTGGCCCAGCCCCGAATATTGTAGCCATTTGGAGGCGTGAGGCAGTGGATGACAGCTTCCTCTTTCTGTCCCTCTTTTTATCTATCGCTCTGTCCTGCCTCTCTGACTCTCAAACAAATAAATTTTTTTAAAAAACCTGTAACTGAGGCTGGCATTGTAGTCCAGTGGCCTAAGCCTCCGCTTGCAGTGCTGGCATCCCACATGGACACCGGTTCCAGTCCCAGCTGCTCCTCTTCTGATCCAGCTCTCTGCTATGGCATGAGAAAGCAGTGGAAGATGGTTCAAGTGCTTGGGTCCCTGCACCTGTGTGGGAGACCTGAAGGAAGTTCCTGGCTCCTGGCTTTGGATCAGCCCAGCTCTAGCCATTGCAGACATTTGGGGAGTGAACCAGTGGATAGAAAACCTTTTTCTCTGCCTCTTCCTCTCTTTCTCTGTAACTCTACCTCCCAAATAAATAAATAAATCTTAAAAAAAAAAAAAAACTATATTGTGGCTCAACAGGCTAATCCTCCGCCTGCGGCGCCGGCACACCAAGTTCTAGTCCCAGTCGGGGGCCGGATTCTGTCCCGGTTGCCCCTCTTCCAGGCCAGCTCTCTGCTGTGGCCTGGGAGTGCAGTGGAGGATGGCCCAAGTGCTTGGGCCCTGCACCCCATGGGAGACCAGGAGAAGCACCTGGTTCCTGCCATTGGATCAGCGCGGTGCGCTGGCCACAGCACGCTGGCCGCGGCAGCCATTGGAGGGTGAACCAAGGGCAAAGGAAGACCTTTCTCTCTCTCTCTCTCTCTCTCACTGTCCACTCTGCCTGTCAAAAATAAAAAAATTTAAAAATATATATTGAACCATAAAAAGAAGTTTTACCTGAAGAATAACATCTCTGCTGTATAAACACACCAGAAGGAGGAAAGTGACTTTTCCAGAAAATGACTTTCCTGATTGTCAAACTCAAGGTCACTCCCAGCCCCACTCAGTTCTGTGCCTGCCCCACTCCTGTGAAGTTCTACGCCTGTATGGTGCATTAGGACTTCGCAGGAATGACTCTGAATCCCATCCCTTGTCTAGAACCATGAGTGCTGAAAGACTGAAGTCCTCGCCCTTGGACTCAACTGTGCCAAAGTGAAAGAAACTATTTACCTAACCACTGCTGGGGAGATCCAAAAATAGCAAGTGACTTCATCACAGTGCGCCACGTGCAGAAGCTGCAGGTGTTTTCCTTTTGCTCCAAGCCAGGGAGTGGTAATCTGGGGATAAGGAACAACCATTTTCTGTCTTAAGTAACTCAAGTGCTGCAGGAGTGTCCACACTGCAGCTCCCTGCCTCCCTGCAGCCCAGGTGTGACTGGGCAATCCCCTCCCTCCAGAGTGCCTCTTCCTTATTTAAGTTATACCTTCTTTCCTTTGGAGATGTTTGAAAATGCCTGGTAAAAACGTGCTGATTTTTAACATTTCACTTCAAGTGCTGCCTGTTCCAGGAAGTCTCCCAAGATGTTTCTGGCCAATTTAAGGCATTTTTTTCTCCTCTGGGTTTCCTGTCTCTACCAAAGCAGCAAAGAGCAGTGGTGAGGGCCATGGATCTGGGGGGTCAGAAGAACCTAATTTCATATCCTGGAGCCACTATTTGCTTATTCTGCAAACTTAACGACTCCTTAAGGTCCAAACCCCAGTTTTATAAAATCAGATTGATAACACCAAACCTCCCAAGCTTTTGGGAACAATCAAATGAAATAAGGTATTTGGGGCACCTTACAAAACCTGGCATAAGGGACATGCTGAACAAATGGCTATCAGCATTTGTAAACTATTGTTTTAACACAGGTGACTCTGAAATGACCATCTCTCCATTGCACCAGGGGCTCAAATCTATTTCCAACTCCTGGCAGAGACAGGAAAAGTCAGGTAACTAAGAGTCCCCAGAGTCTATGCCTCCCAAAGCACATTTCATTAGCAGACAGCCCATATGAGAAGCCCAAACAGCATGAAACCCGTGGAACCTACAGAATCTAAATATCTAATATACATTAAGTAACTGCCATGTGTTGGATGCCGTGGGTTACAGAGATGAAAAATATAAAGTCTTATTCCTCAAGGGGTGCTTGAGTTTTGTCTGGGAACAGGCAATACAAACCTTTGGAAACTTCAACCTAGAAATAAGACTTAAATGGCAGATGGTGAAGCGAAAATCTAACAAAGAGAAAAATATAATTAATTACCAAGTGTCCTGCCCCTGTCCACTGAAGCTCTTCAGAGCTGGGTCCCCAACTCCCCAATCTAAAGTCTCGTCTCTGTCTCCTATCCCCAGTCCCCATCCAGTCCCAACATAAAGAGCTGGTTTAGGAGTAGCCTAAGTCCTAGTTTCTCCCCACATCATCTATTCAAGTCTACCTCCAGGTGTGAAAAGTATCATTCTACCCATTTTACAGATGAGAAAGTCAAGTGGAAATACATTACCTGGTCAGAACACCAAATTGACTATCAGCAGATTGATTTCTCCTGTCCCAGGAGCATTTGACAGTCAAATCTGAGCAGCCCCCTCCACATACATGGTCAGCACCAAGGGGCATTCACTGGGAGGCACCATGCCTACTCTTGGGGAGGAGTCAGCAGGGGGAACACCATGTGCTCACCTGGAACGGCAGGGGTCATGCAAAGGCATAACTGCACATCAGGTGCAAAGAACAGGAGGAGAGAACAGGCAGGAGTCAGGGGAGGCCCAGGACAAAGGCTCATGTAGCTCAGCAACACCCCCGAGCCCACCATGGCTGCACAGGGGACCACCGCTGCCACATGTGGACACCACCATGGGGATGCCATCAAACCCCCCCCTTGCTTCGCATCATCCACTTCCCAGGGGGAGCCCTGGCTGGGGGTGTCCTTTAGGCCAAGCCTGGGCGTGGGATGAGGGATGCTTGCCCCTTCGGCTTCCACAATGGGTGGTTTATCTCCTGCCGGAACTCACATAATGGGCTTTCCCCTCCAAATGAGGAGTAACTAGGGTCCATATCCACCTTTTTTTTATTATTTGACAGGTAGAGTTAAGGACAATGAGAGAGAGAAGCAGAGAAAGGTCTTCCTTCCATTGGTTTACTCCCCAAATGGCTGCTACAGCCGGTGCTGCGCCGATCTGAAGCCAGGAGCTGGGTGCTTCCTCCCGGTCTCCCATGCAAGTGCAGGGGCCCAAGCACTTGGGCCATCCTCCACTGCCCTCCGGGCCATGGCAGAGAGCTGGACTGGAAGAGGAGCAGGACTAGAACCAGGCACCCATATGGGATGCCAGTCGCTGCACGCAGTTGGAGGATTAACCAAGTGAGCCATGGCACCGGCCCCTCCTAATGAGGGGCCCACCCTGACGACAGACATCCCCTGTAGTGATTAACACCTAGAAAGAGTGGGGTAGAAGGCATGGGATCGAGAAGTTAGAGGAAGGGCCACAATGAGGGCTGGGAGAAGCAGGTGTTGACTTTGGCCTTTAAGCGCAGACAGGGTGCGGGCCCTGCTCTAACCTTGCCAGCAGCTTGGCAAGGGGTCCTCTGAGAGTGCCCAGTTCCTGCAGTGCAGTGTCCACATCACAGTCTTCCTCAGCACCCAGCACAGTGCTGGGAGCTGGGTACACACAGTCCCAGCTCCTGCCCATCCTCAGACTAGCTTCACTGGCCCCATTTCACAGAGGAGCAAACTGAAGCTGGGAGAGGAGGAGGCAGGTGTGTGAAGCCCGACCTGCCAGCTGCATAGCCCACACTCCTGGCCCTAGCCGGTGCCTCCCAGAGTAATTAGGGAAGGGGGCCTCGCCCTGGTGTTGTCCCCCTGCTGGGTGCTGTTCCCAGGAGTTTCTGCGCCCTTGACCCTGTGAGATAGTGAAAAGAGCATGTGATCACCCCTCTCGAGCAGCAGAGGAGCCCAAGGCCAAGGTCACCCAGCTTCCAGGGACTGGAGTTCATGTAGGCCTAGAGAAAGCTCTCTGCCCCGATCCAGTCTGGCAGCTGGATCCACCCCATGACCTGCAGAGAGAGGTGCTGGATGGAACAACTTGGGGATCGGATCCCATTGAGCCATGCCCATCCACACGATGTAAGCCCACACCTCGCCATCCCCAGAACACAGCGGCCGACAGTGCAGGGAACATTTTTCTGGGAGAACAATGGGTGTTGATGACTTTGGCAAGTGCGGCTGGCAGGCTCAGGAGGTGGTTTGGTCTGGGGTTTGGGTGGTGTTTACTTGGATGACATGGCCAGTTACTCATCCCTCCTCCTTGATCTGGGCCCTTGGGCTGTCTGAAGACTTTGTGGAGACCGCTCCACAGCCTGGGTTACAGGTTCCCTCTGTGACCTGCACCTCCTGGGACTGACCAGGGTTATGCCCTGGCAGGTCCGGGATAGCCTGGGTCCACCTTCCTAGATCAAACTGGGGCCTGGCTATCTGGACTCAGGCCTCCCAGCCCCAGGCTAGGGGCAGCCTTCATTACACAGCGACACACACGTCTGGGATCATCCTAGACAGGGCTCAATTTGCTGGCCTCCTCCATGCCACGCCAAGTAATCTGCCTCTCACAACCATGGCCACCTCAGTGGACTGAGAGGAAGGTGACCTCAAGCAAGTCCTGGTTCAGCCATGGATACCTGGCCCTTCACAGCCTGTTCAGGCCCCAGTGCCTCCTGCTGTAATTATTATTTGACAGGTAGAGTTAAGGACAATGAGAGAGAGAAGCAGAGAAAGGTCTTCCTTCCATTGGTTTACTCCCCAAATGGCAACCTCTGTGGGAGAGTTCCATCACACGTCTATGGAGCACACACTGCTGGGGACCAGCACGCTCGACCTGAGAGGACAGCAGGCAAGAGCGGGTGGGTCCCCTCCTCTCCAGGATGAGCAGGTGCAACTTCTCCGATGGGGGCCCAGGGCTCTGTCACCAGGCCCAGGATTGGTTCTCATCCCCTCTGTCTCCTTCCCTTATCCTTGCTCCACCTCCCAAGGGCCTTATTTCCCTGAAAGGGCTCCACAGGGAAGCCAGAGTCTCTCAGTCACCCAGCTTTTCATGTGAGGCCAAGTGAAGACAATGGTTTAACTTCTCGGGCCTCTACCAACAGACGGAGGAGATTCTGTCAAGAAAAACTGTGAGGGCCCAGGTTTTGTTCATCTCACACCAAGAGTGCATGCCTGCCTCCCTGACCCACTGAGTACTTGACACTGAATCCCTTCCTCCGTAAAATGAGGCTGAACCCTTACAGAACTATCCCAAGGATTAACTGAAATAATGTACATGTCGCACCCTGCACAAGACCTGGTCCCCAATAGATTTCCCATCACTAAGAAACTACTACCAGTTGAGGCTTGAGTGGAGCAGAAAGAGCAGGGGCTGGAAGCAGAGCCCTTGGAAGTCCCCAGCTGTCCCTTAGGAGGCTCTGCCTCCCTGGCTGGCCATGATGGAGAGAGAACCATGTACACCCAGAATGCAAAGGGACACCTGCCTCATCTCCCTCCTCTGCCAGCTAACAGTTGGCGTCCTTAGGCTGGGTAACACCCACCCTGGGTAATGAGCCCAGAATCAGGGCCAAGGTGCCGGCAGGCACTCAAGATCAACAAGCTGCAGGTTTCCTGGTTGAGGTCATGCACGTACACTCTGTCCCCTCTTTTCAGATGAGGAGAGCAGCCCCAGAACCCAGCCTTGTGTTCCTCTGATGCCCTGAACCCCTCCCAGCCCTCTGCCCTCAGTGCCCCCTGAGCTGCCTCAGCCCATCCACTGAACAAACTGGCTACGACCCAGAAGTGCTTGTGGACGCCACGGGGCCTGCCACCTCAGCCTGTGGAGATCCAGAGTCTCCACTGCAGGCCCTGAGCCGCGTTGAGTCCTGGCTGTCACATGGCCACTGGGGACCTCCCTCGTGTAGGACAATGACAGCATCCTCACTCATCTGGAGGCCCAGCCAGGGGAGGGTGAGAGGCTGGCCACAAAGGGCGTACAGCTGGCTTGGCCAGGTTGTCACACACCAGCGCTGCCCTGGCCCTCTGCTTACCCAACACGGCCCTCTGAAGCCATTGACCCATGTGAAGCCCTGAGTCAACTACAAGTTGTTCTCAGCCTACACGTGTGGCTCCCCATCCTCCTCCTCTCCCCCCTGGCTGCCCAGCACTTGAGGCCACGCATCCTGTAGGACTTTGGAGCCAGCGTGTTGATCACGGCCTCAGTGGCACACTTCTGCTGCATCAGAAGGCCCAGGCTGGCTCACCTCCACAGTCTCCAGGAGGAGTCAATGTCTCCTAAGATTTCTGGCCTCACTTTGCTCCCCATATGCACCCTGTCTAGTTCCACAGGAGCAATGCCATGCTCTCTCTCCGTTCTCTGCTCTTCTCTTTTTCTTTGACAGCTGATCACATACTCATTGTTCCAGACTCAGAATTCATTTTGGACACTTTCTTAGACGAAGAGGTCTCCAAGCCAGGCTGGGTGTCTTCCTCTGGGTCCCTCGGAGCTTGAACTCCCTTGTGTCTTATTATACCCCCCATCTGCTCAGTGTTCTGATTTCATCTATTGACAGTTCTTTGAAGGCAGTCTACATAGCTCCTTCATAGCCTATGGGATCGGCATTCTCAGAATATAGTAGATCTCAAAAAATGCTTATGGGATGGATGGATGGATGGATGGATGGATAGACGGATGATGGACAGATGAACAGATAGAAGAATGAGTGGATGGACGGGTGGATGGATGGACGGATGATGGATAGATGGATGAACAAATACATGGGGAGATAAATGAGTGGCCATTTGAATGGATAGATGAGGAAACAGATGGACAGATGGACAAACAGACAGACGTGGGTGGATAGATGGATGAATGAAGCATAGATATCTACAAGTAGCAGAAATGTCCTAAATTTCCTTACATTCTCCATGATCAATAAAAACTGAAAATAAATAGATCAACTTTAGTTGAAAAGGCTCCATCAGGGAGAGAATTTTGCCCTTGGGATATTGACTTTATCCAACCAATCAGCATTTATGTGAGCCTCCCTGGTGCTCCAAGGAAGAAGGAAGCCCCAAGTAAATGAAAGACAAGGGCTCTGCCCACAGGAAGCTGCTGTGGTCACCCAGGCAGACTAGATACACATGAGAGGAACTCACAAGAGCCAGCCCAGTCCTCTACTGAGCAGGCAAAGCAGGTGCAGGGGGTTGGGTAGGGCAGGGGCTGGTCATAGAGCATCAGAGAGGATCACTCCAGAGCTGGCCTGGGTGAGCACTCAAGCCCTTTAGAACTCTGAATCCTCAACTCCAACTCCTTTATACTATGAAAGGTACAAAAAAAAAAAAAAAAAAAGAACCATGATCCAAGACTTTGGAACTGACCCTCCAGCCCTGGCTCTAATTCTACCCTGACTCTAAACTTTAGCCTCATCCGGGAGGCAAACTCTGATCCTCTGAACCTGAATCCCAACTGAGCACTGAACTCAGAAATCCCCTGGGAGAAAGACTGGAAGGTCCAAAGCAGTAGCCCTATGGTCCCTGACCACAGCCCGAGACCCTGAGCCCAAGACTCAGGTGTCCTAGAGACACATGTCCTTTCCATGCCTCCAGAAGTGGGCCGAGGGTTCCCCAGTGCGGGGCATGAGCGCGGCCATGGTGCGGCCAGGCCAGGCCCGGGGGCTCCGCATGTGCAGCTGCCCCCGGGTGCCCCATCCTGAGCTGCGCGGAACAGAGCCGAGCAGAGCCGAGCCCGTGAACTAACCCAAGCGAGGGCCCACGGAGCCAGCCGGCGGGTGTCCCAGGGATGGCAGCACAGGGAGGGACCCAGTGCATGTGCACAAGTCTCCCAAGGAGGAGCAAAGAAGATGGCGCCCAGAGGAAGTAAGATGGGCGGAACTCAAAAGCTAATTGGCTATGCAACATCAGGGGAGGTAACAAGACTAGTAACAAGTATATAGACATATGGCTAGTCCTATAGAAATCCCCCCGTAAAGTGGTCTTTTAAGTGATTGGTTGGTCCTTAGCCCTGCCCCAATGACCATTCAGTTTTGTGCTATAAAAGGTTCGGTTAGGCATGGAATAAATGAGTCCTCACTAGACTTGGCTCCCCGCTGCGTCTGATTGTCTCCGGGATCAGGAGGCTGGGGAATGGGTGAGCGGCACACTCACCTTTCCTCGGACCCAGTCCATCCTTGTACAGGTGGACTCAGACCCTGCACCCCAGGACCTGGAGACAGTCAAGTTACCTGGAGACAGCAGAAAGGGACAACTGAACTTCTGTTCTCTGGGTGACCCTGGTAAGCTTCACTGCTCAACCTCCTCCAGCCACTGACCTGCAGCCTGCACTTGGGGCTCTGCTGCATGGCCCAGGCCCCCTGCTGAGCACCTGCCTGCAGATTTCACCCTCCACATCCCAACTCCAGCAGGCAAGCAAGGCTAGGTCCTTCATCCACTCAACATTTACCTGCCATTCAGGCAGTATCGATTGGTCACAGGGTGGGTGTCCCATGGTCCAAGAGTTTGGGAACCTGATGGAGGGGAGAAGTCCTGGGGGTGTGATGGGATCCCCTCTTGGCTGATGATTGATCCACATCAGAAAGTCAGTTAACATTCATAGGCGGTGTTGCCCACACGGGCACTGCCAGCATGTGCTTCTGGGCCCTCTCTTTCTCCGAGTGCCTGTAACAGAAACACACCTTCACCAGATGCTGCTAGTACCTGTTAGGTACGAACACACTGGCTTCAGGTGCAAGCTTACTGACTCATGGTGACGAGACAGCTGCTGCCCCTCCAAGACTCAAGTTCCAGTCAAAAAGTAAAGGGAAAGTAAAGGAACCAGAGATTTCTTCCTGATAAGACTTTATCCTTCCCTGAGGACTTCCATGTAAAGCCTAGCATCCAACGCCAGGTCACGTGTCCGCTCCTAGGTGCGAGAGGGATTTAACTATTGAGTGACTCCAGGTTCTGGCCCCCGAGGAAGGAAGGCAAGGAGAAGCGGCCACCAGCAGTGCCTGACATGGACCAGACAGGACCCCACCTGCCACCAGGTCTGGCAGACCTCGCGGGCCTGGAAGCTGCCGTGTGCTCATCAGGGACATCACACTCCTCTCTGCTCTCTCGCTTGCCATGTGCTTGAGAGTCGGAGGCCGACCTGCTTCTCCTGTCTTTAAGTACACAACTCCTGGCCACTCAAGGCCTCTCTTCCATGCCTGGGCAGTCACCCCGCTCCGCCCTGGGATGCATGCTGAATATGGAACAATTTCTGTGTTCACAGTTGGATCCAGGCCTCCTTGGGGAAGGGCGCCTCTGATCTGAATACCATAGTTTGCTCTCTCAGCCTACAATGCCCCTCTCTGCCTGTACTCTCAGGCCTGCCTCCTCCAGGAAGTCCTCCAGATGGCTGCCTCCTCTAAACTCCCTTCTCTCATCCCTCAACATTCTCCCCCTCCTCCAGATACAGCCAGCCAGGCCTCTAGCCTCACTGGCCTCAGTCTCACCTGCAAGTTGCCCAGGGCAGAACTCAGGACCCCACAGTAGGAATGACCCCTTCCTGCATGTCTCCTGCATGGATTAGCCAGCGTTCTCTACAATGCTTACCAGGACACAGATCAAGCCAAGGCCGCCCGACCAGCTCCCTGGTGTCTGCTGCTGCGCCGCCAGTATCCCCACCACACGGCAATGCCAGAAAGACAGCCTGAGTGGTGAGTGTCTTCTCTTCTCCCTCAAGTCTCTGAGAGATCCAACCCTAGATGCCGGCAGCTCCGGGCCCACTGCATGAGCCCCCACTGACGCTGCCCTGTAAAGTGTGCCTCCTGCCCCTCCCCGTGTCGATCGTTACCACCTTCGTCACCTACAGGGCGCTCCCTGCCCACGGCAGATGTCCCTGCCCCAAAGGGTGGCTCAGGCCTTTCCAGAGTAGCTTCCGTCCTCCGGGCTAGAGCTGGACTCCTCCCTCCCCAGGCGAATGTCTGACATCCCTAGTGGATGACCTCAAGCTCAGATCCCCAGATTACAGCAGCAGTTCCCAAAATGTTTGCCACGGTACTCTGGTGTCCCCTACCCCGCAGGCAGAAGGGCAGTGTGCCAGCCTGGGCGCCACTCCTGCAGCTTGTGCCCCACTGAGCGGCTTCTCCCAGGGCCTCAAGTTTCTCACACCTTGCAGGCTTCAGCGAGGTCAGTCATGCCACAGGGTTGAGTGGAAGCCTTCCTGGAGGAGGTGGTGACAGTGACCCGTGTGAGAAGTGGGAGGCAGGAGAGGGCAGGGAAAGCTGCTCCAGGCAGAGGTGAACACAGCCTGAGCAGGCTCAGGGGAGCTCAGCGCTGTGTGGTTGCCATGGAGAGGGAGGGGCGGGGTTAGAGAGAGGTCCATGATGGACAGGTTGGAGCGTCAGGTGAGGGAGGCTGGCTCCTATCTGCCCTTGGGACAGGATGACAGGATCTTCAGCTTTGTTATAAAGGCTCCTGTCTGTACCACCCTCCCAGGGGCTGGATGCGCTCCGAGCACTTCACCTCCGTCAGCTCATTTAACCAGCACACTGCTCAGAGGTGAGAGCTTTCGCCAGCCCATTTTACAGATGAGGAAACTGAAGCCTGGAGAGGCGTGATCAGTTCTCCAAGGTCACCCAGCCAGTAAGGGACACCCTAGTCAGTCAGCTCCAGGACTCCTGCTCCTAACCTGGGCTCTGCACGGCCCTCCGGCAAGTACCTTCCCCGTGCCAGCCAGGCGGCGATGCCTGCAGATCAGAGCCTTCGAAACTCCAGCCCCTCAAAAGCAGCTTGTCTTCCAGGGACAAAGCAGCCGACGCCAAGGCCTGGAAAGGGGGTGAGGGCATGCCGTAGGCCGTGGGCCAGGGACATGCTTGGCCCCAGAACATCTTAGAGCAATTTGCAACACCTTCAAACTACCACTGGAGCAGCCAAGAAAGGCAGGTGAGGTGCAGGATGACTGGGTGTCGGGTTACGCAGGGCAGGGCGGAGAGGAGCGGACTGGCTGGCAGGAGCCCTGGGCTGCAGCCACCCCCTCCCTGCTCGCCCACATTCTGTCCTGGGTTGAGCATTGCCTCTGGCACTCCTGCCAATGGCCTCAAGTCTGCACCTGCAGCTGCTGCCGCCTCTCATTTGCTGGGCCTCAGTGACGCGCCCCCACCAAGGTCTTCTCCAGCCCAGCTGGACCACACTCAGCAGGGCGAGGTGGCTGCGGCCCACCTGCCCAGGCACCCACAGCTCCAGCGTGGTGGGCTCACTGACAGGTGCCACCCTCCGTGGGACATGACTGTGGAGGATTTAAAAGGCCTCATATGAGACAGCGGCTGCTTCCACAGGGTCTGCACACACTAGGTACTGTCAGGCCCACCTCCCTCTGGCTTTGGCCCACACTCACCGGACCAGACTACTGTCATGAGTTGGACCCATACCTGCTCTCTCCCCAGCAGCTGGGGCGGGAGCCAAGGGCCTCCCCATGAAGAGATTTGGGCACCAATGAACAGCTAAGTTGGGGTGAGGGAGGACTTCCCTGGGGCAAGACTCCTTCCAGCCTCCTGGGCACTCCCACCACAGCCCACAGGCTGTGCCTCAAAGAGGCCCGGCACCCACCCAGCTCACACATCAGCCACAGCCAGACTCCACCACTGTTCTTTCTTTATTTTTTTAATGACTTATTTATTTATTTGAAAGGCAGAGTTACACAGAGAGAGAAAGAGAGGCAGAGAGAGAGAAAGGTCTTCCATCTGCTGGTTCACTCCTCAATTGGCTACAATGACCGGAGCTGAGCTGATCCGAAGCCAGGAGCCAGGAGCTTCTTCCAGGTCACCCATGCAGGTGCAGGGGCCCAAGGACCTGGGCCATCTTCCACTTATTTCTCAGGCCACAGCAGAGAGCTGGATTTGAAGTGGAGCAGCCGGGATTCACACTGGCACTCAATGGCATGCCGGCACTTCAGGCAGCGGCTTTACTGGCTACACCACAGCACCAGCCCCTAGCCCTGTTCTGAGGAAGCCCATGTACTCTGGGAGCACCGTTGAGAGAGAGGCAGCCCTGGGCAGCTGAAACACGAAGTGCAGGTGCAGCTGGCAGCAAACAGGAAAGGAGCTGGCCTCAGAGAAGCAGTGACTCACCAGGACACGCTGTGGTGACAAAACCAACTTAGCTCTGCCAGACACTCGCTCTCACTTTTCTGTTCCTTCCTGCCCATCCACTCCCTCTTCTCTGGGCTCCCTGAGGCCAAGCTCCTCACTGAACCCAGCGAGTCCATTTCCGCATGGACCAAGGGCCCTTGGCAGCTGGGAACATCGGCTCCAGCCCCAGGCCTCCCACAGGACCAAGAGGGACAGGCTAAAGGGCACACCGGAGCCTGCAGCCGGCCAGCCTGCAAATCTGCCAGATCCCCGGTGTCCTGGTTCAACCCTCGGCTGCAGACCGGCACCTCAGCTTCCCTCAGCAACCCCCTCACTGCACCTGCCAGCCTGGCCCCAGGAGGCTGACAACAGGTGTCCCTCAAAATGACACCCAAATTGGCGCATAAGGTTCCGTCACTTTCTTCATGTGGACCACACTACAATTCAAGAACGCCCTTGTTTTTAGAAATCGTCACTGAGTATATTTAGAGGCAAAGGGCATCATGTCTGCAATTTACTCCGAAACATTTTTTTAAAAAAAGTTAAGAGAAGGCGGGGCCAGCGCTGTGGTGTAGTGGGCTTCGCCTCTGCTTGTGGCGCCAGAATCCCATATGAGCGCCAATTCTAGTCCCGGCTGCTCCTCTTCCAATCCAGCTCTTGGCTGTGGCCTGGGAAAGCAGTAGAAGATGGTCCAAGTGCCCAGGCCCCTGCACCTGCATGGAAGACCTAGAAGAAGCTCCTGGCTCCTGACTTCGGATCGGCTCAGCTTCGGCCAGTGACACCATCTGGGGAGTGAATCAGCCGATGGAAGACTTCTTTCTCTCTCTCTCTCTGTAACTCCACCTCTCAAATAAATAAATAAAATCTTTAGACAGGGAAAAAAAAAAAAAAGGAGAGGGATGGAGGAAGGAAGAGGGCAGAGAAAGCCAATGTGCTAAACTGTTACCATTTTAGGGACTCTGAGTGAACCACATTGGAAATTCTTTATACTGTTTTTAATTTTTCAGTAAGCTTGAACTTATTCCCAAGACAACCTCACATAAAGTTGCAGAAAACTAGGGGGGAAATGAGTTTTAAAAACCTATTACTGGAAAACTAGTCTTCAAACAGTATTTTATACTTTGTGTGTCTGTGTGGGTGTAAACTGTTGAAATCTTTACTTAGTATAGAGTTGATCTTCTGTATATAAAGATAATTAAAAATGAATAATAATGAAGAATGAGATGGGAGAGGGAATAGGAGATAGGATGGTTTGTGGGTGGCAGGGTGGTTATGTGGGAAAGAACTGCTATAATCTAAAAGTGTACCTTAGAAATTTATATTTATTGGCCGGCGCCGTGGCTCAACAGGCTAATCCTCCGCCTTGCGGCGCCGGTACACCGGGTCCTAGTCCCGGTCGGGGCACCGGATTCTGTCCCGGTTGCCCCTCTTCCAGGCCAGCCCTCTGCTGTGGCCCAGGAGTGCAGTGGAGGATGGCCCAGGTGCTTGGGCCCTGCACCCCATGGGGAGACCAGGAAAAGCACCTGGCTCCTGGCTCCTGCCATCGGACGAGCTCAGTGCGCCGGCCGCAGCGCGCCGGCCGCGGCGGCCATTGGAGGGTGAACCAACGGCAAAGGAAGACCTTTCTCTCTGTCTCTCTCTCTCACTGTCCACTCTGCCTGTAAAAAAAAAAAAAAAAATTTATATTTATTAAATAAGTTTTCTATTAAAAAAAAAAACCCTATTACTAGGGCCGACACTGTAGCATAGTGGGTAAAGCCGCCGCCTTCAGTGCCAGCATCCCATCTGGGCGCAGGTTCGAGCCCCAGCTGCTCCACTCCCAATCCAGCTCTCCGCTATGGCCTAGGAAAGCAGTGGAAGATGGTCCAAGTCCTTGGGCCCCTGCACCCACATGGGAGACCCGGAGAAATCTCCTGGCTCCTGGCTTCAGATAGGCACAGCTCCGGCTGTTGCAGCCATCTGGGGAGTGAACTAGTGGATGGAAAACTCTCTCTCTCCCTACCTCTGCCTCTCTGTAACTCTACCTTTCAAATAATTAAATCTTTAAAAAAAAATTACCAGGAATGGGCATCGGGTACAGTGGTTCAGATGCTCTTGGGACACCTGCATCCCATATTGGAGTGCCTGGGTCCATTTCTGTCTCCAGCTCCTGACTCCAGCTCCCTGCTAATGCTGACCCTTGGAGGGGACAGTGATGACTCAAGTACTTGGGTCCCTGCCATGCATGTGAGAGACCCAGATTGAGTTCCCTGATCCTGGCTCTAGCCTGGTCCAGCCCCTGCTGATGCAGACATTTGCAGAGTGAATCAGTCGATGCAAAATCATTTTCACAGCCGGTCTCCCACATCAGACCCTGGAGGATGCAGCCAGTGTCCTGTGCAGATCTGCGGCCCAGTTGGTGTGTTGTTTCCAGCTCTGTGCCCAGCATTCTGCTGCCGGAAGAGTACAGAGTGGTGCCAGGCTGCAGGCACTCCCTGTGGGAGAGGGAAATGAGGCACCTGCATGTGGAATCCTGAGTGCAGAGCTGTCCAAATGCAGTCTGCAGCACTAGGTGCATACACTCACTGGAGATGCCCCACCTGGTTCCCCAGGGCCCACGGGTCTCCCCTGTCACCTCACGCACTGGCAGCAGACGCACAAGCTTGGAAGCTGGCTCTCCAAGAGGCCAACTTCCCTGTGGGGAGTTTGAAATGAACTTGCATAGGGAGAAGACCAGGAAGCCAAGGGTAGGGACCAAGGAGGCGGGGCTGCGTCTCTGCGTTGGAGGGAGAGCCCCTGGGAGTGTCTGAGGCAAGAGGCTGTGGGTGAAGGGAGCAAGTGGGCTGTGCACTCAGACCCAATTCTCCAGCTGCCACCAGGGAGCCAGCACTGCGGGCCTCCCTCGAAAGGCCCCCATGACCCCCAATCCAGGAGCACTTATGCCCCCTGGTCAGCCTAGACATCCCACCCACTTCTGGGCACCTCCTTTCCTCTCTGTTTTCCCATCTGCAAAATGGGTGTTCAGCTACCACGAGAGTGTTCTGACAGTTTATAAGCCTCTAGTGCTAAACCTGGTGCCAGCAGCTCCTTTAGTTCTCCCCGTGAAGGTTGCCCAACATGGGCTGCGGTGGATGCTTCCCCTTCAGGGAAGACAAACCACTCTGAGCCGCAGGGTGGGCTGAGGGCAGTCAGCCCTGGGCTGTGCTATGGGGTGACCTCGTTTTGGCCATGCCCCTGCTGCTTGGCTGCCATTCAGCGACTAACAGGCAAGGCGATACAAAGGTCTGGCTGCCCCGCCCTACACAGGGGTGACTCTGAAGCGTGATCTGGCCTGTGGTTCCTGGGGAGCCCTGCTGAGGCCTCCCGGGAGACTGCCTTAACTTCTGCGTGTGCCCTCCTGGCCCCTGCCTGCACCCCCTTCCCACAGTGTGTATCTCAGATTGCGGTTGCAGCCAGCTGAAGGTCGGGACACCTTTTTGGGGGCCAACAGGAGCAGATGCTCTCCTGGCAAGGGAGCCACAGGACCTGGCAAGGGAGCCACAGGACCGTGCCTCTCTGTGCAAGCTCGCAGCCACGTGGCAACACACTGGAACAAGCAAACATCCTCGGGGCAGGTCAATTGTCCTTACTCAGTGGACTCAGAAGCTAGGGCCCGGGAAAGTGGCTGCAGACAGACCCACCTGGGTCCTTCCAAGCCCAGCTGGCCCAGGCTGAGGGCTTGCACCTGAGGGCGGAGCTTCCCGCACCATTGGCGGGAGCCTGGGGAGGCAAAGGGCCCCTCTGCTCCTGCCCTTTGAGAGGCCTCAGCATTTTCCAGAGCTCTCAGCCACTGCAGCTTCCGTGGGGATGGACAATGGAGAAAACTCACTGGCCTTGGCCTGGCCTCACTGCCCAGGATGGGTGGTACAGGCGGCGAGGCTCCATCCGGGAGGGCCTGCATCTCCTGGTCTTGCCAGCACCAGACGGTGCATGAGCAACCGAGCACTGCAGATGCCCATCTGATACTGGAAGAAAAGGCAGGTGGGTGAGGACGAGACAGAGGCAGTCTGTCTGCTGCAGGCGGTGACACTCCAGGTGGGTCCCTCCTCAGCACAAAGATGCATTTCACATACTGTGAAATGAAACGCCTACGGAACAGGGCACAGCTGCACAGATTTCCCACGAAGAGAACCCCCATGGTGTCACCTCCATGGCCGGAAATGACAGAACAGAAACAGAGCATCCCACGGCAGCATCCACTGCCACCCCTGAGCCCCCGCCTCCTCCAGAGATGGCCACACCCCCGACATTCACCGCAGTCAGTGGTCACAGCCTTGCCTCCCCACTCAACTTCACCCCTCAGACACCAGCTGCCGCTTCTCCCTGCCCGAGACCCGTCCACACCACACGGCGCCGTCCTGTGCTGCTGGCTGGGTGTTGGCTGGGCTGGGTGGAGCCTGCTGCTGCCCCTGGTCCCAGCCCAGCTCGTCATCACAGCAGGGCACTGAACGAGTCCCTGAGCCTCTTGTGCCTCCGTGTGAATGAAAGTGGTGATTGCTCTCGAGGACCTGCAGCGGGGCCCGGCACACAGCTCCTATTACCCTTTGTAATCTCCTGAGCCACAGGGGCCCTACGCTGAGTGTCTTGTTCCGATACTCTCCTGACACAGAGCTTCCAAATCCCCTGTCATTTCCTGGGTCGTAGGAGTGTCTTGTGTTCTAATGAGGTGACCATGGCTGGGTTCCTGGATGGGGCTGCTCACCAGAAAGACCAAGCTGGGATCAGAGGCGTGCAGCCTTCTGCCCTGTCCCACATTCCCTGGCACGGGGAGGGTGGCCAAGGATTGAGTTGATGGTGATCCCACCTGTGTAATGCAGCCTCCTTGAAACTCTGCGGAGGATGAGGGCCAGAGTCCACTTTGTCCAGCGTGTCCGCATGCCAGGCAGTGGCCTGCTGCCAGCGGCTCGAGGACAGGAGCGCCTGCCCCTGGCACCCTTCCAGACCTCACCCTGCACTCTCTCCACCTGGCTGTTCATCTGTGTCCTTTATCAGCCCCCTGATCAATGTAATAAACCTCTAAATGTAAGCAGAGTGTTCCTCCTGAGCTCTGGGAGGCATCCTAGTGAACACTGGGGTTGTGCAGAACTCCAAGCCAGACAGCAGCTGTGGGTGACCTGGGGCATTTGAAGTGAGGAGCACAGCCTACGGGACTGAGCCCTTCCCCTGGGGCCCCAGCACTACTCCAGGTAGTCAGTGTCAGAATCCGAGGGCCCAACACATCGCTGGTGTCGGGAGAGTAAGATAATCGGTTCAGATAGGAAGCGAGCATAGAGCCCAGAAAACACCTGGAGTACCTGGGGCCCTTCTCAGCCTGGTGGGACACCAGGTCTGTAGCTGCCTTTCTGGGGGACTCAATTTCCCCAGCAGGAGCACTGGCAACCACAGAAAAGGTGAGAGGCGCTCGGAGGGTGCGCCCTGTGCCTCACAGCCCTGGCATCCTCAGTCACCTAGGGAGCGTCCGTGTACTCCTCCCTCCCGCCCCCCCAGTGCGGCCCCTGACATCAGCAGCACTCAGCTCTGCCACTTTTTTTCCGTGCAGATTTGTAAGGACAGACGTGAAGACTGCCGTCCTGGGTGACTTCCAGGATTCCCACAGCAGCACCAACCATAGGCCAGTGCCGCTGGGGGACGGGATGGACTCCAGCCATGGCCATGGCAGAGACAGGTGGGAGTGGTTCCTTCTGCCCAGGATTCTCCACCCAGGGCCTTTCGGCACTGAAACAGGCCCGGGAGCCCTCAGCCCTGCCTAACAGGGGCCTCTGTGTGCCATGGCCAGCCGCCCTAGCCTAGCTCTCCCCATCCCCCCACTGCCTGTTTTGTACACAAACACCCACCTTGGGCACTGGAAACCTCCAGGCCCGTTTTCTTTCCAGCAACAATGCACTTTTTTCTTAAAGGCACCAGTGAGCATTCCTGGGTTTGTGAGACCCAAGGAAAGTGTTGGAGAGGTGGCAGGCCACAGTGTCCCTAAGAGCCACGCCCAGGGCCTGCAGCCCACACCGGGGCTCCGAGGACCACTGGCAGAAAAAGGAGTGAACAGTGCCATGGGACCCCCAGAGGCCAGCTCACTGCCGACCTCTCTCTTTTTATGTAGCTGTTATCTTAACACGGAATTGGGTGGTGGCTCAGTGCACAGGGGTCACCTGGGGTCAAACAAACCCTTTCCTGAGCAGCTTAATGAACAGGGCCTGGCTTCCGCTTCTGCCCGGATGGCAGAGGGAAGGGGACCCGCTGAACGGCTTCCCCAGACCATCAGCCTGCGAGAGGCCTGGGAGACCAGAAGCCCACCAGGGCCCAGAGGAAGAGTCGCCTGTGTGTGGCCCCAGGGACAGATGTCCTTTCCTCAACACAGGGCAGCAGGGCCCATAGAGGGCCGTTTGCAGTGGTGGGAAAGATGCCCGTTCAGGTGGGCTGGGGAGCCAGGGTCCCACGCAGAGCTGAGGTGCACCAAGCTGGCACCACCACCATGCTCCCCGTCCCAGGGACACAGATGAGGACAGCCCTGCAGGGAGGACGGCTTCCAGCTCACCATCTCCCTCCAAGGGCGCAGTGGGGACAGGACAGGGATGGCCAAGGGGGCGTGTGGTCTGTCCCGCGGGCAGCCCCACTCGCCATCTCTGAGCATGGGGGAGGGGCAGCCCCAAGCCCCCCAGACGTGGAGACTCCTTCCCAGCTGGAGAGGCACTGTGGCCAGGAAGCACTTGCTCCTTCCCATCAGCCCACCACTCCCTCCCCAGGGCTGCAGGTGCAGCACAGCACGGGAGACAGATTGGCAAGAGGAAAAGGGCCTCTGATTCCCTCGGGGCTTCGATGCGGTCTGAATGGGGGGGGGGGTTCGCAGAGAGCAGAGGAGGATCCCAAGAGGATGGAGGGGTGACAGGCAGGTCAGCAGCTGCAGGAGGGAGCCCACTGACACGAGCTCCTACCCTGGCACTCGACTTCTCTGGGGCAGCAGTCCAGCTCCCTGCTCCCAGGAGTCCTGGAGAGGGAATTTACGACTACTGAATTCTTTGGGGAAATGTTTTTGGGGAGGAGGAGAAAAACAAAAACTGATCACCTCTCCATGGCACAATATTCTGGGTCCCTCAGAAGTCTACAAGATCCACAGGGCCTCCCTGATGGGGGCGCCCTTCCCAGCCCTCCTCACACTGACCTATCGGACAGTCTGTCCATGCGCAGGCTGTCCATAAGCTGTCCCCTGCCCCTGCACACCGGCTTGTTCCCCACCAGCCCAGGCAACGCCTTCACCAGCACCTTCAGCTTCCTCTGCACCCCCTTGCTATGCACCCCCTTGCGGTCGTTTACTCACTCAACAAACACTCCCTGGCAGGTTTCTTCCCTGCCAGGCCCTGGCTGGGCTCCAGATTGTCAGCCACCAGGCAGCTCAGTCTGTGTGTTCTGGGAGCTGCACCCACTGGAAAGACACACAGACACCTGGTAGTCACAGCCCAGGCACAGGAGTCCAGGCAGTGACAGGGGAGGGCTGGGCTCCAAAGACAGCTGTGAACAAAGAGAATGGAGGAGAGGAAGAGGAGGGAGTGAGGGAGGCCCACAGCCCTCAGGCCACCTTTCTCCTCTCTGGAAAGGGCCCAGCCCCTCCCCCCACCCCACACACCCTCTGGAGTTATCAGATCCTCCAAGAGCTGTTCCTGCATGATAAGCCTCCTCCAGATAACCCCCTCTCCCCTGTAAATGAGTTTAAATATTGATCCGCCCAATCAAGGCAGGTTAATATTCAACCAGGTCCAGCACGGGCAGCCCTAGGGTGAAGCCATAGGAGGTAAGGAGGGTTGGACAGCAGGGGGCGCAGCCTGCTCCAAAAACTGCTCATTCGGAGGCTTGTGCTGGGGACCACCTCCCCCGGCGGGCTTGTCTCCCTGACTGTCCGAGGGATAGGGACACTGTCCAAGCCCAGAGCTCATGCAGACGCCACTGCCCTGAGCACTCTGCTCATCCTCGTGCAGGGTCCCCATGCTGCAGGGACCCCCAGAGCCACACCCGCACACCTCACACTGGCAGGGCTGGCCATTGCTGATCCTGCGGGACCCTTAAGGTGTGGCCCGCTGAGTTGTCCTGCCGGGGCCCATCCTGTCCAACACCATCCAGCTGGGATCCACAGCCTGCCTGACAGTACACAAGGACTCACAAACAGTAATGGGGGGACCGCACAGCCCAGGACTTGCCAGGATTCGGGAGAAGTCGTTAAGTGTGGCGGCTGGGCTGGCCTTGAGCAGACTGCTGGCCAGTGGGCTGGCAGCCTCCACGCCCACACCCAGGAGGCCCCACCGGCAGCCCGGGTCAGCTTCCCCTAAAGCGAGGATGGGTGGAGCTCAGAACTGCAGCCCAGCCCGGCAGACTCAGGGTGACCTTGGTGCCAGCCGACCTCAGCCTTCTCTCCTTCCCACCCTTAACTCACACTCTCTCCATCATGAAGGCTCATTTCTCACGAGAGGAAGGTGTTTCCAGGCCAGTGGTTTCAAAGTGTACCCCCTGGAAACCTGTTGTAAGTGCAAATTCTCAGCCCCCAACCCCCACCCTGCCCCTGGCTGGAGGCTGTATGGGTGGGGACCCAGGGCTGGGTCCTGCCAGCCCTCCTGGAGAGTCTGGTTCTCAGCTGGGCCTCCAAGTCACCTAAAGCCAGTGAGCTGCAAACTCTGAATGTAATCTTCCTGTCTCTCACGGGTTCACTGTGTGCCAGGGCCATTCCAAACCTTTAACTACCTTAAACTGAGCCAGTACACATCGCAGTCTTGTGAGGCAGGCATTCAGCCCATTTCCCAGATGAGAAAAGAAGGCACAGAAAAGTCACATAACCTTGCTCAAGGTGACAAAAACAAATTAAAGCCAGGCACCGTGAGCCATTGCACCAGGGGTTCAGCCAATACAGCCCTTGGATTAGCATCATCTGGAAATGTGCTGGCTTTACAGCTTCTGAGACCCCAGCTCAGAACCTCTGGGCGCAGAGCTCAGCCAAAGCCTCCAGCTGATTTGGATGCAGTTCAAGAAGTGCAGCCCAAAAATGAGATGTCCCACTGCACTGATCCCAAAGCCCTGGCTGGGGAATGTCTCCTGGGAATGACCCACCTCGCAGTGTAGCTCCGTGTCTGCCCACGAGGAGACAGCCACAGCGGCTGTGCCTCCCAGGCTCCCTCTCTTAGGGGTGCGAAGGAGCTGTTCTAACGTCTCTGTGGCCCCACACCGGGCCACCCTCCTAGCTGCACCACACTGCTCCTATGACTTCTGGTTGTGTCTGGGCCCCTGGGGAGCCGAGGCTGCACAGACCAGAAAGACAAGCAGGTGGGGGCTCTGGTCCCTAACGGCTCTGCAGCATTGGCACACTCCCGGCCCTGAGCTGTGAATGTACAGGGTTTGTGTTCCCCAGTGTTGTATTGAAGCCTGAACTCCAAGGCCAGTCACTAGGAGGTAGGGCCTTCGGGAGGTGAGTAGGTCATGAGGGTGGAATCGTCATGAGTGGGAACAGGGCTCCTGTATGGGAGAACCAGAGGTGCTCATCCCCCTGTCCCAGTGAGGGCCCAGGGAAAGACGCTACCTGTGGGCCAGAACTACTGAGTCTTCCAGCACCTTGATCATATCCTTCCCACCCTCCAGGACCTGATAAATAAGTTTCTGTTGTTTCATAAGCCACCCACTCAGCACATGGTGCTTTGTGTCAGCAACCCAAGGGATTAAGACACCCAGCATGCTCCTCCTCGGGTTTAGTCTCCAGGACTGCTTAGAACACGCATGTGCACACGCACTGCATGAGGCCATGCCAGTACAGCCAAAGGGCAGGGCAAAGCCAGGAAGAACAGGCCAGGCAGACCACTGGGCAAGTCGGCACCTGCACTGCCAGAGAACAACGAAGCAGAGGGTTCCCAGTACTGTTTTGTGAAAGTCTTTTTAAATGGAGAGGCTGAGAGACAGAGTTCCCACCTGCTGGGTCACTTCCTAAACACCTGCCAGCCAAGACTCGGGATTAAACCTGGAGCCAGGAACACCACCCTGGTCTCCCGGGCAGGTGGCAGGGATGCAGCTACTTGAGCCAACATCTGTTGCCTCCCAGGGTCTACATTAGCAGGAAGCTGGAGTTGAGAGCCAAGTAGGGCATAGAACCCCGGGATCTTAACCGGCTGAACCACTAAGGCCAACACCTGCCCCGTGAAATTCTTACCATGTGGCGTGTACTGTGTAACACTGAAAACGCCTAAGAATGGCCACGCCATCCACTTGAACCCCCTCTCCCCCACACACACCCCCCTCCTGTGGACATCACTCCTGCTCCGCTACAACACGCTTCTTTGGGATCCTGGAAAACCCAGCTGCTTCTCGCCTCTGAGCTCTCTGCTGCTCTGCATTTTTTTTTCTCTTTGTGTGTGTGTGTGTGTGTGTGTGTGTGTCTTTAAGATTTATTTTAATTTATTTAAAAGGCAGAGGTACAGAGAGAGGAACACACACACACACACACACACACACAATCTTCCATCTGCTGCTTCACTCCCCAAATGGCCACAACAGATAGAGCTGCGTCAGGCTGAAGCCGGGGCTCAGTCTCCTACATGGGTGGCAGGAGCCCAACTCCCTGAGCCATCGCCTGCTGCTCCCAGAGTGCACATCAGCAGGAAGCTGGAATCAGGGACAGAGCCAGAGTCGGAACCCAGGCACTCCAACATGTGATGTGGGCATCGCCAGCAGCATCTTACTCACTGAGCCAAAAGCCCACCCCTGCTCCCATGTTCACCTGGGAGCCTTGTCCTGAGCCTGGTTTGTGCACACTGCTTCACAGGCTTTCAGCCCCATGTAGACAGGTTGTATTCCTATCTCACAGACAAGGAGCAGTCTACTCAACATCACATGGATGCAGGACAGCAACCCACGACCCGAAGCCCCTCGCTCTGAGAATATCCTCTGCTCCTCCCGGGGGACATGCAGACAGGTGAGAGGGGACTTAACCAGAATGTGTGGCCATCTGGGGAGTGAACCAGCGGATGGAAGACCTCTCTCTCTGTCTCTCCTCTGCCTCTCTGTAGTTCTGCCTTTCAAATACACAAATAAATCTTAAAAAGACTAGTGTTAACTCAGAGTCAGAGCAAGGTATGGTGGGTGCCAGGGCCCAGAGGGAAGAGGAGGGAGCCAGTGTTCAGGGGATACGGAGACTTCTGGAGGTGGGTGGTGGTGATGGCTGCGCAAGAATGTGAATGCATTCACCACCACTGAACTGTGTGCTTGGAAACGGTTAGACAGCCAATGCTATGTTTGCTTATTTTACCCAAGTTCAAAAACCAAACTGGAGACCTGAGCCACAGGAGCTTCTTACAAATGAGTTTTATTTGCATTCTGACCCAAGCACAGATCCCACACACAGATTTCTATGTGCACAAAAACAGTAACAAGTGCAAAATATGCGATACTCCAGGTACAAAATGACATGGCAGGAGGACAACTCCAATCTCCAGAACCCATCGCACCCACTGGGCCCGGCCCGATCAACATCCCACCACCTTGAGAAATGAATCACCCAGCGTGGAAAAAGGCAGGCAAGTTACATCCTGACAAAAGAGGCACCGCTTTAAATACATGCCCATTAGCGGGACACAGGAGCCTCACTTCCACCCCGCGAGAGGGCTGGCAGGGCGGCATCCAGGCCTCCCGGAGGCTTCCCAAGCCCAGGTTGTCCCGCCCACCTGAGCACGTGGTCTAGAGCCAGGGCCCACACTGGTGCTCATCCAGGTCAGTCCGTTAGCACCTGTAGGACCCTGGCCTGCAGCCTGAGCTATGGGGAGACTCTAAGGAAACTTTAAGGAAAAGCATGGAGCCCAGAGCCTGGCCTCAGCCCAGGCCACTCCTGCAGCCGCCGTCTGCACCCAGCGGGAAGGCAGAGAGGGAGACAGATGCGTTCAGAGGCTGGATGAGCTGCAAGTGAGTGGCAGCACCCCAGCTGCACACTGGGCCACACCACCTGGAAGTCCTGCCCTGCCAAACTCTGTCCAGGAAGCTGGCTCTCGCACCCACCCCACAGAGGCCACCACGGTCCAAATGTCGTCCTTCTTAGGAGGCAGGGCAGCAAAACATGTGGGAAGGGGTTGCAGGTCCCCAGAGAGGCCAGGAAGCCCTCAGGCCACGGGGCACTCCCTGGCGGTGAGGCCAGGCTGCTACTCCCAGCGTCCAGTGACCAGGCCACGAGGCCGCCACCCGCAGCGGCTCGGCAGCCCATGAACGCTAGAACAAGCCCTGGCTCCGTCAGGCCTGGGGACCCTGGCCCCAGGGATTCAGGCCAAAGACCTGACAGCGTCCAGAAACGGGAGAGCAGGCGGGGAAGAGACGTGGGGCGGGGAGCTCAACAGGAGGCAGCTGGAGGACCAGAGCCTGCCCAGGAGTGCTCGCAGCCACCCAGGAAGCGGCACCCTCAGCCGGCAGGGGGCTCGGAGCCTGCTCAGCCGAATCCACTCCTGCTTCACCGCGCAAGCAGACTGCTGCTTCGGGAGCTGAAGAAGCCCTTGCCGGGTGGACTTCCGGCCGCCAGCCCGGCAGGGACGGAGCGTGCTGGAGGAAGGCTCTGTGGCTGGCAGACTGCCTCTGTCTAGCTCTAGGGAGGAAACAGGCGTTAAGGGCCAAGAGGCACAATCCATACGCTGGCATGGCAAGAAGCAAAGTTTCCATTTTTGAACTGATGAACTTCAAAATATACAAAGTATTTTTGGGGTAATATGGTCCTACTAGTGAGAAGAGTGGGGCTTTTTTTGGGGGGGAGTATTTTACCTAACTGGGTGCTAGGACATTGTTCCCCATCATCAAACAGGCACAAACGCACCGGCCGACCCGAGGACGCAGGGCAGATGCTGGTCACAGCCGAAGCCACTCTATTTGAGGTCTAGAAAATCCACAGAGAAGAGCCTTACTGTCCCCTACAGCCCACCAGGCCTCCTGGGGATGGAGGTGTGAGGACCCCTCCGGGGAGCGGGTGGTTTGCTGCCTGCACTGGCAGCCCAAGCTGAGGCAGTGACGGCTCCTTCACCCCCCACCCCTCCAGCTGTCCCACACAGAGCCACAAATCCACACCTTGCAGTGACCAGCCAGGGCCTCTGCTCTAAAGGCCCCAAACAGTAAGAGGGGAGACGGAAGGTCCAGTTCTGGGCCTCCGCATGGGAGCTGCCACTCAGATCTGTCACCTGTCACCAGGTGAGGGCAGGTAGTTGATGGGTTGGATGGGTAGGGGGACATGTACAGGTGCCTTTGCTGAGTTCAGGAGTCTCGGGGCTCCCCTAGGTGGGTCCCAGGAGGGGACCCCAGGGCCCTGCCCTTTACAGGCATTGGGAAGGATGGGTGAGCACAGGGGAGCTATAGACATTGCCCACTGGCCAGTCTGACTACTGAGACCACAGAGTCCACACCCCCAGGGGGAAAGGGGCCTGCCAGGAGGCGGTCGTGTGGAAGACTAACTCCAGGGACCTTGCTCCCGGGGCCCTGGCAGACAGGTGCTAGCTGTCAGCACTGCTCATCTGGCTGCAGGGGCCCACTTAGGGAGCACAGAGTCCTACCCAGGGCAACCTAACCTAACCAGCTCCATCAAAGCCTCTGCAGGTGTCTCCTAAGATCCGAAGGGGATCAGTTGGCAACCCAGGGAGCTTGTCTTCCCCAGCTGCAAAGGTGGTTCTGAGCCAGAGGGAGCACTCATGTCCACACCTGTGCCTACGTGAGCATGCATCTGGGAGGTAGCTGGTGGGGAGCGCCGAGGGGCCCTGGAAGTGGGCTGATGGAGAGCAGACCACACTGGGAGCTAGAGAAGATTCCCAGCCGTGTCAGCATGCATGCAACCTTGCCACGCAGGAGCACTGGCAACACAGCCAGGACACGCACAGACCAAGGCCACCTGCCCACTGTGTGATTTTGATGCAGAGAAGGGGAAAGACTCTCTGCTCAGATTCACCCCATGACCTCTGGCACAGACTCCCCAGGTCTCCTAGGGAGGAGACAGAAACCAAGAAGCAGTGAGCAAGGGTCTGGAGCCCAGGAACCCTCTGGCTCCTATTCCCTTCCCTCCTCCTGCGCCTCGGGCAGTGCCAACATTGCATCCCTGAGCCCCTGTGCTCCTCTGCTTCCCCACCTTCCCTGAGAGCCCAGGTGTTTGTCCCTCTGCTCCAGGACAACAGCAAAAGAGGCTTTTCCATTTGTTTCAACTCATTAATGATTTTCAGACCGGTCACTCAGGCCAGCCCCTGCAGCAACACTGGACTTGGAAACTTGTCCCACGAGGCTCAGCCAGCTCCAGACGGCTCTAGGTAAACCTTCTCTGGGTTAACAGCTCTGCTTAAGCGGCCTCAGGTCACTGGGGCAATGCTTGACCTCTGTGTAGGACCCCAAGCCAAGACTCTGAACTCTCCACCCCATCCCTTCCACCCCTCCCCCTGATCCCTGACCCCTGACCCCTTCCCCCAAGGAATCCCATTGTTCTCCCACTCAATGGCTTCAGTCTAAGGTGAAGGTACAGCCTGGTAAACAGGAAACGTTTATTACCACCTTGCAAACAGATGCTGGCCCCAACTTCAGAACTCAGCTTTGGGCTTCGGGTGCAACTCTGCAAGCATAGCAGCACACAGCCCCTCTTCTTTCCCTCTGGGGTCCCCTTCAAAAGGCTGCTGTGGCCAAGCAGAAGCCACAGCCTAGGACGCGTCAGGGAGGGAGGAGCCACCCTTCCCCATAGCAGAGTGCTACGGCCTTTCTGTATCTCAATGACATGAGAAGTAACACCCATAGCTTTCTTTCGCAGACATGACAAACTGTTGAATCACGAAGCTCTGACATTTTGGAACCAAACTACCCTGTGTACTCTTCTGATACTTATCATTTTCCATTGCTTTGTCAGCTAGAATATGTCACCACCACCACCTACAGGAAGCAGGTGCCAGCACCCATGTGACAGGCATGCCAGAGAACAAAGACTCTGCTAACAGCAAATAAGATGTAACCAAACTTTATTAATGACTGTCTTTTGGAATTCAGAAAAATAAAAATAAAAATTTAGAATTTAAATCTCTCCTGGCATCTCTTGGGTGTGGCGACCAAGGTCACCACGAAGGCTGGAAGTCAGAAAGCCAGAAGACCCACGGTCAATATGAGTTCTGGGTCTTCCAGTGGGTGGTGGGACCTCGAGTAAATTGTTCATTTCTGTGGGACTGAGGTTCCTGCTGATTCAAAGAGGAAAGGACTGGTCTTGAGCTTCCTCTAGTGTCTACACTGGAGCTGGAATATGCACCAGGCAGGGACATGGCCCAGTGCTGCTGAGACAGGAAGGGGAGACGGCAGCAAGAATGGGATGGGAAGACCATTGTAAAAACGGTGGAACCAGAACAGGACTGAGTTTGTAAAAAACGGTGGAGGGAGCTTCCCAGTGACAACAACATGTCCCCAGAAAGAGACGCAGTCAGGAGCAGGAACCTTCAGCAAGGGGGCCCAGACAACTGCACAGGTGGGATTAGTGCATATCCACATGCAGAAGAACGAGCTGGAACCCCCGACTCCACACCGTACACATGTGCAAAAATCAGCTCAAGATGAATCAAAGATCGCTGTGAGTGACAACTAATACTACAAAACTTCTTGGAGGAAAATACAGGCATAAGTCTTCTTGACCTTAAGTTAAGTGATGGTTTCTTAGATGTGACACCAAAAGCACAAACAGCAAAAGTCTCTTGGATATCATCAAAATTGCAAGCTTTTGGGCTTCAAAGGACACTATCACAAAAGTGAAGATGACTCATAGGAGAAAATTCTTATAAATCATATACCTGATAAAGGTCATACATGTAAGATATACAAAAAATTCAGACAATTCGGGAGCAAAAAGACAAAAAGACCAACTAAGAACGAGAGGATGGATCTGAATAAGTATTTCTCCAAAAACAATGCACAAATGGAAAACAAGCTCAACACAAGTACCTACTAGGGAAATGCCAATCCAAATCACAGGGAGGTACCATTTCATACCCACCATGGCAATACAGCCAAAAAAGACAAATAATAGCAAGTGTTGGTGACACTGTGGAGAAAATGGAAATTTACACCCTGTGTGTAGGAGTGCAAAATGGTGCAGCTGTTAGGAAAAACAGCCTGACAGGTCTTAGAAAGCTAAACCCAGAGTTACCACATGACCCAGTCAGTCCACTCCTGAACCTGTTCCCAAGAAACAAAAATAAATGCCCACAAAACTTGTATAAACATTCATAGCAGCATTACCTGTAAGAGCCAAAAAGTAGAAACACTACAAATGTCCATCTGCTGATGAGCAAACAAAACATGGTACATCATACGATGTAGTGGCAATATAAAAAAGAACAAAGTCCTGTAAATGGTCAACACGGATGATTCTAGAAAACATGCAGGGGAAAGCAGCCAGGCACAAATGACCATGTTGTAGGATGCCATATACTGTATGTCCACAGGAAGGAAATCTGTCTACAAAGTAGATACCTGGTTGCCTGTATCTGGAGGAACTGGGCAGAAAGCAGGGAATTTCAAGCCAAGAGGACAATAAAAATGTCCCAAAACTGATTATGACTCTGAGTTGATTCTGATTCCATGAATTTTGGTAAAAACCATAGAACTGTACAAGGCTACTTCAAAATGTTCACTGAAAAACTGAAATATTATTCAGCTATAAAAAAGAATGACATTCTGTTTGCAGCAAAATGGACACAACTGGAGGAATCTCGTTGAGTGAAATGCAAGCCAGACACAGAAAGACAAACAACCTGTGGGAGCTAAAATTAAAAAAGAAGAAAAACCTATGTGTACCAGTATTGTTGCAAATACACTTTTGTGAAACTTTGTTTTATGCCTTTGTCAAACCTAATGGTTAGGAATGTACACCATTGGGCGGGTGCTATGGTGGAGCCGGTTAAGCCACCATCTGCAGCACCAGCATGCCAAATGAGCACTGATTTGTGTCCTGGCTGCTCCACTTCTGATTCAGCTCCCTGCTAATGAGCCTAAGAAAGCAACAGAGGATGGCTCAAGTCCTTGGGCCCTGCACCCACATGGGAGACACAGGAGAAGCTCCTGGCTCCTGGCTTTGGCCTAGCCCAGCTCTGGCCATTGTGGCCATCTGGGGAGTGAATGAGCAGATGGAAGACCTGTCTGTCTCTCCCTCTCTCTACTCTGCCTTTCAAAATAAATACACCCTTTTAAAAAAAGTTATATAATCATAGTTTTAATGACCTGTGATTACTTTAAAATGTATTGTCTATGGGTGAAATGGTCATCTTTCCATTTGATTACTGTTTATAGCCATTGTCTATAAATTCCCACTGAATTAGGGTCTCGTTGCTTTTTACTTGTTAAACTTCTTATTCAGGGAAGTATTAAGCTATTTCACTGTAATGTAACTTAAAAATGTCATCTCAGAAGCTAAAAATAAGAAAGGGAGAAGCAAAGGGGATAAGAGGGAGATAGGGGAGGGAGAGAATATCACTATATTCTTAGAATTGTATCTATGAACTATATTGAATCTGTTAAAAACTACTTAAAATAGAAAATGTTTTTTTTTAAAAAGATGTTTACCTTGGTGCAAAAAATTTTGGAAATCAATGCAGTTTTTCATAACATGCATTTTTTCCACATACTTTTTGAAGCTGCCTCGTACACTCCAGTGAGTGAACCGTGGCTCCCCATAGAAACAAGAGAAAGAAATCCAGGACCAGTCTTCACTGTGTGGGTACACCATGGCAACTGACCCCACAGAGCTGTTTCTGCTGCTAGAAATGGCTTCTTTCATATGATAAACTACTTATCACCGCCCTATCACTCTATCATGCAGGTGGCTTTGCTCCTCTGGCCTCTATATTCCCTTCTGCAAAACAAAGAATACCTGGTTCTGACAATCTGTGAGCCTAGGACTACGTTTCAATGGTTTGGAACGTGAAGCTGAATCAGCAGAGAGTCCTAGTGCTAGGCCACAGGAACCACAGGCAAGACAAAGAATAACTGCTGAGTCTACCATAGTTAGTGATATTCAAATGCCATCTCAGGTAGGCCATTTAGAAAGGTGACCCAACCATTCCAAAGTAGGCAAAATACCCTCAACATCCCCTCTGCGATGGCAATAAGATCAGAGTGTACATGAGGCATCCCACAGAAAACAAAATGTCCCTGAGGAACCTGGCAAATTTAGCAGTGAAGAACTAACATCTTCTCTAAAGGGGATTTTGTAAGTGCATCCAAGAGGGCCTGGTACCATGATGATGGTCAAGGTCATCTGATGATACAATGGAATGTTCCCTGCCTAGTCCTCCTTGTCCTTGATTGCTCAGGAAATAAAATTATACTAAAGTAGTTCCAGAGGAATCATTTTGTTCCCACCTACGCAAATGGGCTTTTTCCACCCCTCCAGCAGGCTTTAGAACACCCATCTGTGCGGCAAGTCGTACACGTACACCAGGTACCCACCACACCAATACAGAGATGGAGATGAGTGCGGCTCTGGGCTTGCAGCAGCAGATCCTTCGAAACGAGGGAGAAGTGAAGGAGCAGAAGGCACAGGATAACCACACGCCCATCCCATCATTCAAGACCAGGACAGCTCACTGGGAAGGGAAGCAAACAGCAGGATGGGGCAAATCGCCTCCATCGAGTCCACGGGGCTGGTCTCGGAGCCAGCCACCAGAGACGGGGTAAAGGGATGGGGTGAGGCGAAGCCTTCTGCAGGGCCAGTGGAGCAATCAGAAGGGACCAATGAGGTGGTACCGAGAAGGATACCCAGTGAGCCTTCAACTAAGAGGCAGGAGGCCCCACTGTGTCCCTTTAGAATATGAGGGCTAGGAAAAAGAACAAGAAACTGTCCAAAAGCTGGAGGCCAGGAGCGGGGGGAAAAGACCCACTGGCTTTCTGCACACCAGACTTCGTGTCCATGGGCTTCTGCTGGTTGACGGTCTGTGGCTTCCATCGCCTGTGCAGGGTCCTTCCCAGCTCCAGGTGGCCAGTGAGGCTGCAGCTTACATCCAAAGGCATCTGTGGGGCTGGGCGCTGGGAGGCAGGTGCAAGTCCTACTTTTGCTCAGAGCCCGCATTTCAGGATGACATGGTAGCCGTCATTGCTCTCAGCTGCACAAGAGAAACACTGTGCATATTTCACGGAAGAAAGGTGCATTCTTGCCATACTCGGGGGACCCAAAAGGAATGCTGGTGGGCTGCTGGCAAATAAGCCCAAATAAGCCTCAAGGTTGAAGAAACGACCTATGTCCAAGGGGGCTGTGGGCAAACTGTGGTTCTCATGGATGGAACGGCCCCCAGACTCCTAAAGGCACTCACTGGCTACAACCCACAGAACAAGGGGGAAGTGGCCTTGTGACCATTTGGGGTCTGTGAGCCACCCACATGGGCCCAAAAGGCTCCACCCTCAGCCCCTGGCCCCGAGGGAGGCATCGCTTCAATCAGACAAGAGACGGTGGGCGGGGGAGCATTACCTTTTAATGTGCTGAGAGTAAAACAAGATTCGTCTTGGAAATTCTGCACCATCTGAAAGGCAAGTGAGAGATGGCGTTCCTCAACATTGAGCTCGCTATTTATGTGAGGGGTAGCAGAGCCTGGGGCAGCGTCTGCACAAACGCAGGAGCCTCCTGTGCAGAGAGAGCCATGAGAGAAAGACAGACAGCAGCCTGGGCGGGGATGGGGACACTGCCACGGAACACGGGGCCTCGGGGTTGGGTGTTTGCGCTGGCTTTGCTTTGCCTTAGTAACTGGGTCATCCACTCTGTAACGGACATGCGACAGGAACACACATGTGGACGCAAGCTAAGCACCCCAAATCCAAAAATGCAAAACTCAAAATGCTCAAATGATAATCAAACAGTCTCCAATTTGGGAGCATTCAGGGTTTTTTTGCTTTTTTTATTTTTAAATATTTATTTACTTATTTGAAAACCAGAGTTACAATGGCCAGGTCTGGATTAGGCTGAAGCCAGGAACCAAGAACTTCATCTAGATCTCCCATATGGGTAGGAGGGGCCCAGGGGCCCAAGCACGTGGGCGGTCTTCCACTGCTTTTCCCAGGCTCATTAACAGGGAGCTGGATCAGAGATGCAGCAGTCGAGACACCAACTGGCGCCCATAGGGGCGTCACAGGTGTCGGCTCCACCCATTACTTCACAGTGCTGGCCCCCGGCATTCAGTTTTTAAACTCTGGGATTAGGGATGCTCTACTGTAAAAATCTATGCAAACCTTCCAAACTCCAAAACAAGCCCAAGTCTGAAACAAATGTTTCATATAAGAGATACTCAACCTGTAATAGTAGTAAATCAAAAACTGCTTAAACTTTTTTTCCCAAAAAACATCACACATAGAATATGTATGAAGACAATGCATGAGGCATATGCCTGTGTCCGCAGCCATGTCCGGACATGGACAACGTCCCAGGGCTGCTTGACGAACTCCCCAGGGACCTCAGCCTTTTTGTTCCTGTCTCAAGGTCCACCAGTGAAAGGGTGCTGTTTCAATGATACGCACAGAGCAATGGCCAGGAGTGGGCAGCGGGAAGCAGTTCACGGACTGGACAGGAACGACTGTGCACTTTCTCCTAAGAGGCACGTGCCCTGGAAAACACCTGCAAGTGTGCACGGAGCAGCATCACTGTCTGCAGACACAGAACTTGAAAGCAGCCCGGGTGTCAGTCAGCAGCAGGCATCTGAACCATGCGTGTCACCCAGCCACACCCCTCCATGCATGCAGAGTTCAGCAATGAAAACAGCCAGCCACAGAGGACTACACCACTAACTCACTTACGTAAAGTTTAAAGCAGGCAAAATTCAATGACATAGCAAAGAGGAACAAGGAAACGATTAATACAAAATGCAGACCAGCGGGAGTGGAAGGGGAATAACAAGAGCCTAAAGGGCTTCCGATGGAATATTCTAGTAACCTGAGGGCGCGTGTGTGGGAACGTTAATGATGTTTGTTTTACACTGCACAAATGTGGTGTACACACCCCACTTACATATGCTGTATTCCATAATATACGTGTAAAGAATATTGAAATTACACACATTCATAAACACACACACACACACCCAGCACAAAAGCTAAAGCAAAGAAAGCCAGCTATAGTTTTAAGGTCTGCCCTGGATTACGACCCCGAATCTTGCAAATCCCGCCACCTGTGGACCCCTGCCCCTCACCGCTTGGGCCTAACGAGGCATGAAGTGCACTTACTCTATACTGCCGGCCTGCTCCATCCAGGACTCCCTGCAGCCCAGCCACACGGGCTTAATCAGTAACTCCTTTGTTTAATTAAGTGCCCTTGCACCCCAGGGGCCGGCTCTGTGGCTGGTTAGCCTGCCTCCAGCCCCCTGGGCAATTAAGAACCAAAGGTTTCCAATTGATTCGGGGTTACGAGGCAAGGAGACTTTGGGGAATAAGAATCGCCTACTTAGCCAAGGTGGCATTTGAGCCCTGTTCTCTGCTTCACTTACTTCACGGTGACTCTCAGGGCACAGGGCAAGCTGAGGCAGGACGTCCCTCAGAGACCTGTGAAACCGCAAGGGTTCCCCACATTCTTGGCTATGTCTTCACAAAAAGAAACTCATTCTGCAATGCAAAGTGACAAGGCTTCCATGCCCCACAACTGCCCGTGGTTCTGGGCTCCAGCTCCTTCCAGGCTACTCTATAGGAGGCTCTGGTCCAGAGCCCTGGGCTCCATTCTCCTCTCCAAAATGGGGGTGGAGGAAAAAAGTCGCCATTCCTAAAGTCTAGTGGAGTTTAACTGCATGGAAGGAAGCCTGAATTGGTGGATCTTTGTCATGTGCTGTGAACACCCACACCTGCACACACTAGGGCACACATGCTTACTAGGATCTGCCTGGCACAGCACATCAAACCTATTACCAACTCTTCTAGGAAGAATGAGGACGATAAGGGTCTTTCACATTTCCCTTCTGCTGTTCCATCTCTTGATGTCCTCATCCTGATGATGAGTCATTTCTTAATTAAAGCACCAGGGTGGCCAGCACTGTGGCGCTGTGGGTTAAGCCTCCACCTGCGACACCAGCATCCTCTATGGGTCCCAGTTCGAGTTCTGGCTCTCTGCTTCCAAGCCAGCTCCCTGCTAATGCACCTGGGAAGGCAGCGGAGGATAACCAAGTGCTTGGGCAGCTGCACCCACATGGGAGACCCAGATAAAGTTCCAGGCTCCTGGCTATAACCTGGCTCAGTCCTGGCTATTACAGTGATCTGGGGGGTAAACACATGGAAGATTTCTCTCTCACTCTCTATATAACTCTGCCTTTCACAAAAATAAAATAAATCTTAAACACACACACACACACACACGCACAACAGGAATAAAACCTCCTAGCCACCCCCGAGGATTGAGATGAAACAAGAGGGGAACGGCAGCCCGATGACAAGTGACCAGAGATTACCCCCAAGGGTGACAACTTAGGAAACACAGATTCCACATTCCAGACCCAAGGAGGTTTCAGCACCACTTGCCCCCAAAGTAACAAGCACATGGCAGGCACACTCACACTCACACACACTCACACACACCCTGCTGAGAGTCTCCGGCCACTGGCTCTTTTCTCTTTGATCCTGATCATAACCCGCCTGATGGCTGTAACCACCCCCCTTTGCAGATGCTGAGCGGAGGCTCAGAGAGGTTTGCGACTCTCCCCCGGCCGCTCAGATACGGGGCGCAGCTCTGGGCGAGGAACCAGGGCAATACCTGTGCCTTTCCCAGCCTCCACCCCTGCACCTGTTCTCTAAAATCCTTTCTAGGAAACTTTCCATTTCTGGAATTGACCTGGGCCCTGCTGGGGGCTGAGCTGGGGATTTCGGGAGGAGGTGGGTCTCGTGCTAGCTCAGAGCATGGGTCCCACGGCCATGCTTCCTCCTTCCTGACCGAGCCACCTGGCGCAGTTCTCAGCCCGGGGGCCTCAGTCTCCCGTCTGTGAGACGGGCCACGAGGAGCGTGTGAGTCACTGTGAGAACGCCGACGACAGGAGCCAGGACAGCAGGCACTCCGACGCTGGCACTTGCTGCTCGCATTATATGGAAGACAGATCCAGGACAGAGCTAGCCTCTGAAAGCCTCTGCTCGGGACATGCGTGGAAGGCCTAACTCGTCAGCAAGCCCGGCCTGTGCCACAGCAGGCACTGCTCCGACAGCACCTGAGCCCTCTGCTGCCCCCGGCCTGGGCCTTGCTCAGGCCTGTGTTGCCACAGACAGATGCAGGCAGGCAGCAGCTCCTTTGCCCTTCATGGAAGCCTCGCTCTCACCTGCAAGCAACAGCCTGCCACCTTTCTCTGATTGCCACAGCCCTGCCCGTAAGCACTGTGGGAACAGGGGTGCTCCTGGTGCCTGCTCAGCAACCAGCCAAGGGTGGGGTCAGACCACTCAGACCCACATGTGGCCCCACAACCTCACCGCTCCCACCTCATGGCCCGGCAGGGGGCCACAGGCGAGCAGGTGGCATGCAGATGAGACGCACAGGGCACCTGTGTGGCCCAGCATCCAGGTGCTCCTGCCCGCTCAGCTCCGAGCCCGGCTGTCCCTCACCTCATTGCTCACTACCACGTGGATGCCCGTGGGGCCCTGCCGGTACACACGGTGGATGTGCTGGGGGGAGATGCTGTACAGACTGGCGATCTTCTCAATCAGCTCCAAGGTGGTCAGCTCCTCCAAGAAGATGGCGTGGTACACTGCAGGAGACACAGCATCCTTCCTTGTAAACGGCCAGCTGGGCACCACAGGCCTGCCACCACACCCCCACCGAGAACCACTGTGAGGAGCTCACGCCCCTTGTAAGGGTGCAAGGGGCGCCTGGAAGCCACACAGCTGAGGTGCCACAGCAGGCCCCTGTGGCCATCCACAGGCCAACAGGGCTGAGGGTGCCACAGCAGGCCCCTGCGGCCATCCACAGGCCGACAGAGGCTGGGCCCTGCCTCTTTCCTCTTGTTTGGGTCTCTCATGGGGCACTGGTAGAAAATGAGGAGACTCCTGGACCGTCAGACCCAGTGACATCCAGATGGGGGCGAAGTGGAGGCTGGAGCGGTCAGTTTCCAATGTGTGGCCAGATGCACTCTCACTTTGAGAGGGAGGAAGAAATCCGTGCCCCGTCTCATTCTTTCCATCAGTGAAAGACTAGCTGGCTCACAGCAAATTCTGCAGGCACCCAGCATGCACTCAATCATAAGGCGCCTCAAGTTCCTCAAAACCAAATGCATTTGGCCAAGTCCTTAAGAGCCACTTGAGACATCGCATCCCATACAGGAGTGCCTGGGTCTGAGTCCCAGCTCTGCTTCTCATTCCAGCTTCTTGCTAATGCACACCCTGGGAGACAGCAGAAGCATGGCTCAAGTCCTTGGATCCCTGCCACCCATGTGGGAGACCAGGATGGAGTTCCCAGCACCTGGCTTTAGCCTGGCCCAGCTGTTGCGGGCATCTAGGGCATGAATCAATGGATGGAAGATCTTTTGCTGTCCCTGTCTCTCTCTCCTTTTCAAAGAAATATAAGTAAATTTGGAGGTCAGCATTGTGGCATAGTGGATAAAGCTGCCACTTGCAACGCTAGCATCCTGTGTGAGCACCAGTTCAAGTCCCAGCTGTCTACTTCTCATCCAGCTCCCTGCTACTGCCCTGGGAAAAGCAGAGGAAGCTAACCCAAGTTCTTGGGCCCCTGCTACTCTCATGGAGACCTGGAAGAAGCTCCTGGCTCCTGGCTTCAGCCTGGCTCCAGCGCTGGCTGTTGTGGCCATTTGGGGAGTAAATCAATGGATGCAAGACCTCTCTCTCTCTCTCTCTCTCTCTCTCTTTCTTCCAAATAAACAAATAAATCTTTTTTAAAAATACAAAGAAATGTAAATGAATGTTTAAAGTAAATGGAATGTGATTAAATGTGAGGTCCCCAAACCTCTTCCTCAACTTCGGAACATCTGGCTCAAGACAACATGACTGGAAGCAGGATACTGTGAAAGCACACACCTGGGGGGGGGGGGGGCTGCTCTGCAGGGGGTGGCAGAGGTCACGGCTCCGGCCGCATGGCAGGCTGCCTGTCCTAGGGGTCAGACAAGCTGACCCACTGTCGGTCCGGCAGAGCCGAGCCTTGGGGCCAACACCAAGCCTCTCGTCCAAGACTCCTTTCTTCACCAGAACCCTAACAGTGCTTCTCTTTGTCACCTTTTCTGAGCCAGCTCCTCTTCCTGATTTTCCTCATAAAACAAACAACAAAGCTAACAAGACTCTAGGCTGCCACTGTTGGCCTTTGCCCCAGCTGACCGAGGCTGCCAGCAGCGCGGAGTTGAATAGGAAGCCGGCCAGCAGCACGTACCTCCCCGCTCCTGCCCCGGGAGCCGTGTGGGGGAGACGAGCTGCACTGTGGGCAGTCCTGGGTTCCCTTTCTGCCTCTGTGCTCACCAGAAGTGAGACCTGGGACAAGTGACCCTCTCGAGCCCCAGGGTGTGCTGGGAACCCCACATTGTTCTGTAGCCGCTGCCCCAGGCAGGGCACGCAGTTGGCTGCCCCCTCCTCGCCTGTAGGAATCTGGGAAATAGGGACTCCCCCTCCTAGGCTGACCACCTAAAACACAGAGGAGGGCCCGGACACTCACACCTGCGGGAAATGCAGAGGCCAGGCTGGGGCTCGGGAAGCCAGGCTACAGGGCCCACAACTCACCGCACAGGCTGCTGTCTCCACCGGCCTCTCGCTTCTGCTGTAGGGGCACCCGGCTCTGCTCTAGCTCCTGGCAGACATAAATGGTCATCTTCGGCCTCACGTTCCTGGCAGGACAGAGGAGATAAATTGCATGTACAGCAGACCAGGCGCTATTGTTTCAGAATGTTCCCGAATGTTCCAGAACTCAGGGTGGAAGCAGTAGTGGGGGAAGACGCGGGACAAGAGGGTGGCAGGTGAGCAGAATGCTGATCACGGTGCGTGCCCCTCCCAGGCCCTGCAAACTGCCCCAGAACACGAATCTCAAGCCACCTCCCCAGGGTGATGGTAAGAGCACATTCTCACCTTCCCAGAAATGGCCTGCACAACTCATGCCAGCCTCATGCGGCCTAGCCACACCCACCTCCCAGACAACTGACCCCTCCTGAGCTCTGGAGGGCTACAGATGTTCTACCTGTTGCACAGCCCACAGTGGACAGATCTGGGAATTCAAACCCAGGCCACCCTCACTCTAAAACTGTGCTGCCTGTGGGTGACCACTAAAATTTAAGTCCACTGCAATTAAAGGAAAATGTGTCCATCCCATTAGCTGAAGGGCTTTGGGACCACAGGTGGCCAGAGGCTCCTGGACTTGACCACGTGGCTGTTTCCAACAAACAAACAAACACCACGGAGGCTCTACTCCTGAGAACGACCACGGATACCAAATGCCCTGTTGCAGCCCAGGAGGTGGTGGCCCGGAGCCCAGGACCACAAAGTACAGGAAAACCTGGGCAAGCAGCTTGGAGACTAAGATCTAGAGGCACCCTCACGCCTCAGGCCCAGAAGAGGCAGGCGCTCCAGGTGGGGCTGCACAGCTTGCTCGGACTCACTCCCTGGCTCCAGCCCTGGCCCCTCTCACTCCCTGCACCTGCCCTGGCCCCTCTCACTCCCTGGCTCCAGCCCTGGCCCCTCTCACTCCCTGCACCTGCCCTGGCCCCTCTCACTCCCTGGCTCCAGCCCTGGCCCCTCTTACTCCCTGCACCTGCCCTAGCCCCTCTCACTCCCTGGCTCCAGCCCTGGCCCCTCTCACTCCCTGCACCTGCCCGGCCTCCTGGCACCCACCACGCAGCCCACCCACAGAGTCCAGGCTTGCTGCCACCCAGGCAGCCTCCAGCTGGCTGCCGGAAGCCAGTACCCACCTGCCTTTGATGGCGTTGAAGAGCCGGATCCCGTCTGCAGGACCACAGATCTGGACGAGATCATCTCGGGACATCTTCAGCAAGTCGGCCCCTAGATGAGAAAACACGGCTGCCCTTCAGGTGGGGCACAGGAAAAGGACTCTAAAGCCATGCACCTGTAGACCCTACATGGGAGGTGGGGAAAGGGAAAAAGCCAGCCCCACCCTCAGCGGGCACCAGCCATTCCAGGGAGAGAGCAATGGTAAGGAACCAAACATTACCAGGAGATATAGCCCACGCGGTACCAGAAACCTGGTGCTCACAGTGTGGGTGGACAGAAGCCAGGAGGGCCTCACACCTGTGCCTGCCCTCTTCCCCGCACTTTGTTGCTGTATAACCTATGCGTACATGTATGGAGTTTATCAGCACGTTGCCATGGCGACACCCACAATTCTTAGTGCACAGAAGCACGTACCTCACTGGAGGCTAACACCTAGACCTCATTTCATAAAAATACCACAATCCACATGTCCGCTGTTGGTAGGCACCAGGAGTGCTGTCATGAGCAGCCTCTAGGAGCTTTCTCATGTGTGTCCAGAGGGCTGGGTCCAGGTTAGACAACTGGGTCACAGGGCATGTAAGCATTTGGCTCTAGACACTGGCCAATGGCTGCCCAAAGTGTGGCAAACCTCCATACAATCCACCAGCCCCACATTTACAGCAGCACGGGCAGGGGGCTGGCTGTCCCTTAGGGCCAGAGGAGACCGGGGCGGGGGGGGGATTAAGAAGGAAGTGAGGCATGGGAAAGCTGGATTGAGCTCCTGGCTCCCAGGTTTGGGCTGCCCTAGCTCTGACTACTGTGTGTATCTGAGGTGTCAAACAGCAGATTATAGCTATCGATCTGTGGCTCTGGCTCCCTACTGAAAGAAAGGAGAGACAGAGACAGAGAGGGAGAGAAAAGATTTTTACAGATTTATTTTATTCATTTGAAAGGCAGAGTTACAGAGAGGCAGAGGCAGAGAGAGAGAGAGAGAGATATCTTCCATCCACTGGTTCATTCCCTAGATGGCCACAGTGGCCAGAGCTGGTCCAATCCAAAGCCAGGAGCTTCCTCTGGGTCTTCCCACATGGGTGCAGAGGCCCAAGGACTTGGGCCATCTTCTACTGCTCTCCCAGGCCATAGCAGAGAGCTGGATCGGAAGTGAAGCGTCCAGAACATGTGGGATGGACGGCAGCTTTACCAACTATACACAGCACCACCCCAGAAGTTAGTTCTTTGATTACATAAGTTGTTACAAACTATCAAGAAATGTTCAGTCTAAAAAGTTTGAAAACTTGTTTATGATATGCCTCATGATGCAGAAAATTGATGTTATATTGTGCATTTTAGGTTTTATTTTTGTATTAAAATTCTTTTCATATGATAAAAAATAAAAGGAAGTAATGGACAGAAATTTGATGTTGCGGTCAAAAGACTGCCTGGGAGGCCCAAGTTGAGCACTGGGTTCAAGCCCTAACTCTACTTCCCATTCCAGCGTCCTCTTCCTGTTAATGTGCACCTTGGGAGGCAGCAGCGGATGGTAAGTACTTGTGTCCCTGTCACCTGCAGAGGAGAGCTGGATGGAGTTCTGCATAGCCCCGGCTGTTGCAGGAATTTGCAAAGTGAAATAGTGGGTGGGAGTCTCTGTCTCACTGTCTCTGCCTTTCAAGTAAATACAAATTAAATAAATAATTCTTTCTTTTTGAAAAGATTTATTTATTTATTTGCAAGCCAGAGTTAGAGAGAGAGATTTTTCCATCCATTGGTTCACTTCCCAAATGGCCGCAACAGACAGAGCTGAGCTGATATGAAGCTAGGATCCAGGAGCTTCTTCTGGGTCTCCCCCATGGATGCAGGGGTCCAAGCACTTGGGCCATCCTCCAATGCCTTCCCAGGTGCATCAGTAGGGAACTGGATTGGAAGTGGAGCAGCCAGGACTCAAACTGGTACACATATGGGACACCCGCACCACAGGCGGAGGCTTAGCCTGCTATGCTACAGCACCGGCCTCAATAAATCATTCTTTTAAGAAAAGAGGGAAGCAAGCCTGGCTGCACCTTGCTAAGTGTTATGGGGAAGGTCCTCCCCTTTCCTCCTGCCACTCAGACATAGCTTTGGATATAACCTGCAGGCTCCTATTCCACCAGGTATAAAAGCCAGCGTTCTCTCACCCATTCTTCCAGGCCCGGCCTGCATGTGGCTGCAGCGCCTCCCCGACCTCATCTCTGCCTGATCACCAGGGTCCCCTGCTCTGTGACCACAGCAGGCAGGTGCCCACCTTGTGACCTTTGTCCGTCCCCTCTGCTCAGACAGCTCAGCAGGCTCCCTCCCTCCTTCTGCCCAGCCTTTGCTCAAAGCCCCCACCCTGCACAGCCAAGGTCAGGGGCACCTCGGCCCCCATCATACTACCCTGGAGTGGCAGCGCCCATGCCTGCTCCGCGTCAGAACTGCAAGAGGGCGGGGTCGTGTCCGATCCTCCTTGCACCCCCACCCCTAACACCAAGGCTGCCGGAACTGCTGAGCTGAAAGGCGCACAGACGCTGCCGCAGGTGTCCCTGGAAGCAGCATTCCCATCACTCCGACTCGCTGCACCTGGCTCGGGGCTTCCACCAGCCAGGCCTTCAAAGAAGGGTCGCCACATTCCCGTCTCAGCTATGGCCTCGGCGCCATCTGTGACCCATCCGAGACCCACGAGCAGTGTTTTGTTAGGAAAGGTGCATCGACACCATGTTGCCTGGCTAAAGGGCCCTCCCCAGGCAGGCCGGGGCCCATCCTCCCCACAGGTGGGGGGATCTTGATGGGGTCACCCAGACAGTCCCCATGATGCTGCACTAGAAACTTCCTGGGCAACATCTCATGTGTCCAGCCTGTGGCCCAGGGTCAGACACGGGAGCAAATGGCCTCATTCCCTACGGGGTTCCTACCACGGTGCCCAGGGGGCCCCAGGGGCCGGGGCAGGTCCTGGAAGATACATGACCTCACTAGGAGTGTCCTGCTGCCCACTCACCCGAGAAGCTGGCAAAGAGCCGGCAGAACTGTGAGAACCTGTTGCGGTGCAGCCACTGCTGGGCATCCTGGATGGAGGCTGACGGGAGCAGGTGCTGCAGGAGAGAGGAGAGAGAGGCCTGCGATAGGCGCCGGAGCTCCAGGGCCGCCAGCCACAGAGCCCGCACACGCACACTTACGTCACTGCCCAGGGGCAGGGCCTCCACCGGGTGGGTCGGGGAGCTGTTGCTGCAAAGGAAAGGAAGACAGTAAGGACGGACGGAGTTTCTAGAGGCGTGACAGGGGGTGCCAGCTCCCACCTGGCTCCTGTCTACGTCAGCCACAGGGATCATTGTAAGTGAAACGGGTCAGCAAGAATTTCCCACGTAAGAGAAACGCAAACTGGAACCAACGTGTGATCCCTCAAAATCATAAGGTGACTGCTGGGTGTGGGTAGGAAGCTCACACTGCTCCAGCCAGCAAGGACCCCCAAGCCCACGCGGTCAGCAGCAGCAGCCACGCCCCTTGTGGTTCTGATCAACCCAAGCCGTGCCTAAAGGACGGGCAAGCTGACAACGGGGCCCGGGCTGCACTGCAGCTGCTGGGACCCAGAAGCGCACGCCTTTCTACATGCCCACAGGGAACATACAGAATGCCCAGACTTGAAGTTGAGAGAAAGGGACACGGTGAGGTGAGTTCCAGAGAGAGCCATGATGACTGAGCAGCAGTGAATGCAGTTGGTGCTACTGAATGGGTCGCTGGAAACTTGCAAAGGCGCCGGCGCTGGGTGCAAGCTGCTAAAGCTGCCACTTGCATCACTCGCATCCCACATCAGAGCACGGCCGCTCCAATTCTGATCCAGCTCCCTGCTAATGCGCCTGGGAAAGCAGTGGAAGATGGCCCAAGCGCTTGGGACCCCGCACCTTCATGGGAGACCCAATGGAGCTCCTGGCTCCTGGCCCAGCCCTGGCTGACGCAGCCAATGGGGAGTGAACCAGCAGATGGAAGATCTCTCTCTCTCTCTATCTATCTCTGTCACTCTGACTTTCAAATAAATAAATACATCTTTTTTTTTAAAAAAATGGTTAAGTGTGAACTTATGTATATTTTAACACAATTGGGGAGAAAAAAAAGACCTTCGCAGGGGTGGGAGGGTCCTTGGTCATCAGCAACTCTACAGTGGGCCAGGCTCAGCACACACATTCCTCCTGCCCTGCAGGGAATGTGGACTACCCTCTTCACAGTGGGGCAAGTTACCCCCCCCAAAAAAGGTGTCAGCTGAAGACCAGGTCTGCCAGATTCTGAACATCTACCTGCCCTCTTAAGGGGGACTCCTCAGCGTGGCAAAGACGAGTTCACAAACCATCAGAAAAGCTGTGTCTGCTGAGCCAGAGCTCCGCTCCCACCTGTTAAAGCTGCCTGGCCTGGGCTCTCCCTGCCTCCACCCAGCCCACTCTCACTGAGCCATCGTGGTGCAACCGTGGGCCAGGCCCCCCGACTGCACAGAGAGCTGCCCCAGCTCCTGCTCGGAGTTACATGCCTCAAGCTCAGGGTGGGGACACTGAGAGGACTCACGTTTCTCCAGGAACGTGGACAGGAGCTGACGAGACACAGGAAGGGCCCTACCAGCCACCCTGGCCATCCAAACAGCAGCTCCTCTGAGTCCACACGGTCTGGCAGGGCCATTCTCCCCCCACAGAACACTGCAGGCCACTTCAGGAGGCTGTCCCAATTCTCCCAGGGGAGCTCTGGGCTGCTCCCCACAAGACAACATTGATCGATGTGATCCTGAGCACAGGTGCACACACATTAAACAGCCAAGACTGTGACCCTGAAACCCAATCAGACCCCCGGTGACAGAAAGGAGGACAGCTCGTGGAGACAGACCAGGGCCCTCAACTCCAGGGACAGGAGGGAGAATAGGGGGACATACCCTTCACCAAGGCTGAAGCTGTTTGGAGAGCCATTGTAGCTTGGGGAGGGGGCGCTGTTCACCTGGTAGGCTGTGTCGGGCCACGGAGAGCACTGTGGGAGAGATGAAGCAGCCGGGTCAAGAGCAGTGGTCCTCAGGACGGCCAGTGGTCCTGGCAGGGCGAGCTGAACCATGCTCCTCCCAAGTATCCAGCAACACCAATGTGCAAGACCCTGACCACTCAACACACAGCCTGCATTTACACAGAGCCCACAGTGGCCACGGAGAGCAGGAGAGCCACATCAGGGAGCCACACGCAGCTGCAAAGAGGACTGATGCTCTTCAAGTCACCCTTGGGGCCAGCAGAGCGTGAAAGGTGTCTCTGAGCGTCCTTGACACCCAACCCACGAGGAAAACAGCATCAAATGGGAATTCCTGGATCACAAGAAAAGAGCGAGCTCAAGCAAAACGGGCCAGTTGCTCAGAGCAGCCTTCATGGGACAAATGTGGCGAAATGCATGGCCTGGGAGAACCGGGCCGTAGGAAACTGCCACAGGAAAAACAGCCAGAAGACTTCAATGTTAACAGCAACCTGCCGACTGGGCTTCCAGGCAGGAGGCGCACCTGCTCGATCACCAGATCACCAGATCACCATGGCGGTCCTTGCCCTCGGGGAACTTCTAGCTCAGAAGCCAAAAACTAACCTGGGAGTCTCCCAAAGCAAGCAAAGGAGACAGGTTTTGCCTGCTGGAGAAAGGGGGCAGACAGGGCCTTCACCTCTTCATTGTCTTGCAATGACGCCCTTGGGAGAGGACCCACTGGAAGCATTCCTACAGGTTTATTGTCACGCACGGGACCTGTTGTGAGCATGGGCTGGAATTGCTGGCCCTAAGCCCTGCAGCCCAAGGACGACAGTGGAGGAGCTGCTACAAGGAGGGGCCACACTGGGCTGTGCAACACACACACACACACACACACACACACCCCGTGTTGTGTAGAGGGAGCTCACTGGCACTTCTCCTCCCTCACAGAAGTCAGGGGAGGAGCAGAGAGGTCGAGGGAGAGAGTGGTGTCGCCAGGATGGGGAGGGCAGTGTGTGACACACCGCAGGCTGCACTGCCTGCACAGGCATGGGAAGAAACTGGGCTGAGTTCCAGTCCTTACAATGTGGTCCTTGCATCTGCTGCTCTCCAGCCAGACAAGGGCAGGGTGGGGCTGTTCCTCACCGAGGTCCTCAGCCACCACTGCCCTCAGCCAGGTGAAGTTCCAGGACACACGTGTGTGAGTCGCAACGTGAGCTCTTCTACCATTTTATTGCAAAGACTCCCCTGCATGTGGCTATTTACACATGTGCACACGCACACACAGGTGCACACACATCCATGTTGCTGCTCTCAGCCAGGACAGGATCGGGCCACCCTTCTCTTACATGCTCACCTAACACAGCCTTAACCCCACCACGGCTAACACCAATTGGTTGTTCCAATTGCAAAACAAAGTGAGTAACAGTTGTTCCAAAAAAATCTGAACCCAGAGCAGGATCTGGCCTAGCAATGAAGGTGCTAGAGTGGGATGCCCACATCCCACATCACAGAGTCTGAGTTAGCGGCCCAGCTCCACTTCCAACTCTGGCCTCCTGCTCAGGCACAGCCCGGGAGGCAGCAGGCGATGGCCCAGGTGACAGGGTTCCTGCCACTCATGTGGGAGACCTGGATTGAGTTCCCGGCTCCCAGCCTGGCTCCCAGGCTGTCTGTATGCATGTCTCTGTCTCTATCTCTGTTTCTCCTTCTCTCGCTCTTAGCCTGTCAAATAAGATAAATAAGTAAAAAACAAAAACCAGAGCCCAGTAAAAGAGGAGATGCTGGCTCTGACCCACAGCAGGAAGCAGAGGAGCCTATGACGTTGAGGACCTCAGAAGCACCCCGGGCATTATGCTGGCAGCAGCAGGCCAGCACAGGTGTCAGGGTGAAGAAGAAATGCATTCTGACATCTGTTGCATCAAAAAACAGCCGGTGGGGCCGGCACTGTGGCACAATGGGTTAAAGCCCTGGCCTGCAGCACCAACATCCCGTATGGGGGCCAGTTCAAATACTGGCTGCTCCACTTGCAATCCAGCTCCAAACTAATGAGCCTGGGAAAGCAGCAGATGATGGTCCAAGTCCTTGGACCCCTGCACCCACATGGGGAACCCAGAGGAAGCTCCTGGCTCCTGGCTTCGGATGGACACAGCTCCGGCCTTTGCAGCCATTTGAGGAGTGAACTAGCAGAGAAAAGACCGCTCTCTCTCTCTCTCTCTCTCTGTCTCTCTCTCTTTTTCTCTCTTTCAAATAAATAAAAATAAATCTTAAAAAAAAAAAAAAAAAAAAGGAAACGCCGGTGCCTACAGCCTCTGACTCACTATTACACGCCAGGCAGCCTCCCCGTGTGAGGCCCTCCTCATGCAGAGCTTCTCCCAGCACCACAGCCTGAAACAGCAGAGCCTGCAAACAACCCCATGCCCACTAAGGGGCCATCTGACATGAACGCTGCACAGCTGAGGGAGGCGCTGAACAGCGTTTTATGCAGGGGTGGCACACAGGCTCCAGACGAGCCAGCAGCCGACAAGAGCAGGTGCAGAGCCGTGTGTCTGTGCACACTGTTGCACAGAAAGGCAGGCATGCAGCAAACACACGCATGAACTGGCCGCAAGTACAGACAGCATCAGACCAGAGACACAGGCTGCCCAGAGCTGGGCAACTTGGGGGAGACTTTTGGTCACAGGCTGCCTGCACCTGTTCAATTTTGAACCTGTGACCATACAAACACAAATGGCCTAACTTTGGAAAGCACCAATGCATTCACTCCAAGGCAGCAGAGAGCTCTGAGACACCTCCCGGGCACCGGGCCGCAGCAGGCAACACACCACGACTGAATGGAGTTTCCCAAGGATCTAAGCTGAAAGACGTGCTCCCGGCACAAGGCTCCGGGGCTCTGCCTGGCGCATCGGCGCACCTCTGTGAGGATAGTGGTCTCGTAGGACGGCTGGTACTTCTCCTTCTCTTGGGCAGTCCTCTTCTCCATCTTCTCCCGGTCAGTCTTCTGCTTGCGGTCAGCTCCCTTTGGCTGCAAACACAGAAAGACCCATTAGCACACAGAAGGCCAACGGGGCTCCTGGAAGATGACCCTGGGCCTGCATAATCCTGCCCCATGCCAAGGCCCAGAAGGGCAGGCAGCCTCTCACCTCCCACCCTCAACACAGGGCCTGCCCTCCTGCCTGACTCTCTGTCCCACCCTGGGAGACTCAGTCTGCTGTGGACCCCCTCACCACCACCACCAGGCTGTTCCCTGGGAGAAGCTTGGAAAAGACCAGGGCCAATGCCAGAACCCCTGGGAACCACAGAGAATCACAAGGCATTGCTGGGGTGCCCGGCGGGGAGTGATGGGGTTGGGGTGGAGGGGTGGGGGTCCACAGCAGCTGCTGAGAGGAGTCTGTTTACCCCCACAGGCTGTGATGTGCTGGCCATATTCTCAAGCCTTGTCTTCCCAACTTCAAGGACTCTAACCAGCCAGGGTTCCCAGCCCTGGGGTGGCAGGGCTGATGGACAGGCGGGCTCTGCCCAGCCTGGCTTCAGCACACCTCAATCATCCCTTCTGTGAGTGGAGGCAGGCGGCCTCCTGGGGAACGAGTTCTGTCTCTGCAGGAGATGCTAAGGCCTCTCCCCGGGGCACTGCTGGGGTGAGGCTGTGAAGTCTGGCAGGCCCTGAGATGCAGAAAACAGAGCTGGGGAGCAGCCCCATGGGGCCATGTGGGTCCCATGGGATCACAGGAGAGGAAGGAAGAGGCGGTCAGGGTGATGCCTACTTTTGCAGGCTGTGAGGATGGAGCGAAGGAACCCCAAGCCAAGGAATGCAATGGCCTGAAGGAGCCAGAAAACACAGGGAACCAGACTCTTCCCTCGAGCTCTGGGAAGAGATACAGATCTGCTGGAATCTTTAGCGCAGTGACTGGGAGGAAAGGAATGCACAGGGTTTTACGCCACTGACTGCAGATTTGCTGCAGCAGCAACAGACACAAATACGGTGGAGGGGTAGACTTCCTGTGAAGACTTCACGATCCCTAAGCGGGTTTCTGAAGGACCAGTGACAGGCACTAGCTCCTGCCACCCCTTCTCCCTCCCACTGAGCCAGCATCACAGAGCAGGGTGGTGCAATCCAGAGAGATCCTGGCCAGGGCTGCAACTCCTCTGCCCACAGGCCTTATCCTATCACCGTGGATGAAATGGGAGACGGGAGATGTGGTCTCCTGAGCAGACTCTGCTGCTCCCACACCTGCTCTGACGGGCACGTTCATCAAAATCCCTGGCAAGTGCTCCCTGGGCACCAAGCTCTGCATAAGATGCTACAGACAGGGCAGTGGCACAGTCCTGTCTTCAGAGGCCACCTGTCTATGGGATACCACAGGGATCAGCCACTCAGCCACCGGGCTTACAGCCCTACCTGTGGGCATTCACTGGTCACCCACCTGTGCTAAGGAAGATCAACACTGACCCAGCTTCTCATTAATGAGCCCCCTGTCTGAAGCGACTCCAGCCCCAGCAGATGGGACCTTGCTGGCAGGTTCCAAATTCATCTGAATGTGTACGAAGGGGATGCCAGGACAGGCACCAGGGCTGCTGATCAGTTCAATTCCGGCCCGGGGGTGGGGGTGGGAGCAGGGAAGGCCCTGCTCCCTGTCCTCAGAGAGCTGCTGGAGCTGCCCAAGCTGATGGGGCAGGTCAGGCCTGCAGGGGACGAGACTGTGGGCCTGCTCAGGCTGCCCTCCTGGCTGGGGAATGACAGCAGCTCTGCTCCAGCCCTGCATTTCCCTGAAACCATGCGGGGAAGCAAGTAGAGAGCTGGCCACCATCTTCAGGGAACAATCAGTCCAGACTGATGAGATGAAAGCCAGTGACAGATGACTGCAGGGAGCAAGGAGAGAAAGGAATGTGCAGGTACCACCCCACCCCCCACCACCACCAAAAAAGTGCCTTTCTCCAAGAGGCAGCCACTGCAGAGGGAAACAGGAGAGGCTCCTGGCCTCCAGGCAAGCTTAAGGAGATGCAGGTGTGAGCACCTGTGAGCAACCACCAAGTGCACAGAAAAATAAGACATTTGAAGATGACTAGTCCAACCATCCTGGCCTGGCATTCAGGGGTCTCGACACTTCTGACAAAAGCTGAGCAGATGCCACAGGTGAGACAGGGACAAGGGCAGCCCCTGCGCCCCCATGTGCAGCCCTGGCTGGGACTCTGGGAGGAAGTGCCAGGGTCAGCCTCCTGGACCACCTCAGGCCCTCCTACCTTGAACACCTTGATCTGGCAGCTGGCTGAGTGCAAGTGCTCCGTGTACTCCCCATTCTCATTCTGCTTAAACGTGTCAATCTGCACCCGGAAAGGCACGCCCTTCTCACCCCCATGCTTCCGCGGGGTGAACTCCGTGCTGATACAGTGCACCTGGAAGATAGAGGTAGAGCAGGCAGCAAAGTGAGCGGTGCAAGGTGGGGCGGGGCTCCCAAGGGCTCCCAAGGGCCCCAGCAGTGCAGATCTGCCCTGACTCCCTTGATCTCCCAACACCCCATGCACTCCATCAGCTCAACAGCTCCCAGTCCCCCTGCACACAAGACACACCTCCCACCTCCGTTCCTGTACATGGAGGCCAGCCCAACTGGCTCCCCACAGTGCCTCCTCACCCAGAAACCTCTCCCCTGGAAAATCCTAGACTTCAGAGCAGGGACCACAGCACACCCCAGGCACTCTCTAGCATCCTGGTGTCAAGCCCAACCAGAAGGCTAGAACGGTTTCTTCATTTCTGGGAAGTCTGGGTTGGCCATCCCTTATCCAAATGCTGGGGACCAGAGTATCTCAGATTTCAGACTTTGGTGAGTATCTGCATAGACTTCACCAGTTGAGCATCCTTAAAATCCAAAAATCCTAAAGCCTAAATGCTGCAAAATCCAAAACTTTCTGAGCTTCATCTTGCTCGAAGTTCCAGCTTTTGAAGTATTCAAATAAGAAATGTTTAGATTTGGGATGTACAATCTGTACTTGCTACACAGAAGTCCTTTAATAACACGAAGTTATTAGAGTTAATAGAGGGGCTGGCGCTGTGGCACAGAGGTTGAAGCCACCACCCGGAATGCTGGCATCCCCTATGAGCAGCAGTTCAAGTCCCTGCTGCTCCACTTCTGATCCAGCTCCCTGCTAATAGCATGGGAAAAGCAGCAGAAGATGGCCCACATCTTTGGGCCCCTGCACCCACGTGCAAGACCCGGAAGAAGCTCCTGGTTGTTGGCTTCAGGCTGGCCCAGACCTGGCTGCTGGCAGCCATCTGGAGAGTGAACCAACAGATGGGAGATCTCTTTCTCTTTCTCTCTCTCTCCCTCTCTTTCTGTAGCCCTTTCAAATAAATAAGTAATTTTTTTTAAAATGCTAATAGAAAATGTATATTATACTTTAATTCCCAGTTTCCCACAAACTTCTAAGGCCTCTGTGTATTTATTGTTATGGTACAATAATACTATTATAATTTGTTATTGTAAGAATACAATAACATTGTAATAATTTTCAAATAAAATTAATGTTAAAAAAATGTCACTGAATAGTGCCTGTGGATTGGGCACTGTGCTAATGGCTTTCCACTGGTAGTCAGACTTATAAGGTGGGGAAGCTAAGGGTTCTAGAGGAGAAAGAAACTGCTCAAGGACCCACAGCAAGTGAGAGACTGGACAAGGCCGTGGCCTTCACAAGGCCAAGGCCACGCCCTTGCCCACTTCCTCCTTACTGAGGTATGTAAGAGCAGGTGCTGGATAATGAAATAAGTCATTCAATAATAGAAATTATAATGGAAAACATGTTTGCTTTTAACTTATTGATGCTGGGAAACACTTTTTTTTTTTTTTTTTTTTTTTTTTTTCATCTCAAATGACACTCCAAGCCCTTTCCCCGGCCCTCATAACCCACGAACTCTGTGACCCAGAGCAAGGCTACTGGATTCTCCCTCTCCAGAACAGGGGCCCAGCCAGGCCCTCCGATGGGTTGCTTTGGAGAAACCACAATTTGGACCCAATTGGGAGGACAGAGCCCGACCCCCTCCTGCTCACCTGAATGAACGCCGAAGCTCTCTTTGCAGGGTCCCACAAAAACTCGACTGTGTTCAGCTGGGTCGGGCTGGCCCTGGGGTCCAAGATACCAACAGACAGTGGGATATCTGCGCATACACACACACAAAAGGCAAGTGTCAGCCTCTGCCCGCACACAGGGAAGGCCCCTCGCTGCAGGGCCATGAGCCTTCACAACGACTTGAAACGCCACAAGCGGGAACACAAAGTTTTGCACAACCTATTTGTCAGAAAACCTGACAGCAGTCGCCGTGAGCCTCCTGGTCTTCCGTCCCACTTGGTTTGGCTGCAGGAAGTCTGGCTGCAGGTGGTCCCTGGGGCTGTGGGTACACACGCCACTCCCTGACTCCCCAGAGGCTGGGGGCGGCCCCAGGGCCCCCTGGTACCTGTCATGGTGGCCCCCTTCCCTTCTTCAAGTGTCAAAATCGTTTCAGTTTTGAGCCTTATCAGAGCTCCCTGAAGGCAGGCCTTTGTGTTGTACAAGACTTTCACTTCTTCTGAAAAAGGCCACATCCCTCAGCAGGGCCAGAGGAGCCGGGGGTCAGCTCCGTGGGCGCCCAAGGTGTCCGCAGGGCAGGAGGGCACTGAAAGCACAGGGGCCCAGCCCAGGGAGACTCACCGATGTCCAGGATGCGGTCTCCCGGCCGGCTCCAGCGCCAGCCCTCCAGCTGCTGGTGCTCTGTGTACTGCAGCCGGCGGTCGTGGAAAACTACGCGGATGATGCTCTGGGGAGGGAGGCCGGTGGGGCACAGTGGGTGGGGGGCCGAGGGCAGCCCAGGAGGAAGCTGCTGCCCCTCCTGTGCCTGGGCAAACCTCCTCAGGATCCCGAGAATACACGCGAGAGGAAGCAGTCACAGCCACTGCGGGTCTTCCAGGACTGCTCAGGGCTCTCCCTGCACTTCTGACCTCCATATAAACCCTCTGCGCCAGTCGGGGGAGTGACCCGAGGCGCAGAGAAGTTCAGGGAGGAGAGTCTGCCTGGGAACCCACCAGCCTGAGCCAAGGGCTGTGTGCGTGGCCGGGCTGCCCAATCCCCGCCCCACAACGTGCTCCAGTGCAGGGGACAGAGCTACAGCTCACAGACGAGGCTGAGCTCATGGATGGTGTCTCTCCCTCCACCTCTCCCACCCCTCAGCCACTCCTGTGGCCCCCAGCCCTCCTACCCCAACGCCGGACACTCAGCCCCAACCAACATCACCTACCCACACACACTGAGGGAGCTGGAGCAGCCCTCGAGGCTCACCTTGACGTATTTTGTGTTCAGATCTTGAAAATCTCCCAGCTTCCGATTCTCCAGCAGTCGAATTTCATAAGACTGACCTGGAGGAGGTGAAGGATACACTCTCCATTTGACTATTTGCAGACGAGGGGCTAAATCAGATTAGCAGCCTTCTCAACAGCCCCTGTGCCTGCCCAGGCCCCAAGACCCAGAGTAGCAAAGCAGAGAAGAAAGCTCACGGCCAGCTCAGCTCACTCTGTGGACTGGTCCCCAAGTCCATCCAGCCCCAGCGCAGGCCATGCACCATGGGGTCCTCCCTGGGACAGAATCCCCCCCCCCCAAAAAAAAAAGCCCTAAAGTGACGGAACACAGCTTCACATATCTTCACACCTGCTTGGAGTAAAACACTGGCCATACCCTACCTGAGAGCAAGTTGGAAGGAACAGAGAAGGCTGTTAAACATTGTCTCTAATGGCAGAACGAAAGCATTTCACCAGTTAAAAGAATGCCATGTATTTGAAAGGGTGTGGGGATTTTGTTCAGTGAGATATAACCAGTGCAAACTGGTTAAAGAATATAAATGGGAAAAAAATCCACACATAATATGAAAAATAAAAACCTTTAAAAGTATCTATGAATGACTTGAAGAAAACTATAAAATACAGCTTGAATAAACAGGAGGTACCATGTCATAAGAAAGAGTGTGCAAATAAATACAAATTATGTCAACTTTTCCCCAAGTCAATACTAAACTACAGTTCTAAAACACCCGGTAAAGGATGTTTTACAATGAGAGAATTCTTGCACATTAGGTATTTGCAAGTAAGATTAGCTTTTCAAATATTTTACAGATTCACAGAAAGTTTCAAAAATCGTACAGAAAGCTCCTGAGCCCCCTTTTCTGGCATTCCTCCACTGGTGACATCAGAACTAGGAGACCAACCACAAACCAGCTCATAAAACCACAGACCTTGCTTGGATTTCCCTGGGGGCTATTGGGCTGTTCTCTCTCCCCCTACACACCCCAAGTGTGTGTGTGTGTGTGTGTGTGTGTGTGTGTGTGTGTGTAGGCTGGTGAAATTTTATCACATGTGGAGATTAACTAACTAATTTTTCAGTGTGCACATCCTCACCTCACAGCAAATTTCAGAACAAGTTACTGGACCAGCGCTGTGGCGTAGCAGGTGAAGCCCCCACCTGCGGTGCCAGCATCCCATGTGGATGCCAGTTCGAGTTCCAGCTGCTCCACTTCCGATCCAACTCCCTGCTAACGCACCTGGGAAAGCAGCTGAAAATGGCCAGGTGCTTGTGCCCTTGCCACCTACTTGGGAAACAGAATGGAGCTCCTGGCTCCGGGCTTCTGCCTGGCCCAGCCCCAGGCATTGCAGCCATTTAGGGAGTGAATCTCTTCTCTGTTTCTCTGTCATTCTGATTTTTCAAAAGCAAATTTTTAAAAAAATCTTTATATATATATGTATTTTTTAAAGTCAATTTCTTAGTGGTGAGGGAGTGAGAAGAGGGAGGATGCTGATTAGGAAGAATAAGTTCGAGAGACTATTTTACAACATGGGCACTGGTTAATAATAACACACTGTTGTTATTAACAGTGTGTTCTTGAAATTACACTAAGGGAATAGATGTTCTCTCACCACCAAAAACGGTATGCATGTGAGGTGCAGCGTATGCTAACCAGCTCAATTTAGCCATTCCACAATGTACTTGGAGTCCACAATATCAACAGAATATATACAGTTTTTGTTGGTCAGTTTTTCAAAGAGCCAATCCTTCAAGGTTTTACTTGAACTTCAAGGACTTATCACTCAATCAGGAAGAGTCTTCTGAACCTCAGATCAATTGGGGGAGGTGGTAGGTGTCCAGCTACAAAAACTTTATGTAGATGCATTAACATAAAAGGCCATACAAACAACAAACTGGGAACAGCTAGCTCATGCTAGCCATTATGTAGTTTTTTGAGAAAACACCAAGACCCTCTAGGAGCATGCCCCCCCATTGGATTTCCGACATCTGGCTCCAGGACCATGGGACTTGTCCTCTGGAGTTTGAAGTCAACACATTGTAGCCACAGGAAGTGAGTACCACTCCCCCTGCTTGAATAGTTCAATGGACAAAAAAAGTACAAAATTAAATCGTTCATTCCAGACACCTGCTGAGCAGCACCACAACCCCAGGGACACCCAGTGACAACAGTGCATGCGTCCCAGAGCTAGCTCAGCATGGCTCCTGGAGGGGGCGCCCCGGGCAGAATGTTGGGGAACACGGACAGACCCAGAGGTCCTCCAGCACAAGACTGCTCAGGGGGCTGTGCTGGGAGCCTTGTCCACCACAAGGAAGAGGAGCAAACCCAGACTCCCATCTGGCCCACTGGCCTGTCCCAATGGAACTCATGGATGCATCTGACTTTCTGACAAAGCTGGACTTTCAGACACACTCCCAGGCTCCAGGGCCTCTCGCACCCCAACTGGTTCTTCCAGTGTCTTGAAGAGGAATGTGGATGGTGCTGTCCGGACGCCCAGGTGGTCAGTATATGAGTTTAGTGAGGTTCTGGGCGCCAATCACCGCTAGCCACGCTCGACAACCAGGACTCGGTAAACCACAAGCCATCGACTGCCACACACAGGGCGCATTCTCAGGGCAGCTGCTGGAAGGCCAGACCTTCAGGCCCCTCATGGGGCTTCTCCTGGGCCCAGGACCATCAGCCCCGCAAGCCTCCTCCCTCAACAGAGCACTTCCCAGGCCTCCCCACCCCCACCCAACTCACACACCAGGGGCCCCACTGCACTTCACCACAGCTACACGCTGATGCGGGCCACTCCTCCACCAGCACACTGGACCACAAGGACCCCACACCTTCCCCTGCGTGCTTGTAAGTGGCAAACTCTACTAGATAGGAACTGACCTGACTCTCAAGAGTCACCTCCCCGGGGCAGGAGGAAACAAAAGTCCCAGTTAGGTGGCCCAACCAGGTGACACTCAAGCAGCTGCAGAGAATGTAAGTCTGTTTCTAGAACCTACCACACTCTTTGCTACATCCCACCTGGTGGTGTGCTGGGCACAGGACCCCTGCCCCTGCACCTGGCTCTCCTGCTTCCGTTGGCACACTGACCCATGGGGCCCAGCACCCTTCCAAGTTAAGATTTGGTTTCTTTGTTGCCTACATTCCAGACAATGGTCTGGGGGGGATAAAAAATTAAGTCACTAAAGAAAATGACAGCGGCCGGCACCGCGGCTCAATAGGCTAATCCTCCGCCTGCGGCGCCAGCACACCGGGTTCTAGTCCCGGTTGGGGCACCGGATTCTGTCCCGGTTGCCCCTCTTCCAGGCCAGCTCTGTGCTGAGGCCCAGGAGTGCAGTGGAGGATGGCCCAAGTGCTTGGGCCCTGCACCCCAACGGAGACCAGGAGAAGCACCTGTCTCCTGCCTTCACTCTCTCTTCACTCTCTCTCTCTCTCTCCCTCTCACTGTCCACTGTGCCTGTCAAAAAAAAAAAAAAAAAAGAAAGAAAGAAAGAAAGAAAATGACAGCAAAAGCTGCTCTCAGACCAGACTTGTGGCACAGCAGGTTAGGCTATTGGTTTGAGTCCCAACTGCTCCACTTCCTATCCACCTCCCTGCTAATGCACCTGGGAGACCTGGAGGAAGCTCCCAGTTTGGCCTGGACACTGCACCCATCTGGGGGGTGAACCAGCAGATGGAAGATCTCTCTCTCTCTTTCTCTCTGTAACTCTGCCTTTCAAATGAATAAAATAATCTTCAAGAAAAAAAAAAAGTGAACCAGACTCATACATTTGGAAACATGACATATGACTGTGAGAAAAAGACATGGTCAGTAGTGTGGGATAACTGGTTATCCATATGGCAAAACAAGTCCTAGGGCCCAGGGTTGTAGCACAGCAGGTTAAACCTCTGCCTGTGACACCAGTGTCCCATATAGACCCCACTTCCAATCCAGTTCCCTGCTAATATGCCTGGGAAAGCAGCAGAGGATGACCCAAGTGCTTGGATCCCTGCCACCACCTGGGAGACTCAGAAGATGCTTCTGGCTCCTGGTTTTGGCCTGGCCCAGCCCTGGTCTTTGTGGCCATTTGGGGAGTGAACCAGCAGATGGAAGATCTCCCTCTCTCTCTCCTGCCTTTCAAATAAATAAATGAATCCTTTTTAAAAAGCTGGTATGTAAAAATTAACAAAATAGAAAAGAGAAATGAAACCTTACATCAACCCTATACATAATAAATTCTAAATGAATAAAGCAAAACTATAACATTTTTAAAGAAAATATGAGACACACAGATATGCACAATTCATTTAGGAAAAACCATGTTAAAACGTTTGTCTTCTGGAATGAAAGACATCCAAGTTTAGGAGAAGCTCCAGACTGAGAAAAGATACTTCCAAGCAAACAGAAGTAACAATGAATTGGTGTATATAATATATACACAAAGGATACAATCCTACCAGTAAGAAAATTCCAAAACCATAGCATTAAACAAAAAAGTACACTATATACTGTTTGAAGACATACAAAACAATATTGCTCATTTTTACGGTTCAATAAGCAGGTCGTAAAAAATCCAAGAATGTGCTTGGGAAGGAGAACATGCTTCTGCAGTGGGAGAAAAAGGCAACAGAGTAAGAAAGATTTAGAGCTGGCTAATCTTCCGCCTTGCGGCGCCGGCACACCGGGTTCTAGTCCCGGTTGGGGCACCGGATTCTGTCCCGGTTGCCCCCTTCCAGGCCAGCTCTCTGCTGTGGCCCGGGAGTGCAGTGGAGGATGGCCCAAGTGCTTGGGCCCTGCACCCCATGAGAGACCAGGAAAAAGCACCTGGCACCTGGCTCCTGCCATCGGATGAACGCGGTGCGCCGGCCACAGAGTGCTGACCGCGGCGGCCATTGGAGGGTGAACCAACGGCAAAAGGAAGACCTTTCTCTCTGTCTCTCTCTCTCTCTCTCACTGTCCACTCTGCCTGTCAAAAATAAAAAAATTAAAAATTAAAATATTAAAAAAAAAGATTTAGAGCCAGAAGCAAATCTGGCAAGGCTGGGAACCAAAGTGAGCATGTGGACACCTGCTCTCTTAGATCAGAAACTAAAACCAATGCTAAAATCTCTGTCTCAGTGTCTCTCTGTCTCTCACATTCACTCACGCACACACACACACATGCCTATGCCCACTCCACTGTGAGCGCAGGGGTTAACACCAGCAACCACACTCACTTCCCACCACACCCCACAACTTGGCAACATCAGAAGCCCACTGCACCATGATGAGCCCACTCTAACCTGATCAAGCCACTTTGGCTTTGACTTTAAAGTGCATCTTGCACCTTGAGATGAAGGTCATAATGATACAAGGAAGCAGTAATTGTAGACATTATATCAACTTGGTTAAGCACCCAGGTTTGATATCTAGGCTCCTTTGGGAGTCTCAGCGTCTGCAGCTCCCAACATGCGCTGTGCTGACATGCACTGTGCTGACACTCAAGGCACAGGGCTGGTGAGAGGGCTGCAGGTGCACCCAGGGCAGAGAGTGTGGTACACAGGAAGTCTTCCGCCAGCTCAGGAAAGCTCCCACCCTCCACTAGACAGGAACCAGACTGGGCGTGCAGGGCCCAAAGAGGCTTCCGGGCAATTTGGAACCTAGCCCTCCGCTGTAAAGGCTGCAAAGGCCTTTTAAAGCTGGCAGGGAGGGAGCCCCAGGTCACTTTGTGATGTAAACTAGCTCTTGGCAGGTGGCTGCCAACCCGGCTCCAGGAGCCAAGGTGACCTGGGAGTGGCCTGAGCTGAGGAGCTGGGGAGGGGCAGTCACAGGCTCCACCCACCACTCCACCCTACAGTTCAGCTGAGCCCCAGTGACTCCATCCTGCTTTCATTCCCCAGCTCCCGCCCCGGGGCTGGGGAGAGGAGGTCCAGGCAGCCCTGGGGAGGGGTGGAAGCTCCTCAGCTGGGCTCTGCTCTGCACAGAGATGGCTGGACCTTGCACAAAGGGATCGATCGGAGGATTGGAACTGCACAAGTGGGCGGGAAAACTTGCTGAGCCCCAACCTCAGGGCTGTGCATGGCTGCATCCCTGGCTCACCCTCCAGCTCCCCAACAAGGGAGCAGTGGGCAGGGCATGGTAGGAGACTAAGAAACACAGTCCAGCACTCAGTTGTGGGACCAGTCCCAGGTAAGCACTCAACAAAGCTTTGCTTCCTCTTTCCCCATGCAACATGCAAGCATCTTCTAGCCCAGACTCAGCACTTTCCCCTCAAAGCACTAGGTAGAATGTATCCTCAGCTGTGGGAAACATAACCCTTTGTTGCAACTCCCTGCCATGGGGTGAACAAAGAGACACAGACATAACCAGCTGTGTGTCAATGAAGCTTCACAGCAGGTGATGGATCAAGCCCCTGAGTCCCTGCCACCCACATGGGAGACCCAGATAGAACTCCCGACTTCCACCTGGCCCAGCCGCAGCTGTTAAGGCTATCTGGGGAGTGAACCAGCAGATGGACCACCTCTGTCTCTCTGTGTCTCTCCTTCATCACTCTGCCTTTCAAATAAACAAATGAATCTCGAGTTTTCATAATTTTTCTGCTGCTGACTTTTTCTTTCCTCCACATTCTGCAGCTTGGCCTGTCCCCGCGAGGCCTCGGGCCTGAGGTCAAGCTGTAACTCCTCTTCGAAGCTGCAAGCTCTCTGGAGCAGGTAATCCCGGTTCCTCCAACCAGGCTCCGCCAGCCTCAGCCCCTTGGAGAGTACTGGTCCATGACAGACTTGTAACTAACAGTGGCAGCATCTGCTATGAAATTCCCTAAAGCAGGGGCCGGCATTGTGGCGCTGCTTGTGACCCAGGCATCCCACATCAGGGAACCCGGTTCAAGTCTCATCTACTCCACTTCTTACTAATGCATCTGGGAAAGCAGTGGATGGTAGCCCAAGTCCTTGGGCTCCTACACCAATGTAGGAGACCCAGATGGAGTTCCTGAATCCTGGTTTTGGCCTGGCCCAGACCTGGCTGTTGTGGCCATTTGAGAAGTGAATCAGCAGACAAAAGATTGATCTCTCTCCCTCAATCTCTCTCTCTCTTTCTCTTTGCTTTTCAAATAAATAAATCATTTTTTAAAAAAATCCCTAAAGCAAATAAAAGAGCTGGAAGTAGTCAGCCCAGCCAAGAAGAGGGTGAAAAGATGTTCAACCTCAATGATGCCAAACAAAAATAGCAAAATGCCTGATCACTCACTAGGCTAGCAAAGCGTTAACAGACTGCTAACATCCCTATGGAGAACAGGGCCCTCCCCTTACACCTGCTGGAGATAGGAGGTCACAGGTCACAGTCTAGTGGGCATTTGGACAGAATCAACCAATATTAAAAATGCACACGGACTACAAGTCAGCTATCCCTGGACTCTCATCTGCAGTATCACCAGCATGCATGTCTAAAAATATTTGCACAGGGCTCTTCACTGCAGCAGTGGTGTGATGGCTAAACACTGGAAATAAACCACATGGTCCACAGTCACACTACCACACAACTGCACAATACCACACGGTCAGAGCAGACAAGGCACACACCTCTACCAAGGGTCCAAGTCGGCATCTTGTGCCTCCTGATGTGGGGCATGGAGAAGGACCCCGTCTCACTTCCTTCCTATTCCTGCCCAAAGGGCACAGCTGACTCTAATCTCGAGGACACATCAGCAAACCCACCCGGAAAACAATCACGGGGCATGGTCTCTTGAGAAATGTCAGCGTAGGGAAAGACCCCTATCTTGCAGGATCTGGAACCAGATCTGCCACCAAGACATTCTCAGAATTCTCATGGCCCTATGACACGTAATCATATCACAGTGATGCTAAATTCCCCGAATTTGCTAATGGAATTATGGCTACATTAAAAAAATGTCCTTGTGCTCAGGAAATGCACACAAATGTTTAGGAATAAAAAACCAGGCTGCCTACAACTCTAAATGAATCAAAAAGGAAAAAACGTCCACAATAGAGGTATCTATATGGCTATAGCCACAGCTTTCTGTATGCCTGGATGCAGAGAAAACTACAGATACAGAACCTCTACAAAGATAGATACAGTTATATGTATTTCATTCACATATTCAACTATACTACTACACATGAAGAAAACAGAGACTAAGCAAATCTGATATACACCAAAAACCAGGCAAAGAATATACAAAAGTGCGATCTTTCCAATCCTTCAGTTTTAAATTTAAAGTTTCTTTGAATTAAAAATTAGATTATAGGGGTCCGGGCCGGCACTGTGATGTAGTAGGAAAAGCTGCCACCTGCAGTTCCGGCATCCCACATGGGTGCTGGTTCAAGTCCCAGCTGCTCCACTTCCCATCCAGCTCTCTGCTATGGCCTGGGAAAGTAGTGGAAGATGGCCAAAGTTCTTGGGCCCCTACACACATGTGCGAGACTTGGAGGAAGCTCCTGGCTCCTGGCTTAGACCTCTCTCTCCCTCTCTCTCTCTCTCTGGCTCTACCTCTCTCTGTAATCCTTTCAAATAAATAAAAATACTTCTTTTTTCACTTTGTGTTGCTATGTGAGGGCAAACTGTTGAAATCTTTACTTAATATATAGTAAACTGATCTTCTGTATATAAAGAGAATTGAAAATGAATCTTGATGTGAAGCAAGGGGAGAGGGAGTGGGAAAGGGGAGGGTTGCGGGTGGGAGGGAAGTTATGGGGGGAAGCCATTGTAATCTATAAGCTGTATTTCGGAAATTTATATTCTTTAAATAAAAGCATTATAAAAAAATACTTCTTTTAAGAAAAAAAGTTAAGATTACAAAAAATTAGTCAGACCTACATATACTGTAGACATGAAAGACTGTCCACCATACATACACACAGGAAACAGGAGGTAGCTGAATAACATAAAGTGAGTTATACCCATACCCTTACATGTGTGAGGCTAATATTTGTGAATTTAGCAGTGAGTAGAAAGGCGTGTTCTCTTTTAAATTATATACATCTTCAGCATTGGCTCTAAACTAAAAAAGAACCATACCTATTAAAGGCATGAAATTAAAAACTGCTCTTTTTACATTAATAAAATTAAAATTTTAAAATAAATTTTAAAAGAATGAAGAAACTTAGGAATATATTCCCTGTGATTTTGAAGAAACAAACAAAGCAAAGCAAAGAGAACAAAGTGCCTCAACCCATCCCAAGCCCATAAGATATGTCTACAATGGCAGTGTCAGGCTGGTACCCAAGAGCCGATCAGACAGGTGAGCACTGGGGAAGACAGCCTATTAACAGAACACACAGAGACCTCACCAGACAGGCTGAGAGGCCTGCTAGCGGGGTCTCTCCAGGACACCACCCTGAAGAGCCCACAGGTTGGTGAACATGCCCATTTCTGAGATGAGAACACTAAGACCCAGGAAGATCACGCTGCAGTGGCAGATTCAGCAGCCTATAGTGGGTCCCGGGACAAGAGGGGAGGGAGCAGTGCCCAGGTAAGACACGCAGGGGCTGAGCTGAAACCCTCCCCCATTCCAGGTCCGCTGCACCTACTCTCAACACCTGCAGAAAGTTCTCTGCAGACTGAGGATGAAATGAGAAGACGCACCTCCAGGCGCATTCACCACGGCCAAACAGGGCGCATGGGCTCTCCCTGCTGAGCCCCACGCTGAGCCTCTCAGTGCGCTAGGTGCTACACAGACACCTCCGACCCCACAATAGCTCCATACACAACAAGGCCCAGCCACAGGCAAGCCCACCACCAGGGACCAGCCGCCTAGCTGCCTTACCCATGTCCCCGCTGCGCCCACCCCAGCTGGCCTCCCCGCAGCCACGGCCCACCTGGCACCCTGGCAGAGCAGCGTGGACAAGCCAGAGTGGCTCTGCCCAGGGGGCAGAACCAGCACAGGGCCTCCTGCCCGGATCACCGTGTTCCCAAGAACAGAGGCAATTGCCCAGACCAGCCAAGATTTACAGGTTGTTTACTCCCAGCAGTTCCTGGCTGGGGTAATTAATGCCACATAAAACATAATGGTGGCCATCACTGCCCCAGAGAGAGGAGGGCTGGATGCCAACAGCCCAGCAATGATGGCGGACAGCACTGCGCACTGTGCCTAGCACATGTGGCCTGCCACTCGCATCTGTGCGAAGGTATGCAAGGGTCTGTGGGAACATAGAGCTTGCACACAAGACAGTGTGCGGTGGGGAAAAGGCTCGCCAGCCCCAGGTCCACATCCTGGTCCTGACGACCACCTGGGCGACCTTGGGCAGGACACTTCACCTTCCTGCAGCCACTCGGGAATGTGATGGATTAGGCATCGAGCCAGGCACACCACAGATCCCCAGTAAATACGTGCACTGTGTGTGTGTGTGTGTGTGCACGCACATGCACGCATATGTACAAATAAATATATAAGTCATGCCCCAGAGACTCCTTAGAGAAGGGACTGTTTACAGGGCTAGGGCCAGGAAAACACAGGAAAAGCCTTAAGCATCTTACAGAATAAAAAATGAGAAAGGGCTCATATAAAAAAAAAAAAAAAGGCACATTAAAACAGAACAGGGACCCACCAAGGCCACAGCTGGCACAATCTGAGCAGCAGAATAAATGAAAACAATACTGAATTTTAACCCACAGAATAAAATAAATATCCATGAGCCTATGGTGATACAGTAATAAAATAAATCCCCAGTGAAAGCTCACTTTCTATCACAGCATTCTAGTTACAAATGTAGAAACAGGACAATTAATAGAAAATGACCCCTAGACAAACAATACAGTAGTCATTGATGCAGACAAGATTCACCAGTGGATACTGAATTAGCTGGAAAAGTGAGGAAAGTCAAGAGATCAGCCTGGTCTCCAACAACCCCCCCCCCCATTCCGTGATACTAATTACGGAGGAAGAACTGGGGGCTGGCGCTGTGGCACAGTGAGCCAGTTTGAGTCCTACCTGCTCCACTTCTGATCCAGGACCCCAGTGCATCTGGGAAGGCAGTGAGTACTTGGGCCCCTGCCACCCATATGGGAGATCCAGATGGAGTTCCTGGCTCCCAGCTGTGGCCTGTCCCAGAGTGAAACAGCAGATGGAAGATCTCTCTCTCTCTCTCTCTCTCTCTCTCTCTCTCCAATTCTGTCCTTCAAATAAACAAATCATTTTGAAGAAAAAAAAAAAAAAAAGGAAGAAGAAGAGAAACTGTGACTTCACAGCAGAGAGCCCTGGGGTGACGGAAGACAGACAACACGGAGGAGACTTGGGACACGGGGCCACCATGCTACAGGGTGACCCCGGAGGGGATGCTGAACAGACAACAGACAGTGGTGGAGAAACTGATGCAGTTCACATAAAGACTACAGCAGAGTGAACAGAATGATGTCCATCTGATTTCCTGGCTTCAACAAGTGTCCCGTGCTGACCTAAGAGGTTAACATTAGGGGACGCTGAGTAAAAGGCACCAGGAACTCTGGGTACTATTCCTGACACTTTTATTTAAGCCTAAAATAATTCTACTCTCCCAAGAAAATACCCCGGCCCTCCAAGTCCACCCCAGAACTGCAGCCGGTGCACATAGGGGAGATGGATTCTGCAGGTCAAGGGCTGACCGACATCCATCCCAGGGCCCCTGGGCCCATGACACTGAACAAGCGTTTTTAAAACTTGCCTGATTTACTCTGAGTATTATAAACGGCATCTTTTTCCCATTGTATACTTGGTTATCACTGGCACGTCAGACATTCGCTGGCTTGCATACTGAACTTGTATCCAGCCTGCTGCTGAACTGAATCCTGAAGCTATTCAAATGAATATGAAACCACAGACAACCAACCTCGTTTTGATTTACGCAATGGCAAATGCACTCAGTTCAACCCACCAGAGTGCTTCTTGCGGTTCTGTAAGCAAAAGTCCCAAGGAAAAGCAGGCAACAGGTATAAACTAGCAGTTTTTAGGAAAAAGAAATAAAAAGGGCATAAAAACACAGATGAAAAGATGCTCTATTTTACTCACAACAATGCCAAAACAATCACATAAATGCAAATAAAAACTAAGTGCTGCTGTTCTCTGTATATATTAGAAACGACTCATCAGGCTGACAAGGCAGGGTCAGGCAAGGGTGTGGACTCAGGTGAGCGGGAACCACTGCTTCAGAGGGTGACCTGATTCAAAGTCTCAAATGCAAACCGTACTGCCATTGTGTGCTCAAGGCTAAGGAAGAGCATGAATTCTCACTGTTTGTGCGTGAGCATGCACTAGGGCAGTGGACGGATGGCGTCAGCTGCCTCTGAGGGGGGCACCCAGTGCCCGGGGCAGAGGTGGGCGGGAGACACAGCATAAGCCCAGTGTACCCCTGGAATTCTGAACCACGTAAAGGAGTCAGCCTACAAAGCAATACATTTTGAAACTCTGGTGGGGAGGTGGGATGGGAGAATGGCTCTGCAAGTTAGTGGGACCAAGGACAACAATAAGGAGTAGAAAATCCAATCTCTACGGTCAGGTCAGAATTGTGACTCACTGGGCACCTTCCATCCAGCCCTGCTGCCTGTCACACTGCAGCCTGGTAAGGAAGACCTGGGGCTGGGCTGAAGGCAGTCACATGCTCTCCACCCATGTACCGATCCCAGGGGCAAGGGCCAAACCGTGGCTCGCTCAGCAGCAGCTTAATCCAGGTCTCACACATGGGTGCAGGGACTCAAGCACTTGGGTCATCCTCTGGTGCTTTCCCCGGCACATTAGCAGGAAGCTGGATTGAACGCGGAGCAGCTGGGACTCAAATCGGTGCCCATCTGGGATGCCCCCACTCTGGGTGGCAGCTGAAACCACTGTGCCATAGTGCCAACCCTGTGCTGTTTCTTCTAAAAGGACAAAAATATTCTAAAATTAATTATGGTAGAGGTTTAGTACACATAGTTGAATATAGTAAAAAAAAATTGAATTACATATTTTAAATGGATGAATTGTATTTGTGAATTATATTCCAATAAAGTTTTTTATTTAAAAAAAAGTACATTTGAAAGGAGAAACTGAAGTACAGCTCAGTGTTCTGGAGTACGTCATATAAGCCGCTGCGCACCTCAGTTTGCCCACCCATGAAATGGCAGGCTGGGGTGGAACAGCCAGGCCAGTGTGTCTCAAACCTTCATTAAACCTTCCTCGTCAGCCGGCGGGCTGCCAGTTCTAACTGTGCTGACCTACAGAAGCCCCAAGACTCTGCGTGTCCAGGAAGCTCTCAGGTGACGGCGATCGACGCTGGGTAGCGAGGTCTCAGAGATGCTATCTCTGGCTCCCTGCAGCCCTGATACTTCAGGAATTGCTCTCATCTACTCCATGAATTCCTGGGGCAGGTGTGGTCCCCCCTCCGCATCCAGGAACCAGACACCTCTCACAGCCCAGACAACCTCTCATGTGGTCACAGGCAGGGAGAATGGCCGGGGAAGGCCAAGAACAGCCCAAATGTGTCCCCACACAGAGCACCTGGCTGAGCGCCAGGGGTCCTCCAGGTGCAAAGCAGAGCCAAGCCGGGGCAGGGCCCACATTTCCCTTCATAATCCATGGAAAGAAGCGCAGCGGTGGCCAAGGCTCCCTTGATGCCGAGCTGAACATGAAACTCAGCATACCCACGACTTCCTGTTCACTGTCTGCTCCGGGAGGACATCCCTGCCGGCTCCCCATCTGCAGACAGGAGGAACCACTGATGGGGGCCACTGATGCCCAAGCCCCAGTACATGCCACCCTGGAAGGAGGACAGGACTACACACCCAGAGCCCACCAGGAATGCATCACGCAGACCCCCAAGCCTATTCCACCCTCAGACCCCAGCTGCCCTACCAACTAAAGGAGGCTGCATGAGACCCGCCCCTTAAGGTACCCAGTGGGCACTCTTGTGAAAGATACAGGGAGGAACAAGTAGGCATCGGGAAGGGGTCCGGGTGTCCAACCCAGCCCCCAACCCAGGCAATGAGCTCATTTCCGGGAGTACCCCACAGGGACCTGTCAAAGGGCTACACAGTCCTGAAAAAGATAAGGTAGGAATGCTGGTTCCTGATACCACGGAGAAGCATTAGTCCTCTATAGACTCCAAAGCCGTCCAGCCCAGGGCTCCGGGCCCCTAGTCTGTTGCAGGGCTCCGAAAAACATTCCATCCTGACTCCGGGCTTCCTGCCTTCTCTTGTGAAACAAACCATGACAGTCACTTAGGTAGAGGAGCACCCTTGAACAAAGCACATGGCAATCACCTCCCTCACTCAGAGCAGAGATTCTGCACACCGTCTCCAGGCAGAATTCTATCCACACTGCAAATAAGCTTGGGAGCCCATCTACAAAGAGAAAAATGGGTCTTCCTGATCTTCCTCTCTACTCACCTGCCCTCCAAACACCCGTGAAAGAAAAAAAAAAAAAAAAAAAAAGCCAGTGTTATCAGAAGGAAAGTACCCAGCCCTTAAATATGATGTGCCATAGAAGTCGTAACCCTGTCTGGACAGTGGCCAGAGTAAAGCTCATTAAACCTGGCGCCCTCCCCTGCCCCGCTGATAGTCCATCCTGCTTGCCAGGAACCTTCCTGGTGTGGGGAGAAACACTCGTGGGCAGGTGCGGCCACTTGGAGTTAGCTGAGCTTGTTTTTTAAGATCTATGTATTCATTTGAAAGGCAGAGTGACACAGAGAGAGAAAAACAAAGAGGGAGAGGCAGGGAATCTTCCATCCACTGGCTCACTCCCAAAGTGCCTGCGACAGTGGGACACCCAGGGTTGGGTTAGGCTGAGGCCAGGAGCCAGGGATTCCTTCCAGATCCCCAACAAGGGTGGCAGAAACCCAAGTACTTGGGCCATCTTCCATTGCCTCCCAGGTGCATTAGCAGGGAGCTGGGAGTGGGGAGCAGCCAGGACTCAAACCAGGCGCTCAGACGTCCCAAGTGGCAGCTTACTACACTGTGCCATGTCACCCACCCCTAGCTGAGTTTGATGTGTCTCTGAGCAACCATGTCTGCTGATCCAGACAGGACACCATCCAGCTATGAGATGAAACCTTAGGGGCTTGCTCAGCTGTTCTTGGTGTAGGTGGTCTACTGCTTCTCCAGTGACAGGGGGATATCTGTCTACTATTTTTTAATTTAAAAAAATTTTATTTATTTATTTGAAAGGCAGAGTTAGAAAGAGAGAGAGAGAGAGAAAGGTCTTCCATCTTGATTCAATCCTCAAATGGCTGCCAACAGCTGAGCCGATCCAAAGTCAGGAGCTTCTTTCAAGTCCCCCACTCAGGTGCAAGGGACCAAGTACTTGGGCCATCCTCTGTTGCTTTCCTAGGCACGTTAGCAGGGAGCTGCATTGAAAGTGGAGCAGCTGAGACTGGAACTGGTGCCCATATGGGATGCTGGCACTGCAGGCACCAGCTTCACCTGCTACGCCACAGCGCCGGCCCCTGTCTGGCGAATCCTTACACACAGTTTGGACACCAGAGGACTGGCTCCCCTGCAGGCAGCTGCAGCCGCGAGGGCTTCTGCCGGGACTCTGAGTGGCTGTGGGTGTCACGAGGCACTTCCTCCTGGGTAGACAATCTTTTGGCTAGCTCTTTTTCCTTCAGTGTATTTCCATAATATAGATGCTTTTAATCAATTCTGTAAAATATCATTTCCAGGTCACTGTATCCTCTGGAACTAGAATGTGTGTTGTATTTTAATTAATTGGTCCATTATTAAACATAATTGAGGGAGCAGCTTAGACATCCATGCCGGATGTCAGTGTCTGAGCTTGGTACCCAGCTCTGGCTCTGGCTCTGACTCTGGCTCTGGCTCTGGCTCTGGCTCTGGCTCCTGACTCCTACTTCCCACTAATGCAGACCCTGTAAGGTAGCAGTGATGGCTCTAGTTAAGCGGGTTCCTTCCACCCACCTGAGAGATTGAGATCGAGTTCCTGGCTCCCAGTGTCAGCCCTGGGTCAGCCCTGGCCATTGTGGGCATCTGGAGAGTGAACCAGCAGATGAAGGTACTCTCTCTAGCTCTCCCCTCTCTCAAGTAATAAATTTAAACTAACTGAATTTTGACATGACCAATATTAAATGCATTCTCATTTCAATACACACAGGTTGATTTTAAAAATAACAAAGAGGGAAGGCCAGCACTGTAGCATAGCGGGTAAAGCCCCACCTGCAGTGCCAGCATCCCATGTGGGCACCAGTTCGAGTCCTGACCACTCCACTTCCAATCCAGCTCTCTGCTGTGGCCTGGGAAAGCAGTAGAAGATGTCCCAAGTCCTTGGGCCCCTGGACCCATGTGGGAGACCCAGAGGAAACTCCTGGCTTCAGATCAGCTGTTGATCTGAATGTGCACATGAGAAGGCAGCAGTCATTTGGAGAGAACAGCTCTGGCCATTGCAGCCATCTGGGGAGCGAACCAGTGGATGGAAGACATCTCTCTCTCTCTCTCTCTCTCTCTCTCTCTCTCTCTGCCTCTCTGTAACTCTGCCTTTCAAATAAATAAATAAATCTTTTTTTAAAAAAAAATGTTCTATTATGAAAAAGAATAAGTAGGAGACAGCACTGTGGTGTAGTGGGTTAAGCTGCTGCTTGCAACACCAGCATCCCATAAGGCAGTACAGGTCTGAGTTCCAGCTACTCCACTTTGGATTCAGCTCCCTGCTAATGCACCTGGGAAAGCAGCAGAAGATGGCCCTGTGACCAACGTGGGAGGCCCAGATAAGAGTTTCAAGCTCCTAGCTTTGGCCTGGCTACATCCCAACCACCACAATTATTTGGAGCATGACCCAGCAAATGGACGATCTCTCTCTCTCTCTCTCTCTCTCTCTCTCTCTCTCTCTCTCTCTCTTTCTCTTTCTCTTTCTCTCTCTGCCTTTCAAGTAAACAAAATAAATCAAAAACATTTTAGGAGCCGGCGCTGTGGCATAGTGGGTAAAGTTGCCACCTGCCGTGCCGGCATCCAATATGGGCACCAGTTCGAGTCCTGGCTGCTCCACTTCCGATCCAGCTCTCTGCTATGGCCTGAGAAAGCAGCAGAAGATGGCCCAAGTCCTTGGGCTGCTGTACCCATGTGGGAGACCAGGAATAAGCTCCTGGCTCCCGGCTTCGGATCAGTGCAGCTCCAGCCATTCCAGCCATCTGGGAAGTAAACAAGTGGATGGAAGACCTCTCTCTCTCTGCCTCTGCCTCTCTGTAACACCACCTTTCAAATAAATAAATAAATCTTTAAAAATAAAAATAAATAAAATCTTAAAAAATTTTTTAAAAATCATTGAAGGTATGTGGCACAGGGGTTAAGTTGCAGGTTGGGATACCTGTATCCCAAATTCCACTGATTCATTCCCCAAATGCTTATAACAGCTTAGGCTGGGCCAAGCCAAACCCAGGAGCCAAGAACTCAATCCAGGTCTCCCATGTGGGTGGCAGGGACCCAACTTCTTGAGCCACCGCTGGCTGCCTCCCAGGTGTACATTAGCAGGGAGCTAGAGCAGAGCCAGACTTGAACCCAGGCTCACCAATGTGAGACACAGATGTGCCAAGTGACACCTTAACCACTCTACCAAATGCCCTCTGTTTTATAATAAGCACACTCTACTTTCGTACTTATGGGGGGAGGAAATAAGAAAGCATTGAAAAAAATAGTAACATACTTCAGAGTCATTGGCTTATTCAGTTTACACTCACAACTTCAGGCTAAAAATTAATCTGGAAAGAAAGCTTCAGAGATGGAGAAAAGATAACAGAGTCACTAATCCTTTGCCTCATTCCTTAAATTCAGTGTCACTGACATAATCGGGCAGAGGAAAAACACAACTGGGTACTTACTGCTTGCCAGACCTTATTTATCTGCTGACTTCTCAAGGCAACCCACACAATGAAACTCATCGGCTTCCCACCAGGGGAGACCCAGATCCCCAGAGACTGAGGGGCTTCTCTGGGAGCAGAGGTTAGGGCTGCACTTCTGTGCTGGTTCAGGGAGCAGGGAAGACAGGACTTTCCACCCCGGCTCTTATCTGCCTCCCAGGGGTCACCGCTGGCCCAGAGCTAGAGGGTTGGGAGCAACTGAATGTGGGATTCTTTTTTCTCCTAAGGAGGTGTTTTCCACCACTCCATTCCTCCATCACCACCCCCATCCCCACCCCAAACCTCAGAGCTGCATCCTAGATTCCTGCCTGCAGCAAAGCCAGGAGGCAGCAGTGAGAGAGAAGGAAACTCCCCTTCCAGAAGACCCTCCCCCCTCCCCCAAGCTCAGCCACCCGCAGGCCTGCCTGACCCACGCTTGGCAGGCAGAACTGACTTCACCTCTCTGTCATCTGGAAAGTGGGCACATACAGCCCGGGAGAGTAACTCCAAGGAGAACATCAGAAAGTGCTTTGTAAACTCTGACGTCCTGGACAAAGCAGCGTCACCCTCAAGGCCAAGGTGGTCACTTTTCCGGGCACTGGCAGCTCCCATCATGCAGGAGCTTGCTCATGGAAAGCAGAGGGTCTTCAATAGCACTTCGCAGCCTGTTCTGAGAAATGTCTCCAGGGTGCATCCACTGTCTGCTGCAGGGTGAGTGTGCGCTGGCACAAACACTAAGCAGGACTTCTGATTCTAAGTGGGGCAGTTAGTTCTAGAGCTGCCCTGTGTCATCTGTGAGGGGCCAGTGTGGTGGCACAGCAAGACAAACTGCCTGAGATACCAGCATCCCATTTGAGTGCCAGTTCAAGCCCACACTGCTCCACTTCTGATGCAGCTCCTGGGAAAGCAGTGAATGATGGCCCAAGTGCTTGGCCCCTGCCACCCCCAGAGAAAGCTCCTGGCTTCAATCTGGCACATCCCTGGCTGATGTGGCCATTTGGGGAGTGAAGCAATGGATGGAAGATCTCTCTCTTCTCTTCTCTCCCTCCCTCCCTCCTCATTCCACAATTCTGCCTTTTAAATAAATAAAATAAATGTTAAAAAATTATCCCGTGGGCCAGCGCTGTAGCGTAGCAGGTAAAGCCGATGCCTGCAGTGCCAGCATCCTGCACAGGAGCCAGTTCAAGTCCTGGCAGCTCCGCTTCCAACCCAGCTCCCCGCTGGATTGGCCCAGCTCCGGCCGTTGCAACCATTTTGGGAGTGAACCAGTGGATGGAAGATCCCTTTCTCTCTGCCTCTGACTCTGTCTCTCTGAAACTCTGACTTCCAAATAAATAAACAAATCTTTAAAGAAAAATATTCTCTTGGGGCTGGCGCTGTCTGTGGTGTAGTAGGTTAAACCTCCCCCTGCAGTCAACTCATATGGGCACCAGATTGAGTCAAGGCTGCTCCTCTTCCGATCCAGCTCTCTGCTATGACCTGGGAAAGCAGTAGAAGATGGCCCAAGTGCTTGGGCCCCTGCACCCATGTGGGAGACCCAGAGAAGCTCCTGGCTCCTGCCTTCAGATTAGCCCAGCTGTGGCCATTGTGGCCATGTGGGGAGTGAAGCAGCAGATGGAAGATATTTTTCTGTTTCTCCCTCTCTCTTTCTGTAATTCTAACTCTCAAATAAATAAATAAATAAAGCTTTTAAAAAAATTCTCAATGTTCCAAATGGATGGCCTTATTAACTTCCAAAACAGGATGGAAGAAATGTTTCTCCTTCACTAGTAATAATAGCTAACATGCCAGGCACAATTTTCCAGCTCTCTGCATTAACTCATTTTATCTATTTGGTAACACCTACTTTGTAGGGATTTTTATTTCCCCATTTTATAGAAGGGGACCTGCCTAGGTGTCTGTCCTATGCCCCATGCCCTGTACCCCAGCCCAGCAACTGGAGCGCTTGACCAACTGGTCTACCTCTCCAATGATCATACTCATATTTCTTGTGCTCCAGGCCCTTGGCATCTGGAATCATTGAGAATGTGTCCTGCTGACCCCATTCCTGCCTTTACCACAGTTCTTCTCTCTTCCCACTGAGCCTCCTCCACCCAAAAACAAATTTCATGCCATGAATGAATGAATCCCACATGGATGCCGATTCCAGTCCCAGCTGCTCCACTTCCCATCCATCTCCCTGCTAATGCACCTGGGAAAGCAGCAGAACATGGCCTAAATACTTGGGTCCCTGCCACACACATGAGAGACCCAGATAGAGTTCTGGGCTTCTGGCTTCAACCTGGCTCAGCCTTAATGGTTTTGGCCATTGTGGGGTAAAGCAGTAAGACTTAAGATATCTCCCTGCCCCCAAAACTCCATCTGTCAAATAAATATATATATAAGCCTAAAAAAAATCATTTGGGGGAGTAGGTATTTGGCTTAGCAGTTAAGATGCCCAGGCCCAGTCAGAGTGCATGGATTTGAATGCCACCTCCACTGCCCTCCTACAGTTTCCCATGGAGATGACTCAAGTAGTTGGGTCCCTGCCACCCATGTGGAGGCCTGGACTGAGTTCCTAGCTCCTGGCTTCAGCTCCAGCCCAGCACCAGCCATTGCAGGTGGGCGCTCTCTCGGTACCCCACCCCTCTCAGCCTTAAAAAGAAAAAAGGTTGTTTTGGTGGAACATACCAAAGCTCTCTGTAAGGCAAGCCACTCTGAAGAAGTGGCTTCTTATCTCAAAGCCAGAATTCCCTGCACCGACTGCCTGGAGCTCTCTCTGCCCTCCCCACCACTATCTCCTCCCACCCCTGGGGCTCCAGCCTTCAGGAAAGATCAGGCCACTGTGACCTTTGGCCACCAACAAAGAAAAAGCTATCTGGGCATTTGTAAACCTCTACTCCAGAGCTGCCTGTCCCTGACAAGGACTTTTTCAGCGAAAAGGACTTATTTTGTTCTCCAAGCCATTTTTACCACATTCAAAACCAACCATTGAGCCTACTGACACAGAAGTGACACGCCTTCCCCGGAGCCACAGCCATCAAGGCCTTGGTATCCCTGAACCGCCGGTGGGTCCCCAGTGGTTTAATGCACAACTTTTGGATTCACAGACACAGCACCCCGCCATGATTTCAGAGAGCTTTAAACATCAGGAAAAGCATGTGGGATGGCCTTACAGAAACAATGCAGGGGCTGGCACTGTGGCGTAGGGGGTAAAGCCCTGGCCTGAAGCACCAGCATCCCATATAGGTGCCAGTTCTAGTCCAACTGCTCCACTTCTGATCCAGCTCTCTGCTACGGCCTGGGAAAGCAGTAGAAGATGACCCAAGTCCTTGGGCCCCTGCACCCATGTGGGAGACCTGGAAGAAGCTCCTGGCTTCTTCGTATCAGCACAGCTCCAGCCATTGCGGCCAACTGGAGAGTGAACCAGTGGATGGAAGATCTCTCGATCTCTCTCTCTCTCTCTCTCTCTCTCTCTCTCTCTCTCTCCCTCTCCCTCTCTCCCTCTCTCTCTCTGCCTCTGCCTCTGCCTCTTCTCTGTGTAACTCTGACTTTCAAATAAATAAATAAATCTTTAAAAAACAAAAAAGAAAGAAACAATGCAAAAAAGATCACAGAGACAGCACGATAAACAATAAATAATGAATAGCGAACTTTTCAATTGGTCACAACGGTCTTAAAACTGAATTAAAAAAACTGTATAAAAATCTATTTGTCATGGGACATAAAGAACAGACTGTTTAAATATGGCATGTTGGAAAGATATCCAGTACAGCACACTGATAATAGCAAAAGAAAAAGACCACGAGGTAGAAAAATAAAGTGTAAATAAATCATTCTATTTCTTATTTCTCTGAATATTCATGGAGCACCTACTCTGGAGGCAACAAGCTTAAAGCTGAGAGTAGAGTGACAGGCTCAGGGGCTGGCACTGTGGCAGATTAAGCTGCCACCTGTGATGCAGGCACTGGTTCGAGTCCTGGCTGCTCCACTTTCGATCCAACTCCCTATTAATGCATCTGGGAAAGCAGCAAAAGAAGGCCCAGGTCCTTGGGCCCCTGCACCCATGTGGGAGTCCTGGAAGAAGCTCCTGGCTTTGAACCAGACCAACCCTGGCCGTTGTGGCCCTCTGGGGAGTGAACCAGAGGATGAATGATCTCTCTCTCTCTCTCTCTCTCTCTCTCTCATTCTCTGTAAGTCTACCTTTCAAATAAATAAATATTAAAAAAAAAAAAAAGGCAGCCTCAGCTCTCTCAGTTTCTTTTCTATTCTGAGATACCAAAATAATTGCATTGTGTATTTTCCTCCAGCTATTATGAAAATATTCTGCTCTGAATAACAAGAAGAATGTAAACATTATAAATGATGTTTAGGATACTTTGACAATAATGAAAAATGTTGTTGGGAAAACAGTGTTTAATAAAAGCAAGAGCAAGTACATAAAGCATATGAGCTCAGTGTGAAAAAGAAAGAGTAGAGGGGCTGGTGCTGTGGCTCAGCGGGTTAAGCAGCGATCAGCCAGCTGTGACGCCGGCATCCATCTGAGTCCCACTATACTTAAGGAAGAAAGCAGAGACCCAGAAAAGAAATTGCTCCAGGTAAGCAAGTGGGCAGCAGTTGACCTTCCATGAAAAAGGCAAGGGGCAAAAGCCACCCCAGTAACAGCAGACACAGGAGATGTTCTTCCACTGGACCCCCCCCCCATCAAGGCCTCCCAGAGGCAGAGAGGGGTATCCATGCTGAGTGACCAGCAGAGCTGCCCAGAGGAGCAAGCCTGTGCCACACACTGAGCGCCACAAACAACAGGAGGGCACAGTTTCCAGCCAGAGGCAGACAGGGCCACCTGCTGAATCCAAGCTGGCTTCCTGGCCCGGAAGCAGTCGGGAGCACCTGGTGACCACATTGGCCTTGCAGCCCCAGGGGCTCCCTAGACTGAGGGGTCACAATTCCACAGAGAAGAGGCAGCAGCTGTATGATAAACTGCGGCCAAGCGTAGCTCCCTACCATCGGGTGCCCCCAGAGTCCACCGAGCCCTCCACCCCTTCCTGACACGGGAAGTCACTGTGGAGCGGCCACAGTCATGTCGCCCCCTTCACATGCCCTCACCCTTTCAGACCCCATGAATCACACTTCTCACTTTACACACAAAATCAGCTCAAAGTCACAGAGCCAGGATGCGCTGCCGTCAGAATCCAAACACCAAAGCCCCTCTCTCCCAGGACCTGGGGGATGCAAGTGGCTTCTCAGGCCCCTGTGCTGTGTGAGGACAGGGACTGCCAGGTGCAGCTCCAACAGAGACCACATCTGGGGGCCAGTGACGGGGCACAGCACGTTACGCTGCTGCTTGTGACAGAGGCATGCCAGATTGGAGCCCCTGCTGAAGTCTCGGCTGCTCTGCTCCCAATCCAGCTCCCTGCTAATGCGCTTAAGCTGGCGGCAGATGATGGCCCAAATGAATGGGTCCCTGCACCCACTCAGGAGATCAGATGCAGTCCCAAGTTCCCAGCTTTGGCCCTGCTCTGACCTGGCTGTTTGAGAAGTGAACCAGGGTCTGGAAAACATCTGTCTGTGTGTCTGTGTGTGTGTGTATGTGTCTGCCTTTCAAATAAATCAATTTTTTAAAATATTTATTTTATTTGAGAGGCAGAGTTACAGATAGAGTTGGAATGACAGAGAGAGATCTTCCATCTGCTGGTTCTCTCCCCAAATGGCTACAACAGCAGGAGCTGGGCAGATCCAAAGCCAGGAGCCAGGAGCGTCTTCCAGGTCTCCCACATGGCTGCAGGGACCCAAGCACTTGAGCCATCTTCCGCCAGTCTCCCAGGCCATTAGCAGGGAGCTGGATTGGAAGTGGAACAGCTGCACTAGACCGGAGACCATATGGGATGCCAGCACCGCAGGCAGAGGCTTAACCTACTATGCCACAGAGCTGGCCCCAAATAAATCTTAAAAAAAAAAAAAAAAGAAAAGAAAAGAAAAGAAAACCCACATCTGGATCAATCTATGTCTACAAATGTCATCAGTCATGGCCACAATACGCAGACAGAACAGCCTTCTGAAGGGATCGCACGAGGGACGCTCTGCCCGGTCAGTGTGACGATGCGATGAACGCTTCTGTTTGTCGGATGCAGATGCTGAGCGCGGAGGTCACGCAGCCGGGAAACGTCGCAATGGGGCCCCGTGGCTCTTTCACCCCGACGCCCCACTGCGAACCCCAGCTCCCCCCCAGCCCAGGGTTCCCGCTACTACCTTGGTTAAGGTAGGTCAGCGTCTCTTCGTGCAGCTTCACGGCCGGGGACGTGGCAGCACACAGCACGTACTGCAGGGGCGGCAGGCGGGCCTCGTTCTCCGGGGACAGCTGGGGCTCCTCCTGCTTGAAGATGGGCAGCGCGAGCACATCACTGCAACACACGGGGAGCGGTGGTCAGCACAGGACCCGGCGAGCCCACGGGCACACAGCGAGGGCTGAACGCGCGCCTCAGGGAGCCGCGCTCCCGAATAACTCCGCGGTCAGGCTTTGCGGGAGGTGAAACACAAAACCTCTGACAGCCTGCAGAGATCTGTCACCGCAGAGCCAGCAGCAGTGGCCCCCGCACCCTGACAATTCATCCAGTTCCCATCCTTACAAACTCCTGCATTTCGAATAAGAATCCCAACACTTTTAGCTTTCAAATCGAGGATTCTATGAATCAGCCACTTCTCAGACAGACGCTGTACCCTGTCCTTGGGGCTCTGAAGAGAATGCAAATGACATCTGTGTCACCGGCCCAGGTTGAGAGGTCCCTCCACTCCTAAAATGATGACGGCTGGCTCAGAACCCACAGTAAGGGTCACAGCAATCTCTCACAAACTCAGACCCAGACGGGAGAACTTCAGCTGCGATCAGGTTTCGTACCTAAGCTTAAAATCCTCAGAGACCTCAAGACTCTCTTCATCCACCTCTAAATAAAACTCACCCTCCCCACGACAGCGATCAACCTCAGGCCTGCCCACCGCTGAGGACCTTGTTCCTTGATGTATTTTCAAAATGCCCTTGCCAGGGACAAAGAAATCCTTGTGAACACGAACAACCTGCAGCAGAGACTCGCTAAACTGTCAGCAGGGCAGACACGTGTGCCAAAAACGCGCCAGGGTGCTTATCTTGATCAGCCTCCTCCCTTCGTGGGTCCCGGGTTATGAATCAGATCGGCTGACCCCACTCCACTGTACAAACACAAGAGTCACCAGTACAATCTGTTCCTCGTACAACATCGTAAATGAGTGTCACTAAAACACGACCTGGCACACGCCCCACCGAGGTCTAACTAATTCTCAGAGGAAAAAGAGGGCTTCGGGCGCAGCTGGACAACCTGCCCTGTGTGGGCTCCTCGCACCCAAAGACAGCGCAGGGCCCATGGCAGACCTCGCGCAGCGCCTTGCGTGAGCCAGAGCAGCCGCTCCCGGCTGTGTGGTTCTCTAGGAACACGCTGGAAGCAAACAGGCCTCTGCTCACCTGGGGATTGCATAATCTCATGTCAGCCCAGACCATGGCAAGTTAATAATCCATGGGCTGCTGCCTTTAAATTAAAAAAAAAAAAAAGTGGGGGTGAAAGGCCATCGCTCAACAGTAACTTGTTTCAAGCCTGGCATCCTTATTTGCCAAGGAATAAAAGTCACAAGAACATCAAACACAAAGGGGAAGAAGAGAGTACAGGCCACAGCTCCTGTGAGGCTGCACGGCTCTCAGAAGCTCTGGGAACAGATGACCCAAAAAGCAAGGAGGAGGACAAGACCTCCACTCTAGGATCCAGGGACCACACTAAGGTCAAACGCTAGGAAGGAGAAGCTCCCAGCTTCCAAAGAGTGAGAGGAGAGCCAGGACTCAAAATTTTCGCCAGGAACCAAGCACCTTGGACCTGCACCTCCCACCCTCTTCCAGTAGCAAAACCCTAAGAGGTATCTGAGGTGTCCCAAAGCTACACCTCCCACTCCCAGGGAGAACTGGGGCCCAGTGTAGGTCTCAGGGGCACCTCAGCTGCACTTGTTCCCCACTCGGGGTCACCTTCAAACTCACTCAGGGGCTATGACCACATGGTCACTGGGTTCCAGGGAGGCGGCCATCCCACAGGCCCCCGCCCTCTGAGGACAACCCTCCCCCCACCCCCCAGGTGGCGGCAGCCCTGCAGACCCGCCTGCACCGGCTACCGCTTCGCAGCAGCTGATGCCCCAAGTGCAGCCCGCTGGCCCCTCTGCTTCCTGGAAGCCAGTGCTGTGCTGGGGCCCCCTGGCCCGTCCCCACCGGAATTCGGAAGGACGGCCAGGTCGGACACGTCGGAGCGCGGGCTAGGCGGGGACCACAGAGGCGCGCAGGGCAGGTGCGCGCAACACCCGCGGCTCCTTCGGCTCGCAGTTCACTTTCCCTGAGCCCTCAGCAAACGGCCTTTGGGTGAAGTCGGGCGCATCGAACAAACTGGACAGGCCACAGCTGGTCCCGGCGAGCGCAGAAGAGTGAAGTGACCGCGCCCGTTAGTACCCGGCCAGCCGCGGGACTGAGACAACCACCCCGCAGGACCCGGAGCAGACGGGCCCCTGCTGCCTAAACCAGGACGGCGGGGAACGCTGCTTCTCCCTCCAAAGAGCGCTGCTCAATTCCCAGGAGGAAACAGAGCTTCCGCAGAGCGCCCCCGGCCACCGCGCGCGTAGTCACCGAGGGGAGACCGACTTCCCCGAGGCGGGCGCCGGGCGGGCGCTGCAAGTTGCTGCGACTCCTCTCGGACAGTAGCCGCGTAAGGAGGCGCGCGAGGACGCGGCGGGTGTGGCCCCGGGCGGGTCCGGCCGAGCGGCGACCCCGGCGGCGCTTACCGCAGGTAGCTGCCGGAGCTGTGCTGGTTGTAGTGCTCGGGCTGCGTGTGCCAGAACAGCATGGCTGCAGCGCGAGCGCGCCGGCGACGCGCAGAGCCCTCGCAGCGTCCCCGGGAGCCGCACTCCGCGCCGCAGGTGCGCGCCGGCTCCGCTCATTTATGGGCGGCCCAGAGGCGGGGCCGCGGGCGGGCCCTCCCCGCGCTGGGAAGCGCGGCGGCCAGGGCGGCTCCCCGGCGGCCGGCGCACCTGGCGGCGGGCGCACCTCCGGGCGGCGGGGCGGGCGGCCGAAGCGACCCCCGTAGCCCCCGACTTGCCACGCCCACACCTGTGCCCCTGCCCCCGAGAGTCTGCCGGGAGCCGAACTCGAGGCGCTGCCGGCCCTCACCCTCTCGGCCCCCTTCCCTCGCAAATCACGGCACTTTCTATTTGTCTCTCTCGCACGGCCTGGGCTCCCGACCTCGTGCGGTTACCCTCACTGCTCAGAACAGAACACAGAACCTAGGTCAGCGCTGAATGGCAGCAAACATCGGGGGGAAGTCAGAGAAGGCTCCCTGGAAGAGGTGACTTGGAGCTGAGGCGTGACGGCCACAGAGGAAGCGTTTCGGTGAGCATCTGCAGGGAAAGGGAGCCAGACAGGGAAGACCGCCAGTGCCGAGGCCTTGAGGCCCACCTACCTGCTTTGACCTGTCTGGGCGGGGCTGACCAGGTGCCTGAGGTGGGCCTGAGCCAGGGCCCTTTCCTAGGAACGTTTTAAGCGGAGGCTGACGCGTTTACGATTTGCCTTTTGGAAATGCAGTTTGACAGCAGCGTGGACCATGGAGTGTGGTGAGGGGCCGTGAGGGGGGAGTAGAGGAATGCCCCTTCTGTCCCTGAGGGTTGATCCAAGGACACAAAGTCCTCAGGAGACCCTGGCCCAGAACCCCAAGCTCCCCAGTTCACGGATGGGGGTAAAACCCTCCCTCCTGCTGCCCTGTTCCCCAGCCCTCCAGCCCCAGATCTGGAGGACGACCGCCCCCCTCTGCGCCTCTGCCCTGTAAGGAACCAACCACAGCAGTGCCTGCAGCACACAGCCCCCTCCAGCACTGCCTCCGCTGCAGAAGCCACCTGGCCCGAGGCCACGCCCCTCTCGGGGCGGTCCTTATCCCAGAGACCGTCCCAGCAGGACTGCCAGAGCCTAGCATCTCCACCCAGTTGAGGACACTGTCCCTTTGATATTGGATCCACGGGACTCCCCGTGGAGAAAGTTGGTGTGCCTGGCTGCTCCAGGTCTCCCTTGGTCCAGTCCTGCTTCCTTCCTGTCCCCTGCCCAGGTGTGAATCCTAAGGAAACTTCCTAATAAATATCCTGAACCTCAAGGCCCCCAGCCTGCCCCGTTAAATGGGAGGTACTCTGGAGTGTTGCAGAAAGAGCACACCCCAGGCTGGGGCCTTCAGTTCCTCAACTGATAGTGGCCAGCGGCCAGGGACGCACAGAGCAGGGCTCGGTAGCTCTGCAGAGTCTCTGGGGCACGGCTGGGAGTGAAGCCAGGCTGTGCAGTGCTGAGGGAAGGCGCTGTCCAGGTGAGCAGACATCCTGAGCAAAGGGGGAAGGGGGCTGCATAGAAGGAGGGAAGCGGCGGAGGCTGAGACCTGGGTGTACCGCTTAGCTCCGTCAGAACAGGTGGCCGCATTAGGATACATGGACCCCAATATAAACAGATGGTTTCTGTTTCCCACCCCTCCCTGTTCCATCCGGGCGATCCTTGTGACTTGCCTGGGCCTTATAATGGGGGGTGGGGGTGGAGGAAGATGACACCGCCCCAGTTCCAGGCCAGCCCTGGGAGCTCCAGCCCACAATAGGACAGCCTGCAGTCATTCCCGTCCCCACCCCCCAGCAGACCCATCTAGGATGTGTAAGGGACCTGCTGCCGCAGGCGCAATATCTGCCTATGTGCAGACTCAACAAATAGCTGTTTTGGAAATGGTTTGTTCCACACCAACAGAGAAAGGAGATACCTGATCCCCACACCTCAGTTGTGCCACCGACAAAATGGGAATAATAGGCTAAGTTCTGGGGCTGGCACTTTGGCGTAGTGGGTTAAGCCACCACCCACAATGCCAGCATGGGCGCCAATTTAAGTTCCAGCTGCTCCACTTCTGATCCAGCTCTCTGTAATGCACCTGGGAAAAGCACCAGAAGGACCCTGCACCCTCATGGGAGACCCGGAAGAAGCTCCTGGCTCCCAATTTCAGATCAGCACAGCTCCGGTCATTGCGGCCAACTGGGGAGTGAAACAGTGGATGGAAGTACCCACTTGACACATTCAGCTGCTGAGCACTTGACATACGGCTGGTGGGACAGGCATTTAGCACTGCGGTTCAGTCGCTGATTGGGACACCTGTGTCCCTATCAAAGAGCCCGGTTCCTCTTCTGCTTTCCATCCAGCTTGCTACTAAAGTGCATCCTGAGATACAGCAGCTGATGGCTCAAGGACTTGGGTCCCTGCCACCCACATGGGAGACACAGATGAATTCCAGGCTTCTGGCTTTGGCCTGGCCCAGCCTTGGCTGTTGTGGGCACTTGGGGAGGGAACCAGTGGATGGAAGATTTCTGTCTGTCCCTCTGTCTCTCTGTCTTTGTGCCTGTCTCTCTGCCTTTCAAGTAAAAGGAAAATTTAAAGATTCATTTACTACATAGAAATGCAAAGTCCATATCAAATTCAAAAACCATGAAACAAGGATAGAATATAGCCTGCCAGTTCCTTTCATACAGATCACATGGGAATGAGAATGTGAATGTGTTCGATTAAATGCAATGTGCTGAAAATGAATTTTACCTGTTTATTTTTTCCTTTTTAAAAATTACATTTCTAGGGCTGGGCTTTGGTACCGTGATTAACATGCTGCTTGGGATGCCTGTGTCCCATATCAGAGTGCTTGGGTTCGAATCCTAGCTCTGCTTCCAATTTCAACTTCCCACTAATATTTACCCTGGGAGGCAGACAATGATGGCTCAGGCACTTGGGCCCCTGCCACCCATGTGGCAGAACCAGGTGGAGTTCTGGGCTCCTGACTTCCATCTAACCCAGCCCCAAGTGTTACAGGCATTTGAGGGAGGAGTGAACCAGCAGCGGAGATCCTCTCTCTCTCTCTCTCTCTCTCTCTCTCTCTCCCTCTCTGTCTTTCAAATAAAATGAAAATAAATAACTTTTAAATTACATCTGCAGCATGCATGTTATTCCCAAGGGACAGATGTGGTCTCAGGCAGCAGCTCTCAGCCACAGGTGATGGTGCTCCCCAGGCAGCAGCCCTCAGCCACAGGTGATGGTGCTCCCGGAGGACAACAGCGCTCTCTGGAGATCCTTGTGTTTGTGACAGCTGGGGATGGAGGCCAGAGAGTCTGCGAAACAGCCAACAAAGGTTTAGCTGGCACAAAATGTTAACAGGACTCAGACTGAGAAATCCTGCTTTAGAGGCAGTTAGTTTACAGCATCTACAAAATCAAGACCCCAGTGTTTGGGGGCTGTTTCTTTGCCATGGGTAATGGTCATTTGCAAGATCACAGCATAGTCTACAATGGCTGCTAGAGCTCCAGCCATTATGACAGTATTCCCACCAGCCATAAAGAGGAAATCCAGAATAAAGGCATGCCTTTACTCTTACAGAGAAACGTATAAACCACCTGTGCTTCTCCCCCAGTGACTAAAACCCAGCTGCCTTCCCATGCTGTGTGAGAGACTGGGAAATATAGTCCTTATTGGAGTGGCGTGTGAAGGAAGACTATGGAATCTGCTGTACTTTGCCAAGGGCACCAGGCAACAAATGCACTCCCGTTTTACAGACGAAAACACTGAGGCACAGACCCAAGCATGCACTGGGGTCTCCTGGCCTCTGGTTGTCTCCTCACTGCCCTGCACGCTTGGCTCCGTTCCACAGGGGTCCCTTGAATCCTGTTTGCCAGTGGCCCAGAGCACCCCCGGTGTGGTTTATCTGCACGGTCAGAGCCCAGATTCTCCATCAACCACTTTACCAGCAGAGTGAGCCAGCAACGAAGATGCCTGCATCCCATGCTGGAGCATCTGGGTTCCGTTCCCAGCTCTGGCTCCCAACTCCAGCTTCCTGCCAAAACACACCCTGGGAGGCAGTGATGATGGCTCAAGTACTTGGGTTCCTGCCACCCACGCAGGCACACAGGGTGCATTCCCAGTTTCGGGCCAGGCATTCGACAAGTAAACCAACAGATGGAACACTTTCTTTCTCTCTCTCTCTCTCTCTCTCTCTCTCTCTCTCTCCCTTTCAAATAAAATGAAAAATACAGGGGATTAGCTAGATAGATGATAGATAGAGATAGACAATAGGTAGATAGATGATGATATGATGATATGATGATGGATACATATAGATTAATAGATGATACAGGTCATGGATAGATGATATGGATAGGTGACAGATAAAGATAGATAATGGATAGATAGAAGATAGATGATAGATAAGTAATAGATGCTGATGCTAAACAGATACATATAGATAAATGATAGAGGATTGATAAGTAATAGATAGATGATAGATACGACAAACTAGAAATAAATGAAATACAAATAAAGAACTGCACTGGCTTCTTGAAAGAGGAGGATAGCTCCTTCAAGATGCCCCTCCACATCAGACATCATCTGAGGGGTCCTTGGGGTTGGTGCAGCTCCTGAGCCATAGCAAACATGCATGGGTAACAGAAGATGCTCCCAGTGGGGGAGCCCGGTGAAGGAACCACAGGCATTCTCTGACTTCTATAGCACTTTTCTGTGCATCTGAAATTATTCCAACCTTTAATGATTCTTTACAAAAATGTCTCTCCAGGGTTCAAATGATGAGACAAGAATTTGTGCAGGAATGGTTTGGTTTTCTTGAGGAAGCTCACTCACTGTATCATCGCATTCTTCACGTTCCTAACGGGCCAGATGGGCTGGGTGTATTCTTTTTTTGTTTTAATTTAAAGTCAGAGTTACAGAGAGAGAGAAACAGAGATCTCTTCCATCCGCTGGTTCACTCCCCAGATGTCCACAATCACCAGAGCTGCGCCAGGCCAAAGCCAGGAGCCAGGAGCTTCATCTGACTCTCTCACATGGGTACAGTGGCCCAAGCACTTGGGTCATCTTCTACTGCTTTCCCAGGCACATTAGCAGGGAGCTGGATCAGAAGTAGAGCAGTTGGGACTTGAACTGGTGCTTATATGGGATGACAGCACTGCACTCCCCACAATGGCTACAACAGCTGGAGCTGAGCCAATCTGAAGCCAGGAGCTGCCCCTGGGTCTCCCACGCTGGTGCAGAGGCCCAAGCACTTGGGCCATCTTTTACTGCTTTCCCAGGCCACAGCAGAGAGCTGGACTGGAAGAGGAGCAGCCAGGACTCGAACTGGTGCCTCCTGCCCCCACCCAAGCAGTGGCTCAAATGCTGTGCCAAATGCCTGCCTCACACGGATTTCTTACTCTTCAGCGCCCCGTGCTGTCTCTGTTTCTTCCCGGCTGACCCACACCTCTGCGGCCCCCGTGGCTGCATTCTTGCTGTGGTCTCTTTATGTTGGAGCGCTTTCTCACCAGCTGGGACCCCCGATTGCCTGCTGGTGTTAAGAGGGACTGAACAGCTGCCTGGAAGCCTGAAATGATGGGAGGGGCTGCTGACTGACAGTCACATGGGGTGGTCTGGCTGGGCGCTTTCTCTGGGGAGCTCCCACAGCCAAATTTCTCAAGGAAATTCTTCTGGCTTCTAGTCCAACATCTCCTTTCAGGCCCGACAGTGGACAGAGACTGGGTTCTCAGGTCCGACCTCCATGTGCTGGTGAGGATTGTATTCTGCTGCAAACCGCAGAAGCCCACACACATTATTCCCACGCTGGCCCCAGGGTGGGTATATTGTAACAGACAACCACCGTACAAGAACCCTTCAAATAATCTATGGAAAATCCGTATTATGACATATCTGGTACACAGAGGGTCTCTGTCCACTTGACCTCAGCAACAGGTGCTCAGAGATTCTCAAGACAGTCCATTCCCTCCTTGGCACCAGATTAAGTTTATTTGTTTATTTATTTGAAAGGCAGAGTGACAGAGAGAGAGAGAGAAAAGAGAAAGAAATAAAGAAAGAAAGAAAGAAAGAAAGAAAGAAAGAAAGAAAGAAAGAAAGAAAGAAAGAAAGAAAGAAAGAAAGAAAGAAAGAAAGATCTATCTGCTAGTTCAGTCCCCAAATGCCCACATCAGCCAGGGCTGGGTCAGGCCTGCACTCCATCTGGGTCTCCCAAATACTTGGGTGATCATGTGCTGCCTCCTAGGGTGCACATGAGCAGGAATGGATCAGAAGCAGAGGCAGGATTCCAGCCCAGGCACTCTGATACCGGATGTGGACCTCCCAACCCACTGTGCCACAATGCCCACTCATAACTGTATCTTTTCATTATATTTTTGAAATGCCTTCATATGCTCCTGGCACGTCAAAGCTTTGTATGGGAACCCAGGTTTATTAGTCTGCCTCAATTTCGTGATGGCCTCGGGAGATAACTGATGGGCTCGTTTCACAGCCAAGCTGAGGCAGCCGAGAGCTGAGGCACAGGCTGGTGCGTGGCCAGGCAGTTCAGACAGCCTTGTTCCATCGCCAGCTCTGCCCCTGACTGTAGCTTCCTGCTCAGGCGGGTCCTGGAGGCGGTAGTGCTGGCTGCCACCCATGTGGGAGGCCGGACTGAGTGCCTGGCTCCGGGCTTCCGCTGGGCATCACTGCAGGCATTTAGAAAGTGAACCAGTGGGTGGGCTCGCTCTCTCTCTCTCTCTCTCTCTCTCTCTCTCTCTCTCAAATAAATAAACATTATCAAAAATAGCTCAGGGGGCCGGCGCTGTGGCGTGGCTGGTGGAGACGCCGACTGTGGTGCCAGCATCCCATAAGGGCACCGGTTTGAGTCCTGGCTGCTCCATTTCCAATCCAGCTCTCTACTGTGGCCTGGGAAAGCAGTAGAAGATGACCCAAGTCCTTGGGCCTCTCACCTGCATGGGAAACCCGGAAGAAGCTCCTGGCTCCTGGCTTCAGATCTGTGCAGCTCCAGCCATTGTGGCCTGTTGGGGAGTGAACTAGCAAATGGAAGACCTCTCTCTCTCTGCCTTTCCTTCTCTCTCCGTGTAGCTCTGACAGTCAAATAAATGGATAAATCTTAAAAAAAAAAAAAAGCTCAGACAACCTGGCCAGGATCACAGAACTAGCGAGGAGACCAGCTGGGATTTTTACCCGGGCCCCTCCCACTGCAGACCCTGCACCAACTCCTGCCTTGCCCCCATCAGTCTCCCGATCAGCAGTCGAGTGTGCTCACGCTGAGGAAGGCGGCCTGGCCCCGGTGCACCGTGGCAGGGTCAGCTGGGAAGAAACAGACAGCACAGGGCGCTGAAGAGTAAGAAATCCGTGTGAGGCAGGCATTTGGCACAGCATTTAAGCCACTGCTTGGGTGGGGGCAGGAGGCACCAGTTCGAGTCCTGGCTGCTCCTCTTCCAGTCCAGCTCTCTGCTTGGGCCTCTGCACCAGCGTGGGAGACCCAGGGGCAGCTCCTGGCTTCAGATTGGCTCAGCTCCAGCTGTTGTAGCCATTGTGGGGAGTGACCCTGCAGATGGACGATCTCTCTCTCTCTCTCTTTCTCTCTCTCTCTCTCCCTGCCGCCCTGTTTCTCTGTAACTCTACCTTTCAAATAAATAAATAATTTTTAAATAAACAAACAGCTAAACAAAGCTAAGCTCCTGCCTCACCGGGATCTTTCCTTCCCTTCCCGGTGCACGCACAGTGTGCTCATGGTACCATAGGAGCCCAGGATTGTGTGATGCACCAATATTTTATGGATCAACAGAAGACATTGGCAATCAAGCCTCACACAGTGCTGTCTTAGCATTTCAGAATCTGGATTTGTATTTATCGAAGGGAAGGTCTCTCTTGTACACACATAAGAAGGAAAGCAGAAGCAAGGCAGTCCCTCTCCTCATATCTACAAGTTCTTTTTTAAATATTTATTTTACGTATTTGAAAGACAGAGTTACAGAGAGAGGTAGAGACAGAGAGAGAAGTCTTCCATCTGCTGGCCCACTCCCCAGATGGCCGCAACGGCTGAGCTGGTTCGGGTGAAATTGAAGCTGGGAGCCAAGAACTCAGCCTAGGTCTTCCATGTGAGTGACAGGGACCCATGTGCTTGCACCGTTGCAGGAAGCTGGACCTGGGACCCAAACCCGGCTATTCCAGCATGGGATACAGGTGTTACAAGCAGTATCTTTATTTTTTTTTTAAGATTGATTTATTTATTTGAAAGGCAGAGTTACAGAGAGGCAGAGGCGGAGAGAGAGAGAGAGAGAGAGAGAGAGAGAGAGAGAGGTCTTTCATCCATCAGTTCACTTCCCAAATAGCCGTAACAGCCAGAGCTGCGCCAATCTGAAACCAGGAGCCAGGAGCTTCCTCCAGGTCTCCCACGAGGGTGCAGGGGCCCAAGGACTTAGGGCATCTTCTGCTGCTATCCCAGGCCATAGCAGAGAGCTGGATCGTAAGTGGAGCAGCCAGGACCTGAACCGGTGTCCACATGGGATGCCGGCACCGCAGGTGCTGGCTCTCCCCACTACGCCACAGCGCCAGCCGCACATGCAGCATCTTAACCCCTGAAAGTCTTAAAGCTGCATTTCTCAGCTTCCCTTGTGGCTTCCCCCAACAGACTGTGCCCAGAGGAGGCCCCCAGTGAGGGAGTGCCTGGAGGGACAGGCAGGCGGAGGCTGTGTGCTGACACAGCGGGCAGCAGGGGGCAGGGGTCCCAAGGCTGATCAGACCAACTGAGCAGCTTTGCCTCTGGAAGCCTTGCATCACGTGCTTCTTCAGTCTTTCCAATGATTCTGCAGGGACAAACTCGTTAGACTTGCCGCCCAAGGCCTTGTCGTCCCTCGTCCCTTGTTGACAAAACCCTACTTTTGTTGGGGGTCAGCAGTATTTGCCCTGCTGAAAAACTACACTTTCCAGGTGCCCTCGAAGAGAGAACGAACCACACACCAGTGAGGACTAAGGAGGCGTTGGTGGGGGAGCTTGTGGGGAAGTCCCACAGAATTCATTGTGTGCCCTTCACGTGTCCCCCAGCCAAGTTGCCCAGGTAGGGGCTGTGGGGCTCATCAGAGCCATGGGCACATATGCAAGGGGAGCAGGGACGCATCTTCACAGCAGATCATGCCCTGAGACGCGTATTTGGAACCCCAGGTTCTCTGCTCTACAACCCCACAGGAGTCGCTGCTCTGGCTCAGCACACATTCTGCACACGGTGGCCTTGGCCCTTGGCCCTACTCAGCATGCACCTGGCCACGAGCGTCTGCAGATGATGTTGTTTCTTTCCTTCGTGTTTTTTAAAAGATGTATTTATTTGGAAGGCAGACTCACACACACACACACGCACACACACACACACACACAGAGACAGAGAGAGACAGAGAGAGAGAGAGAGAGAGAGAGAGAGAGAGAGATCTTCCATCCACTGGGTCACTCCTCAAATGGGCACAACAGCCGGGGCTGGGCCAGGCTGAAGCCAGGAGCCAGGAACTCTATCTGGGTCTCCCATGTGTGTGTGTGTGGCAGGGGCTCAAGTACGTGGGCCGTCTTCTGCTGCTTTCCCAGGCACATTTGCAGGGGGCTATGTGGAGCAGCCCCAACTTGAACGAGAGTGCATATGGGACGCTGGTAGCAGCTTAGCTCACTGTGCTGAACCCAGCCCCAGTGAGGCAGCTTCGAGACCTGGCTCCCTGGCCTCCTTGTTCACAAGGCTGGAGCCTCACAGAGAGAGGCCGGAGCAAGACTGCTGTGCAGCGGCCCTGTGCAGACGCAGGAAAGCAGGCATCCTGAAAAAGGCGGCGTGTGCACCTGCATTGCCCAACAGATCTGACTGGTGCTAATTGACCCTGCACGTATTGAAAGAATATGAGAGGGTGTTGGTTTCTAAGCAAATACTCCGCCCAAGTGTATAAGGGACTCGAATGTCCTGGGAGTGGGTGGAGCCCTGGAACCAATTGCCCTCAGATCCCAAGGGACGACTCTTCCCCTCGGCCTGGCCCCAGCCCTCCAAGTCTGCTGTGGGCCTGTAATTGGGAGACTTGACGAGTGGAAGGCCCCAGCTGCTCTGCACATCAGGGCAAAGAGAATGGAAGAAAGTAGCCCGCAGGCCTTCTCGGTCTGCATCCGCCAAGTTCTCTGCCAGGTAACAGCCCACAGGGAAGATCAGACTGGGAGTGTGGCTCTCCCCGCCCCCCACATTCACTGTGCCAGTGAGCAGAGGGCATGGGCGAGGGCTGAGATCAACAGCTATGGAGCCCAACAATGTCAGCCTTAGAAAAAGGAGGTGGGAAGGGGGATGCTGTGGAGCAGTGGGCAAAGCCACTGCCTGCAGTGCCAGCATCCCATATTGGCACCAGTTCGAGTCCCGGCTGCTCCACTTCTGATCCAGCTCTCTGCTGTGGCCTGGGAAAGCACTGGAAGATGGTCAAGTGCTTGGGCCCCTGCACCCATGTGGGTGACCTGGAAGAAGCTCCTGGCTCCTGGCTTTGGATCAGCGTAGCTCCAGCGGCTGCAGCCAATTGGGGAGTAAATCAACGGAAGGAAGACCTCTCTCTCTCTGCCTCTCCTTCTCTCTCTGTGTAACTCTGACTTTCAAATAAATAAATAAATCTTTAAAAAAAAAAAAAACCTGTTCAGTAAATGACAATGGTCATAGGATCCGTGTCCAGGATGTATCAAGAATTCTCATAAATCAGGACAAGAGTGTAAGACAGCAGAAGATGGTCCAAGTAATCAGGTCCTTGCCCTTTACATGGGAGACCTGGATGGAGCTCCTGGCTCCTCGATTTGGCCTAACCCAGCCCTGGCCACTGAGGCCATTTGGGGAGTGAACCAGCAGAGGGATGAACTCTCTAATTCTGTCACTCTGCCTTTCAAATGAATAAAAAAAAATATTTGTTTAAAGTGCAAAATCAGGCAAAACTAAATCCTGTATTCTAAAGGAATATATAAATATGTGAAAAGTGTAAAGAAAAGCAAAAGAATGATGAATACAAAACCAGAAGCTAGGGTCCTCCGGGAAGAGAGAGCGAGCGAGCATCACTGGAGAGGGAACCCAGGCCTCTAAGTCACCACAATGTGTGGTTTCCTTCTCTCTTTAAGACTGATTGATTTAAAAGGCAGAGTCAGAGAGAGAGAGAGAGAGAGAGAGAGAGAGAGAGATCTTCCGTCCACTGGTCCACTCCCCAAATGGCTGCAATGGCTGGGACTGAACCTGACCAAAGCCGGGGCCTAGAACTCCATGCAGGTCTCCCACATGGGTGCAGGGATCCAAGTACTTGGGCCATCTCTGCTGCTTTCCCAGGAGCATTAGCAGCGACCTGGATTGGAAGTGGAGCAGCTGGGACCAACATGGGCACTCATATCGGTTGCCTGCACTACAGGCAACAGCTGAACCCCTTGAGCCACAGCGCTGTCCCCAGTGTGCTATTACTTTACCCACCTGTGGGTCAAGAAGACGTGGGGTCTGGTTTTGATTTTTACCAGCCCCTATGTATCATACATACTCTTATGTGTGAGGCATTTCACAGTCAAATCAAAACACATACCAGGAGGCAGGTGGCTGGGCAGTGATTACCTGCTCACAGATTGGGCCAGAGTTAATACCTTGAGTTAATGGCTTTATGATGGACTAAGTGCTATACCCTGCAAGAAGGCAAAGTTACTGTATTACTAACAAATAAAAACTGAACGGCTGGCCACAAGGTCCTGACCCTGAACTCACTGCCAGTAGGAAGCAGGTTGTTGGCACACTGATTGTGGGTTCTAGTGTGGCCACAGGATCTCAGAGGGCACACACAGCACAGCCCAGTGGCTGGCCACTACCAGGCAGCCAACTTGGGGTGGTAATCACAAGGTGCCCCCCACTCTGTTTTCTGAGTGCAGTTTTCTTGTGAAGATCTCCATCCTTTGCCCACCACGATGTGGTCCATGGGATGGATGACTTGCCTTGCAGTTTATGGCTTGCAGGTCCCCGACAAACTCCACCTGCCCCTGAGGGACAGGACAACAACCCAAGGGTCCTGGGCTTTGAGCTGGACCCAATCACGGGACAGGACATTGAAGGGGACATCTGTGGTTGGGACGAGCATGTAAGAGGTGACAGATGGCCCGATGCGAAGGCTGGAGTAGAATCTGCAAGTTGCTCACTGACCTAAACATCCTCTTCTTTCCTTGTTAATCAAACTCTGATTTTGGAGGGCAAAAGAAGAGCTTAGCTAACAAAAGCCACATTTAGCAGCCTTCCCAGAAGATGAAGTACCCATTGGACAAGACCGTGACCCAGGAAATTCAGGGAAATTGGAGCAGCAATTCAGAAATCACTGCTTCAAAAGAAATATAACTCAGCTAGCAAGTGCCTGTCTTCCCTTGCCTTGTTTCTGGTGTCTGGAGCACAGAAGTGAGTGTCGGAACAGCAGCAGATTTGCTGTGACCATGAGGCACAGTTAGTGATAGGGTTAATACAGATCGAATGTTCACGTCTCCCCAAATTTGTATGCTGAAACCCTAAACTTGTGAGAGTAGACAGAGAATAAGGAAGTAATGAAGATCAAATAATGTCAAAAGAGTGGAGCTGTGACATGATAGGATTGGTATCTTTGAAAGAAAAAGTACCAGAGCTGTCTCTTGTCTCCCCACCCCGCCCATCCCCTACTCACATTCTCACCGGGGAGGACACAGTGGCTGCCTCGAGCCCAGGAAGGTCCTCATCAGAACCCAACCCTGCCGTGACCTTCACCTGTGACTCTCCTGGTCTACGAGAAAACAAATTTTTATTGCGTAAGACGGGAACCGTGTGCTGATGGTGAGGACACGGAAGGATTGCAGAACTCTATGATGAAGCCAGGAGCCAAGGAGCAAAGCACTTGCTAATGGTAGCTGAGTCGGCCACTCACTTTCTATAAAGACAGCAGTCAGCAGATAGAAGACTGCTGGAACAGCGTGAACCACTCCACCCCAAGCAGAGCACACATGCTCCTCCAGCATAAGTGAAACGTTGCCTAGGACAGACCCCAAGCCAAGCCTAGTGTGAGCCTCCCTACGCTTGAAAACATTGAAGTCATAGAAAGTGTGTTCTCCCACCACAGTGGAATTAAATAACAAGTCACGAAGTGAAGCCATCCTTTGGAAGTGCGGAAGGAGCCTGGTCTTTGCTCACCAGCAAACCATCCCTGCAAGAAATCCTGACAGCAGTTCTACGTAAGAAAGAATGTGACCATAAATAACAGCAATCAGGAAAACACAGCACAAAATTCACTAACAGATATGCAAAAGAGAGACTCAAACCTATGACAGAAAGCAACCAAAACACGAAAATAATAACAAGAGGCAGAAAGAAATAGAGAATATATTAAACAGTTGGTAAGCAGTCAACAAAATGCCAGGAGTTGGTTCTTATCTATCAATATTAACCTTGAATATAAATGGGTTCAATTCCTCTGGCAAGAATAGGTATAGATTGGCTGAATGGATAAATAAAATAAGGCCCAACTTATTGCTGACTAAAACACACTCACTTCACAGGTCATAGACTGGAAATATAGGGCTGGAAAAGATACATCATGCAAATAGAATCCAAAAATGGGCTAGAACCAGATAAAACAGACTTTAAACCAAAAACTATAAAGAGACAAAGAAGGACATTCTATGTTGTTAAGAGGTTGGGTCCAGCAAGAAGATATCGTAATCGTAAATGCATATGCATCCACACAGACACCCAATACACAGAGCAAACAGTATTAGACCTAAAGGAGGGAGAGACAGATCCTAATAACAGTGAGGGACTTCCACACTCCACACCATCAATGTCCAGGTCACCCGGACAGAAATCAACAGACACATTACAGAGCACATGGACCTGACATTGACAGCTGCAGAAAATGTGTCCATCTCATCAGCACACAGAGCATCTTCTAGGATAGAACACGTATTAGGCCACAAATCAAGTCTCAGCAAATTTTAAAAAATGACATCTCTTCAGACCACAAATAAATAAAACTAAAAATCAACAACAAGAAGGAGCGATTTACAAATACATGGAAATTGAACAACACTCTGAAATGACCAATGAATCACTGAAGAAATTAAAAAGGAAGACAAAATTTTTCTTTTATAAGAAAAATCATTGACTGATTGATTTGAATGACAGAGTGAAAGAGAGGTAGATCTTCTATCCACTGGTTTACTCCCCAAGTGGCCACAAAGCCAGGGCTGGGCCAGGCTGAAGCCAGGAGCTTAGAATTCCACCTGGGTCTCCCACGAGGGTAGCAGGGGCCCAAGTACTTGGACCATATTCCATTGCTTTTCTAGGTGTATTAGAAGGAAGCTGGATCAGAAGCAGAGAGCAGGGACTTGAACGGGCACTCTGTTATGGGATGATGACAACGCATGCAGTGGCTAAATATGCTATACCACAATTCTGGACGCAGAAATCAAAATATTTCTTGAAGCAAATGAAAACACAACATATCAAAATCTGTGGGATACAGCAAAAGCAGAATGCAGTAAGTGTATATATTAAATAATAGAAACATTGTAAATAATTTAATGATGCATTTCAAAGGCTTAGAAAAGCAAGAACAAAACTAATTCAAAATCAACAGCAGGCAAGAAATAATAAAAATCAGAGCAGAAATAAGTGAAACTAACAAAAATAAAAGATCAAAAAATGAGAAAGTTGGTTCTTTGAAAGACAAAATTCTTAGCCAGATTAACAAAAAATAGGAAAAAACTTAAATAAATACAATTAGAATGAGAAAGGAGGCGTTAGGGGCTGGCATTGTGATGTAGCAAGTAAAGCCACCACCTGCAGTGCCAGCATCCCATATTGGCGCCAGTTCCAGTCTCAGCTGCCCCACTTCCAATCCAGCTCCCTGATAATGTGCCTGGGAAAGCAGATGAAGATGGCCCAAGTCCCTGGGTTCTTGCACCCATGCAGAAGACCCAGAAGAAGCTCCTGGCTCCTTGCTTCAACCTGGCCAAGTCCTGACCATTGCAGCCATTTGGGGAATGAACCAGTGGATGGAAAATTTCTCTCTCTTTCTCTCTCTCTCTCTCTTTCTGTACCTCTGCCTCTCTGTAACTCTGCCTTTCAAATAAATAAGTAAATCTTTTTAAAAAATACAAAAGCCAAATATAGTCTTAACATAGAATGGCAATTACTAGGGCCTGGAAGGGGCAAAGGGGTTATAAGGAGTTTGGATAATGGGTTCCAAATCAGTTGCATCAAAGCAATATATCCCTAGTGTTTTGCAGCCTAGTCAAGTGACTATAGTACATACCATATGAACAAACAGGAGAAAGGAGCTTCAAGCCTCCACTCACAAAGCAATGCCAAAGGAAAGGAAATGCTGATTGGCCTGATTGGACCAGTACACATTGTACACGTGTACTGAAATGTCACACTGTAACCCCAAAATGGTTAAGAAAAAAGAAATGAAATGCATACAAACTGAAATGGAAGAAATGAAATTATTTCTCTGCAGACAATATGATCTTACATGTAGAAAACCCTAAAGATTACACACACACACAAACACGTTAGACGTAATAATCAAGCAAAGAGGCCAGCGCCATGGCTCAACAGGCTAATCCTCCGCCTTGCGGCGCCGGCACACCAGGTTCTAGTCCCGGTCGGGGCGCCAGATTCTGTCCCGGTTGCCCCTCTTCCAGGCCAGCCCTCTGCTGTGGCCCAGGAGTGCAGTGGAGGATGGCCCAAGTGCTTGGGCCCTGCACCCCATGGGAGACCAGGAAAAAGCACCTAGTACCTGGCTCCTGCCATCGGATGAGCGCGGTGCGCCGGCCACAGCGCGCCGACCGCGGCAGCCATTGGAGGGTGAACCAACGGCAAAAGGAAGACCTTTCTCTCTGTCTCTCTCTCTCACTGTCCACTCTGCCTGTCAAAAAAATAAATAAATAAAAATAAATAAATAAATAAATCAAGCAAAGAAACAGGGTACAAACCAGTATGCAAAAATAAGTTCATTGCTATACACAAACAATGCCTAATCCAAAAAAGAAATTAAGAAAGCAATTCCATAATCAACATTGCCAAAAAGAATAAAATACTAAAGAATAAACTTTCACCAAGGAGGCAAAAGATTTCTACTGAAAATCACAGAACACTGAAGGAAATTAAAGACACAAAATTGGAAATCTTAATATTGCTAAGATGTCAATGAGACTTAGAACTCTTTTAATGCAGTTCGTACCATCCCAATAATGTGGGCAGGAGTTTGGTGTACGGTTAGGATGCTGCTCAGGGTGACAGCAAATTGCAGTGCCTGGTTTGATTCCCAGCTCCCTTGCTCTTGATCCAGCCTCCTCCTGATGTGCACCACGGGAGATGGGAGACCATAGCTCAAATGCTTGGATCCCCACCACCCGTGTGGGACACCCAAATTGAGTTCTGGGATCCTGGCTCTTACTTGGCCGAACCCTGGCTCTTGTGGTTATTTGAGGCATATTTGAGGCATCTGTCTCTCTGTCTTTCTGCCTTTCAAATAAAATGAAAACAAATAGTTAATTTTTTAAAATCCCAACAATGGTTTTTGTAGACACAGAAAAATCCTTCCAAATATTATGTGGAATTTCAAGACATCATGAATGGCCCAAAAAAATCTTTAAAAACAACAAAGTTAGAAATGTCACTCTGATTTCCAAACCTACTACAAACCTACAGTAATCAAAATGGTGTTGTAACAGCATAAGATACACATGTAGAACAATGGGCTAGAACAAACAGCTCACAAACAAACCATTACATATATCACCAACTGATTTTTTAAAGATTTATTTATCTATATTTGAAAGGCAAAGCAAGAGAAAGAGAGACAGAGACAGAGGGAGAGAGAGAATCTTCCATTCTGTTTTGCTCCCCAAATGGCTGAAACAGCGAGAGCTAGGCCAGGCTGAAGCCAGCAGCCAGGAACTCCATCTTGGTCTCCCACATGCATGGCAGGGACCCAAGTACTTGAACAATCTTCTGTTGCTTTCCCAGGTGCATTAGCAAGATGTTGGGTGGGAAGGGGAGCAGCTGGGACTCGAACTGGCATACAGGTAGTGGCTTAACCTACTGTGCCACCACGCTGGCCCTTAATTTTTAACAAGGTATTAAGGCCATTCCAAGGGGAAATGACAGACTTTTAAGCAAATGGTGCTGGGGAAATTGGAAATCCATATACCAAAAAAATGCAGCTGGATCGTTACCTCCGATCATATACAAAAATTAACTCAGAATGAATGTAAGAGCCAAAACTATAAAAACTCTTCCCAGAAAACAGTGGGTGTGATGGGCTGGGCTTTGTGGCACAGCACATTAAGCTGCCACTTGCAAAGCCTGCTTCCCATGCTGGAATGCCAGTTAGAGTCCCGGCTGCTCTGCTTCCAATTCATCTCTTGCTAATGCACCTGAGAAGACAGCATTAAAGGCCCAAGTTCTTAGACCCCTGTCACCTATTGGAGACATCTTTGCCAAATGTGTGAAAACCTAAGATAAAGCAAAAGCTCTGGAAGCAGACAGAGAAAAACAATGCATTCAGAATAAAAGATCAATGGTAAAAATTGTAACTACTCCCTGCAGCAGCAACAGTGGGAGTCAGACAGTAGAATGTTTGTGGCAAAACCAGTGTGTGTGTGTGTGTGTGTGTGTGTGTGTGTGTGTGTGTGTTTGGCGTTATTTCTAGTGTAATTCCAAAGTGGTTAGGGGGCATAACCTGAAAGTTTTCCTTTTCAAGATTTACTTATTTATTTTATTCATTTAAAAGGCAAAGCAACAGAGGGAGAGCGAGAGTGAGAGAGAGAAGAAAGTGAGAGAAAGATCTTCCATTCTGGTATCCCCAGATGGCCACAGCAGCCAGGGCTGGGGCAAGCTCAAGCCAGGATCCAGGAACTCCATCCAGATCTCATACATGAGTGCAGGGGCCCAAGCACTTGGGCCATCTTTTGTTGCCTCCCAGACGTGTTAGCAGGGAGCTGGATCAGAAGCAGAGCAACTGACACTCCAATATGGATGCTGGTGGCACATCCCCAAGCCAGCATCCACAACACCTGTCTCTGGCGTCAGTCTTTTTAAAAGATGCATGGAGGAGCCAATGCTGTGGCTTAGCAGATTAGGACCCTCCCGGAGTGCTGGTATCCCTTGTGGGCACCAGTTGGAGTCCAGCTGCTCCACTTCTGATCCAGCTACCTGCTGGTGTGCCTGGGAAAGCAGCAGAAGATGGCCCAAATTCTAGGGCCCCTGCACCCACGTGGGGGATGCAGGGAAGCTCTGGCTATTGTGGCCATTTGAGGAATGAACCAGTGGATGGAAGACCTCTCTCTCTCTCTCTCTCTCTCTCTCTCTCTCTCTCTCTCTCCACCTCTGCCTCTGCCTCGCTGTAACTCTAACTTTCAAATAAATAACTCCTTTTTAAAAAGCATGGAGACTTGTTTTATAGCACTGCATCTATTTTATCTCAGTGTGAACACCTATTCTCCCCCAACCCAATCCCTGAGCCCCACTATCAGGAGCAAGATAGGATGTCAGCTCTCACTGCAAGTTGTGCTAGAGGCCCTACCCAGTGCAACGATGCAAGAACCAGAAACTGAAAGCACACCAAGCAGAAGGAAGACCTGAAAGTGTTTCTGTTGTCAGATGATAGCCTCACTGAAGTAGAACTCTGCAAAATAGTTAAAAGCAGTTGGAAGTGAATTTAGCAAGGTCACATCACAAAATTCAGTGTGTGAACAATTGAAGAACTAGATGCATTCCCGGGGAGCAGTGTTTGGCATGGGAGTTGGGATGCTACTTGGGAGGCCTGCATCTTGCTCATAGCGAGTGCCTGGATTTGAGTGCTGGCTCTGCCTCCGACCTGATTCCTGCTGATGCTCGCCCTCGTCCTCGGAGGCGGCCAGTGATGGCTCGTTTGGTTGGGTCTCTGCCACCCACTTGGAAGACCCAGACTGAGTTCTGGTCTCCTTGCTTTGGCCTGGCCCAGCCCCAGCTGCTGTGCACATTTGGCATGTGAACCAGCAGGTGGAAGATCTTTATGTGTGTGTGTGTGTGTGTGTATTGTGTTGTGTATGTGTGTGTGTGTGTCCCTCTCTCTCTCTGCCTTTGAAATAACTCTGAAAAAATTAATTTTTTACAAATTAAAAAAACATTTAGGGGCTGGCCTTATACTTCAGTGGGCTAAGCTGCCACTTGTGCCACTGGCATCCCGAAGTGGGTGCCCTTTCGAGCCCAGCTCCTCTGCTCCTCTGCTTCCACTCCATCTCCCTGCTAATGTGCAGGAGGGAGGCAGTGGAGGATGGCCCAAGCACCTGGACCTTCGCCACCCTCACGGGAGACCCGGATGGAATTCCTGGCTCCTGGCTTCAGCCTAGCCCAGCGTTGGCCATGGAAACCGTTTAGGGAGTGAACAAGTAGATGGAAGATCTCTTTCTCTGTCTCTCCCTTTCTTTCACTCTGCCTTTCAAGTAAATATTCAAGAAAATAATTTAAAAAGAAACATGCAATTATTTAAAATATTGTACAACAGTATATTCATGCTATGTGTATAAAGTGCTTATGAAACATAAAGAAGTCTCATGTTTGTAGTTGGTTTTCCTCCCTAAAATATCTAATTATGTACGTGCAACTCTTCCACAATCTAAAATTCAAAACATTTCTGGTGCCAAACATTTTCAGAAGAGGGCTACTCAACCAGAACTGATGGGTCTGGAGGAAATCCTGCCTGGTGGGGGTGGGGCACGGAGAAAATGCCCCCCCACCCACACACACCACCAAGAGTCCTCAAATAAAGCAGGGACGTTTCATCCTGGGGGGAGGGAACACCTCCCCCGGCCATGGGGATGGGGGGGGGCGTGTGCTAGGGGGCTGTTCTGTCCTGTGACCCGGCACCTGCGACTGCTACTTATCAATGAAGGGAGTTTTCGCAGCTCTCAGTTTTGGAGGTTCAAGTCTGGGATCAGGCGGCCCCTCTGGTTTGGTAAGGGTGACAGATGGCAACGAAGGGGCACAAACAGAGGAATGACTCCTGTGGCAAGCCCAGAAGCCCGAGTGGGCTGCTTTACCAAGCCTCCTGTGAGAGCTGCCCTCCAAGGGCATGCCCCCCGTGACCTCCCAAGTAGGTCCCACTTCTAATCAGCATAACTGGATTATTCCCACCCTCTTAGTACCTTCAATCTACAACACTGGAGTTTCAACACCCTGCATGGGGCCAGCGCTGTGGCACAGCAGGTTAACCTGCCTTCCGCAGTGCCGGCATCCCACATGGGCAGCGGTTTGAGCCCTGGCTGCTTTACTTCTGATCCAGCTCCCTGCTGATGCACCTAGGAAAGCAAAGGAATATGCTTGGGCCCCTGCATCCAAGTGGGAGACCCGGATGAAGCTCCAGGGGTCTGGCTAGGGCCAACTGCAGCCATCGTGGCCAACTGGGAAGTGAATCAGCAGATGGAAGACCTCTCTCTGTCTCTCCCTCTCTCTGTAACTCTGCCTCTCAAGTAAATAAATAAAATCTTTTTAAAAAAAATCATCTTGCATGAGTTTGGGGGCCAAGTCATGTTCAAACCACAGAGAGGAGAGTTCAGGGGAACAGGGTGCTTCAAGTCTCTGCATCCTCTCAGGTGTCCCTACCAGTGCTCTGTCCAAAAAGAAACCCAGTGAGGCTGGAAACTCTGCCTTCACTGTAATTCAGCCACCTGCAGCGTTGCATCTGCTCCTGACTTCTAGATACATCAGCACCACAGCTTAAAGAGACAGGAGGGTTTCAATGGCATCTACCAGAGATGATTTGGGAAGACGTGTGGCCTTATTTATTCAGAGCTGAGTATTCTCATGTGGAATGTGGGTGTCTTAATCTCTAGGCTCACTTCTGCCCTCTGTGTGGTATTTTTGACTATCAATATTTGGCAGAAAACCCTGGAAGACAGTTTTGCAGTCTCTTATCAAATTAAAAATGTCAGTAATTGTTCCCTTGCATATTTATCCTAGAGAAATCAGAATTTATGTACATGAAAATCTGTGTGTTCACAGATGCCATATTCACAATAGCCAAAATTTAAAAACAGCCAAGTGGGCATCTGGCCTAGCAACGTAGAAGCCACCTGGACAGCCACGTACTATGTTGGAATACCTGGGTTCAAGTCCCAGCTCCACTCCCAATTCCAGTTCCTGTAATGTGCACATGGGAAGGCAGCGAGGACGACTCCAGTACTTGGGTCCCTGCCACCCATGTGGGAAACCCGTAGATGGAAGTCTCTCTCTCTCTCTGCATTTCAAATGAAATAAATAAATATTTTTTAAAAAGAAAACACAGCCTCAGTTGGTGGAATCATTAAACTATGGATACATCCATACTGTAAAATATTACTCAGCAACAAAAGGGAACACATTATTGACAAAAATTTTATGTTACATATTTCTTTACCCAATTACAAATCAAACTTTGCTGAAGATTTATGTATATGTGTATGTATGTATGTATTTGGAAGGCGGAGTTACAAAGAGAAAGGGAAAGACACAGAGAAAGAAAGGTCTTCTGTCTGCTGGTTCACTCCTCAAGTGCCTGCGATGGCCAGGGCTGGCTGGGCCAGGCTGAAGCCGGGAGCCAGGAGTTTCATCTGGGTCCCACACGGGTGCAGGGACCCAAGCAAACTCGGGCCATCTGCCATTGCTTTCCCAGGAGCACTACTAGAGGGCTGGATTGGAAGTGGAGCAACTGGGACTCAAACCAGCACCCATATGGGATGCAGGCACTTCAAGTGGCAGCTTAACCTGCTATACCGCAGAATCGGTCTCACATTAAACATTTTGTACTCACCACCTACATTCTTATTTTTTTTCAAGATTTATTTATTTATTTGAAAGGCAGAATTACAGAGAGGCAGAGAGGGAGAGGGAGAGAGAGAGAGAGAGAGAGGAGAGAGAGAGTCAGTCTTCCATCCACTGGTTCACTCCTCAAATGGCTGCAAAAGCTGGAGCTGGGCCAATCCGCAGCCAGGGGCCAAGAGCTTCTTCCAGGTCTCCCACATGTGTGCAGGGGCCCAAGCACTTGGGCCATCCTCTACTGCTTTCCCAGGCCACGGTAGAGAGCTGGATAGAAAGTGGAGCAGCCAGGATTCAAATAAGCGCCCATATGGGATGCTGACACTGCAGGTAGTGGCTTTACCTGCTATGCCACAGCACCAGCCCCTACATTATTATCTTTTAAAGATTGATTTATTTACTTGAAAAGCGGAGTGACAGAGAGAGGGGAGACAATGTGAGAGAGATATCTTCCATCTGCTAGATCATTCCCATATAGCCACAACAGACAGGGTTGTGCCATCCTGAAGCCAGGAGCTAGGAACTCCATCCTGGTGTCCCACATAGGTGACAGGGTTCAGTCCTTGGGCCATCATCTGCTGTCTTCCTAGGCACACTAGGAGGAAGCTGGATTGGAAGCAGGGCAGCCTGGACCAGCATTCCTATATGGGAATGCACCATGCTGCTGGCCCCATCACCTAAATTTTACTCCATCAATGAATCCATCCATTAATCCACCTTGTTTTTTTATGAATTGCTAAGTCAAGCCACTGATAAAGACCTCATCGTGTGCATTAGTGAGTTCAATACTTTCTTCTGGGGTGGCATTTGGTGCCGTGGTTCGGAAGTCAGTGCTTAGGACAGCTGCATTCCACGTTAGAGCGCCTGGCCGAGTCCTGGCTCCTCCGCTTCCCATCCTGCTTCCTGCTCATGTGCACTCTGGGAGACAGGTGATGGCTCAAGTATTTGGGTTCTTGCCACCCTTGTGGGACACCCAGGTTGAGTTCCAGGCTCCTGTTCCAAGCATTTGGGGAGTGAGCCAGTGGATGAGATCTCTGTCTCTTTGCCTTTCAAGTAAAATGAAATTTAAAAAATAAATTTGTTTTAGTGTTTGAGGCAAAATTTACAGAGTGAAATGTACAGATATGGTGTGTACCATTCACTGGGTTGTGACAAAACCATGTACCTGTATAACCCAAGTTCTATCAAAATAAATGCGATGAAGGGCCGGAGCTGTGGAATGGTGGATAAAGCCACTATCTGCAGTACCATATAGGCGCCAGTTTGAGTCCTGACTGGTCCACTTGTGATCCAGCTCTCTGCTATGTCCTGGGATAGCAGCAGAAGATGCCCCAAGTCCTTGGGCCCCTGCACCCATGTGGGAGACCTGGAGGAAGCTCCTGGCTCCTGGCTTCAGATCAGCTTAGCTCTGGTCGTTGCAGTCATTTGGGGAGTGAACCAACTGATGTAAGACCTCTCTCTCTATGCCTCTCTGTAACTCTTTCAAATAAATAAATAAATCTTTAAAAAAATGTAATGACCCGCATCCCAGAAAGTCCTCTCATGCCCTTTCCCAACCAGGTCCTAGCCTCACTCCCCAAAGCAACACCTGTTCTAACTTTTCCACCATGAATTAATTTAGCCTTCTCTAGAACCTCATATACATGGAATCACATAGTATCTTCTCTTCAGTTGCCTAATGTGTTTGAAACTCACTTATGTTGTTATATGTATTAGTCGTTCATCCCTTTGTGGCCAGATATTATTCCATTGTAGGAGAGTTCCAGCTGTGTTCTTATCAGCATTTGGTATTGTCGGTCTTTTCAATTTAGCCATTTAAGTGGGTATGCAGTGGTAGCTCATTGTGGTTTAAATATGCACTTACCTGCCTACTTATGACACTAAGGACATGTGTTTTTTTAAAAATATATACTTTTTATTTGACAGATAGAGTTATAGATAGTGAAAGAGAGAGAGAGACAGAGACAGAGAGAGACAGCGAGACAGAGAGAAAGGTCTTCCCTCCATTGGTTCATCCCCTAAATGGCTGCTATGGTCAGCACTGCGCCAATCCAAAGCCAGGAGCCCAAGCACTTGAGCCATCCTCCACTGCCTTCCCGGGGCACAGCAGAGAGCTGGTCTGGAAGAGGAGCAACTGGGACCAGAACCCGACGCCCATATGGGATGCCGGCCCCACAGGCGGAGGGTTAACCAAGTGAGCCACGGCGCTGGCCCCTGCATGTGGTCTTTGATCCAGTCATTTGTATAGACTCTTTGCAAAGTGAATGTTTAAACATTTTGCCTACTTCTAATGGAGTGATTTATCTTTTTATTACTGATTTTAGAAGAAATTTATGTGTCCTGGATAGCAGGTTTTGTAAGAGATACTATGTCTTGTGATCCAAATGTGTGACTTGTCTATTTATTATTTTTAAAATTTATTTATTTTTGTTATCTAAAAGGCAAAGAGAGACATCGATCTTCTATCTGCTGGTTCACTCGCAATAACTGCAATAGCCAGGAGTGGACCAGGCTGAATCTAGGAGTCAGGAGCTCTACCTAGGTCTTCCAGGGGCCCGAGTAGTTGGGCCATCCTCTGCTGTCTCCCCAAGTTCATTAGAAGGAAGCTGGATCTAAAGGGGAGGAACTGGTGCTCCCTTGTGGGATGCTGAGTTAAGCAGTGGCTTAACCCATGGCACCACAGTCCTTCCCTATTCCTTTTCTTAACAGTGTCTTTTCATCGTTAAAAGCTTCTCATTATTTCCTTTAGATTATTACTGTCTGTGTCCTGTCTAGGGGACTTTTGCTGACTCTCAAATTACAGAAATCATCTATGTTCTCTTCCAAAAGCTCCATAATTTCAGTTTGAATGGCGAGGCCCATAAACCATCTCAAATTAAATTTTATGTATTTTATGTGTGGTGTGAATCAGGGATCAAAGTCCACTTTATTCCATGCAGACACACAGCTGTTCAGCAGCATTTGTTCAACAGACTTCTTTCTCTGTTGGATTACTATTGTGCTTGTTAAAAATCAATGACTAAGTGTGATCTGTATCTGATTTCTTGCTTTTATCTCATTGATCTATTTGCTGATCCTCATGCTAGTACCATGCTGACCTATTAAATCGTTATGCTAAATCTTGAAACAAAGTCCATTGATTTTGTTATTTTTCCAGGTTGCTTCAGAGTGAAGGGACACTTCAAAAAGTTTGCAGGCAAATGTGGTGGGGGTACAAGGGAGCAGGTAAGATCACATGGCAGGAGAGGAAGCCACAGAGTGGGAAAGGCCAGTCTTCCTGTCTTGTAAAAGAACCCTGTTGTGAGAACTAGCCAGGGTCCCATGAGAGCTGCAGTAATCCCTTCTAAGGACAGTGACCCAACGGCCTGCTTGCTTCCTGTCAGTCCCTCTCTTAAAGGTCCCACCACCTCCCAGTATCACCACGAGGAGGACCAAGCTTCCAGTACATGAACCATTGGGGAAAACCCTCAAACCACAGCATTTAGAAATACTACTCCTTATCATTTTCACACAGATCTTAGAATCAGTTTGTCTATTCAAAAAAAAAAAATTAAAGTGAGATTATGATTGAGACTGCAATGAATTTATAGCTCAATGTGGAAAGAATTGATATTTTAATAGTATCACACACACACACACACGCACACAAAGAGGGAGAGAGACAGACAGATCCTCCATCTGCTGGTTTACTACCCAAATGCCTGCAACAGCTGAGGCCAGGCCACAATGAAGCTAGGACCTCAGGACTCACTCTGGGTCTCCCACATGGGTGGCAGGGACCCAACCACTTGAGCCATAACTTGCTACCTCCCAGGGTGCGCATCAACAGGAAGCTGGAGTCAGAGTGGAGCCAGGACTCAAATCCAGGCATTGCCGTGTGAGATGTGACATCCCAAGCAGTTCTTTTACTGCTGCAATAAAAGCCCACCCAACCGTGTGTGATTTGGCTGCACTGTCACATGATGCCAGGTCCAGGATTTTCCACTTGTGATGTTGTGCCAGCACTTAAAAAGTTCAGGATTTTGGAATGTTTTGGGTTTTTGAATTGGCAATGTTCAGCCTATAAAACCGCACTACGTTAGGATCATACTTACAAAGCAAAACCTGGGAAGAAGCTCAACCCTGAGAAAAGACTTGAAAATTTCATATCAAAACTCAGGAGTACAAAGCACTTCAAAAAGTCTGTGGGAAATTTGAAATAAAGGATCAGTTATTTTAGTGCAAAGAATTCTTGAAATCTCTGCATATTTTTTCATAATATGCAATTTCATGAATTCTTCAAGCTCCCTCATCTGTATAGATTTCAAAAAATTTTTGCACCAAAATAAACTTATCTTTCAATTCCATTTTCCACGAACTTTTTGAAGCACCCCTGTGTGTGTGGGAGTGGGGTCTATGGGTGCTAGACGAGGACAGGAGGAACCAAAAAGCTCAGATTTGAGCCAGTTTTGAAAATAGGTGAGCTTACTTCAGATTTTTTAATTTCCACAATGAAACTCTTTTAAAAATTTAATTTATTTTCCTTTTTACTTAAAAGGGAGAGAGAGAGGCCGGCGCCGCGGCTTAATAGGCTAATCCTCTGCCTTGCGGCGCCGGCACACCAGGTTCTAGTCCCCGTCGGGGCGCCGGATTCTGTCCCGGTTGCCCCTCTTCCAGGCCAGCTCTCTGCTGTGGCCCGGGAGTGCAGTGGAGGATGGCCCAAGTGCTTGGGCCCTGCACCCCATGGGAGACCAGGAGAAGCACCTGGCTCCTGCCATCGGATCAGCGCGGTGCGCCGGCCGCGGCGGCCATTGGAGGGTGAACCAACGGCAAAGGAAGACCTTTCTCTCTGTCTCTCTCTCTCACTGTCCACTCTGCCTGTCAAAAAAAAAAAAAAAAAAAAAGGGAGAGAGAGAGAGAGAGAGAGAGATGGAGACAGAGAGATCTCCTTCTCTCCCATAGACCCTGGGAAATACATCCATGAACGAGGGCTGGAGTTTGAGAAGCTTGTGGGAGGTGGACATCTCTGCCATCAAAGGGTGGTCCTGGCGGGGAGGGGCCTGAGTAGCAGCCCCCGCAGAGGCGAGGCTGTAGCGGCTTTCTCAAGGGGAGGTCTCCGAGTCTGAACTGTGGGGCAGTGCACTGAGCTCCGGCTTGGTACGTGTACACTGCGGAGCCCCAGGGCTGGGTGGGAGAGATGGCCTGAGACAGCATGAGGGAGACAGCTTGCTCCTCACGCCACTTCTGAGGCTGAGATTCCCCAGCCCGGGACCCCTTGAGTGCAGGGGAGGCCGGAAGTGAACCCATCATGAGAACGGGTGGACTTCCTTCAAGGCGCCTGTGGCCATTTACCAGAGTGGCTGTGCCTTGGACACAATGCTGAGCTCAAGCAATGAACAAATGCTGCTGTGGCCCATTGGTCAAATGGGCGCTGAGGAGCATCAGGGAATGCTTACAGCCTCGATGAGCAACAGGGCTGTACACGCACCCTGTGGCCCTGTCCCTGAGCTCCTCTCCCAATCCACTCAAGGCCCTTTTGCCTGGGGAATCAGTAGGTATCGCTGTAGAAAGGGCTGGATAGAGACCTCTGTGTGCTGCCTCCCTTTGCAGAGAACTTGTTAAAAAAAAATGTACTGCATCTCTGGAGAGCTTCAAAAGTCACCACCACCATGGAAGACTTCAGAGACAGACAGTGGTGACCCTTTTATAGCCTCAAGAGTCTGGAACCTTGGGGACTGAGACGTGTAAGAAGGCAGTGACTTCAAACACAGCTCTGGTGTGGGTCCTCCCCTAGCTGGTTCAAAACATCCCAGATATTGGTGCCTGGTACTCAGCCACCAATCTGGAAATTAAAAAACAAAACAAAACAAAAAACATCGATCTGGCAAAGATTAGGAAACACTCGAAGAAATTTTCTTTTAAATTGGTGTGTAATTCACACATCATACAATTCACCCTTAAATGCATGTAATTCAGTGGCTTCCAGTATATTCTCAAAGTTGTGTCACCAGGGGCATTCGTTGTGACGCAGTGGCTTCAGCCACTGCTTGGAACACCCACACCCCATATCGGAGGGGCTAGTTCAGGTCCTTGCTATTCCACGCTTCTGACCCAGCTTCCTACTAATGATGGCTCAAGTATGGGGGAGACCCAGCTGGAGTTCCTTATTGCAGCTTCAGCCTGGCCCACCCCTACTGTTGTGGGCATTTGGGGAGTGAGCCAGCGGACGGAAAACCACCTCTTCTCTATTTCTCCTTCTCTCTTTCACTCTGCCCTCAAATAGATTTTTTTTAAAAGTTGTGCATGGGGCCAGAGCTATGGCTCAACACTGTTAGTGCTCCAGTCTGCAGCACCAGCATCGCATTTGGGTGCCAGTTTGAGTCCCAGCTGCTGCACTTCCATTCCAGTTCTCTGCTAATGAGCCTGGGAAAACAGCAGAGTATGGCCCAAATACTTGGGCCCCTGCACCCATGTGGGAGACCCAGAAGAAGCTCCTGGTTCCTGGCTTCAGATCAGCTCAGCTCTGGCCATTGCAGCTATTTGGGGAATGAACTAGTGGATGGAAGATCTCTCTCTCTCTCTCTGTCTCTACTTCTCTCTATAACTCTTTCAAATAAATAGAAAAATAAAAATGTTTAAAAAAATAAAGCTTGTGCAACCACACTGTTATCTATTTCTAGAACATTTTCATGACCCCCAAGAGATCCGGAAGTTTAAATTTTTTTGACAATGGCTAGAACATTTCTTTAATATCCTCAGAACTGTGTTGCCTCTTCAGTTTTGGGACATCATTTAGAACTCAGGGCACTGGATCAACTCACTGTCAACCTGGACATCCTCGTGGTTCCTTAGAGCCCTTGTAATTCAACAGACCAGTGCGGCTCAACACGCTCAACAGTGGGGATCCAGACAGATCCGGAGCAAAGCCTTACCCTGTCTGCCAGTAATTATTCTTCTAAAAAACAGGTTTCTCTAATTAAGAGTGAATATCTATGGAGTGGCAGATGACCATGGCCATGAAACTGAGCTGCCCAACATGCACTTGATGTTGCATGGATCAGTCTCTGCAGGTCTAGAGGCACAAGTAAGGCAATGGCAGGAGGCTCAGCCATCCAGTGGCCTCTCCTGTCTCACTTCCTCTCTAACTCACCCTATGGGCAACTGGCAGGGTAGATGAAGGCTCTGAATAGGAGATGGTGGCACCAGCGAAGACAAATTGCTGTGGAGCCCAAACCCCACTTGGTGGTGTTCGGAGGACAGTGGAGATGGGAAACCCTCCCGAAGCACAGACTGCTGGCATCCCCGCATGGTCTTCGTGTCCAGAAGCAGAGACAACATGATGTCGGGTCTCTCCTGATTCGGGGTGGTAGCTAAACAGAGGGTGGTCAAGAAGGTGGAAGGCACAGCGGGAAGACCGGCAACCGGAAGTGAGGGAAAGAGGTGTAATGGCCCAGCATGTGGTGCTACTTGTGTCCCAAAGGAACCCACCCCAGGGATGTTTGCAATAAACTGTTTCCTCCACTGATATTCACTTATTGAGCAAGTGGAAGAAGAGCGACAGGAATGAAGTGGAAGAGTGACAGAAATGAAGTGGAAGAGCGACAGGAATGGCTTAGCAGCATGAAAATGGACCATGTCAAACCAATTTACCTACCGCCATTACCAAGTGCCCACCCACAGAAACCAGCATTGAACCCTCGATGTGGTCCACGGCATGGGGGACTGCACTGGGCCACCTCCACCCCCGAGTGCCAGTGATTTTCCTCCATAGTGAGCAGACACTCATCCTGCAGGTGGGTTTCCCTTCTCTGGCTGACATGTTGCCACTGGTAGACTTATGTGGGGTCCTAACTAGCAATGATGTTAATGCAATGTGAATGGAACCTAATGCAGTTATGGGGTCCGAAGGTGGGGCCGTGGAAAGGCACTGGGTTAGATGAGGTTGCTGGGCTGATGCTCTGTGGAGATGGCTTTTAAGGAGAGGCCACAGAGCGGGTAGGTGAGGAGTGGCCCGTGACCGCTCCTGAGCACACGTGCCAGGACGGCCAGCCTCTGTCTGCATCAGACACCAGCCCTGTGAGCATGCCCACCTCCAAAGGGGAACTCATAACAAACCTTCTCCCCTCCTAGGAGCCCCCAGTTATTTTATGGTGACAGAAAGCTGAAAGTAAGGCGAGGGGATAGTCATACCCACGGGACCCACGGGTCTGCCAGACTGATCGCCTCGGAGCAGCTGTCCTGCGGAACAGCGGACTGGCCTGCTGAAGACTCCGTTCAGCAGCTGCCACGGGATGACCCATATGCAGCTGAGCCGCTCTTCTGCACCGTGTGCTGAATCACATGTCAGCAAAAAGCCCTGGATTCCCCTCTTAGCCAGAATACACGTGTCAGGTGCCCCTCCCTAGACCCCTGGTGATCAGCTCAAAAGACCCTTGGTTTTGCATCCCCACAGTGTTGGGCTCTGTTATTACTTAGGTGTCCCTGTCACTCACGGGACGAGCATGTGCCTTGGGGGAGTTAGGCTGTGAAGTGACACTGAGACTCCCACTTGGCCATCTGGGGCTCCTCAGGCCACTCGAAGGTAGCCCCAGAGGAAAGAAAGCTGCCAAGCGTCTGGTGGCACATCTGCTCCCTCTCCTACTCTGAACTTCAGCCTTCAGCCAGCCAGAGGCAGGTCGCGGGACTTTCCCCTCGCACCTGGCTCCATCCATGTAGCTGAGTTCTGGCTCACCGGGTGTGTGAGGAAGCAGGGAGCATCCTAACTGGGATACGTCCTTAAACGCCAGGGCGCCTGCCCCTTTCTCTGCCTCCGTGGTCTGCAGCGTGGCTGTCGGCTGGCACTGCACAGGGCCTGGGAGTAGCAGGTCCAGACCCTGTGTGGCACAGCAGAGGCAGCCTCACCTCGGATGCTACCCAGCCACCGTTCTAGGGCTGCGTCCCCTCACACAGCTGCAATGGTTCATTCGAGCGACTGACTACCTAAACCCAAACAGCTGCTCCCTAGTTTATGAGGGGCAATATCCTGAGGAACTGATTGTAAATTGAGAATATCTAAGTAAAAGATGCATTTAATCCAGCTAACCCACTGAACATCCTGTCCTGTGCATGGAACGTGAATGTGCAGCAGTGAGAATCATTAAAAGCTGGCATTCACGCATCATTCAGGACAAGATTCCCGCCGGGAACACCTGTGTGCCCCTTCCCACCACGACTCCCTCTTCTCTGCAAAACCACCCACGGCCTCCACCACAGTGCCGGCCTCCTTGTTGACTTGCTTTCTACAGGACAAAGTGCTAGTTAATGAACCCCATAGATGAAGCTAATTTCTGAATTTCGTATAAACACAGTGAGAGCATATGCATTCACGTGTGTCTGGCTTCTTGGGTGAACATTATGTTTGGTAGCTGTAGCTTGTTTCTTGTTACTGTTATGTAGTGTTGTATTGCATGAATACCCCGGATGTATTTATCCGTCCTGCTGCCAGTAGACAATTGTGTTGTTTACAAGCTTGTATTTTCCGAGGGGGTGTGGGTACTATGAATAAGGCTTCCAATCCATTCCTATGCCTGAGTCCTCTCTGTTGAGTTTCTACCTGGGAGTGAAATTACTGCTTTAATAGAATACCTTTGCCCAACTTCAGAAACGCTGTCTGGGGTCCCAAGCTGTCCCTAAGAGAATTCCCATTGCTCCATTGTTGGCTTTGCTAGTCTTTTCACGTTTAGCTGTTCTGATGGGTGTGTGTCCGAAGTGTCGTGCTGTGGTTTTAATTTGTATGTTTCTGATTACTGAAGAGGCTGAGCCCATTTTTAATCCTCTCATTTGGGCATCTACTTTTGTGAACTGCTAGTCCATTGTTTACTTCTAGATTGTCCTTTTCTTCTTAGTGATTCACAACAATTTCTCTTGCATATATTTTGCTGTTGAGCCCTTTATTTGGTTAAATGCATTGCAAATGTATTTTCTCACTTTGTGGCTTACTTTTCACTCTTTCAGTGATTTCTTTTATGGCTAGAAGTTATTTTTTTTAAAAGTTTTATTTTTTAAAAGGCAGATTGACAGAGATCTTTCATGAAAGGAAAGAACACTTGATATTGTCATTTTGCATTTTGTAAAGTTTAAAATCGCGGCTCAATAGGCTAATCCTCCGCCATGCAGCGCCGGCACACCGGGTTCTAGTCCCAGTTGGGATGCCGGATTCTGTCCCGGTTGCCCCTCTTCCAGGACAGCTCTCTGCTGTGGCCCAGGAGTGCAGTGGAGGATGGCCCAAGTGCTTGGGCCCTGCACCCCATGGGAGACCAGGAGAAGCACCTGGCTCCTGCCTTCGGATCAGCGCGCTGCGCCAGCTACAGCATGCTGGCCGCGGCGGCCATTGGAGGGTGAACCAACGGCAAAGGAAGACCTTTCTCCCTGTCTCTCTCTCTCACTGTCCACTCTGCCTGTCAAAAAAAAAATAAACAAATAAATAAAATTTTAAAAAGAGATATCTAATACAGAGATCAGCGCTGTGGCATAGCAGGCAAAGCTGCTGGCACTGGCATCCCATATGGGCACTAGTTTGAGTCCCGGCTTCTCCACTGTTGATCCAGATCCCTGCTAATGTGCCTGGGAGAGCAGTAGAAATGGCCCAAGTGCTTGGGCCCCTGCACCCGTATGGGAGACCCGGATGAAGCTCCTGACTCCTTGCTTCAGATCGGCCCAGCGGTAGCTTTTGGGTCCATTTGGGGAGTGAACCAGTAGATAAAAGATATTTCTCTCTCTCTGTAGCTCTGCCTTTCAGATAGATTTGTAAATCTTAAAAAAAAAAAAGAGGGGGATATAGCAACTGTTGGAATTTTTACTAGAATTGCATTAATTATATAAATCATGTGAGAGACTATTATAACACCATATCCTCCAATTCTTAAATATGATCTATCCATTTACTTAAATCTTCATTTTATTGCAAGAGTGTTTTTTCTAGTTTTCTTCAGAGACATCTTTCCTATTTTTGGACTTAGATTTATTTCTAGATATTTAAAATATTTATTCTGCTGTAAACAGTTTCTGTTGAAAATTTTCATTTTCTATTTGTCATTGACATATAGCAATATAGTTTTTTTATTGAGTTTAACTAGCAACTGCTAAAATTCATAAATTCTAATAACATGTCTGTATAAATTGTTATCTAGATTATACAGATAAACATCTTTAGGTTCTTTCTGATTTCCTATTTTTTTTTTTAGAGATTTGTTTACTTAGTTGAAAGTCAGAATTTTTGTTTTTTGGCTGAAACAACAAATGCTTATTCTGGAGGCCAGAGTTTGGAAATGGAGGTGTCTGTGGGGCTACGTTCATGCCAAGAAACTGGAGAATTTCCCTGCGTCGTCAGCTTTCGGTGGCCCCAGACTCTCCTTGGCTTGCAGCTGAGACCTTTCAGTCACTGCCCCATCTTCATGGGGCCTCCTCTGCTGTGCGTCTTCTCCGTTGCCCATCCTGATAACCCACAGGGACCACATCTCAGCATCTTGTTAGTTGCATCTTCAAAGCACTTTTTCCCAAATGAGGCCATAAGGCACAGGTTCCTGGGCACAGGCAGGGAAGAGGATGGGCAACCTCCATGCAGGGAAGAGGACGGGCAACCTTCAGGCAGGGAAGAGGTCGGGCAACCTCCAGGCAGGGGAGAGGTTGGGCAACCTCCATGCAGGGGAGAGGACGGGCAACCTCCATGCAGGGAAGAGGTTGGGCAACCTCCATGCAGGGGAGAGGACGGGCAGCCTCCATGCAGGGAAGAGAATGGGCAACCTCCATGCAGGGAAGAGGACGGACAACCTCCATGCAGGGAAGAGGACGGACAACCTCCATGCAGGGAAGGGGACGGGCAACCTCCACACAGGGAGAGGACGGGCAACCTCCACACAGGGAGAGGACAGGCAACCTCCATGCAGGGGAGAGGACGGGCAACCTCCATGCAGGGGAGAGGACGGGCAAACTCCAGGCAGGGAAGAGGACGGGCAACCTCCATGCAGGGGAGAGGACGGGCAACCTCCATGCAGGGAAGAGGACGGGCAGCCTCCATGCAGGGGAGAGGACGCGCAACCTCCATGCAGGGGAGAGGATGGGCAACCTCCATTCAGGGGAGAGGTTGGGCAACCTCCATGCAGGGGAGAGGATGGGCAACCTCCATGCAGGGGAGAGGATGGGCAACCTCCACGCTCTGCCGTGATCGGAGCCGTGGGAGTTGTACCGACAGATTTTCCAGGTCCCATTCCAACTTGAGGGCCTGAACCAACTGTGGGAGATGTTCTAGTAGTTCATCATTCCAGAGCTGACTACTTGTTGAACTGCCACTTTGTCAATTTCTTGATCTGGAAAACCGCAAGTCAGAAGTGTGCATCCGCGGGATGAGAAGACTTGCACCTGTTTAAACGGCATGCGCTTCTGCAGCAGTGCTTTCCTCCCACTGGGGACACCCCAGGACCAAAGGAAGGGAGTTTCCGCTATTGCGGTAGAAGCAAGAAAACCTAAGTATCTCCTCACGGCAGTGGGCCTGGGCTAGGCCAAAGCCAGGAGCCCAGGGCTCTATCTGCACCACACACTCGCCCCTTGTACAACAGACTTTTTTTCCAGTCTGATTCGGTAGAAACTCTGAACGTGGTCTTCTGTCTCTTGGAATCTGGTTGAACAATGTTAAGTCTGTGTTTGGTAACTGCACTAGCGCGGGCACCTGTAGATCTTTATCCCGCGGTCTTTGTTCATGTTGTCGGGCTGCCTCCTGTAGTGGGTGACTACTTACTGGATGCTGAGCAGTGTACCTGAAAACATTGTATAAATATTGTGGTAGCCTAGATGATGTTATCTTCTCCCAGAGGACATTTACGCTTGTCTTTGCCAGGAGCTTGGGCCATTAACTATCTGAATCATGTTATGCTTCCCAGGGCGGAAGAGGTTGTCAAAGGTTGGCCCGAGGGCTGGCATGGTGGCAAGCGGGCTGTGCCGCCACCTGCAGCACCAGCATCCTATCCAAGCGCTGGTAGGAGTCCAGCTGCTCCACTTCTGATCCAGCTCCCCGCTACTGCGCCTGGGAAAGCAGCAGAAGATGGCCCAGGTGCTTGGGGCCCTGCCACCCACATGGGAGACCCAAATGGAGTCTTTTATTTATTTATTTTGAAAGGCAGAGTGATGGAAAAGAGAGAGAGAGAAGGAGGGAGGGAGGGTGAGTCTTCCATCTGCTGGTTCATTCCCCAAATGACTGCAACAATCAGGGCTGGGCCAGGCTGAAGCCAGGAGCCAGGAGTTTCATCCGGGTCTACCATGTGGGTGCAGAGACCCAAGCACCTGGGCCATTCTCCGTTGCTTTTCCCAGGCATGTTAGCAGGGAGCTGGATCAGAAGTGGAGCAGCCAGGAAATTAGAGGAATGAGGATTAGGGCAAGATGGCGGAATAGGAAGGGAGCACACCGATAGTCCAGGGAGAGACAGTTTAATAAAAGTGGAGATACTGCAGGTTCAAGGAAGAGTAGGGGAAGAAACAGCAGAGGAAACTCTTCCAGAACTAGTGATTCACAGTGGACATTTGAGGAGAGCGTGGGAGCCCGCAGTTCGGGACACCAGCGGCAGACTCAATGCACCAGCGCTGGAACACCAGGTGAGCCGATCCTCAATAGCCTGAGACACCAGCAGGGAAGCCGAAGGAGGAGACTAGAGCGAACAAGGCTTGAAACCCTGTGGGGAAAAGTTCACCAGGCTAACTAGAAGAGAGAGAGAAAGAAAAAAGTAACCGATACGGACACGGGTTTCTCTCTCTCCACCCACCTCTCAAAGGCCAGCAAGACAAAGAGCAGGCGCCATTTTGGACATACGTCATAAGCAGGGCGACCTCAGGTCTGCACCGGCCCTGAGCCTAGCAGAAAAACCTGACTCTGGGCGTGGGGGTGAAATAACAGATTAGAACCTAATGAATGTGTGGTGCTAATGAACTGAGACTGTGAAAAAAGAGACGGTGGGGGAGAGAACTCACGGAAATCACGAATTCATGTGAGTACTCTCCAGAGACGCTACAGTTCAGTGGCCTTGGCAGCCCAGTGGGAGACTACAGGAGAATCTGAGCCCACACTAAGGGCGGCAAAGATTCCCTCTCTGGTCCTTGGGAAACAGCTTCCGATCTCTGGCTCCTGTGGGTATATCATTCGCCTGCTAACCACCCCCAATTCCATTCAGCTGTGTGGAATTACTTCCCTTTTGAACAAAAAAAAAAAAAAGTAACAGAGATTTACCACGCCTAACCTGGGAGTGTCTCCTTTGACACACCCTCAACCCTGAGGAACCAAACAGAGCTCTCAGGCCACACCCATCTCAAGCCTCTAAGGCTCCATCAAAAGCAGACAGTCCACTTAATCTAGAGTCATAGTATAACAAGAAAAAAACACCACAGTGAAGAAACCAATATGCCAAACAACAAACGCAAAAACCGAGGTAATAAGAACAAGGAAGACACTATGGCATCCCCAAATGAAAAAGACACCCCAATTAAGATTACGAAGATGATGAGATAGAAGAAATGCAAGAAGCAGATCTCAAAAAATTGATAAGAACACTAAGAAGTACTCAAAAACAAATTCTTGAACTACAGAAATCCTTAATGGACAAGGTAGAAAATCTCTCTCATGAAAATGAAATATTAAGGAGAAATCAAGCTGAAATGAAACAACTAGTAGAACATGAAACTGTGATAGTGACGAGAAATCATAATGAAGTGAAGAATTCAATAGACCAAATGAAAAACACATTAGAGAGCCTTACAAACAGAATGGGTGAGGCAGAAGAGAGAATATCGGACTTAGAAGACAGAGCACAGGAAAGTATACAGTCAAACCAAAGAAAAGAAGAGGAAATTAGAAATCTAAAAAATATTGTTGGGAATCTACAGGATACTATTAAAAAACCCAACATTCGAGTTCTAGGAGTTCCCGAAGGCATAGAGAGGGAGAAAGGATTAGAATGCCTTTTTAGTGAGATAATAGCAGAAAATTTCCCAGTTTTGGAGAAGGACAGAGACATCCTAGTACAGGAAGCTCATAGAACCCCCAATAAACATGACCAAAAGAGATCCTCATCACGACACATTGTAATTAAACTCACCACAGTGAAACAGAAAGAAAAGATCCTAAAATGTGCAAGAGAGAAACGTCAGATTGCTCTCAGAGGATCTCCAATTAGACTCACAGCAGACTTCTCATCAGAAACCCTACAAGCTAGAAGGGAATGGCGAGACATAGCCCAGGTACTAAGAGAGAAAAACTGCCAGCCCAAAATATTATATCCTGCAAAGCTCTCATTTATGAATGAAGGTGAAATAAAGACCTTTCACTGCAAAAAGAAATTGAAAGAATTTGTTGCCACTTGCCCAGCCCTGCAAAAGATGCTTAAAGATGTGTTACACACAGAAACACAGAAACACGGCCATCAACATGAAAGTAGGTAAACGAAGGGAACCTCACAGCAAAAGATCACAGGGAATTCAAAGCATACATTTGGATAAAGAAATTATGGGACATGTACTCTATAGAATACTATACAGCAGTCAAAAACAATGAAATCCGGTCATTTGCAACAAGATGGAGGAATCTGGAAAACATCATTCTGAGTGAATTAAGCCAGTCCCAGAGGGACAAATATCATATGTTCTCCCTGATCAGTGACAACTAATTGAGCACCAAAGGGGAAACCTGTTGAAGTGAAATGGACACTATGAGAAACAGTAACTTGATCAGCTCTTGTGCTGACTGTTGTTGTACAATGTAATACTTTATCCATTTTAGTTTTTTTTTATTCTAGTAATATTGGTTGAACTCTGTAATTAACAAACAATTATTCTTAGGTGTTTAAATTTTAACTGAAAAGTGATCCCTGTGAAATATAAGAGTGGGAATAAGAGAGGGAGGAGATGTACAATTTGGGACATGCTCAATCAGAACGGCCCCAAATGATGGAGTTAGAATTGTGCCAGGGGATTCCAATACAATCCCAGCAAGGTGGCATGTACCAAGGCTATCTCACTAGTCCAAGTGATCAATTTCAGTTCACAATTGATCACACTGATAGGTCTGAGAGTCAAAGGGATCACACAAACAAGACTAGTGTTTGCTAATACTAACTGATAGAATCAAAAAGCGAGAGAATGATCCAACATGGGAAGCGAGATACACAGCAGACTCATAGAATGGCAGATGTCCTAAATAGCACTCTGGCCTCAGAATCAGCCCTTAAGGCATTCAGATCTGGCTCAAGAGCCCATGAGAATATTTTAGGCATGGAAAGCCAAGACACTGTGGCAAAAAAAAAGAAGACCTAAATGAAAGATCTCTGTGAGTGAGAACCCAGTGGAACGAATGGGGCCATCAAAGTAGGAGGTACCTTTCTCTGAAGGGAGGAGAGAACCTTCACTTTGACTATGACCCTGTTGGAATTAAGATTGAAGTCAGCAAACCCTAAAGGATTCCATAGCCTCGGCAACTCATGACTAGAGCCTAGGGAGATTCCTGACGCCATAAACAAGAGTGTCAAATTGTTAAATCAACTTCAGGAGTCACTGTGTACTTACGTCTCATGTGGGATCTGTCCTTAATGTGTTGTCCAATGTGAAGTAATGCTATAACTAGTACTGAAACAGTATTTTTACACTTTGTGTTTCTGTGTGGGTGCAAACTGATGAAATCTTTACTTAGTATATACTGAATCAATCTTCTGTATATAAATATAATTAAAACTGAAAACTGAAAAAAAAATCTTGGTGTTAAGAAGTGGAGCAGCCAGGACTTGAACCGGTGCCCGTATGGGATGCCAGCACAGCAGGCACAGGCTTCACCTGCTGTGCCACAGCCCTGGCCCCCCTAAATAAAATCTTTAAATAAATAAGTAAAAAAGCTGGCCTGGTACCTCAGTTGCCCCTTCAGGATCAGCAAACAGCTCCAGGACACAAGTTGTCTGAAAAGCTAGGCTCATCTTGCCATCATTCCATCTCCTGTTATTTCCGAATTATCTCCCTCTACCTGATTCATTCCCTGCTGCTATCAGTCAAATTTTCAAAATATTTTGCCCAGCACACCTGTTGCCTTCTGCAACAGAAGTTTTCTAAGCATTTAAGTGGTATTTGCTATGAATGGGAGCATGGTTTTTCCTTCCCGTGAGCTTGTCTTAGATGCCACAGTTGGCTTCTGTTCTCTCTCGGCGGCCTGTGCAAGCGGATCAGGCTCCAGCCACCAGGGACCTCTGCTGTGACATGGATAGGACCCTCCTGACTATTTCCACATAGTGGCTGTCTGGGGGCGGCTTCTTCTGACTCCCAAGCTGCAGGAACTTCACCGTAGGAATGCCTGCAGCAGAGGGAAGTCAGTAAGCGCAGAAGCACTGAGCTCTCCCACCATTAAATAGCTTCTAACAGTCGCTTGTCTGCCCAGCTGAACGTGCTGCCAACGAGAAAATCCTCTCCATGATCTCGCAAAATCTTCTCAAAGACAGGGAAGCAGCGGGTTTTAGCTTTATTCAAGAGTAAATCAATATTTAATTCATTAAGTCCATTCACAGAAGAGGAAATCGCCCTTTTATTTTCCGCTTAGTACTTAGAGTTTTCCCCATGTCCTGGAAACAACGGGATGAAAAACAAGTTTATTTTGGTGCAAAAAAACTTTAAAATTCATGCATAGTCGTTTTTTTCTTATACGTGTTTTTAAATTTCCTTTAAAATTTTCAATTATTTATTTATTTGAAAGGCAGAGTTACACAGAGAAGGAGAGGCAGATAGAGAGAGAGAGAGAGAGAGAGAGGTCTTCTATCTGCTGGTTTGCTCCCCAGTTGGCACCAACGGCCGGAGCTGCGCTGATTCGAAGCCAGGAGCCAGGAGCTTCCTCTGGGTCTCCCACATGGGGTACAGAAGCCCAAGGACATGGGGCGTCTTCCACTGCTTTCCCAGACCATGGCAGAGAGCCAGATCAGAAGTGGAGCAGCTAGCACTCGAACCTGTGCCCATATGGGATGTCAGCACTGCAGGCTGCGGCTTTACCCGCCTCGCCACAGTGCCGGCCCCTAAAATTTTTAATTAATCTTTAACGGATTCAATATAGGTTGTAGAAATTTAAGAATATAATGACATTCCTTCCCTTCTTCCCTTCCTCCTTCCCTCCCCACAAAGCCAAGACCTGCAGTGTCTATGAAGTTCTGCAGACGATCCTAAATGGCCAGGCAGCATTCCATCACAAGGCTGAGTCACTGTTTGACCTGTGGCTGGATATTTTGTCTGTCTCTCTATTACTCACGGTTCTCCATTACAGATGCTGGAGGCCCCACCAGTTGGTTTCAACACCCAGGAGATTTCCTGCAGAGCTAGTGAGTGGACATTATCTTTGGGAGGACAGGGACCCGAACACAGGGGCAGACAATGACCAGTCCTTCTCGAATCTTGGTGGCTGCTACCTACTGCATGGTAGCTGCAACACAGGGGACAAGCTGGACCTTGCACCTGAGCCAACCGAATGAGGGGTCAGGGATCAGAAGAAGAATCAAGAGCTTCAGGGGGCAGAGACGGTGGAAGGAGGAGGCAGGAAAGGGCTTGCCGTGAGAGAAGAGGGGCTCGGCAGGAGATGGCTGGGGGGCACGGAGGGAGAAGGAAGATTGAGAGCGTGGGGTGTGCTGACGGTGGGGGTGGAGGCTCAGGGAAGATCCTGGCACCAGTGTCTGGATAGCTGGGGCTCCCAGCAGGTGCACAGACCCACTCAGACTTCTGGCCACTGTCAATGCTCTGTTCAGGAGCCCCTGTGGCAGGTGTGTGGAGACATCCGACAGGCTATGAGGTGTCAGAGGTGGAGCCTGGAGGAGGACGAAGAACTGCTGGAGTCACAGTGGTGCCCCGTGGGAGGGGCCAGAGCCGCGGGGGTCTTGGCACCCCCTCCCGGGCAGAACAGCACCTGGGAGTTCATGGTTTCCCCTTCCGTCTTTCCCAGCAGGCCCAGCATCGTAAGGGGCAGGGATGTTCACTCTGATTTATCTGCCGAGCATTCATTCAGCACCATCTGCGTCAGAAACCAGGGCAGGTGCCCCAATAATCGTAACCGCAGCGGCTGGCGCTTGTTGAGGTTCCCAGGAAGTGTGCTGGGGACAGTGTGTGCTAATCCTCCTACTCCGACCCCCTACCCTGTTACCATTGCTAGGATTTTGCCAGAGAAGAAACTGGGGCTTTCCTCGGCCAGAGCCAGTTGGCTCAAGTGACAGGTGCAAAATGCTTAGGGTCTGGGGACAAGAGAGGATGGCAGGCTGCAGGCAGCTGGGTGCTGGCACTGAGCACCTGGGCAGCTCTCCCAGCCCTTACCACAGGGGCAGAGGCGGCTGAGGTGCAGGGCCTGAGCCACAGCCCTGCCTGCCACCCTCGCCTCTTAGGGACTGCTCTCTCCGGAGTCCGGGGGACCTGGCAGGGCTCGGGAAGGAGGGACATCCCAGAACCACTGGGAATCGACCCAGGAATGCTCGTCTCTGGGAGGGGCTGCGGGCCTGACGTGCCAACCTCTGAGGGCCCTGCCTGAGGAGGGCACGGTGCAGAGGCATTTTAATGCCTTTTAAATACACAGTGTAGGATTAGATGCCTATTCACATGACCTTTGTCCACTCTTGCCTGCAGCCACTCAAATGTGAGTTAATAAATACTGGAGGCGCCGGCAAAGGCCAGGTGGGTGGGGCTGGGCCTTGCTGGGCAACAGCTTTCTGTGGGGGAGCCTGTGCCTAGGGGCCAGGGGGCCCACTAGCCTGACACACTTTGGCTTCCCTCTACTCTGCCTCTCAGGAGTCCTGCTCTGGATGCTACGTTGGGTGGGATGGCAGGGCGGGTCTGCCACTCTGGAGGTCTGGGGGTGTTTCCTGAAAGCTTGGGAACAAACTACCCATCACTGTTTTAAGCAAAAGCAGCAGCAGCAGCACCTGGGAACTTGAGAGGCGCAGGTTCTCAGGCGGGCCCCGCATCTGCTTCAGAGAACACCGTGGTGGCTTCAGGGACGCTGGACCAGGGTCGGAAGCCCAGTGGGGCTGGAGAGCTGCCGGAGGCCGGTGTAGCTCCAACTCCATTTGTCACTGTCTGGCTGGGGCTTGTCCTGTGCCTTGGTGTCCTTATCTGGAAATAGAACCTAATGGCACCTTCCTTACCTGCACCTCAAGATATAAAAATCATTAAGATGGGGCTGGCGTCGTGGTGCAGTGAGCTAAGCTGCCACCTGATGCCAACATTCCTTATCAGAGTGCTGGTTCAAGTCCCAGCTCCCTGCTAACATGTCTGGGAAAGCAAAGGAAGATGGCCCGAGTGCTTGGGCCCCTGCCATGCACGCAGGAGCCCCAGACAGGAGTTCCAGGTTCCTGGCATTAGCCTGGCCCAGATCCAGCTGCTGTGGCCATTTGGGGAGTGAACCAGCAGATGGAAGATCTTTCTCTGTCTTTAAATACACAATAAAATCTTGGGGAAAAAATCCTTTGGATGACACAGATGAGAATTCTTCAGAAGCGTGAGGGGGCTCACTAATGGTATTAATGCCACCAGTCCCCCTCCAAATCTAAACCCCAAGGGCAGGTGGGGCAGGGAGGGGGGTCTTTAAACCAAAGGTTTTCACTGGGAACCCTAAGACAGCTTCAGGGATCTACAACGTGGAGCCGAATGGAAAGGTGCCTGTTTTCTGCAGAGAACATTCAGATCCCCCAAAGCCAAGAACACAGTGCCAGCCTCTGTACCTCGGCCCGCACCCACTGCCTGTGGCCCTCTTAAAGATGCGAAGGCAGCCCTTGGCTAAGGAAGGGCAAAGGCACCGGGGTCAGAGTACCAAATATAGAAACCCACGCTGCCTTCCCTGCCTGAACTCAGTCTGTCCCCACAGGGGTTTTCCACGCTTGCTAATGAGTAACGGACTGTGCGTGCAGGCATGGGGGAAGGGGGTGACTTCACTCGCCTGCTTCTGGGTGGGAGGGGTGGGGACTTCATTACATCACCTCTCTTAACCTTCCGGCACCTCCCCCAGGTTGTTATTAATTCCACACACAAATGGGAAGTCAGGCTGGGGGGGACGACTGGCAATGTGGGAGGGGTGTGCCCAGCATCTAAGGGGCCACACAACAGGGGCTGGCGGCGGGGAGCTGGTGCTTAAACGGTCGACAGGAAGAGATGCCACCATGGGGGTGTGGGGTGATGGCTGCACATGGCGTGAGTGTATTTAATACCACTGAACCGTGTACTTAAAAATGGCGATGAATTTTGGGTTAGGTATATTTTAGAATTTTAAAAATATTGGGGGAAAAAAAAGAGGTAAGGCTGCAAAGTGGCCATGGAGCCCTTGACGACTGTACTTGCTCCTCCCAGCACACCAGCTCCGGCAGCCGGAGACCCCACTGAAGGGGCAGCGGGAGCTGAGGGGAGGCGCACCTGCTCTCTGCAGCTCCGGTCCCACTGAAGGGGCAGCGGGAGCTGAGGGGAGGCGCACCTGCTCTCTGCAGCTCCGGTCCTGTCTCGGGATTCCAGGTGGGGGCTTTCTTCCCGCTTCCATGCTTCCAGAAGCCAGTGTCCTTGCTGCCAAGTGCGGCAGACGGCGCCCAGACGAGAAGACCCCTTGCTCACACCAGCCCCCAGGGCTTCACCCCCAGCCCAGGCGCGGCTCCGGGAGCACCAGGTATGGCATTCCCTGGTGTCCCATCTGGTGGCCTCCCTGGGTCTTCTCGATGGCCACTCACGGCAGAGACCCAGCGTGGTGGGGGGAAAGACGGCACTGATGCAGGAAACTGAATTAAGTTTCATTTATTCTAGGGCAAACTCAAAAGGGACTTTTTTTTGTTGTTGTTTTCTTTTTTAGCAAATCCTAGCACATTATTAACAAAAAAAATCTGTACATTTGCCATGATACACTTGAAAGTGAAACAAATAAGATATAAATACAGATATGGATGTAACATGAAAAAGCCCAAGGGGAAAAAAAACAGAAACAAACTGAAAAACCCGCCCAACCTGGGGGTGTGGGGACCATGCGTGTGGACACAGTGCCAACGAAACTGTCTCGGTGGCTGATCCTTTGCAGAGTGTCTCTTGTTTGAGTTCCAAACGTGACTGTTGGCCAGGTCCTGGTGGGGCTCTCTGCAAGGCTCTCTGGCTGTTCTCCTTGAAGGTGTGACATTAGGCGTGATAAGGAAAAGGTGGCAGGGAACGAAAAAGACTGATGAGACAAGGCCGGCCGCGTTCCCTGCACAGGGTGTCGGTAAGCTAGAGGTGAGCCATAGAAAAGGCAGGCGTGGCCCTGGGAGAAGCCGCCAGGCCAGCCTGGAGAGGGAGGCAGCAGCTGGAGGGGAAGCAGGAAGTCAGACGACCCAGCCCCTGCACCGTGCGGGCAGCCAGGGAGGCCGGCACAGTGTGGGCTGCTCTGCTCTGTTGTGTTCTGGTGTTTCGTCTAACCAGGAGCCCTGCAGGGCGGTGGCAAGGCAGCTGTCGGGCTCCGGGAGGGCGGTGGCGGTGGGCATGACCTCCCTCCCGGTGAGGTGGCGGTGGCGGCATGCGAGTCCCCTCGGTGCAGCGGGCAGCAGTTTCAGCTTGGGGCCGAGACCTCGGAAGTGACTGTACCTCTCTGAGTGGGAGGCTGAGGACTGGGCAAGTGGCATCCGAGGCTTAGCCCTTGGTGAGTCCTGTGAGGACGCCAGGCGATGTTCAAGATCCTTCCAACTCCACAGGGGGCTGTGGGGACCTTGGAGCCAAAGACCTCGAGGGGAAAGGTCCTTCTGCCTGGATCAGGCATAACATAACTCATAAATAATCTTACCAGCACACACATTTCTACAACAGAGGAGTAACCAGAAGATTTCGGGACTCACAGAGTGTAAAAAAGAAATCCCATTAGTGAAATATTAACAACGAAAAGTAAGGCCTGGTCCTGCCACATTCTGAGCCAAGTAGTATTCAATATTCAACCACCTGAAATGCACCCCTGAAGTTCCCTAAACAGCAGCAGTGGAGTGCTTAACACGTGTAAGACACCCCCCCTCCACACACACACACACACACACACACACACACACACACACGCAGAGTAGTGGCCACAGCCTGGCTTCATGGTCCTGGGCATTCCAAGGCCTTCATTTGCAGTGCATATTTCCAAATAAACTGTCTTTCCTGACTTCCCCACACCAAACCTGGAGGGTCAGAGGACAGGAGGGGGATGTGGAAGTCAGGGGTGAAACCCACACTTGGGCAGCCCAGCTTTCAGTCCTAGTGGCTGCAATGGACACAGCATTTGAATGACAACACCTCACTGAAACCAACATCAAAAGGAGCATTTTCCTCGTGGAAAAAAATCAGTTCAATTCAGATCTAAAACAGAACAGTAACAGACAACAGAAGTCTTCATGATTGCATTTAAGATTTACCATTTGGCTTAAGAATTGTCTCAAAGCTTATTTAACCAGACTCTGAGTCTACACTTTTGTCAGAGCAATCAGACCCTTGAGAGGCTAGAAGAGGGCCTGGGGGCCTCACGTGCAAGGCAAGAAAACAGCTCTAGAAAGTGTGTCTGCAAGGCTGCTTCTCTGCTTCTGCCACTCGTCACCAGCACTTCATCCTTAGACGACGACTGTTTCAACCATCAGGGAAGTACTTTGGTTTATAAAATTTTAAGAAATGATTCTCTAGACTCTTCTTTGCTCTTAATCCCAAATTAAACAGAGAAGTCAAATGTAGATGGTAAGGTTGCCGTTATCGGGCTAACAGAACATTCTGGAAGCGGTGCAGTTCTGGCAGAGCTTGCAGGGCGTGGAGTGGAGCACTGCTGCCCCCAAGGACGAGCTGCTGGGTGGACCCCGCCATGATGTGAGCATGAGCCTGCCTCTCCTGTATCTTCCTGCTGCAGGAATGCCACCACAGGCCTCCCTAAGCGATGCGACAAATTCACCTTGATGTTCTGTTTGGATTGAAACTGGAAGAACTCTGGCCCCTGGGAGCAGCGGGGTGGGGACCCCCTCTGTAGAGCTGCTCAGAAGGGCAGGCGGGGTTGACGTGGCGCTCACTCCAGGCAGCCTCCCATGTGGGCACGACAAGCCAAACTCTGCACGGCTTGTTCAGCGGCCATACTTGGGCTTTCCTCCTCTGCTTGCCAAGACCTGAGTCCCATTTCTAGTAGGTAGAGCACAACTTAAAGAAACACAGACTGTCACGGTGCAGGCTGTGACGTGGAGGGGGGACCCTGCCCCACACAGGCCGTACTCACGCAAAACACGCCAAGAAGGAAGAACACCAAGGAACACCCCACCCACCCTGACCTGCTACTCACTGGGCAAACAAAGCAACTCGACTTTCTACTCAGTGCTGGCACCCCACACGTGGTCTAGGATCTCAGCAGGCGGCACAAGACATGGTTAAGTATGGCTCTTTCCGTTTCCTATTCTTTCTGTTTCGATGAAGATTGCGATACAGGCCTTGCTTCCTTTACATTCAATACCAGTAAGATTCTACACAAAAGCTGGAAGGGACCAAAATACTGATTGTAATAAATATTTGCGGGCCTCCGTGCACTGGCTGGGCAGCCGATGGGGCGGGGAGAGGTCTCTGAGGCACCACCACTTGCTTCTCGGTCTACACAGAGGGGCACTGGCATTAGCTGTGTGTGGAGACGTCCGACGAGGAGCTGCTGTTGCTGTTGGTGGTCTGGGCCCTCTTTATGTATAAGTTGAGCAGCTTCATCTGAAAGGACAAGACAGAAATGAACTAGCAGGGGGCAGAGCAACCGGAGAGAACTCTGGGCACAGCCTGAGGTACCCCTCCCATCCTCGGCTGAGAGCCTGCCACTCATCACAGGCCTCTGCCCGGTGCTGGGGCCACAGGACGGAGTCATGGCGGGGCTGGGGAAGGACAGGGCTGCAGCCCAGCGGTTCCCTCAGAAACACAGGAGAGGCAGAGTGAGGGCGCAGTGCTGCTACAGGGAGCAGGACGCAGGCCAGGGTCAGAGGTCAGATGTTCTCCACACCTCTGTGGAAGTGATTCCTTCCCGCAGCCCAGCCCCAGTCACTGCACTCCTGCCACTGCATGGGCACTTACTTGTCTTACCACCTCATCCTCACCCAGATGACTTCATTCCTCCCCACCAGGTCTCCTGAGGCTTTAGCGTATATGAGTCAGCCTCAGAAAACCCCAGGGACTGATCTGGGTGCCCCACCTCCACACCCAAATCCTAAATGCCCAAGTCCCTTATACAAAATGGTGCAGTACTACACATGAACTATGCACATCCCCCCTTGTGCTTTAAGGCCTTTCCCAATGGCTCACAGAACAACGTCAGTGCTATGGAAATAGCCATTGCACTGTGTTGTTTAAGAAATGACAAGGGAAAAAATGGGGGCTGGCGCTGTGGCACAGCAGGTAAAGCCACAGCCTGTAATGCTGGCATTTCATGTGGGCGCTGGGTCGAGTCTCAGCTGCTCTACTTCCAATCCAGCTCCCTGCTAACTGGCCTGGGAAAATCAGCACAAGGTGGCCCAAGAGTTTGGCTCCTGCTACTCATATGGGAGACCTGGAAGAAGCCCCTGGTTCTTGGCTTTGGTTTGGTCCAGCCCTGGCCATTGTGGCCATCTGGGGAGTGAACCAGCAGATGGAAGATCTCTCTCCCTCTATCTTTCCCCCTTTCTCTGTAACTCTTTTAAATAAACAAACAAACAAATAATTTTTTAAAAAGCATATAAGTTCATTACAGATGGGATTTTTCTAAGTGTTTTTGACCATAGCTCGCTGAACGTGCAGATGCAGGCCTCACGGACAGAGGTTCATTGTGCTGCCTCACACCACATTGGTGGCCAACATGCTTGTTCCTTCCAACTGGACTGGGCCTCCTGAGGCCGGATTCTGTGCTACAAGTAACATTCACTGGGACTGCTGCAGTGTTTTACAACAAAATGCTTTCTTGTCTATGGTTTCACTTCCTTTCAACTAAAGCCCTTTGGACTCTTAAAATATTCTTAGATAAAACAGCAGGTGGGGATGGTGCTGTGGCATAGTGGTAAAGCTACCACCTGCAGTGCTGGCACCCCATATGGGCACCAGTTCAAGTCCAGGCTGCTCCGCTTCTGATCCAGCTCTATACTATAGCCTGGGAAAGCAGTATAAGACAGTCCGAGTCTTTGAGCCCCTGAACTCACATGGGAGACCCAGAAGAAGTTCCTGGCTCCTGGCTTTATATCAGCCCAACTCTGGTTGTTACAGCCATTTGGGGAGGGACAGTGGATGGAAGACCTCTCTCTCTCTCTCTCTCTCTCTCTCTCTCTCTCTGCCTTTACCTCTCTGTAACTCTGCCTTTCAAATAAATAAATCTTTTAAAAAAAATCAGGTAACTCAGTAGGAACGTGATAAATATTTTTGAATGTCACTAAATTATTCTATTCTCATGATAGTTTGCCCAATCACATTATGAGTAAATAGAAACTGGTGTTTGCAGAAGGTGAATGACCATAAGAAAATCTATGTGAGAAACAGTTTGTAAGAGCAAATGAATGAAGAAGAATCTACAGTCCATAGCCCTCTGTCTTGCTCCAAGTAAGCTATGGGCTCAAACACTTATAAGCCTGGGGGAGGGCTGACCTCCAGGGGACCCCTGAGTATACGTGGTGAGGTGAGTGGCACATTGCCAAGGAACAGTGGGGTACAGAGCAGCCCCCTCTGGAGCTCCTAACAGAACAGGTACAGTCCTCCGATGTCCCCACTTTCACCTCCAGGGTGCTAAGGTGGGGATGACTCTTCCAGGTGTCACCTCACAAGCTCCCATCATGTGTAGGAGGAAGCTGCAACAGAGCTTTTCCACACAGTCTGAAGGGAACACAGCGGAGCTGGCGGTCCAGCCCAGCCCAGGGTCTTCCCACGCAGAACCTGCAGCGCCGGCTCAGACTCCGCTACTGCGGCAGGGTAGCTCAGGCTAATTTACACTAGACACCACGGCGGGGTTTAAAGTCTGAAACATGGAATATGAGGGACTATGCCCAATGAAAAGTCCCATTATTTATACAGGATTTTAATGCTTAAGTCTCCACAGAGTTCTAGAATCAACTCCACCACCAATTTTCTAAACTCCAGCCTCCCTTCCTGCAAACTGAAGAGCCATGAGAACACTTCCAAAGCGCCTTCTGCAGCTCCTTGTTCAGAGACATCTCCCCTCCGGGCCCCACCCGAGCTGCTCGGGCAGGCCCGTCCTGCGGTTTACTGCTTCAACGCCGTCCCGCCTGCAGAGCCCAGCTCCGCCCCACTTCCTCCAGCTCCAGTGCCCCGCGGCCACCCGGGCTCTGCAGTTTCCTCGTGTGCCGAGCCTGCCCCCAGAAACCTCCTCTATCACTTCAGAGCAGCAGAAGGCTTCTGCTTCTCCATATGTCTTGCAATAGTGCTGTTCCTAACAGTGATTTTTAGAATGAAAACATGTTTTAAGAGGAAAAAAAAAATCTAGGAGACAAAATAGTTACACCTCAATGGAACGCTGGTGATAAATGAGTTTCCAAATATTTCCGACTCAAAACCACTAACGTGTCCTCCTAGGCAAGTCTGCAGTATAACTGCAGGTCGGAGGAAAAGCCGGAGACAGAGAACGTGCACCTGTTCAGCAGTTCACAAAGAGCATTTGCAAGGGTCATCACATGTGCAGAGCAGACATCCGGTCAGTGGTGAAGATTGCATCCCGTATCAGAGTGCCTGGCGTAAATCCTGGCTTCACTTCTGATTCCAGCTCCCTGATAACACACATCCTGGGAAGCAGCAGGTGATGGTCCAAGCACCTGGGGCCCTACCACCCACAGGAGGGACATGGGTTGAATTCCTGGCTCCTAGTTTTTGCCTGACCCAGTCCTGACCGTTGCGGGTATTTGGGAGCTTGCTCTCTCTTGCTCTCTCTTTCTGTCTCTGCTTTTCAAATATATATAAATGAAAACTTTTTCTAAAAAAGTGATCATCACGGGGCTGGCACTGTGGCATAGCAGGCTAAGCCTCTGTCTGTGGCGCCAGCATCCCATATGGATGCTGGTTCGTGTCCAGCTGCTTCACTTCTGATCCAGCTCTCTGCTGTGGTCTGGGAAAGCAGTAGAGATGGTCCAAATCCTTGGGCCCCTGCACCCACATGATAGACCCGGAAGAAGCTCCTGGCTCCTGGATTCGGATCAGCTGTTACAGCCGTCTGGAGAGTGAACCAGTACATGAAAGGGATGAAAGACCTTTCTCTCTGTCTCTCCCTCTCTTTGTCTGTAACTACCTCTCAAATAAAAAAAAAATCATATCACAAAAATCTTTTGCAATATGTAGGATAAGTCTCCTCTTCTAAAATAAGGATTTATTTATTTATTTGAAAGGCAGAGTTACAGAGAGAGAGGAAGAGAGACAGAGCGAGACACACAGAGAGAATCTTCCATCCACTGGCTCTACTCCTTAGAGGAGTGCAACAGCCAGGACTGGGCCAGGCCACAGCCCGGAGCCAAGAGCTTCACCTGGGTCTTGCACGTGAGTAGCAATGGCCCAGACACCTGGGCCATCTTCTGCTGCTTTTCCCAGGCAGATTAGCAAGGAGCTGGACGGGAAGTGGAGCAGCCGGAACACAAACTGGTGCCCATATGGGATGCTAGCATTCCAGGCAGCAGCTTTACCCACTCTCCACAAGGCTGGCCCCAAGTCTCCTGTTTTACAAGTGAAATAGCCAGAAAGCATCCAATTGGAGCGTTATAACTTTATGATATCAAATGTAATCCCCATGGCAACCACAGAGAAAACTACAGAATACACACAAAAGGAAATGAGGATGAACTTAAATGTTTCATTACAAAAATCAAACAGGCACAAAAGAAAAAAGACTGGTTATCTGAGGAGTGGGTGGCAACTCACTATCTGTCTTTGCTTTTCAAATAAATAAACCAGCTGATTTTTAAACAGTAACAAATCAATTCACAGAAAAGGAGAAAATACGTGTAAACCATGTCTCTGCTAAGGGTTTCCCCACGGTTTTGGATTTAGTTCCCTTTGAGTGGAGGGGTCTCTGAGGGCCTCCCCGTCCTCAGGAGCCAGCAGGGTTCACGGCCCGGCACACACAGGGCTGGGTGACTCTCGCTCAGCACGTCTCAGGTGGTGGTTAGGGAAGGGAACTGATGAAGAAGGCAGATGAAAGGAGGAGAAACTGGGGATGGAACCAGGTAAGGCAGCCTGAGTCATCCGTCCACGTCTGCCTCATTTGCCGATTCTTGTCTGCAAGGAAAGTAGACTACCTGGACCGCGGTTTTCAGCCAGGGGCGATTCTGCTCCCCCAGGACACGTCTGGCCATGTATGGAGGAAGATGCTAGTGGCTCTCACAACTGAGGGGTTGTGCTACAGGCACAGGAAGCACCCATAGCAAGCCAGTCCACAGTGCCACTAGTGCTGAGGCCAGAACTCTGCTCTGGAAAAACGGGCAGTACCATCTTTGCCTGGAACTCAGGGAAACCAGGCTCCGGCTGTGAGCCCACCTGCTGTGTCCAGACCACAGAAACGTTTGGACAGAAACGGGCCCCCACACCCATGTCTTCTCTCCTAAGCAGTAGGGTTCCTGCTGGCTTCCTGCTCTCTACTGGCTTAGCTCAACACGATGGTGTGCACCCACATCGCCAGGGGAGTTTTAAGCTCCGTAGAGACAAGCTTTCCCCACAGCAAACCCCGGGTAGGACCCTGACAGACTCGGCCAGCCTCCTTCCTGGGAGTGCCTCTCCTGCCACAGCATAGCGCCGTCTACCTGCTCCCACTTGGCCTGCCGGTTCAGCTGAGTTGAGTGGTAAACAAGTTTTTAACCAAGAAGCACTCCAGCCACTTCATCCTTAATGAGACAAGTCTGTCTGGTCCATCTTCTTCCCCAGACCACGCAACACTCCAAAGCAACATGAGAGGCAGCAGAGAGCGTTAAGAAGGCTGCTGCTGGAGCCCATCTGTGCGTGCTCTCGTCCCACAGTGTGGCATCACAAACGAGAGTCCACACCTGCCAAGTGTGGGGATCAGGGCCTGGGCGGGAGCCCCCATTACTACCGCTGATGTCCTCAAGGCGCTCGGCTCCCACTCAGCTCCTTGTTAAGTGAACAGATACATTTCCTTCGTGTTTCTCTGACACACACCTGGTTTCTCACCAAAACTGTCTTTGGGGATAAACTAGTAGTTCAAAGTTGTCCTCCCATCTGTAGCAGAAGCTGACAGAAGGGACAAGTGCCTAGTGTTGGACAGCAAGGTGGGGTGGCTCTAGCTCACAATAAGCCATTATGCATTTTGTGAGTAAACAGAGGAGGAGAGCTCCCGGGCTCTGACCATAAACTCAGAGAGGGGGCGGGATCAGCATACACTATACACATGTGCTGAAATGTCATACTGTAGCCCCTAAACCTACATTTATTGTGAACAAAAAAAAAATGCTAAAAATATGGTTAGGAGATAAATTGTTCATTTGTGGTAGGGTTTTGTTTTGGCTAATAAATACATTCTACTGAAAATATTAATTTAAAATATACATATTTTGAAGTCAAATTTTGCGTTTCCAAGTGAAAAACCAAGCAAGTTAAGATAGACTATGTGGTATCACGTTAGTATCACTTCAGAACAACTTCAATGTGTATATATGTCTTCAGAAAAATGCTCTTGGAGAAAAAAGGCCAAGTGAGGGTGCATACTAGAGGAAAACCTCCTGGAGCCCGAGCCACAGTCACGAGAGCTCAGCCGGGCGGCCCGGGGGACAGTACACATACCTTGCTCCCTGTGAGCTGTGCCAGGTGAGGTTTCAGATCTTCTCCGATTACGGAATAAATTGCCACTAAGCAAAACACGCTGGCCTTGCGCACACTGCTCTCGGTGTTATCATAACCCTAGAGAGCCGAAGGGGAACACACAGGAGAAATCGGATCAAAAATCGGCATCACAGTCAATAGTTCATCAGCATTTCCACCAAGGTGCCCAAGCTCGGCCTCGGAGCTGCTGGTCCCAACCAGGGCGACACTGACCTCAGTCCTGTGACCAAACCCAGAGAGCTTTCACCCAGACAGGGCCACAACTGACGTGTGTCAGAGCAGCTGGTTCCCAGGGCATGGGAGCAGCCCAGGTCTGCATGGGCGCCACTTTCTCACAAGCTGCCACCCAAAACATGATGTGGGAAGGTCATGGGGAGAGAAGAGTAAGGAGGAGAAAGAACTCCTGGGGAGTAAAGCAGATTCCGTGTGTGACTGTGCCTGTGAGACATGAGTGCCACCATTTGCTCCTGGGGCGAAACCCTCTGCACTGCAGGGCCTGCTGGGACCACTCGTGTCCCTCTGCAGCTGCACCTTGCTGCAACCCCACTGGATGGGGCTGCCTGTTTTCATGCTATCTGGAGTAAGCCAGCCCTCCACTGTTAGGAGCTGAAATCTCCAACCCCAGTGCCCAGCAAACATTAAAGGAGCAATTGAATCCCCCCTCCCTTTGTCATGGCTGAAATCCCTTTCTCTCCCAGACTCAGCTGGAAACCACCCTCCCGCACCGTCCTCTGAAGCCATGTTGTTTCCCACAACAGGCTGGAAAGCATTTGAGGCAGCGCCACACAGAACCCTCTCTTATCTGTCCCTCTGTCTAGCTCAGGGCCTCAGGCTAACTTTGTTGGTATCTGTTGGACATAAGAGCAACCATTGTCTCACTTACCCTCCCTGACCCACCTCACCCAGGGCCCGGGCCCCATGAGGTATGCCTAAGGGTTTGTGGAAGGAATGAGCAGCAACAAAAAAGATCAAAATATGTTTACAGTAAACAGAGAGCTCCCTCTCTGAGGCATGCCTTCCTGTGACACTCAGGACAGGTAGACCAGCAGTCAGAGGCGGCTGTGAAGCATCCCTGCCACCCAGCACTCAGGGCACGGCCTGCCATCCTACCCGTCCCATGCTGGCCCTCATCCCCAGACAGGGCGAGGGGCCTACCTGCAGCAAGCCGGGGATGATGTCAGCCAGGAGCTGCAGCAGGGACTCCTTGGCAATCCTCTCGACCACTTTGGTCTGCATCTTGATGGCGGCGAGGTTGATGGGGTAGTCGGCCGTCTGGATGATGGGGCAGAGCACCTTGATGCACTGCTCCGGGTGGATGGAACTAGCCAGCGTGGACGCAGCCTCCTCGGCGGCTCTCACCACCTGCAACACCGGGGGCCAGAATGAGCATCGCGGGCCGAGGGAGGACAGACCACACGCCCATGCCACTTCTGCTCAGTGAGAACGAGTCAGGCCTGCTGACTCATGGGGAGACTCTGGCTGGAGGTGAGCCCCAGTCCGCTGCTGCGTTCATGAACCCTCAGAGGTTCTAATGCATGTGAGGGTTGAGACTCTCTGCCCTAGGCAATGGAGGACCCAGCAAATGCCTTCCAGAGGTTTGTGGGACACCAACAACCAAAGAAGGCCGAGTGGGGCTCAGAGTGACTTCAGGACTGATGCAAAGGGGGCTTCAGTGCAGAGCAGCTGGGTAGCTCAAGGAGAGGACCCTGAAGCGTGGCCCTAACGAGTCTCCTGCAGAAAACGGCTGCCTAGGGATCTGTGCTCACATTACCCCTCACCTTGCACTTTTAACAAAGTGCACGAATGACTGCTCATAGCCACAAGAGCAGCCTCTGACCTCTGGGAAGATGTATTTTTGTTATGAAGTGCAATGAAAATTTAATATTTTGTTCCTGCTGCCAGCCCTGGACAGGGCCTTCCACCCAGATCCCTCTGTCATGTTCTGTGACTCAAGACAGCTCAGCTTGATCTTTATAATGCAACAGTAAAGCCCTCCTTGTGATTTCAAAAGACTGGCCCCGGAGAAACAGCACAGTCTGGAAAGCAGCTTCTAGTCATGAGTATGAAGGTGTGGAAGTGAGCACATGTAAGTCAGAGGACATGGGAGATGGCCAGGAGGGGTCCCCACCCAGGTGACCTGAACTGCATGCCAGACAGTGCACTCAGAGGCCACCCCGGCCCTAACTGAGGCACTGATCCAACCCTGGAGCCACGAGGTCCGCTCTCTAGGACCAGGGCTTGTCCAGGAGTGTGCCTAATGGTCTCTGTGTCCTCCCTGCTCTGTGGAACAGTAAAGGGAATCCTTTCCAACCCTACACAGAGGACTTCACTTCCCTTAAGAATTGGTATCTCGGGAGCTGGCCAGGCTACTAACAGTGTAGCCTTTTCACTATGATGCTTATCTGGGGGCGGTGAGATTAGGGCTGATTTTATTTGGAGTTTCACATAGCAGAGATAACTGATTTACAAGCAGCTACTTGAACTCTCTTTTTTTATTTTTATTTTTATTTTGACAGGCAGAGTGGACAGTGAGAGAGACAGAGAGAAAGGTCTTCCTTTGCCGTTGGTTCACCCTCCAATGGCTGCCGCGGCTGGCGTGCTGCTGCGGGTGCACTGTGCTGATCTGATGGTGCTTATCCTGGCCTCCCATGGGGTGCAGAGCCCAAGCACTTGGGCCATCCTCCACTGCACTCCCTAGCCACAGCAGAGAGCTGGCCTGGAAGAGGGGCAGCCGGGACAGAATCCGGTGCCCCGACCGGGACTAGAACCTGGTGTGCCGGCGCCGTAAGGCGGAGGATTAGCCTACTGAGCCACGGCGCCGGCCTGAACTCTCTTTTTGAGTCCAGCTTAGTAAGGCAGAGCAGCCTGAGGCCTCAGGGGAGCTGGGGGAATCTAAGCCCTGGAAACAGGGTGCTTCATGGTGGCACCTAATACATTATAATCACTGCAGTGACTACCGCCATCCCTGCTTCTCCCCCACTGGTTACTTACATTAACTCCCTTCTGCTGGATTAGAAAACTCTGTCTCTCACATGTGGCCGGCACATCTGATGGACAACGTTCCTCTCTCAATTCTGAGGTCCACTGCCCCTGATGCCCACATGGCAAAGCAGCTACTTTGGAGCTCTGGTGACATTTCTACATGTGTTTCTTTTGACCACTGGATAGGGGCTGAAGTGTTTATCTGTAACCCAAGGAGCCAGCAGGCCTGGGCATCACCCAGGAGTTCAGTATGGGAGCTCACTTCATTCTCCCATCTGCTGAGAGTATGCCCCTATTTAAAGGAGCCCTGCCTCTCTGAATTCTAGAGGCCTTCTGAACTTTCCTTCGGGGGCAGCTATCTCCTGCTACCTTGACCAAACCTGGCCAGTACCCTGTGGACACAATGCACCACCTGTGGGTCTCCTACTGTAACAAAGCATTGAGGCCTTCAACAGCCAGGATGGAGCCCTGTGTCAGCATGGTAGGGTAAATACCATGTACATGTCAAAGGATGGGTGTCAAGAAATCTGAGATTTATCTGGGCTCATTATGTATGTGAAAGGCAGAACAGTCGTGTCCTATTCTCAAGTGATTCCTAAGACCCTCAGGAACTAAAGCTCTTTTCCTTACCATCTTTCCTCTTGCCTTGTGTAACTGCTGTGTGTGTTTACCCAGCACCGACCCAGTGGCTCCTGTCTCTCAGGATTGAGCTTAGAGCTCTGCACCCAGAGGTGAAATGAGTGGGCGGCCCCCCTCCTGATGTACGGGGAAGGGGATGGTCCAGGCAGAGGATGCAGAGGCTCAGGAAGGCAGCGGATGGGGAAGGGGGACTCTCCCACCTGATACATATCCCCCAGCAGGCCAGGATGAGATAGAAGGCTAGTGTGGGATGGGAAGCAAAGACAGAGTCTACAGAAGGCTTCTCTGGGGTCCTACAGGGGTTGCTCCAGTTCATGGGCCCTGGCCTACCCTGCCACTGGTGCCTGCAGGCAGCAGGCTCAGCCTTCCCAGGCACCTCAGCAGAGTGAGCAGACCTGCTCTCATCAGCAGTTTTAGCTTTGTCCTAGCATTTATGGTATCTCACTCCACTGCACATAAGTACTGTTTGCAGGGGTGGGAACCTTTCTTCTGCCAAGGGCCATTTGGATATTTATAACATCATTCAGGAGCCATGCACAATTATCAGCTGAAAAATTAGCCTGCTATAGGTTTCTAGAACTTTGAGTCCCGCCTGCGGTTGCCTTGTCAGGGCCAGACCAAGTGACTTCAAGGGCTTTATGTGGCCCGTGGGCCAGAAGTTCCCTACCTTTGGTTTAAAGGAAGCCCACTGATCTCTCTCCCTGCTAATTCAATCTCCCGCAAGCATAGCTTTTTCCACACAGGTCTCCTGAAGGTACTGTTTGGCCCTGGTGTACATATACAGCCTTTAACTTGTCACCCCAAGAAAGGCAGCCTTCAGAGCACCTTCTCAGAGCCAGAGAGCAGTGCTGCACGCAAACCTCAGTTCAATCCTCCAGCAGCAAGACACTTGCTCAATCTGAGACTCACTTTTTTTAAACTCTGGAGTGAGGACTTACAATCACCTGCTTTCTTAATTCCGGGGTTGAGAGAGAGATACCACACAAACTAGCCTGGCACATTCCAGCAACAAAACACAGGCTGTGAGGTCTTGGAGAAAGAGCAACCCAGGAGTGAAGCCTGGCACCTGAGGTGCCAGCAGGAGGCAGGCACTGGAGGGCAGAGCTCTGTCCTCACAAGTCCCTGCAGAGGACACTCATCACCAGACGTTCTTGGCAAGACCGAAAGCACTGGTAAGCCAGCAGTCCTTCCCAGGGCTGGTGCCAACACCAGGGCAGGTGCATCCTCTCCCACAATCTCCACAGGCTAACCTGAGGACAGTGTCCCGCTTCCTCCACAAGCCCTGGCTCCTTCCTCATGCTGCCCAGGCCCTGCCCAGCCACGTCTCTCATTCGTGTCCTTCACCTGCTGGGCTGGGTCACCCTCCACGACTCACTCACTGCCACAGCGCCCCCAGGAAGCCCCGTGTGCACACTTTATCACTGCATGGAAACATTCTGCAGAAATGTTCTCTCCCAGAAGACAGAAGTTCCTGGAAGGCGAGATCCTATCTTAGCCATCTCTCCATTCCAACGAATGCTTGCTGCACCGATTCCCCTGCAGCATACACTTTCCCCATGGTCTATGTGCCACACAGACCTGTCCGTACAGGTCTCCAACTAAGGAGCTAGTTAGAAAACAAGCAGGAAGGCAAACACCTAAAACGACCAGCATGGGGCTTAGACGCATCCATTGCACAAGGCACAGAGAGTTCCATTCTAGGTGGCGTGCTACAGTCTTTGGAAAAGAGGCGAGTTCAGGCTACTCCGCATCTAGTCATCAGCTGTTGCTAATGGTGTGTGTGTTTAATTTTTTTTTTGGACAGGTAGAGTTAGACAGTGAGAGAGAGAGAGAGATAGAGATTAAAGTCTTCCTTTTTCCATTGGTTCATCCCCCAAGTGGCTGCTTCGGCCGGTGCATTGCGGCCAGCGTGCTATGCTGATCCGAAGCCAGGAGTCAGGTGCTTCCTCCTGGTCTCCCATGTGGGTGCAGGCCCCAAGCACCTGGGCCATCCTCCACTGCACTCCCAGGCCACAGCAGAGAGCTGGACTGGAAGAGGAGCAACTGGGACAGACTCTGGCGCCCCAACCGGGACTAGAACCTGGGGTGCCGGCACTGCAAGGCGGAGGATTAGCCTAGTGAGCTGCAGCGCCGGCCGCTAATGGTGTTCTTAGGAGAGCTCTATCAGGCAATGGTTACCAGAGGCACAGAGCTTTTCTGCCTGCTCAGTTTGCACGGGTCCATGTGTGCTTGGGAAAGCCAGGCATATGGCCATGCATCTATGTAGCCCAGCAACACACAGCGGAGTGAACACTAAGATGCGGAAGGGAGCAGCAGGGAGACCAAGCTCTGAAGCCCTGCTGTCTGTGGTGGGAAATCACCACGCACAAGCGTCACAACACACTGGTCAGAACACAGAGGGACTCTCAGGCTTGAGTCTTTAAATGCAGAAAAACCAAAGGGTCAGAAAATGCTGCATGGTTTCATAGGCTTATCAAAATTAGAAGACACTGAGATGATCAAGAATGGAAGTTTAAGACCCTACCCGGAGGTGGGAGGCAGCTCAGTGGGTAGAAAGAGAGAGAATGAGATTCAAACCCCAGCTGCACCTCTTTCCGATCTGAAGCTGAGAACCTCCAGGCACCTCACTGCCCCGACTACACCCTTCCCACTGCCGGGGTCACCAGGAGAACTCAGTGCTGAGAGGCCCTTCTCTCCACCCCATCCCCTTGCTCTCCTGCCACTCAGCTGGAGTGCATCACTGCCCGGGGAGCTCAGTGGGCAGACAGCTTCACTCTGCCAGGGGAGCTCCCTCTCACAACTCCAGGAATTCCACCTGTTGCCTGCATGGAGCATTTACTTCAGCAAATGCATTTAACATGGTGGGGGCTGTGCGGTGCTGTGAAAACAAAATGTCTGACGCCACACATCATACGGGTAGTCTGAGGCCGACTCCCTCACTGGGGTTAGAGAAAGCGGCCCGAGGTTGACACTGGTTTCGGCTGGGCAGGAAGTGTTCTCGGCTCCCTCCACACGCCAAGCCCCTGGCTTTGGAGAGCTGCCTGAGCAGGGTGAACTTTAGGTTCTGCCCCTGTGTTCTATGTAATATAAGAAGCAAAGATTATAAATGTAAGCAAACAGAGCAAAAGTAAACAAGGTAACAGAAAGAAAGACAATACTGCTTGGTAAGTAGGGTGACCAGACGTGGCAAGGATTTTAAAAACTGGAGGTAAAGTATTTTCAAGAGAGCAAGCTCAAGCTTACTTCTGGGTTATGATCCACCTGCAAGTGAGTGAAAACTGTCCCAGTTCCTTTGGGTATGCAGAGTCTGGTTGGAAACACAGGAATTCTTCCCGTTCAAAGCAAGTGAAAGTTTCTAGTGTCTAGCTGGGGAAAGCACACTTTTCACACTTAGCTTTTCAGAAAAAAAAAATGAGATCATTACTTAGAATTTTGCTGAATGTTTGCTTAAGGATAAGGTTTCCTTCTTTAAAGCATAAAGTTTTCAAAATTTGGACTGCATGTTTTAAGTTCACAAAGTTTGACTTGGCTCTGCCATGGACAAGTGGTTACGTTAAAAAAAAAAAGAAGAAGAAGAAGAAAGGAAAAAAAAAAGCAAACATCCCAAAACCACCAGGGCTGGAATCCAAGAACTCTTTCCAGTAGGGCAGTCAAGTTAAGCTCCTCAATCAAAGGAAAAAGTTGGCGCCACCTCCTGGGAAAGGCTGGGAAGACCTTAGGAAAACTGGACAGTATAATAGGGGCATGACAGACTTGGGGGGGGGGGGGGGGGGAGCTGCAACATGGACCTACACCCGAGGTGGGGAGAAGGGCCCAACTGCCCAGGAGACTCTGGGCAAATTTCTGCTTTCTGGGCCTCAGCTTTCCTCATCAGTATTAAAGGGAGAATCCAAGTCAACTTTTTTTTTTTTTTTTGACAGGCAGAGTTAGACAGTGAGAGAGAGAGACAAAGAGAAAGGTCTCTCTTTTCCGTTGGTTCACCCCCTAAATGGCCGCTACAGCCGGCGCACTGAGCCAATCCGAAGCCAGGAGCCAGGTGCTTCCTCCTGGTCTCCCATGCGGGTGCAGGGCCCAAGCACTTGGGCCATCCTCCACTGCCTTCCCAGGCCACAGCAGAGAGCTGGCCTGGAAGAGGAGCAACCAGGACAGAACCGGCGTCCCAACCGGGACTAGAACCCAGGGTGCCGGTGCCGCAGGCAGAGGATTAGCCTAGTGAGCTGCGGCGCCGGCCAAGTCAACTTCTTTTAAAAATTATTTCTGTTTATAAAAACCTCATCATCTACCTCTACCTGATGAATATGGGGCTTCAAAGACTCCAAGAAGGATAGTGTCTGCCTGAAATACCTCTGCCAAGACAGTCATCACGTGCTTGCCTAGAAAGCAGATTCGGGGCTATGCAATTCTTACCTCCAAATGAGGCAAGGCTCTTAGGTGGGACCAGGGGTGCAATCAGGGTCAAAGGGGCAAATAATGAGGAAGTTGGAAGAGAGCTGAATGCCAGGAGGTAGCTGGGTGTAGCCACCCTCGGGGATGCTGGCAAAGACTCTAGTGTTCCCCAGCTCATCACTGACAGAGGCCAGCGACTCCAGCACAAACATCAGCAATTCAAACAACCAGCAGCCGCCAGATACAAGTTGTACTTTTCACTGGAGTTTTAGAATTTACTCAGCTGAATTCAAATAGTCTCTTATGTGTATCTGGAGAAATGAAGTTAAATTTGCTGTGTGTAAAATTTTAAAAATGAAAATAGTTCTATTCAAAATCAGCATACTTTCTTCAATGGACAGGGATTAAAAGGGCAGTATCTTCAATTTTCAACCGTGCCAGTCACTGTGCCTCACTTGAATGCAGTGTTGGCCCCAAGTATGCAAGTTTTGACACGCTGCAGAGCCTCTCACAGCCAGTGGGTTGGCAAAGGCCATGTGTGAACCAAACTCAAAGGCTCTAAGATTAAATGGTGTCCTGTTCTGACACTGTAGGAGCTGACTGCTGGCGCTGCACCCCCATTCAGGACTGGACAGTGTGTGGCACTGCACAGCAGCCCTAGGAGGTGGGGAATGCACCTCCCCGTGACACAGCAAACACCACAGCTCAGAGAAAGGTGAGCACACCTGACACTGGGGTGCATGCAATTTGGGTCCTCTAAACCCCTGCTCCCTCCCTCCAGCCAGGCTGCAGGGAATCGCAGCTAGACACTCCCTCCTCACTCCCCGCCCAGCTCAGGCTCCAACTCGCTCACCACTCTACCTCGACTACACTCTCCTGCACTTCCTCTGAACCATATGTTCATTCTTGGCTTCCTGACAAGATGTTTACCAAGGTGTGCTGCTGGCTCAGCCACTCAGAACCTCCCCAGGAAGCTTTATAGGCATCTGGTTTTGTTTTAATTAAAACGGGGTCTCTGGTCATATCCCAAAGGTAGGCTCACGGACAAGTGGAGATTTAGAATGGATAAAGACTCAGGTTTGTCACTCAGTGGCAACTTCTATTACCTTGGGGCTGGATGAGGCACAGGTTACCATCTAGTCCACTCTGGGGCTAACAGGTAAGGAAAACCAAGGCCCATAGAGGTGGTATAAATTCCCCAGGTGTCCTCATGTGCTGAGCCCCAGCTGCTGGCCTGAGAGAATCTGGGAGGCCCAGTGCCGAGCATGGGAGAAGAGCAGCTCTGTACAGGCCTTTTCTGGCCCACACCACCACTCTGCCCTGGCCCCACTGTTTGTCAAAGTCTGTGTGAGATACCCCACACTGCTGGCAAAACAGAAGTCACACAGTTGGCCCCAGGAAGTTCTCTCTTTTTAAAAATCAGTCTTGTTTGCTTTTGCTTTAATTTCTTGAAGTGGTAAAATATGAAATTAACTAGCAATTATTTTAAATTGAAATCCTGGAGACATAATCATGGTTGCTTTATATTTATGTAAGAATCAAGATTTCTCTAAAGAAGTGAAGCCACCAGAAGCATGAATCTGAGCCCCCTCAACACCAGGACTTGTGGGTGCAGGAGGCAAGGTTGGTGACCCAGTACAGCCACCGGGAATGATGTTAACATTTTCCGCTTCCAATAGGCAAAGGCAACTGAATAGTCACTCATGTAGCAAAATTCAGAAAAATCTAAGTCTAATGATTACAAAGTCTCAATTATGGAGTATCTTCAAGAAACAGAGTTATTGCTTCCTGCAGGTTTACACTAGAAACGTCAACATGGGGGTTACTATACATACTGCATAAGCACCAGGAGCAACTATTCCTCTTGCCTGAAATGTGTGTATAATTATTTATTAGCATATTAATAATTTTCCAAGAAATGAGTGCTTCTGAAATAGGTATGGATGTCTGAAACCAGTTTTTATGTAGCAACATTACACAACATATGATAGTTTTTATCAAGGCACGTTTCTACACCATTATACTTTGATTCTCACAGGGTCCCGCTTACACAGGGTTATATGAAGGTGATGAGAACTGATGACACAGCTGGAGCAGAGCAGACAGATGCTCATGACCCCAGAATCTTTTGGTCATACCAAATCTCAAGTCCTCTCTTCTTTATCAGCCAGCAGAAGGTCTATATCAATCCCAACTATAAATGCTAAAATGAGAGGAGTCCAAATTAATGGAGTTATCTTGAAAAGCAGAAAACAGGCTCAAGATCAAGGCTTTGCCCTCAAAGTCCTTTGCCAAGTGCCACCATTACTGTAAACCATGGCCATTTCATTAACAAGGCACTGAAATGTGACAGCAAAGATGTACATATAAAAAGACAAAAAAAGGAGCTGGATAATGAAAGAGGCTTACCTATTCAAATAGGGACTATTAAAATATGTCTAAGTTGACAAACTTTATAGAATTTTAAAATAAAAAAATTTTTTTAATTTTTTTTTTTGACAGGCAGAGTGGACAGTGAGAGAGAGAGAAACAGAGAGAAAGGTCTTCCTTTTGCCATTGGTTCACCCTCCAATGGCCACCGCGGTCGGCGCACTGCGGCCAGCGCACCGCGCTCATCCGATGGCAGGAGCCAGGTGCTAGGTGCTTTTTCCTGGTCTCCCATGGGGTGCAGGGCCCAAGCACTTGGGCCATCCTCCACTGCACTCCCGGGCCACAGCAGAGGGCTGGCCTGGAAGAGGGGCAACCGGGACAGAATCCGGCGCCCCGACCGGGACTAGAACCCGGTGTGCCGGCGCCGCAAGGCGGAGGATTAGCCTGTTGAGCCACGGCGCCGGCCAAAATAAAAATTTTATACTACTATCCAACTCCTCCACAAGTCTTGCTTGCTATAGAACCTCTGCATTAGTTTCCATGGATGCTGCGGTAGACAGAGTAAGTGCCTGGTATGCTGTCAACATTTAAGAGAAAGGTTCCACAGACACCATTCTTTTTAAAAGAAGCTGAGAACACAGACCCTTGCTTGCAGGATCAGGAGGAAACCCATCTTACCAGCAGCCCCGCCCCATCTAGCCTCCCTAACAACTTTTCTGACAAATTTCCATAGACAGAAACGGTGGTTCCAAGTGCCTTTCTCACTGCAGTTCTTCAGCCAGGGCTGCAGCATGCGGGCCAGCACGAGGACTGCCACAGCTGCGAGAGAGGGTCTGCACCTCGTCTCTCAGGGCCCCCTACATCCTCCTGCTGCTGAAGTCTGGGTTTTGTCTGAGAATATAAAATCCAGGTGCTCCTCGTAAGAGGAAGTTGCAAGAGTGTTCACTCAGGACCAACACACCTTCCAAGTACCACTAAGACAGGAAGACAGCAACTGGGCCAGGAAACATTCAGGATCTTTTGAGCTTGTGTCTGGAGTCCTAAGTACTGAATATGAAGATGACAAGATGAAATAATTAGAAAAATAACACATGCATATTAATATGAAACAAGATGGCTACAGCATAAACCTGATGTACCTCTAACTGTCCTGCCCCACAAAAACACAAATAAGGAATGAGACAGATTGGTTAAAATTAAAAGACAGACTAGAAGAAATTTAAAGGAAAACAAAATCGAAACCCAAACCTAAGACCTAAACATACAATACCTGAGTCAGCAGTTTCTGACAAAGAAACAGAGTAGTGGGTCTAGAAGTACGCACAGCAGGCAGGCGTGCCCACACAGACACACCCTGAGCAGTGCCTGCTGCACCTGCCTTAGTATTGCTAAGCTGCAGTCGTGGGGACCTGAAGAGTCGAAGCAGTCACCACTCGAGCAGCCACAAGGCTGCCAAAAAGGAAAAGCACTGGATTAGGCCAATTCTCTTTGTAGAAGTAAGGATTGCTCGAATCACAACTCTGTTCACCCACAAGCTTGCTTCATAAGTCATAGTGAGCCAAGAGATTGCACTGAGCAAGCTTATAAGTTATGTCTTGCTTTGGGGTCATGCTCATCATCTGTCCTGTTATATACATGATGCTGTTTTCCACAGTGCCTTTTAATGAAGGGTGTTACCACAACGAAGTTTAGTATGGCTCTAGTTACTTCCCATTCTCTGTAGGCCTCTAGCTACGGGAGGTCTGGGGAGCACAGGAGCTGGACATTTTTACAAACAACTGCCCATGGATCAGCCAAGCATCTGTTACCTGTGGCACATGTGCTGGACAGAGAGGCACACCTGGCTGCTCTCCACAGGAAAGCTGAGGTCTTAGGGCCAGGAGGACAGTGTGCTAGCATTTGGAACATGTAGGCTGTCTCCATTTGTCTTCCTCTTACCGAGGGAAGCACAGAGAGGGAACAGGGAAGGAAGGCCAGGACAGCTGGCACCTGCTGTCAGCAGCACCAGGCTGCAGCCAGCTCTGATTATCTCCTCTATTCTCAGGTGAGACTCTGTGAGGATGTCCACTCCTATTTCACACACAAAGGAACTGAGGCTCAGAAGGAGAAGGAGCCTGTCCAGGGACCTGGAGCAAGGAAGCACTGGCTCTCGGCCTTGCCTGTCTGATTCCAAAGCCAGTCTCCACCTCCACACGAGACCCTAGAGGCGGAACATCAGACCTCCCCTGTCCACCAATGCATGTTGGGAGGCTGGACATGGCTGCCCAGCCACGGGGTCAGCACGGGGAACTGACTTTGCATTGTGACACATGCTGAGCCCACAGGAAGGGACTCTTTCTGAAAGCTTATAATGCAGACTCCCAGGCCCGGCTGTTCAGCACCCCTGGCTCTGGGCAGGCTCACCTCTTTATGGGAATCTTTGTGGGCTTCCAGAGTCTTCATGATGGTCAGCTCGGCGTAGTTTTTAAATCTTGCTGGCTGGTTTCTCAGAATTTCCCGTAAAACTCTCAATGCTAGGGCTCGAATGGAATGCTGGAGTATGAGAGGAAAGGAAGACATCACCACACAGTACGAAGCTCATGGCCGCACACATCAGCTCTGGGGGCAGGGCAGGGGGTGCATGGAGTCCCACGGGGCTGAGTGCCTGATTCCGGTTCCCCAGCATTTCCTGGGCCTCTTGAAGGCCTCTTCCCACAGATCACATGGTTTCAGGGCCTGGATGGTGAGCACCAAGAGGGCAGGCACCGTGTCTTACAGTGACATTCCCAGGACCCACCACCTAGCAGGGACCTAACAAAGGCTTGCTGGACGAGCCAAGCGTGGGACCATGCCTCATTATCAGTGAGCCTCAGCTCTGCGACACAAACTGTCCTTCTGCAAAACGTGCCCCAAAGACAAGCACACAGCTTCAAAGGACAGCTAGAAACCTGTCGCTATTTCCGACTGCCCATCTGATGAGATCACTGGATCTGCACAGGCCTCGAGTTGTTTAGGTTGAGTCCTGCTTCTGGAGGAAAGCCATTCCAAACACACTTCTAATCTCAGTGAAGGAGAATGGAGTTTACCGCAAACAGAGCCAGGCAGTACATCCTGATTTTCTGTCACTCACCTGTATGACCCACACACTAACACACCACTGACCTGCCCGCCACATGACATCACCCTGTCTCCTGATACAGCCCAAGCAAGCACAACCGTTTCCTTAGCCAATGCTCTGTTTTAAAAAAATTTCATACAGATCTTTTATTATCATTCATCCATCTTTACTTATCCTTGATCCACACCATTAATCCTAAGCAACAAAAAGCAATTAGGGTTGCCATGAAATTCACAGCCTTCCCCTCCGTGCTGCCACCGTCGTGACCTGGGGCACAGCCTGTCGCCTCGTTCTGTTTAGCTTCCTGGCAATCCTCCCGGCCCTACCCTCTAGCTCTCCGCATGTCCTTCACAGTCGTTACTGCCAGCCTGCACAAAGCCAGTGCACCAGAACTCTGGCAAGTCCCAACACTTACGCCTGCCTGCAGGAGCGACTGGCTCCACAGGCAGAAGGAAGGACTGTGCCTACGTCACTCCTGGCCCCCTAAGAGTTATCTCCTAAGTGCCACAGGTCCCTAGTGCCTCGTATCCCAGGGCAAAGAAGCCTTTTGATTTTAAAATTCATACTGCGAGGGTCATGTTTCTAGAGCTGGTCACTCAGCTCACCTAATGTTACCGGAACTGTTCACACATGTAGGGTGAACTGAGATGGCATTCCAGGGAATGGAGCATCAAACGATGGCTTTTAACAGATGACCTCCTCTGTTCCTCAATTAAACATGGAACAGATGTAAGACAGGGAAAGCACTGCACTCTGAAAGACCACAAGCTACATTTTAAGAAATTCTGTGTTCAGTGACTGGATGTGGGAACACGTTTCCCTCAACTACTGCAGACCCAGTTACAGAAAGGACTTGCACAGGAGATGAGGCCTGTCACCGAGACAGACACGACTTCTCGTGACTGCTCAGGAAATGTGAGCTGTGCACAGCCGACCCCAGCCCAGGCGAGACCCTGTCTTTGACGCAGTGCCTCACGTCTTTGTCTCCGAGGGTCTCGAGCAGCAGCAGCAGGATGGTCTTGAAGTGCTCCTCCCACACACCCAGGCTGTCCTCCCGCGTGATCTTGAGCAGCTCCAGCAGGGCACCTTTCCGCTCCTCCACCCGCTCGTTGTGGTTGGAGAGCTCCTTCAGGAGGTCAGCCACCAGGTCAGAATGGTCGATGGGTACTTGGGAGACACAGAACAGAGGTCACCTCACGAGGAACCCGGCCCCAGGCCCTCACTGGGACTCTCTTCTCTCCTGGCCACATCTCTTAGGCGAGGCCCTCCCTCTGGCTTTGCTGCCCAGCCTCGCCCCGCATACCCTCAGCAGAGCTTCTCACCCCTGAAATGTGAAACAGCACAAGACCAGCTGCCTGGTACCAACGCTCAGTGCCACTCCATTTCCTGTCTTCTCCCTTCCGTTCCACAGGGAGGAGAAAATGCTGGTATCCTCCAGAAGGCCCTGCTGGACCGTCTTCTTTTTCTAGACTCTCTCCCTCTGCCACGGCTTGCCTCACACCTCTTCCCCGGTCAAACCCACTCACTCCAGTGTGCACGTGCTCAGGGCCTCCCCGTCCTCACATCTGACCAGACTCTGTCCCCTTCTCCAATGTCCAGAGCTTAGGGATCAGCACAGCGAGCAGCCTCTCCATGGGCTGTCTACTCAAACACTGCAGGGCTTGCCCACGGTCACTGAGCACAATCACTTGCAGGACAGAACAACGGCACCGAAGGCAGAGGCAGAGCCATGGTCTTTTAGGAGGCCTCCACTCTGAATATTAAACTTTAAATAAACACGGTGAAAGAACAAAACAGGCGGAACTACTTATGTCTTCAGTTTCCAAGACTGGGGAGAAACACACAAGGAAGCTGGAGGTGTTAAAGAACTCTGTCATTTCTCCTGCGTCATCCCATCATGTTTCTTAAGCCTTTTGGTACACAGCTGGCGAATAAGTAACATATAACATTCTAATCTCTATTCTACCTTCATCGAGATCCATGAAGGATAAGGTAAATGAGGTGCCAGTCCTGTGAGCAATGAGAGTCTGCTTCTCTCAGAATGTGTAATCCAAACAAGCACCGTGCACCATTAGCCTGCTGCCTGGGAACAGATGCCCACATGTGTTCAGAGCAGTCACCTGCCAGCAACCAGCACCAAGGGCGCCCCTTACTGTGGAACCCCCAGGGAGTTGGCAGCTTCCTCTGAAGGTGGGCCTGCCTTGAGCTCAGGTCCCTCCCCTTTCCCCAATAGGCCTTGCATTCTCTGAGACCAGGGACTGTGTCTTGTGCCTCCTCCTTACCCCAGTGACCCATAGACTTCCTGACACACACAGACACTTGATGAACGCGTCAACTGTCTTAAGAATTCCCAGTTAGGCCTCTACCTTCATTCTTCATGAAAGCTTCTGAAATAAGTAGGCTTTGAAACAAAATGGATCTATGGAACTTTTTTTAAAAATCATGATCAAGTTGAAATACAACAAAATATGTGAACATGACAGTGAGGTGAAAAAAACAAACAAGTTCCAGATAACATTCTATCATATCAATACATACTTATTTAACACTGGACACTGGTCTCAGCACAAGAGAGTCAGAAAAATGCCAGACTAGCTCTATTCCATATGACCTATTATATGTTGGGCAAGTAATTTAACTTTTCTGAGCCTATTTCTTAATCTGTAAAATGGGTTTAATCCCTCTATCTCAGTTGTCTTACATGTGTACAGCACTCAACTCAGTATCAAGCACAGGGCAGAGAAGTCAGCACAGCACAGCTCCAGCAACATCTGGTTACGACACAGCTGTGAGAAGACAGTGCTTCCCTGTGAGAAGACAGGAGCTCCCCTCTCAGCATGGCACTGGGAGCGATCAGGCCAGGGGCCTGTCCAAGCACTGATCCTGGCTCCCCTCGCCTCCAGATGCCCACTCAGGCCTGGTCCCCTCGCATGTGGCCTGCCCTGGCGCTGCAGTCTGCTGTCCCTCACTGTGCAGTGGTCACGGCCGCAATCTCACACTGCCTGCTATGGGACAGTGACTTTACAGCTACTTCCACAACCAGGGGAACAAGGATTGCTGAGGCCTCTGTTGACCACTGCCCACCCCTGCCCTGGGCCCCAGCACAGTATGGATGCGGCACATCATTCTTTTTTTTTTTTTTTTTTTTTTTTTTTGCCAGGCAGAGTTAGACAGTGAGAGAGAGACAGAGAGAAAGGTCTTCCTTCCTTTGGTTCATTCCCCTAATGGCCACTATGGCCAGCGCTGTGCCAATCCAAAGCTGCCAGGAGCCAGGTACTTCCTCCCGGTCTCCCATGTGGGTACAGGGACCCAAGCACTTGGGCCATCCTCCACTGCACTCCTGGGCCACAGCAGAGAGCTGGACTGGAAGAGGAGCAACCGGGACTAGTACCCGGTGCCCCAACTGGGATTAGAACCCAGGGTGCCGGCACCGCAGGCAGAGGATTAGCCAAGTGAGCCACGGCGCCAGCTGGCGCACCATTCTTGAACACTGACCACTGAGAACAGGCCCAGGCCTTGAACAGTTCACCCAGAGCAGGTCTGACAAGGAGGTTGTGCATGGGGGACGGACACACAAGAAGGGACAGACCATCTCGAAGCTGCTCCATGTCGTCGTCAAACACGGCCTCCTTCAGCGCTGTCTTGTCGTAGGTGTTGATGGTGTCTGAGTAGGGAAACGGGTTGTAGTCTCGTGCACGTGGCCCAGGAAAGGCGCGAGGAGGCTGGGTGTTGAGGAGGGAGGTCTTGTTATCCAGAGCTGTCCTGCCTCCTTCCACTTCTCCGCCTCCCCGGCCCTCAGTGGCAGGGGAGGCAGCTTCCCCGTCGCGGGACACCTGGGGCACAGCACACTGTCAGTTCCCTGCCAGGACTCTTAACAGACTTTCTCTTCTAATGCTCAGAAATAGCAGGCGGGCCAGACATGTTTCACTTGATATCTGGTGTCTGACAAAGGGATAGCTATTAGCATTTCAGTCTGTAAATACAAAATTTACAAACTACCATATACGGGACAGAATCTGTTTACATTTGCATCTATTCATCCATTTTACCCATGTGTAAATTCATCCATTTACACATCCGATCTGTTTTGGTTTATAATTCCATGATCTACTGTCCATTTTCTCAGGGGCTAATACCATGAAATTCTGAAGAGTCTCTTGAGAAGGAAAGGCCTCCCACCCACTTGTGCCCTCCGTGAGGACACCCTGGCAGCACTGCCTCCTGTGGGCTTCAGTGCCAGCAGCTGGGGCCTGCTTCCCCAACCCAGCACACAGGGACAGAAGCTGTCCACCTGCCATCACAAAGCCAGGCATGCTCTCCCATTACTTTCTTGTATCCCCATACATTCCCATCAAGTGGGGAGCCACACAACACTTCATAATCTCTAATGATGGAGGACTTGGACCTCCCAGGCAGATCATTCTTTCTTTTGGGTATGTCTAACTCAGAGTTGTTCTTGAAGCTGTTTTGTATTTTCTCCTAGTATATGTTCTGTGTTGTTGTCAATAAATTAAGCCTCTGGTTCTCTGAGCCCTTTGCTTTTGGGGGCCCTCTCCTTTGCATTAACTAAGTGACTTAGGGTTGACGGCCAGCAATGGGGCAACACAAGCCTCCCCTGTCTCGGACTGTGACTATATAGTGATGGCCAGGCTGTGTCAGGTGACTCCTAAGATTAATCGTTTACTTGTGATGCTGACAAAACACAGTGCTCTCATATGTACACAGCTGGCTTTATTATTTTTTTTCTTGAGGAAAGATATTTGCAATATCATCTGAACTATTCCTAAGTGTACAGGCTAGATGGATTATAAGGAACTAGTACTAGCAGCATAGGAAATTGATCCAGTGGTTTTGGAACTCAGTGAAATCATATTTGGCAAAACTGATCTTCATGTCCTTTACCCAGTAATCTTAACTTTTGGTAACCTGTGCTAAATAACATACCCAGCAAAAGGAAAGAATGATATTATTTCCAAAAAGTAGTTTAACATTACAATTGAAAAAAAAATTGAGAGGAAAACAGAGAAAGGATGAAAGTTGAATACATTTTGTTGAAAGAAAAATAGGAGTGGCATGATTGAACATAATGGTTACAAAAATTTATTCTCATGGGAAATGCTTATGATGTGAGGAAAGCAAATATAGGCTAGTATGACCAATGGGATTCTCACTGTGTAAAATCTATACACAAGTGAAGACTAGGGTAATACACACGTAAAAGACTAAGGATTTGCTACTGTTACAGGTGATTAGAATTAGGATAGTTCAACTTTATTGTTAAAGTGTCTGAAGCTCTTTTTAACCCTTTCTACTTTTATAACTGATTCCTTCATTACAATAGTAATAGATCTTTAAAAGAGTTATAAAGAAAAACGACATTATCCATGAATTATCTTCCATCCAGAGAAAGTATGTTAAGATTCAGTTTGAACCTTTTCCAGCCTTAGTTTCATCATATCTACATCTTAGTGACTATAAACTCTTATTTGTGGGTGTTAAGAAGCAAATCCATCCCAGCCCTTCCACTAGGTATACACATCCTACAGGACGAAAGCAGGGGCCAGAGCAGATGGTTAGGCACCAGTGTTGGCAGCAGTGTCCCTCCACACATAAGTGAGTAACAGAATGTGTAGGTGCCTGTGCTGACTGTTGTTTGGCCTTCACAAGGGGTGGAGTCTGCTATGCACTGCACCCTGGATGAACCTTGGAGACATTAGGCTGAGGGAATTAGGCCAGTCACCCACCAAAGGGCAAATATTTTATGTTGTGCCTTATATGAAATTCCTGCCATACACAAATTCACAAAGACATAAAGTAAAATGCAGGTTACCAGGGGCTGGGGGAAGGGAGAAGGAAGGGGAGTTATTATTTAGGAGGTGCAGAGCTTTTGTTGGGAATGTTGAGAAAGTTTTGGGTGTACATAGTGATGTGACTGCATAGCACTGCGAGTATATTTAATGCCACCCAGCTGTATACTTAGGAATAGTTCAGATGATATTGCATATATCTTTCCTCAAGAAAAAAAATAATATCTGCCAGGCAGAATAGAACCTTGATACACATCACTCCCGGTACTTCTGTAATTTACTCAGCGTTCCCCTTTCTGCTCAGGTGAATCATCTTACCACTGGATCTGATACTCGTCCATTGGAACGTCCGTCTCCCTAGCTTGGGTCTACAAAGGACACACTGGTGCCTGAGCCTCACGTTTAATGCAGCTTTAGATCTGCCTCACAACTGGTGGCTGAGACGTTTTCTTTCGAACCTCATCCCTCCAACTCTGATTTTCACTGCTCCGCCCTCTTGCAGCCCAGCCTGTCTCCGACTCTGCCCTGTGGCTCTTACTTCCCACTTGCTCTGGGATAATCTGGAGGCTTCTCAGTCCTCACCTTCTCTACTTCCTCCCTGTCAAGTTTCACTCCTTTCAATTCTCATCACTGTCATTTCATACTTGGAGAAGCCGAAATGACCAAAAGAGAACACAGGACACAAGTCTATAGCACATCCAAATGAGGGATTACTCTGCAACCATGGCAGTTCCCACAGAGGAAAACCAATCTGGAAAGCACTCATGCCCAAGCCCCGTTGGGGCGCAGTGCAATGCTACGCTTATCACCACATCACTGCACACTTCCTACACACACACATGCATAAATGCACAGACAGAAAGGAACAGAAAAACCCACCCTAGGCTGCAAACAGTGTTCTCTCTAGGCTTCCTATGTGGGGCAGGTAGGTGTCACATGATCATTGGAAAGTGTGGTCCTTTGTGCACCCACCATTTCCTACAGCCTCCACTGCTCTTGGCAGGCCCTCTCATTTCCTACTTGGATCCCCGTGTGTGCTACTTGGGATTCTGGAAACCTTTTTCATTCACCTCTGGCCTCCTTTCACTGTCCACAGAACAGAAGCTACAGTAGGAATGTGCCCTCTTCCTGCCACAAACTGACCTCCCCTCCTTCCTGGCTGAAGCCAGTGGCTCCACCAAGGCCCATATTTCATACTCCCATCCTGAAGGCTGTGTGTCTATCATAGAAGCCAAGCTGTCCACTCCACGGCCCCCTGGCATCTACATAAGTCAAGCCTCTTCCACCTGAAAAAGGCCCTTGAATGACCCCTCAGCTCCCACCAGTTTGTTACTCAAGTCACTCCTCAACCCACTGAACACTGGTCTCTGCTCTCAACTCTGCACTGAACTCTGCTCACAAAATGGAAGAAAAAACACAGGAGTGGGCATTTGGCCTAGCAGTTGAGATGCATGAGTCCTACACTAGAGTGTCTGGGTTTCATGCCTGGCTCTGGCTCCTGACTTCAGCTTACTGTCAGAACAGACCTTAGGAGGCAGCAGTGATGGTTCAAGTAGTTGAGTCCCTGTCACTCATGTAGGAGACCTAGAATGAGTTCCTGGCTCCTAGACTGACCACTGACTAAGCCCTGGTTGTTGTGGGCATTAAGGGACTGATAGATAGGAACAGATAGGAACACTCTCTCTCTCTCAGACAAACAGAATGATCCATAGAAGCTCAAACAGTGGGCACATTATCAAAGGAAAGGTCTGAACTGTACATTAAAACATCTGTAAGTAAGTGTATTTTTTATGTTAAATTAGGATACTTAATGAGACACTACAAAAAAAAAGGTTAATGGGGTCCCTCCACTCATTATCTGACCCATCGCCGCTAACAGCACGGGCCCTTTGGCTGAGAGTCCTGCCTGAGCAGTCTCCTTTGCTTTGACGACACCAGCCCACCCTGTCATCTCTAGCTCTGTCCTCCCCTCACAGCTGCTGCTCCTGAGGGTCTGTCCTTACCCTCACTTTCCTTCAGTCATTGTTGTGCAGCTTAATCAGCGTCTCTCAAATTTCTACTGCCAGTCTAAACTGTTGGCTTAAACTTCAGACTGGCATCTCCAAAGGCCAAGTGGGTGTGTCTGCTTGGGTGAGGTTGCAGTTCACACATATTCAAAGTGAAATTATTATGTTCCAAAGCTGCTACAATGCCCCTTTTCTTTTTCTAGGATATTACCTCACTGAATAACACCAGCACTCAACAGCCACACATAGCCCTAATTCCATTTCACTTCCTCCAGAATTATTCTCCACTCCACGTCGACAGCTATCTTTCTGAAATGTGAGTGGTCAAGCCACTTTCCTGCCTGATCAGCCCTGCAGAGCCTCTTGGGTAACTCGCTCAGTGGCTGGAAACCACTGCCCCATCTTCCCTGGTGCGCATGGCCTCACGCAGCAGAGCTCTGCAGCTCTTCCCTGCCCAACATCATGACCCACCTACTCTCTCCACTGGACTGCAGCCCCTACCTGCTCCCATCTGCTGGCTTTCACACTTCCCTGCTCTCTGACTGCAACCCACCTGCGTAACCTGACAACCTCTCCTAACCCCCAGGCTTCAGCTCAGAGGACCATACCACCTCCGTGCACACCCTTCTTGAAGACCCCTGGAGTTGGGCCCCAACCACTTGCGTGACACTACCATCCTGTGCTTATTTGCCTGCTTTTTTATGGTATAGGAGCTCCCAGGGAACCACACAGCTGTCTTGGGTCAGGGTCCCCATTTTTATCACATCACAGGAACAAAAACACGGTCAGGACAAATGAGAGCCAACTGAGGAAAAAGGCATGTGACGTTCCTCACAAGAGTAGCTGAGGGTTATTCTTGTGCTGGTGACACTGCCCTGGGCCTCCTGAAAGAACATTACTCGAACCCAGAACAGAAATGATGCTGAGGCCTAGTGACCACAGTGCTCCACAGACTCAGAAATACCATTTAATCTACACAGAGTTCTCTATCAGCCTGGGGATACTCACAATGTCACACTCCTTTTTGCCATCTCGTTTGATCGGCTCATTCAGATCCTCTTGGCTTCGGAAACTAAATTTTTCAATGGCTTCTGTGACTCCACGCAGAGAACTATAGATTTCCTCGGAATTCAGGTTTTCTGTGTCGTAGTCCAGCATGCTAAGGGTCAAAAATATTTTATTTCTTGAATTGAGGCATATGTATAAAATCAAGATGGGGCAGAAGTTATTTCCAGTAATTGGCAAAAGGAGATACAATTATAGTTTCATTTCTGTGGGTGATTTGGGATGAAAAGGAGACATCTCTTATTAGAGGACCACCACTGGACAATGAGACATCTTCCTCGTCACATCTGGTCCCAGGCACATTCCATCAGCCCTCAACAAGAACCAGAGGAGACAGCAATAACCACGAGAACGCATGAACTCAAAGAGTGACAACTTGTGACTGAGTGAATGAGGTGATGACAGTGAAAAAATAACTTTCTTATATTGAAGATGGAAAAAAAAAAGTACTTTGATTGTTACTGGTCTCAAATGTACAAACTTAAGAGGAATGGGTACTTGGAAATAAAGCTAGTATTACAAACAAATTTCAGAGAAGAGCAAACGATCTCATAAGACTGGGCCATGCTAGTCAGTATCCAATTCAGAAATACATAAAACCCTACTTAGGAAAAATAACAAAAACAACCCTGACTCAAAGTCAGACCTACCTACCAATGGGCTCCAAGAGCTCAGCTCTCAGGTGGTCTATCTAGTTCAGAGACTTGCTATGAATGTCGGACTCTGAGACGCTTCCACCTGGAGCTTGATCTTACAAAGATGAGTCACATTCCTTGATGGACGTCTAAAAACACTTTTAGGCTTGTGCCTCACAGAAAAGTGATCCCAACTGTCCTTTTGGACACTGAGCACAGCAAAGCATGAAACGAAGCAGAAATGCCAACAGCCTTTTGGTGTAATGTAGTTTACTAACAAGCACTCTTCAGATGTCTAAGGATCCTGAGAACAAAAGCCATCACTGTCCCTCCCTGAGAATATCAGAGAAGCATAGGATACACAAATGAGTACAAAGAAAATAACATATGAAGCAACTGTCAACCAAGGGCAGCTTAGCTTAAATGCCACTTGCTTCAAGAAAGCATTCAAGGGGCCAGCACGGAGACACAGGGGTTAAGCCACTGCCTGTGATGCTGGCATTTCACATGAGCACTGGTTCTAGTCCTGGCACTTCTACTTCCAATTTAGTTCCCTGTTAATAATGTGCCTGGGAAAAGTAGCAGAAGGTGGCCCAAATGCTCGGGTCGCTGCCACCCATATGGAGACCTTGGCCCAGCCCAGCAAAAGATTCTCTCTCTCTCTCTCTCTCTCTATTTTCTTTCTCTGTAACTCTAACTTTTGCATAAATAACTAAAAAATGTTTAAAAAGAAAAAAAAGAAATATTCAAGAAAAGAGTGGATGAGTTAGTCTAACCAGCAGAAACTGAGGACTGATAAAGGACACCAGTGGAATCTGTGGCTATGTCTATGTAAGCATGCAATATTATTAAGAACTAAAGAGAAGCCATCTTTGTGTTCTGCAAAAAGTAGTAACTGAAAACTCTAGGCCCCCACTGGCAGGCACCCTTCTGAGGGCAATATCTCTATACACTCCCACATGGTGAGTTTCCTGTAACTTAAGGCAACATTTACTAAGACTTGGGCAATCGAGTAAGACCAGATGTGGAGCATTATCACTTGCAGCAGCCACACTGCTGCTGGCTTGAGGCTGCAGTGATCCTGTAAGCTCCGCTACAGCACAACACCTGAACTCACTCACAGTAACAGAGCCACTTGCCCAAAACTGCAAAGCTGGCCCAGACAGCACCCAACTTTCTTTCCTGATGAACGAAAATACACACCCCAACTGTATTTGGTGTGTTCACAGGAACATATGCCAACTCAAAGATGGACTCTGGCATCCAAAGAGAAGAAATGTGAAGTCGGAACACGTGTCCAGCTGAAATTCCATGTATATTTGACAAGAGGAAGAATGAAAAAGTTGAGCAGAATTCAAGATGTAAGCCATTTCCCCTAGGCTGTGACTCTGAGACAGTACCCCTGCCTGTAAAGACAGCATGACTGAGGAACAGGCCCCCTCTTCTTAGCACACCACAATACTAGCTTACATGTCAACAAAGGCATTCATACATCTGACCAGTACACTGCTTTTTATATATAAAGACTAAGCATTATGACTCAAACAAACAATATATATACACAATGTAGAAAAATGCCTTAAAATACTTCAAATCACAACGACCAAAAATAATAGCATAGCCCATGCAAATGAAAAAGTAATTTAAAAACTGAAAGAATGATGGAATGGACAAGAAGAAGTCTGGAGAATGTTCAGTTTTTTTAGGGATGTCACAATATTATTTTCCATATGTCGCTTCAGAGAATATTAGCTTTCATAGAATTTATCTTGTTGTCCTTAACCTGAACTTTCTGAAAACATTTCAGTTCATATAACTTTATCACTGTAACAGCCTCTTTTAAAATCAGAGCATACAGGACTCTGCCAGTTGATGTTCATCCTTCTCACTTTTAATTAATGAAGCAACTGAAACTCCCAGTTCAGGAGCACAAGTGTGTGACAAGCACTCAGTGTCTTGAGGTGTGAAGTATCTCCTTGGTACGAAGTTAAAACTGTGAGCTCCAGGTGAGAGACACACTTGCTTTCCTATAACAGGAAACAGACAAGGCTACTTTCTTTGCTATTTTTATGCTAAGATCTGTCTTTCTTCAAATCAATACCTTTAAAGTCCTCACTTCGAAGTGAAACAGACCTTCCCAGAAGTTCCCCACCAGCAGCACATCTGGGAGCAGCAGCAGGACTCCAAGGCTTGACAGGGACGAGCTGGCTAGGTGAACCTCACTTGCCACCTACTCCACACACCTTGGTTCAACTTTGAAACAATGCCAGGACATAATCCTTTGGGTTAAAGGTCAGGTCCTGGTCACCTGTAAACACCCTGATTAGACCTCAGAAGGGCTTCCTTAAGGTTCTTTAGATTAGGAAGAGTTATGGAGTTAACAGTCACTGACCTAAGGTCAGGCCATGTCACCCAACACTGAAGCCAAATACAGCCTTGGGTTTGCTCTGTAAGGATTTGTATTTGTATCCTGGGTGGCAAGGAGCAGGGGGTCAGGTCTTCTTTATCATCTCTTGGGTTATAGACTGAGGATAATTATTCCCTGTCACAAATCAACAGAATTTTGGCATAGAAGAAAGAGAGAGATGGAGATTCCCTCTGAGTTCTGTGGAATTACTACGTTTTCTAAATGGATGTCTACAGCTGGCTCTCTCCTAGATGTAACTGAAACTTAGGGGTATTTACTAAGTGTTAACTGCATTAGATATCTTAGATTGTATACACTGTGTGCGCAGGTGTGACAGAGGACTCTAGGAGGGGAGGTCCTCTGGAGAGGCAGTTCTGGCAGTTGGTGATAGGGGTGAAGACTAGTGCCCAGGAAGGCATGCAGGAAAGCATACTGGGAGATAGCCAATATGTCAATCTTAGATTTCAAGGTATGGCTAACTTAAAAAAAAAAAAAAAAAGTAGTGACATGCTTCATTAACATTAAAGACAGCAGTGGTCAGTATCTCCTTGCCCTTTGTGTGCCCAGGATCCTCTGGATACTCTGGAGGTTACTTTCAGACCTGTTCACTACACATGGCTCTGCTCTGTGGAGAACACAAAGCAGGAGTGCTGATCTCCAGTGCAGAGGCTACCCGTGCAGCACTTAAATGCTGCAGACGGTGTGGTGGTGTACAGAACCCTCATCCCATCACAAAAGACACCGGCTCATCTCACGGAGCTCAGGGACATGGGCTGTAACTGTGAGCCCACCTTTCAGGGCTTCCTTTCTGGAAATGTGTGCCCAGACTATCACCACATGACAGCAGGCTGGGAAAGAAATCAGTCCACCTAGTCACCAGCAGGGCTGAGAGACATATGTGCAGCTGGGGAAAGAGCAGGCCTGGCTCGCCTGATGGTGGAACATGAGACGCATGCTAAGGAACTTCCCAGTGCCGCTGCCTTGACCTTCTGGCATTTGCTGAGCTCCCCTCTGGGGCTGGAAGGCTGGCAACCAGCAGATGGTGAAGAATCAGTCTGGTAACAAGAGTCATCCACCCTTGGGACATGGCACGACTCTGCTTCTAAGATCTGGCTGAGACCACACACCTGCTCACACTTCTCACCAAGGCTCTACCCCTGCTAGGCCACACCAAGGCAGGACCAGTCTGGAGGCAGCTGAGAGGCTTTCCTAAGACCTGAGACGACCGTGGAAACACAATAATATTGTGACACCTCAGACAAGGTTAACAGGTAGCTTGTTACCTGGGAGAGTAAGAGCGCCTGAGAGTCTTGTGGGAGGGAGCGGTGGGAATGGAGTTAGGCTGAGAAAAAGGAGGTGGGTGCTTCGATAGCCCATCGGCACTCCAACCCCATAACCGACTGCAGTGATCAGAAGAGGAAAATCAGAGAGAGAAACACAAAAGGCAAAGGCACGGTAGGAGGAAGGCGCTATATTCTAAGTGCCTCTTCTTTCCTTGACAAAGTCTCTCAAAGTCAGCTGGAGCAAAATTAACACTTCACCATACAGAGAAAAAGAATAAATTTTGTTTTACAATTTGGCCATTAAGACTACTTCATTGTTTCCCCTCCCAACCATGGGGTACGTTTACTTAAAATCACCTGAGAATCTGAGTGTGCCTACCTGAGACGGAGTGTGTGTGTGTGTGTGTGTGTGTGCTGCCAGCACTGGGGCAGACATTATAAGACTTACACTTAAGAAAATAGGGCTGTTCAGCCGCAGATAACCTGTCAGTTGTTTTAGAAAGAACCAAGACAGAATTACGGGGCCTCAATTCGACTGGGAGCCCGGGGACTGTGGCAGGAGGCCTTGGGGATGCTCCTTTCTGACCAGCACACTCCAGCATGGGATAGCGGCTTTCAGAGCAATTCCCTTTTGAAAGAGCAGCAGCACCATGACAGGGCCAGTTCAAAGGAAGGAAAACCAGAATCAAAACTGGTCTGCTTCTGTCACCTAACCTGAGGATGAAAATTCATTGGGGAACACAGGTCTTCACCTTCACAAATATCACTCGTGGACCTTAGGGTGCAGAGCTCCTCAAGAAAGTTCTATTGGGGCTGGTTCTGTGGCACAGGGAATAAAGCCACAGCCTGTGGCACCGGAATCCCATATGGGTGTCGATTTGAGTCCTGGTTGATCCACTTAAGATCCCTGCTAATGCACCTGGGAAACCAGTAGAAGATGGCCCAAGTCTTTGGGCCCCTGCACCAATGTGGGAGACCTGGAAGAAGCTTCTGGCTTTGGCCTGGCCCAGCTCTGGTCATGGTGGCCATTTGGGGAGTGAACTAGGTGATGGAATCTCCCCCCCCCCCCTCACCTTTCCTTCTCTTTCAAATAAATAATCTTTTATTAAAAAAACAAAAAAAAAGTTCTTAGCCCAGTTCTTTGGCATAGGAGGTAAAGCCATTGCCTGCAGCACTGGAATTATTTATGGGTGCTGGTTCATGTCATAACTGCTCCTCTTCTGATCCAGCTCTCTGCTATGGCCTGGGAGGGCAGTGGAAGATGACCCAAGTACTTAGGCCCCTGCACCCACATGGGAGACCCAGAAGAAGCTCCTGACTTCTAGCTTTGGATCAGCTCAGTTCTAGCCATTGCAGACATTTGGGGAGTGAATCACAGGGTAGAAGACCTCTCTCTGTCTCTCCCTGTAACTCTCTCAAGTAAATAAATGCATCTTTATTTTAAAAAGAAAGTTCTATCAACTGTTGCAACTCAAAAGGATAGAATGAGAGACTGGGAAGAGGTGCTGAACTGGCTGCTGACACGAGGCAAGGCCAGGGACAGAGGCCTCGGTGTCAGACAGCTCCTGCCCTCACTGGCATTCAGGTGGTCCTAAAAGCAATAACCCCTGCATGCATGTCCCCCAGAGACAGCTTTGGTCCCTGCTCTAGAAGGAAATAAGGTGTGAAGTGGAGAGGTCACCGAGGCACAGGGGCCTCTAGGCCTTTGCCAAGTCCCACACTAGTCAGGGGTAGGGGCACTAGAGGAACACGGGTGGCTCCTTAGGCAGCAGCTCTGCTGACAAAAGGGGAGAAAGCACCTCTGAGGGTAAGAGAACTGTCCCCATTAACGCTCACCTTGATTCCACGGACAGATCTGATCCTGACAGGAGGAGATTTTACTTACAACCAAAGCACCATTAATTACCTTCTATTGCTAGGGGACACAGTGCTGATCTATGGGGCACCACTCTGCTCTCTTTTTGCCCAGATCCTATGGCAGCCTGGAGCATGGAACTCCGATTCAGACGATTGCTGAAGTCCCTTGGAACTGTTTTTCACTTATTGTAAAGTCACACTGTATAAGATGAATTCAAATACAAACATGCACCTAAGGACGAACAGCTGCATCTCCTAAATCTAGTCCCTGTGATTCTCGTGCACACGGGTGGGATGTGTTACCAATGCTTCACCCTTCAGCTGCAGCATTCCTGAAACCATGGGGGTGGTAACAAAGACCTCTTCACAGTGACATTTTAAGGACACTACCAGATCTGTTTATCATTTTAGAATAGTTCCTTATTATTACTATCGTCCACAGGTATACTGTTTGAAATACAAAAAAAAAAAAAACCCATACCTGGTACATTTAGGTACTTAGTATTAGTTGAAAAACTAAAAACTTCCCTTGGGGCCAGTGTTGTGGTGCAGCAGGTAAAGCTGCCACCTGGGACACTGGCATCCCATATGGGCACCAGTTCAAGTCCTGGCTGTTCCATTTCTCATCCAGCTCCCTGCAAATGTGTCTGGGAAAGCAGTGGAGAATGGTCCAAGTGCTTGAGTCCCTGCACCCACATGGGAGACCCAGAAGAAGCTCCTGGCTTTGGCCTGGCCCAACCCTGGTCATTGCACCCATTTGGGGAGGGAACCAATGGGTAGAAGATCTCTCTGTACTTCTCTCTCTCTAACTCTGACTTTCAAATAAATAAATAAATCTCTTTAAAAAAAAAAGAGAGAGGAGAGGCAGAGAAGTAGAGAAGTAGAGAGGTAGAGAGAGAGAGAGAGAGAGAGAGAGAGAGATACAGAGAGGTCTTCCCTCTGATGGTTCACTCCCCAATTGGCTGCAACGTCCAGAGCTGCACCGATCCGAAGCCAGGAGCCAGGAGCCAGGAGATTCTTCTGGGTCTCCCATGCAGGTGCAGGGGCCTAAAGACTTGGGCCATCTTCTACTGCTTTCCCAGGCCATAGCAGAGAGCTGGAATGGAAGTGGAGCAGCCAGTCTTGAACCGGCGCCCATATGGGATGTTGGCACTTCAAGCCAGGGCGTTAACCCGCTGTGCCACAGTGCCAGCTCCACAAATAAATCTAGAAACAAAAACAAAACTTAAAAACAAAACCAACACCACCACCCAGTCAAATCAAAGTAACAGGAAGTCACACAAAATCAATGGTTTAAGAGCACAGCTGAGGGAATGTACTGCAGCCCTTATGTGTCACCTCCTTAGTCAATTCTCTGACTTGGAGGAAGAATTCACTGTTTTATGATTTGCCTGCTGGAAAGCAGATTGGACTACTTCTTGTCATGAGGTCATTTTCTTCCTGCTAAATGGTTTTGGGTGGTGAGGGGAAACCATTTCTCCTTTTGAGCTCAAGTTGGCTAGGAGCATCTGGTTATTTATGCACTGAAAGAGGGCAATTTTTTTAAACAAAGAAGCTACATAACAAACTAATCCCTTAAAGAATAATTTGTTGGGGCTGGTGCTGTGGCTCAGTGGGTTAAGCTCTCTGCAGTACCGGCATTCCATATGGGTGTCAGCTGGAGTCCTGGCTGCTCCACTTCTGATCCAGCTCCCTGCTAATGCACCTGGGAAAGCAGCAGAAGATGGCCCAAGTTCTTGGACCCATGTGGGAGACCTCAAAGAAGCTCTTGGCTCTGAGGCCATTTGAGGAGTGAATAAGCAGATGGAAAATATCTCTCTCTGTCTCTCCTTTCTCTGTGTAACTCTGACTTTCAAATAAATAAATAAATCTTTAAAATAAAAAGACTAATTTGTTGATAATATTTAGGTGACACTTGGATTCTTTTAATACTGAAAATAAATCTTTTTATTTCTTATACTGATCTGCATTCCTAACAGTAAAAATTAAGATGAGGACAACAAAGAAGAAATGGTGAGTGGAAAAATAATTAAAATTGCTAACAATCAGGGGACCCAGGAAGGTTACATGTGGCCAGTTTGTGGTCCTGAGGGATTATGCCAGCAGCCCCATCAACTGTCTGCTCCTGCGCATACACAACTATCCTCCTTTTTAGCTCAGTTCATTTTAGCTTTTGGCTTACCACTTTAAAATGAGCCACCTTCATAACTAAAAGATAAGATTATGAACTGTGTATCATGGAAGAGCAGTGTTCACAATCAAGCACCACTTCTAGGTCAAGGCAACTGCTTTATACAGAATGTAAGTTTTCCACAGCATTTTCCCTTTCAGGAAGGAAAGTTTCTGATTTTTCTGCCAACACTGGATCATGGTCATTAATGCACATTCTTTAACCTCTGTGTACAACTTAGCATTGAGAAAGCCTAGGGAGCCTCAGTTGTACCCAAGGAAAGCCAGACATCTTTTCATTAAGTTTCTGGTCTCAGCTGTCTGTCTGCTAACAGCCAGCTGAAGTCAGCACAGTAAAGCCTGAATTCAGACACCTAACATCCTTCTTTGCACCTACGTTTAGCACAGGAGGACATCTGGAGGAATAAGCAAAGGGCAATATAAACAGAAGGATCTTGCAGGTATACAAAATACTTAGTTGCTCCAAAACATTTATAGGAGAGCTAAGGAGCTAGAGAGAGTTTTAGGAGTGAGGAAGCAGTTTGGGAGACCTGATCACTTAAAAATCTCAATTCTAAAGCCTTTATGTTTTGATATCCCCTTATAAGGAGGTAACCCTTAAAGGGGAAGTGGCATTCTTGTGGTGTTTTTAAGATCTCAGCATCAGCAACCCTCAGGACCAAAGTGTCCTGGTCTTACTTTAGTGACCCCAAGGATCTGGACTTCTTGCAGACAATCACACCATGTGACCCCTGCTGTTCTAGTCATGGGTAACTCTGCCCCATGTGAGGGGGATCACTACAGCCACCATATAGAAGGCTCTGGCCAGGGGCCATTGCTGTGGCATAGCGGGTAAAGCTACCACCTGCAGTGCCAGCATCCCATAAGGGTGCTGGTTTGAGTCCTGGCTGCTCTACTTCCCATCCAGCTCTATTCTATGGCTTGGGAAGGCAATGGAGGATGGTCCAAGCACTTGGGTCCTTATGCCCATGTTGGGGACATGGAGGAATCTCTTGGCTCCTGGCTTCAGATTGGCCCAGCTCTGTCTGTTGCAGCCATTTGAGGAGTGAGCCAGTGGATGAAAGACTTCTCTCTGTCTCTCTCTCTCTGCCTCTGCCTGTCTGTAACTCTGCCTTTCAAATAAATGAATAAATATAAAGGAAGGAAGGAAGGAAGGAAGGAAGGAAGGAAGGAAGGAAGGAAGGAAGGAAGGAAGGAAGGGAGGGAGGGAGGGAGGGAGGGAGGAAGGGAGGAAGGGAGGAAGGGAGGAAGGGAGGAAGGGAGGAAGGGAGGAAGGGAGGGAGGGAGGGAGGGAGGGAGGGAGGGAGGGAGGAAGGAAGGCAGGCAGGCTGTCCAGATAAAAAGCGTTATCCAAAGGTTCCCCTGGAAGAGCAGTTTCTCTTCCACAGTCACTGCACTGGATTCTGCATAGTGTTTGCAAGGACTGTCTGAGAGCACAAAACTATTTTATTTCCAGAGCAGTGGGGCCTGCTTTAGACATGAGAACAAGTATGCCTGGGATGGCGAGACTTGGTGTGGGCCAACAATAAAGGGTATACTTGGATGACTAAATACCTTTAAAACATTCTCCTGTCACTTGCAGAACAGGTAATGAGCTCCCTCGTGGATTCTGTGTAGACAGTAATAAATACAACTTTCAGTTCTAAACTCTGTAAGGTACCAGAGAGTATTTAGAGCTGGAAGAACCACAGAGAACATTCAGCACAAATTCTTTGTCTTACCAAAGAAGTTAAGCTCTCTGCCCCAGACTACAGATAGGATTTGAGTAGGGACTAAGCCTGTGGTCTCCTGACTATGCCACTCTTTTTGGTATGCTTAGTCAAAAAGTCTGCAAATAGGCTGTGCAGACACTGAAATAGTTCAGCTCTTTTACTTCTGTGGAAGAGCCCTTACCTTGGAGACAGTCCGCCATGGGAACAGTTAGTAGGTGAGGTCAGGGGGCTGGTCCTGCTGCTGGGGTGTCGAGAGGGCGTCCGGCCCATTGTATTGCTTGGAGATCCCTGGAATAAAGGCAGAACAGGCACCATTATTCAAGGGGCCTGTCTACAGGAGAACAGGTCCACTCTTCCCATATTCTTTTAACCCACATGTGTATGAATGGGTAGAATCTGCCCATAATACTTTTTTCAGAACCACAAGGACAATTTCAAATGCATGTAAATCCAAAACAGCTGCCATGTAGGCATCCCTGGCGTTGAATGACTAATGTGGGTTGTGCTACAGTGACAGACACAACTGAGCATTTGTATCTTCACAGTGTTAAAAAGGAAGACCAACTCAATGAATGAGTAAACAATTAAATGACCGAGTAAGAATTTAACTAGTAAGAATAAACTACCCTAAGAAAAAGGCCATATTTAAATGCGAAGTTCACTTATTCACTGGGAATATGTCAGGAACAAGCATATGGTCCCCACTAGGGATGCCATAGTCTACTAACAGAGAACAAGGAAGCTGGTCATTCAGTGAGAGTAAGTTCTAGACCAGGATATGCAAAGGTCAGGATAGGCCTGGAGGCACCAAGCACAGCCAGGGCACTCACCACACTGGTGTTGCTGGAATTCTTGAGGTGGTTATGCAGGAGTTTGGTGGCACCATCCTGGAATGTTTTTGGCAAGGCACCAAGTAACATAGTAAATTCAGGAGTGTTCAATTCAAACAGAGAGATGAGCACAATTTGTGCTGCCTAGAAAAAGAACCGAAATTAATTTACATAATGTACAATAGCAAATCTTGGTCAAAATATTCATTACAATTGTCTTAAGGAGAAAATATTTCTGTATAAGTAAATTATATTACTAATAAGAAGGCACAAAAACAAAAATCAACACTGTCAATAACAGACAGTTTGACTTCAATCTGGAAAATAAACCCTGCTTCATCTTAATGGCCCAGTCTTGGATTTCCATAGCACGTCGATACTAAATTCCTCCAACTTTCCCTTTGTTGTCTGGCACTATGAAGGAAGCAGGGAAATAGGTAAATGAAATGATCAAAAAAATTTTAAGTGTATAAGATTGTTTCTACTCTAACAAGTCAGACTGAACAGGGTTCCCAGCATGCCCTGGAAAGAACACTTGTCTCACCAAGCTGCCATCACAAGAGCTTGAGAAACCACTTTTTTCAATCCCACTCCTTGTGACCAAGAAATACTAGAGAAACAAAGAGTTTAAATGCATCTGAAAACTTGCACTTTTACACCTATGAACTGAGAAGACAGACTCTGGAAAGTAAACTGAACTTTCCATGATGCACATTCAAAACTTGCTGTTCTGTCTTTTGGGCAACGTTCCACTTTCCTTATTAGTTAAGCAACATACTGCATGACTGCTTGTAATGACCACAGCATAGCTGGGGGCAGCAATGGGCTGAAACAGGAGCAGCCAGCAAGACTCAGGCTCCTCCAAAGTAATGTGCTTTCTACAGCACTGTTTACTAGCTCGCAATCTGAGCTTAAAACATATAATGCCGGAAGAATTCATCACAAGGGTTTTGATTATTAAAGCTAAGCCAGGTGGAAATTTTACTGAATACCAATTGGCGTTTCTTATTAATTTCTAAGAGTCAAGAAAAAGGAACACATTATGAAAAACTGGTCCTCTGTATACAATAATTTCTCATTTTTTAGCATAAAGTCTTTTTAAAGACTACAATTTTTAATGATTATAGGATTTATTCAGATATAAATATAGAATATTACATAAAATGTGCTTGCTGAGAAGTTCTTTGGAAATAAATATCATAAAATATTTCAATGCTCTTACAGTGTTAAAAATAACTCTAGGCCTATTGAGGAGAAAACAGCTATTTTGTGCCTGGAAAAAGAAAAAAAAAATCTGAAGACCCAAATGTCCTTTTTTTTTTTTTTTGGACAGGCAGAGTGGACAGTGAGAGAGAGAGACAGAGAGAAAGGTCTTCCTTTGCCGTTGGTTCACCCTCCAATGGCTGCCATGGCTGGAGTACCGCGCTGATCCAAAGGCAGGAGCCAGGTGCTCATCCTGGTCTCCCATGGGGTGCAGGGCCCAAGCACTTGGGCCATCCTCCACTGCACTCCCAGGCCACAGCAGAGAGCTGGCCTGGAAGAGGGGCAACCGGGACAGAATCCAGCGCCCCGACTGGGACTAGAACCTGGTGTGCTGGCGCCGCAAGGCAGAGGATTAGCCTGTTGAGCCATGGCGCCGGCTTCCAAATGTCCTTAAAACAAAAATTAATTATGCATAAAGAGTATCAGTATAGTAATGTTATTTATAGAATCAAAAATTACTTTCAACATTTAGTAAAAGCATTCATTAAACATAGCACTGAGCAAAAGCACACAGCTTTTTGCTCTTTATCTCTGAAGAGCCATGAACAGTCTTTCCACTTATTAAAATACAAGTGGCCAGTGTACTTTTACATCACAGGCAACAACAGTATTACTGATTGTACTAAAATATATTTTTCTATGTTTCACTACTGAAACACTTTTAATAAATCATTATCTGAAGAAATCTGTTTCACCACCAATTTAATGGACTATTAACATGATTCCTATGAGGTACTTTAAAAAGTTTGTGGAAAATCCACATTATCTTTTAATTCAATTTTTCCAAGAACTTTTTGAAGTACCCTCATATATTTGTATGACACAGCAAATTCCAAAAATCATGCAAAGCAATCTGTGCATTTTTTAAAAATTCATTATATGTTAGAAAAAAACAAGGCATGCAGAAAAAAATTGCACTATAAAGAGAAAAGAAACCAACAGAATGGTGTTTTAGCAGTAGAAAAAAAATCCATATCCTCGATTCAGTAGAGCATAGGCAGCTGGATTTTGCTGATTGAAAATGATAAAATATCATCATTACTTCTCCAACAGAGTAATTCTAGGTGGAATGAGCCACTGTCTTTATTTAAGAGACCACCATTTCTTTCTAGAATATGTTATATCAGAATATAAGCAAGGAAGAAATCAGGATTATTTTTATTGTTACCCCCAATATGATCTCATTAAAACAATAATTCTAAATATAGAGCTGGTTAGAAAAATGTATTTTAAGAAAGTCTAGGGCGGCCGGCACTGTGGCTCACTTGGATAATCCTCCACCTGCGGCACCGGCACCCTGGGTTCTAGTCCCGGTTGGGGCGTCAGATTCTGTCCTGGTTGCACCTCTTCTAGTCCAGCTCTCTGCTGTGGCCCAGGAGTGCAGTGGAGGATGGCCCAAGTGCTTGGGCCCTGCACCCGCACCTGCATGGGAAACCAGGAGGAAGCACCTGGCTCCTGGCTTCGGATAGGCGCAGTGCGTCGGCCGTAGCGACCATTTGGGGGGTGAACCAACAGAAGGAAGACCTTTCTCTCTCTCTCTCTCTCTCTCTCTGTCTGTCAAAAAAAAAAATAAAAATAAAAAAAGCCTAGGGCATAGTTCAGGCTTAACACTAACTCAAAAAGTGGAGCATACCACAATTCTTGTCCTATCTCTGCACTGCTCTTTCAATAGGAAGCAGACCTGTTAGACAGCCAGGCTAAAGACTCAGTGCTCTGCCGACACTTTCACTCAGTTGTCCGCTGACAACTCCAGGGCCACTGGCATTAAGGATCAAACAGCAACTTAAAAAGAGTGATTCTCATGTCTACCCTTGCAGTGGAATCTGGGGGAGGACAAAAGGCTCTTCAATCTCCCCATTACTATGTGATGAGAACTCCCAGGGCCATTAGCTACCTTGACTGCCATACACCTTACTCTTCCTCGCAGACAGGACATGAGGAAAGCTTTGATCAATGCTTCAGTGTTGATCAATACATGAGAAAAATCTAAAGTTTGGGAGGAAAAGCAAAGAGTTTTCTAGTTTATTGAACGACTCTTTTGATTGTCATTAAAATTGCTCCATCAAACCACCAAACGGGTGTTTTTGAAACTTGTAGGCATTTCTCATTTAATATCTCTCTTCTCGACTATTCTATTAAAATATGATAGCAATCTACACTCATCATGGTTATTCCACTGGGAAGAGCAGTTAATCACAAAACACACCACAACAAACACTGACACAGGTGCGTGCCGTGCACACACACACACACACACTCACATACTATCATATTAATTTTAGGTTTCTTCAAAAATCTCCCCAGTGTCTTCACAAGGGTAACTGGTATTAATAATCTAAAATGCAAACAGTGAAGTGTGTTGTTTGAAATTAGTACAGGGTTCTCAAGCTACCTGTTTACAATTTTCTTCCAAGTTTCCTTCTCCAGGCCCAGAGCAGACTGAAGCTGACCTACTGGGGAGATGCTCACCTACTCGACTACGCTGCAGCGGGGACTGGCAAACAGGAAAGGCAGGAGGGGATCAGAGAAGCAGCAAGTGCTTAATTAACCTTGGCTATTTGTCAGCTAGAAAAGTAGTTGGCTGTTTATATAAAATCACTGAGATGCATACACTCAAAAAAGAAAAAAGTTAGGAATAATCACAACAAAAGTGGACCGTTTTGACTCTCCACCATTTGCTAGGTCCTTTACTTAGTAATCACAACCCTTCCTGGAAGTAGTGGTATTCTTGCTTCCTGCGACGAAACAGAGGACCAGAGGTCAAAGTAAGACCAGAAAGGAATTGAATCATATAGTTAAGCTGAGATTCACACATTACTTGATGACAAAAACCTTAGCTTTTAGAACAGGCCATGCTGTCTCTACAGTCATCAAAGATTTCTTAAAAAGTCACTTAGAGATTTCACCCTTCAAAGGCTATTTATATACTTTCTCTGCTCTGGCCAACAGCATCTTTCCACCTGCTAGGTTTCTTTTGACATGTCTGCTTCATTTCCCACATTTCTCAAAAGAGCATCTGTAACTTCATCTGACAGAGAATCATATAAGCCTACTGGCATTCTGAATCCTAAAATACAAAAATACAATTTAAAATTCTATTGTCATTGCTGTATTTTGACCACATAGCTTCCTAAATACTGGTGAAAAATCTGGTACTGTTTGTTCCATAAACAATAAAACAATAGCAAAAGTAAAACAACACTCAGAGAACAATAGCAGGCGCTGCAAGAAATCACGTTTATTTTATATGCTTCATGGCATATATTTATTTTATATGCCTTATGGCAATGAATCCTCCCAATAATGCCTGGGACAAGTATTAGTATTGCTGCTTCACAGATCATATACAAGAACTCAGAGATGAAATTACTTGCTTATCCACTAACAAGTGGTTGAGTCAGAAGTCAAATAGAGGCCAAATTTTAGCAGTTACTTTCTATCAGTAACACAGTCTACCACTCTATTTCATGTGCAGTGCATCAAGAAAGCCAAGAAAGAACTAGTGTTCTATACAGCTTGGTCAATACAACCAGTCAACACTCCCACACTTAAACAAATTAAAAGGCACTAAATTACCTAGATAAGGATAGTCTTGGCTAATTTCTACAACTGCTTTAAAAATGAGGACAATTTTAGATTTCAGAGCACATTGACATATATCACATCACAATTTCCAAAGTATTTTAATTTATTTAACCACTGCATTCATTGAGACAATGCTTCAAATACATCTCAGTATCTTGGGTAAGGCAGCTTCATCCCTTATAATGGCAACTGTATTTCTAAATATCCACTGGATGCTACACCAAAATAAGGCCTTTATGTAAAACTGGATCTGCCCCCAGCAAGGATGAATCTGCGTGTCCTATTGTGTAACCTGTAGTTTTGTAGTTTATGGAGCAAAGGAATGCATAGTCAAAACATTTTGAAAATACAATTCAAACAACTTCAGATTTTAGAGTTCAATTTATAGATTAGGGAAAGCTCAAGCAGATCTGTTAAGCCTATGCAAAAATTCTAAAAATAAAAAAGTTTGGAAATCTGTCCCTGAGTAGTCTGGATAACAGATACTCAATCTGTGTTTGAATCCCATGCTTTAACACACCTGCTTGAATCAAACAGTCCTAGCTATGTGCAAGAAAGCCAAACAATCTGGAATCACAGATATGGTGAGCGACCAAAAAACAAACCCAGAGTTCCCAGAATGCAGCACAGGGGCAGCTGCTAAGTAAGCTGAACCAGCGGGATCCAGGTAGGGGCTGGGAGGCTCCCTACTTAGGTAAGATCTAAGCAGTTATCAAGTAACTGTGGAAGATTCCTGCCAACCCCTTGAAAAACACGCTACAGACGCCTTGTCCCACCCCATTCCCACTGAGTGAGTGAGACCTGTGAACAGGACTGATGTCTCTCTCATGACTGTTACCCAGCACAGGAGATTTTTGGACATAAAAAAGGCCCCTCTCTGACTCTGAGTTAATCAAAGGGGAGACTATCCTGACTGGGTCAAAGTTAATCAGGTACATTCAAAGTGAGGGAGATATCTGTGTTTGCATTAATTTCTCCATTAAAAAAAGGATTTAATTATTTATTGGAAAGGCAGATAATCAGAGAGATGGATCTCCATTTACCAGTTTACTCCCCAGATGGCCACAAGAGCAATCTGACAATGGGCCTGGTCAAAGCCATGAACCAGGCATTCTGTTCTCCCACATGGGTGGCAGGGCCCAAGTACAGAGACCATTATTCACTGCCTTCATAATCCACCTTAGCAGAAAGCTGGATCACCAGCATATTAGCTGGCATTCAAACTGCTACTCCATATGGAATACTAGTGTCACAAGAAGCGGTTTAAGCTGCTGCACCACCACACTAGCCCCTTGCCTTCATTTTTGATGAACAGTGTACTAATTAATTCTTGGCTGGCAGTCTTTCAGCACTTTGAATGTTACCCACTGCCTTCCATCCTCCACAGTTTCTGATGAGAAATCAACTGTTAATATTATTGAGGGTACAACAGATACAATGAGCTGATCCCCTGTTGCTGGTTTTAGGAGCAACTCATTGGATTTTGATGTGTCTAAGTGTGGAACTTTTTTTCTTAGAGTTTGTTGAGCTCCTTAGATGCACAGATTAATATTCCTCATCAAATCTGGGAAGCTTTTGGATATCAGTTCTTCAGATATTGTCTTGCTGACTTTGAAGAAGCCAACATTCTCTAGGCAGTCCCTGCAAGCTGAGACTGGCCCCTGGCTGACAGCAAGAAAGCAGGCATCTTCATTCCACACCCATAAGAAACAGATTTTTCCCAACAACTAGTAAGCTGGAGGCTGACCTGAGCCTCAGCTGAGAGTACAGACCAAGGGGTAGCTTGAATTCTGCGCCTTGTGAAACCTTGAGCAAAGAACCCAGAGAATCATGCCAGACTCCTAACCTAAAGGAACTAGGAGACAATAAACATGTGTTGTAGGGCCAGTGCTGCAGCATGGCAGGTTAAGCTGCCACCTGCAACACTAGCATCTCATATGAGCACTGGTTCCAGTCCCGTCTGCTCTGATTCTGATCCAGCTCCCTGCTAATGTGCCTGGAAAAGCAGCAGAGGATGGCCCAAGTGGCTGGGCCCCTGTCATTGATGTAGGAGACCCAGATGGAGTTCCCGGCTTTGCCGCTGTGACTATTGGGGGAGTGAACCTGCTAACTCTGTATTTCAAATAAATAAATGAATCTTTAAAAAAAAAAAAAAAGCATATGCTGTTTCAAACTGCTGTGTTTGTGATAATTTGTTAATAATAGAAAACTAATAGAGGGAAAATGAGGGGACTTTTAAGACTATACTTGTAGTTTTTAAACATGATGGCTTCAAAATGTCATTTGAAATCAAATCATTTGCCTGCGGGTGTTTATCATTCATTAATTCATTCAAAATACGTATTGAAAGCCCACAATAGCGAGTTGGGCCAGGCCAAAGCCAGGAGCTTCATCTGTATCTCCCACATGGGTGCAGGGGCCCAAACACCTAGGCCATCCTCTGCTGTTTTCCCATGTGCTTAGCAGGATTAGAAGTAGAGCAGTTGGGACTCAAACTGGTGCCCTATGGGGTGCCAGTACCACAGGCTGTGCCTTTAACCCACTGTGCCACAGTGTCAGCCCCATACATGTCTAGAGATTTACTCTCAGGTGGATATTCTAAAATATTGGGTCTGAACTCTGTTCATTAAAAATCAGCCAAGAGTAGAAGGAATCCCAACCAAAAAGAACACAAAGTTCAGATTCTGCTCTGCACCAAGTAAATAAAATTATCTAGAAATAGAGTTCAGGACACCACACTGATTTTAAATGCAGCCAAACTACTGATCTAAAATTTCTCAAATTCCTCAGAAGATGAAGATTGTTGGGCTAGAATGGGAGTGTAAATTCAGCCCAGAGGCAAGGGATTAGGCAGCCTTCATAATGGGGAACAGGGAGAAGCAGGTGCAGCCATCAGAAGTAGCACACCAAATGAGACAGTGCTTTGTGACGTGAAAGTGCAAAGATCATTCAAACAGCCAATGAAGCACGTGCTATCTAACAATAAATCTAATTCCTCATCATATTTGGCTTGAGCTGGTATTAAAGTAAGCTGAGGTTTGTAGAGCCTCAGGCTTTTAGATAGTTCAAGCGGGGAAGTTCCTGCAATGTCTTGACTAGAAAAGGACAGTTAAGTCCAAGCCCAAATTTTCTAATGTGCCTGTCCACAGAAAGTGAACCCAATGTTCAAAATGAGTTGCTCCCAAACAGGCCCTAGTCATGGCAATATGCAAATCTAGAACATGTTTCAGCTCATGGCAGAAACACACACTGGCACAGACTCATACTAACATGTTATTACTAAAGCTCGTAAATAAAATTTTACTTAATATTTATGTTTATATTGGCTGATCTTGAGATTTGGAAAATTACAACAGAAATATCCTTTTCTGACTTTTAAGCCAAACTAAATCATCCAGTCATCTTCCACTGCACCTCCCAAATCCCAAATGAGCTTACTGGTTAAATGCTGCCAATGGAATTTTTTTTCATAGATGTTGAGATATTTTACCAAAGAATCATGAATCAAAAATATTAGTTTTTATTAGAATAATTCTGTATGATTGTTTTAAAAAGGTTTACCTTTGTCCTTTTGACTTTGGACAACTTAGTTTATTGCTATAGTAGGGATGTGAGAATTAAATGGACTGTGAACTTTCCAAAGAAACCTTTTAGAATATTCTTCAGTTCTCTTCTTTGAACACCACTAGAGAGACAGTTAAGTGTCTACCACTTGCACTTGACATGCTAACTATTGCTTGGGACTGCCTTCCTTTGCCCTGCCCAGACCCAGGCAGTCCACATGTTCCACCCTGCCCTAAGGCCAGAGACCTACAGTGGTAGAGATGGCTGTGGAAGAAGTACAGAATAAAAGAAAAAAAAATGCAATCTTCATGATTACACACAAATAACCAAAATCAAATTATGTTTAGTCTGAAGGCAGAAGTGAGAAATTTGGCTCCCAAAAGTACCAAAGGCAAAGCTTTTGTATAAAGAGAAAGCCAGCAACAACCATGTATGAAACCCAAGAGCGGAATACTACCTCGACAGGAAGAGAACCAGAGTAACAGCAACAGCAACCACAGCAGTAACCTGCACCTGTACACCTGTAGCGTGTCAGGGATGATTAATGCTGCACATGGTATTACTCTCATCACCATTCTATGAAGCAGATGACTAGCTACCAATGAAAGTAATAGTAGCCCGTATTCTTTACTTTGTTGTATCCCTCTGAAAGTACCATTTCAGAAGAAAGTAGCAAATATTTCTCCTGAACTAATAAACAACAACATCTTGGTATCAGAGTATCTCAAGAATCTGAATTCTACCCTTACCCCACTTCACTCCTCAAATTCAGTTGGTGTTCCAAGTGTTGCATAATATCAAAAGGGATTTTTTCCTTTTTAAAATCAAGTGCCCATGATATTTCATCAAACTTTTCAACCACATCTTACCATCAGGCACCTTATAACCAGTTAGCTCTAGACCTATAATTCCATCTTCAAAATGCATGTTATAGACTGATACAAGGAAAACAAACATCCTTATAAGAGGCACTGAACTGGTACTTTCATATTATAAAACATATAAAACAGATGTGTGAGAAAACTGAGCTGTACCAATCATATAAGACTTCAGACTCATTTCAGCACGTGGAGTCAGGAACAGGGCAACGCAGGAGAGAGAAGAAGCAAGAGAGAGCAAAGCCCTGGTTTTCAAGGCAAAAGTGACACAGGTCTGTGTGTCAGCACAGTGGGTGGACTTCCAATTTCTAAGTAGATTTCCTTCACATGCCTAAGAACAGTTGGTAACTACACTTCAGGTTGCTTGCACATACCTTTCTCACATCTGAACTCTTTGGTTCTGTTGTCCAGGTTATGATTCTAGAAACCGCAAGCCTTGTCTCACTGGAGTTTACAAAATCTGTTGGATCCATCTGTCTGGCCAGAGATTCAATGTATTTCAAGATGGCAACTTTGACCTGAAAGAGCCAGTGATTACAAACATGGACACATGATGAATTTTTGAATGCAATCCTTAACTGGTGGTCAAAGAGACATAAACCTTGTTGAAGGAAAAACCTCCTTCCTTTCTCCTGGATCTACCTTTCTGCACACAGTCACCTTCTGTTCCTCACCTGTGTTACAATACAAATCAGCAGGGCAGCTCTGCCACTGACAGGGAGGGCAAGTTCAACTCCGGGGCCAGTTTTGTCACCAATTCTGGGCCAGGCCCTAAAAGCAGGATTGTCAGTCATCAAGCTCATGGTCTGCTCTAATGTCTCCATTGACCTCTCTATTGATTTTGGCCCCAGGAGAAAAGGATTATTAATTAGGCTCATCCTATAACCCAAACAAGAGTTAATGACCGTAGGACATACAGTGAACATGACTACACATGTCCTCCTTCACGTTTAGTCGTGTTATTATAATTACAATTTTCTACAACACATAACAGTTAATTTTCATTGTCTTAGGATGTTAACATTAAGGAAACATTCCGACAAGAATGCCTATCTCGATATAACAGAATGTTTTCATTTTCTGGATTAAACATTATTGAGAGAAAGACTAATTCCCCAATGTTTGTGAGCATGAGGAGTAACTGGAGCCCTGACAGAGCTGGCAGTAACATAACACGGTACAACTGTGACCATAATGAATGTGTCTTCCTTTCTTGTTTCCCTTTCTAACCCTGTGCCTAGCCACCCAGCTGCAACTGTGAAGTGAATACAGCTTCCTTTCCTTTGCACTTTCTAATTCACAAAAGGGAACTGCTGATCTTGGGACTAATCAAAATGCTTGCTCAGTTCAACAGATGAATCATTATTCATCTGAATATTATTACTTAAGAATCCCAGGGACTGCTGGCAGGGACATGGCAGGAACTGCTAACTTCAGATAAGGAAGAATTTACAACCAACTAACTGCAAACAGCCAAGCTTTAGGTCAAGGGAGCCCCCTTGCGTCAGGATGATTATGGGAGCTCACCCTGAGAATCTGCCTAACAATCAGCTGAACCCATATCTTCTCTAACCTTCCCCAACTTCCTCTCTCTCTCTCTCTCTCTCTCTCTCTCTCTCTCTCTCATTCTCTCTCTCTCTCATTCTCTCTCTCTCTCATTCTCTCTCTCTCTCTCTAAGATTTAAAAGTATCTTCTTTCTAAAGTTCTCTCTGGAGTAAAAGCACTTTAGAGACTGAAGCTAGCTGCTTTCCCCCAAGCCTGCTAGCCTCTTGAATAAAACTGTTTCCTTGCATCAACTCTTGCCCCTCGGGAATTGGCTGTCCAGCATCAAGCAGACTGGGAAAATTTTTAATCCTAATAGCATCACAACCATTTTGGCAGTTCTAAAAAAGTTAATCGTGTATCTTTCCAAGAAACCACTAATTCCTCTAAAAGGTTTTAAACCAAGAGAAATGGGAACATATCCACAAAGAGTAAAACAAAAATGCTCACAGCCAATTTACAATAGATGAACATAAGTCATGTGTAAAAAAGCAAATTTAAGTTACAGAGGTTGAATTGTAATGACACATAGTTACTAACCTTGAGGTTTGGAGTTTGAGTTTGATCCACAATAAAGCGCATCAAAATGTTAAATTGTTGATCAAATGGAAAGGAGTCCCTAGGTTAAAAAAAATGCTTGTTTTTAAAGAAATTTATCACAAAAAATTTGTAAGACTACATATTAAAAACATCCTGTTGGAGATTAACAAAGGAAGAGCTGATGAAATACATGTAAAACTCTGCTCATATTTTAATGGTACTATTCACTTTACCTAAATACCATATTATATAGAAAATCTAGGAGGAATGAAAATCTTGTTTAAAGTCCTGAAACACACACTACACTTAGTTTGAGTAGTTATTTTAAACAGTAAGACTTAAAGCAATAAACAGAATGTGACTCCTCCCTCTCCTTCTAGGGATCTGTTCCCCATCTCTTCAGCTACCTTTCTGAATACTGCTCACATGAAAAACACTGGTGACACCCAAATTGTAATTCTACATGCTGGTGAGGCTGCTGATAGCTGACTCTGCTTAAGCTAACTATATGGTGCTCGTTGGTCCTGCTACCTATTTATGATCTCTGTTTTGTAACCCACATGTAAGAAGGCTTGGGACACAGCAGATGATGCAAAGTTCCCCACCCAGCGACAAATCACACACAGAAGTCTGGAGCCTGAGGAGCCCTTCCCTTGCTCCATTTCATGCTGTTAACTGATGCTATTTCTTGCAGTTATCACACATCCCTAAAGCAATCTAGTAACTCTGAGGGACTTGGCGCTGGAGAAAGTCGGTGTTCTTGGCTTTAAAATGCTGCAGTGACTAGGACTGGCTTAAAACTGCCTAAGTGAGCTCTGTGGGGAGCACCACGAGGTAACTTCCACATCAACAAGATAAAGACTGCAGTGCAAACTCCTATCCCAACTGAAGCTGAGTGATCACATCACTTCCTCTTAGAGATTTTCCCAATTTGCAGGACAGCAAAATGAATAAGGAAGGATGTAGCTTCAAATCTGTAAAATGAAGCTGTAACAGCTACTTCACAGGACTGACCTGAAAATTAGATAAAATAAGGGAAGAAAGGGGCACATATTATTCTCTCCTAACAGTTATTTGTGCCCAGGAAGATTTTTTTTTTTTTTGACAGAGTGGACAGTGAGAGAGAGAGACAGAAAGGTCTTCCTTTTTGCCGTTGGTTCACCCTCCAAAGGCCGCCGCGGCTGCTGCACTGCGGCCAGCGCATCACGCTGATCCGAAGCCAGGAGCCAGGTGCTTCTCCTGGTCTCCCATGTGGTTGCAGGGCCTAAGGACTTGGGCCATCCTTCACTGCACTCCCAGGCCATATCAAAGGGCTGGCCTGGAAGAGGGGTAACCGGGACAGAATCTGGCGCCCCGACCGGGACTAGAACTCGGTGTGCTGGCGCTACAAGGTGGAGGATTAGTCTATTGAGCTGCGGCGCCGGCTGCCCAAGGAAGCTTTGAGACCAGTTCCTACAGCAAAATACACTTCAATATATATGACTGTAATGACTAGTTCAGCAAACCACACAGAAAATGTTCCTCCTGTCTGCAGCCTGCAGACAGAGGTGGGTGCTGAATACATTTCAGCACTGGTGTGCTAAGTCGGGAAACGTGTGCTGCTGTCAGGCACAGCCAAAGGAAAGGAAACTGAGGGAGACTCCCACTCAGGTCTTGTAACTGTCAGCCATCACTGGGCCTTCTGAATAATAACCAGCTAAGTAAATAAACAGCAGTCAAGCAAGGGATATGAATGATGAAAATGCTTTAGAGACTCAGACCAATCTACAGAATTTAGGATTGTGCAGTGAAAAGGGGATCCACAAAATTTCACAGGAGACACAACTGAACTCCTTTATCATCAAAGTTAGGAATCCCATCTTAATATTCTGACCATCTCCAGAAATCAGAAATGGAGCTGGCCATTCATAAACTCACCTAAATTAGATGACTTTGACCCTCGCAGTGCTTTAAAAAGTCTCAAATCGCCATTTGTAATTTTTTTTTGAAAAGTCTGGTCACTGCTGACTGTAGCTCCCAGCTTACCCAAAATCTTCCCTCCCATCCACTTTACTCATTTACATTTACATCAGCTATGTCACTCCCATCCTAATCTCTGCACTGAATCTTCAAACAATCATTGACATATTGGCAAATGGCAACTGCCCCCTAATTCTACTAAATTTAATCATACAAAAAGAAGGGTGGAATTTGAAAGCCTTACTGCAAATTTGAGTTCAAATAAAATCAGAAGAAAAATCTATTTGGGTAATGGAATTCATTTTTTAAATTCAAGAAACAGAGAAAGAGCTCAGGCCCCATCTGCAGGTTCACTCCCCAAATGTCTGCACTGGCCATCATGGTCAGGGAGAGGGACAAAGCGCAAAGCTGAGAATTCAATCAAGGTCTCCCATGTAGATGGCAGGGACCCAAGTACTTGGACCATCACCTGCTATTTCCCAAGATCTGCACTGGCTGGAAGCTGGAATCAGAAGTTGGAGCCAGGAATGAAACATAGGTGCTCTGATATGGGACACGGGCATCTTAACTGGCATCTTATCCTGTAGGCCGAACTCCTGCTCAACGTATAAGAGAACTATACAGCAGTGCCAATTAAACAGACAGGGCCAGGGGCATACATCTGGCATACTAGCGGAGAGGAACAAACACATTGAACAAATACTTTGAAGTCAGACTCATGTAATAGATGGACGCATGAGAGATGATGGCAGGATAGTGTGTGCTACTGCTGGGAGAGAGCTACATAAGACAGAAAAACCATGAGCACTATCTACGCACACCCCACTAGAGAAAGGAGGGGAGGACAGGCCTACAGGGCAGCACCCGACAGTGACTCAGAAATCTATATTTCAGCTCCCAGGCTGCCACTGGCACAAAGTGTACCCCTTGGCAAATCAAAGCAGAGCAGCCTCTGCCTCTCACTGACAAAATGAACATTGAGTTAAAGGTTCTCCCATTTTGAAAATTCTATTGATACCTAGTGTTATTTTAGTTTGTAGTAACTGCATCTTGCATTTTCTACGTCACTTGAAATCATTGTTCTTTTAAAAAACTCACTGATCTGACCCATTCTCCTCCACTTTCCACCAAATTCCAAGCAAGAAATTACTGTGTAGTAACTTCTGCTATCATTTAATTCTATTCCATGCATGCTGAGGACCCACAGTCACTCAGACGACAGTACACCATTCGTCTTCTTAACGTTTCTGAGCCACAGTAGCCCTCCTTTCTTCAGAATAGCCAGGAGAGTCACAACTGCTATGAAAATGTCTGTAGCCCCTGAGCTAATGCAACTGTAAAGACTTTCCTGGACCAGTGGGAACTCTAAATCGCGTGCGGATAGAAGAATTTCTAGTGTAACTTATATAAGAAGGCAACGTATTAAAAATGGCAAGGTCTTCAGAAAGATGTGAGCAAATATTCTAAAGGTTGTCTGTAAGTGCTTCTAAAGAGAAAAGAATCAATTTTCAAAGTTTTACATTTGGTTTCACGTTGTTTCAGGCACTCATACAAACATTGCCAAGTCAAGGAAAAGGTGGTGTCTCACCCATGGACTGACAGGACACACAACAAGAAGTGTGGAGCTGAGGAAGAGAGGAGGTGTTCACGTGGGAGACAAGGGCTATGGGTAACAGAAGACGATGTCCAGAAATCACCTGCAATCGTCCAGTTCCTAAACACTTACCTCGTAACGTCCAGAGCCTTCTGAACTTTTGCTTGCACAGATCCCAGTAAATCTGCTCCCATTTTCTTAAGCAGTTGTGTGAGAAGAACAAAAAGCCAGTCTTGCAAGTCATCCTTATGAATTATTATAAAATCCACAAGAGTCTCCAAAAACATACTGAAAACCTAAACACAGAGGAAAACCAAACATTTCATATATTCAGTTCACCATTTTCTCCAAAGTCAACAAAGCCCCAAACTGGCTTTGCCCAGACCCTCATACATTACATTAACACCATTAACACTGCTCTTAATTCAGAAGGTCAAATGTACTGCAGAAAACAGATAAAGGAAAAAACACTGGGACTTACTCTCTGTTGTGAATTCCACCGCAACCCAGGCCATGCAACAAAACAAATTCCATGTTAGTCCACAGTAAATTAATACCATTTTCATGCACTTTCTTTAAAAAAAAAAAAAAACCTGCAAAAGCTATAAATTGATAAACTACTCTTCCTTCCTTCAATATAAGCTTGTAAGTCAGTACTGTTAACTTCTCTGAGTTTAATCCTGGAGGTTTTTCTTTGAAGGACGCAAGGAAGGGAGGACTCCTAACTGTCCTAATTCTATACTAGTTCTGTGCATCATCTAGCATTCAACAAACACTATTATAGGATGAACAATAATGACAACAAGGCAAATGTCAAAAACCAACTCACTGATCAGCTTGATGTATGCCATCAACTCACTGATCGGATTTTATGAAGTAACAGATTACAGCTTACAATAAAAGCTCCTGACACTGACCACTCCCCTCATTCTCACACGGCTGTGTGGCTACTGCTATCTGAGGTGACAGAGGGTCTGCCATGAACATCTCTGACACAATTTTCAGAGAGAAAAGTGGCACTGCCTTGGTAATGAGACTCGTTCTCCAGGGACAACCCACCAATCCCATGCCTCCTTGGTTCCACCACAGGTTTCCTGGGAGATGACTCAGGACAACCAGCAGCCAGCCCTGGCTGTGGGACTCCTGACTGAGCTCATGGACAGCTAGCAAGTATCAACTAAACTGAGACCTCCAGACTCACTGTACAAGAGACTTCTGATGGAAACAAATTTCCTTCTTTATCCTCACATTCTGCTTCTGAATCAGCCATCTAGAGGTGACAGGTAACAGAAATTTCATCAATGTTCAAAACCATATCCTTTATGGTATAAATCTTATGCTTAAAATCTTACTGCTTTTAACACTATCTCAGAAAAAAAAATCCTGATAATTATATTTTTGGATATCTATGTGGCCTTTAAGCCTTTTTTGGATTTTTAATATTGCTTGTGTTAACCTTGTTGTGAGGGTCATACATGAAACTTTAAGACATATTTTGAACTTGATGCTGAGTGAGGACTATTGTGAGGTGTGAGGCAAGAACCCTTGCATCACCCCACTGTGATCTGGTGAGTGTGTTAAAAGGCAAGGCCATATCTTGTTTTCTGTACCCCTGGCCCAGAGCAGGTTAAATGCTGAGTCAGTTGGGGGATGGATGGATGGATGGATAGATGCTTGATACCTCCAAGACAATGCCTATAAGGAAGCTATGATAGGAAAAGAAGGATGATGATGATAACCAACTAGACCACTGGGCTACCCACCAGGTTTCTTTCTCCTAGCAAGACTTGGAAGAAACAGTCTTTGATAGGAAACTATAGTATACTAACAGTTAAACCTCCATATCAGGTTTCAAGATTTGCTTCTGCACATTTAAGATTCTACCAATTCCCATACTTTAGGTCCTTTAACCCACACTTTACTTTTTCTAAATCTTCATTTCTCTATTTTCTTTCTCTGAAAGCATAAACAGTCCCTAATGGCTTCCTCCTAAAAAATGGTATTTATGTAAAAATCTTCCCCCTCTCAGTACTGCCCCTAGAGAGGACCCTGTCCCCTATTCATGGGTGTTGCACCCTGAGCAGGGGCTCCCTTGTCAGAAAGGTATTCGTTAGGGTCTGTGTTACTGATGTCCCCCAAGAGGGCACCAGCTAGGTGACCACCATCCAGCAAATTCTTGGAAGCAGCAAAATCCTATTGCCAAAATAACTATTCTATTGCTCTGTGGGAGAAATAACCTGGCTTTTCAATAAATCCATTAAATAAATACTTTCATTTTTCTATCTTGTTCTATGAGGACAAATTCTACATGGGATTAAAAAGTAATTATATACTGATTTTTCTCACTACTGTAAGTTAAAAAATATACTATATATTATAATAAAATCTCACATTCTTACACCTATAGCCTACTGTTGGACTAACAGGAGGCATACAAAATTATCTGTTGAATAAATAAAAGACCAACTCCTACTGAAGCATACTTGTTTAAGCATACTCCTACTGAAGCATAAATGTTTTATGGACATTTACATTTCTAAAATTTCATTTTTAAAAGACGTAAACATAGACCACTGCTAAAACTGGTGTTAAAATTTGTAAGGTTGGAACTGTACCACTCATTCTTGGGTGGCATATTATACAGCTCACATGGACATGCAGACAGGGGCAAGATAAGAAAGGCATGATTCTCAGACTTACCTTGCTATGAGGGTCAGCAAACATCCGGGTGAAGATTTCACACAATCTTTTCAATTCTACTCGACTAGAGGAAATAAAATACAAATAAATGAATTTTTAATAAGTCAGTGCTGCAACTATAGTTATAGCTGTGCTTTTACAAATACTTTTATTTCAGTAAACTCCATAAGCTTTACATAAGTTTTATTTATAGAAGCTTGCTGCACAAACGAATTGTCTTACTGAATTCATGATGACATTAAGTAGGAATATAAATCCACAGATTTGCTCTCAAGATGAGGAAACTGAGACCCAGAGTGATTCACTTAAGCTCACATATCAGGAAGTAACAAAGCCATCAGCCAAACCCCTGTGTCTGTTTTCCCCTACCACAACTGAAAGGCAATAGGCTCAACCAGTCAGTCTGGATCTTACTCTCAATTCTCCTATAAATATTGTAGTCTGATATCTTTAAGCTTCCTATTTAAGCTTTGGCCTCTTCTCTTATCAGTCAAATAGGATAGGTGCTCTGTCACATGGCTGTGATAGAGTGAAAGAAGATAACATATTATATCTGCTGCTGTGCCTCGGACAAAGCAAACACTCGTTTCACATTGGTGCCCTCTGCCATTTCTGATCCTTGACTGTACTCCAGAGTCCCATTTTTACTTCAGGGCTTGCTCAGATGTTCTCTTCCCCAAAGCATCCCTCAGTCATCCCTCCCATGCAGGTTAGAGAGCTAGTTAAGTGGGCTTTCAATACTGTTAACAACATAATCAGACTAACGCTAGTCAACAAGTAGCTAGAGATTACTCAGTGTATACCTGGTGAGCACTAAGAATCCAGAAATGGGACTACCAGGATTAAACAGATTCCTGAGCAACAATCATGACAAATCAACCTCATTGTGTTCTTGACAGATCACTCTCAGACTGTCACAGTATGTAGGATAAAAGCTCTTGCAGCATTTTCATAAACAGAATGGAGAATGGGGGTGGGGGCAGTCTGGGGAAGAGTAAGACCACCTGAACAGCCACACCTTGAGTACAGCAAGGCACCAGTCAGCACTAGCCAGCTTTGTAGAGCCACGGCAGCCTCCGTATACAGCCATTGAGTGTAACACCTTAACAAAACTATCCAAAGGATATAATATTCTGTATTTCAAGGATTCTAAACTGCTCATCTCTCTCGCTCTTTTTTTTTTCATGTTCTCCCAACTCTGTCATTGAGATTCATCTTAAGTCAATGACCTATCAGTATTGTCATGGTTTATTCAGCAGCATTTACTAAAAAGATATAAAATAATGAGGTATCAATGGTGTCTTAGAGGTAATAAGATATCTTTTTAGTATGTGTAACATATGTTCATATTGGAAACTTTATGAAATACAAAAATGAAGAAAAAGGCAGAAATAAGCAGTTTTAGAGGCAATGTTGTTACATTATGGAGTGTTCTACTTTAGCCTCTCTTTACTATGCACATTTATAAGGTGTATATAAGCCTAGGTATATTAACGTATTTTTAGATTGAGACTGGCACTATTTCATTCGGATCCCTAAGAATCATACTGATCTGCGGTTGTTTATTTTTTTTAACCTTAATTACTTAATTTCTCACAAATGTCCACATTTACCGGACAAATATAAGCCTAAAAATTACAGAATATTCACCAACTCTCTCAAAGCTTCTGAATGTCTCTGCCATCTGAGTTCCTGCAGCACCTGGCCCAGGCCCTGGAACTCTGGGAGGGCTCCGTGATGACAGGGATGTGGGGCTCAATCTGGCCTCCTGTCCTCACCTCAGGGTTCTCTGGCTCTTCAGGAGGTTCTGCAGGCCCAGAAGTCCCTCTTTCCTTTCTGACCAGTTTGAACTCGCACAGTGGTTGAGAACCTCTGCCACATCCTCGGTCTGCCGCAGATAGTGGGGAATGCCGCCATTCCTGGAGCCGTAGGAGCGCTCAGAGCAAACACTTGAGGCGTCACTATTGGCATCGTCATCAGAATACATTCCGTACGGCTCGTATCTCCTCCTCACTGGCTTCTTCTGACAGATCCAATGAAGCAGGGGGCGGTTGGGGAAGAAATGGAAAGGTGTGATGACCATGAGTCAGAGCAAGCAAAACCAACAACAAAGAGCTGCATGTGAAAGGACACACATACTCTCCTACACGTAGCGATTAGGAAAACAGAAACAGAAAAAGCAGTCCTCCACTTGGTGAAAACATAGTAAGCATCACACTTCTTAGCCGAGGGCAGGGAGCTCAGCCTGCAGTAGACACGGCTGAGCGAATTCAGGAAGGCTCCCAACCCTCCCACCCACAGTAAGTATCTGTTAAATGGCCCAGCTCAGCTCCAGACATGCTGCAGGTGCACACACTCACCAGCCCCTCCCCAGGCAAAAACAGTATTTCCTGAGCATGGCCTGTGGGTAACCTTGTTTGAACATTCATGTTTCCTTAACAAAGCATGAAACTGTAATGCCACTGGTGGAAGCATCCTATGCAAATACTTTTATGTTACCCGAGTCATTTTTATTAAGGACTTACAAGTTTTACAACTAGGCTTATTTTAAAGTAGACTATAATGCTCACTTCATTCATTTCTCTTACCCTGAATATGAAACTCAAAGTCAAATCCCTAAATGATATAGCAACAGCTATACAGAACTGATAAAAATACATTTTTTCTAAAGGCTAAACAGGTATGGTTTAAACTACACAAATGCAATTTTTTAATCAGATGGTTTATTATTAATCCCAACTTGCCTTATGCCTATTATTTCAACATTACTAACCATACCCCCTTTTACTCTCAAAAGTATTTCTGTTTGGATGATAAATTACATGATCATCCTACTTATACACAAATTAGATTCCTAAAATAAGAAAAATGCAGAATAAAACCATTCATGAAACAAAAGTGACACAGGACTAGACAAAGACCGAGTTAATAAAATGAAGCACAAAAAGGAGAAGAAGCAGAGACTGAGGTTCAAAATAAATAGAGAAGTAAATGCACGTGAAAGGTGACTGACTCTATCACCAATACGGGCATCACTAGATTCAACAAAATCATAATTCAGACCAGAATTTCTAGATTATACTACATTTTTGTTGTTGTTGTTGTTGCCTTCATTGGCTTCTAAAAAAAAAAAACACACTTGCAACAGAAAAAATAAAGTTGTAAAACAAAAGTTAAAGCACTGGTACCTTGCTCCTGGAGTCTCCTAATAGCTGTAGGCAGGAAAATATTGAAGGATGGGGAAAAAGCATAGAGAATTATGTCAGAAGCATATGTGGGGATTGTTCTTGCAACAAAAGTGTACAGCAAAACATCTCTTAGCAAACCAAAAATACAGGTTAGCAAGCGTTTCATATCAAGCGAATAATAATAAAGAATGCTTTCAAAATAGCATTTCCTAACCCTCTTGCTCCTCTCATTAAACCTTCTGAACTTGCTGCAATTCTTCCCCTTCTAGCAAGGCATGGCTCTGAAGACTCAGTTAATCCTACCATCTACTCCTCTGAGACATCTGTCTGTCCCGGGGGCTTCTAGCCTGTCCCATTCCCGTGTCTTCTCTTCTGAAGCAGCTCACTCAGAGGGACCAAAGGGTCTGGACAAAAAGTAACTGGGGCAGAGTGAATATAATGGGAGCTGAAGCTTAGAGAAAAGCTCGTCACGTCAAGTTCAAACTCAAACTGTGCAGTTCTGTCCTGCTTCTTAGAACTTTGCACACAGTCCCTAACACAGTTCTTTACAGAACAAAGAATGCCCCCACCTTAACTGAAGTCCCATTTTATTAAGGGTTTCAGTGTCCATCATTTCCCACCCCTTTGACCTCTACTTCTTGGGGTCTCTGAATAAATAAGAGACAGATGCTAAATGCTGAAAGTTGCAAGGAAAAACAGCTTCACAGAAGTCTGTTCCAGCTCTTTAATTCTACCAGGTTAGAGCAATTAGCCTGAACTCCAGTACTTGCCAGAAAAAAAGTCCTTCTACACATAAGGCAGATGAATAGAGCTGGCTGGGCAGTGTGCCTGCAGGGAGAGCACTGTGACAGCAGCAACTGCTTTCTCAGAGACATTTGTCACAGGACTCATCTGACTAAGCAAGAATAACTGAAGGAGACAAGAGAAGGGACAAAGGCTGGCGTCACTGTAGCCACAGACTATAAAAGGTTCATCAGATGGAACATGGCTGGATTAACGACTCCTGGGTCTGAAAGCAGGGTATTCCATACCAACTTTTCTCCTTACAAGATAATAAACCTTTAACAGAAAAGCAAGACAGTTCCAAAAGGTATCTCTTTCAAATGCTGAGCACATCAACAGAGACAAAGAAGAGGCTGTGTTTACTACTATTTGAAATGCAGCTTTAGAAACCAATTTGACCTCAGGCCCATTCTACCAAGGACTTTTTGCTAGAACCACAGGAGTTCTGATTTCTTTTGAGGTCTTAGGTATTACAGTATAATAATGGAAACACCTGTTCCACCAGTGCTTTTTATCCTCAAATACTTAACACTAGTATTTAGGAAAGTTTGCTCAAATGATGACTTAAGGTCTCATTTAAAAAAAAAAAAGTGAGGTAACAGAATAAATACAAGATTTTCAAACCTCAAACTCTATTACTATCATATATTTAGGCTATGCCATCAAAGTCTGTAAAGCAACAGAAGCAACAGAACAGAAACAAGAAAATGCTAGGGAAAACTGTGATCAGAAAGAAAATAAAACCACAACAAAAAGCAGCAGCCCAGTGACATCTGAGAGGTCCGATGTCATCAAAGCCTCCTGGATACCAAGGAGCAAGGAGAGGAAACACTAGATGCTACTATTCTCCATGAGGACAATTTTCACTTATGTGTGTGCAGAAGGAAAAGTTTAAGAAAACAACACTAAAAATTTACCCAGTATTTAGAGAATGCCAAAGAGGGCTCAGTAACCTGATCTGGGGACAATTCTTATAGACAGAGAAGGGCCGGGCAACCCGGAGGCCCTGTGCACACGTTGTGCCTCTTACCAGAGCGTCAGCCACAGCAGCTTCCAGGTCGGTGCTTGTGCTCAGAACTCGCATGGCATTCACAGAGCCAGGGATTCTTCCTGTCTGGCCAAGCCCAAACCGGTCTACTTGGAAAAGAAAAGCATAAGATGTGTCACATTAACTAGAATTCTTCCCCCACATACAGGGGCTCCTGCCTTTTCCCACTGTGTGGCTAGAGGCAGTGAAAAATCTACACCTGACTTGTTTGCCAGTGGTAGAAGCTGTTCACATTTAATACTATTATGCCACAAAGTATTCTGTCTATTTAAATTGTTTGATAATAACATTTCACTATGAAAAAATTTTGAAAGATGGTCCAGGAACTTATAGAAGGAAGCTGGCTAATGAATGAAGCTTTTAATGTCCTTAGCTTTTCCGCTAGAGACAAGTGGCCTTGATGGTTGGTCAAACTAATTAGAAGGCTTCATGTCTGAATAAAATTTCAAACAAATGCATTTAATTGATCTTAGTCCAAGTTTTAGTAGTGCCACAGTAGTTTTACTGTATGATTCATTAAGCTTAATTAGTTTTGGATACTTATCATGATGTTTGTGTCTAGAACAGTTCCTTAACAATCACCATAGAAATCTAGTATCTATTGTGGAACATTAATCATTTAGATAATTTTAGTATAAATTTTACCTGAGGATTTTTGAACGACAATCTTTAGGTAGGTAAACAAAAAAGAAAAAATCCAAAGAATTTCAAACAAGTTTTGGCAGTTCAGTAGACTATGTTGAGCTTACTAGTGCTCCCTGCAAATGAAGACTCCCTTTCTGAAATCCATTAGTTGGTAACCAGCGCTCCTTAAGAAGTGCTGTCCATCAAAACTATGGGCACAACTGGACAAAGTGGGTGTAAGTCATACTTCATCAGTGTGCTACACCACCTATCGATAACTGACTTTGGAAGAAAAATGTTATGATAAAACAATGTTTTATCTATGTTAACAAACAAGACATTGTACAAGGAAAATCTCTAAACCTAAACCTGTAAATACTAGCCATATTCTAGTAATGAAGCATTTAGAATGAAAGGGAAGCTACTATCTATGTGGATTCTACATGACTGGATGTTTCCTACAGAATGACACACTTAAAATTTTAGGTAACAAGACAGCACTTTGGTGAACTTTAAAAATGAAGTAGTATTTAACTTTTTGGGATATCAGTTTCAATACATTATACCTTCCACCACCACAGAAAGGGAAAAAAATTTTAAACACTGCTAGTTAAGAGTTATACAGTCATGAAATTTTATAAAGAAACAAAAATTGTATGTTATACTATCCCCTTTTTTAATGCATTTGCAGATTGGTTCAAATGTCATCTTAGCCACTAGTTTGAAAGGTGACTTAATGTGCCACATACTAAAAAAAGACCACAAACATTCATATGTATTCATTTAAATACTTAGATGTATCAGTTGAAATATGAAACAAGTGTAAATTTGAGATTAACTGTACACTTTGATGAACTTCATTCAAGTCTTTCCATTAAAAAAGGGTAGATAGTAGGGGATTTATGAGTAACAGAATGAAAGTAATTCAGTTATAAGCCATTTAAAAATTACCCAGCATAAACTTAAATAAAACGGATTCTTAAAAAATTGAAAAAAAAATAGATCTCATGCCAGCAATTCTTGCTCCAGGGATAATACTGAATTTTTTCAGACACAAAATTAAAGCTCTAAGAACAATGCAATTATTCTGTGCTTCCTAGATGCATACAGCTTTGCCATATACAGTGACTACAGATCATTTGATATAATATATCAGAGACATTTGAATTTCAAATCTTAAGGGAAAATGTTTGGATCTAAGTGAAATTATAAGCTTTTTGTTTTCATCAGACAATTTGGTGAGATCTGTTCTGCATTCTCCCTGATCTGATAGTATTATGAATCTCAGTTGTCCAAAATGGATACATTGGAGTGTGCCCTCAGTCTGTCCCATCATCTTCAGGGGAATGGCTAGCTTCATTTAGAGAACAGAGAAAAATGGCTCAATGAATCTGCAACGGTTGTGACCATCAAGAGTCTGTGAATTAGTAGAGCATGCCTTGCTCAGCAAAGAAAACAGTAGCCAATAGGGACCATGAAAACATGAACAGGAAGCCAGTGGAGCCTGGTTCACAGCTGCATTATTGCGTCCCTATGGCTAGCCAGTGGGTGTCTGGTACCGTTAAATGGAGCTGAGAAGGTTTGGGGTTCACAGGCTGCAAGGGATACCTTTGGCCTGATCTAATTGCTTAAATCCTCATCTTGTTTTTACATAAAATGCTTAGGATCATACATTGACTTTCATACATCTGAAATTAAATACACCATAGTATGGAACACTGGTAATTACATGATACTTAAAGTTAACATCAATGTTCAATACTTGATTGGGGGGTGACAACTTTGGAGATGAAGGACACTGCTGGATGACATCCATACCCCTCTTTCCCATGGGGACCCTATGTAACACCTAGGGCTGGTTGTTGCTTCCCTGATGGGGGATGCAGGAGGGGAAGACGTGCTTCCCTGGTTGATTGTTTGTTTAAACATACATGTGAACACTGGAGAAATGATGTTGTCAAACAGGCTATAAAGCATCTACAGCCTATTAACAGAACTATAAACATTCAACAACTTAAAAAAACAAAAGCACATTGGGGAAAAAAATATGAGGTGCATACATGCCAACTGCTAGCCGACACGGATGAAAACAAATGTTAACATGGGTGTGAAACTAGAACATATGAAGAAGCCAAGTCATGCAGTTAGCACTTGTTCACCTGACTGCCCAACAGATTCAGCAGTGGAGAGAGCACTAGTGGACCTGGAATGACGTCGAGAGGCTGCAGGTAAAAGGAACGGCAACACCCACAGGATTAACACAGAAGTACCACAGGAAATGCAGGGACTGCTACCAACAAGGCCACATTTTCTCATGGAAAGAAATGGTGCTGGATATGGATGGATAGCAACTGCCAGTCCCCACACTCCCCGGTAGTGGCTGGCTCTCCACAGCTAGTCAATACGTGGGCACAACAAGGGCACTTTTTAAGGTGCTCTGAGTAAGTCCAAAGCAGCACCCTCGGCCTCCAGGTTTGCAGTCACACCGTGAAGCCTCTATCAGCTGTATGGAAGTATGCAACATGAAGAGTACCAGGAGCCCCGGAGCACCATCCAAACCCCAGAGTGGAATAGCAGTAAGATGGATCAGTAACTCAGCTCACAAGATGTGTCATCAGAGTGTGAGGCATATGCAACCATGCACCAAAAACAAAAGCATAGAAGTTCATAATGTTCTTTCAACAGAAACAGAATGAAATCACAGGAAGGGGGCTCGACAACCACAATTCCATTTTCCCCAGTCAAAATGTTTGCTTTTCTGTCACACAAGCATTCTCATTTGTTTAACAGAAATTTAGTTGTAATAAGTTTAATGACTTTTCCTCAGTGAGGCAGCCTCAGAAATAACATGGTCAAGTCTGCTTTGATCACCACTAGCTGTAGGATATTGGAAAGTACTACACCATCCTGAGTCTCCATGTCCTCCTCTGCAGGACAGTGCTGGCCATGATACCTACCTCTTGGGGGCTACTGAGAGGATTAAGAGAGAATGCACAAAGCACTCGAAACAGTGCCAGACATGGAGTGAATGCTGGTGGTAACAACAGTTAGTACTCTTGTGGCAGCAGCTGTGATGAACAATAAATTCCAATTTTCACGAAGACATTAGAGTATTATTTTATTAGCAAGTATTCCTAATGTGTCTATTTCCTTATCAACCTGAGAAAACAAATGCTAAACTCTGTCCTCATGTGGAGAAGGAACAACCTTTAGAAATAATTATGCAGTAAAGACTTGGTTCAAAACATTGATCTACTATCCACAGTTCTATGTAATATCAGGCTTTTCTTCACTTCAGGGAATAAACAAAGGATAATACGCTTCCAATCACTACTCTGAAAAATTCATGCTGATTAAACCATAGAAAATCCACAGGCGTGACAAAGTAATACTGAGCAGCATTATCCATACACATTGACATACATTTTGTCATAGAATATCAAAATCTCAAGCTCTTCAGCATCATCTTATTTGTTTTTTAACCTCACATCACTTTTATAAAATGTGTGCATATCTGTGGTAAATGTGGCATTAAATAGCAGATGTTACCTGGTCAGTGAGGACAAATTTTTACCAGCCTGCAAAAGGAAAACCGCTCCATTCTCAAGATCAGAAAAATAAAAATCAACTGGCAATATCTAAAACAGACATTTTAGAATTATCACTTCCCTTAAAGAAGGAAGTATTTTAAGACTGAAGCAAATGATACAGTTTATCGTATAAGATTATCAGTATTGTATCTTGATAGTTTAAACATAAAATGGTTTTTAAGCAATACCTGATCTGTAGATTCCTTATAAAGCAGTCCTGTGGTTCTGTTTCAACAGAATGTTCTAGAGTAAATATGTCATGTAAGGAGTCCTCTGTTACATTCACAGGTGAACACCCATCAGTGGAATCCAAGGTGGACCCGCATATGCCAAACCTAACTTACAGCAAAGTACTGGATCCCCTAATTTCACTCAGTCAATAATGATCACTGTAACCATACTCATACATATTCATACCATTAAAATGATCCAAAATAATCTTGTAAAAAAGTGCAAACTTAAAATCTATATGAATTCACCAAAACATAATTACTCTGTCTTTTCTTTAAAAAAAAAAAAAAAAGAATGTTGGCTATATAAGTTGATGCACAGGGCACTGACATATAAAAGGATGGCAAGAAAGCCCCTCTAAGGAGAACCACCTTCTGAGATCTTCCTGAATTCCCAGGTCCTAAACGCGTCTGGCAACCCCTGACTCAGAAACATCTCTGGAGTACTTTCTGTGTACCCAGTCCTGTGGAGGCCTCACAGAAAGCATATGATACACTTTTGAGGAAAGATGGAAGACAAAGAATTAAAACTACTTTCAAAAGAGGCAGGCTTGCAGTCAAACCTGGACTCAAACCCTAACTCTACCACTTATCAGTATGCTTTGAGAAGGTAGTTTCACATCCCTAACTTTGATGATGCCAACATCTGTCCCAGAGAGTGAACAGGGACCATCAAGCATTGATTGTGACTGTTGAACGTCCCAAATGTGTGGATAGAAGGAGCACCACTGTTGCTGGACATGGATTTTAGAGACACGGTGAACCCAAGGGAAAAAAGGGCATGGCCTAAAAATTCAGCTCAGAGGAGCCGGCACTGTGGCGTAGCGGGTAAGGCCACTGCCGGCAGTGCCAGCATCCCATATGGGCAACGGTTCAAGTCTGGACTGCTCCACTTCTGATCCAGCTCGCTGCTGTGGCTGGGAAAGGCAGCGGAAGATGGCTCAAGTCCTTGGGCCCCTGCATCCACATGGGAGACCCAGAAGAAACTCCTGGCTTCAGATTGGTACAGATCCAGCTGTTGCAGCCATCTGGGGAGTGAACCAGTGGGTGGAAGACTCTCTATCTCTCCTCCCTCCCTCCCTCCCTCTCTCTACCTCTCTCTGCTTTTGCCTCTCTGAAACTCTGCTTTTCAAATAAATAAATAAATCTTTAAAAAAAAATTCAGCGCAGAAGATGTTAGCCATTGCCTGAGCACAACAGAAAACATAAGCCAGTGCTAGTTTGTCAGGATCCATACCATCTGCCTTGGTTTTAGCAATTATGCCTTTTAACATGTTGAGTTGTCACCAAGACAGTTAAGCAGATCCATTTAACCAAAGTAAGTAAAAAACAGGCAGGAACGTTCAACCACTCTGGGTTCCATCAGGTCCTCAAAAGTTCAGCATACCTTGCCTGGTCCACAGAACTCATGTCGGATTACAAAGGCTGCTTCTATGGATGATATCAGAAATACTACTAGATGTATAAAATAAAAATACTAAGTTGTTACTAAGGCAAAATAATCAATAAACAGATTGACTTTACACCTAATAGGTTGTCTGGAAGGTCAAAAAATGAGCAACGATGCACAGATATACAGCCTTAACTTAATAAGAAAAATCACCAATTCATTCAGATAAAAACCCACCACTGCGGCCTCTGATTTATTGAGACATCTGCTCTCAGGCGTCAGCCTATGGTGGAATGTCTGCATGCCGAAAGGGAGCTAATGTTAAGCAGGTGGAATCCCTCCTTGCTAGCTCAAGGGAATCCTCTTGTAGGGCTCTGACATCTGTCTGCTTGCACTTTCTCAGAACCTCATACAGCACAATAGGTTGTACAGAAATATCTCAACCCTGGTTCTTGACACCAACTGGGGAAAAAACACATTAGAACTGTGTGGCATTAGCGATAGAGAGTGAGGCACATAGTAGGACCACACATTTCTGATTTCACATCCTCCTTCTTAGAGACCTTTACATATTTAAGGGGTCAGTTACAGAATCACATAGTCAAAATAACAGGCTGCTGTAGGCCACAGTTCCACGTGGTAATTTTTAATTATTATAAAATGATTTCTATTATTTATGTTTATCCAGAGGAAAGTACATATTTATACAGAATTTAACAAGCCAAAGTACTAAAAATTATGAATATAAAATATTATTTTTCATCTAAGTATGTTTTGCTAGATATCTTTGGGGATTAATAATTTACACAAGATAAAAAGGTAAATTGTATGCCCAAGTTATGGGAAGGCAAACTACAAATATGAAAATGAAAAGTCATTTAGTTTTTTTTAAGTAGCCATTACCTTTGGCTGGGTTTTATCTTATGTTGGGAATTGCCACACGGATGGGCTTGTCTGATAGCAAGAGGCCATAAACACAACAGCTTTATTCCTCTAATAATGAAAACTGGAAGTTGCCAAAACTCAAGCATGCAGAGGGGGACAACAAAGGGAAACTAAGGAAGAGGAGAGAAGAAGGGGTCACAGGACAGCAGAGGGGAAAGCAGGTCATTCCACCCAGCAGAGTCTCGGACAAGCGTTTGGAGCAGGGAAAGGAACGCTCCGCTCCTCGGGCCAGCGCCTACGTGTACTCACCGAGTGGAGGGAAGCCCCGAGCAGGGCTTGTATCACGGCTGCTCTCACGGCTGGTATCGCGGCTGCACCCCTGACTCATGCTGGGTCGAGGGATACGGCTGCTCCGTGCTAGCGTGCAGCATGAGGGGTTTCAGAGAAGGTGAACAAGTTTAATGAAGACAGAAAAACTCACAAACGTCAGTCACATTCCGTTAATGTTATCATGACATTGTCTGCGCTGGGGAGTTCTGATGACTGGGCACCCAGTTGTGCTGAGGCCCAGTGACTGATGTGCCAATAGGAGAGAGTGTGGATCAACTTGGTTATGCTCAATGCCTCCAAAAGCTGTGAAATTTAGTATGCATGTGAAATTATACTTAAATGTAAAAAACACAAAGAAATCTTTCTAAAGAACAAACTGGCATCAGAAAATACAGGATCAAAAGCCTTTTAGAAATGATCAATTCTTCAATGGCTGTAGCAAACTTCTTGACAAGAAGACAGAAGACCCAAGCTCTTTTCATGTGTACTCAGTTCTTAGAAAGATAATTTGGATTAACAGTCAGAATAAAGGCTCTAGTTACTGAGGTCCATAGACTTACCTAATTGAAAGGAAGAGGCTCACTTCTCCCACCCTGGCTTTTACAAAGAGAGGGCAATTAGGGCTGACAAAACTGGAGAGCCTGCCCACTTCTAGCGAGTGTGTAGATGCTTCAAAACCATTCAATCTTATAAACCAGTAGACACAAAGAGTCAGGACAGTTCTTTCATTTACTGGTCCCAACATTTAACCCTGACTTTTTCTATGGGTATCCAAACAGATTTGCTTGTGGTCCTTACCAAGCTCCTGCACAAACCCTTCTTACACTTCAATCTCAACTAACTGGGTGAAAGTTCCCTCCCACTGACCTGTGAGCAGCTAGTTACTTTATGATTGTCCTGGATGAAGTTCATTGTTGTCATGCTATAATGCACTGAGATTATAAGAGTCACAAGAATGGCCTAAGGTCTAATAACAACTTAGCTGTGAAGCTCAGAAAAGATCAACATGCCCTGTTTCTTAATTTGAGAAAACAGAGTCACATTAGCTACCAAATACTCCAAAACATGTGTGCAACATACTCCAAAACATGTGTTGAATGTGTCCAGATGGAATGTCTAACACTGACAGCTGATGGGGACAATACACATTTCCATCTTGAGAGCACCTACTTTTTCTATACTTGGTAGAAACGATTTGCTCAGAGAGGCTGGAAGCAATAAACTTGACTCACTGATGTGAATATCTCCCACATTGTAATGAGTGTAGCCTATTATTTTGGAGCAAAGATTTACTGTACAGCCAAACTAGAACAAGAATGGCTAACAAATGAGAATCGTGAAACTCTCTGAAAAGAATACAAAGGTAGAAAATAAAGTTAACTTTGCTGCACTGTGCTACGGTTGAATCTGAAGGATTGTGAGTGAGGTCCAAATGCTTAGTACTACCCAGGGAAGGAGTGGTAGGGCACAGGGATGCAATCAAAGCACTGGGGACCAAAAGGGTTTTGCTGGAGGCTCCACTAGAAATTTTTAAACTCTCCTTAATTTTGACAGGATGATAGGGAAGTACTGATTTTTCATCCAAAGTGGCAGTGACTATTTAACCAGCAATTCCTGATAACATTCTAAACAGCTCCCACAATGAGGGTTAACATTGTAGGTGCTAAATTAAACCCTTAGGAAACCAGGAAGTATCTACCAACCCCAACATGGAGTTGCTTCCCAGATTGTAAAAGCAATGCATCTCTTCAGAAGACCAATGCCACATCCCAGACTCTAGTCTATGCTAGCTCACTGGTCCAGCCATTTGGCCTCTTGGCCTCCCTTTAGGAAAATGCAAAACAAGAATGAAATCTGTCATTTCAGAGAAAAGTATTGTGAGATAATGCACAAACTTAAGTACTTCTAAGCTCCTTACTTAACAGCATATATGAAAATCTTGTCTCATTCCACTGCCTGCTCCAAAACAAATAGTTAATAAAAAAAATTCTGATAGTTTTTAATTTAAGTGTATGCCTAGTTGAGCATTTTCTTAATAGTTCTTGTCTGATTATTTGTACATTTTGACCCAGCCCCAACTACCTTTCTTAATGTGTATGCTCATACGTGCTATAGCAATGGGTAATAAATATTCTGGGCTGAGCCTGCTTTATGAAGACAATAAAGAACATTAACAGTGACAAACAGGTGTGATCTGAAATAAGTGTACATAAATTTGTTAACCAGGTTTTCTTTCCTGGTATTTCATCCAGAGAGTTGACTCATCCATTCATGTTGACTAGTTCCTTTAACATATAGCTAGTAGTAGCATATGGAAAAAGAACTCTTTCTGTTTACAGTTTTGTGAAAACCTGCCCATGGCTGCCCCAAATCTCCTTAAGGTATATATACTGGATAGAACAGTTTAAATATTGGGTAATTCAAAATACAAGAGGAAAAACACTGACTTATTTATCCTAAAACTTCCAAAGACTAATCTACAAGGAATATTTTTAAGAGTTTTAATGACTAACTGACTAGGTAGTCAAAAACTAAATTAAAAAAGGAATCAAATCAACTTGTCTATTTATCAAGTGCCCAAAAAGAACATACCCTGTGAGAACATGTTAGTGAGAAGACACAGGAAAGAGAAGAGTTGGTGAAAACACACTTGCAAGCTGAAATTTCCCAAAACAGTATTCCTAGGTAACTACTGAGTAGTATGCTCAACCAACATCTGAGAAGCCTTGAAAAACCATTTCATTGGTTTTCATTTCTTGATGGATACTCCATTCTACTTTCACAGTGTTTTAATGATAATCCTGACTTTTGCCTTTTAAGGGAGGATCCAGTCAGAACTCAACAAAATGAAATGTACAAGAGGTTAACAAAAATGACCAGAAGCTAGACATGTGTAACAACCTCTTGCATAGATTTTCACATCTTGGTCTTGCACAGTTGTCTATTTTCACAGTTAAAATGGTTTATTATTCATGTTTAGTATTTTCAATAAATTTCACCAGAAAATCAAAGTCATTTTAAATAAATTAGCCACAGAACATAAGATACAAAAATGTCAAGTGTGTTTTTATAAACTCCTTTCAATAAATGAGTGGAAGAAGAAAGGAACCAAAGACAAACTTCTGAAATATAATCATTGTAGATGTTACCTGTCTATGTGACTTTATTATCTGTAAAGTATTATCTTTAAAACACAAAAAACAAAAAAATTTACAGATATTTCCCTACTCAGTTGGATAGCTTACACGGAACAGCTATATGTTTTGTTTCTTTATTATCCAACAGAATTACACATCATTTTTGTTTAAGACATCTTGAATGCCAAAGAATTACAGCCTTGGCATCATTTTTAAAATAAAGTTAAGAAATGCCATTTCTAATAAAAAAAAAAAAAGGAGAGAGGGGCATAGTTGAACCAAACATAATTTGTCAATACCTAGAATTAATTCTCAGTGCAAATTCCAAACCTACTTTAGCTATCACTAAAACACTGTATTGGTTAAGGATTATAGAAAACATTCCTAAAAGATGTTCCCATCACTTTTAAATATCATATTTTGTTAAACAATGAACCAATTATTCAGACACATAGGTTTATATATTATAAATTATCACACTAATAAAATAATCTATTACTGAAAAGTGCTCACCTATCTGCCACCCTCTAATACAAAAATCTCTAAGCAGTCTTATCAGAATGAATGGACAAATATACCTCATGCATATATTTATTTGAAAGTGTGTATTCTTATAATGTGCAGAAATCTACAGTTCTTTAATCAGAACTACCATAACTGCATAACTAATCCTCTTAAGGAGCATAAGGAGATAACTTTCTTCAAAATAATATTTCAAATAAGAGCTCTTTGGAAATAAACAAGTTCCTCTTCAGTTCTTATCGATGTCTCATACTATCTGTTTTAAAAGCTTACAAATATTGGGGTGGCACTGTCACATAATAGGTTAAGCATCAGTCTGTGGCACTGGCATCCCATATGGGTGCTGGTTGGAGTCCCAACTGCTCCACTTCCCCTCCAGCTCCCTGCTGATGGCCTGGGAAAGCAGTAGAAGATGGCCCAAGTGCTTGGGCCCCTGCAACCACATGGGAGACCCGGAAGAAGTTCCTGGCTCTTGGTTTTGGATTGGCCCAGCTTTAGCTGTTGCAGCCATTTGGAAAGTGAACCAGCAGATGGAAGACCTCTCTGTCTCTCCCTATCTCTCCCTGTAACTATGCCTCTCAAGTAAATAAATAAATCTTTACCAAAACACAAAAAGCTTATAAATATTGATAGATATTGTCTTTGTCTCTACACAAAACAAACTTCCTAATTGAGACCATGGAACACCAGATCTTAAGAATTACATCAGATAACTGAAGTTGGGTTATTCCTCAACTTCAAGATAAAAATAAATATGGCATCTTTAATAAACACAAAAAGTAAAATCCCTAAATAGAAAAGAATTTTTAAAAAATAACTGATATTTCAAACATACATCCTACAAAGTGAAAATAATTACCTATGGAAAAATGACAGCAGAAACCTCACACCTAGATTTAAAATCAAGTGTATTTTCCAAAGTCAGACTCAAAGAGAGATGTTTCAGCATTCAATGTGAAATGTAGATTTCTAGCCATGGTGTTTCCTCTGGTTGTATCCACATCAATACCCACAAAAACCTGTCAGCTAAGAGACCATGCATGCATATATTGCCAACAGAAAGCCGTCATCATGGAGAATTAACAAAAGCATCAAACACATTTACTTGCTTTGCACATATCAGTTAAAACCAAACCCTATCCCATTCTGTCGGTTTCCTATTCACTTTCCTGACTGTTTCTTTTGCAGTACAGAAACTTCTCAATTTGATGCAATCCCAGTAGTTAATTTTGGCTTTGACTGCCTGTGCTTCTGGGGTATTTTCCAAAAAGTCTTTGCCAGTACCTATGTCTTGCAGGGTATCTCCTATGCTCTCTAATAATTTGATGGTGTCGGGTCGTAGGTTTAAATTTTTAATCCATGTTGAATGAATTTTTGTGTAAGGTGAAAGGTAGGGATCTTGCTTCATGATTCTGCACGTGGAAATCCAGTTTTCCCACCACCATTTATTAAACAGACTGTCCTTACTCCAGGGATTGGTTTTGGATCCTTGATCAAATATAAGTTGGCTGTAGATGTTTGGATTGATTTCTGGTGTTTCTATTCTGTTCCATTGGTCTATCCATATGTTTCTGTAACAGTACCATGCTGTTTTGATAACTACTGCCCTGTAGTATGTCCTAAAGGCTTCCATAGCCTCGGCAACTCATGACTAGAGCCTAGGGAGATTACTGACGCCATAAACAAGAGTGTCAAATTGTTAAATCAACATCAGGAGTCACTGTGTACTTACGTCTCATGAAGGATCTGTCCTTAATGTGTTATCCAATGTGAAATAATGCTATTACTAGTACTGAAACAGTATTTTTTGCACTTTGTGTTTCTGTGTGGGTGCAAACTGATGAAATCTTTACATAGTATATACTGAATCGATCTTCTGTATATAAAGATAATTGCAAGTGATTAAAAAATCTTGGTGTTAAATTGGAAATTGCATAGATAATTAATCAATTCTTTAAAAAAATCATGCAGGATCTCTGTCCTTAATGTGCTGTACATTGTGAATTAATAATATAACTAGTACTCCAACAGTATTTTCAGTTTGTGTCTCTATGTGAGGGCAAACTGTTGAAATCTTTATGTAATATGTACTAAACTGATCTGTGTATAAAGAGAATTGAAAATGAATCTTGATGTGAATGCAAGGGGAGAGGGAGCGGGAAAGGGGAGGGTAGTGGGTGGGAGGGAAGTTGGGGGGGAACCATTGTAATCCATAAACTGTACTTTGGAAATTTATATTCTTTAAATAAAAGCTTTTTATATATATATATATATATATATATATATATATATATATATATATATATAAAACCAAACCCTATCTATTCTCAAATATCTGCCCCCTGTTTGCAAAAACTCCAGAGGACCTTCTAGGACTTTCTTGAGCTAGACCCTACCAGTCCTTCTACCCTTGACTCTCACTCCACCCTCATAAACTTTCTTTGCTGCAGTCAAATAAATTATCTGTGGTTCCATCTCGCTTGGCTCATTCTGCACATGCTTCTCTTACCCTAGAATTCCTTCCCCTCATCTCCTCACCCTGACTAATCCCACCAGGTACTTCACTAAAACAGCACCTCCCTGAAGGGGATCTGTGAGGATGGGGTAAATAACAGCCCAAGGCACTCCCTTCTCTGTGGTTTCACAGCACCCTGTCATAGTCCTTTCATTCTGTCTCTCAGTTCTACCTCTTCCCAGCAGAGCACAAGCTCTTTAAAGTCATAAACAAAATCTGCTTCATTTACCTTCTAAGTCTCAGGCCTAATAAAGTGTCTGCTACATTACAGTAGACCTCCCAGTAAAAATTGCCGAAATAAATGAACATATGAGAAACGCCAGCCGACAGGACTTAAAGAGTGAGTATTCTGATCTCACAGTAATACATTTTTACCCTTAGCAAGTAGATAAAGATGTAATAAAAAGTATGAACTTACGACTTTTTTGCATTGTATCACAAAAGGTTTCTCACTTTTATATTAAATAGGCAGAGTTTGGATTAGATTTTAACATAGTAAAAGGTCTTTAAGCTTCTGAGAGAAATTCATATGATTCTGTTCACACTTACAAAGAAACTAAGTACTACAACACACAAATCAATATTACATTGATTTCCATCAATTCCTAGCTTTCTTTCTGTCAAAAAATAATTAAACATATTCTTTGACAGTACTTTTACCAGTTAGGTTAGAGAAGATCAATATCAAAATAAATCAACATTTCTTTTGAAAATTCATATAGATTAGTGGCTATTCAATGCTAATTAGTGAATGGAAAATAAAAGGCAACATTGTTTCTAATTGTGAGGGGAAAATCCTGCCAATTTTCACAGTTCCAATGCTTTGAAAAATGACTGTAGAACACAAAAGCCTACGATGATGTAATTTCTTGCCATCAATTTCGATGTAAATCCCATAATTTTTAGTTCTAACTGAAACTTAAACATACGGTTATATATATATAAAGCACAAGCGGAATATTTTTTTATCACAGGCAAAGCAACATCCTCAGTTCAAAAACAGATCTCCATTTCCTACATTACACACAGTCAACAGGCTATAATCAAAATTATGATCAAGGAGGGAACAGTATTCCAAAGTCTTTGAGAATCCTTACCTAATCCTATTCGGTTTGGACTTGTTTCTCGGCTACATCCCTGACTCCTGGGAATCTTGCTTCGTTTTTCTGAAGATGATGTCACAGGTGGGCCTCTTGAGGAACTCCCAGCAAGTCCACCATAACCACTTCCCAACAATTTCCCTGGGGAACTCGACCGGCTGCCAGCTAAATATGAAGCCAAAAAAATAGATGGCAATCAGAGAATAAATTATAATATTTCAGAATTTTTTTAAGATGTAGGAACATAATAGAATATTGAGTATCACAAAAGACTTTCTGGACTTAAAAGAATTACTGATGGAGTTGGACAAAAATGAACACAGAATTCTGATTCAAAAGAGGAAGCTGAGAACGAAAATTGACCTCTTGATTCCATGGCAAATCTCTACAAGAAACCATGAAGCTGTTTAGCATGTGTGTTAAACACTCTGAGTGTGACTTCTTTTGCAAGAGCAGAAATCTAAATGTAATAAATTTCTTATGCATTAGTTGGAGAAAATGGACCTGAGAAAAGTTCCTTAATGTAACAAAGAAAAAGGGGAGAAGGATAAAAAAAAAAACCCTAGAAACTATGCAAATAAAATCAGAGTAGGAATAGACTCAAATATCAGTAAACATGATAAATGTGAATGAATTAGATTCACCTATTAAAAGACAAAGATTCTTGGGTTTATTTAAAAAATAAATGAAAGTAAAGTATATAACTGTCAAACAACATTGTACACAAAACAACATAATATAGCATTTTAAAAGGTCAAATAAGTATTCTTAATATTGATTAAAGAATTGTCCACCAACTTAATAGTTGCAAACTTTTATGCCCCCAACAACATAGCTTTGAAATATAAGATATAAAAAAGACAAAAAGATAGGGAGAAATGAAAAAAGCAGTAAGTATTAATAGACCTTGTGGAAAAAGTAACTAATGAAAGACTAATACACCTCACAGAAATTGACAAAGCAAGCAGTCAAAACTGTGTATTTATGGGTGTATAGAAGTATGTATGTACGCATTTTTGTATACGTATACATATATACATATACATGTATATGGAGTCATGCGACACATAAAATCTTTAAAGTCAACAAAACACTGCATATAGGACAATTGATCTGTAAGATTATATAGCCTAGTGATGTTGCAGCCGTATAATTTGTATATGTACACGCTATGGTATTCACACAAAGGAAATGGCCTAACAACACATTTTTTAGAATGTATCCCCTTTTGTTAATTGATGCATGACTGTATTTGCATACGCACACACATATATGTACACATGTACTCACAACAATTTCACCTTCCCACACACATATATTACTACACCTCAAAGCAAATTCAAAGCAATCTTTAAAAGTAGAAATCACATGATCACTTTGCCTCAGAATTAAACAATAGATCTGAAAATTACAAATAAGGAGGCTAAGAATTTTTATGAATAGCTAAGTACCTAGATAACTATACAACTATTTTTTGTGAAACCAAGACAGTAAACTGTTGAGCACAGTATCAATACACTCAAATGGCAGTCATTTATTCAGATCATCTCCTAAGCAGAAAAGGCTATAAAATCCCAAAATATAAAGTATACATTACCAGGTACCAGAATAGGATGATCAGAGGGGAAAAATCTTTCAAACAACATTTACACTGAAATTACATAGCCTCTTAAATATAAATACTTTCAAAATATGTGTGTTTTATATATATATGTATATATATATAGACTATCATCATTCAAATGGATCACTTAGGCCATCACTAACAAAAATGAGTACTTTAACATGACTGAACTGTAATTTGAAGTGAAAATCATTGTAAAAATCAGTAATACACAGTACCATGAAGAATTTCTCACAATGTATTAATTTGGCCATAAAATTTGAGCCTATAGACTATTAAGCTGTGTAAAAGAAATCCATTTCAAACTCCAGAATCTGATCATACAGAAAAAAATGCAGGAAGATTAACTAAGCTCATAGTAAAGAGAGAAGTTAATACTGTGTGCAAGGACCATGGGGTAAGGAGAATGCAAAACAAACAAAAGTCAAGAAGAGAAACGGCTTACCACCAGCAGGATTAGCAGATCTGGATCCTTGGTTATGAGAGCAGACCAGAGGACAGGCAAAAAGTGGATTAAAAGACAATAACACAATACAAAAGGTCAGCATGCAACACAAACGTCTTTGTTCACAAACACATTAGCAAGATAGCTATTTTCCCTGCGACTTGTTCCTCCTACTGTACTTTTGTACGTATGTCTATTTTATATTATCATGATATATTACCATTATCTCAGATCTGTTTATGAAACATTTATGAAGCTGTATGTCAGGCACAGTGTTAGGCCTTAGGAGATGCTGACTAGAGTAAAACAAGCCCCTGCTCTTCCAGAACACCTTGTGCCCTCGGCTTTGAGCAACCTGGGAGAAGTGATAGTAACTTACTCACTTGTGTATCACTACCGTTGTTAACAGTGCTTGCTTCACAGAAGTGCACTATAATCATCAATGATTTGAGAGAAATTGCTACTAACTAGTTTCATCTCAATGTCCCATGATGCCCCTTAATTCTCAAATACTTAAAATATGCCCATTATTAGAAGTTCTAATACTAACAAAATCTACTTTAGTATTAAACCAGGACTATGAGTGCTACTACATCTACATTTGTAATACAAACAAATATGCTTATGTTTACGTCTTACCAAAATATTTTTTTAAATATTTAATTTATTGACATAAGCTTAAGGGGCAGGCTTGATGAATTTGCTAATGTTTGGTGTATCTCCCCTCCTTGGAGTACAATTTGGTGAGTAAAGTAAAAGAATTTTGAAAGTGAAGCTCCAAGGTCAAAAACAGTATTTTATAAGGATGAGGAATTAAAACTGCATTATCTGCTTGAGTCCCTGCTACCCATGTGAGAGACCTAGATGGAGTTCCTGGCTCCTGACTTTGGCCTGGCCCAGCTGTTGCAGCCATTTGGGGAGTGAATCTGTGGATGGATGATCTCTGTCCCTCTCTCTCTGTCACTCTTTCAAACAAATAAATGAATCTAAAAATAAAAAAATAAAAAACTCCATTATCATCCTCACCCCTACTAAAGAAGGAACTTAGATCTTTACCTCCCCCTAAGCAGGTTAACACATGAAGTTTAATACAACACCGACCCAGCTACAGCAGGGAACCCTGCAGAAGCCCATGCCTATCAATGGCAGATACAAAGAAATGTGAAACACTGCTCCACCCTCAGCCTCCATAGGAGCAAGTAACTGCACAGCTGAAGGCTTAGACAGGTATTATTTAATGTGTTTCATCAAACTGACCTAGATCCTGAGACTTGAGCACCCTCTGTCAAGCACTCCGTAGTAGTAATAGTAAGCCCATGTTTATGAGGTTATGAATGGAGCATTTTATCCTTCTGTGTCTGCAGAGATTACTGCTGTTAAATAGAATATCCAGAGCCAGGGTGTCGTTTCCGGGGCAGAAGCTACTAGGCTATACCTGCACCTAGATCTAAGTGCAAATGCAGGTGAGTTCTACAGTAGATAAGGCAATCTTGCTTGTAATGGACTCGTCTACCCTCACATTTCTCACCACGTAAACCTATCCCTAGCCTTTTTTCATGAATGTTCTGAAGTGGACACGGACACCCAACATTACACTGAATTCAGGATGCAAACCCAGGTGAACAGGACAATGAAGCCCACACCTGCAATGTATCATACTGCACAGTACAACCTATATCCTAGGAGTTTCTACAATCTTGCCAAGGGTAGCAACATGCCTGACTCCCCACTCTGCAGAAAGAATGGAACTTTGGTTAACACTGGATGACAGTTATCAAAGGGGCATGGAAAAAAATCTAAACTGAGAAGGAGTTGAGAAGGCATTCTCAACATTAGGAGGCATCCTAAGGTTTGTCTGCAGACTGAATGCACTTTCCCTACACAGGTCGGATGGCTCTAGGGCCACCAAGAAGGCAGATGCAAGACAGCTGAAGAGTGCTGTGATGAGGCACTTGTGCAGCTCCTGGGGACAAGACTCTCCCTCCTACACTCAGCTCATCCAGCTCTGCTCCATGGCATGCACAGAGAGGAAACAGGCCACTCAGTCACATGTAGCTGGCAGTGAGACATAAAGGTTGGATCCTGAGAGTGATCACAGACCAACTGACTTCACAGACACAGAGAAGCAATTCTGGAAGCGAGGGCAGCTAGGAAAGCAAGGGCCCACACTGGCAAGAAGAGAGGGGCAGGCTGCAAATGTTAAAACAGAGGGTTACAAGGGAAAAAGTTTTCCAAGGATTTACTTAGTTACCAATGGAAAAAACTCAGCATTAATAGTTTTCTGCCCAGATACTGCTCTAAAATTACATCAGAGAGACTCCTTAGCAACACAAAAATGGGTCACAGAACAGGTAAATTTCCATCTGAGAGAGCTCAAAGCTGGGCAGAAACTACATTTTAATATTTAACATTTAGTGACAAAATTTAAACCACCTGGAAAGGAGTCACAAGTGTGCCTGAAATGTTCCATTTTGTAAGCATACCCAACAAATAATATTATTCACAGTATCTCAGAGCCACACACACAAGTGATTTTACTCCTTATAGTCTGCTGAATAAAAATTAACATAATCAAGAGCATAAAATGCACTTCTTACGTTGAGACTGTGACACCACTTTAGCGCGACTGCGGCCCCGACTGTCAGAGGGTGTGGAGGCGACGTTGGTGGCACTCCCAGAGCTCTGCCGTCTCGTGCGGATACGACCTGGAGGACACAGCAAGAACAGAGTTTCCGTAACACTTCCAGTCAGTGCAACCTCCTGAGGAAGACAGCCCACCACGAAGGAAGCAGGACTTGTGTGCACCAGGGCTTCCCCACGCCAGGCCCACCACAGACAGTCTGCACATGTGCGTCCTAGGGAGGGCCAGGGCCCCGCAGGTGCTTCGCTTTCAATTACTTAAGCATAGCATACTTTCATGGTGGTAGCCACTTGAGGAGTTTTCCACTTTTTCCAGATTAACTTTTCTTTAATGTCTACAAATCAAATTAAAAAAAAAAAAACAGAAAAGAAAGTATGTGCTGTTATTTTAAGAAAAAATATTATAGGAAAAAAAACAACAAAACACAAAGCCTCACTTTTTAAACTTTGCAGTGAACTAAAGACACAGCTCCCACGAGGACAAATGTATCTGATATGTAGTACTCACTTTCTATTTTAAAGTATGTGGATAACAGGTTCCTGGGCTGTAGAAGATGTAGATACAATAAAATGCAGAGTACCCAGGAGAAATGGTGGCCTACAGATAGTTCAGGGCTGCATGCAGTTAGGAAACAATTTGCCATGCCAGAAACAATCTGTTAGCCCCAATTATGAGATTCATGAAACACTAAGAATAAAAATGAACTCAAAATCATAAAATCATTGGATGTTAGATGAATGCAATAGGGATTAAACCTATTTCTTAATACAGGGCTTCTGTGGCTGCAAGTGAGAACAGCACACCTCTCCTGCCATAACTCAAAATAGCAATCTCACAAGGAAGACACAATCTGAATTTCCATCAACACTGTTCAAAATCACTTTCACCCAAGCATTTGACAAAACCTGCAGAGAAGTAATGCAGGAAACAAATCCTAGGACGGCACTGTGGCTCAATAGGCTAATCCTCCACCTGCGGCGCCGGCACACTGGGTTCTAGTTCCCGTCGGGGCGCCGGATTCTGTCCCGGTTGCCCCTCTTCCAGGCCAGCTCTCTGCTGTGGCCCGGGAGTGCAGTGGAGGATGGCCCAAGTGCTTGGGCCCTGCACCCTCACTGGAGACCAGGAGAAGCACCTGGCTCCTGGCTTCGGATCAGCGCGGGGCAATTGGGGGGTGAACCAACGGAAAAGGAAGACCTTTCTCTCTGTCTCTCACTGTCCATTCTGCCTGTCAAAAAACAAAAAACAAACAAACAAAAAAAAAAAATCCTAAAGTTTGAAAAAGGTTTAAGAGCGAGCTAGGGAGCAATAAAAGAAGGTATAACATTTAAAAACAAAGTAAATGGAATCAAAAAATTTTAATAGCAGTCTAAAGAAAGACTTAAATTTGAGAATCTATACTAAAATTAAAAGCCACTAACAACTACAGATGTCAACCCAGAACCCTCACAGCAACATATGAAGCAAGTGCCACCCTTTCACAGAAGAGGAAGCAGAGAAACTGGGACATTAACTAATGTGTCCAGGGTATACCATTAGTGTAGACACCTGTTCCTGGCTGGCTGGCCTATGAGTGAAGACCTTTAATTCTGAAGAAGTTAAGAGACAATCAAAGCAGTCAGTCAGGCAAAGTCAAAAATCAAAAACACCTGAATTTGGGGCTGGCCTTGTGGCTCAGGGGGTTAAGCAGCTACCTGCAATGCCGGCATCCCATTTGAGCACCAGTTCGAGTCCTGGCTATTCCACTTCTGACCTAAATCCCTGCTAATGTGACTGGGAAGACAGTGGCAGACAGTCCAAATACTTGGGCCTCTGCTACTTAGGCAGGAGATTTGGATGGAGATCCAGACTCCTGGCTTTGGACTGGCCCAGCCCAGCCATTGTGGCCATTTGGGGAGTGAACCAGCAGGTAGAGAGATATGTCTCTCTCTATAATTCTTTCAAATAAATAGAACATTTTATTAAAGAGTTTTAATTTTTTATTTTCAATTTACTACCAAAAAAAATCTCTTTGCTAACCCCCTTGTATCCTCTACCTTCCCCCAACATTTAATAATACAATTCTCAACCCACTGTTCAGCATTCCCTATTTTTCAAATAAATATGTATATATGCACACTATATAGCCAAAAAAATCCATGGCATCAGTGTGAAGACATGGGATTGATTTTTCTATACAGTTACAGAAGAGACCCATTTTGTTTTTCCCATGACTAACTGATACTCCAATGCACTTGCAAAGTAGCCCTTTCTTATTGATGACATTTACCAAGTACTTCCGCATGCACAGTTGCAAGTCTCCAACGCCCAGTGGGTCCAAATCTGTGCAATGCCACAGTGTTGTCACCAGCATTTTAACAAGATCCTGGTAACTGGTAGGGAAATCATAAATCTACTTTTCCCTAAGCCCTCTGCTCTCCTCCACAGACATGTACAGATACAGTGAAAGATGTGCTGGAATGCTGAACAGCATTGTGTGAAATATAACGTTACTGAGGGGAAAAGGTCTCTAACACTTATCTTCCCATTTATTAATATGTTTCCTGTTTATTTGGCTTTCTCCAATGTCATTTCATAAAGTTTGATCATTTTTTTCTAAAGATCACAGAAAAATTTTACAAATTTACTTAAAGTGCTTTATTATACTCATTTATGTTATTAAATTATACTTTCTAACAGTGTTGACACGCTAGAACATGATTGGTCTTTACATTTTGATAATTTAAAAGACCTATTTATCCTTTTATTATACACATGTTGTTAAATTATACTTTATAACAGTTGTTGACATACTAGAACATGATTAATCTTTACATTTTCATATTTTAAAAGATCTATTTATTCATTTATTTTCTAAAGACAGAGAGAAAGGACAGAGATCATCCCAAATGGCCACAATGCCAATCTGTGCCAGGTCAAAGCCACAAGTTAGGAACTCCATCCTGGTCTTCCACGTGTGTGGCAGAGGCCCAAGCACTTGGGCCATCTTCTGTTGCCTTCCAGGCAACTGGAAGCTGGACTAAAAGCAGAGCAGCTGGGCTATGAACCAGCGCTCACACAGGATGCCAGTGTCCCAAGCGCATCACAGCCCCAGCCCCTATATTTTGATCTTAACTCTAGGGATTTTGCTAACTTTTATTAAGTCTATTAATTTTCATGTAATTATTTGGAGTTCTCTAAATAGAATATCATCTATAAATAACACATAAATTTCTTTCTTTCAAACTATTTACTTTCATTTCTCTGTTTTTATTGTCCTGTCTTGGACATGTAAATACACTAAACAGAAACAGTGAGGGCAAGTATTGCAGATTTAAACAAGATTAAAAAAAGTTCTGCAGCAAGAGTTTAGCCTGGCAAGTTAAGACATTCAAATCCCACATCAGAGTGCCTGAGATCAATGCCCAGCTGTGACTCCCGACTCCAACTTCCTGCTGGTGTGCACCCTGGGAGGCAGCAGTGATGGCCCAAGTAGCCAGGAGATGGAGCTTGATCCCAGCTCTCAGTTGCAGCCCTGGTACAGCCCCCAGTGTTGTGGCTCTCAGAGGAGTGAAAACAGGAGGTGGGAGTTATCAATTTTTCTTTCTCTCTGCCTCCCAAATAAATTAAATTAAATTCTGGAATTTCACAATAGGTTTGAGCTTTCAACAAGTTAAGAAAACATATTTCTATTCCTAGTTGCTAAGAATTTTGTCATAAATGTTTGTGGAATTTTCGATGCTTTGCACTTTTGAGATAAAAGAGTTTTCCTCTGAATCTGAACTACATCAGCGAATTTTTAAAATAGAAAGCCAGGACTGCATCTAAGTGGTTAAGACATCCATTACTATGTATCTGTACACACAGCATCTATACTCCACTAAGGTTATATCGGCCACACAAACCAGCAAGCAAATACTTCCTCTTTTCCTAGTCTTTGAGTTTAGCTAACATTGAAATTAGCTACTGTTTAAAATAACTCATATGAGTAACTGAGTGGTACAGGGATTTTTTTCGTTATCTTCTCTATTTTAATTGATTTCTTTTTAAAAGGGTCGAAGAAGTAATGCGATCTTAACTACAGACTCAAATAATCGAGGGAGAAGTCTTAAACTTCTCCAGATGATTGCTTCTTAAAGAAGCAGTATGGAGTTTTCCTGAAATTTTTTCAAGTTGTTTTCATTTTGTTTTGCAAAAATATATTTATTTTACTTGAAAAGCAGAGTTTCAGAGAGAGAGACAGAGGTAAAGATAGAGAGGTTTTCTTCCATTCACTCTCCAAAAGGCTGTAGCTGGGCCAAGCTAAAGCCAGGAGCCCAGAATGCCATCTGAGTTTCCCACATGGGTGCAGGGCCCCATGGTCATTTTCTGCTGCTTTCCCAGGTGCACCAGCAGATAGCTGGACTAGAAGTGGAGCAGCCAGGATTTGAAACAGAGCCCACAAGTGATGCTGGTATTTCAGGTTGCATCTTAACCTGCTGTACCACAACGTTGGCCCCCAAGTTGTTTCTAAACTGTTAACATAAAGTTCTTATGGTTTTTTCAACCTACCTTTTAAAGCTCTACTGATCCACACAGTTAAGTCTATTTTGTCGTGGTAAATAGCTTATATGTACCTTTTCTCTATGTCAACCAACCTCTCAGAAAAAATAACAAATTAGAAAAAAGTATTTGCAATTCACATCACAAAGGGCCCATTTCCTTAGCATATAAAGAACTCCTAGGAATCATTAAATTCAACAGCCCAGTGTTGTGATAGCAAATGTTTTTCATCAGCTGGGAGGGTTGAGTATCTACTGATCTGTGGTGTTTTCCCATGTTCATTCTTACCACAGTCCACTTCAAGCTATTTGATATGGCATTAGCCAGTTTACAAAACTTCTGAAAACTTAACAATTGGTCCTAGAGAACTGCACAAGCCAGTTCTCACATTGCATTGCCACAGAAGAATGGGTAAAGATCAGGGATAAACCGAAAACAAATGGCTCTAAATGTATGAAACAGTGTTCAGCTTGACTCAGAGGAAGAATTAAGCTCATATTAAGAATGCCAAAATATTGGGGCTGGCCCCTTGGCACAGAAGGTTAATCCTCCACCTGCGGCGCCAACATCCCATATGGGCGCCGGTTCTAGTCCCAACTGCTCCTCTTCCAATCCATCTCTCTACTGTGGCCTGGGAAAGCAGTGGAGGATTGCCCGGGTGCTTGGGCCCCTGCACCTGCACGGGAGACCAGGAAGAAGCTCCTGGCTCCTGGCTTCTGATCGGCGCAGCTCCAGCCGTTGCAGCCATTTGGGGGGTGAACTAGCAGAGGGATGACCTTTCTCTCTGTCTCCCTCTCACTGTCTATAACTCTAGCTCTTAAATAAACAAAACTTTTATTTATTTATTTATTTATTTATTTTGACAGGCAGAGTGGACAGTGAGAGAGAGAGACAGAGAGAAAGGTCTTCCTTTTGCCGTTGGTTCACCCTCCAATGGCCACTACGGCCAGCGTGCTGCGGCTGGCACACCGCGCTGATCCGATGGCACAATATTTTTTAAAAATGCCAAAATATAAGAATTTGGTAACATTGTGGTACAGGACTGAGTGCTTTCAGAGAGAAATCAGAATAGTCCCTAGGGAGGGCTATTTGGCAGTTCTATCACACAAACATACATATATGCCTTTGACTCTACAATTCCTCTTAGGAGAATTTATTTAATCAGTGAACCAGTGGATGGGAGATTTCTGTCTGTGTGTTTCTCTATGCCTTTCAAATAAAATAATCTTTTTTTTTTTTTAAAAAGGTGGGGAGGAAGTAGTGTGTGGTGCAGACTAAGCCACTGCCTGTGACACCAGTATCCCATATGAGCACCAGTTCAAGTTCCACTGGTCCACTTGTGACCCAGTTCCCTGCTAATGCACCTGGGAAGGCAGTGTCAGATGATTCAAGAGCTTGAGCTCCTGCAGCCATGTGGGAGACCCAAATGGAGCTCCAGGCTCCTGGTCTCAGCCTTGCAGCCAACTGGGGAATGAACCAGCAGATGGAAGTTCTTTCTCTCTGCCTTCCAAATAAATACATAAATAATCTTTAAATTTATTACATTTTCAAGTTCCATTTGTTCTTTTCCAAAAGCTGCTTAGTCATCCCTAATAGTCTCTTATTCTTTTTCCAAAATTTCTATTTATTTAAATATTAAGTCAACCAAATGATCATTTTTCTTAGAAATTTATGGGGAATTCTTTGATATAGATAGAAATGGAATTCTTCTAAAAAGGATCTATATTTGCTTGACTAGTGCCCTGTGGACACAGGTAATCCACAATCAACTTGGAATGATTTATCTATTTAGGTTTTTCAGACCAAAAAGGCAATGTAAATTCTAACCAGAATCATGTTTGAAGATCCACATTATAGTTGCAAATTCTCAAGGGAGACCACTTTCCTCCTCCCACCAGGACTAAAGCTAAGATGGGCAAATTTTCCTGTTGCCTCTTCAGTTAGTAAAGCTGATTTTCTTGTTTGCCAATGACAACGTACTTACATCCTGTGCGGTCAAGACAGTAAATACTGAAGGGCTCAAAGTTTCAGCCAAGCACCTCAAGGCAAGGCCACCTCTGGTCCTCACCCACCAGGGCTCACAGTTTTGCTCAGATATGGACTGTGTGGATTCACTGCCTTGACTCCAGATCAAAGGTATGTTAAAATCAATTGGAAAGACCATTCTGGCTACTAATTTCCATATAGTGCTAAAACTATTATTATTTCTTTTAAACACTTAAAACGCAGATTTTTTTTAATGTTCTGTAGCAGTCCTTAAGTCCTTCAGGGTTCATTCTCTAAGGAAAAAAAAAAGATTTATTTATTTCCTTAGAAGGCAGTGTGATGGAGATAGGGAGAGATATCCTCTATCCACTGGTTCACTCCCTAAATGGCCACAACAGCCAGGGCTAGGTCAGGACAACGCTAAGAGCCAGGAACTCCAGTTCGGTCTCCCACGTGGGCAACAGGGCCCAAACACTTGGGCATCTTCCATTGCCTTCCCAGACATAGTAACAGGGAGCTGGTCAGAAGAAAAGCAGCACCACAATGCCAGCCCCACGGGGTCCATTCTTTTTCTTTACTGCTTCTCACTCATGATGGACATAATTCCCATAAAATTCTAGGAACAGGGATCATTTTAACATCTCAATATTTAAAGAAAGGAAGAAATTTTGGAAGAGGAACAACAGACTATTAAGAATGACTAAGCACATTTCGAAAAAGAACAAATGGAAATGAAAATGTTAATTCATTTCACATTAAAATATTAACTAGATTATGAGCTTGTACTTGGCTGACTTTAATCTCTGGGAATCTTACAGAAGTTCAATGTCTGCTCTTGTCAAGCACCTCTGGGGGCAACAAGCACAGATCACTTTAATTCATCAGCTTGGGGGTTTCCCAGACACCACAGGTAATGAAAACTGAAGCCACAGTTGGGTGTACTCACCCAGAGAACTAGTCACAAATATTAGGAATCTTTTACCCTCTGTCCACGTCAAAGTGAAGACATACATGATGTCAATACAATGATAAAAGTTATTTTTTCCCCACCTGTCCACCTTTCCTTGGATCCACAGCCCTTTGATAATGCTGGCTTATGCCAACTTTCAATTTGCCCCTGGGTGAGCTAAACATCTTGCTTTCTGGCTGCCCTAAAAATCAGTTCAAGATGGTCACTCTAGTTTTCAATGTTCTTGTTGGTTTTAAATGTTTGTTACTTTTTTGGGCATGAAGCTATGCAATTTTAAAGGGCCTCTGTTGTGCTACACTTGGATAAATATTCTATTCACATTACAGGAAGAGGCAGTTTTTGTTTTGTTTCTACTCTACTGAGAAGGCAGTGTTACTGTAAGCGCCTGTATATATTTTACAGAGATGATATCAAATGCTCTATGGTCTTTAGGAGAAAGAAGGCTACTCAATAAATGCACAAATAGTAAGAACATATTTCAGTTCAATATTATGATTTATTAAGTGACAGAGAAAGAAAATAGATGTAAAAGAAGAAAAAAAGCCAGCATAAGGAGGAGACATAAAGATAAGAAATAGATAATTATACAACAGGACAAAAAAAGTGATGAGAGGAGGGGCAAGAGATCCATCAACAAATGAACCTCACCAGGGAACAGCACACCCAAGGAAAACAAGCAAACAGAAAAATAGCAAAGCCTCCAACTTCATGGCATAAAGGAAAAACATCCACATCCCATGGCATCTTAATTTCCTTTGCCAAAGTTCCTTTCTCAGTCACACTGTCCTTCTTCCAGAAAAGACCATCAAGAGAGATAAAGGCTATGCACAGGTTTAATTTGCAGGCAAGGTTTCCTGTCTTGGAGGGTAGCATAAAGCAAGTGAAAAAGCACTGGATGGACTCATGTCATTAGAGTTTTTGTCTTCCACATGTTCAATATCTTTTAAACAACTGTCCAATTTGCAATTATAAAAATTAAAAAGCAACCTGTACTGGTAAATGGCATCTCTGATAGAAGCAAAATTTGAGAATTTGAACACTGGTAAATTTTTCTGCCTGTAACAACTCCCCACTCAAACAATTAATTTCCTTTGTCTTTTTTTTTTTTTTTTTTTTTTTGACAGGTAGAGTTAGACAGTGAGAGACAGAGACAGAGAGAAAGGTCTTCCTTCCATTGGTTCATCCCCCAAATGACTGCTATGGCCAGCGTGCTGTGCTGATCCGAAGCCAAGAGCCAGGTGCTTCTCCTGGTCTCCCATGCAGGTGCAGGGCCCAAGGACCTGGGCCATCCTCCACTGCACTCCCGGGCCACAGCAGAGAGCTGGACTGGAAGAGGAGAAACTGGGACAGAACCAGCACCCCAACCAGGACTAGAACCCGGAATGCCAGTGCTGTAGGTGGAGCATTAGCCTAGTGAGCCACGGCACCGGCCAATTTCCTTTGTCTTAAAAAGATATAAAAGAACTCCAATAATCCTTTACTTCTTTCTACAGACATACATGTACATTTTTTTCTTTGTGTGAGTAAAACAGCCAGTTACTCAAAATTCAGGTCTTACATAAATAGATAGCATTAATGTTTTATATCTTAGTAAAATTTAATGAAAATCTAAGTTCTTTTTCCTGAAGAGCAGACTAGAGTTTTAACCTCATAATCAAAGTCACCAAAAGTTTACTTGGCATGGCCTTTGATTACAACTTCATATGATTGGAAGCTGTATACCCAAAGGCCATTCGATAATAATATCAAAAAAAGAAAAGAAAGAGGGGTCAGCACTGTGACACAGTGAGTAAAGCCACTGCCTGCAGTGCCAGCTTCCCATATGGGCACTGGTTCTAGACCCAGCTGCTCCACTTCCAATCCAGCTCTCTGCTCTGGCCTGGGAAAGCATTAGAGGATAGTCCAAGTCCTTGGACAACTGCACTGCCTGTGTGGGAGACCCGGAAGAAGCTCCTGGCTTTGGATTGGCCCAGTTCTGGCTATTATGGCCTTTTGGAGAGTGAACTAGCAGATGGCAGCTCTCTCTCTCTCTCGCTCTCTCTCTCTCTCTCTCTCTCTGTGTAACTCTATTTATTCAAATAAATGAATAAATCTTAGAAAAAAAAGAGGAGTTGGCATTGGTGCACAGCATCCCTTATAAGCACTAGTTTGAGTCCTGGTTGTTCTAATTTCAATCCAGTTCCTTGCTGATGCACCTGGGAAAGCAGTGAACCAGTGGATAGACCAGCTTTGCACACTCGCTCGCTCTCTCTTCCTGCCTCCTTCCCTCCCTTCTTCCCCCTCCTTCCCCCCATAACTCTGCCTTTCACATAAATAAATCTTTTTTTAAAAAAAGTTTGAGAGTATATTCACTTAGTACATACTTTATATAATTAAACTTTCTCATGAGCAAGATAGTAGTCTATGTCAGTATTTCCTTCATCTAAATCTCAAAAATCACTGAACATAACATACTGAAAAACAACCTGGAAATACATTTTTGTCCCAAAGTTAAAGTTTTCGTTATTTCATAAGCTATTTTCTAACCAGTCACTAATGTTAGAAGAGTTCCTTCATATGTACAAGGAATTCCTAATGCATCATACATACTTTTCTCAGTTACTACATTGATGCCAGAATTTTTAATTTAGAGCATCTATTGATTCAAAATCATATCATTTGCCTAATAATGATAAAAGTACTTACTTCTCCTTGTTTCAGGACAGCAATTTAACAGACTTACTGACAAATTTTCAAAAGGTCCATGATAATCCAAAAATGCAAACGGGAAACAGGCACTAAATAATATATCCCGTGGTCTTTTTCTAATAACCACTGGCAGCTTTTCCAACATCACTGGTCCTCTGAGTTTCACTGCTGGAGCCAACAGAACAGTGACAGCCTGAAAGTGTCACACTGACAGGTCTCCAGGGATGTTTCTCCTATTGCTCCATCATCATGTGGGCCACAGGGGCCAGTGGTACTGTGGCCTGCACCATCCTGGCACAGATGACACTCATGATATTTCTCCAACACGGCTTCCCCATCATCTGATCTGGCTCTCAGTAATGTTAGGGACCTACAGATCATCCCACCATTTCTCCTGCCAGAGAACCAGCAAGACTTAGACTCCTGCATGATTCAGAGTGCAATTCTGACCTTATTTAGGACTGTGGAACTAATATCAACAACAACAAAAGTGAGAAAATTTCCTAGAGCTAACAGAACAGGCTGATTTCAATTTTACTATATAGGCATATAAAATCAGTGCATTCCTGAAAAAAAATTAATTTCTCATGGGATGTGTTTGCTTTCCACTCCATCTGTGTTATTCCATGCCAGTCGCCCAATCCTCTTCCCTTCCTCTAGGCTGAGGAAACACAATTTTTACTCATATGAGCCAAAGAGCATAAAATACCAGTAGCCAATTTTGCAATCACATCAGCCTCAGCCTTCTGCTTTCACAAATGAGGACCGAGGATCTTTGTCCACCTTTGCATTTTGGCAAGTAATGAGCATCTTCAGGGAAAAGATGCATGGCTGTTTGTTTTTAGTGAGTGTTGAGGCAAAGCTAATAAGGAGATAAGTTTGAAAAACACTGATTCGGGGACTACACGTTTAAATTAATGAGTTTAAATTCTCATTCCTATTTTTTTTTCCCTTTATGGGTCTTGGGAAGTAGCATATGGAGAAAAACAATCAAACTATACATATCAAACTAAAACCCAGTCTACTGTACTAATGCTAGCCCCTTACAATGGCTAACTGTTAAGTCATTGTGCTGAGGTCTGGAGGGTCTATGCCACTATGTGAAGTGGTGGAGTTCCTCTAAATTTCACTTCTTCGAAGCAGCTTCACGTTTTCTATGAAGAGACTTGGCAAAGTGATGGACTGGTGTAGCATGTGCTAATCAAAAATCTACACAGACAGAAATGACTATGACCAGAATGCAAAAAGCAATGCAAAATCAGAAAGGGCTTCTTGAGACTGTCATAAAAAGACAATACAGTGGGTTTGGATATCCAAATTCTTTCTTTCACCATGCTATATCCTTGGGGCACAGTACAAACACAGCACCTGGAAGGCATTTAACACACAGTTGATGAGTAAGTGTAAATGAATGAATGGGGCATGTGTCAATGATACAAATAAAAATGGTATTGTATAAATCAGTTGTACCTTTAGAGAAGAGTAAAATATTTGTAAATATGTCTTTAAATTACTTGGTAGAAAATTTTACCAGTCTTTGATCTGAATAGTTGACATTGAAATTCATTTTGAAAACAGGAAAGGCAAATCTTGAGGCCCACACAAGCACAACAGTAAAGAGGGAAACCAAAGCTACAGTGGTGCTGCAGGAGCAGGAACACCAAGTCAGGCGGCCACAGGGACAGTAGCTCACAAGGTGACATCAATGCTCCTCCCAGAGTGTGGGCTCAGCACTGAAAACCACGCACAGCATACGTCAAGGCCAAAACTCACAAGAACAGAGACTGGACAAGAAAGGCAGAGGAGAGCTGAGGCAGAGGCCAGCAAACCTCCAGTGGAGACAGAATGAAGAAGAGGAGGGGAAACAGCATGCAACACTGCATGCAGGGACCTCGGGAGGACAAGTGGGCACCGGGCAACACTCGGTGAGAACAGAGGAGCAGAGAAAGTGAGACACACCTCAGTCAAGAAACAAACCGCTTACCCTCCGCTTTAGTGGCAGTACCATCTTTAAGCAAATTAAAAAACAAGGGAAGGGATAACAGGGAACAGTTAGTAACATTCAAAAAATTAAAAAAGCGGAATGTTATTAGCTACTAAAAAAAGCAAAGCAAGAGTGTGAAGTAAGTAAGTGCGTCTCATACCGAAATTAGCTCAGCATAAGACGAGTAGAAATGGTTTTGCTTCTGGAAAACGAAGCATGATGGTCAACCCAGGGCAGTGCTGCGGCTCAGAGAGAGATGGCTGCCTTTTGTTTCAGCCAACCCTCATATTCTTAAGAGTTGTTTTATTTATTTATTTAATTTTTTTTTCAGAAGAAAGTACCAGCAGAAGGGATAGTGGGGGATGGAGACTAAAACTTAAAATACTAGAGAGTCACCCAGAGGGCAGCGGCGAGTAGGAAGCTCAGAGAGGCTAGCTGCAGCAAGGCCTATCCCACTACAGGTCCAGCAGCAGAAGCTGTTGAGCAGATACCTGCGTCCAGGCCTACGTACTCCATGTCTTCCCTCATGTGTCTGGATTCTAGAAGTTTGGAAAAGGATCATCAGCTTTAGTGCTACTCTCTTATACAGGTGTCATGTGAAGAATCATAACAAAATCTCGGGAGGATTATGGTATATTTCAGTGTGGGTGGAGGGGATGGGGCGGGGGGGGGGGGCGCATTGGTTTTGTTTTAAGATACATCAAGGAAAGCAGAGGAAGGGTTCTCAGGAAATGGTTACGAGACCCTGAACACTTTTCTCTTGCTCTTTGAAGAGGCAGCATTGGGCTGAAAAGTTGTCAGTACTTCTGAAGGGTCCTTTCTTTATCATTAGATCAAAGGCCTGGGGGCTTTACTAGCACCATGGGAAGTCTGCAGGGTCCACATCCAAACATTCCCAAACATGCACAGGACAGTCAAGACTACTGAGGATTCTGAAGGCTGGTTGTCCAGCGGAGTGCACTGCATGAAACAAACACTAACTACAAATAGTAAAGTGGGAATCAAACGTGTGGAAACATAGGTGAGTTGCTAAAAACTGAACTGAAGTTAACAGACCTATTCACCCTAGGAGGAAGTAACTACCTCTCCCTTACTCAATAATGACTTGTCAGTATAATATCAAGCACTCCTACAAGGCGGGCAATAGTTAGAATAGTAAATAAAGTGAGCTATTGGGTTACTTTCTAATCAAAATATATGTCTAAGAGGTATTTCCACAGAGAAAACAAAAAGACTGATTGAATAAATATTTCAGAACATTTATTTATCTTTCAAATTAATAACGTGCCTACCACACTCATGCTTTCTTTCATCATCATTCGTCCTCATTACATTTCTGAGTAGGGGGCTGTCAATGCAGGTGATTTATGAATAGGGAAGTCAGACTCAAAGGTTCCGAAGCCTGTTCAGGGTCACAGAGCTGGTAAACAGCAGACCCTGCACTTGTTTTCTGGGTGCTGTTCCCATTCCACTGCCAGTGTCCAAAATGCTTTCAAAGCTTTAGTTTTAAAACTGACTCAGGAATCTGTAAACCATGTAAGTAACATCATCTCAACACTGCACAAAGTTTAAATTTTATGCATTTCCTTAAAATCCAGCAGACAGCCAATCCAGCCAAACCTCCAGATTTTGGCTTTGAATGACTTGGCTCTCAGAAAAATAAAATGAAAGAAACGATAAGCCTTACACATAGTAGGTATTAAGTGTCTGCTGAAAAAACAAGTACATGACCCACTGCTATGTAGGATACCAAAAATTTTTCACGTAACTTTAAAAAAAAGCTTGTAGGCAACCATGAGAGTAACGGCATGCTCCTCCCCAGTTGACACGTGGAAAGGGAGTCCATGCCCAGCCCCAGCTCCTTCCACACTCTGGTTATATTCTCAAACTGAGAAACACCTAACTATAATTCAATCTCTGGTGAATCCCCCACTAAATCCTTTCTGGAGAAAAACCCAGATTAGGCACTTTGGGAAGTGGCTAGGTATACTGGCTGGGTTTGCCAGTGAGGAGGAGGTGGTGAGCTGGGGGAAGGAGGTGCTAGGTAGGGCCACATGCCATGCAAGCACGAGGGTACTTACTCATCACTGAAAGGATGGTGCTCCAGAGAAAAGGGGACACTCAATAAAGGGAGCTGCAAGTGCACACCGTGACGGACACTTAACTACCAGCCCCGTGGCAGGGAGGTCTTCCTCAACTATGGCTTTTGGAAATGTGTTAAGAGCCAAGGGTCACCTCGAACAGTGGGGCAGGAGGGATAGGGTGGGGGGTGGGAGGGTCTGGTTACCTAGGGATGCATACGACCCTGGAGGCAAAGCCGCTGCTGAGCTGAACGGCGTGCTGCCCGAAGATGAGGAGACTTTGGATTTGGCACTGGCTGCGGCATTCACATCGATGTCACTTCGAGACCGCTGCAGGGATCCTGTGGCCGACACAGACTTGGTACTGACTGTGGAAGCTTTTGTGGGGAAGAAGGAAAACGTCAGTAAGCACTACACGGAATTGTAAATGTGCACTGTTAAAACCCCAAGTTGTTTTGCTCTTCTGGAAAACAAACGTTGAGTTTTAGCAAATGTTGGGTGCATAGCACTGACCAAGAGCTTCTCCTGGTCACTTGAGATAGAGTTCAGAAGGAAACTAAACATGACTTCCACTGAGACCCATTGGTTTTCCTATCACTGGAGACCAGACACCTCAGAAATGGACCATATTTCTTTTACCACAAGAAGAAACGAAATCATGAGAAACCACTCCTGTCTGGCAGATCTCAGGACTCTGATTAGCATACAGCTCTTCCACCCAGGAAACATGCCCTTCTCCCACCTCCAGAAGCCTCCGCCACTGCACAAGCACCACCAGCTGTCTCCCTGGATTGTCCCGTGAGTGGAGAAGAAGCCACACAACCGGCAGCACTGACACATTGGCAGTAGGAAGCGGGGAGAAAGGGCCTGCCTATTTCAGCCCCAGCAGGGGCTGGCAGCAGAGGGGCACACTGCTCACATCGGGAAGGGGGTGAGAGAAGGCTGAGAACAAGCCTTGTAGGATGCTTGCTCCATGGCCGTTAGACTCACCTCTCGACGTGGTGCTTCCAGTTGGACTTCTTTTGGCAGAGAGCGGCCGACTAAAAATAAAGGTATAAATACATGTATTATTAAATGTGTTCTTTACCCACATTAATAACAGTACAAACCACAATAGGAAATTAAGAAGAATTACTGCAGAATTATTCAGGCAATTCAGACCTAGTCTTATAACCCCCAATTTCTGACAAAGCTCTAGTGCTTTATCTTGGACTACCCTTCAAACACAAAGAGCAAAATATTAAGCAGACGGAGATGAGAAATATAGAGCAAAGATGGTGCTGTCAGGTCCTGGGTTTGAATGCCTTCCCTTCCCATGCCTGGCTCCAGGCCACCCTTACATCCTCCCAGAGGACTCTGTAGCATCAATATGTCTAACTCGTCCTGCTCTACGGTGCATTTCCAATATTCTAAAACTGCATTCCAGGACTAAAGTTAACTGAAAACCACTTACGCAAAGGACACTGGTTCCCCAGGGTACCTGATCTAGCGCCAAAACTGACCTGAACAAAGGTGGGAGTTGGGGAGTGGGGAACAGTCACAGATACACACAGTGAAGGCATAGCTGGAGTTTGTTTTCGCACAGCAAACTTGCAGACACAGAATCTTACAATAGTGGCGAGCAAGGAGAGGTTGCTTACTTGAGACTCTCTTGAGAACTAGACGATGAGCGGTCGGATTGAGGCAGAGACACTATGCTGTCTGAATTCTTCAGATGTGACTGCAAGGCTTTCTGGTAGGAGGACTCCAAGGTGTGATATAAGTGCTCTGCTTCTCTGCTGAAGTGACTGTGGAAACCCCAGTAACATCTAGGAAAGACACAAACTCTCACTAGTCCATGGATCTAACAGGTCTTTCATGAGCTCCAGTGTATAGCACACAATGTTTCTGAGAACCAAAATACCCAGCTCACAGGCTAACATCAGCAGCACAGAATAATGAAGGGAGGGCAAATACGAGGGGCTTGGTATGAACCCTGGCCTCACAACTGACCTGGCAAGACATTAAACATCTCTGAGCTTCAGACTCCTTCATACAATCGGAATGAAGGGCCCTCACTTTTAAGGTTGAGGAGCTTAGGGAAGACAGAGCTAAATACTCAAGCACTGTAAGACAAACTGTAATGGCAGCACTCTTAAATGCAATTTGACATTCCCTGATTTTATTTATTGAAATTTGCTTAGGTAACATGTACCAAAAATGTAGTTCAGAGCTACCTGAAATTTGTTACATGATTGAAGAACCAGAAAAACTTGGGGAAGGAGAGTAATCCAAGAGGAAAAAACAGTGTAAATAGGTCATTAACACATTCTTTCCTAACAGTTTATAGCAATTATTGATTATGTCGCTTACTTTGGTAGCAACTAACAAGAAAAGATGCAGTAAGACTTAAAAGGTATAATGAACTCAGAATCAAAGGGAACATGATTTACTGTGAAGGCAGTTAAAGAATACTGCAAAAGAATAGACCAATGCAGCTAAATAAAACTGTAATGTCCCAGACTAAGATGATTAATTTATCTTGTTTAGAAATAGCAAGTTCACTCTGTGGCAGTCCAGAGTACTGGCTGGGTCAATCCAACCCCTTCCAGGATCCCCACTTACCACGCCAGTACCCAATGCTTGCACAGATCTGACAACATGGAGAGAATTCCCCATGACCATCACTCCCCATGACCAGGACTTTTTGTGGAAAATCAATAAAGTGGCTTTTCACAGAGATTAAGTCATAAAAGAATATATTAAACATGCACACAAGTGTTGTTCTGATCTGTGTAATAATTGCTCACATATCTGAAAATAAGCATTCTGTTTGTTGCCTATATCACACTTGTAAAAAAATTAGAGAAATATTCTGAAATGGTCTTTTGGGGTCACATTTAAAGGTTAGGATTAATGAAATAAGTTCAAGTAACTCTGTGGGTTTTTCATAAGGCAGTCCATACAAGGCATGTGAAATACAAAAGTAATTTCCAGAAGAGTGCTATATGATTAAAAACTTACTTTCTGGCTTCTATCCTGGCTTCAGAATCGGCATCATGTATTCCTTTCTTTATTGTTTCAGCTAATACTGATATGTGTCTAGATATTTAGAAAAGAAAACAATAATAACTATGAATGCATTGTTTCATGTGAATGAAAACTGGTGTTCAAAACAGCAATGCGGACACAAAAGCTTTGTGCCACAGCTAGTCAGTTCACACGCAGTGAGGAGGGCCCAAGTGTTAGTCCGGTTCTTTCGCTTCTAATCCTGTCCCAGCACCTATCCTCACCCCCAGTCCACCCTCACCTCAGGACCTTGATAGCCCTATCTTGGGTGACTGTAAAAACATAACAGCTGATTTCTTTTCATGTCATACGTATTTAATTCAATCATGCATGAACATAAACACAAAAACCCTGTTTTCCCATGGGCAGAGCTAGTTTCTACGGATACAGTGAGATAGTAGTAAGAATCTTAAAGTGACTATACTACAAATGAATAAACAATTTTCGAAGTTCTACTACTATTTAACATGAGCAATTTTATAAATCACATAACCATTTTATAAATAGGTGTTTTCCTTGGTTATGCTTTACCCTAGCTGAGAAGAAATTACCAAAATGTCCCAATGAATATTTTAACAGTTTTAGGACAGGAAATGACTGGATTGAACAAGTTCTACAATAAACACCAGTGACCAATCTGACCAGGCCCTGAAAAGCTCTTGCCTCATTAGTACTCAGTGAGCACCCGGTAAGTGGCAGCACCAAGCACAAAGGTGAATGAGCCCGAGGCCACATCTGCTCACTTGTCCCCACAGTAAGTCCCCTATTTCACTTTCCATTCCTCATCAAATAAAGATATGATATCCAAGAGATTAAAGAACAAGGAAGTATTTGAAAATGTGAAACTGTATTCTACATTCAAACTATTGATTTTCCAGGTGAAATGTTAGTTCTGGGAAGGGACTTTGTTTCATCTCTGACCACTGCTCCACAGAATAAGATTATTGTTGCTTAAAATTCCACTACTTTACCAAATATTTAATATGCTGTAAAGTTCCTCACAAACTCCACACCATTAAAGCCATGAGGGCACAACACCATAATTTACTATCTCCAGAACAACAGCACCAAAAACTAATATGAACTGAAAATGTTAGGAAGGAATCTCAAAATTTAGGAGAGACATACCTTTTCTTTCCAGAATTCTGTCACAGGAGGAGGTACTTAGCCTACCAGTTAAGACAACTGTGTCCCATACCAGAGGACCCAGGATTGATTCCTGGTTCTAATGCAGGACAGTGGTGATTGCTCAACTAATTGGCTTCTGCCACCCATGTGAGAGATCTGTATTGAGTCCCCAGCTCCTGGCTTCAGTCTTGGTTCAGTCCCAGCCAATGCAGGCATTTGGTGAGTGAACCAGTAGATGGGAACACCTGTGCTCGCTATCGCTCTCACTCTTGAAAAAATGAAGAAAAACAAAAAGAATTCTGCCACAAGCCCATGATGCCAAGTCAGTCACAAAGTACAATGAACAAAGAGGGAGTAGCTGACTCTCAGATACAGAGAAAACTACTATAAGGAAAACCCCTTGAAAGACTTAAGAATGACACCTTAAGAATGACACCCTTGCATACCAAGGGCAGCTCTAAACATTCAGCTTGTTGGAACTGACAGGAATCTGAGGCAGCAGGGTCAGTGTCAGTAAAGGGTTGCTACTAGCTCTGCAATTGTCATAGGGCACACTTGCTCACTCCTCTAACAGTTCAATCAACAACATTCACTAAAAGCTCCTGCTCAGGCGACACGCTCCCATCTGTGCACAGCCAAGTCAAATGACTGGATGACTTTGTTTCTTACACAAGGTGGAGGCATGCGATCTCACGATGGAGTTAAGAGGTAAAAACAGGTTCCAATCAGATACTCACCGTTCCAGTGAATGTGTCTGCCATTCTTGCAAAAGCAAGTCTAAAAATTCAAAACAGCGCCTGCAAAGTGTTAACAAATAATGTGACTTATAAACATGTATGTCAGCGAAAATAAAACAGCTTTTTTCTTCCTAAGTGACCCAACAATACTTTTTATTCTTCTAATTTTTATGAATAGAAAGATGGAACATAAAAAAAAGAATCAGAACTGACTGAAAAACCAATGTAAACACAAGTAAGCATTTACCTCTGTGGCCATCAGGTCACAGGGGAAGGATACAAGGGTTTCCCCTTCACTCAGAAACTAGACCTTGTGGCAAGCATTTGGAGCAGTGGATAAGATACTGCTTGGGACATCTGCATCTCATATTGGGATGCCTGGGTTCAAGTCCTGGCTCTCCTTACAATGTCAACTTCCTGCTAATGAGTATCCTGGGAGGCAGTAGTGACAGCTCAAGAATCGGGGTCCCTGCCACTCACATGGTAGACTTGTGTTGAGTTATGACTCCTGGTTTCAGCTTGGCCCTGCTTGAGCTATTATGAGCTTCTGGGGGAGTGAACTAGCAGACGGGAGATCTGTTTGTCTCTCTCCTCTCCCCCTCTCTTTCTATCTCCATTTGCCTTTCAAATAAACAAAATTTTTTTTAAAAACTTGACTTTCATGGCAATATTAAGGGAAGAGCCTATCATCATCACGTTTTTATATTACCCAAAGTAACATGTTAATACAGAAATGTACACACGCACAGGAGCCGATGTACTTCAGGAAACTGGTCTTTGTATTAATTTCACAAAATGCATTAATTTTAATTTAGCCATTAAAAAAGTAGAAAATACCTTGAAAAACTAAGTGTTCTCCAAATTTTCCTGCTAAAACCCCAAATTTATAATTTAGTTGGGGAGATTAAAAACAATAATGCAAAGCAGAAAGAGAAAGCAAGTGATTTGTGTTGTGGACTCAGGAATTCAGACAGGACAGTGATTAAAGTCAACTGATAGATTTGCAAGAAACTTCAGGGATGAGTTGGAAATTGAACCATTTGTTGAAAGATGATTGGGAAAAAGTAAAGAATGACCGTTGCCAGCCATTCAGCCACTTCCATCAATCTTTCAAAATCCTTCCTTTTCAAGCCTTTTCATATTCATGAATTTTCTTGGTCAGATTTGTACACAAAAGCAATTATGGTCTTACTTCCTTTGGATTACATCATGACTCTGGATCCTCCTTCTGTGTAATTTCCTTTTTCCAAGTCCAGGGCTCCTATCTTTGTAGGGATAAATCTTGAAAGTGCTAGGAGTCCATTCAAGGAGACAGACATTAATCTGTCTCTAATGAAATGACTGATTTTTTTCCCCCGACAATTCTCATAGTTCAAATCCTTATAATCCATATAATTAGTCACTCAATACTTGCCATCTTTAATAATCCCATATCCTGTGCTAGATATTGGAGCTACAAGTCCAAACAGCAAGGGAGACAAGAAACAGATTCAGATGCCAGGAACACAGTGGGCTTTAGATGCACAAAGAGGCTGCAGCCCCATGCTGGGGCTGGCCATAGGAGTGGGATGGGGAGTGGGCAAGTGAGCTTTCTCAAAGGAAAAGACACCAACTATACTTGCCTGTTTCTCATTGCCACTTTCTCAGGCTGTCCCAATCTAGGCTGTGCTAACTCTACTTCCATCTTCCTGCCCATGCCATCCCCCAGTCCTGAGTCTTCTTGTCTCTTCATCATCTATTCCCAATCATCTTTCAAAGTGGCTCAATTTCCAACTTGTCTCTGAAATCTCTTGCAAAACTATACCTAGCTTTAATCGCTGTCCTGTCTGAACACTTGAGTCCACAACACACATTGCTGTCACTCAATCTTATTCTGCTTTGCATTATTATTTTTAATCTCCCCAAGTAAATTCTAAGATTTCAAGGTACGGAGTGCGTGCAATCCATTTCTTCCCAAAGCAAAGCTGAGTGTGGGCTGAGCATGTAACAGAAAGTGCACTGCCTTGCTCACGTGGCCCTCTTTGGCTCTTTACCTTTCCAAGGGCAGAGGGGCTGGGTGAGGCAGTGCTGATTATTTCTCTTGACACTGAGACACATGGTTCTGACTAATGCAGAGTACAGAAACAGCAGTCTGGTGTGTGCTTCTGAAAACTGTGAGTGAGGCAGCATTTCTGCTGTCATGGTGACTGTACTGCTACTTGTATTTAGTGCTTTAGATCAGAATTGCTAATGCTATGGACTGAATTTTGTCTCCTTTGAAATTAACATGTTGAAACCCTAACCACTCCCCAACCCCTGCCCCTGGGATGGCATCTGGAGATCTGGGAGGTAACTATATTTAGATGAGGTCAAGAGAGAGCAGCCCTTGTGGTGGGATGCATGCCCTTATAAGAAGAGTCACCAGAGAGCTTGTGCTCTCATCTCTCTCCTCTCCCCACCTCTGCCCTTCTATCTCCATGCCATGTGAGGACATAGCAAGAAAACAGTTGCCTGCAAGTCAGGAAGAGTCCTCAGAGGAACCCAACCACATTGACACCCTGATCATGCACTTCCAGCCTCCAGAGCCATGAGAAAATCCATCTCTGTTGTTTAAGCCACCTGTCTATGCTATTTCATTCTGGCAGCCCAAGTTGACAATAATGTTCCACAACAAAGATGATGTCACCTCACTGAAGAACTCTGCCTTCACATAAATGAAAAATACTTTCTGAATTTCTCTTGGCAACCTAAAACAGTAGTGATAATAACAATAACACATTAAAACAAAAGTTATCATTTACTAAGCTTTCATGAAGTGCCAGGCCCCTGTTATCTAACTGTGAATCCTATTAGATCCAATAATTGGTAAATGGGAAGAAGCCATTCTTTTATCAAAGTCTATATAGTGCTGAAGTTCAGTCACCCTCTGCCTTACTGACTTTACACTTCCACCTCTAGAGGGTGCTGTAGCCACTCCACTCTAACCAAGGAGCACCTGAACTGTGGGCCACCAGCAGATTGCAGTCCTGGGGATATGACATTGAGCCATGCAGTAAGAAATTAAATATTTTCAGTGGAAGGAATTAATTCTGTTTTTATGACTGCAGACATTTGCATTATACATATCTTCTCTCTCGCCTCTCATGTTACTGTTAATATGATGGATAGGAATCCAATTGCTGAGTATAAATGTATCCAAAGGAAGTATAATCAGTAGATAGAGGCATGTGCACACCCATGCTCATTGTAGCATTATTCACAACAGCCAAACTATGGAAACAATCTAAGTATGTATCAATGGATGAAGGAAAATGCAACACACACACACACACAAATAGAATTACTAGCCACACTTCAAAAAGAAGAAAATTCTGGGGCTGGCATTGTGGCACAATGGGTTAAGTCGCCACCTGAGATGCCAGCATCCCATATGGGCACTGGATGGAGACCCAGCTATCACTTCTGATCCAGCTCCCTGCTAATGTGCCCTGGAAAGTAGTGGAGATGGGCAAAGTGTTCAGGTCCCTGCACCCACATGGCCCAGGCTTGCCATTAACTTGCCCTAAAAAGCTCCCATTGAGAGGTTTTAGTGGGGCCCATGAATTCTCTGAAAACCTACACAAAAACTATTCTGTGCATTTACATTTTGCTGGAAAGAGGGTCCACAGATTTTAAGACTCTTAAAAGACTCTATGACACAACAGTCAAGAATCGCAGATCTGAGCTAAAAGGAGAGTCTCGATTTCTCACATGTGGTCCAGGCAACTCAGCAGGACACACAACAACACAGGGACTTGAGAACAAAGTTTTGCTAGTTACCCAGGTTGTACCTTCCTGAAGTATCTTACAGGTGTGTCTCCTGTAACTGCACAGCAGCAATGGATGACTGGTCGGGGTTCAGAACCCCAGAAATCACTTTCAGAAGACACAAACAACATCTCTCCTCCCACTACATTAATATCATTAATATGGAATTACTACCATGGATATTTGTGGTATTGTTTCTTGCATGAAGTCACCATCTTCAGTCAGGAAATGGGGTAGACAAATGACACAGAGGAGAACTTCTAGAAAAGTATACATGGTCCTCTCCTCTTCTCCCTCTGCCACCTTCCTCCCAAGCTCACGCATATGCACAAACATACATATAAATATAAACACAGAAGAAGCTGTTCAAATGCATTTTCCAAAATATTGAGATCTTGACCCCTCAACCCAGAGGCATTGATGGCAGTGAAATTACATAGTTAGACACCTTTCAATAAAAGTATGAAATTTTATCCATGGAGAGAGCTCTGAAGTTTGTTTTGCTTTGTAAACAATTCAAAAGTAATGAGGAAGCTCATTAGAAATTTACCTTCTGACTGCAACAGACTTGGAGGTACAGTTGCTTGTTATGACAGGTATTAGCCTAGGGATATGTGTATGCTGTGGAGAAGAATAAAAAGTATTTTTGAATATTTGCAAAAACAAAAATATTTGAGATGAATAATTGCAAAAACCAAAACAAAGCTAAGAGAATAACTTCCTTACTAATCTACTTATCTCAGTATATGTTTAGATTAGAAAGTCACTGGCTTTAAAAAGGAAAAAGGATTTCACTGGACATTGTAAAGGCCATTATGAAAACATGATGGTACAAGGAGTCATCAGACCAATGTTTTGACAATGTTAAACAGGAATGTCCAATAACAGCTCTGGGTCTAACTATTTGAGGCACGCAGTGAAAGAATAGTAAGAACGAAAATTATACAAAGTAATTAGAAAGATGGATTTTTACATTTTAGTCAACATCATCAAGTGTCTGTGGAAAAAAGCACTTGACAGTATGGAGGAGGTAATGTAGAAAACATTCATTCTTAAAGTCTTATGAACTATCACGTTTTAATGAAACCTTGTATATAAATTATTTGGATAATTATTTCAATTTAAATAAGTTAGAAAAACTTAACTAAAGCCAACATTTTATTTCTGGGATCACGTACAATTAGTGAAAGCTCTGTGTGAATGTAAAACTACAAGCAAAATTCCTAAAATGGAAAGACTGGGATTAGGAGGGAGGTATGGCAGTAACACTAGAGAGACAAGAGCAGAACACAAACTCAGAGGCAGAGGTTCAAACACTTAAAACCAACGGTGAGCATCTGGCCTACTTGTTAAGATGCCAGTGTCCCACACGGGAGTATCTAGGTTAGATTCCCGACTCCACTACTGAGTCCAGCTCCCTGCTAACACTGACCCTGAGAAACAACGGTGATAGTCTGAGTAACTGGGTCCCTGTCATCTGTGTAGGAGATCTCAGATGAGTTCTTGGTCGGTCCCCAACCTGGGGCCACTGCAGGCATTTGGGGCATCAATAAGTAGACAGGAGCTCTTTCTCTCTCTCTCTTGTTTTCTGTCTTAATCTCTGTCTGCCTCTCAAATTAATTATTAACCAATGGCAATTCACCAATCAACATTTCAGTGACTACACACCATACCCACATTTCACATTACAGACTATAAAAGGCTCTTATACTGTAATTAAATGAAGCAAATGGATAATACAGTAAGTATAACATGATTCCCATTCTGTATAATTGCTCTAGTGAAAAATGTCTCTACTGTTTCTTGTCAACCATTAACATTTACCAGTTGCTTATTTTATGTAGGCCCTACAACACACTTACCCGAATGATTAACCTAACAGCTACAACACCAGAAGTGGCCATAATTTTGGCACTGTTTGGGATTAAATTAAAGATGGTTGGCATAATGGCTTCAGCTCCATGGTCAAACTTATTCCCCAGAACTGATGACAGATGCCTGCAAAAGGGAATGAATGCTGGGCTGTAGTTACAGTGACGCACATATACCTCAAACACTTAGAGCTCTACTTAAGGTTATCTACATACAACAAGAGTCTACATACAACACTTTAAAAATATTTTCAGTTGGCATGTAGAAAATTTGGCAAATAGCCACTAGTTCAAATTTTTCCTTAATTATGTCCAACCAGTCTTAAAATAGCAAAAAACAAACAATTTGATCACATACTAATAAAACATACATAGGAAAAGACTCCCTTGCTCTCTGTCTTTTCATTTTTAATATCAAACATTTCATGCTCACTATCTGATTTCAGCCCAAACCGTAAACAGCTGCACTGCTTTTTTGCCGCTGCTGCTTTGACATCTGACACACATTCTAACACAGGGTACAGCTTTGATCAACAACACAGGTTGAGCTAGGATAAAACGTTACTGTGGGACATGCCATTAACTTCAATAGCTATAGTATTCTTCTCGGAACACATAGTCTGATAATCATGCTATATCCAGCCAGTGAAAAACAATTTAAAACATGAAAAACTATTTTATATAATTTCATTTTTCCATATTTATAACTTCTCCAAGTTTCAAACAGAGGCTTCAGAGCTATGCCACTGAATAAAATAAAGTTTAAAATCAGTCATTCTTTATAATTTTGGGCAGAGTGTTAACTGGACTGGGACTTTGAGACTAGCTAACATGTTCAGGGACCATCTCTGAAGCTCTGGGATGAGACTATCTATGATGTGTGAGATTGTGGAGCATGGCAGTTCTTACCCCAACGTGATACAAGCCTCCCGCACTACCTGAGACCGCAGATCCTTAGCAGAGAGTTTAAAGGCTCCGTCCAAAAGACGTAAATGTTGAAAGAAGTTATCATACTCGGCAGCACCAGCCAAAAGTAAAGATCTAATCTTTTTTAACTGAGGAGATAGAGAAAATTGGAGATATAAAGACAATTCTTAACATGATATACACAAATAGTCACCATCAAATGTAAGTGATCAACATTAAATTTCAACTGACAGAGAAAAAGCTTTCCCAAGAGAATTCATCCAGTTAAATATTAGCTAATAGACTGCACAAATCTATAAAATCACAAGACCAAATAATTTTTAAGATAGTATTGGTGATAAATATAATTTTTACAAGATGTATTCTATAATTAGAAATGTCTTACTATTTATAGATTCTAGGATACTAAGGACAAATAACCAAAAATCTTCATTTCACTTTAATAAACGCCCCCAATCTCATTTTCTCCCTCGTCTAACCCCAACTGTCATTTATGTAATGAATCAAAGAAGAAGCATTCTGACAGTATCTCCATAGCATCTTCCCCTGCATCACTATTAACAAGCTTGTCTGAATTTAAGTAGAACACAGCAGCAATGTGACCACCCCTCTTCTTGCCTGTCACCCACATAACACAGCTTTCCTTAAACAATCCACCCCTATTTTCATGTTCAGCCTGCCTATTTTCATTCATCCACTTATAAAAATAGACAAAACTCTCCAGCAAGTTGATAGGAAGAAAGAAAAGAATATTTACAAGCATACAATGAAAATGCCATTAAAAAGGTACTTCACTGGCAAACAATCAATTAAATCTGTATTAAGGTGAGAGCAGAGGCTGTCACCAGATATTCCAGTCAGGTCTTTGTTTAAAAAGCAATACACAAATACAGTAATTTATATTTTAAAAAATCTACTACTTAAAATTCATTGGTGACATCCTCCTATTTATAATAGAGTGTTTGGAATATTGATAAATCTAGGATCCAATCACATGAGGTCAGTGGCTTACAGCGTTTACTCTCTGCTCCCAGTCATGCTTGTCATCAGATAAGATTTCCCTAATTTTGTTTATGGATTCCTCAAGGTCTCGGCTGGAATAAATCTGTAAGCAAAATTAAGTTACAATTTCTATTAGAAAATGTGCAGAATAAACAAAGATTATTACTTAATTACATGGAGTCAAGGACATCTAGTAAGTACAGTAAAAGTAAATGTTTTCACCTTTAATACCTATGAGAAAATGTCTGAACAGGTTTGTGAGAAGGAGCTTCTTTCCTGTTGTGAATGCAAACTCACTAGAGGTGCTGCTGAGTGGGGAAAACCTTGCCTTAAACATAGCCCTGCTATAGATTGAACAAGATGATTTCATGTACAAACGAGAAACCTACTGTGAAACAGTCTACGATGCCTAAGTTACTTATGACTCTGTATTATTTATTACATCACACACAAGCGTAATGTGGAGCACCTTCCAATCTACTTTCTCACTTATCCCCAGGCTTATAAGACATGTGGGGTATAATCAACCAAAAAAATGCATGCTGGGAAGGTCAAGTCCTTAAAGATGAACTTGGGCCAGGGCCGGCACCGTGGTGCACTAGGCTAATCCTCTGCCTGCGGTGCCAGCATCCCATATGGGCGCCGGTTCTAGTCCCGGCTGCTCCTCTTCCAGCCCAGCTCTCTGCTGTGGCCTGGGAAAGCAGTGGAGGATGTCTCAGTGCTTGGGCCCCTGCACTCGCATTGGGAGACCAGGAAGAAGCACCTGGCTCCTAGCTTCGGATCAGCGCAGCTCCGGCCATTGCAGCCATTTGGGGAGTGAACCAACAGAAGGAAGACGTTTCTCTCTGTCTCTCACTGTCTGTTAAATCTTAAAGAAAAAAAAAAAAAGATGAACTTAAGCCAAGAATGCCTGTCATCTGATCTACACACATGGCAACCATGGTGGCAAGGATAACTGTCTTAGCACTGTGAATGCAACAGGTATATGGAGCACAGACAGCCAATGGAGGAAGAAAAAAAAGTATCAGCCCTCATCTGCAACAGGAAATCTGAGGAGGGGCAGTGTTGTGGCACAGCAGGTAAAGCCACAGCCTGCAACACCAGTTTTCCATGTGGGCGCCACTTTGTTTGCTAGCTGTGTCACTTTTGATCCAGCTCCCTGCTAATGGCCTAGGAAAAGCAGTGGAAGATTACAAGTGCTTGGGTCCCTGTCACCCATGGGAGACCCAGATGAATCCCCTGGTTCCTGGCTTCAGCTTGGCTCAGCCCTGGTTGATGCAGCATCTGGGGAGTGAACCAGAGAATGGGAAATCTCTTTCTCTCTCTGTCTCTATCCCTCTGTAACTGACTTTCAAATAAATAATAAGGGGGGGGGGGGGGGGGGGACTTGAGGAACAAAGCTGTCAAAAATGTATGACTGGGGGCAGGCACTGGTGTACACTAGGTGAAGCCATCACTTGGGAGATCTGCATCCCATATCAGAGTGCTGGATCAAGTCCCAGCTATTCTGCTTCTGATCCACCTTTCTGCTAATGTGCCTTGGAAAGACAGCAGATGATGGTCCAAGTGCTCAGGCCCCTGTTACGTTCACGAGAGACCTGGACAGAGTTCCAGGTCTTGTCTTTGCTCTGACCCAGCCATGGCTGTTGTGGGCATATGAGGAGTTTCAAATAAACAAATATGAATTCATTTTAAAATATTATGAAAAAAAAAGTATGACATTTTCTCAACTTTTATAAATAATCTTTGCTTTATTTGTAAGTACGTAAGTGAAACATCAAAGATAGTATGAACTGAGCTTTCACTAAAGCACTTTCTAAAGTTTTTCAGATAAAATCCTTCAAATTTATGATTTTTTCCAACAAAAACCCCAAATAAGCAAGCTTCTTTCTTTCCCCACTTAACCTAATCATATATTTCTCTTTTAGGTGATCTGACCTGTAAACTAAAGCAATCAACTTCTCTCTTCTTCTCACTGAAAGATCACCTTCCACCTTGACTTTTGCTCAGTTATAAAACTATCCGGCATTTTCCACTCTGCATTTCAGCTCTCATGTGGACTTGATAGTTAAAATTATCTGACCTGGGATAGAACTCTACAAGGGGCTGATCTGAAAAGGGAAAATGAAAACGAATTCTACGCTTCGTGTTAATTCTTGCTCACCTGCACGACAGGTACATCATCAAATGCTTTAATAAAGTCCTCTTCATCAACAGCACCCGCACCTTCTTTTGCAGCTGTAAAAATACAAATTTTTAAAATGTAGATAATGGTTATAACATACACTGTAGAAATCTGAATGTACATAAACAAAATTACAGTTTGGAAGATTCAGAAATCTTTTTTTAAAAAGATTTTATATAAATGTAGAGTACTGAGGAACAGACAAACATTATAAGATGAATCGTATGGATGGGCATTGTGGTGCTGCAGGTTAAGCTGCTGCCTGGGAAACCTGCATCCCATATCAGAGTGGCTGGGATGGAGTCCTGCCTCCACTTTGGATCAAACTTCCACTAATGTGCATCCTGGAAAGCAGCAGATGATGGCTCCAGTACATGGGTCCCTGGCAAGTTCCTGGCTTCAGCCTCAGCCAGCCCTAACTGTTGAGAGCATTTGGACAGAGAATCAGAAGATGGAAGATCCTTGACTCTCTATCACTCTACCATTCAAATAAATATAAACTAATGAAAACTAAAAAAAGATGACGAAGCACAGCAACTCTACAACACCATATAAACCATAAATACCATAAGGCCACTTAAAGAGACTACTTGTTTAATCAGAGACAATCTGGGTTTAAAGGATTTAGATAATGTATACTGTATTAATGTATAAACCTTTTGAAAGGTTCCTAATAGAGAAAATTTTAATTCTTCAGGAAATATATTAATTATTATTATGAGATATTCAGCATAATAAATTTGAAATAATTAAATAAGTTCTAAAAGGATTTAAATTTCATTTCAACTTCATGTTAGTCTTAAAACATTTCATTTCCTTGAACTCATGATAATGATGTCAATTTTTCAGGTAAGCATCAGTTTAAGTGTCTCCTAATGCTGTTCTAAGATATATGCTTAAAAGTTAACTGTTGGGACTGGTGCTGTGGTGCAATGGGTTAAGCTGCCACCTGTGATGCCAGCATCCCATATTAGCACTTGTTCGAGTCCTGGTTGGTCCAGCTTCCTGCTAATGTACCACGGAAAGCAGCAGAGATGGTCCAAATACTTGGGCCCCTGCCACCTGCCTGGGAAACCCAGATGGAGTTCCAGGCTCCTGGTTTCAGCATGGCCCAGCCCTAGTTATGGCAGCCATTTGGAGATGGAAGATCTCTGTGTCTCCTTCACTTTCTCTGTAAAAGGTTAACTGTTGTCATTAGGGGAAATCTATTTTCTTTTTGTTAATATCAACTCCATTCCACATGTGAAAATCAGGTAATACTATATTATTTTTTTAATGTAACATTTTCAGAATTGGTGTCTCTGATCTTCCTTGTAACCTCCACTAGTGATTTACACTGACCACACTTTCAGAAAGTTTTCTCATTTATTTGCTTTCACTTCTCTTGAAAGGCCAGTAGCGGCAAGAGGGGGAGGTCTTCCATCCACTGGTTCACTTCCCAAATGCCTGTACCAGCCAGAGCTGGACCAGGCCAAAGCCAGGAGCCTGGAACTCAATCCAGGTCTCCCCTGGATAGCAGGAATCCTAGTATCTGAGTCATTACCTACTGTGTCCCAGCATGTACATTAGCAGAAAACTGGATCAGAAGTGGAGCTAGAACTTGAACCAGGCATTCCTACATGTGACAAAGGTAGAGCCAAACATCTGCCCTGAAGGCTTTCCCAAGGACTTCTTACCAGATATGCAATAGGTGTTTGAGGTCCAGATGGGCCACTTAGACAGAAAAAGCCTTCACAGATGACTTAGGTGGTGATAAATATATCTTACCACTCCGGGGGGAGATCACTCACACTAGTAAACAAGCCAACATCAACAAACAGTGGCCACACACTGTGAGGCAGTGCTGGTCTGCTTCAGCACAAGGAATGGTGCCCACTGAGCAGACAGGTCCTGAGGGGACCACGCACCAAGGACAACTTAACCAGAAAATTCATGATTATGGTATTAAACAAATGGGAAGAGGATGAAAGTAGGACCACCTTCTTGGCATAATGGGCCCAGTGGGGCTTCTGGCAGAGGTGTGGGGGTATGATGGGAAGAAAAAGTGTTCTGATCACAGAAATGCTTGAAGCAAGTTTTGTGGAACTAATATCGCACAAAACAGATCAAAAAGAAAGATTATAAAGACTGTCCAACCATAGAAAGGAACAAAGTACTGACACATGCTACAGGACAAATGAAACAGTGAAAAAAACATTCCCCCATCAAGGTTGCATGTACCAATGCCATCTCACTAGTCCAAGTGATCAAGTTCAGTTCACAATTGATCACACTGATAGGTCTAAGAGTCAAAGGGATCAAACAAACAAGACTAGTGTCTGCTAATATTAACTGACAGAATCAAAAAGGGAGAGAATGATCCAGCATGGGAAGTGGGATACACAGCAGACCCCTAGAATGGCAGATGTCCTAAACAGCACTCTGGCCTCAGAATCAGCCCTTAAGGCATTTGGATCTGGCTCAAGAGCCCATGAGAGTATTTTAGGCATGGAAAGCCAAGACACTCTAGAAAAAAAAAAAACCTAAATGAAAGATCTCTGTGAGTGAGATCCCAGTGGAAAGAACAGGGCCCTCAGAGAAGGAGGTACTTTTCTCTGAAGGGAGGAGAGAACTTCCACTTTGACTATGACCCTGTCTGAGTAAGATCAAAGTTGGCGAACTCAAAAGGCTTCCATAGCCTTGGCAACTCATGACTAGAGCCTAGGGAGATTACTGACGCCATAAACAAGAGTGTCAAATTGTTAAGTCAACAACAAGAGTCAGTGTGTACTTACTCCTCATGTGGGATCTGTCCTTAATGTGTTGTCCAATGTAAAGTAATGCTATAACTAGTACTGAGACAGTATTTTACACTTTGTGTTTCTGTGTGGGTGCAAACTGATGAAATCTTTACTTAATATATACTAAATCGATCTTCTGTATATAAAGATAATTGAAAATGAATCTTGATGTGAATGGAATGGGAGAGGGAGATGGGGGGGTGTGAATGGGAGGGGTGCGAATGAGGGGAAAGCCATTGAAATCTATTAACTGTACTTTGGAAATTTATATTTACTAAATAAGTTTAAAAAATGGTTAATTTTGTATTATAAGAATTTTTAAACTCAATAGCAAAAAAAAATTTAATGCACAAAAAAAATAGCATAAAGAACTGAGGAAAATAATAACAAATGCAAGAAATAAAGCAACACTTCCCCTTCTGCTATCCTTGATATGAAGGTGACATTACTCCCTGCCCTTGGGCATAGCTACTCCACCGCAAAGATGCTGACATGGAGGAGGCAAGGGGACACATGCTAACCTGGTCAAGACATCACCTGCCTAGGACCAGTTCCAAATCCAGCCAAGACCACCTAGAACAGCATCTGATCTGACACTAATCCTCTTCCAATTTTACATAGCTCATCAAGCTTTGACATTTGGGGCTCAAGGTCCAAAACCTCCCACTTCCTGACCCCCTCCGATACTAGTTATCAGTGAGCACAGTTCTCGAACCAGAGGTTAAAAAGTAGGAAATATGCATGTCAATGTAAAGCTCAACAGCAAAACGAGAATCCTGTACAATCACAAGTTAAGCTGTCCAGACAGGGTGGGACAGGAAGGATTTATGGAAGAAATCCTTGTAAATCAATTTTCAAAGCTTCAGAGAACTAACCTCCTACCATCTATTTAACCCAAGATCCACACTGGTCTCACAAGAAAAATACTGTTTGTAAGAAAAAAACATATTTTAAAGATAGAAGCACAATGTGACTTCAAGATGTTGTCTTAATAAACAGAAATTGCCTCAAAAAGCCCTATGACAGGTCCAAGCATCACTGGATCCAGGCAATCAAATAGTTCCATTGGGTACGCTTGTTCTGTATCTCAGAGCTACTCTTTCCACTGTGTGGCTTCATTCTACTACAGCCTCTGCTTTACCGAAAGGCAGCAAAGTTAACACAGCAGCTTATCAGCAGATGCAGTGCCAACACAATTAAAGAAAAGCAGGCAGGAATGTGCTACACATGGGGTTGCATTACTGCTGAGGGACACCACAGGCAAGCCCCACAGGGCCTGGTCTCACTCACCTGATGACTTGGATCCCAGGGTGGATGACCCCAGCCTGCGGGTGGGACCCATCCCCACGTTTCTCCGGGAGCTTGGTGGAGCCTTGGACGATGTAGAACTGGCAGAGGAAGGCCTGTTGCCATCCACAGAATCTTCATCATCAAAGTTCTTATCTGAACAGTAAGCACATAAATCAGTGTTAAAAACGACCCATTTGTCAGCTGAACATAAAAGATCACCTGGCCTTACAGATCACTTGGATGTCCTCCCACTCCAATGTGGGAAAATAGAAAATATAAAAAAAAGAGAACCATCTCTCATAAAACCACCACCCAAAATCAGTCACTTCACTATTTTGGACTATCTCTGACCATTTTTTATAGTGCATTTCAATATAACAGCTGAGATGAGAATATACATACATACATATACATATATATATATATAATTTAGGAGAATTATTTACTTTAAATGCCAACTTTTCCTTTATGATGATATATTTGTCATAAACACCATTTTAATAGTAAGATAGTATTTTTAAATTGGAAAATGCCACAGCAGAAACACTCTTACTAGACATAGTACCCTACCATTAGAAATAATAGTACAACAAACATGCTTCCAAATGCATTTCTGTCTGAATTTTAAGATGAAAAAAAAAAATCCAGTAGCAATATTACCAGGCCAAACAGCATGAAAGTGCTCGATATACGTGGCCAAACTTATCTTCAGAAAAATCATATAAAGGTATATTTTCCATCCTAGGAGTTCGAAGGAATGCCCAGCCTGTCACTACTTGCCATCACTGAATATTATCGTCTTTAAATTGTAATCAATATCAGAGGTGGAAAAAATGCTTCTTGTCACATGTTTCTTTCAGCAAAGTTGAATTATTTTTATAAGTTTGTTAACTTAAAAAAAAAAACTTAAGTTTTTTAAATAGCAGTGAATCCAACCAGTATTCCACAAGGTATATTGAAAATTAAAGAAGGAAAAAGATCCGTGGGTTGGTAAAAATCAACATATTTATAAGGGGACAGCATTGTGGCATTCAAATTGGTGGGCTAACTGCTAAGCCAAATGTCCACCCTGAAAATAAGCTTGTACCATTATATAAATTTTTTAGATTTTCACATACAACATGTTGTACAGAAAATGATCTTTATGAAGGTTATGTTCCCCACTGAGCCCAAGGAAATAACTAACTCTTATCTTTAGCCGCACTGCACAGGCTGCCACTTGTGGGCCATGTCTCTCAGTAGACCATCTGGATAGAAACCTGCTGTAAGTTAATCGGAGCCAGCGATACCCAGCCACCAGCACCTCTACTCCATCTCTGCTTTTCCAGCACCAGATAAAGACACTCAAAATGACTCATGAATTTTCTACAGAGGGATACTGTAATTTTTATCCAACTTCCAAAAACCCTACTCCTGGCGACCTGGTTTAACAGACACAGAAAAGGGGAAAGAGCAGCAAAAGAGCCCGCCACAAAGCACTACTGATGCAAAAGAGATTCTAAAACATGAAGACAGAATTCTTGGGGAGAAAAAAGAACCAGAACGGGCAGAGTACAAACACAGTTACCTACTGACTTTAAAGCAAGCCAGACTTCTTTTGTTGTTTTTTAATTAATTTTATTTATTTGAAAAGCGGAGTTACAGAGAGGCAGAGGCAGAGAGAGGTCTTCCATCTGCTGGTTCACTCCCCAGCTGGCCACAATGGCCACAGATGGGCTGATGTGAAGCCAGGAGCTTCTTCTGGGTCTCCGCACATGGGTTCAGGGGCCCAAGGACCTGGCCCATATTCTTCTTCTTTTTTTTTTTTTGTAAGATTTATTTATTTATTTGCAAGTCAGAGTTACACACAGAGAGGAGGAGAGGCAGAGAGAGAGAGAGGTCTTCCATCGGCTAGTTCACTCCCCAATTGGCCGCAACGGCAGGAGCTGTGCCAATCTGAAGCCAGGAGCCAGGAGCTTCTTCCAGGTCTCCCACGTGGGTGCAGAGGCCCAAGGATTTGGGCCATCTTCTACTGCCTTCTCAGGCCATAGCAGAGAACTGGATCAGATGTGGAGCAGCCAGGTCTCAAACTGGCGCCCACATGGGATGTCAGCACTGCAGGCTGCAGCTTTTAGCTACTACGCCATAGCACCAGCCCCCAAACCAGACTTCTAGAACTGAACATGTCTACATTGTGCTCCAGATGCTGCAGCGAGGCTGGAAAATGGCCAGGGCAGACTCTGCATGGTCAGATTCATCCCTTCAGCAACCTCCATTGACTCAAATACCCAGTTCCCTGGAGAAGCCTCAGAAGAGCCCCAGTGGCTCAGAACCAAACTTTAGCCAAACCGGGCAGAGTACAATAAAAAAAAAAAAAAAAATCCTAGAAAGACCACTGTACACAACTGTGACTATGGGTTAGCAAGAAAGCAAGACAGCTGGCACCGCGGATCACTTGGCTAATCCTCCACCTGTGGCGCCGGATTCTGTCCTGGTTGTTCCTCTTCCAGTCCAGCTCTCTGCTGTGGCCTGGGAAGGCAGTGGAGGATGGCCCAAGTGCTTGGGCCCTGCACCCACATGGGAGACCAGGAGGAAGCACCTGGCTCCAGGCTTCAGATCGGCGCAGCGCACTATTTTGGGAAGTGAACCAACGGAAGGAAGACCTTTCTCTCTCTCTCTCTCTCTGTCTAACTCTGCCTGTCAAAAGAGAGAGAGAGAGAGAGAGAGAGAGAGAGAGAGAATGAAAGAACGAAAGAACGAAAGAAAGAAAGAAAGAACGAAAGAAAGAAAGAAAGAGGTCATAAGCAGGGCGACCTCGGGTCGGCACCGGCCCCGAGCCTAGCAGAAAAACCTGACTCTGAGTGGGAGGGGTGAAATAACAGGAGATTAGAACCTAATGAATGTGTGGTGCTAATGAACTGAGACTGTGAAAAAAGAGATGGTGGGGGAGAGAACTCACGGAAATCACGAATTCATGTGAGTACTCTCCAGAGACGCTACAGTTCAGTAGCCTTGGCAGCCCAGTGGGAGACTACAGGAGAATCTGAGCCCACACTAAGGGCCGCAAAGATTCCTTCTCTGGTCCTTGGGAAAGAGCTTCCGATCTCTGGCTCCTGTGGGTATATCATTCGCCTGCTAACCACCCCCAATTCCATTCAGCTGTGTGGAATTACTTCCCTTTTGAACCAAACAAACAAAAAAAAGTAAAAGAGAGAGATTTACCACGCCTAACCTGGGAGTGTCTCCTTTGACACACCCTCAACCCTGAGGAACCAAACAGAGCTCTCAGGCTACACCCATCTCAAGCCTCTAAGGCTCCATCAAAAGCAGACAGTCCACTTAATCTAGAGTCATAGTATAACAAGAAAAAAACACCACAGTGAAGAAACCAATATGCCAAACAACAAACGCAAAAACCGAGGTAATAAGAACAAGGAAGACACTATGGCGTCCCCAAATGAAAAAGACACCCCAATTCAAGATTACAAAGATGATGAGATAGAAGAGATGCAAGAAGCAGATCTCAAAAAATTGATAAGAACACTAAGAAGTACTCAAAAACAAAGTCTTGAACTACAGAAATCCTTAATGGACAAGGTAGAAAATCTCTCTCGTGAAAATGAAATATTAAGGAGGAATCAAGCTGAAATGAAACAACTAGTAGAACATGAAACTGTGATAGTGACAAGAAATCATAATGAAGTGAAGAATTCAATAGATCAAATGAAAAACACATTAGAGAGCCTTACAAACAGAATGGGTGAGGCAGAAGAGAGAATATCGGACTTAGAAGACAGAGCACAGGAAAATATACAGTCAAACCAAAGAAAAGAAGAGGAAATTAGAAATCTAAAAAATATTGTTGGGAATCTACAGGATACTATTAAAAAACCCAACATTCGAGTTCTAGGAGTTCCCGAAGGCATAGAGAGGGAGAAAGGATTAGAATGCCTTTTTAGTGAGATAATAGCAGAAAATTTCCCAGTTTTGGAGAAGGACAGAGACATCCTAGTACAGGAAGCTCATAGAACCCCTAGGAAACATGACCAAAAGAGATCCTCATCACGACACATTGTAATTAAACTCACCACAGTGAAACAGAAAGAAAAGATCCTAAAATGTGCAAGAGAGAAATGTCAGATTACTCTCAGAGGATCTCCAATTAGACTCACAGCAGACTTCTCATCAGAAACCCTACAAGCTAGAAGGGAATGGCGAGACATAGCCCAGGTACTAAGAGAGAAAAACTGCCAGCCCAGAATATTATATCCTGCAAAGCTCTCATTTGTGAGTGAAGGTGAAATAAAGACCTTTCATTGCAAACAGAAATTGAAAGAATTTGTTGCCACTCGTCCAGCCCTGCAAAAGATGCTTAAAGATGTGTTACACACAGAAACACAGAAACACGGCCATCAACATGAAAGAAGGTGAACGAAGGGAACCTCACAGCAAAAGATCAAGGGAATTCAAAGCATACATTTGGATAAAGAAATTATGGGACATGTACTCTATAGAATACTACACAGCAGTCAAAAACAATGAAATCCAGTCATTTGCAACAAGATGGAGGAATCTGGAAAACATCATTCTGAGTGAATTAAGCCAGTCCCAAAGGGACAAATATCATATGTTCTCCCTGATAGGTGACAACTAATTGAGCACCAAAGGTAAAACCTATTGAAGTGAAATGGACACTATGAGAAACAGTAACTTGATCAGCTCTTGTGCTGACTGTTGTTGTACAACGTAATACTTTATCCATTTTAGTATTTTTTTATTCTAGTACTATTGGTTGAACTCTGTAATTAACAAACAATTATTCTTAGGTGTTTAAATTTTAACTGAAAAGTGATCCCTGTGAAATATAAGAGTGGGAATAAGAGAGGGAGGAGATGTACAATTTGGGACATGCTCAATCAGTCGTGCCCCAAATGATGGAGTTAGAAATGTGCCAGGGAATTCCAATACAATCCCATCAAGGTGGCATGTACCAAGGCCATCTCACTAGTCCAAGTGATCAATTTCAGTTCACAATTGATCACACTGATAGGTCTAAGAGTCAAAGGGATGACACAAACAAGACTAGTGTCTGCTAATACTAACTGATGGAATCAAAAAGGGAGAGAATGATCCAACATGGGAACGAGATACACAGCAGACTCATAGAATGGCAGATGTCCTAAATAGCACTCTGGCCTCAGAATCAGCCCTTAAGGCATTCGGATCTGGCTCAAGAGCCCATGAGAGTATTTTAGGCAAAGCAAAAGGCAAAGCAAGAGCAGTAACAGAGATGAGACCTACTGCTAGGCTGTGTCAGTAGGAGGAAAGCAAGATCTACTCTACATTTATCAGTTCCGTAAGCCAATTCACTCCCCTTTTTCCTTACACTACTTTGGAAAGGGGTTTGTGTACCAGCAACCCAAACAATCTCTGCACTACAGTAAGGAATGTCAGGCAGATTAGATAGAACGTAGGTAGACAGGAAAATAGTAAGTACGCAACAAACAGCTACCATTTACACCTTCATTATGGGTGCTATGCTTGGAGCACAAAAAGCAAATCCTTCAAAAATATGTCAATGGAGGTGAAGAACTAGGAATGGAATTTTCTTTCAAAATGCTCTTAAATGGGGGAACATTTACATTAGTGGTTAAGATGCCTACATCCTGTATCAGAGTATTTGTTTATCACATTCCTGGGCTGGAGTCCCAGCTCTAGCTCCTTATCCCACCTTCCTGCTAATATAGACTAGGGAAGTGGTGGGGCTTGCTTAAGTAATTGGTTTCCTGACACCCATGTGGGAGACTGGGATTGAGTTCCTGGATCCCATGACCCAGTCTCAGCTGGGTCATGTGGGTAGTTAACTGGCAGGTAGAATATCTCTCCCCCCATCCTATCCCTCTCTGCCTCTCAAATAAAAACAAATTTTTAGATGCTCTTGAAAGGCATACAACGAAGTCATATTGGCAGCACAAAGAAATGCATGGACATTAATAAGAAATGGAGAAATATACAGTCAAATCACCTTCCCTAGAGCTGATTCCGGTGGAGAAAAATCTATTTGCCTCTTGTCAAAAAGCCGTGGGACAGTCTCAACGACAACTTTCTCAGAGTCACAAGAACAAAATTTGTCATATGTAAGATAGAGAAAAAAGCTAAGTTAGGAATATGCTTCTAACAAGTGTAATCAATTTTTAAAATTCTTCCCAAGCCCTCTATAGCTCCCCTTTAAATTGGAAGTTCAAGTTTAGGGTACTGGGTCACCTTAGAGGTGATTTCTGTCTCAACTAGACCTTTTTTATGTCTACGTTGGACTCCCAGGGCAACAGCCTGAACCCAGCCTCCTTTCATGGGGAAACTCCTGGAGAGGAAATCTACAACAGCACACCATGGACTGACTGACTGACTGACTGACTGACTTCCTTCCCTCCCTTCTTTCCCTTCCCTCCCTCCCTCTCTTCCCTTAACTAACTAACTTCCCTCCCTTCCTTCATTTCCCTCCCTCCCTTCTTTCCCTTCTCTCCCTCCCTCCCTCCCTTCATTTTTAATTCCTCTTTCCCTCCCTCCCTCCCTCCCTCCCTCGCTCCTTTCCTCCCTTCATTTTTAATTCCTCTTTCCCTCCCTCCCTCCCTCCCTCACTCCCTCCCTCCCTCCCGGATTTAAGCAGAACTGCATCCTAGGGAGCCGTGCTGGGAACTGGAATACACAAAGGAAGTCCTGGCTCTCACTGTGGAGGTCACAGTCCAGCATGGGAACAGACACATAAAACCAGTAGTAGTTATGATTCGGTGTGATGTTTTGCTAAAGGCATGCACAAAATAGGCCCCATGAATAAAGAACAGAGCCAAATACATTTAGACAGGATCCACTGTGTCCTCCTACCAACCCTCCACTGTGACTCATGGCATTATTTGTGTACAATACTGGAGAGCTCAACGTTAACCAGCAGTGTGAGATACTTTAAATGTGTGCTCATCCTCTTAATCCAGGAACACCCTGGGCTATATGCCAGTGAACACAAAATTCTTAAGATGACTCCTGGAAAGATGCATGTGGGACAAAGATTGAGAGAGAGAATGAACTACCAGCAGCTGCCCTCTGTACACCAACAAGCCCAGGAGTCCCACTGCTCTGGGAATGCCCCTATCATGGGCACCAAGGAACAGGGGATTGAAGGCAAACTGTCCAAGTCATGTCCAACACTTAAGGCTGTTGAAATTAGTATCTCTGGGCCAATCTGAGGCCATGCTAATCCTATGCCTTAAACTAATCCCGCTAACTCAGTGCCTTCCCCAGAGAAAGAGCCTGCAGCCACATAACCAAGTCAGATCAGTCTTCAAGAGCAGCATTTCCCAACACAGCTCAGACCACACACTCCCCCTCAGAGCCTCAAGGCAAAGGAATAGAATGGTTATTTTAATATCCAGGGTATCAAGGTGCTCCCCAGGACTGACTCAGTACATAGTTCCTACCACTGAGTTCTGTGAGACCTGAGTCAACTCCACAGTATTGTCTTGGTGCAAACACAGGAACTCTTAGATTGAAAGAATGGCTTCACATCTTGTTAGGGGTCACAATTCCTAGACCTGCCTTCTTTTTTAAAAAACAAAAACAAAAACAAAAAAACCTTTTCTTTCTTTTTTTTAAAGATTTATTTATTTATTTGAAAGGCACAGTTACAGAGAAATAGAGGCAGAGGCAGAGAGAGAGAAAGGTCTTTCATCAGCTGGTTCACTCCCCAAATGGTTGCAATAGCCAGAGCTGGGCTGATCCAAAATTAGGAACCTGGAGCTTCTTCCAGGTCTCCCATGTGGGTGTAGTGGCCCAAGGACCTGGGCCATCTTCCACTGCTTCCCCAGGCACAACAGAGAGCTGGATTGGAAGTGGAGCAGCTGGGACTTGAACTGGTGCCCATATGGGATACCAGCACTGCAGGCAGCAGCATCACAGCATTCGCCCAGTACTGCTGTCTTAACTCTGGGATAGACCTGGGATAGTACCTTTCCTGCTTCTCTCTACCACTGGCTAGGTTGGCAGAGCTGAGAACCTCCATTAGCACCTGACCCAGACATTATCCATCCAGAGTAAGAGGAGAAAGGAGGAAACTAGAGTAAGTGGTCACCGTGAGTCCTCCTCTTCTAGATATCAGTGCTCCTCCTAGAAAGAAATAGGCCTTGTCCATCGGGGATTCTGCTTGAGCCCATGCACATGCCAGGCACAAAGTTAACTAAAACCAACACATCACGGAGTCTTGTATTCTCTGGCTACGAAGTCTTATCTACTTTCAAGCTTCTCTCCACAGAAACATGATCACTTAAAAAAGCCTACAATGAACTCCATGAAACATAAAGACCCACTATGAAGGGAAAAAACTAGTCTATTTTTGAGATTCTGGAGGTTTCTTCTAACAAATTTCTCTGAGTAAATATTTCAAGACTTTGGGTCAGTTGTACTTTGGTGGTTAATATGTCTGTTCCTTAGTTACAATGCTCATTCAACTCTGAATAATTCAAATCTAGAGTTTAAAAAAAGTGGAAAGTGCAGTCTCAGGGAAGTGTTAGAAAGAAAACCGCAGAGGAAACTCTATACAAATTGGAAGAACACAGTAGACCTATGTGGAGGGCGAGGACGTACACCACTTATGATCCCACCAGCCAAGAGCCTCCACACAAGCGTTGGAGAACAAGGTGAGACCAGACTGCAACAACCCAAGCCACAGGGGAAAAGGCCGTAGGAAGAGCCTACAGGAAATCTGGCTTGGAGCCCCATGGGGGATAGTGTACCCACCAAACTAGAGGAGAAAAAAACAAAGGGAAGGCACGTATTCTCTCTCCCCAATCATCCTGCAAAGGCTTCCTGTAACAAGCTGACAGAGAGCAGGTGCCATTTTGGACATATGTAACAGCTGTGCCAGCTTGTGTTGGCACCCTGCAACCAGCCAAGCAGAAACTCCTGAGTCTAGAAAAAAGAACAGACAAGGGGCTTGGTGCTCATGACTGTGGGAGGCTTGTGTGCCAGGACTGTCGAAACACAGAGGCTGCATGGGAGGACTCAGGGTTTGGCTGGGACATTGGGCAGTCACTGTGGGAGGCTCCACATGATCAGGGTTTCCTGGTTAGCTGGTGAGGGACATTGCTGGGGAATCTGAATTCACACTGAGGACTACATGGATACATTGTGTGGTCCTTGGGGCAGAGCAGATGAATAATATACTCCCTGGGGCTAGTGCCCAGGCACTTGTCTCCCTTGAGAAGAGGAGCTCAGCTGAGTCTATGCCAACAGACAAGAAGAAATTTCCCCTCTGATTAAAAACAAACAAACAAAAAAAGATTTACCACACCAAACCCGGGTGTGTTACCTCAGACATGCCCTCCACCTTGGAGCACTGAGCTTTCTGGCCACTCCCACCACACACCTCTAGATATTCCCTGAAAGTAGACACTCCACTGATCCACTCAGACACAGTCCAAAAATAAAAGCCACTGCAGCAGAAAAAACAAAGAAGAAACCAAAGAGTATCTCCATAAATGCCGAATAACAAGTGTAACCATTCAGGAAACAAGAATAAGGAAGACACCCTGACACGCCCAAAAGAATACAACACTTCAATACTAGATTGTGAAAATGATGAAACTGAAGAAATGCCAGAAATGGAATTCAAAAAACTGCTCATATTACTCAGAAGTAATCAGAAGCAAATGCACAAATTAATGAAATACATACATGACATGAATGAAAATTTCTCCCATGAAATTGAGATCTTAAAGAGAAATCAAAATGAAATGAAGAAATCAACAGAACAAATAAAAAATACAGTGGAAAGTCTTAACAACAGACTTGGTGAAGCAGAAGAAAGAATATCCAACTTATAAGATAAGGCACATAAAATTATACAGTCATACCAAACACAAGAAGAAGAAATTAGAAAACAAACAAACAAATAAAAACACTGTTGGGGGTCTCCAGGATACTATCAAGCGACCCAACATATGGTTCTAGGAGTTACTAAAGGCGTGGAAAGAGAGAAAGGATTAGAAGTCCTTTTTAATGAAAAAGTAACAGAAAATTTCCCCAATTTGGAGAAAGAAAGGGGCATCCAAGCACAGGAAGCACACAGAACCCATAATAGCCATGACCAGAAAAGATCTTCACCACGACATATTGTAATCAAACTCCACAGTAAAACATAAAGAAAATATTCTAAATTATGTATGAGAGAAATGCCAGATTACTTTCAAAGGATCTCCAATTAGATTCACAGCAGACTTCCCATTAGAAACGCTAAAGGCTAGGAGAGAATGGTGAGATATAGTCCGGGTCCTAAGAGGAAATAACTGTCAACCCAGAATACTATACCCTGCAAAGTTCTCATTTATGAATGAAGGTGAAGTAAAGACCATTCATGACAAAGAGAAACTGAAAGAATTTGTCACAACCCATCTAGCCCAGAAGGCACTTAAGGATGTGCTAAACACAGAAACACAAAAACATGGTCATCACTACAGAAGAAGGTAAAGGAAGGAAATCTCCCAGTAAAAGTACAAAGGAAACACAAAGTAAAAAATAGAAGTATTTATGGGAAAATGGCAGGGCAAAGTCATTTTCAATAGTCACCTTGAATGTAAATGGCTTTAACTCTCCAGTTAAAAGACACAGACTGGCTGTTCGATTAAAAAACAAAACCCATCTATTTGCTGCCTGCAAGAAACACATCTCACAAACAGAGATGCATGCAGACTGAAAAAGAAAGGATGGAAAAAGATACTCCATGCTAATAGAAACCAAAAAAGAGCTGGGGTAGTCATCCTAATATCAGAAAAAATAGACTTTAACACAAAAACTGTTAAAAGAGACAAAGAAGAAAACTATATAATGATTAAGGGATCAATTCACTAGGATGATATAACAATTATAAATGTATGCTTACCTAATTACAGGGCACCTGGCCGTTTAAAAGAAATATTAAGAGATCTAAAGGGATACATAGAAACCAATACAACAGTAATGGGGAATTTCAATACCTCATTTTCAGCAATGGACAGATCAAACAGAAAGAAAATCAGCAAGGAAATAGCAGTGTTAACTGACACTATAGACCAAAGAGACCTAACAGATATCTACAGAACTTTTCATTATACAGCCACAGAATATATATTTTTCTTACCAATGCATGGAACCTTCTCTAGGATTGACCACATGATGGGCCACAAAATAAGTCACAGTAAATTCAAAAAACTTGAAATCATAACATGCATCTTATCGGACCACACTGCAACGAAGCTGGAAATCAATTCAGGAATCTCTAGAACATATACATACATATGGAGATCAAACAACATGTTTCTGAATGAACAGTGAGTCATAGAAGAAGGCAAAAGAGAAATCAAAATATTTCTGGAAACAAATGAGATGACAATACAACATATCAAAATTTATGGGATACAGCAAAAACAGTGTTAAGAAAGAAGTTAATGGCAATTGATGCCTATATCAAAAAACTGGAAAGGCACCAAATAAATGAGCTTGTCAATGTATCTCAAGGATCTAGAAAAACAATATCAAACCAAATGTAAAACAAGCAGGATAAAAGAATTAGAATTAGAGAAGAAATAAACAAAATTGAAACCAAAGAAATAATACAAAAGATCAGCAAAACAAAGAGCTTGTATTTTGAAAAATTAAACAAAATTGACACACCACTGACCAAACTAAACTAAAGGAGGAAGGAAATTACCAAGAAGGAAATTGAATCAGTCATAAAAACCCTCCCAACAAAGGAAAGCCTAGGGCCAGAAGGCTTCACTGCTGAATTGTACCAGACATTTAAAGAACCAACGCCAGCGCTGTGGCTCAATAGGCTAATCCTCCGCCTGTGGCACTGGCACACCGGGTTCTAGTTCCGGTCGGGGCGCCGGAGTCTGTCCCGGTTGCCCCTCTTCCAGGCCAGCTCTCTGCTGTGGCCAGGGAGTGCAGTGGAGGATGGCCCAAGTGCTTGGGCCCTGCACCCCATGGGAGACCAGGAGAAGCACCTGGCTCCTGCCATCGATCATTACAGTGCGCCGGCCACAGAGCGCCAGCCGTGGCGGCCATGGGAGGGTGAACCAACGGCAAAGGAAGACCTTTCTCTCTCCTTTCTCTCTGTCTCCCTCTCTCACTGTCCACTCTGCCTGTTAAAAAAAAAAAAAAAACTAACTCCAATTCTTCTCTGGTTATTCAAAACAACTTAAAGGCAGGGAATCCTCCCAAATTCTTTCTATGAAGCCAGCATCTCCTTAACTCCTAAACTTGGAAAAGATGCAACAATGAAAGAGAACTACAGACCAATTTCCCTGATGAACACAAATGCAAAAATCCTCAACAAAAATCTAGCCAATCAAATCCAACAACACATCAGAAAGATCATTCACCTAGACCAAGTGGGATTTATCCCTGGTATGCAAGGATGGTTCAACATTTGCAAATCAATCAATGTGATACATCACATTAACAAAATGAAGAACAAAAACCATATGATTATCTCAATAGATGCAGAGAAAGCATTTAATAAAATAAAATACCCTCTCATGATGAAAACTCTAAGCAAATTGGGTATAGAAGGAACATTCCTCAACACAATCAAGGCAATTTTTGACAAACCCAAGGCCAGCGTCCTATTGAATAGGGAAAAGTTGGAAGCATTCCCATTGAGATCCTGAACCAGACAAGTATGTCCACTCTTTCCATTGCTATTCAGTATAGTCCTCGCATTTTTATCCACAGCCATTAGACAATAAAAAGAAATCAAAGGGATGCAAATTGGGAAAGAGGAAGTAAAACTATCCCTGTTTGCAAATGACATGATTCATTTTATAGGGGGGGGGAGGTTAAAAGTATTTATTAGAATCAAGGACCTCCAGCTGGAGCAGCATGGGAGAGGGGTTCCAAGAGAGGAAAGAACCCCAAAAGGCCCGTAGCATTCGGGTTTTTAAGCACAATCTTGGAGACTAAACTGTCAATCAACAAGGTGCAGATAAACTCAATAAAAGACCTGATTTACAATTCTCCCATCCTGGATGACATGATTCTATACATAGAGGATATAAAAGACTCCACCAAGAGACTATTGGAACTCATAGAATAGTTTGATAAAGTAGCAGGATATAAAATCAACACACAAGAATCAACAGCCTTTGTAAACACAGACACAGCTGACAAAAATTTTAAGATTAATCCCATTCACAATAACTACAAAAAAAAATCAAATACCCTGGAATAAATTTAACCAAGGATGTCAAAGATCTCTTTGATGAGAATTACAAAAGATTAAAGAAAGAAATAGAAGATATCCAAAAAAAAAAAAAAAAAGGAAAAAGGAAAAATCTTCCATGTCCATGGATTAGAAGAATCAATTTCATCAAAATGTCCACTCTTCTGAAAGCAATTTACAGATTCAATGTGTTATCAATCAAAATACCTAAGACATTCTTCCCAGATCTAGAAAAAATGACGTTGAAATTCATATGGAGGCACAGGAGGCCTTGAATAGCTAAAGCAATCTTATACAACAAAAACAGAGCCAGAGGCATCACAACACCACATTTCAAGAGACACTACAAGGCAGTTATAATCAAAACAGCCTGGTACTGGTATAAAAACAGATGGATAGAACAATAGAACAGAACAGAAATGCCAGAAATCAATCCAAGCATCTACAACCAACTTACATTTGACTAAGGTGTTAAAACCAATTCCTGGAGCAAGGACAGTCTCTTCAACAAATGGTGTAGGGAAAACTGGATTTCCACATGCATAAGTATGAAGCAGGGAGGCTGGTGCTGTGGCATAGTGGATAAAGCCACCACCTGCAGTGCCGGCATCCCATATGGGCACTGGTTCGAGTCCTGGCTGCTCCACTTCCTATCCAGCTCTCTGCTGTGGCCTGGGAAAGCAGTAGAAGATGGCCCAAGTTCTTGGGCCCCTGCACCCACGTGGGAGACCTGGAGAAGGCTCCTGGCTCCTGGCTTTGGATCGGCACAGCTCTGGCCATTGCTGCCATCTGGGGAGTGAACCAGTGGATGGAAGACCTCTCTCTCTCTCTGCCTCTCCTTCTCTCTCTGTGTATGACTGTGACTTTCAAGTAAAATGAATAAATCTTAAAAAAAAAAAAACAAGAAAAAGAAGAAGTATGAAGCAGGACCCCTACATTACACCTTACACAAAAATCCATTCAAAATGTTTATGGACCTAAATCTATGATTTGATACCATCAAATTATTAGAGAACATTGGGGGAAACCCTGCAAGACATTGGCACAGGCAAAGAGTTTTTGTTTTTTTTTTGTTTGTTTGTTTGTTTGTTTTTGACAGGCAGAGTGGACAGTGAGAGAGAGAGACAAAGGTCTTCTTCCATTGGTTCACCCCCAAAATGGCCGCTACTATCTGAAGCCAGGAGCCAGGTGCTTCCTCCTGATCTCCCATGCAGGTACAGGGCCCAAGCACTTGGGCCATCCTCCACTGCCTTCCCGGGCCACAGCAGAGAGCTGGACTGGAAGAGGAGCAACCAGGACAGAATCCAGCACCCCAACCGAGTCTAGAACCTGGGGCGCCGGTGCCGCAGGCGGAGGATTAGCCAAGTGAGCCGTGGTGCCGGACGGGCAAAATGTTCTTGCAAAAGACTCCAGAGACACAGGCAATCAAAGCCAAAATTAACAAATGGGATTACATCAAATTGATTAGCTTCTCTACCGCAAAAGAAACACTCAGGAAAGTGAAGAGGCAACCAACAGAATGGGAGAAATTATCTACAAACTATGCAACTGATAAAGGATTAATAACCACAATATACACAAAGAGATCAAAAAACTCCACAACAACAAAACAAACAACCCAGTGAAGAAATGGGCAAAGGACTTAAACAGACATTTTCAAAAGAGGAAATGCAAATAGCCAACAGACAAATGAAAAAATGCTCAGGATCACTAGCTGTCAGGGAAATGCAAATCAAAACCACAATGTTTCACCTTACCCCAGTTAGAATGGCTTTCATAAAGAAATCAACAAACAACAACTGCTGGTGAGGATGTGGGGGGAAAAAAGCACTCTAACCTGTTGTGCTGTGACTGTAAACTGGTAAAACAACTATAGAAGTCAGTTTGGAGTTACCTGAAAAATCTGAATATAGATGTACTATATGACCCAGCCATCTCACTCCTGGGAATTTACCCAAGGAAAATGAAATCAGCAAATAAAAGTGTTATCGGCACCCCCATGTTTATTGCAGGTCGATTCACAACAGCTAAGACATGGAATCAATCTAAATGGCCATCAACTGATGACTAAATAAAGAAATTAAGGGATATGTACTCTATGGAATATTACACAGCGGTAAAAAAAAAAAATGAAATCTGGCTATTTGCAACAAAATGGGTGAATCTGGAAAACATCATACTTAGTGAAATAAGCCAGTCCCAAAGGGACAAATACCCTATGTTCTCCCTGATCTGTGATAACTAACAGAGCACCTAAAGGAAATCTGGAGATCTTTGCAAAGCAATGACTTGAACAGCCCTTGTTTTGACTGTCAAGGAACAGTGTTTTTTTTTCCTTAATGGAGAATGGGACTGGGAATGGAAGAGGGAGGAGGAGGTGGAGTGGGACTGGGGGTGGGAGGGCAGGTATAGTGGGAAGAATCACAATATTCCTAAAGTTGTACTTATGAAATCTGTACTCATTAAATACAAGGTTTCATTGGGGGAAAAAAAATTCAAGTCTGAAAAAGTAAACATAATACAGTTGATGGTTTTAATAAGACTCTTTGCTAGAACCTGGGAAAATAACATAAACAAAGCATGCATGCTAACCGCCCACAGGGAACTTCCAGTACAAACCTGTGATAAGGGCTATGAAGGAAGAATAGCATTTGTAATGGGTTTGGGGTACAGGGTAGTAGAGACATTTTAGACAGGGCTGTTCAGGGAAGGCCAGATCATGCTGCAGGACCTTAATCGAAGGCACAGTCTCCCCTGCAGCGGTGAGGGCTACTCAGGCATCTCTGTAACAGACCAGGAACTCAAGAGCAGGAGGGGAGAGAGGATGGAGGGTTCGCCATGAACAATGAAGCAGAAAGAGGTCTCTGTTTTAGCAGAAGCACGGCTCACTCTGGCAGGAAAAGGGTCCTATAGTGGGGTTACTCTTACCCTTCAGAAAAGATGCCGTATTCTCTGCCTCATGGGTCTAGCCCCAAAAAAAGAAAAAGAAAGAATAACTCCACATGATCCTAGCCTTGGGAGGCAGTATGAGCAGTGGTGAAAAGTGCAGGTTTCAAAAAGCTCCCCAGACGTCAAAGATCCTGGCAATCATCCTAGTTCTAATGGCTTACTGAACATCTCTGCACCCAGCTCTCATGGGTAGTATGAGCAAGGTTTCATGTGCCTTTCTTTTGTGTGCACAGGGGATGGCTTTTAAATGTTCAACCCATGCAAGGCCCTGAATTGGCTGCTGGCAACTCAGCTGAACAAAGCAGCACCTGTCCGTATTCTCAGATCCCCGTGCTGACCCCAGCCAGTATGAAAGCCTTGGGAAAGCAAGTTCCCAAAGGCTACTCAAGTCCGGGGAAGGCATTCCGAGGAAGCCTTTGCACCATGACCTGGGAACTGAACAGAGGCTAACCCAGGCCAAGAGGAAAGTGAGGGGTGGTCACAAGAGAACAATATGGGTGAGACTCTGGGGCAACAAAGGGCGTGGCGCCACGAAGCACAAGCACCCGGGCATTCCTGAATTGGAGCTGGTGACTGCTCACAATGACATGGTGATGAATACCTGGAACTTTTCAGTAACAAGCAGAATAGTGGCGCATGGAGACTGTTACTTACTCCTTACAAAACCACTCTAAAGGTGGAGCACAGTCCTTCGTTTGAACCCAGCTCCTGAGTACTTACATTTTTGCTGTTTCAGGGAAGGCAGGGTAAGTTTAAGCATCATTAAGGGGTATGAACAAAGTTGGTATGCTGAAGACTGAAAACTAAAAGTGGCCTTCCAGGAGTCAATGGCAGAAATCCAACACCCTGGAGAATCTCGGAACATCCTATCAACAAGAATCACAATGACCTCAGTGCTTGTTTTACCTCTGAACCTGCCTTGGAAGGGCATTGTACTTAGTAAATGTCAGAACCCAGATCCCAGATCCCAGATCTGCTCCTTGCACTCTTTCAGAAATGTCTTTTCCATCATCATCATCCCAGTCCTGACCCAATTCTTTTTGACAATCACAACATGGGCACAAAAGCAAGTCAACTAGAAACTTTAGAGCAAATTTAGAAATGGTTTCTTCCCAGAATGTTCTCACTTAAAAATGTTAACAACAAGAACTATTTGCCACTTGTGCAAAATAATCCTCAGAATCATCCATTCGGATTTCAATGGCCTCAATCTCAAGAACCCTCTTAGCTAAAGAGGCAAATCCATGTATTTTCCATAAGAAAAAAAAAAAAGAGAGAGAGAGAGAGAGAAAAGATGATTTAAAAGAAACTCCTACCTTATAAAAAATTGTAAACCTTTACAGCAGTCCCATCTGTACTCCATGATTAAAACTCACTTGAATCAAACCCACATATAGGGACCGGTGCTGTGGAATAGCAGGTTAAGCTGCCACCTGCAGTGCTGGCATCTCATAAAGGCACTGGTTTGAGTTCTGGCTGCTCTACTTCTCATCTAGCTCCCTGATAATACACCTGGGAAAGCAGCTGAAGATGGCCCAGATGCTTGGGCCCATTTGGGAGACCTGGAAGAAGCTCTTGGCTCCTGGTTTTGGCTGGCCCAGCCCTAGATGTTGCAGCCATTTGGGGAGTGAACCAGTGAATGGAAGATATCTCTATCTCTCTTTCTCCCTGTGTCTCCCTCTCTCTCTGTAACTCTGCCTTTCAAATAAATAAAATAAATCCTTAAAAAAAAAAAACATACAAACAAAACTGTGTGTCCAAGTGTCCAAAACCATAATGCTTTATAATGAACCTGCTGTCAAACCTGCTTAACTTGCAGGTTCCCAGTTTAGTTGGTTCCCCTTTCATTGTTCACCCAATTCCAAATATAAAACATTGTTCTTCCAAATTAAATTTTTTTTTATTTGCTAGGCAGAGAGAGGAAGAGAAACAGAAAGAGAGCACTCTCGTATATGCTGGTTCATTCCCCAGATGCCAGTGTCAACCTAACTGAAAACAATCCAGTCTCCTTTGTGGATGGCAGGGATCCAGTCACTTAGTTCATCACCAGTGCCTCCCATGGTCTGCAAAGGCAGGTAGCTAGAGTCAGATGCCAGAGCTGGTTGCAAGCCCAGGCCCTCTGATGTGAAGCACAGCTAAACCTGTGTCCTAACAACTGAGCTGAACACCTTCCCTGGAACTGTTCTTGACCTCTCCTTCGCTCTTACTCCCTCCCACCGTCTTCCCCCACTCACTCACCAGGAGTGACTCCGTTCCCTCTCCAGCCCCACCGAAGCTGCCTTTAGGCAGAGCCACCTCATCTCTTAAGTAGATTTTCTATTACTGACATTTTCATTTTTTCAAAATATGTGATATTAAAGATATAGAACATTTTTTTAAATAACCCAACATCTAGATAAACCCAGTTACCTTGTTTAAAGCACATAACTAATGCATGTATAAACATGATCAAATAATTCAAATATTACTAGAAGAAAATAAAAAGAATAAAAGGCTGCCTCGGGTCACTAAGTGCTCACACAGGAGCAGAACTCAAACCCAGTCTGAGGGATGCCAAGGTCCACAGAGTCATGTATTCCAGCCCCAAAGCCACGAGTCCATTTACAATCCAGTTACCTAGAACAGCAATCCCAAAAGCATGGAGACATTCTGAGGGATGATGTATATCAGACTGCACCAAACTAAGGGGAAGCTGATAGATTTCTCATGGAGTTGAATTTATTTCACTTAAAAGATTATCTTTTATTCTGAAACTACATCTTTCTTTTTTTTTAATTAGTGTCAATGTCCACTAGTTTATTAAAGAGATAAGTTGAGTTTATGATTTTGTTGTTTTTGTATTCGGAAACACCTCTATCAGTCTCTACCCAATTTAATTTGACTCTGAAAACTAACTGGCCTACAATAACAATATCAGCTTCTCAGCATGTCCACCTTCCCTGCACTAGCTCTGCAAACTGCTTTTAAAAACAAACTCATCAGGGGCCTGGTGTTGTGGTGTAGCAGGTAAAGCTGCTGCCTGCAATGCCAGCATCCCATATGGGTGCCAACTCAATTCCCAGCTCCTCTACCAATCCAGCTCCCTGCTAATGTTCCTGGGAAAGCAGCAGAAGATGGCCCAAATTCTTGGACCCAGGCATCCACATGGGAGAGAAGCTCCTGGCTCCTGGCTTTGGTCTGGCCCAGCTCTGGCTGTTGTGGACATTGGGGGTGTTGAACCAGCAGACGGAAGATCTCTCTGTTTCTCCCTCTCTCTCTGTAACTCTGCCTTTTTTCAAATAAATAAATAAATTTCTACAAAGTAAAAAAAAATAAAATAAAAACAAACTCATTCATTTGTATTATAATCTCCTTACCCAGAATTGTTCTCTCTCTCCTAGGCAAATCACTGATAAAGAGCACCACACTTTAAAGCATTACTGCCCATGACTGTTTTAGTGATATGCTTTATTTCCTAACTATGCCCTACAGCAACTGCTGAAAATGGCACAAATCTACAGCCAAAGATTCACCACAGCAGGGAGCTCCTAGCTGGCTTGCTGGGTAGGAGGAGCCTAGGGCTGAGATAAGACCAGGGCTGTCTTCCCTGTCCTGCCATTAACCCAATTACAGAAAACCTGAAACCTTAGGTATCTATCTGATTAAAAGCTGCCCTGGGGTAGACCTTACACTGCAGTGGGTTATGACAAACACTCACATCCCATATCAGAGTGCGGTCTGTGCTTCCAATTCTGCCTCCTGCTAATGCACCTGGGAGGCAGCAGATAATGGCCAAGTATCTGGGTTTCTGCCACACATGTGAGAGACCTGGCTGACTTTGGCCTGACCAATCCTGGCTACTGTGAGATTTGGGGAGTCAGCAGATGGAAGCTCTCTATCTGTGCTTTTTTTTTTTTTTTTTTTTTTTTTGATAGGCAGAGTTAGACTGTGAGAGAGAGAGAGACAGAGAGAAAGGTCTTCCTTCTGTTGGTTCACCCCTCAAATGGCTGCTATGGCCAGCGTGCTGCACCGATCGGAAGCCAGGAGCCAGGTGCTTCCTCCTGGTCTCCCATGCAGGTGCTGGGGCCCAAGCACCTGGGCCATCCTCCACTGCCTTCCCGGGCCACAACAGAGAGCTGGACTGGAAGAGGAGCAACCAGGACTAGAACCTGGCACCCATATGGGATGCTGGTGCCAGAGGCGGAGGATTAATCAAATGAGCCATGGGCACCGGGCGCCAGCCCCTCTCTCTGCTTTTTAAATCAATCAATCTGAAAAACAAAAACCCCCGCCCTGCCTGCTCCTCCCATGGCTACTGTGGGGATCACAAAACAAAAACAAACATGCAGGAAAGTGTCCTGAAAATACTAAAATATTGTACATATAATGGGAGAATTGCTGGTACTATATTTTGCAGACTCTTAATGGTTCCCTGATGAGTTGTGAGTTGACAGATGGTGATTCAAACATGCCACCGCCTGCTACAAGCAACAGTGCTTAATCTTTCTTTCCTACCACTGAGTTACTCAGGGTGAAAGTTACCAAGACTTCTAAGCTACACTTCAGTAACAGTAAACTCAGATTCATGAAGCTTTCTCCATGGCTCTTAACAAAACAACTGACTATTATTTGCCTTGTATAAGAAAACAAACCAAAATACAACTTCAGAAAAATGCTACCTGTAAGTAATACACTATCAAATCCCCAAGTGAGAGGTCACTTCAGACATGAATTATTTAATTCTCCTGCCCAGGGATTGATTTTCTACAGCAGCCTCACTGAAAACAGAATACTACAATGACGTATGAAATAAAAAGTAGTACTATCACTATATATTACATTCTTAATCCAAAAACATAAACAGCATTGTGGCTCTTCCAATATGACCATTCAGCCAAACTTAAGCAAATTCAGTTTACTCAGACAGGTAATATACATGTTAATTACAAAATAAACACAAGACAGAAAGCCGGAAATGCATGCACATTTCCCTGTAGCAGGAGACATATGTTTCAAGTTGTTGGATTTGGGATTGTCTTTTAAATAATTTGTTATTGTGCACAATTTTAATCTAAGTAATACCTGTTTCCGTCAAAGGATTTGGTAGTATACCTCAAGACATCGAATTAAAAGTCTGCCAAGAAAACCATCCACTTGGGAAGTAAGAGAGTGATGCAGGTTGCACCCTTCTCACCAGCTGCACTCTGCCTGCAAAGCACACTTGGCTCACTTGCATGGCATCTTCCAAAATCTCCTGGATGCCTCCACAATACAGAGAAGCCTCCCTGGAGAGACTGCAGGCGAAATAGTAAGACTTTCTGGGAACAACACTTCTTTCGCAGTGTTTCCTCTCCATTTTTGCATTTTAAAAATGCAAATTTTTAAAAGGGAAGAAAAAATTTAAAACACAGTCCTCAAAACAGAGGCAGCATCCTCATACTGCCGTGATTTCTATGTGCTTTTCCTCTCTACGCTGTGGAGAAACTCAGAAATTTCTAGCCAGAAGATCTATTTCAAGAAACCTTAGATTTACTAGCAAACGCCTTGTAACTGCAAAATGCTGTAGATTTATTTTCATAACCTACATCCTGTGGGCATAAGTCAGTAAAGAAAAATTAAAAGCACACGAACTAAACCGAGGCTGATGAAAAGACAGCCAACCTCAGCCTTCTGTGCTTCCTTCTCTCCTGGTCCTCGAAGGCTGCTAACATAACTTTATCTGTATGATTCACAAATTTTCCTCTGCCTAAATGCAAATTATCTTCACAGCAATTATTTCCCAAAGTTTCATCCAGGACTGTTATTAAAGCAATTATAAAATATTAAAGGTCTTATTTCCTAGTCAAGCAGCAGTAATTACAAGCACTTTTCATAATATAGCCTACCTTTTCCAGTAGTCATGACTGTCAGTGATCTTGGTACCAAATAAGAACACTGCTGTGAAAGCTATACCTACTCACAGCAACTTAAGTATCAGCAAACTCTCCACCCACAGACTTCTTCAGTGTGAGCCAGCACCAATGACAACTGCCACCCTATTCCAAAATAAAAGCCTACATAAAAAAAAGAAAAAAAAAAAAACAACCACTGATTTTTGAAAAGAGCTCGGGAGGGGTGTGTGTGAGTCATGTTACTTATGTAAGGAAGCCTTCTTCAAAACTGGTACGAAAAAAAAATTTTTTAACCATCTACCTGATTATTTCTCCTTCAAGAAACATGGACTATTACTCACACAAATCTTAAATTAGAAAAATAACTAGAAGCAATCTACAGAGGCTAAAATAAGCTGTCCACTGCAGCTTACTTTACCTAAGCTGGTATCAGAAAGCATTTCTTCCAGGTGGTTTCTTTTAGGTGGTTATCTCCTCAACACGGCTCAACACACTTGCAGCCTTGGAACACATTATCCATGCACGCGTGACTACAGAAACATTTCCCTCAAACACTGAATCACAATCCCAACCTTGTAATCTGCAGTCTAACAAACAAGCCAGAGGATGGGTTGGCAACCATCAAAGGCACCTGATCCACTTATTCACAATCACTACTTCTAAAGGCTACCCACAGATAATAATGGTGTGGCTTCTTCATAAAGAAAAGATAATTGACTTGCCTTTAAATGAGGGCTTTGTCCTAGCTACAATAGGCAGTAATTCAGATGTTACCTAACATGATCCATCATTAGCCTACTTGTTTTCAAACTTGTACAGGTATTTCTCGTTTACAACAAAATACAAATGATATCTGTAATACTTTTCAACGTATAAACCTTGTTATTATCAAAATATAAGGTAGGATTAGTTTGGCAGCAAAATGATACCCTAGAATACATCTGTGTATAAGTGCCAGTAATTTTATGATTATGTTACCTAGTTTATAGTTTTATCAGCAAATATTTTGTCTTTTTCTGTAGCTACAGATCATAGAATTTTCATGGATTTAACCAACATGACATTTTTTTGTCACATTAGCTTACTTTAGAAACTCAAAGTCATGTGTATTTTATAACCAAATTAATGTCCACAGGCCTCATTTCTATCAGATCCAATTAAAGATCATTAAGCAGATGCAGATAAAGGATACTGACTAGTCCATAATTATCGGCTCTTTCATTCTGAAAATCCAATTCTCTCCTGAGCATACCCACATCTGCATGATTAAAAAACTTACATAGAAATTAATTTGCTTTCTGAAATCCTCAGAAGGAAAAACTATAATTTTTGTTTCAAGGGATTTGTTAATTACACAGAGAAATAAAAAGAGACATCTATAAGGAACATATTTTTAACTCCCATATTTTTGTGATTCAAAGCTAAAAGCCCTTTTGGTAACCTAGCAACAAGAAGACATCATACAAAGATGAAGCTCCCAGTCCCAGACAGAAAGCCCATTTCACATTACTACTCAGTTGCTTCCTCACTGCTGCTTTGGTCTCAATTCTGTTACCTTTTAAAAAATCAAGCCCTAAAAGGTTTAATTTAAATACAATCAATTAAACATCACAGAAGAACATAATCTTCAATAGGTCAAGAAATACCAGCAGATAAAGCTGCTCTTCTATTAATAGTTTATTCCAACTGACTGAAAATCTAGAGATTAATTCCTTAGAGCATTACTGCTTTTAAGCAACAAAGTAAAAAATAGATAAATTGAACTCTTCCAAAATTTAAAACTTTAATAAACCAAAAGACACTATGAAGAGACTACTCACAGAACGGAAAAAAAAAAAAAACACTTGCAAATCATCTTGCTACTAAGAGACTTACATCCATAAAACATAAAGAATTCTTATAGCTCAAAAACAAAAAGATAAACAATCCAGTTAAAAATGGGATAGAGGCACAGGCATTTGGCCTAGTGCCTAAGCCCCTGGTTAGGATACCTGTTCCCCATATTGAATACTGGGTTCACAACCCAGCTCCAGAATCCAGTTTCCTGTTAATGCAGACTCTGAGGTAGCAGTGATGGCTCAGGTAACTGGGTTCCTGCCAACCGGTTCCTGGATTGTGATCCCAGTTCTCTGCTTTGGCCTGAACCAGCCTGGGCCATCTCCTGAATTTGGGGAGTGAACCAGCAAATGAGAGCTCTGTCTCCCTCTGTGTCTGCTTCTAAAATAATAATAAAAAAGTAATGAGCATTATAAATGAAAATAGAGGGGCCGGCACTGTGGTGTAGCGGGTAAAGCTGCTGCCTGCTGTGCTGGCATCCCATATGGGTGCCAGTTCGTGTCCCAGCTGTTTCACTTCTGATCCAGCTCTCTGCTGTGACCTGGGAAAGCAGTAGAAGATGGCCCAAGTGCTTGGGCCCATGCACCTGCATGGGAGACCTGAAAGAAGCTCCTGGCTTCAGATCAGTGCATCTCCGGCCATTGCAGCCATCTGGGGAGTGACCCAACAGATGGAAGACCTCTCTCTCTCTCTCTGCCTTTCCCTCTCTCTCTATGTAACTCTGACTTTCAAGTGAATAAATAAATCTTTAAAAAAATAAATGAAAATAAAAGCTTTTTCAAGGAAGATCTACAAATGGCAATAAGCATAGGAAAATATGCTCAACATCTTTAGTGGTTAGGGATATGGAATTCAAACCCACAGTGAGAGATTACTTTGTATAATCAAAACATGGAACATTTTAAGTATTGCCAGAATGTAGAGGCTATGGAAATTGTTGTCTGGAATAAAACATGGTGCAGCCACTGTGGAAAAGCTGGGTGGATCCTCAAACACAGAATTGCTGCTGCAGGCACCAGCAGTCCCACTCCTAGGGATATATTCAAAAGAACTAAAAACAAGTGTTTAAACAACATGTGAACATGAGTGCTCAAAGCTGAACTATTCACAGTAGATAAAAGTGGAGAGGATCCAAATATCCAACAATGAACAGTTACACAGTATCTGTGAAAACATGGGAAGGGTGACTGTGGTATGTGAATTCTATGTTAATAAAGAATCTTTCTAAAAAGAGCAGCATTGTCAATTTAAAGAAAATACACATTAAGTTTTAAAACACTAACCCCCAAATAATCTGAAACTAAAAAACTTGGAAGGATGACAGTTATTTACAAACGATGATCTTATTTCGAAAATGAATCTACCCCTAAAATAGAGCAATTGGACAGAATTCTACAGTTCTGAGCACCGACCACATCCCAGCAATGTGCTATGTGTGTCAGATGCGACCTCATTTGTCCTGCATGTCTCTGTGCAGAGCATTCACATCATTTTACATTTGAGCGAACTGTGGCCACAACAGTGAAGTCATTTGCCTAGTCAGGAGTAAAGGCTGCTAAATTTTCATAAATGGGAATTTGACAGGCACAGATCATTTAAAACTACTTTTTGGGTCCACCTAGGAAGCACCTCCACACGTGCGGAGTCCTAATCTACTGTGGCAGCCTTTAGTGACCAGGGCCACTGCCCTGAAGCCCCTGGGGCCCTGCAAATGACCTCCATGCTGTCTATCTACTCTTCTCCTGGCTTTGTTTCGCTCCTCCTCAGCTCCAACTCACACATTACACTACAGAATCAAGCTGCTCAATAAGAAAAGTAGAGCAGATCCAGTCACCTCAGCCACAAGGTGTTCATACAATCCCTCAAGAGTCCCAAGACACAAAGAAAGACCAATGCCTGACAAGTGAACCAATCAAAGCACAATCACTAATAACAGAGGCCACACTGTGAGGTGTCCAGGTCCCAGAATGAGCAAAACCATGTACACAGCCCCCTGCACAGGCCAGTGGAGGAGACAGCTTCACAATACTCCAACAGCTGCCAGCAGTAAAGGGGTCCAAGCATGATGAAGAATGCCAAGCAGGGAAGCAAGGATGGGTGGACCTTAACAGGAGGTTCTGACACTGGCAGGTCAGGGATAGCTCTTCAGAAGTGGCAACACAGAGCTAGCCAGACTTCAAAAAGGTGTGCAGTAGTTGGCTAAGAAAAGAAAGACAGAAATCAAGATTTTACAGAGAAAAGGAAATACAGAGATGACTATGATCAGCCTTGGGGACAGGCAGGGGAAGGCTGCACAGAGCTGGGGCCCAGGAGATCCTGGTATGAATTCCATGCTTATCTTGAGAGCAATGAATGGAAATACTAAAAGAACTGAAAAATAAATATAAAACTGTACAGGGAGGTAGGAGTGGATTCCAGCTGGAATGTGAAGACATGAAAGGCCCTTAGTCAAACCCTTTTGCGGAACTGAGGCCCTCCCCCTACCTCTCATTAAGGTAATGATGCTCACCTTTGTTCCATTCTCTTGGAAAACAAATGAGAGTTATGAACTATCACTGCTTCTCCTGTTCTCAAAAGATGACAACAGCAACCACATGGACCTTTTCAGTTACTATTTCTGAAATTCCTAATTACAGCTGCTCATGTTCTAAACTCAATGCTTCTCATGCCTTGTGTCAAATGCAAACCAGGTGACACATGACAACTGATCATCGTCATCATGGCCCACCACTGTTGTGAAACACAACTGGCCGAGTATTGGTAGCTGTCAAGGCTGAGTGGAAGTTCATTATCCTGTTCAATCCACTTCAAATAAGGATATTAAAAAGGAGGTGTGTCGGTGTGGATGGGAGGGCAGGTATGGTGGGAAGAATCATTACACACTCAAAGCTGTACTTATGAAATGCATGAAGACTGCATCCCTAAATAAAAGGTTTCTTTGGGAGGGGAGGGAAGAGCTGCGGCAGAAGACCTCACTGTTCTGAAGCCATTCCCAGGTATACCTACAAGTTTAGCTTCCATGGGCAGCAGCTCAACCTGCTCAGACTAGAGAAAAATGAAAATCTCAACACTGGAAAGACAGTGTAAGAAATACTTAAATGCTATTCAAGGAGTGGGCATTTGGTCTAGTGATTAGGCCACATGCTGGACACCTGCATCCCACCACCAGAACGCCTGGATTCAAGTTTCAGCTCTGCTCCCAACGCCAGCTTCCTGCTAATGCACACCCTGTGAGGCAGCAGAGAGCGCTCCAGTAGCTGGGTTCCTCTGCCCATGGGAGATCTGCACTGCATCTGCAGCTTTGCCCTGGCCCAGCCTCAGCCACTGCAGGCATCTGGAGAGTGAAGAGTCATTGGTATAAAGTTCAGAAGAGTATAATGATTAGACAAAGAGTTGTTGAACAACAACAAAAAAAATGTGTATTTATATTACTTTCTGTCCTTTAAACAAACATTTTGGCTGTAATAATTAAAATTATAATACTTCATATATGATGTCTCTTTAAGAAGTTAACGGAAAATACATATAAAACCATGCATGGATTTGAAAATTTTTATACCACCTTTCAAGTCCATTTTTCATAAACTTTTTGCAATTCCCTCATGTACAATAAAGAGCTGAAAGTATAAGAAATGCTAAGTTAAGCCTTCCTTCCCAATTACTCTTGTTAACACAGATGCCTAAAGAACCAGTTTCTTACTCAGCTGTATCCTAGGTGTGAATACGCATGCTTGTAAGAAATCTGGGTGCCGGCCGGCGCCGTGGCTCAACAGGCTAATCCTCCGCCTTGCGGCGCCGGCACACCGGGTTCTAGTCCCGGTTGGGGCGCTGGATTCTGTCCCAGTTGCCCCTCTTCCAGGCCAGCTCTCTGCTGTGGCCAGGGAGTGCAGTGGAGGATGGCCCAAGTGCTTGGGCCCTGCACCCCATGGGAGACCAGGAAAAGCACCTGGCACCTGGCTCCTGCCATTGGATGAGCGCGCTGCGCCGGCCGCAGTGGCCATTGGAGGGTGAACCAACGGCAAAGGAAGACCTTTCTATCTGTCTCTCTCTCTCTCTCACTGTCCACTCTGCCTGTCAAAAAAAAAAAAAAGAAAAGAAATCTGGGTGCCAGTATATACACTTCAGTAAAATGTGATGCACCCAATGCCACCCAACTTTTATATGGCATTTGTACATGACTTCTCCCTATGTGTTCTGTCATGTTAAAAATCCATGGTGGGCCCCCAACATGGATGTGTCTTTCTCCCCACTCTAATGATTAGAGTCCATTTCATAGTTACAACATAAGCAATGAAGCACAAAATCATTTTTCACACTGCTTCTACTTCCTGGTCCATTACTTTCTCAGTGTCAACAATTTTAACTGAGAAACACACATACTACACAAATACACACAAAAGAAAGACATGTGTCCAGAACTGTCTGAGTAGCCCTGCTCACGGACACCCATCAACCCACTCACCACTACTGCATAACTCAGGCACCAGAGTTCTGGTCTTTGTTCTCTATCAATAATACATTTTTGAAAGTAAATATAAAAGCACACACTGACAAATGGGACAAAACAGAGAAAATAAAACTGTGGATACAGGAAAGAGACTAAGAAAATATGGAAAAATTATTTTTGTTGATAATAGCTGAACTTCAGTAAAAATTACTCTTTTTTCTATTAATATTGTTATGGTTTTACAATCATAAAAAAAGAAACAGGGGCAGTGCTATGGTATGGAAAATTAAGCTGCTGCCTGTAGTACTGGCATCCTATATGGGCACTGGCTCAAGTCCCAGCTGTTCCACTTCCAATGCAGCTCCCTGCTAATGCATCTGGGAAAGAAGCAGAAGAGGATCCAAGTATTTGGGCCTTTGTTACTCACATAGGAGACCTGGAAAAAGTTCCTGGCTTTGGTTTGACCAAGCCCCAAGCTATGTGGCCATTTGAGGAGTGAATGGGCAGGTCCTGCAGGGCTCAGCAGGCCACATGAGCCACTGAATCTCAGCCTGGGTGTGATGAGAAGCTTTAGAGGATTTGGAGCAGGGGATTAACATCACACGTACATTCTAAAAGGATTAGTCTGGTTGCTATGTGAAAACAGGCTCTGTGGGAGTAGGACTAAAAGCAAGGATACCGATTAGGATGCTTCCACGGGAGCCCAGGTAAAACTATGACAGCTTGTACCTGGAAGATGGTCACCGTGATGCTGAGAATTACTGGATTCAAGATGCATTTTTAAAAGTAAAGCCAAAAGGATTAACTAGTGAATCCAACACAGGCTCTAAAAAAAGGTCAACGATGACTCCACAGTTTCTGGTCTGGGAAAGTAGGCGAATAGAGGCTAGGATTTAACACTAGAAATCCTTATGAAAACATGTAATTCAGCTGTTCAGAAAAAGCATCAGCATTACTGATAGGAAACTGAAAAAGCAGAAACAGAGATTGCTTTTTCCACTCACCATTAGCAGATTGTATCATGTTTCCAGATTTTTGAACCTCATCAAATTTTGTAAAAATTACATTCAACCTGTATGAAAACAAAAACATAAACTATTAACCATCACTGTTTAGTCAATTGTATTAAAACACTAATGTGAGGCTAAATCCTCACCCTCTCCAACAAATCAATGATACAAATCTACCTATTGGCAAAATACTAACTAGATCAATAACATTAGCAATAACCAACAATTGAGCACTTGTTATAAGCTCTGTCTGAAAGATCTCACATCCTCACAATAGCCTCATGAAAGATGATTATCCCCACTGTACAGATAAAGAAATCAAGACCCATCCCTTACACAGGGCAACAGTGACTGGGGTGGAAATTCCAATCCTGATAGTTGGCATCCAGCGTCCCTGCAATCAGGCATTTTCTTAAACGCGACTTCTCTGCTCAACATGTATAATTATGAAAGCATCTACTTTTCCTATGTCTTTCTAAACACACACTGAGGGATGCTTAGGACAAAGCTTTTTAAAAGCTTTAGTATCACACTACACAGGCTTCTCTCCAACTTAGGCTTAATTCCAAAATGCTATAAATAATTTCTCTAGTAACAAATGTTGTGACTGGATAATCTTCAGCTTTAAAAAGTCTGCCTGACATTCATTTTCTGTTAGTAGACTATTTTTGACTTGGCATTTAAATTGAAGCAAAACTCCTTAACCAGTCAAAATACTCCATCCTAACAACATCAAAAATGAGAAGAAAAAGAGGGGGTGGACATAATCTTAAACCTCCTACAAAAAGTTAAGATCAAAGAGTTTTTGCCAATCAAAACACAGGCTTATTGGAGTTAAGTGCAAAAGTTGAGACAAAAGCAAGGTACTTTTGCATTCAAACTATTCAAACTAATGCCACTTACTTCTAGGACCAGGCTGGTAATTTAGAACTTTCTTAAATGCCACCCTGTCCTACCAGCTCTAATCATTCAAAATATGTTTGCTTCTTTGTTTGCTTTCTTCCCAAATGAAATTTAAGTTCATTGGGGTGGAGAAGGGAGTTGTATTCTTTTGGAATCTGTATCAAGCATTACGCAGATGCTCACTCAGAAGGTGACACCACTGTGTTAGAAAGCCAGGACTTAGTCCTGTCCCTGATTTTACTCTGGAAAACTCTAGATATTTCACACATTCTGGTCTGAGTTCACACATTTGTTTATTTGCTCAATAAACACCCAAACTCCTGCAATACATGCCTCATATGGAGCTAGTTAAGGCTGAATGTGCATAGTTCCTATCCTCTGAAGTTTACATCTAAGCAACAGTGAGGCCAAAAATATACATCAGCAAAATGAAAGGGATGAACCAACCTGAAATACTGCACCCCTACTTCCCATTCCTTTGAAGACACAATAATCTTTTCCAGCCACCTTTCCATCTAAGCCCAGATGCAGCTTCAGAATCCTTCTAAGTTACTCCAGATAATTTAATTAATGCTAATTAATCAAGCTGAAGTAAAAAAAATCTAATTCTCATTTCAGGCCTACATATGAGTAAAACTATCACTCACTTTCAAATCCAGTATCTGGAAAGATGTCTTAAAATCAATTTCTTATGATGTTTCCCATCACCCTCCCTTTTAAAAGTAACAAAGATCTCCCCTGGCCTAACAAGCCCCTAAATAACACCACCAGCCAGGGTTGCCAGGACATGCCCTGACCCAGGTGCCAGTTTATTGAGTCACAAACACTGCCTCTGACGTGACCATGTCCCCAGGTTCACAGGTGAGGGCTGAGATAATTTCAGTCTGGCTGTCCTGAAATTATTCGCAGAATTTCTTCCATTCTTGGGAGAAAACTCACAATTATAAGTGGCTGTCAAAGAATCAGTAAATGCTCTACAGTGTTAAGGCCTATTCACTGAGGTCACATGGTAACGGACAGGCTTGAACAACTAAACATGAGAACATTAAAACACTGCTGATATTGGCAGGCACCTGCTCCTTAATTCTGAATCCTCAGGCAGGCAGGCAGGTATTTTCTTTCTTTTCAACATTTATTTATTTATTTGAAAAGCAGAGTTACAAAGAAGCAGAGGCAGAGACAGAGAGAGAGGTCTTCCACCTGCTGATTCACTCCTCAAGTGGCTGCAAAGGCCGGAGCTGGGCTGATCCAAAGCCACGAGCTTCATCCAGATCTTCCACATGGTTGCAGGGCCCCAAGGATGTGGGACATCTTCCACTGCTTTCCCAGGCACATTAGTAGGGAGCTGGATTGGAAGTGGAGCAGCTGGGACTCAAACCAGCACCCACAGGCACTGCAGGCAGTGGCTTTACCCGCTACACCACAGCTGCAGCCCCTCTCTTCCTCCATTTTCACTCTCCTGTCTCACTGACATTCTCATTCTCTGCATAATGAGGCCATTAAAATGTCTCCTGCCGAGGTCATTAAGATGTCGAACACCAACAACACACACCTTAGGAACAGAAGCCCAGACTTCTGCCTGCTAGCTCTGAGTACAGCAATACAAAATGCCTCTCCTAGAAATTCAATTTGCACAAGTCTGAAGGGTGAGTTTCTTATGTTTAAAGACAATGCATAACTAACAATTAGCCTCTGACACCATCAGATTTTTTTTCTTTTATGTTAAATCTCTGAATTTCAACTTACAATAAATTTCATTATTAGGTTGACAAATAACCACTAACATTTTCCCTCATTTTTTTAAATTAAAATTTTAAATTAAACTCTTTAGTTCAATTGGAGCTTGACTGTAAGGTTTAGATCTAATTAATTCCTTGCTATACTATTTTACAACATGAAACAAAAACTTGAAACCATTCCTATGAAGTAGGCAGGAATATAGGTTAAAATTGATTAGGTTTGTGAGCTGGAAGATCACACCTTCGCCATACCACTGTGTGACCACATGCCCCTACCTGGCCACACCTGGGTGCCCACCAGCCAATCAGGTTAATTAACCACTCCGCTTTGGAAGTGAGTTAAAAGCCTGGGACACGGTGTGTCCGCCCTTCTCCCCTGACTTCTTGCCAGAAGGGAGCTTGCTGTAGCCCTGCACCTCCAGGGCACATGGCCTTCAGGCCACCTACCCTAGGTTTCCTGGCCTAGGTGCTCCTCCACACAGCTGGTTCCTGGTGCTCAGTATGAACCCAGATTTACCTCTCTCTCTTAGATAAAGCTCTCACTCTCCTATGATTTCTCTCACTGAATAAAAGCCTATAATGTACTATGCTGCCTTGTTTATTTATGCCGGTATTTAGAATTCTTCTCTAAATATTAGGCAAGAACCCTCTCAGGCTTATTTATATTGAGGATTTATTAATAAGCATATGGTGATATCCTATGGCACCCCAAACTGCAGTAGCATATGTGGCATCCCAGATGGCACTTCTGGGGAACTCTAAGGGGCCACATTTTTATAGAATTTATCACCTAGAAGTAAATACCGGTTTCCAGTCAGCACGCACTATCCACTCAACTCAGAGTTTCTGGTCAGCCTTTTATTCCCACTCTTCAGTCTGAGCAGACAACCAAGGATTACAAGATACTTGAGGATGAAAAAGAAACAAATACATGTTCTGAAGGACAGAGAAGGTTTTGAGAAAGAAAACTTTAAAAAACCTACTATACTTTCAAAGGAATGAGAGACAGTGGCTGAAAATCTATTGCTCCAAAGAAGCCAAGAGAATAATGAATAAAAACCGTCAAAAATCAACTTCTTCAAAACTCTGGAAGTCGAACAAAGGCTTACAATACCCAGAAAATTTCTCAAAAAAAATTAGCTGAATACTGGCAATAGCAGCAAGTTTTTTACTGTTTGGCTGTGCTCTGTTTTTCCTCCAACTCAGCTGCTGAGAGCCAACAGCCCACTGGCAAGAGCTGAGCAAGTATGGATCTCCCCCAAATCCCCAGTCCCAGGGAACCACAGCCCTAAACCTTATTTGCAGGTTTGCCTTCACCAAGAGCTAACTTGTTATAAGACCCTCTTGAGAACATGGCCAAAACAAATCACTGACAATTATTCAGCACAGAAGCTGCCAAAGAGAGCAACACAACAACCAGGCAAAGAAGGTGACCAAGACCTTGAAAGGAAAACTGGAGAAGGAAACATCCACAGAGAACTCTGAAAGCTCTAACAATACTCCTGGAATTCTAGAAGGCCACAGCTAGGTGCAAGGCCATACATGTTACCCAGGAAAGACCCAAGAAGGCACAAATGTCTCACCTTTGAATGAAAGCTCCAACAATGCTCCTGGAATTCTGGAAGATCACAGTTAGGTGCAAAGCCATGTGTGTTACACAGGAAAGACCCAAGAGGGCACTAATGTCTCACCTTGAGATTCCAAACAAGTAGGAAGTAAAGTGAAGGGAAGGGAAGGGTGAAAACTATCTGTGCATGCATCAGCATGACCCAACACACACTGGACACCAGGTAGCAAAGCCTGGGAGTCTTACTGATCCAAGGCATTTAAGAAAACTTCTATCCAATCATTAGCTGACCACTAAGCTAACCAAGCAGACTTCAGTACAGACAGCAAAGAAGACAGATTTCAAAGAATTAATGAGGAAAGGCACTAAACAAACAACAAGCAACATGGCAAAGAGGGAAGAATCTAATTTCCAAAGTTGCCACAATATGTTATTTAAAAATTCAGTTTCAACAAAAAATTGATACTCATAAATGAGAAATACAGTCCACACATAAAAAAGAAAAAAAGTCAGTAGAAATCATCTTTAATGATGTCTAGACACTGGACTAAGTTAGACTTGAAATCAACTATTATAAATACTTTAAAAGACCTAAAAGCAACCACTTCTAAAGACTCAAAAGGAGGGGGGCTGGCACTTTGGTGCAGTAGGTTAATCCTCCGCCTGTGGTGCCAACATCCCATATGGGTGCCGGTTCTGGTCCCAGCTGCCCCTCTTCCAATCCAGCTCGCTGCTATGGCCTAGGAAAGCAGTGGAAGATGGCCCAAGCGCTTGGGCTCCTGAGCTTCAGGCTCTTGGCCTTAGCCACTGAGGCCACTTGGAGAGTGAACCAATGGATGGAAGACCTTTGTCTCTTCTCTCCCTATCACTATGTAACTCTATCTCTCAAATAAATCAATAACATCTTAGGAAGGAAGGAAGGAAGGAAGGAAGGAAGGAAGGAAGGAAGGAAGGAAGGAAGGAAGGAAGGAAGGAAGGAAGGGAATCACAAGGAGGAGAGGGGAGCAGCATTGTGGCACAGGGGGTTAAAGCCACCACCTGTGTCACTGGCAGCCTGTGAGCACCACTTAAAGTCCTCGCTGTTCCACTTCCAATCCCACTCTCTGCTAATGCACCTGGGAAGGTAACAGATGGTGGCATAAGTGTTTGGGTCCCTGCCACCCATGCAGGAGTTCTGGGCTCCTGGCTTTGGCCTGGCCCAGCCCTGACTGTTGCAGCCATCTGGGAAGTGAACCAGCAGATGGAAGATCTCCCTTTCTTCCTCTGTGACTCTGCCTTTTAAATAAACAAACAAACAAATAAATAATAAATATTTTAAAAAATAAAAGCCAAAGGAAAGTATAAGAATGTCTCACTGAATAGAGAGTATGAATGAAGAGATAGGAAATTTAAAAAGAACCATATAGAAATTCTGAGGTGAAAAGTGCAACAGAAATGAAAAAAAAAATCGCTTCAGAGTCTTATCAGCTGATTTGAACTGGGCGAAGAAAGAATTAGGAAAACAGAAGATAGTTCAATTGATATTACCCTATCTGAGAAGCACAGGAAAACAATAAGAAAAAATGAACAGAGCCTAAAATATCATCTTACAATACCAATGTACCAACATTCAAATAATAAAGTCCTATTAGTGGAAAAAACAAAGAGGCAAAAGGTATACTTATAGGTGAAGAAATAACAGCCAGAATTTTCACAAATTTGATATGGATCATCAATCTACATATTACAAAATTCAACAGGGATGGGTGCTATGGCCAGCAGGTTAAGCCACCACCTGAGATGCCAGTACCCCAAGTGAGGGTAAAGACTCAGCTTCTGATCTAGCTCCCTACTAACGTGCTTGGGAAAGCAATGGAAGATGGCATAAGTGCGTGGGCCCCTACACCCACAGGGGAGACCAGATGGAGCTCTAGGCTTCTGGCTCAGTACTGACTGCTGAGGAATGAACAAGCGGATAGAAGATCTCTCCTCTCCATCTCCCACTCTTTCTGAAACTCTGCATTTCAAATAAATAAAACTTAAAAAAAAAAACTCCAGTAAAAGTAACTATATTAACTAGGCAGAAGACACAAATATAAATATAATACAAATACAGAAGGTAGTATTTTTCTCTTTTATTGTCCTATATAACTTTAAAAGGAAGTGCATAAAGCACTACTTAAAAAACCATGTGAGTTGGTGGACTTTCAATGTATACACATATAATTTTCATGACAATAATAGCAAAAAGAGGATGAAGGGGTGGGTGCTGTGGCATAGCAGGTTAAGCTGCTGCCTGCAGTGCCAGCAACCCATATGAGTGCCGGTTCGAGTCCCAGCTGCTCTCTGCTATGGCCTTGGAGAGCAGTACAAGATGGCCCAATTCCTTGGGCCCCTGCACACATATGGGAGACCCAGAAGAAGCTCTTGGCTCCTGCCTTCGGATCAGCGCAGCTGCAGACATTGCAGCCAACTGGGGAGTAAACCAGCAGATGGAAGATCTCTCTCTCTCTCTCCCTCTCTCCCTCTCTCTCTCTCTGCCTCTCCTCTCTCTGTGTAACTCTTTCAAATAATTAAATAAACCTTTAAAAAAAAAGAGGATTAAAGCAGCTATACAGGAGTAACATTTTAAACATTAAAACTAAATGATATTAAATCCAACTAAATTGTTACAATATGTTACTGACAGGCCAGCGCCATGGCTCAATAGGCTAATCCTCCACCTTGCCCTGTGGCGCCAGCACACAAGATCCAAGCAATAATCTAACCTTCCATCTTTAAAAACTAGGAAACTTTGTTTAAAACATACAACCAATTTGTAAATTTTTTAAAAAAAGTTAAAAAACTGGAAAATAGGGGCCATTGTGCAGTGCCAGCATCATATTGGGCACTGGTTTGAGTCCTGGGGAGTCCCAGCTGTTCCACTTCCGATCCAGCTCCCTGCTAATGTGCCTGGGAAAGCAGTGGAAGATGGCCCAGGTGCTTTGGCTCTTGCACCCCTCTGAGAAACCCAGAAGAAGCTCCTGGGTCCTGGGTTCAGTTTGGCCCAGCTCTGGCCATTGAGGCCATTTGAAGGGTGACTCAGCAGATGGAGAGAAAGAAAGAGAGAGAGAGAGAGAGAGAGAGAGAGCGAGCGAGCGAGAGCATGGTATATTCCATCTGCTGATTCACTCCCCAAATGGACACAATGGCTGGAGCTGGACCGCCGTCAACTTTGCCTTTCAAATAAATAAATAGATCTTTAAAAACAACTGAAAAGTAAACCACAATAAGCAAAAGGAACAAATAATAAATATTAAAATATACTAAGCGAAACATAAAATACAAACACAATAGAAAAAAAATAAAAAAACAAAAGTTAGCTCTTCAAAAAAAGAATCAACAAAACTGACAATTCTTTTGGTATATTGTCCAAAAGAATAGAGAAAAAACTCAAATTAATGAATTTAAAAAAAAAGAAGAAATGGGGGCCGGCGCTATGGCGCAGTGGGTTAATGCCCTGGCCTAAAGCGCTGGCATCCTATACGGGCGTCAGTTCGAGTCCCGGCTGCTCCACTTTCAATCCAGCTCTCTGCTATGGCTTGGGAAAGCAGTAGAAGATGGCCCAAATCCTTGGGCCTCTGCACCCGTGTGGGAGATCCGGAAGAAGCTCCTGGCTCCTGGCTCCTGGCTTCGGATTGGCTCAGCTCCAGCCATTGTGGCCAACTGGGGAGTGAACCATCGGATGGAAGACCTCTCTCTCTGCTTCTCCTCTCTCTGTGTAACTCTGACTTACAAATAAATAAATAAATATTTAAAAAAAAAAAAGAAGAAGAAATGGTGGGCTTTATAAAAGCAAGAATTACAAGGGAATACTATAAATTATATACTCAAAATTAGATAACCAAGAGGAAATGAACACATTTTCAATCAGTGTAGCTACTGGAGACATGAACTACTAAAACTGTCTTAAAAAGAATGTAAAAATTTGAATAAAACCTATAATATAGATATAGACTATATTAGTGATCTAAAAATATCCCTCAAAGAAAAGTCCAGCACCAGACAGCTTCAGACTTGGTGAATTCTACAAAATGTTTAAAGAATTAACACCAATCCTTCACAAACTTGAAATTAATTAATTGATTAATACAGGGGCCTGCACTGTGGCACAGCAAATTAAGTCGCCAGCTGCATGCCATAGGAGCATTGGTCCTGGATGCTGCATTTCTGATCAAGCCTCCTCAGAGCTAATCTGCCTTGGAAAGCAGTGGAGAATGACCTGAGTACTTTGGCCCCTGCAACCCACATGGGAGACAAGGATGGAGTTCCAGGTTCCTGGTTTCAGCCTGGCCCAGTACCAAATGTTGAAACCATTTGAGGAGTGAACCAGTGGATGAAAAATCTCTTTATCTCTCTTCTTCTGTCCCCATCTTTTGTCTCTGTCGCTTTCTCTAACTCTGCTTTTCAAATAAATAAATAAGTCTTTTAAAAAACCTTTAAAAGGGGTCAGTGTTGTGGCGTAGCAGTTAAGCTACTTCCTGCAAAGCCAGCATCCCATATAGGAGCTGGTTTGAATCTGGCTACTGCACTTTCAATTCAACTCCCTGTTAATGACCTGGGAAAACAGTAGAAGATGGCTCAAATGCTTGGGCCCCTGCAACCATGGGGGAGAACTGAAAAAAGCTCCTGGCTTCAGCCTGGCCCAGTCCTGGCCATTGTGGCCATTTGGGAAGTGAACCGATGGAGGGAAGCTCGCTCACATGCTCCCCATCCCCCAACCCCCCCCCCCCCCTGTAATTCTGACTTCCAAATAAGTAAATAAATAAATCTCTAAGATACCTAGAATATTGGGGAAACTTTTAGTATGAGAGGAAAAGGCTAGAGGAATTCTCTACACTTTTTTTACTTAGTTTTTCTGGAAACATAAAACTGTGGTTAAAAAAATCTATGAATTTAAAAACTACAATCCTAAAAATATATAAGAAAGATGAGATGGAAATGCCTTCCAATTCATTCTATGAAGTTAGTATTGTAATAACAGGAAAACCAGAAGAAGATATCATAGCAAAGAAAAGGAAATAATCCTTATGAATACAGATAAAAACTCAGCAGAATATAGTTAAGAGTTATACATTAAGACCAAGTGGGATTCATCACAAGAAAACAATGTAGTACATTCTATCACTGGAATAAAAAAAACAATCATACGATCTCAACATATTAAGAACAAATATTTGATGACAGTCAACATACTTTCATGATAAAACATGTTCAACAACTTAATAGGAAAGAACTTCAACCTCATAAAAGTGCATGTGCCTGCACATGCACACACACATACACAAACACAAGCAAGCCATAGTGTGCATCGTGATTAATGGTGAACAACTGAAAACTTTCCCTCTAAAGTCAGGAACAGGACAAGGATGTTCATTCTCACCACTTCTGTTCAACCCAATATTGGAGGTTCTGGCCAAGTCTTTTAGTGAAAAAAGAAATAAATGGCATACAATTTGGAAAGAAGAAGTACAAACCATCTCTAGTGGCAGAATACATGATCTTGCATATAAAAGACTAAAGAATCCACATAGGGCCAGCACTGTGGCAGAGTGGGTAAAGGGGCCGCCTGCAAGTGCTCACATCCCATATGGGTGTCAGTTTAAGTCCCGGCTGCTCCACTTCCAATCCTGCTCTCTGCTATGGTCTGGCAAAGTAGTAGAAGATGGTCCAAGTACTTGAGCCCTTGCGCCCATGTGGGAGATCTAGAAGCAGCTCCTGGCTCCTGGTTTCAGACTGACTCAGCTCCAGCCATTGCAGCTGTCTGGGAAGTGAACCAGAGGATAGAAGACTTTTCCCTTTCTCTCTGCTTCTCCCTCTCTGTGACTCTGCCTTTCAAATAAATAAATAAATCTAAAAAAAAAAAAAAAAAGAATCCATGTAAAACCACTAAGACTAACATGCTTATGCAATGTGGAACACATTACAGGACTCCAGGTCACCAAAAAAGTCAATTATTTGCTCTAGTTAGTAATGAAGTTTATAAAACTGAAATTAAGAAAAAAAAAGCTGTTTAAGCTAGCATCTAAAGAATAAAATATATGTGAATGGGAATGAATTTATCAAAAGAAGTACAAGAGGGATGGTTGTTGGACCTAGTGGTTAAGAAGTTAGTTAACCTATCAATGTCCTATAACAGAATATCTGGGCTTGAGACTCAGCTCCACTCCCAATTCTAGCTTCCTGCTAACACGGACCCCGCAAAGCAGCAGGTGATGGCTCAAGCAGTGGAGTCTCTGCCACCCACATGAAAGACCAGCAGTCCAGCCCACCCCTGGCCATTGCAAGCATTTAAGGAATGAACTACCAAATGGAAGTTTACTCTTTTTAATCTGTCTGTCTCTCCCCCTTCCCACAAAAGTAAAGCTCATACACTAAAAACTACAAAAAACTGACATTAAAGAAAGCCTAAAATATGAAAACATATACCAAGTTCATGAATTGGATTAAGATGGCAAATTCATCTACAACTTTTAAATAGTTCCTATTAATAACCCAAATACCATTTTCATGGGAATTGACAATTTCATCCAAAAATTCACATAGAACTAATGTAAGAGATCCAGAAGAGCTAAAAGAAATCTGGAAAGAAGAACAAACTTGGGATTTCAAAATTTGCTACAAAAGATACCTAAATTAAGTCTGTGAGGTATTAGTAGAAGATGGACATATAGATCAATGGAACAGAACTGAGAGCCCAGAAAGAAATGGTTACATTTATGGTCAGTTGATTTTCAACATGAGAGCTGGCATCTGGTATACTCATTAAGATTCTGGTCTTAGACACCTGCATCCCATATTGGAATGCCTGCATTCAAGTGCCCACTCTGCTCCAGATTTCAGCTTCCTGCTAATGTTTACCCTGGGAGGCAGCAGTGATAGCTCAAGTAACTGGGTTCCTGCAACCCACCTGGGAGACCTGGATTGAATTCCCTGGCCCAAGGGAACTAGCAAATGGGAGCTCTCTTTCTCTGCCTCTCAAATGAATTAATTTATTTCTTTTAAAGATTTATTTATCTGAGGGGCCAGCGCTGTGGCTCACTTGGTTAATCCTCCACCTGTGGTGCTGGCATCCCATATGGGCGCTGGTTCTAGTCCCGGTTGCTCCTCTTCCAGTCCAGCTCTCCGCTGTGGCCCGGGAAGGCAGTGGAGGATGGCCCAAGTGCTTGGGCGCCTGCACCTGCATGGGAGACCAGGAAGAAGCACCTGGCTCCTGGCTTCAAATCAGCATAGCTCCAGCCTTAGCGGCCTTTTGGGGGTGAACCAATGGAAGGAAGACCTTTCTCTCTGTCTCTCACTCTCACTACCTCTGTCAAAAAATAAATCTTAAAAAAAAAAAAAAGATAATTTATTTATTTGAAAGGCAGAGTTACAGAGAGGCAGAGAGAGAGAGAGAAAGAGGGAGAGACAGAGAGGTCTTCCATCCGATAGTTCACCTCCCAGATGGCCGCAATGGCTGGAGCTGTGCTGATCTGAAGCCAGGAGCCATAAGCTTCCTCCAGGTCTCCCAAGAGGGTGCATGGGCCCAAGCACTTGAACCATCTTCTACTGCTTTCCCGGCCACAGCAGAGAGCTGGATCAGAAGTGGAGCAGCTGGGACATGAACTGGCACCCATGTGGGATGCAGGCATTGCAGGAGGCAGCTTTACCTGCCATGCCACAATGCCGGCCTCGAATTATTTTATTTTTAAACCATAATGTGATACCTGTTAGGGTATTTACTAGGCAAAACACACACAAACACAAAATAACAAGTAAAACAGAAAACAGAACAATAACAAGTGATGTGGAGAAACTGGAATCCCATGCACTGCTGGCGGGAATGTAAAATGATAAAGCTGCTAAAAACAGTATGGCAAAAATTTAAAAGTACAACTACCATATGATCCTGCAAGCTCACATCTAGGTATAGAACTAAAAAATTTAAAGCAAAGTCTTGAAGAGATGTGGTACACCATGTTCATAGCATTATGCACAACAGCTAAATTGTAGAGGCAACTCAAGTGTCCATTAATGGATGAATGAATAAAAAAATATTCTATGGAGTATCACTCAACCTTTAAAATGGATGGAAATTTTGATACATGCCACAACTTTGATGAACCTTGAGACCATTATGAAAAGTGAACGAAGACAATCACAAAATACCACATTTTGTATGATTTCATTTGTATGAAATATCTAAAATGAGCAAAATCCACAGAAATAAAAAGTGGACTTAGGGGTTACAGGGATTGGGGGAAACAGAGAATGGCTGTCAATGGGCATGGGGTTTCTTACGAGGTGATGACAATGTTCTAAAGCTAAATAATAATGATGGTTGTCTAACTTTGTGAATATGCTAAAAATCACTGACTGTTCCTTTTAGAATGATAAGGATTATATTATGTGACTTGTACTACAAGAAAGCTCTTCCTTGGACAAAAAGTAGTAAAAAGGATGCAAACAGGGAACATATAGTAAAGGAAAAAAGACATTAAAGTTAGAACAGGAAAGGACATTTTAAGTTCTAAGGTTTTTTTGTTTTTTAGATTTATTTTATTTATTTGAAAGACAGAGTTACACAGAGAGAGGTGAGGCAGAGAGAGAGGTCTTCCATCCGCTGGTTCACTCCCCAGATGGCCACAATGGCTGCAGCTGCACCGATCCAAAGCCAGGAGCCAGAGCTTCTTCCAGGTCTCCCACATGGGTGCAGGGGCCCAAGGACTTGGCCCATCTTCTACTGCTTTCACAGGCCACAGCAGAGAGCTGGATCGGAAGAGGAGCAGCCGGGACTAGAACCGGCGCCCATATGGGATGCCGGCGCTTCAGGCCAGGGCTTTAACCCGCTGCACCAGCACAGCACTGGCCCCTTTAAGTTCTAAGTTTTTAAGTTTAATATGAAATAGAATGGTTAGAAAACAAATTTGAGAAAATCTCCCAGAAGACATAAATGGAAGAGAAAAACATCAGGACTATTCCAAAAAGTCCTAAAATAAATCCATTTATAAATGGAAATAGGTAAATATCTTTAGAGGAACATGTCCAGATCTGAATGACAATAAGTAGAAATAGTCTCACACAAGACACATTGGCATGCAGTTTCAGATAAACATGGGAGGCAAAGAGAAGACACTACCATCGTTCCAAGCAAATCCAAGTTATCCACACAGAAGAAGCACAATAACTGCACTCTCAATAGAATAGAAACACTGAGAGCTGGAACACAACGGGACATCTCTGGAGGAAAATAATTTCCCACCTAGATTTCTATCCTAATATACTATCAATCAGAGTAGAAAAAAAGATATTCTCAACGCCCAAAAAATTTCCTTCTCTATACCTTTTCTCAGAAAGCTACCAGAGGATAAACATAACTAAAATGAGAGAGTAAACCAAGAAAGACCTGGTCTCCAACAAGTAGTAGATGCATGGCAGAGAAAGGTCAAGAGAAGCCCCAGGTTCATAACAAAGAGGGAATCAGAAGGATGAGTGTGAAAGAGGCAGTGGAGCAGCCAGGCGACTGAAACAGGTTCAAGACTCACACATATGGCAACGAGGTCAGAATGCTAATACTACCATGCAAGAAGTGCACTATGCAAAAGAAAGTGAAATTGTTATTGACTCCAGGGAAAACAAAAGGTTGTGAGTAAAAGGCAAAGCAATCAAAAATTACAAATATTTATAATGATCTGTGAACAGCATACATAATCACAACATAAAACTAACATTGACCTAACCGAAGTTAAAATATGACTATTTAGTAGACGAGGTAAGTGTTAGAAGAACTGAAACTCACCCTCCACAGAGGAAAGGAAAATTCTTAATAGTCGCAATTTGTTTAAAAAATAGCAAGCATGCATGTTATTAGGAGACAGGGGAGTAAATAAAAGAACCAATAAGAACAGATAAGAGAGTTGCCTCTGAGAGCGGGAAACGACACAGGGGGTAACACATTGCCTTTTAAAAATGTATCCCACATATCTAGATGACTCTCTGTACATATACAACTACGATAAAAACTAAATTTAAAAAATGAGAAAAGATGTCCCTGAGCAGTTTCTCATCTATTTTTGCCTTGATGTCTAACACTAAAGCTTTAGCAAGTGAAAAATTATAGAGGTGGGAGTTTGGCATCACAGTTATGACACTGCTTATGACACATACACCTCTCATATCAGAGTGCCTGTGCTGGAGCCCCAGTTCCACTCCCCATTCTAGCTTCCTGCTAATGTGTACCCTGGAAGGCAGCAGATGATGACTCAAGTATTAGGGTCCCTACCACTCACATGGGGACCTAGATTGAGTTCTTGGTTTTGGCCCAGACAAGCCCTGGCGGTGGTAGGCACTTGGGGAGTGAATCAGTAGGTGGAAGATTTTTGTCATCTCTGGCTCTCTGCCTTTCAAACACATAAAATAAATAAAAATTTAAAAACAAAAAGTTTTCAATTTTTTTCTTTCCAAAACAATCATTAAGCAATACTATGTAGTGGATATTTACTCATTTTTATTAAGTTGAGATAGCAACACAAGTATTTCAAGAGCTGTTCTAAAACAGAGGCTCACAAGCTAAGTTTATCAAACAGTCCTAATGCATCAGATGACAGGTACCAGCTCAGTCTATAAGCCAAATTATTCTTAAGTTTAAGGTTGCTGTTCTTTTAGGCACTTGGTTCCCAAATGAAGAAATTTAACACCAATAGCCTATCTTTTGTCCAAAGCTTTGCAAACTAAACTAAAATATACTGTACTGACTAAAAGATGTATTTTCTGCAACAGTCAACAGTATGACAATGGGTGTCAATGCACACTGAGAGCACAGACCGATGAACATCAGACACAGAGAGTTTCAGGTGATTGGCATTTTATTAGGTTGCCAAGCATGCCTCACAAAATACCATGGAACTCTATGATACCTTATTCAGACGCCCAGACATTAGTTATGTACTTACTTTCTGAATATATCATGTGTATGGATAGTGAAAATAATATATGTAAAACAATATAAAATGGTCAAGTATTCTAGTGGCTCAAGTTCATAACTCAACTATCCTGATACTCCATGTGGGTACAGAGACCCCCTACATGAAGATTTTGTTGAATGCACCTTATCATCCGGCTCAGTATAATTTTTAGCCACCAAATGATAAGAGTTAAATTTCTGACAACTTAATTTCCAAGGCTCTTTTCCCAGTTGTGAAATGGGCAAGGGAAACTGCTGCTCAAATGAGATTACTAATCTTGTCATTTAAGTTATGTAGCTCATAGTAAGGCATTCTTTTTCATCATGCATTTCTAGGGAGATAACTAATCTTATTTTCTCAAACGTAGCACTCTCTCATGAACAAATTTAACATTTTTACTCTAAGACTAAATCCAAGTCTTGAAAAGCATTAAGCAATCTGTATTTTAGTAGTGTAATGGAACTGTGCTAAGCTGAAATATTCAAAATAACAACCAAAACAATGTGTAATGATGTAAGAGGAGAAGTCTAGAATATTCACAATATCCAGTCAGCCAAATACAGCCAAATTATAGCAGGTGGTGAATTTCCCAAACAATAGACATTTCAAAAGCCCTATTCCACTTGGGCACGTTCCCAGCAAAATGAAAAAGGCAAGCTGAGCCCCTAGCCGTCAGAGTTCAAGATTTTAGACAATTACCTTGTGACAAACACAAAGAAATGTGAAATTGAGGCTCAAGGTTTTTAAAGAACAGCTTATGCATAGTATCTATCAAAACAATGGCTGTGAAGGATGTGGTCCATCCCCAAGACCACACTCTTCACTTCGGTCCAGAATATTCAGCAAGGAATTTAGGTAACCCAAGATAGCATAAAGCTTCATTCCTATTCAGAGGCCACAGCTCCTCTGTAGGGTCTTTTTTAAAATTAAAAAATGAGGAGCCAGTGCTGTGGTACAGTGGGTAAAGCTGCCACCTGCAGCACAGACATCCCATATGGGTGCTGGTGTGAGTCCTGGCTGCTCCACTTCCCCTCCAGCTCTCTGCTAAGGTGCCTGGATAAGCAGCAGAAGATGGCCCAGGTACTTAGGCCCCTGCACCCACATGGGAGACCAGGATGAAGCTCCTGGCTCCGGGCTTTGCCCTGGCCCAGCCCTGACCATTGCAAGCATCTGGAAATAAACCAGCAGACAGAACAGTGCTCTCTCGCACTACCTTTCAAATAAATACATAATATTGAAAAAGAATAATTGTTAATAAGAGGGTATCCTGCAAAGAACAGAAGAGAAACACAGGAAGCTGGAAAAGGTGGCTTCAATCCCAGCCCTGGTAATAATGCCTCTGGGCTCCACCTAAATCATTCAGTATTAGGGTCCCCATACTACCCCAGGGACCATCTCCCAGCTGTCTTGGACTCATTGGATTCAGCACAGTCACACTCACAGCTGTGATTTGTTCCAGCAAAGGGATGCCCAGGACAAGCAGTAGAAAAGGCCTGGGGTGAAGTCTAGAGGAGACCAGACGAAATTCCAGAGTCTCTCAGGTGGAGGCACACAGGACAAGCTTGGTTCACCTAGCAACATGAGTGGGCATGTTGTCATCTACCAGGAAAGCTCCTCAGAAACTTGGTGACAAGTTTCTTACTAGGACTGGTCACACAGACACCTTCCTCCTTCCCAAAATTCCAGGTGTGTGGCATATACCACATTGCAGAGTTTGGGCACAAAGATCCATTCTTACCCTATTCTTCAGGAATGGGACTGTCCGTTGTTCCTACATGCCAGGAGCCAGGCTTGTAAGCAGCCCTTCCAAAGACAGCAGCCTCAGGCCTGCCCCATAAGCTCTTTCCCACACTCACCTCTCTATAACTGTTTCACTTTGTCATTTCCTTCTGATCTGCTAGTTCTAGAGGTTCATAGGAAAACTACTGTGGAATATGTGTACTCTGCAAGGTGGTGAGTCCACAGTGTGGAGCTACCACAAGCTACATGGCATGGGGTGAGTCCAGCCCTGGAACAGCTAAGTCACTGTCCAGGTCTGTTTCCCAGAAATGATGCTGAATCCACCACCCAGCAGCCCTCTCCCTCCAGCTCCTGCCTTCTCTACTCATCTGTGCCCTCTAATTTTCTTTATGAGATTGCTGAGTATTGTCTTTAAGCTCTTTCTCCTAAGTGTTCTCACCATTATATTCAAAGAGCAGAGGCTGAGGTTCATAAAACACAAGAATAAAATAATGACTCGCACAGATTATCTTTTGTAATAAATAAGTTGTTTTATTCCCATTTGATCATCTCATACACAGCCAGGGGCCGTGACGAGTGCAACACTGAGGTCAGATATGACTCTCCACAACAAAGAGGCACAAGGGCCCTTCATTAGTTCATCGGGAACCTGACTTTAGGGACTGGGGCCCATTCCATCATACCCATCTGATGGATGTCAGGACAAACTACTTCTGCATATTTCAGTCTTCTATTCTATTCCCAGATGCCTACTATTCTATAAAGTCTTCTCTGTGAAACAGGGTGGAGAAAAATTAAAAGGTGAGTCAGCAGAACAAGGCTTTACTCTTGGCTCTGCCTCCCACTAGCTGTGTTGATCTCTCCACAGTCACCTCACATCTCTGGACCTCAATAACAAGCTCAGACAAGCTTCACTCAGAGTGTATCACACTTCTAACTGGCCAGGATCTTCACATTCTTTGCTCTCTTAAATGAATGGGGGAGAGAAAAGGTTTAGAATTCGTGTGATGTTAAGCTTCGCCACCACAAGTGATTATAGATATCCACCATTGGGGCTGGCGTTGTAGCACGGCAGGTTAAGCCACCACCGACATGCTGGTATTCCATATGAGCACTGTTCAAGACGTGGTTGCTCCACTTTTGATTTAGCTCCCTGCAAATATCCCTGGGAAAGCAGCAGAAGATGGCCCAAGTCCACATGGCCAGGATGGAATTTTTGGCTCCTGGCTTCAGCCTCACCCAGACTTGGCTGTTGCTATTTGGGGAGTGAACTGGTGGATGGAAGATACCTGTTTCTCTCTTTCTCTATCTCTCCCTCTCTATATATAACATTGCCTTTGACATGAATAAATCTTTTTTTAAAGATTTATTTTTATTTATTTGATTTAGCTGGTAGAGACAGAGAGAGGGAGAGGTCTTCCATCTGCTGGTTCACTCCCCAAATGGCCACAATGCTGATATGAAGTCAGCCACTGAGCTGATATGAAGTCAGGAGCCAGGAGATTTCTGGGCCTCCCATGCGAGTGCAGGGGCCCAAAGACTTGGGCCATCTTCTACTGTTTTCCCAGGCAGACAGCTGGAATGGAAGAGCAGCCAGGACTACAACTGGTGGCCATACAGGATGCTGGTGCTTCAGGCCAGGACTTTAACCCGTTGCACCATAGCGCTGGCCTCCAAAATGAACAAATCTTTAAAAAAAAAGAAATTACAGCTATCTGTTACATATCTTTAAAACTGTAACTACAATAAACAGCCATCTGTGGACTCACCTGGGGTCTGACGAGACACTGACCCCCTTGCACCCACTTCTCCATGTTGAGAACATGACAGAATAGAAACTAACATCCAGAAATGCTTCCCAGAATTATTGGTCATGTGTGTATTTCTATTCAGATGCATTCTGGAACAGCATCATAATTTATTCCAACAAATATATACTGCATACTAAGTGCAGTGTGCACACCAGATAGAGAAACTAGAAGAGAGCTGCATGTTTTCACATCAGTCGCTCTGAAATGTGCTTCTAAGATCAGCACGTGCCATGGGACCTGGCCAGGTGTCCGGGTAAGAAAGTCTTACTCCTGAGGAAGTGCAACAGGAGAGGACCCCCGACACATGATCTGGACAAGGTCACACCAGCCACCAACCCACAAAACACATATTCTTTGAATAAAATTATCACAGCAAAGAGTGTAGTGCAAACCAAGATGTTAACTGAAAAAGAGTAGGGGGCAAAGAGCAGAAAAAAGGAAAAAAGTCTGAACTCACCGGGATTGTGGCAATCCTTTTTTACTGAGATCTGCCCTCACACGTTCTCCTACATGTCTGTAAATTTCCACTAAGCTGTTTATGGCTGCATCTCGAACCTAGATGTAAAAGAAGAGATCTTACAGCTGCTCTGTGTCAGTGCCAGCACTTCCTGCTGGGACACACCAGGCCACACACCACCCCGCTTTACAGCCAAATCACCAGTGCCACTGTGGACACAACCTCTCACACGGGCCCGACTGGGAAAACCACGTGTGATGCTTTTTGTTCTGCAATAGTAAACATGCAGGACCCCGCCACTATGGACATATTAAAGTCCACGTGCCTTAGAGGTTTCCACTCTTGAAGATGTCAGGAAACCTAAATTCCCAGACCACCTTTCTGAAATAGAAAACACTACTAATAAATCAATCACTAAAAATAAAGTGCCATAGAAAACCCTCTGGATTCAAGTCAATCACACACTTAATGAGCAACAAAAATGGGTAATACAAGCTATACAAAAGCCCCATAACCAAGTAGCTTGTAGTCTTAAAAAGGAGATGAAGGGAAAGTCCATAAATTTCACACTGAATACATAAGCAACACAATAAACGTTATTCAGGAACATGAAGTGCTCACGCAGTCTAGTGGACTGAGAAATGCTGCATGGAGGAGGAAGCAACTGCTTGGAAAGTGCTTGCAAGGACAGGATTTCCCAGGACCCACGGACTGGGCCACACAAGGGACGGCCCGGGCAAAGGCGGGAAAGCAGGGCTGCAGGTACAACCGCAGGGATGGCGAGCAGCCGGACTGGCCAGAGGCAGACATGAACCCTGAGAGTGGCATGAAACACAGCCTGGGGCTTTGGAGATACAGACTGGTCTGTGGTCAGGTAAGCAAATGTCCTTGTTATTAAATGACACACACTAAAGACCTAGTGGTAAAAATACTACATCTGCTTGTGACTTAAAAACAGTTCAGGGCCGGCGCGGCAGCTCACTAGGCTAATCCTCCGCCTTGCGGCGCCAGCACACCGGGTTCTAGTCCCGGTTGGGGCGCCGGATTCTGTCCCGGTTGCCCCTCTTCCAGGCCAGCTCTCTGCTGTGGCCAGGGAGTGCAGTGGAGGATGGCCCAAGTCCTTGAGCCCCGCACCCCATGGGAGACCAGGAGAAGCACCTGGCTCCTGCCATTGGATCAACGCCATGTGCCGGACACAGCATGCAGGCCGTGGCGGCCATTGGAGGGTGAACCAAGGGCAAAGGAAGACCTTTCTCTCTGTCTCTCTCACTGTCCACTCTGCCTGTCAAAAAATTAAAAAAAAAAAAAAACAGTTCAGAATAAAGTATGCACCTGTGTATTAACCCATGCACAGACAGAGATATAGACAGATACATCACAAATGTGACAAATATTAGCTGGCAAATATGGGTGTTCACTTTACTGATGGTTTTCCTGGAGATTTAAACTTTTACAAACAAGCAGGAGGAAAACACAGTTAACATAGAATAGTATGAAGGCCGGGTGGTATTGGGGGGGATATACCTCATTCATCAGGCAAAGATAGGGGAGAAACATTCTAAATCTGATCTCAAACAATGAAATCAAAGTAATGAAGAAGGAAGCAAAGGAGACAGAGGCAGGGTTACAAGCAAAAGCTTACAGTTCAGAACCCTACAGACTGCCCTTTGATTTAACAGTGTCAGGTGTCCTCCTTCTGGTGGAACAAGACAAGTCCCTAGGTCCTATCCCTTGTCACTTGCACTGTGATGCTATTAGCTGAAATCGTCCTCCCCTCCAAATTAAAACTCTCTAGCCCTAACTCCCAATGTTACTATATTTGGAAACAAGGCCTGTTAAGGAGGCAATTAAGGTTAAATGAGATCACAATGGTGGGGCCCTGAAATGAAAGGATCAGTGTCCCTTTCAGACACCAGGGAACTGTGGCTCACAGGCAGAGGCCCTGTGAGCACACAGCAGGAAGGCAGCGTCTGCAAACCAGAAAAAGGCCCTCACTGGAACCTGGCCACGCTAGCTCCCTCGCCTCACTCCCAGGCTCCAGAATGGCAAGAAAATAACTATCATTTAAGCCACCCAGTCCATGCATTTTGTTATGGCAGCTGGAGCTAACAGAGTGTCGTGGTAGGCACATTTTTATATTGAAGCATGCATACATCACAGAAGCCGGCAACGCTGCTTAGTCTTGAACTTCAGTCCAAAGTGCCTCCCTTCTGCCTCCTGTCTAGTGCTAGCATCTGCTCACAGCAATCACGAGGTGATTTTTTTTTTTTTTTTTTTTTACAGGCAGAGTGGACAGTGAGAGAGAGAGAGAAAGAGACAGAGAGAAAGGTCTTCCTTTTCCGCTGGTTCACCCTCCAATGGCCGCTGCGGCCGGTGCGCTGTGGCTGGTTCACCGCGCTGATCTGAAGCCAGGAGCCATGTGCTTCTGGTCTCCCATGAGGGTGCAGGGCCCAAGGACTTAGGGCCATCCTCCACTGTACTCCCGGGCCACAGCAGAGAACTGGACTGGAAGAGGGGCAACCAGAACAGAATCCAGCGCCCTGATCGGGACTAGAACCTGGTGTGCCGGCATCACAGGCAGAGGATTAGCCTATTGAGCTGCGGCGCCGGCCATGAGGTGGTCTTAAAGAACAAGTGATATCCAGGCAGCCACTCGAAACGACTGAGCCATAAGCACCTTAGAACGTTAATAGAAAAATCTCTCTAGCTTCAGAGTCAAAGAAGTAGACCCAGGGACCTTCTTGGCCATTCAGGAGCCCCGGAGCTTACCACAAAAGACCTGGAACCCTTTCAGTCTCAATTTCCTCGTGTGTAGTTAGGGGTGGTTGTGAGAGCTAAGAGGAATAATGGATTCATTCAACAAAGATCTGAGTGCCCACTAGATAAACATGAATGGAAACGCTGCACGGGCCAGGCATTCAAGGCAAGTGCAGAGCTGGCTGGGCATAGGATGACACATGGCACTGGCAATGCGGAGGCCACCCCACGAAGGAGGACAGCCACAGCTTTCATACCTCCCACCCAAACTTAAACACTGCACAGATACCTGCACACAAACACCCTCCAGCAGTTTGCAGTGATAAAGGACTGGTATTCCCTACATCTTTTAACCCAACAGCCACAGCCTTTCCTTGGGCTTAGAGAGCTACAGGATCAGACAGCATCTGAAGCTCTCCAAGCCACCTTCACTGAAGAAACACCAGCACAGATGAAGAGTTTCTTTGGAAGCACAAAGTACTCCAGGTGAGATGGGAAATTTGCACGAAGGCAGCTCAGCTGAGACGGAAGAGATGCTGTACTTGCTCTCCACATGATCACACTGTCCTCACACTGCCCCATCTGTAACTCCTCAGGACCACCACAGGCAGGAACCCCCAAATTCCAGGCCATTGCAGCTACAAAAGGGCCGCACACATGAAGCACACTACCTGTCAGGCTTCACACAAATACTCAGCAGAAGCCGACATCTCCAGAGCACGCCATGTCGCTCCTAACTCCCTTGCAGGGCTGCTGTCTGCTAGGACAGCGGAGGGTCTGGGAGCTGGCTGGGTCAGCCCCTGCCCGAGGCCCACAGCTGGTGGGTACAGAGGCTAACAGCGGCTGCCTCTGAGTGCAGGACCTGCTCTTCTCATGGCATCAGACTGCAGCCCAATAGCAAAATCAACATAAGGACTTCCTGCGAAGCAAGAAACTCAAGAGAAGGCCTCGAGCTTAGGCTTGAGGATGAGAAGGCAGTCAGTAAGCTGATGAGAATCCAAATGCACCCAGTCCTGCTGGGAAACCAGCACAGCTGCAACAGCAGTTCCCACAGGGAGCAGGTGCCGTAGGCTGTGCCTGCGCTCCCCGGCCCCACCCCTAGGCTGCAGTGGAGACACCAGGCCAGCACAGGCACCCAGTAGGTACCAGTCCTCGGACACCTGAAGATGCATTAGGCTGTGAAGCTGCACTCCTGCCCTGAGCAGGTCAGACAGCAGTCAGCAGGGACCTTGGCAATGCAATCTTCCACCTGCCTTGCGGCCAACTGAGAAGCTGTGAGACAAGAACTACAGCTTCCAGGCAGGACCCGCGCCTACTGTCCCAGACTGTGTGTGGCGTTTTAGACACCAGCCACCCTTGCTATGGCCACTGCCCTGTCTTCCTTGTCACCAAGCACAGGCTCTCAGAACATCCAGCACACGGCCCTCATCTTTCTCAGCGACAGGGCATGGACGCTAACTCTGGAGCACATGGCAGGACGTGGTCCACGGGAAAGCCTCTGGACAATGCTTGCTGCCTCCAAGAGACTCCCAGGTACTCGTGTGCACTGGCTGGGGACCTGAGGCTCTGAATGCTCACTCTTGGGCAACAGGTGACAGGGGTACGAGTGCTGTTTTTTAAGAAGAATAAAAGTCCTTATCTTTCAGAGCATTTAAGAAGGAAATGATGTTTGCTTCAAAATCATCTAAATTTTGCTTCCAAGTAACAGGGCAGGGAAGGAAAACAGATGAACCTGGCCTTGGCAGGAGCCGGGTGGTGGCACAAAGGAGGCACGTGATCATCTTCATCTCTTCTGGCTCTGTCTGAACTTTTCAACAAGACAAGAGGAGGAGCTGGGGAAGAACCAGCCTCTCCTACCAGGCCAAGCCTGAATGTGAGTAGCTGCCTGCACCTGCACTGTGCCCTGGGGACAACTGCAGAGAACGAATGCCGGGGCAGACAAGGAAATACTCTTTTTTTTAAAGATTTGTGAATTTATTTTAGAAGTCAGAGTTACAGAGAGGAAGAGGGAGAAGATAAGGGAGAGAGAGAGAGAGAAATCTCCCATTCGCTAGTTCACTCTCCAGATGGCCACAACGACCAGGGCCGAGCCAGGCCTAAGCCAGGACCCAGGAGATTTGTCCAGGTCTCCCACGTGGATGCAGGTGCCCAAGCACTTGGGCCATCTTCTGCTGCTTTCCCAGGCTCATTAGCAGGGAGCTGGATTGGAAGTAGAGCAGCGGGAACTCGAGTTGGCACCTATATAGGATGCTGACACTGCAAGCAGTGGCTTTACCTGCTACATGACAGTGCTGGCTCCATGGCAAAAGTTTCTGAGGGCACCACGGAGTCCCTAACCAGAAAGTCCCTGCTGCAGGACCCTCTCTATGCAAGGTGAGACATCTCTATCCTGCTCCAGCATTTCTCAGTTGGGTTTTCAGTTACTTGTAGCCAAAAGCATGCTAACCCTTAGCCTCTGCGCCTCTGAGAGCTCCCTGTTCTATGCCCTCAGGTCCATGAAAAGAACTCAGAGGGATTTGCAGTCTGTTTAAAGCTAAACCTAGCAGATGGAGGTCATCACCAAAGTAGCCCAGAGAACATTTTCTGCACACTCACTACTGGACAATGTTGAGCTGGAGGCTGGCCCAAGTGCCGCAACAGCCCTAACATGACATGAGCGCCTCTCTGGTCTGAGACAGGCAGCAAAGACTTTCGGGAAAGAAGGGCTGTCTGGGAGTGTGGAAAGGACAAGTTATGGGCCTGACCCTTGGGCTTCAGTGACTAACAGGAAAAGCTGATAAAAAATAAAATAGGGTGAGGCAGACAGGGCAGCCTACATATGTACACAAAAAGGGTGATGAATTTCTGGCACAGGGGATTCCTGGGAGACAGGAATGTGTGTGCGCATGTGTGCTTGTGCACATCTGTGTGCAGAAGTGGCATTCCCGAGGCAGATGTGAATACACAGGCTGTTTGCAGAAGGCTCAGTTCAGAATACTGCGGCCATCAGTCATGTCTGCTACAGAGCACTGAGAGCTGCTGCTTGTGCAGCCATCTCAGTTGACAGATGAGGGGGCAAATACAAAAACAAACCTAACAAAACCTAAGAATCTTCTCAAAATCAGAGGCACACAGGCCAAGGAGGCAACCTATAAAACCACTATCTGACAGAGTCCTGGGGGCTTGCTGCACATGAAATACAGCTGTCTCATAAATACACTAGAGAGATGTGATAACTTGAATTCTTGGCTTAATTAAATATTTGAAACAAGTTTCACATTCCCATCTCATAAAAATGCATTATCTTCTTGCTTCTGTTAAAAAATTATGGAGGGAGGGGGGTCAGTGCCATGGCATAGTGGATAAAGACGCAGCCTGCAGTGCTGGCATCCCATAAGGGCCCCAGTTTAAGTCTCAACTGCTCTTCTTCTGATCCAGCTCTCTGCTATGGCCTAGGAAAGCAGTAGAAGATGGCCCAAGTCCTTGGGCCCATGCACTCACGCAGGAGACCCAGAAGAGGCTCCTGGCTCCTGTCTTTGGATTAGCGCAGCTCCAGCTGGCCGTTGCGGCATTCTGGGGAGCAAATCAATGGATGAAAGACCTCTCTCTCTCTCTCTCTCTTTCTCTCTCTGCCCCCTCCCCCGCCCCCTTAACTCTGCCTTTCAAACAAATAACTATTTAAAAAATATTATAGGGGCCAGCATCACCGCATAGCTGGTAGAGCCACCATCTGCAATGCTGGCATCCCATATGGGCTCTGGTTTGTGTTCCAGCTGCTCCAATTCTGATCCAGCTCCCTGCTAACGGTCTGGGAAAAGCTGCGGAGGATAGCCGAAGTGTTTGGGTCCCTGCTACCACATGGGAGACCCAGAAGAAGCTCCTGGTTTGGGCCTGGCTTAGTCTCGGATGTTGCGGTCACTTGGGGAGAATGAACCAGTGGAAGAAAAAGCTTTCTCTGTGTCTCCCTTTTCTCTGTAACTCTGGCTTAATAAAATAAATCTTATTTTAAAATTTTAAAGAAAAACATATAATCTTTATGGTGACTATGCAGGACAATAAGATGCAATTCCATGTAAGGTTACTATTGTAAGATGAATTATTATTATTATTATTACGATCCAGAATCAGTCCAGGAACACCTAATTTTTGGTAATGAAGCTAATTTTTGGTACATGAAGGTATGTTATAGCCTAGAGCACCAATAATTAAGTACATGGCTACCACAAAGATGTCATGGAGAACTGGAATTAAAGGATTAGTTTATTTGGTGCAAAGTCATTTTGAAACCCATGTGCTTTCTCACAATGCACACTTTCCATGAACAATTTTAAGACCTCTAATCTGCACAGATTTCAAGCTTTTTGCACCAAAGTAGATTTATCTCTTAGTTCTATTTTCCATGAACATTTTGAAGTCCACTTGTGTTTCATGATTTAAAATATTATACACTTGGGGCCAGCACTGTGGCACAGTGGGTTAAAGCTCTGGCCTTAGGTGCCAGCATCACATATGGACACCGGTTCTAGTCCTGGCTGCTCCTCTTCCCATCCAGCTCTCTGCTATGGCCTGGGAAAGCAGTACAAGACAGCCAAGTCCTTGGGCCCCTGCATCCATGTGGAAGACCTAGAGGAAGCTCCTGGCTCCTGGCTACAGATTGGCACAGCTCTGGCCATTGCGGCATCTGGGGAGTGAACCAGTGGATGGAAGACCTCTGTCTCTGTCTCTATCTCTCTCTGTAACTCTTTCAAATAAATAAAATAGATCTTTTTAAAAAAAATACTATACACCCACAAGTTTCTCAGAAACCCTGAGAAACTCATGACATAAGGCAGGGGTATTATTTCAAATGAAAATAACCACCTCAAGACAGGCATTTGCCCTAGTTGTCAAGACCATCCGGCACGTGCATATCCCGAACTGGAGTGCTTGCATCTGAGTCCTGACTCCATTCCCAATTCTAGCTTCCCACCAACGAGCATCCTGGGAAGCAGGAGGTGACAACACAGGTAGCTGGATCTCTCCAGCCATGCAAGAGACCTGGATGGGTTTCTGGTTCCTGGCTTTGGCCCTGGTCCAGCCCCAGGCTTGTATGCATTTTGAGGAATGAACCAGCAGATAGAAGCTCTGTCTCTTTCTCTCAAATAAGTAAATGAAGAGACTATTGAGTGACTTGGCTCTTCCGAGGGTCTTCTACTTAGACCAACAGTCTCCTCCCAATCACTCATAAAGAAGGGGAGTTAAGTACTCACCACTGCCCCCATCAGAAAGGGAAAACTGAGGCTCAGACTCAAGTGCCCACCATGGTCAGCTGGCTGTTGAAAGCAAAGCAAGGACCAGTGGCAGGCCCTGTTTCTTTAATTTAGTCTTGTGCACTATGGTAGGAAGCTCACAGGTCTGAAAATACTCCACCTTTTTGCAGCTTCCAAACACTATGACAAACTGTTGGAGACTAAACACCACCTGAAACTCTTCACTAAATCAACACTTTTAGAAATGGGGGATTGTGTTGGTCACTTGAAATTTACCTGCTTCTAAAATGAGGAAAAACTTGTTTTTATCCTGGAGAGATCTTACAAGTTACCCCTTCTCTAGACCTAAATGAGGAAAGTCAGGAGAGTGCAGCAGATCAGACCCTTCTGCAGAACTCTGAACTGTGAAGTGCAGGCCGGGGGTGGGGGTGGGGCTGGGGATGGCTACTAGCTGCGGCCTCTCCTAGCAGAAAAGGTCATGAGAAAGGGAAACCTGGAATGGATCAGCCATCTGAAGAGCTTCAAGGATTAGAGTGTAACTGTTTCAAAACATTAAATGTGTTTAACACTGCACTCCCTGTCTCCTGGATCCACACCTAGCCTGCCCTGTTTCAGACAGAGTCCGAGCCTATCCCTTCTGGACACATCAGGGTGCTGTCCATCCCAGCTACAGAAACAAACCTTAGGCTCAAAAACAATCAAGCAGTACTCCCATCCCCACGCCCACAAGCCAAGCCAACAGACAAGACAGCCTACAGTGAAAGCACTCAGTAAGTGCATGGAGAAGAAGGGGACTGTGAGGACAGTGTCGGAGGTCCATGCACGTCCCTGGGGTTTCTCCCCGCCCCCGCCCACACCAGCCCTGGAAGTGTCCTGGATGGTGTCTCCTGGGTCTCCTGGCTGCAGCGTGCTGAGGAAGCCAGGGTGCCAGCCCTAGGCCTGGGTGAATACTCAAATCACCTGCGTGACCACTGTTAATAACCTCAGCTGGCCACACCAGTTTCTCTGCTCCTCTAACCATAACCTGTGGAAGCAGCAACACCCTCAAAGTGTGCCCTCTGTAACATTTTCCTCCAAAGAAAACAGACGGAGAGGCGACCAAAAAGGAGAAAAGGGCAAAAAAATCCACTTGGTAATTCAAAAACTTTTTAAATAGTTCAAAGTATTTTTTAAATTAATGCTGACTATAGAGTAAATTAAAACGTGAAAATTTTTATTTCCAATGCCATCTATTTTCTTTCTTTTTTAAAAATATTTATTTATTTATTTATTTGTTTATTTATTTATTTATTTACAGGCAGAGTTGACAGTGAGAGAGAGAGACAGAGAGAAAGGTCTTCCTTTGCCCTTGGTTCACCCTCCAATGGCCGCCGCAGCCAGCACACTGTGGCCGGCGCGCCGCGCTGATCCGAAGGCAGGAGCCAGGTGCTTTTTCCTGGTCTCCCATGGGGTGCAGGGCCCAAGCACCTGGGCCATCCTCCACTGCACTCCCTGGCCACAGCAGAGAGCTGGCCTGGAAGAGGGGCAACTGGGACAGAATCCGGCGCCCCAACCGGGACTAGAACCCGGTGTGCCGGCACCGCAAGGCAGAGGATTAGCCTATTGATCCACAGCGTCAGCCCCAATGCTATTTTCAACAAAGCTTGGAGCAGAGCCGATGGGCAGACAGGCAGTGAGTGGGCAGGAGACGGGCGGCAGCAAGCAGCCAACAGCACACAGATGCGGAGGAGGAGGTGACCAGAGGCCCAATGTGAGGGGTCTGAGCCAAGACAGGAAGGAGAAAGGACGGGTGCATGGCACTTGTGCAGACCCCCAGGGACCTGCAGAGCTGGCAAGAGGAAGTACAAGGAGGGCCTGACTCCCCTCTTGGGAGGGCAAGTTAGCAATCATCAGTTAAGACTAAGCATGAAGGGCAGGCATTTCGCTGCACCATTTGCATGCCAGCATCTCACACCAGAGGGCCTGGTTTTGACACCAGGCTCCAGCTCCTGACTCTGCTTCCTACTAATGCAGACTCTGGGAGGAGTGGTGATGGCAAGTAATTGGGTCCATGCCACCCACATGAGAGGTCTAGATTGCGTTCTCAGCTCCCGGCTTCAGCCCCCAGCCAGCCTGGGCCATCCAGCCACGTAAGTGGAGAGGGACTGATGAATCAGTGAATGGAAAATCCTTTATCTAATAGAGTATCTTTTTGATAAACATGAATTTTTAACTTGTTTTTTTTTTTTTTTTTTGACAGGCAGAGACAGAGAGCTCCCACATGCTACTCCACTCCTCAAGCATCTGCAATGGCTGGGGCTGAACTGGGCCAACTCTGGGAGCCAGGAACTCAAACCAGGTCACCCACATGAGTGGCAAGAACCTAATCACTTGAGCCATCATTGCTCTTTCAAGATCTGCCGTAGCAAGAAGCTGGAGCAAGCAGCCAGGGTCAGCATCAAACCCAGGCGGGACGCCAGTACCCAACCCGCCATCTAACTGCTGGGCTAACCTCCCACCTCTGCAGTGTGCTTCTCATCATTCTATAAGCTGAGGTAATACGAAGGCCTCTGAGTGAGGAAGAGGCTTGAACTGGGCAAGACAGCTGGCACTTCTGCAGCCCAGTGCTGGGAAGCTGGTGCGCTGACTGACAGCTCATCACAGAGCACATGGCCAACCCTCTCATGCCCCTACCCTGAGGAAGTGGCACTTTTTGAAATTTAGGTGGTATTTGCATGACATAACATGCTTAGTTCTTAAGGGTTCTGCTTCACGAGTTTCTACACTGATGTCTACATACCAGGGTAGCCCCATCCAAAGGAAATACAGGAAATCTTCCTTACTCCAGGAAAATCCCCTCGTGCCCCTGCCCCATCCCCCCCGACTCCAGCCCTACCCTCTGGCGGCAGAGATGGTAACCAGAGAGATAGCATCTTGGGCGCTGGTCTGGGTGATAATTCATAGGCTACTTATTTCTCAGCCATTCGTATAGAAGGTGGCAAAGTGCCCACCACATTCACCCGTGAATTTTATCCAGGTCAATGGGTGACTGGCAGGGTAAACAAACATCAGAATTCTACAGAGATGGATAAAGCCGCTCCCACCCACTGGGCATGCTCAGAACACCCACTGACCATGTCGTTTTCCCACCCAGGCTTTCCCTCCTCACTCACCTGGCTGTTTGGGTCTCCAAGTAAGTTACATATATGTGGCACGATCTTGCTTAGAGTTAAAGTCTGTGCTCCAGAGCTGAAAGCAAACAGTTTTCTTGTTAGTGAGAGCAAAGGAGCCCACAGCTCCTCTTCCTCTGCCCCGCCTCACCCCAAGGCCCTCTGTCCCATCCACGCTGGCTGCAAAGTCAGTGCGCCCTGATGGCCACTCTGGGCAGAGCTCAGAGCCTTCGGGCTTCCACGCGCTCCAGTCTCCTTTCAGGAATCCTGGCTATCTCCATTCTGGCCCTATGGCTTCCGGACTGAGCCAAAGCCGGGCCTTGCCTCCCAGGAGCCGCCCCTACACTACTGTTCTGTCCTGTCCTGGTTCCTGTTTTGTGCAAGCCAGTGTGCCAATCCAACTGTGATACCCTAGAGGGTCCTCACCGAACTCTGCGCAGTCAAAGACAGTGACCACACGGCTCAACTCCTCACCAGCCTACTGAGTGCAGCCCCTTGATTACCCTCACCGCCTCCTCAGCGTAATTCCCAGAACCATCATGATGAAACCTTCAGCCACACGGTCCAACCCAAGGACTGGGAAAAAGCTAACATGTAGGCGCCAGCGATGTGATGGTTAAGCCACCACCTGTATCCCATATAGGCACCACCAGTTCAAGTCCTGGCTGCTCCACTTCCAACCCAGCTCCCTGCTAATGTGTCTGTGAAAGCAGTGGAGGAGGGCCTGGATTTTGGGCCCCTGCACTTATGTAGGAGATCCAGATGGAGCTCTGGGCTCCTGGTTTCGGCCAGGTCAGCCCTGGCTATTGTGACCATGTGGGGAGTAAATCAGTGGACGGAAGACCTCTCTGTCTCTATCTTTCCCTCTGTAACTCTGCCTTTCAAATAAATAAAATATTTTTTTTTTTGACAGGCAGAGTGGACAGTGAGAGAGAGAGACAGAGAGAAAGGTCTTCCTTTGCCCTTGGTTCACCCTCCAATGGCTGCCGCGGCCGGCGCGCTGCGGCCAGCGCACCACGCTCATCCGATGGCAGGAGCCAGGTACTAGGTGCTTCTCCTGGTCTCCCATGGGGTGCAGGGCCCAAGCACTTGAGCCATCCTCCACTGCACTCCCGGGCCACAGCAGAGGGCTGGCCTGGAAGAGGGGCAACCGGGACAGAATCCGGCGCCCCGACCGGGACTAGAACCCGGTGTGCCGGCGCCGCAAGGCAGAGGATTAGCCTGTTGAGCCACGGCGCATTCCAATAAAATAAATCTTAAAAAACAAAAAAAGCTAACGTTGAGAAAAAATTTACAAAGAAATGCAAACATTATAATCCCAATTAAAAAAAAATATTTATACACATACACACACACATATCTTTACAGGTAGAAAAAAATAAGGTGGCAGAATTATCGTAATTTATTTTCACACACACAGTATTACTGTTAAAGTCAGAAAATGTGATTTGAAATTTTTAATTAAAAAAAAAACCTGTCATTTACATAAGCATGAGGAAAGATTTGTTCAATGTCAATGGCCATTAGGAAAATGCAGATTAATGCCACAGTGAAACATCACTGCATACACATAAACAAACAAACAAACAAAAAAAACACATCACTGCATACACATAAACAAACAAACAAAAAAAAACCCACAGTGATAAGAGCCAATACCAGCAGGGAGGTATGAAGAAACCAGATCTTTTGAACCTTGCTGGCGGGAATGGGATTTGGCAGTTTCTTTTAAAACCAAAAATGGACTTACCAAATGATCCAATGATTAACCACAATTATATCATGGGGCACGTAGAACTTGTACACCCATGTGCATAACAACAAAACCAGAAATTACCCAGACGCTCTTCAGCAGGTGTGATGAATCTACTCAGTGTTAAGATGGACTAACTGTTATGGGCAACAACATGCATGCGACCTCACTGCCATGATACCAAGTGACAAAAAGACCATCTCAAAAGGTGACACACTTTATATAAAACCCCTGGTTCACCCTGGACTTACGCATTGAGTGTGGCAACAAGGCAGAGACAGATGCCTTCTCGCGTGCGGAAATTCTTGTGTTTGAAGCCTCCAAGCATCCTGTCCCAGACGTACTGCAGACAACAAAGAAGCAGTGAGGAGGACAGAGCCTTCCGCAGCCTTGCCTTCAGCAAGGTGGCCGCAGAAGAGGAGCCTCTTAATAGGCATCTCATCGGTCTCATCCCCTAGCAACCCACTCAGCCCATTAGAGAACGCCCTGGAAAACAGGGACAGACAATGTCATCAGGTCTATCAGGTTAGTTTTCAAACCACATTCCCTTTCGTAGAATTGCACTGAATTTTCCCAACAATCCTGAAAGGAAGGGAGAGCTGTTCCTATTTTACGGGTGAGGTAAGTGAGGCCAAAAGACGGCAGGCGCCTTGCTGAGGAGGCACTCACTGTGCTCGCGGCCTGGAACAGCTGTCCAGCCTATCCCTGAGCTCTCTCTGAGGACCCCAGCAACAGGACCCTGGAAAGCAGGGTGTGTCACCCATCCCTATGGCCACAGCTCACTGGCAGACAGCGACCAGAGCTCCATACCTCTGGCCCCCACAGCTGCCTCTTTTCAGAACAATGAGAATCAGTAAAGACAAGGAGCTTAAGAGTCTAATGGAGGAGCACACACAGTGGCATAGCAGGTAAAGCCACCACCTGCAGTGCTGGCATCCCATACAGGTGGCAGTTCAAGTCCCAGCTGCTCCACTTCCAATCCAGCTCTCTGCTGTGGCCTGGGAAATCAGTAGAAGATGGCCCAAGTCCTTGGGCCCCTGCACCTGCATGGGAGACCTGGAAGAAGCTCCTGGCTTCGTATCAGTGCAACTCCGGCCATTGCAGCCAATTGGGAAGTGAACCAGAGGATGGAAGACCTTTCTCTCTTTCTCCTCTCCTTCTCTCTCTGTGTAACTCTGACTTTCACATAAATAAATAAATCTTTTAAAAAGTCTAATGGATTTAATAATAAGCCAAGCCAATACTATGTATTAAAATATATTGGGCCAGATTAAATGCTATGAAAATTTTCCTAAGTAATACAGCAGCTTGAAAGACATCTCTGGCGTTACAGCCTGCAGGAGTGTGTACACACACAACCACACCAGTGGGCGCTGGAACACTTCGCTTGCCTACCTGAGGGTTAGCAGCTTGATCCATGATCTTTAGCAGCAGAGTCTGGTCTTGCTCCCGCACAGAGTCTTTCGCATCTCCCAGTCTGTCTATTAGACTTGGCAGCACTGAAAATCAAAATGCAAATTGAGAACCTGTTTGAAGATCTGTGGTCACAGCGTGTTTCGATTTCCACTACCTGGGAAGACAAAGCCCTGGCCTCACTGGCATTATCTCATTCGAAAGCCACCCATCCTGTGTACAGCTCCACTCTTTTGCTGAAACCCATGCAAGTAACCACAAGAAAACGACCGTCTCCCTCCTTCCCCTCTTCCCTCCAGCCAGCTCCCATCACATCTGTAAGCTGAGGAAGCACTATAATAGAAGGCCTTGCGAGGGAAGAGTCAATACAACAGGGAACGTTGGAGGGCCTGTTTGGTGCTACAGTAAATTACGCCTCCACTTATGATACTGGCATCCCACATCAGAGCACCAGTTCCAGTCCTGGCTGCTTCATTCTGATCCAGCCTCCTGCTAACGTGTCTGGAAAGGCAGCAGTAGATGGCCCAAGTACTTAGGGCCCTGCCACCCATGTGTGCGACCAGGATGAAGTTCCCAGCTTCCAGCTTCAGCTTGGCCCAGCTCTTGTAGCCATTTGCAGTCTCTTTGTCCGTCTGTCTGTCTGTCTCTCTCTTTTCCTATTCCTCTCCCTCTCTGTTGCTGCTTTTTCAAATAAAAAGAAAAAAATCTAAAAAAAAAAAAAAAGTAATTAGGAAAGAGAGAAAGGGAGAGTGCATCTTATGTGCTTGGCTGGGCACTTATGGGGCAACCTCCATCTCATCATCTGCACGTCTGTTTTAACTGTACATCGCACACACATGTCAGGTGGAGGCTTGTACACACCAGAGGTCAGCACACTCTTCCTCTCTTGAGAGTTTACAATCCTCTACTACAAGAGTTGTCCCTGAGAATTCAGCTAATTTACAAAGAAAATGGAACACTCTTAAGATATCAAACTTCTAAGTGTCAGAGCTTTATTTAAAAAAAAAAAAAAACTGTAGACAGATAGCTTAGTGCCACAATGGGAAAACAGTTCACCACCTTTTCTCAAGGAGGGCCCTGATTAGAAAAGAACACTCAGGGGCGGGCACACGGTGCAAGAACTAAGCAGCAGCTAAGGGCTCGGGTCTGCTCCAGATTCCAAATTCCTTCCCCCGGCTCCTGCAGGAGACCCGATGGAGCTCCACGCCCCTGGCTTTGGACTGGCCCAGCTTCAACTGTTTCAGGCACTTGGGGAGCTGATAAGAGCATGGGAAGATTTCTCTCCCCATCTGCTGGCATGCCACCCCCCTCCCAACTTTCTCTCTCTGCCTTTCCAATAAATGAAAAGAAGAGATACATGTGCATTAACAGAAATGGAGACATTGGGGCTGGCTCTGTGGCACAGTGGGTTAACGCCCTGGCCTGAAGCACCGGCATCCCATATGGGTGCCGGTTCGAATCCCAGCTGTTCCTCTCCTCTTCCGATCCAGCTCTCTGCTATGGCCTGGGAAAGCAGTGGAAGATGGCCCAAGTCCTTGGGCCCTTGCACCCACGTGGGAGACCAGGAGGAAGCTCCTGGCTCCTGGCTTCAGATCGGCACAGCTCCGGCCATTGCAGCCATTTCGGGAGTGAACCAGAGGATGGAGGACCTTTCTCTGTCTCTGCCTCTCTCTGTAACTCTTTCAAATAAATAAAATATTAAAATCTTAAAAAAAAAAATGGAGACATTCTATTAGGAATGGTCACACAGACAGAACTGCTTATTGTACATGGCAATTATGAAATGCCAGCAGTGGAGAATTGGAAGATACTAAGTCATCTCTAAATCTCTGAAATCTGTGGTTTCTCTTTGCTTTGCTGACACCTTGTTCTTGCCCCAAAATAAGAGTGAGCATATACTGCACACCTTAATGACATTTACGATCAAACTGAGGCCAGCAAGGCCAACGACAATCATCTGCAGAAAAATCCACCTGGCTCGGTTCTGTAAAGGGAGGCTGGAAACAAATAATGACTAGGTCAGCACTAACAGTGAAGGCAATTCTGCCTAAGAAGTAAAAGTGGGGGCCTAGAACTCCAGCAACCCGTATGAGCAGCGGCTCCAGGCCCAGCTGCACCACTTCTGATCCAGCTCCCTGCTAACGCACCAGGGAAAGCAGCAGATGACGGCATGAGTACTTAGCCTCCTGCCACCCACGTGGACACCCACATGGGACGCCCCGGCCAGGGAGTGAACCAGCAGACAGCCCATCATCTCTCCCTGTGTATTCATCTCTCTCTCTCTAACAATGCCTTTCAAATAAATGAACCTTTAAAAAAAGAAAAGGAAAAAAAAAAACCCTAAAAGTGGCAGGAGTATTGCATATTAGAATACACGCTACTGCTGCTCCACATTAGCATGCCAAGCTGAAAGGAAAAGGCAGTGGGGATGAAACGGCGGTGGGTGCAGTGAGCAGTGACCTCACTGCAGGGCTGAACCCGGCAGGGCAGGGGTGGCAGTGGGGCAGCCCCCATCACCCACCCCTACCCCCCACCGCCATGCAGGCCCAGGAAGGGGCGGGGGGGGGAGCACGTTGGAGGAGTAGGGAGAGATTGTGGAGGTTAGAGGAGGGGCCTGGAGAGGAGGCGGTGGAGGGTAGGGGCCGGGCCTTGCAAGGCAAAATCGCGGCTAGATGGTGGACTGGGAAGGCTGTGGGTGGAGAGTCGGCCGGTCCCGCTCTGCCCCGCGGCTCACCTGTGCCGATCTGCGCCTTGAACCGATCCTGCAGCCGGGTCACCAGGGCAGACAGGATGTCCATGCCTAGGAGAACCACCTGCAACGACAAACACCGGGAGCCAGTCAAAAGCTGGCCTCGCGCGCGGCATGCCCTCCCGCTTGCTCTGACACTGCCCCGGAGCCCAGGGCGTGCGTGCCCATGCGAGACTGCACTGATCAGCAAGCAAGGAAGAAAATCACTCAGCGAGAAGAAACCGCACAGGCAGGAGTCCCGGCGCCGCGGGACCCGCGGACTCAAGCTGCCAAACACGCACAGGACCCGCCCCCTGCGAGCCCCGCCCCAGCGAAGGGTGCGTATGCAAATTTGGGGGCGGTCGGCGAGTGGCCTTCTGGGTAAAAACCGAGCAGCCGTTTTTGCGGCCTTAGGGAACCTTAGAAAACAAGGAGTTTGTGATTTTGCGCCCGAAGTCGTAGTTATTCGAGAAATGGTAGCTACCAGGAGGGAGAGGATGGGACTCGCGAATCAGTCACCATAACCCAACCTAGGACTGGCGCCTCCTACACCTAACCGACTTAAAATCACTCTCAACCATCCTTTTCTTGGGGTTGCGTTACTGTCCAATGAACGCATAGTGAGGGCAGTACTGCTAACGCCTGAACAACACGTTCGCATCAGCTAATACCTCGGTTTTAGCTCGGTGCAATTTTTGGAAAAAAGAAACCTCTCTTTTCCCAGACACGTTGATCTTAAAAATAGCTATTGCTTTCAGACATGTACAGCGGTTCTCAAAACAACCAGCAAGTGGCGTTAGTAACATACTTTTCTCTTCCTTCAGCTGTTTCACCTTGTAACCCCTATCACACATGTAGGCACTGGTTCTAGTTTCCTGCTCTTGTAGGAAGATGGTTTAAGTACTTGGTCCTACCTGGCCACTGCCAGCCCTTGGGATTGAACCAGAGGACCTCTCTAACTCTGCCTTTCAAGTAAATAAAATAAGCCTTAAAAATTATTAAAAATTTAAAAAAGCAAACTTTAAAGCACCGACTCTCCTTTGGAGAGGAGTGTTAGGTTTCAGTTTGATGGCAGGAGAGGACACTGATCAGGGTATTATGCTTTACTGCCATGAACAACTAGTGGGTATTACAGATGCTTGATATGCGGTGATGATGGCACCTCCCAAACCCCTAAGCCCAGTCTGTTAAGAAAAACCTTAAACAAGTTCCAAAAGAAGGGCTCCCAGGTGACACCTGAGAACACTTGTCAAAGCTGTGAGGGTCATTCACATCATGGAGCCTGAGGAACACCTAAAGGAGTATGACATCCCTGGTGAAAACAGAAAATCTGAATAAAGCACAGACTTTGGTTAATAACAATGTAACTGGAACAAAAATACCATGCTAATATTAGATGGAATAATAGGGAAACTATATATCCAAAGCTGTTCATAAAAAGTGACTTATTTTTTTAAAAGAGCCATCACGTAGTTGGAACTGGCTTTACCCAGGTGAGATAAATACTAAGCATCTGTACCATATGGAGGTGGGCGTGGTATCCACTACAGATAGAATTAATGTTGCCTTCAGGTCCCACTATAACCCTCCATAAATTGTTCAAGACTAGAGTGTAAGAACCCTATTGTATTTTCAGATACACAGGCTATGTGAGTCAGCCTAACTGTGGACCTGGCAGGAATGCAGATTCCAGCTTTTCCAGGACAGCACTTTATTTGGTGGGTGTGATGACAGCAGGCCTGACTGCCTGACAGTGCGGTTGCAAAAGGCCCCATGTGGTCAGGGGTCCAGAAAATAAACCCCAAACAGGCACAGAGAGGTCAAGGGTGCCAGCCGCAAAGGACAGAAGGTAGCTCCAGGCATCTGCACAACAGAATAAATATGTGGACTTTGGAAGGACACACAGCATTCCTAGACAGTTGTGCAGTTCACCCTCTGCCATCCCTCTCCCCCTCAATGTCCAGGGAGGGGAGCAAGACACAACAGCCACGTGCATGTATCAGACCCCACTGCACTGCCACTTCCCCATTGCAGAAGAAGACACACAGCCAAGTCCTTGCCCAGAAGACCCCATGGGCTTTGCGGGGATTAAATAAGGTGTGTCTGTAAAGTTCTTGCCTGTTGGTGAGGGCTGGGCTACCCACAGGAGATGACTGTCGCTGCCACTGCCATGGGCAACAGAGGCTAAAGGGAAGATTCCAAGGGAAGCACCCGGGGTTGCATTTTGAAAAACGAGAAGACCTCCACACACAGGAAGAGCACTAGCAAAGGGGGATGGAAGTCAGGACCCGGCAAGCACCGGGAGGCCCTGGAGGGCCATGTACGGGAGTGTCCAGGGGGCTGAGTCTAAATCTGTGGCCACCCTGGGGAAGATGGCCCGGAAGAGGTTCAGAGACTGGGGAGGGGGGTGGTCGTCGGAATGACCCTGGGGCAACTTCTCCAACATCCAACATCGCTGCTTGTTTCCCACTCAGCCCCTTGCATGTATTTCCTCAGAATTTCCATGGCGCACTGCAGAATCCTGGGTGTGAGGAGGTAGGTGACAGCCCTCCTCTGCTGACTAGTAATGGAGCAGGCGGGAGTAGATGAGCATCCAATGTCCAAGACGGCCTCTGTCTCAGCACCTTCAAGAGATGCCTCTGGAAAGAGGCGCCATGAACAGCCCAAGTGTGGCCAGCACTCCTGGGAGAGCAACTCAGCCCGCGGGGTCTGACGCAAAAGAGCTAGTGCTCCAGAGACAGCGTGCCTCCCATTCACAGGAGGGGCCCTGCCAAGAGGAAGGGGCAACCACAGCCCTAAAAAGCACTTCTGACAACTCCTGGGTAGCCCATAAGGACAAAGTTGGATTCCAATGCCCTACAAGGTTGGTGGCCCAGCCCCAGGCAAACCTTCAGACTGGAAACCCCAATAGCCAGGCCTCAGCCCCTGAGTAGCCCAGGAAAATCCTAGCCCCTGACTAACTTCAGAGTAAGATGATCACAGGCCGCCTGTGCCCCAAGCAAATAAAAACACAATTCATTTCTGGATGCACAGAACACACGCTAGTGCAGCCCTCGATTTACTCCACAAATGACTGTGTAGAAGCGACATCCCACATGCAGCCACAGGCAGCTGGCACACAGGCAGCCTGCTGAGGACGGCAGAAGCAGGCCCGCCTGCTCTGGTCCCAGTGGATAACGCATGTGATTAGAAGTCAGGGCAGAGAGATGATGCCTAAGAACAGGATCACAGATTCTCTTAAAAACCAGATAGCAGGATAAGCAAAACTAAGATGAACAGAGAATTTAAACAAGAAACTAAGTTGGCAGAAAAAAATCCAAAGTAAAGCACAGAGAAGGAAAGTATGGAAAATCCAAACAGGTAGGTAAGAGACAGAGGAGAGAGAGAAAAAAGAGCTAATATAATTTAAAGCAGTTCTAAAAGGGAAAACCAGAGACAACAGGTTAAAAACAACAGCTGACACACATCAGGGTGGCTATCGTTTTTAAAATACACAGAAAATAACAAGCCTTGAACACTGCTGCTGGAAGGTAATCCAGTGACTGGGGAACACAGTATGGCGGTTCTCAAACATAATGAGACACAGCATTAGCATATGGTCCAGCAATTCCACTGTGGGTTCATACCATAAGTGAAGCAGAACCTCAAAAGATATTTGTACGTTCATGTTCACAACATCATTATCTACAGATGGATGCACAAAACATGGTGTACTCACACAGTGAAGAGTCTTAAAAAGGGAAGAAACTCCCAGTTATACAGGTGAACCCTGAGGACACTGTGTCTAGTAAAACAAGCCAGTCACAAGTAAGACAGATAGCCTGATTCTATGTACACGAACGCTGGTGGAGGCTGCACAACAATGCTAGCGTATTTCTTGCCACTGAGTTGTAAACTGGAACTTGGTTCAAACAGTTCATGTTATGTATATTATACAAGTTAAAGAGATGCTTTAAAGCAATTGCTAATAGTTATAGAGTTTCTTTTTGGAGTGACAAAATTTTTGTTCTACAATTTGATCATGGTAATGAGTGTACAACTCTATAATATACTAGCACCATAAATCACTGGAGTATACACTTGAAAAAGCAATACCTGAAGATATAATGGCAGAAAATGTTTCAAAACTGAATAAAAACATGAAGACACAGATTCAAGAAGCCCAATGAAGCACAGCAAGCTAAGGCGCGCACACACACACACACACACACACACACACACAACTGCACCCCTAGAGACATGAGGTGCTCCTTCTGAAAGGGGAGGACGAGGAGGGGTCTGCAGGAGCTGCCATCAGCCACCCTCCAGGACTCCAGCATCTGCAGATCCACCTTCCGGGGAATGGGGACACCATCCATGTGCACGCCAACAGCACAGGAGTCAGCACCTGACAGAAACGCTTCCGACAAAAGGGACAACCCCCAGTGCAATCCTAAACATGGAGACAGGCATGAAGAGTAATTACAGTGTAACAACAATAATGATGCTGTGGAAAAACAGACACTTTAACAACAATACTACACTGTGCCATCTCTACTCCTAGAAGTTAACCATTCCTTTAAATCCAGCTTTGGTGATTATTCCAGTAAATGCAGCATGCATCCCTGTGTTAAACCAAAGTCACAAGCTAAATATTACTCTCACTTTCCTCCCAATACCATCAGGACTTGAAGGATAATAACACATGTGTACAAGAAGTGTGGATGCCAACTAAGCAGCTCTTCTCATGGAAATTACAGCTCCAAATACTTACAAGAAAAGGATATAAACAAGGTGAGAAGAATCTATCCTAACATTTTAGGAGAAAAGGAGAAATTAATGAAAAGAAACTGTACCATAGAGAACATCATTCAAGCCAACATTTGCCTTATTGTGAAGACCAGTAAAATCAGTACACACACAGTGAGGCTGATCAACAACAACAAAGATTAGGTAACAACCAGTGCTGAGAGGAAAAGAAGACAGTCTAGAGCCGCCTGACATAAAAACAACAAAAGGGGATACTGTGAACAACTGTACATCACTTCGTTTCTAATTTAGGTGATGCTTCTTAGCCTTCTGGCTGAGATCAAACATAAAATGTTAGGCTAGAGAGAAATTCTTGGGGCAGGTGTTTGGCCTAGTGGGCAGGATGCCCACGTCCCACACTGGAATGCCTGGATTTGACACCTGATTCCACATTCTTGCTTATGCAAGCCTTGGGAGGCAGCAGTAATGGATGAAGGAACTGCACCCCTGACATGGGGTAAGAGACTTGAATTCCCAGCTCCCAGCTTCACACAGGCCATTGTGGGCATTTGGGGAGTGAAAGTGAACCACTGGATGGGAGCTAGCACATCCTTCTCTTCTCTCTCTAATAAAATGAAAATAAGCCAATTTTTTTAAAAAAATTAAATGTGGTCAAAATAAATGGAGAGACTATATATTAAAATATTAGGTGTTACAAAAACTTCAATTCTCCTAAATTGATTTAAACAATAGAATTCCACTTTCAAATCTCAATGTACTGTATATGTGTGATTTTTTTTAAGAACATCACAGCTGATTTCAAAACATTAAGTAGAGGGGCCAGTGTTGTGGCACAGTGGGTTAAGCCACCACCTGTGATGCCGATGTCCCATATGAATGACAGTACTCATCACTCCACTTCAGATCCAGCTCCCTGCTAATGTGCCTGGGAAAGCAGCAGACCCTGCTTGGGACCCTGCACCCATGTGGAAGACCCAGAAGAGGCTACTGGCTTCTGGCTTCTGGCTTCAGCCTGGCCCAGCCCTTGTGCTATTTGGGGAGTGAACCAGTGGATGGAAGATCTCGTTCCTTCTCCCCCCAAGCACTGTGTTTCTAAATTTGTATTTATGAAATGCATGAAGTGTGTATACCTTTAAAAAAAGGTTTCTGGGGGGAAAAAAAGGTATACTCAACAATACAGTAATATCTCATGAGAGATATTGATAAGGCGTTCAAAAACAAGCAAACTCTTATCTTTAGGTGCCTAGTGAGATGATTAACTAAAGAAAAGTAACAAGATGTCTGTCATAGGGGCCAGGAGAGTGGTTACTTGAAGCAGCTCTGGCAATGCTCACTTTCTCACCCAAGGGGATTTAAGCAGCTGTCCGCTTTACAATAACTTGCTAAACTGTGCCTTTGTGTTTTGCGCACCATAAAAAGTTCACTCCCACAAGAAAGTGGGAGTAACCCTGACCAGTCCTATCTGGTAGCAGGTGGCTTAGACTGTGTCTCTGAATTCCAAAACATTAGTGAAAGCGCCAAAACAGGACCCACCACAGCCCTCTTTCCAGAATATGACGTCTGCTCAGTGACCAAGAAGAAACACTCGGTGAGGCAGGTGTTTGACAGAGCAGTTAAGACCCCTCTTGGGCTGCCCGCATTCCATACTGCAGAATCTAGAATTGAGTCCTGGCTCTACTCCCGATTCCAGCAACAGATGATGGCTCAAGTAGTGGAGTCCCTGAAACCCACTTGAGAGACCCAGGCTGAATTCCCAGCCCCCGCTACTGCAGGCATTCGGGAAGTAAATCAGCACGTGGGAACATTCTCTGTCTCTGTTCTTCAAATATTTTTTTTTTAAAAAATTCTAAAAGAGATACTATATATTTTTTCCAGAAATGTTCATAATGGACAAATGTGGCAGGATGAGCAGCCCTCTCTCACACTTCAGAAGCCTGGATTGGCAAGGGCAAAAAAAAAATTACATTTTATTGTTTCTGAAGTACTTTTGGGTGAACTGAGTAATCTCGCAACAACCCAAAGGTGCAGACTATGTGAGAAGAATAAAGACCAAAGAGGCGAAGAGACTTATCCAAGCCTGGACACTGAGCAAACTGCAAACAAACCTGGGCCTCCTGACCGCACCAAGGCCACATTTCAATGCACACATAAATCTCACCTCTCTGGCTAGCTTGAGATGTGGAGCAGGGACAATACTTCTGAGCCCACCAGATACCCTCGAATGTCGTCAACCCAACCCAAACTTACCCGAGGCCTTGATAACGTCCAGGCCTGCAAAAGCACACAGACTTCCTAGGCAGACCTGGGGTGCCACCCAGCTCAGACACCTCCTGGCCACTGAATATTCTCCAAGCTTCCAAGGCTTCACCAGTAATACCAGAAGAATAATGCATGTACCTCATAAGAGTAGCCTTGAGGGTTAACAAAGTTTTGATTAAATGCCTGGCATACAGTAGGCACTCAATAAGCACCTGACCCTTTCTGCATGAGAGTAGCACTTTAAAAATAAATAAGTGATGCTGGCGCTGTGGCATAACAGGTTAACATCCTGGCCTGAAGCACCAGCATCCCATATGGGCACCAGTTCAAGACCCGGCTGCTCCACTTCCAATCAAGCTCTCTGCTATGGCCTGGGATAGCAGTAAAAGATAGCCCAAGTCCTTTGGCCCCTGCACCCTTGTGGGAGACCTGGAAGAAGTTACTGGCTCCTGGCTTCGGATGGGTGCAGCTCCGGCCATTGCAGCCAACTACGGAGTGAACCATCAGATGGAAGACCTCTTTCTCTCTCTCTCTCTCTCTCTCTCTCTCTGTCTCTCCTCTGTGTAACTCTTTCAAATAAATAAATAAATCTTTAAAAAAAAAAATAAGTAAAACATGGCTTACTGAGGCAGGGGGAAACAAAGTAGGCCTAAAATCTAAAGACAAAATTAAGATTGCCTGAGATTCTCTCACCCAACGATAACCCTGCTAGTATCTTGGTGACTATCCCACAAGATGCCTTGGCACACGTACCTGTGCAGGTTTTTTGCTCAGTGTGCATGAAAATCTTCCCAAATCACTAAACAGAGATCTATACCCTCATTCTCAGTGGCTGGATGATATTCTTTTTTTTTTTAAGATCTATTTATTTATCTGAAAGAGTTTCACAGAGAGAGGAGAGACAGAGAGACAGAGAGACGTCTTCTACTAGCTGGTTCACTCCCCAAATGCCTGCAACAGCAGGAGTTGCACCAATTCAAAAGCAGGAGCCAGGAGCTTCCTCCAGGTCTTCTCACATGGGTGCAGGGCCCAAGGACTTGGGTCATCTTCTACTGCTATCTCAAGCCATAGCAAAGAGCTGGATCAGAAGTGGAGCAGCCGGGACTTGAACTGGTGCCCATATGGGATGCAAGAACTGCAGGCAGCGTCTTTATCCACTACACCACAGCACCGGCCCCAATATCCTATTGCATGCAGGCATCACGATAGAGCCCACCCTCCAAATCCCTACATACATTCCGATTTGCTCAGAATTTTTTATTTCACACAGAATGGTCGTGTGTGAACACTTCTATACTTGCTGTTCTCCCCTCAGACAAATGCTGACAACATCTACTGGGTCAGAAAAAAAACACTGTATACTCTAGTAGCACTATTTAGCCTTTTTAAAACAGAGTATCGGGACTGGCATTGTGGTGTAACAGGCTAAGCTGCCGTCTGCAATACCAACATCCCATATGAGTGCTGGTTCAAGTCCTGGATGCTCTGCTTCTGATCCAGCTCCCTGCAAATGGCCTGGCAAAGCAGTGGAAGATGCCTAAATTGTCTGGGCCTCTACCACCCACGTGGGAGATCCAGATGACCTGGCTCCTGGCTTTGGCCTGGCCCAGCTCTGGCTTTGCAGCCATCTGGAGAGTGAACCAGAGAAAGGAAGATCTCTCTCTCTCTCTCTCTCTCTCTCCCTCCCTCCCACTCCACTCTCTCTCTCTCCCTCCCTCCCTCCCTTTCTCTAACTCTGCCTTTCAAATAAAAATAAAATAAATCTTTTCCAAACTAAAAACAGAGCCGTACACCATTGCTGTCTATATATTCTTGGGTTACTAAAAGTCTCTAGACTGCAACCTTATTAAAAATAATGGAGAAATTAATTATCACTCTGCATTACACTCTTTCAGTTCCAAGAATAATGAACAAAAACATCTTTGTGCTTACAGAACAGGATGGAGAATTAAGTCACCAAACTTAGGAAGGTCCTGGACACCCATCCCAATAATCACGCCTCTGGGAAGCCTCCTCTTTGGGTTCATCTTCTGGAGCATGCTCCAGAAACAGCTCATTCATAAGCCACAACAGTAAGCATCTATCAAAGCATAAGTAATTACTATCAGATTAAGGGGACTTGTAGAGTTACCTACACAGGATTGCCTACTGAAAGGAATTTAGGATCGTCACACCATCAAACCAAAACCTTTTACACACAATGCAACAACAAGCCAAATGAAGCTAGGAGGCAAGGCTTAAAAACTGACAGAGCTAGTAAGCTATGTTTAAAGATCCAGACCGAAGGCAGCCTGTGGCACAGCAGGTAGAGCAGGTTAACCAGAGGTTTGTGATACTGGTATCCCATACAGAAGTGCAAATTCGAGTCCTGGTTGATCCACTTCCAATCCAGCTTCCCTCTGGTGGCCAGGAAAGCAGCAAAAGATGGCCCAAAGTACTTGGGTCTCTGCCACTCACATGCGAGTCCCAGATGGAATTCTTGACTCCTGGGGCTACTGCAGCCATTTAGGGAATGAACAAGCAGGTAGGTGGAAGATCTCTCTCTCTGCCACCTTTAAAAAAGTAAAGATCTAAACTAGCCAATACAACTTTCAGCTATGACCAAAATGTTCTATATCTGCGCTGTCCAATACAGTAGCCATTGGCCACACATGGTTACTTAGCAATTGAGATGCAACTAGTGTAAAAGAGAAACACAACTTCTCCTTTGATCTAATGTAACCTAACTTCACAAAGCCACATACGGCACATGGCCATGATTTTAGGGACTGCAGCTCTACACAGGTGGTGGCACACTCAAACAAGCAGCCTCACCTGAGGCCAGCCTTACAAAGGGGTTAAGGGAAGGGAAACCCAGACACTTCTTACAGCTTCTGTCACTCAACACCAAGTGGGAATAAAGGTCAGTATGGACAGATCTCCAGATAAACATGGCAACTTAAGAAATTTTAAAGCACCAAAGAAACCAAACACAACACATTCATGCATCAAATCCAGTCACAGACCCCTAAGTCTATGACTTCTCTCATCTAGATGCATCTCATAAATGAGAGATCTGGCACCAAGGCATTCACAGTTGTCTATAAGATCAAATGACACCCACATCCCCCACATGAGCTTTCCGTAACACACTTCCAGGCTGGCCTGCCCATTCCCCCCTTCCAGTAACCCCAGGCAGCCAGCCAGCCAGCCAGCCAGCCAGCGGGGCTTGCTAGCTCCTCCCCACGGTCTGAGTCCCCCAGGGCTGCATCCTCCTAACTCCTCCAAGTCCCCGACTACAGCACACCCGGCCGGGGCCTGTACTCTTCCCTAGTTCCTTCACTGGCATACTAAGTGGCTCTCCAAAACGACCACAGGCTACTCAAAGCAGGGGCAGTATCTATGGGGCTGGTTGCAGAACCCCATGGATACTAAAACCCACAGATGCTCAACTCCCTTATGGAAAATGGCATAGCATTTGCCATGTACTTTAAGTCATTTCTACATGACATATGATACCCAGTATGCATAAATGCTACGTAAATAGTTGTCACATTGCATCACTTAGGAAACAATGGTAAGAAAAGAAGTCTGGGGAGCCAAGATGGCGGAATAGTGAGGGCGCACACAAACAGTCCGGGAAAAGATAGTTTAATAAAAGTGGAGTTACGGTAGCCCCAGGTAAAGACTTCGAAAAACAATGCGGGGGAAACTCTCCCTGATCCAGTGGACCTGACGCAGAGGAGAACGGACTCGCCGTGCCACGGGAAAGGAGACACGAAAGGGAACGCAGCCGCAGATTCGGCGCGCCACCGCTGGAGGGGGAGGTAAGGCGGAGATCCCTCAGTAACTCGAGACATTGGCAGGAAGAGACAGACCCCACCGGGGATAGTGCATCAAAAAAAAAAAAAAACCGAATAAATAGGGGGAACCAACACTGTCACTAGCCTCCCCCTTCACTCACCTTAAAAAGTCTAGCGGGACAAGGAGGGGTGAAATGGCGCCAGCCGGCCATTAAAGCAGGCGCGCCCCGCCCGCCCGCACCCGTTCGCCTCGGAAGCAGGCCCTCGCGGCGCGCCCCGCCCACCCGCACCCGGTCGCCCTGGAAGCAGGCCCTCGCGCGCCCCTCCCGCCCGCACCGGTCGCCTCAGAAGCAGGCCCTCGCGCGCCCCGCCCACACCCGGTCGCCTCGGAAGCAGGCCCTCGCGGCGCGCCCTGCCCGCCCGCACCTGGTAGCCTCGGAAGCAGGCCCTTGCGCAGCCCGCCCACCTCTAAAGTAGTGAAGCTGCATAAATCTGAGGGGGTGCTGCAGCCAGGGATCCCACCTTGTAGACAGCTCCGTTACATTGACAACCCGGTGAGACAGAGTGGAGAAATTCCAAACAAAAGCAGACACCGACCTAACAAGAGCAAGGAAGACACTATGATGACCCCAAATGAAAAAGACACCCCAATTCAAGATTATGAAGATGATGAGATAGAAGAGATGCAAGAAGCGGATCTCAAAAAATTGATACGAACATTAAGAAGTTCACAAAAACAAATACTTGAACTACAGAAATCTTTAATGGATAAGATAGAAAATCTCTCTCGCGAAAATGAATTATTAAGGAAGAATCAGAATGAAATGAAGCAACTAGTAGAACAAGAAGCTACGATAGTGACAAAAAATCTTAATGAAGTGAAGAATTCAATTGATCACATGACAAGCACACTAGAGAGCCTTAAAACCAGGATGGGTGAAGCAGAAGAGAGGATATCGGACTTAGAAGACAAAGAACAGGAAAGGAAACAGTCAAACCAAAGACAAGAAGAGGAAATTAGAAATCTAAAAAATATTGTCGGGAATCTACAGGATACTATTAGAAAACCTAACATTCGGATTCTAGGAGTTCCTGAAGGCATGGAGAGAGAGAAAGGACTAGAAGGCCATTTTGGTGAGATACTAGCAGAAAATTTCCCAGGTTTGGAGAAGAACAGAGAAATCCTAGTGCAGGAAGCTCATAGAACCCCTAACAAACATGACCAAAAGAGATCCTCACCACGACACATTGTAATTAAACTCACCACAGTGAAGCAGAAAGAAAAGATCCTAAAATGCGCAAGAGAGAAACGTCAGATTACCCTCAAAGGATCTCCAATCAGACTCACAGCAGATTTCTCATCTGAAACCCTAAAAGCCAGGAGGGAATGGCGAGATATAGCCCAGGTACTAAGAGAGAAAAACTGCCAGCCCAGAATATTATACCCTGCAAAGCTCTCATTTGTGAATGAAGGTGAAATAAAATCCTTTCAAAGCAAACAGAAACTGAAAGAATTTGTCGCCACTCGTCCAGCCCTGCAAAAGATCCTTAAAGATGTGCTACACGCAGAAACACAGAAACATGGTCATCAATTTGAAAGAAGCTAAAGGAAGGAAATCTCACAGCAAAAGATCATAGGAAACTCAAAGCATACATAAGAAAATCTTTGGCAAATGGTAGGGCAAAGTTACTACTTATCGATAGTCACATTGAACGTGAATGGTTTGAACTGTGCTATTAAAAGGCAAAGATTTACTGACTGGATGAGGGAACAAAACCCAGCTATTTGCTGCCTACAAGAAACACATCTTTCCAACAAAGATCCATACAGTCTCAAAGTGAAAGGTTGGAAAAATATATACCATGCGAGCAGAAATGAAAAAAGAGCGGGCGTAGCCATCTTAATATCAGATAACATAAATTTTACCACAAAAACTATTAAGAGAGACAAAGAGGGGCACTATATAATGATTAAGGGATCCATTCAACAGGAAGATAAAACGATTATCAATGTATATGCACCTAATTACCGGGCACCGGTCTATTTAAAAGACCTGTTAAGGGAATTAAAGGGAGATGTAGACCCCAATACAATAGTACTGGGAGATTTCAACACTCCACTCTCAGAGAAAGACAGATCACCAAGACAGAGGATTAACAAGGAGACAGTAGATTTAAACGACACTATAGCCCAAATGGACCTAACAGATATCTTCAGAACTTTTTATCCCACAGAAAAAGAATTTACATTCTTTTCAGCAGTACATGGAACCTTCTCCAGGATTGACCACATACTAGGCCATAAAGCAAGCCTCAGCAAATTCAAAAGAATAAGAATCATACCATGCAACTTCTCAGACCATGAGGGAGTGAAGTTGGAAATTAGCAACTCAGGAATCTCTAGAGCATATGCAAACACATGGAGAATGAACAACATGCTCCTGAATGAACAATGGGTCATAGAAGAAATCAAAAGAGAAATTAAAAATTTCCTGGAAGTAAATGAAGATAACAGCACATCATACCAAAACCTATGGGATACAGCAAAAGCAGTGTTAAGAGGAAAATTTATATCAATAGGTGCCTACATCAAGAAATTGGAAAGGCACCAAATAGATGAGCTTTCAGTTCATCTCAAGGATCTAGAAAATCAGCAGCAAACCAGACCCAAAGCTAGTAGGAGAAGAGAAATAATCAAAATCAGAGAAGAAATCAACAGGATTGAATCCAAAAAAACATTACAAAAAATCAGCCAAACGAGGAGGTGGTTTTTCGAAAAAATAAACAAAATTGACACCCCATTGGCCCAACTAACTAAAAAAAGAAGAGAAAAGACCCAAATTAATAATATCAAAGACGAAAAAGGAAACGTAACAACAGACACCACAGAAATCAAAAGAATCATCAGAAATTACTACAAGGACTTGTATGCCAGCAAACAGGGAAACCTATCAGAAATGGATAGATTCCTGGACACATACAACCTACCTAAACTGAACCAGGAAGACATAGAAAACCTAAACAGACCCATAACTGAGACGGAAATTGAAACAGTAATAAACGCCCTCCCAACAAAGAAAAGCCCAGGACCAGACGGATTCACTGCTGAATTCTACCAGACATTTAAAGAAGAACTAACTCCAATCCTTCTCAAACTATTCAGAACAATCGAAAAAGAGGGAATCCTCCCAAATTCTTTCTACGAAGCCAGCATCACCTTAATTCCTAAACCGGGAAAAGATGCAGTATTGAAAGAGAATTACAGACCAATATCCCTCATGAACACAGATGCAAAAATCCTCAATAAAATTCTTGCCAATAGAATACAACAACACATCAGAAAGATCATCCACCCAGACCAAGTGGGGTTTATCCCTGGTATGCAGGGATGGTTCAACATTCGCAAAACAATCAACGTGATACACCACATTAACAGACAGCAGAAGAAAAACCATATGATTATTTCAATAGACGTGGAGAAAGCATTTGATAAAATACAACACCCTTTCATGATGAAAACCCTAAGCAAACTGGGTATAGAAGGCACATTCCTCAATATAATCAAAGCAATTTATGAAAAACCCACGGCCAGTATCCTATTGAACGGGGAAAAGCTGCAAGCATTCCCACTGAGATCTGGTACCAAATAGGGATGCCCACTCTCGCCACTGCTATTCAACATAGTGCTGGAAGTCTTAGCCAGAGCTATTAGGCAAGAAAAAGAAATCAAAGGGATACAAATTGGGAAGGAAGAACTCAAACTATCCCTCTTTGCAGATGATATGATTCTTTATTTAGGGGACCCAAAAAACTCTACTAAGAGACTATTGGAGCTCATAGAAGAGTTTGGCAAAGGAGCAGGATATAAAATCAATGCACAAAAATCAACAGCCTTTATATACACAAGCAATGCCACGGCTGAGGAAGAACTGCTAAAATCAATCCCATTCACAATAGCCACAAAAACAATCAAATACCTTGGAATAAACTTAACCAAGGATGTTAAAGATCTCTATAATGAAAATTATAAAACCTTAAAGAAAGAAATAGAAGAGGACACCAAAAAATGGAGAAATCTCCCATGCTCATGGATTGGAAGAATCAATATCATCAAAATGTCCATTCTCCCAAAAGCAATTTACAGATTCAATGCAATCCCAATCAAGATACCAAAGGCTTTCTTCTCAGATCTGGAAAAAATGATGCTGAAATTCGTACGGAGGAATAAGAGGCCTCGAATAGCTAAAGCAATCTTGTACAACAAAAACAAAGCTGGAGGCATCACAATACCAGATTTCAGGACATACTACAGGGCAGTTGTAATCAAAACAGCATGGTACTGGTACAGAAACAGATGGATAGACCAATGGAACAGAATAGAAACACCTGAAATCAATCCAAACATCTACAGCCAACTTATATTTGATCAAGGACCCAAAACTAACCCCTGGAGTAAAGACAGTCTATTTAACAAATGGTGCTGGGAAAACTGGATTTCCACATGCAGAATCATGAAGCAAGACCCCTACCTTACACCTTACACAAAAATTCATTCAACATGGATTAAAAACCTAAACCTACGACCCGACACCATAAAATTACTGGAGAGCATAGGAGAAACCCTGCAAGATATAGGTACTGGCAAAGACTTCTTGGAAAATACCCCAAAAGCACAGGCACTCAAAGCCAAAATTAACTATTGGGATCGCATCAAATTGAAAAGTTTCTGTACTGCAAAAGAAACAGTCAGGAAAGTGAATAGGCAACCTTCAGAATGGGAAAAAATATTTGCAAACTATGCAACAGATAAAGGGCTGATAACGAGAATCTACAATGAAATCAAGAAACAACACAACATTAAAACAAACAACCCACTTAAGAGATGGGCTAAGGACCTCAATAGACATTTTTCCAGAGAGGAAATCCAAATGGCCAACAGACACATGAAAAAATGCTCAAGATCACTGGCAATCAGGGAAATGCAAATCAAGACCACAATGAGGTTTCACCTCACCCCGGTCAGAATGGCTCACATTCAGAAATCTACCAACAATAGATGCTGGAGAGGATGTGGGGAAAAAGGGACACTAATCCACTGTTGGTGGGAATGCAAACTGGTCAAACCACTATGGAAGTCAGTCTAGAGACTCCTCAGAAACATGAATATAACCCTACCATACAACCCAGCCATCCCACTCCTTGGAATTTACCCAAAGGAAATTAAATTGGAAAACCAAAAAGCCGTCTGCACACTAATGTTTACTGCAGCTCAGTTCACAATAGCTAAGACCTGGAACCAACCCAAATGCCCATCAACAGTAGACTGGATTAGGAAATTATGGGACATGTACTCTACAGAATACTATACAGCAGTCAAAAACAATGAAATCCGATCATTTGCAACAAAATGGAGGGATCTGGAAAACATCATGCTGAGTGAATTAAGCCAGTCCCAAAGAGACAAATATCATTTGTTTTCCCTGATTGGTGATGATTAACTGAGCACCAAAGAGGAAACCTGTTGAAACGAAATGAACACTATGAGAAAATAAGACATGATCAGCTCCTGTCTGAACTGTTGATGTACAATCTAAATCTTTACCCATATTAGTATCTCCCTTTGTTGTTTGTATTCGTTCTAGTACTATGGGTTGAACTTGGCAACTAACACACAATTATTCTTAGGTGTTTAAATTTTAACTGAAAAGTGATCCCTGTGAAATATAAGAGTGGGAATAAGAGAGGGAGGAGATGTACAATTTGGGACATGCTCAATCGGAACTGCTCCAAATGATGGAGTTAGAAGTGTGCCAGGGAATTCCAATACATTCCCATCAAGGTGGCATGTACCAAGGCCATCTCATTAGTCCAGGTGATCAATTTCAGCTCACAATTATCACACTGATAGGTCTAAGAGTCAAAGGGTTCACACAAACAAGACTAGTGTCTGCTAATACTAACTGATAGAATGAAAAAGGGAGAGAATGATCCAACATGGGAAGCGAGATACACAGCAGACTCATAGAATGGCAGATGTCCTAAATAGCACTCTGGCCTCAGAATCAGCCCTTAAAGCATTCGAATCTGGCTCAAGAGCCCATGAGAATATTTTAGGCATGGAAAGCTAAGACACTCTGGAAAAAAAAAAAAAAAAAAAAAGACCTAAATGAAAGATCTCTGCGAGTGAGATCCCAGTGGAATGAACGGGGCCATCAAAGAAGGAGGTACCTTTCTCTGAAGGGAGGAGAGAACTTCCACTTTGACTATGACCCTGTCGGATTAAGATCGAAGTCGGCGAACCCTAAAGGCTTCCATAGCCTCAGCAACTCATGACTAGAGCCTAGGGAGATTACTGACGCCATAAACAAGAGTGTCAAATTGTTAAATCAACTTCAGGAGTCACTGTGTACTTACGTCTCATGAAGGATCTGTCCTTAATGTGTTGTCCAATGTGAAATAATGCTATTACTAGTAATGAAACAGTATTTTTACACTTTGTGTTTCTGAGTGGGTGCAAACTGATGAAATCTTTACATAGTATATATTAAATCGATCTTCTGTGTATAAAGATAATAGCAAATGATTAAAAAAAACTTGGTGTTAAACTGGAAATTGCATAGATAATTAATTAATTCTTTGAAAAAAAAAAGAAAAGAAAAGAAGTCTGAACGTGTTTAGTACAGATATATTTTATTTTATCTTATTTTATTTTATTTTACATTTTACATCTGTGGTTGGTTGACTCCACAAGCAGGGAGGGAAGTGTACAACCTTTCTCATCTCCACCCACTTCCCAAGAGATATCAGTGGGGCACGGGTTGGGGTGGGAGGCAAGTCATGCGAGCAGTAAAATTTTACCTGCATGTATTCCCTTGATTATCTATTTAATCCCCACAACATTTTGGGATAAATACCATACCTATAAAACCCCTGTCTTATAGTCTAGGGAACTGAGCCCCTGCGACTCACACAGAGACAGGTTCACTAAATCAAGACCCTCCTGACCTGACACTCTGTGAATCTCCAGCTCCAAAACAATCAGGAGCAAGAAGCATCTAGACCCTAACACAAAAGACCTCCCTTTTGCCCTGCGAGGGACTTCCGTACCCTGCACACATGCCCAGGGCATCCAGTGTGATTGACATGTGACCTTCTTGGGGTGGTAGGGTGCAACATTGCCACTCTGAGCATGTTGTGTGCCAAAAAAACAAAGCAACAGCTCCAGTGCAAAACACCTAGCTGAATGCAAACCAAGATGTTGTATGACAAGGGAGATAAACACAGAACTCCATGCCAGATGCAGATCAAAGTGCCATGTGCCCAGCGAGAACTACCACACCTACCTAAACCCATAAAGCACCTGTTCAGCTCAACAGGGAAGCATGCTGTCTCCCTTGAGCTCAAGCATAAGCCCCCAGTAAATCTTGTCTGAGCTGCCTGGTAGCCCCATGTCAATTTCTACTGCCAATAGCATAGAAGACCGGAGGTTGATAACAAAACAATACTCAGCAATCTGCCAGTCTTACAAGAACAAGAAGTCTGTCACAACACAAAGTCACTGCCATGTCTATTACTCTGGAGACTCATGTGCCCACTGCTGTGATTCTGGCAAAAAGTGTCCACAGAACAAGCCAAGGGTGTACTGTGACTAATTCTAGGGACCAATTATCCATGCATCAACTCTGGGTATAGCTCCCAGTATTCCTGCCTCCAAAGAGGCATCAAGGAGGAAGAGTCCATTCCTGCCCACAGTAAAGGTAGATTTTTGCCAGTTTTTCTGGTAGTTCATGCCAGAGTGAAATTCAGGCAAAAATGGGTATTTTACTACTTAAAAAAAACATACACACACAGAACAAAAAACCTTTTCTTGAAATGTTGAAATCTGAAAAATTAAACAAAAATCGATATTTATAATACACTCTAACCCACAGATGCATGTTTTTAAAAAGAAGATATGTACACTTATTTAATCATTCACAACTTATAGGGCACTTACTAGATTCTAGATAGCTGTCCGATATGGATCAAAAACAAGAGTAGAATGAACAAGTTATCAGATATGCAAGGAGTTTTCTCAGGCTTTTTCTTGAACAAATACTGAAAGATCTATGTCAGTTCAATAATTCTATTCAATAGAGTAAGCCAAAAATGAGGAAAAATGGGATGCCAGAGAGAAGCCAACCCTGAACAGAGACAAAGGCAATTACCAGGGGCCAACGCTGTGGCTTAGTGGATAAAGCCACTGCCTTCAACACCAGCATCCTATATGGGCGCCAGTTTGAGTCCCGGCTACTCCACTTCTGATCCAGCTCTCTGCTATGTCCTGGGAAACCAACAGAAGATGACCCAAGTCCTTGGGCCCCTGCTCCCATGTGGGAGACCCAGAGGAAGCTCCTGTCTCCTGGCTTCAGATTGGCCTAACTCCGGCTATTGTGGCAATCTGGGTAGTGAACCAGTTAATGGAAGACCTCTCTCTCTCTCTCTCTCTCTCTCTCTCTCTCTCTCTCTTTCTCTCTCTCTCTATAACTCTATAACTCTGCCTCTCTGTAACTCTGCCTTTCAAATAAATAAACAAATATGTTTTAAAAAAAATTTAAAAAGGCAATCACCAAGGTGACGGCTGGGTGTTCTCAGCGCTGGCCATGCACCTGAAAGGAAGCTGCGAGACCCAGGGTAGAATGACACCAAGACAGAAGTCTCCAGAAAGAAACACAGAGCTCACAGCTCAAAACCAAATTTCCACATTTGTCTCCAAAAAAGATACTTTGTGCACCCCAGATATTTGTTAGAATCATGATCCAAAAAAAACTCTACTCCAGAGAGTTAGGAGACAAGGTATGTGACAACTTAAGGTTATTCTTTCTTTTTTTTTTTTTTTTTAAGATTTTATTTAGTAATTTGAGAGGCAGAGTTACAGAGACAGAGAGAATGGTTTTCCTTCCATTGGTTCATTCCCCAAATGGCCACAACAGCCGGAGCTGCACCAGTCCAAAGCCAGGAGACAGGTGCTTCTTCCTGGTCTCCCACTCGGGTACAGAGGCCTAAGGACTTAGGTCATCCTCTATTGCTTTCCTAGGCCACAGCAGAGAGCTGGATCGGAGGAGGAGCAGCCTGGACTAGAACCAGCACCCATATGGGATGCCGGCGCCGCAGGTGGAGGATTAACCTACTGTGCCACGGCCCGGCCCCTACTTGAGGTTATTCTTAAGTCTCCTTGAATCTAGAGCTGGCCTTTTGTTTCACCCCCTTTCTTTCCATGCTGTTTTCAGTGCTGCAGAAACCTGGTCAATTGTGTTATGGAAAGGGTGGCATTCCGGGTTTGTTTCCTTGGGTGTTATTTAACTTCATCCTCTTATCCCTTTATTTCTTGCAAAGGGAAGTCAGCTCTAGCAATCTGATTGGATTTGTATTCAACATTTCTAACCAGAATATTCTATAGACAGTACTGTAATCTTTTTAAAAAATTAATACCTTCCACGTTTCACCAAATCTGAGCTTTAATTGGTGTAGCTCCAGCCATGGCAGCCATTTTGGGTGTGAACCAACGGAAGGAAGAACTTTCTCTCTGTCTCTCTCTCTCTCTCACTGTCTAACTCTGTCAAATTAAAAAAAAAAAAAAAAAAAGACAACAGCAATTTTATGAACACCTCTAAGGAAAAAATTGATGACAAGTAAACCATGATAAACCACTAATTCTAAGACTCATCCCATATCAGAGATGTTAGAATTGTGGAGAGGAAAAGCAAAATTCAAATATAATTATAAATAGCTTGCTTGTGGGCTGACACTGTGGCTCACTTGGTTAATCCTCCACCTGCGGTGCCCGCATCCCATATGGTCGCTGGGTTCTAATCCCGGTTGCTCCTCTTCCAGTCCAGCTCTCTGCTGTGGCCTGGGAGGACAGTGGAGGATGGCCCAAGTGCATGGTCTCCAGCATGGGAGACCAGGAAGAAGCACCTGGCTCCTGGCTTCAGATCAGTGCAGCGCCGGCTGTAGTGGCCATTTGAGGAGTGAACCAATGGAAGGAAGATCTTTCTCTCTGTCTCTCTATAACTCCACCTGTCAAATAAATTTTTTTAAAAATAGCTTGCTTGTTTAAAAAACAAAAATATTTATTGGATTTACAGGAGTTCTATAGAATGATGGCTGCAAAAGCAGCTTACAAAGAGAAAGATTCCCAGCAGGGTGGGACACTCCACAGGCAATACCTCTTGGAGCCAGAAATGATTATTCAAGGTACTTCTTACCAGGAACTTCCAGACCCTTTCACATCCTACCTACCACACCTGCTGTTATCTATTATATGTCTGTTTTCTATTACATGTCTGTCATGAAGCTATTCCTCAGGGCATACTGAGAAAAAGCAAACACAAGCAATAGCTAAAACATTCGGTTACTCTGGAAATAATCTCACAGTTTCTTAAAAAGTTAAACATAACTGTACCACATTACCCAGAAATTCTATTCCTGGATGCCTACGAAAGAGAAATGAAAGCATATGTCCAAATGAAAATCTGTGAGTGACTCAGTCAAAATGCATAATGGCATCATCATTCATAATAGCAAAACAGTGTAAATAATCCAAATGTCCATCAAAGGGTGAATGGATAAACCAAACATGGTACATTCATACAATAGAACACCACTCAACAATACTGAGACATGCTACAATACAGAGGAATCTTGAAAACATTACTGGTAAGTGAAAGAAATCACATGCAAAGAGTACATATTGTATGATTCCATTTATAGACAATGTCCAGAAAAGGAAAATGTATAGAAACAGCAAACAGACCACTGGTGTCCTAAAGGTAGGGGTAGGAGTGGCCACAAAGGATCTGACAGCAAATAAACATGAGGGATCTTTCTAGGTGGATTGTGGTGATGGCTGCACAACTCTGTAAATCTAAAAATGAGTGGATTGTATATTTAGGTAAATTCATGGTATGTAAATACAGCTCAATAAATTTTCAAAGTAGCAAAATTAGTTCCTAGGCTTAAAAGACTTTTTCCTCTGACCTTTCTAATACATGCCTAGCCAGAAATATTCCCAGCTGTAGAAGGAAGCAAGGCCACAGGTTGAGAGCTGACAGCTGTGGGTGGAGAGTAACACGCTCAAAGTCGTAACAGACCCAGAGGGCTCAGGTGTACACACACATCAACAAATCTCTCTGGGGCCCATTAATCAGTTTCTGAATGTGCTGTGCTCTTACAAACTCCATGCCTGAGCATTCTCTACTCCATTTCTTGTGCTCTTCTTGTTCCCTTTGCAAAGCTCACTTCAAGTACATCAACCCCAGTGGCCTCTCACCGAGATCCCCTGGCCTGAGAGAAAGCTGTGTTTTCCAGTAGTCTGACTCATTTGCAACCTCGTTTTTCTTTTTAAAGACTTGTTTTATTTATTTGAAAGGCAGAGTAACAGAGAGAGGGAGAGACAAAGAGAAAAAGATCTTCCATATGATGGTTCAGCCCCCAAATGTTTCCAACAGCCAGAGCTGGATCGGAAGTAGATCAGCCAGAACTCAAAAGGGCACTCATAAGAGATGCCAGCATCACAGGCAGTGGCTTAACCCACAACCCCGGCCCTGACTTCTAGTTTTCTAAACCATCTATTTCTCTAGTGCCGAGAGTCTCAACTGTGAAGCTTTCTGAAGGCAGGCTCTGTATATTATTCCTTTCTCTATCATCAGCACCAACCATAATGCTAGCACATTTAGGGAAACTGGATAGAGGGTGGCTGGATAAGACAACTAAGTATTCCAATTAACAAACCCAAACATGGTGACTGCCTCAAGGCATTATCACTTTACCTTACTTGTATCCTGGTTTCCACTCATGCTTTCCCCAAGTCTGTTCTCAACAGACAACCAGAACATCCTTTTAAAAAGCAAGTTACTCCTCTGCTCAGAAACGTTCAGTAGCTCTCCGTCCTGGGTAACAGCCAGCCTTTACAGTGGTCCATACAATCTGCCCTCCCACTACTTGAGTTCATCTTATCCCCAGCCCTCCACTGGTCTCCTGGTTGTGACTCAAATGTGACAGACTTGCTTCACTCGAACCCGAAGCTTCCTCTGCCTGGAATGCAGATATCCACCTAACTTGTCCCAGCTTCTCTTTCAAGTCTGTTCAAGCACCATCGTCTCAACCACCACCACCCTGACCACCTGATTGAGTACTGTGAGCATGTTCACATGCTAACTCTCTATGCCCATCTTGCTTTATTTTTCTCCGAAGCACTTACTACTTCCCAATATTCTATAAAATTCCTTTACTTACCTTGCTTATTGGCTTTTCCAACCTATGAAGACAGAAAATTTTATCTGATTATTCATTACTATTGTCCAGAATCTTATCTACTGAATAAATGAGTGAATTCCATTGACATGCCCTATTGCTCACTTGGAAAAGTGTATTTAACTTGGATTTAGAACTACACTGAACATGAACTTCTGACAAACTATTCTATGTTAAAAACTGATGCCAAAATAAAGGGGAAATAAAACAACTAAAAGTACTGTGGTATCACCTCAGAAGCCCTCCATGAGGTCCCAAGACTTGCATTCTACTTCTGCCACCAAACAACTTTCAGTGCATCACCTCCACCATCTGTACCCCAACCAAAAGCAAAAATGAGTGGTGCCTAAGGCTCTGCGAGCTCTGGGGTTGAATTCTGTTCTTCATCCGGCCTATGCTGCAATGCTGCTTTCTGAGAATGCCATCAACCCCTGCTGCTGGACCCTGCCCCAGATTTCTACTGCTGCCAGTTAGTAGTTCAGGCGCTAAGTTCTGCTGGTTCCTATCTTCCCTGGATAGACAGGTTAAAACAGTGGCCTCCAAACTTTTTTGATTATATGTCCCTATAAGAATACCTGGTACATGGCCAGCGCCATGGCTCAATAGGCTAATCCTCTGCCTGCGGCGCCGGCACAGCAGGTTCTAGTCCCTGTCGGGGCGCCGGATTCCGTCCCGGTTGCCCCTCTTCCAGGCCAGCTCTCTGCTATGGCCCGGGAGTGCAGTGGAAGATGGCCCAAGTGCTTGGGCCCTGCACCCCATGGGAGACCAGGAGAAGCACCTGGCTCCTGCCTTCGGATCAGAGCGGTGCACCAGCTGCAGGGCGCCGGCCGCGGTGGCCATTGGAGGGTGGACCAGCGGCAAAAAGGAAGACATTTCTCTCTCTCTCTCTTTCTCTCTCTCTCTCTCTCTCTCTCTCTCTTTCTCTCTCACTGTCCACTCTGTCAAGAAAAAAAAAAAAAAAGAATACCTGGTACACATATTTACTTGCAAGTCATACAATCTACTGTCATGCAAGTAGACAAAACTATAGAATTTATGTAAAATGGAGTAACTTCAAAGAATAAGATTAAAAATGAATATTAACAGGAGTGGAAGGTTCTTATTGAAGCTCAGTGGACTATTCCAGCCCCCACCGCAGAACCCACTCATCTAAAAGGAGAATGCAGAGTGGGTGTTTGGCCTGATGGTGGTTTGGCCTGCATTCTCTTTAGGATATCTAAGTTCAGTATGTGGCTACATCCCCTGACTCCAACTTCCTGCAGGATTGTAGGAGGCAGTGGTAATGGCTCACGGCATGAGGTTCCTGCCATGCACAGGCAAGATCTGGACTGAGGTCCTGGCTGTGAACCTCAGTCTGGCCCAGAACCAGCTATTACGGGATTTTGGGGTATGAACCAGCAGATAGGAGATCTTCCTCTTTGTCTCTCTCCCGCTCTCTCCTCTCTGTCCCTCAAATAAACAAATAAATTTTAAATAAAATAAGAAGTGAAAGTATTAAGGCACACCTACACTGTGATTTTCTCTTAAACCCTCCTAATAAGCACCTCCCCCCCAAAAAAACCTGTCTTCATGTATACTGTAATGGTAGCCCATTCCTTCATTCACTTAGCCATCCATTTACTCACTGAGTACCTAAGGTATTGTGGCATTCTATGTAATGTTACAATTCTGTAAATATCAATAATGCTATTAACAATATACAATTCAGCACTTCCTGCACAATAAAATAACAAGATAAAAGACTACAGAAACAAAAAAAGTGAAGGCAGTATCAACACAATAGTTTTACCTTGCCCAGATGGAAACAGGAAAATCAGAAACTGAGAAATGCCGCAAGCATCTTAGGGGGCAGCTCACTACCAATCAAGGGAGAAGTACCAGTGGGTGACATAGTCCCAATTCACTCAGACTCCAAATGATGAATCTCAGAGCTAGCCAGATTCCTGCACAGTTCTGCTTAGAATGTTTCATAAGAATGACTTTGCAAACTGAAGCTTTTAACTTGGCCTAGGTACCTTACAAAAATATTTTATGGAAAAAAATCAATCCACTGAACTGCACCTATCAGCAAACCGAGGTTCACTGTGGAAGAGTACTCAAAAGCCATCCTGCATCTGAACCCAAGAAGAAAGCGTTTAGAGTCAGCGCCATGGTGCTGGAGGTGAGCAAGGTGTGGATCACATGGCCTGAGACAAACCCAGCAGCGTGCTTAATCTAAAATAAAACAGACAGATGATGGTAAGGATATGGAGAGATCAGAACCCTCATCCATCACTGGTGGACTATAAAACTATCACACTTTAGAAAACAGTCTAGCAGTTCCTCAGAATGTTAAACAAAGAGTTACCATATGTCCCAGTCAGTCCACTCCTAGTTATATACCAAAAAAAACCAGAAACTTACACCCATACAAAAACATGAGTGTTCAGAACAGTATTACCCAAAATAGTCAAAAAGTGGAAAACAATACAAATGTCCAACAAATGACGAGTAGATACAAAAATGTGGCTTTACCTATACAGTGAAATATTATTTGGCAATAAAAATAAATTAAGTACTGAGTTCATGCTACAACATAAACAAACCTTGAAAACCTTATACTATAAGTGAAAGAAGCCAGACATAAAACACCACATACTGTATGATTCTAGTTTTATGAAATGTCTGGAATACAGACAGAAAAAACCCAGAAATGGAAACTTGATTAGTGGTTGCCAACAACTTCAGGAGAGTGACTGTTAATGGGCATAGAGTTCCTTCTTGAGGTGATGAAAACCTTCAGAAATCTGACAGTGGTGATGGCTGTCTAATTCTGTGACCACACACAAAAAAAAAAATCACTGAACTGTACACTGTAAAACAATGAACTTATGAGATGTGAATAAATCAACATCCTCATTACAATGGCTAAGTGAAATGTGGTATACAGGATAGGATCCAAGGAAAGAAAAATGACATTAGTGAAAACACTGATGAAATCCAAATAAAGCTTACAGTTTAACAGTGATGTGCCAAGTCTTTGGCATTCTTAGTTATAACAAATTACCATGGTTATGTTCAATGAGAACATAAGGCAAGTTGAGTGAGATGGATATCTATGGGCACTCTCAAATCATTTGAAAGCAAAGTATTTATTAAAAAATAATGAGGGGCAGGTGTTTGCAGTTAAGATGACACTTGGGATGACCGTATCCCCTATCAGAGTGCCTATATTTGAGTCCTACCTTAGCTTCTGATTTCAACTTCCTGTTAAAGCACACCTGGGAAGCTGCAGGTGATGTCTCAAGTATTTGCATCCTGCTACCCACATGGAGACCCAGATTGCATTCTGGGCTCCTGGCTCCAGCCTTGCTCAGCCCCAAATGCTGCAGACATTTGGGGAGTAAACCAGCAAATAAGCAGATCTCTCTCTCTCTCTCTCTCTCTCTCTCTCTCTCTCTCTCTCTCTCTCTCTCTCTCTCTCTGCAGACATTTGGGGAGTAAACCAGCAAATAAGCAGATCTCTCTCTCTCTCTCTCTCTCTCTCTCTCTCCTCCTCCTCCTCATCCTCCTCCTCCTCCTCCTCCTCCTCCTCCTCCTCCTCCTCCTTCTCCTCCTCCTCCTCCTCTTCCTTCCTAATAAATGTTTAAAAATCAGTATAGTTTAAAAATTGTAGCATCTCAATATTATATAACACAAAGCAGTTGATAGAAATAATAATTCAGGTCTATAAATATTTAACATGGGAAGGGGCCAGTGCTGTGGAGCAGTAAGTTAATGCTCCAGCCTGCAGTGCGGCATCCCATACGGGCGGCACTGCAGGCTGGAGCATTAGGGTCCCAGCTGCTCCTCTTCCAATCCAGCTCTCTGCAAAAGCCTGGGAAAGCAGTAGAAAATAGCCCAAGTCCTTGGACTGCTGCACCTGCATAGGATACCTGGAGGAGGATCCTGACTCCTGGCTTCAGACCAGCTCAGCTCTGGCCATTGCAGCCATTTGGGGAGTGAACCAGCAGGATGGAAGACTCTCTCTCTCTCTCTCTCACTCTTGCTCTCACTCTAACTTTTTCTAATAAATAAAATAATTCTTTAAAAAAAATTTAACATGGGAAAATGTTTATGCTCTGGAGGTAAAACAATGAAAGACAAAAACTCAGCACTCTGTAGACCAATATGTATAAGACTACTTTTTTATTTACAAGGAAACTTACATGGAATGTTCGTGTGTGGTGTGTTTGACACCAGAGACTAGGCTTCACACACCATGCTTCAGATTAGTTGCTGTGACATTTGCACAACAAGCACATACAGATTTGTAATTTAAGGAAGTTATAATTTAAGGATTGGCATTGCTGAGCAGCAGGTTAAACCACAGTCTGTGGTACAGGAATCCCATCTCAGAGTGCCCACTTGAGTCCCAGCTGCTCCAGTCCAGCACTGATTCAGCCCCTTGCTAATACACCTGGGAAGGAAGTGGATGATGGACCAAGTGTCTGGGCTCCTGCCACCTACATGGGAGACCAGAAGGAGTTCTAGGCTCCTGGTTCAGCCTGGCCCAGCCCTAGCCATTGCGGCCATTTGGGTGAAACAGTGAATAAAAGACCTTTTTTTTCTCTCTATCTCTCCCTCTGTCAAGTTACCTTTCAAATAAATCTTTTAGAAATAAATAAAAGAGGGGCAGGCGCCATGGCTCACTAGGTTAATCCTCCACCTACAGCACTGGCATCCCATATGGGCGCCGGGTTCTAATCCCGGCTGCTCCTCTTCCAGTCCAGCTTTCTGCTGTGGTCTGGGAGGGCAGTGGAGGATGGCCCAAGTGCTTGGGCCCCTGTATCTGCATGGGAGACCAGGAGGAGGCACCTGGCTCCTGGCTTCGGATCAGCGCAGCGCCGGCTGTGGCAGCCATTTTGGGAGTAAACCAAAGGAAGGAAGACCTTTCTCTCTGTCTGTCTCTCTCTCACACTATGACTCTACCTGTCAAATAAATTAAAAAAAAAAAAAAGTAAAGAAATAAATAGATGAAAGTCATGATTTTAAAAATTAGCATTTTAATTTTAAACAAATCAATTCAAATCCCCCACTTGCCTGCCAGGAAGGAAGGGAAACTGTCTTTTGTCCAGGTTGTGTCTATGAAGTAGAGAAGGAGTCTGAATACAACATCTTGTGGCTCCAAGGTCAGCTCCACCTCCAGGGAGAGTGAGGCCCCTTGGAGCAGGCACTCCAAGAGCAGCAAATACAATCCCCGAAGCTAGGAGACAGCTACATGCAGATTCACCATAATATTCTCTCTACTGTTGTGTATCTCCCAAAGCTTCCATAACACAAAGGTAGAGAAAAACAATAAAGGTGCCCTCTATGCTTAATCTTTAGGATGCATCTCTCCTTAACTACCTAGGAATCCAGATTAAAACTCATGACTACTGTTCTGGGAAAAGAAGCACTCACTGAACAACCTTTCTTGACCCTAAATATGGCGGTGACTAAAAAAGGTCTTGCAGTGCACCCATCTCCTAACACTACTGTCAAAGGAAACCTCAGAGACAAAATACGACAGGAAGATAAATATTTGGATCAAGGTAAGGCAAGTGTTGGTCTTCTGAAATACTGGGCTCCCTAGAAAAGTTTTTGTTTTTAAGATTTATTATTTTATTTGAAAGGCAGAGTGACACATAGAGAGAAAGAGATCCTCCATTCACTAGTTCACTTCCCAGATAGTTGTGACAGCCACTGGGCCAGGCTGAAGCTCTTGCCTGGGCTCTATCTGGATCTCCCAAGTCAGTGACAGGAGCCCACATACTCTGGCCATCTTCCACTGCCTTTCCAAGCACATTAGCAGGAAGCTGGATCAGAAGTAGAGAGGCCAGGATTCAAACTAGTACTTCAATATGGGGTGCTGGTGTCAGAGGCAGCTTACTACCCGGCTATGCCAAAACACCAGCCACCACGTTGCAGGTTTTTAAAGGGGAAAAGCAACTAAGTCATAAATAATATGCTCATTATCCTCTCTTGAGGGAAAACCATCAGCTTCCTCCTCCTGATGGGCACATCTACAAGGCTCATTACATCTCTTCAGGCATGAGGACTGCAAAACCATAGGTCAAGCTGGTTAGGAAATCAGCAGCTTACAAGAAAGAGGCTCCAGGCTGCATCAAGGTCAGAGAAGCATTCTTGCCTTTTGTGATTTATCTCAGGGTGAAATGTTGTACCTCTGGCTGTGGAACTAATGATCCTAGGAGTGCACCATAAAACGAATTTGTCATGAAACAGACCCTTATGAAAGAGCTAGATAACCAACGGCCTGGACAGCAAGCCAGTGCAGGGGCTCCTGGCTTTTTGTCTCCTTAGAGTAAAGCCCAGCACTGGAGAGCGCATGGCCACAGGACAGGCAGTCTGCCTTCAGGCCTGACTCTAAGCATCTGCTATCCTGTGCCAAACAAACATTTGCAGGAGGATCTGAGCTCCTCTGAGGATTGTGGAAGCTTACTCAGGTAAGCACTCAGCCTAGAGCTAGCATGAGGCTCTTTAAATCTGATCTTAAGTCTTTTTACTCTCTCCATAAAAAATCAACTAAGCAGAATATTGAACAGATAAGTGTAATTTGGAAACTTGTCCACTTTGGAACTATCCCAAACTCTTCAATTATTTACTAACGGATCAAACACAAGCACAGAACCACAACAAGCAAATTTCACTTAAGCTGAGCTTTTGTCCTCTGGGGTTTTGTTATTGTTCAGGTTTTTGTTTGTAAGTTGTCTCTTTCAACAATGTGCTGGGTGCAGCTGGGTACAGAGAATCCTCTCCTGCCTTTGTGGGATTTTGTTTAAAATTTGAAAGGAATCACCCATCCTGCCTCAGACCTCAGTTCCTTCCTCTATAAAATGAAGAAGTTCTAGATCTTTTTTTCATGACTCTGACCTTGAACTGTTAAACAAGCATCCCTTGGGGGTCACGCCAATGCTGGTTCCACCAGAGAACAAACTGCACATGTAATCACATTTCCCCAGGCCACCAGTTACCCTCTAGCTCCCCACTCCTTCCATATGCCCTCCCTCCTAAGAGACCTTTTTCAGCTCCCAGGACAAACTGCTTGTTCTCTAACCAGGGCCTGCCTGACCCCACTCCACCTTCACTCTCTCCCTTCCCTGACATCAAACCCTCCAGACTCCAGCTCTACCAAGCTCTGGAACCTGTTTTCCTCCACTTTCTTCACAGGGCAGTTTGTATGGTGCTAAGCAAGCAGACAAGAAACAACTGTCTGATGATTTGTGGCAAGAGCCAACATCACATTGCCCATGGTGGTGGGTAAGGCAGTGACAGTCTGAGGTGGAGGTAGGAAGAGTCAGCAGAAACTTCTCCCCTGGGGTGAGCCCCTCCCCTCCCATTCCAGGCCTCCATTCATGCTTTCAAACACAATGAACAGTAGCCTTGCCCCAAAACAATAAATTATACACCTACACACTTAACAAATTCTCTGATAAAAATTAAGCCAACTTATCTGAGCACAGAAGGCAAGAGAGATAAATCAAAATGATTTGCTACTCTAATTTTCTCATTTCCAACCTGTGGGAAAACAAAAAGGCTCTGAGAACAGGGCAGAGTTCTCAGTTCAGGGACAGCTGGCTTCTTCTGTACTCCTCCTACCACTCCATCTAATCCTCATGCCAAAAGTAGGTAGGATGGGGCTATCGCCATGGCGTAGTGGGCTGGGCATCCGCCTGAGGTGCTAGCATCCCATATGGGTGCTGGTTTGAGTCTCAGCTGCTCTTCTTCTGATCCAGGTCCCTGCTGATGGCCTAGCAAAGCATTAAAGGATAGCCCAAGCACTTGGGCACCCACGTGGGACACCCGGAAGAAGCTCCTGGCTCCTGGCTTTTGCCTGACCCAGCTCTAGCCATTGTGGCCATTTGGGGAGTAAACCAGCAGATGAAAGACCTCTTTCTGTCTCTCCCTCTGTCTGTAACTCTACTTCTCAAATAAATAAATAAATATTTTAAAAATAATTTAAGAAAAACAGTGGGCAGGACCATATTTGGGAGAAATAAACCAGGAAGAATGAACTAGGAGTGACAATTGGAAGTTCATGACAGCATTATTGCAAACGGGGAATTCACTGTCCAGCCAAAATCAATGATGAAAAACAAAAGCAATTAGAACCTAACATTATCCACATTCCTCTATAAATGCTGCATTTAAGGAACCACACAGTATTCCGTCTGAGACCCTATCACTTACCCTCCCTGGACAATCTCATATCCTGATTCTAAAATAGTGCCATTTCTGTGGTTAAGGGCTTCACTCTAACTCAGAAGCACCAGAGAGGAATCATCAAAGGTTTTAGGCAGAAAAGGTCTCTGACATCATCCTCACCTCTCCTCACAACGGTCTCAGGGGCTCCAAACCCTGGCTCTTTCTAGACCACTACACATTCTTCCCAGAGTGGAAAGAGTCTAAGAATCTAAGTTCAAAGACATCTCAGTTCATGATAGGAAATCAAGCACACATTTTAACAACCTTTGCCCTGTGAAACCTTTGACAGCCAATGAAAATGACAGAAGTACACACCCTGGAGAATACAAGTAACCATCAGCAAGTGAAATTTTTCTCCAAACACAATTTGAGAAGAAGAAAAGAGAGGGGAAGCCACAAACCAGAAACGTGCTCCTGACTGAAATCTTGGTCACCTGGGCCCTAAATAAGTTCTGGGCTTCTGTGGGCAGCTGTGCAGCAGAACAGACCAGGAAAGTGGAGAATACAGGTGAACAGGGGGCTACTGAGTAGAGAAGTTATGTTAAACAAGTGTGCGAGGCAGAAGAGGAGGCAGGCTCTAGGCCCCTCTGCACAACAGGGATAATTCTGAATGAGTGTTCACATATTTACCTCCACCACCGGACTGTGAGTAAGCTAAGCAATTTCTCACCTTCACTAGGGAACTCTGAGACAAAGGGAGTGCTATTATGCCAGGACTAGAGGTTTAACAGGGACTGTCCCAGGCAAAGTGGACACATGATCTCCCTGAACACGAATCTCTCAAGGCAGGGCTCATTCCTCATTGTGCTCCATAGGTAAATGTGAGTTGAACAATGGCTGGGGCTGCTTTCTTCAATAAGTCTAAATTTACCAAAATCAACCTGTGCATTATTCCAATTAGCAGCCATGGTGCACAATTCCAGGAGGCACTGCTGCTAGGCCTCCATAGCAGCTGTGTCTTAATAAAAGAATATGTACTTAACTTAAAAGAAAAAAACTTTATAAATGAGCTTGAACATGAACTTCCTCCACATGCACAGCCAACCAAGCCCTGCCCTGAGCCCACTGTGACCTTCCATGTTCACCCCTCCCTTGGCAGGGAAAGGCTGTCAGAGCCCAGAGAACTGTGGTGACAGCTGATGCCAGGTTCCAGGAACCCAGAGCTGCTCCAGGTTGCTCCCACTTGGGTCAGGCATGACCAGCAGATCTGCATACTCCAGTCTAGATGCTGACAGCAATACTCAAAAGTCAGACCACACTGTAAGAGGAGGAAGAGCCCAAATTTGTTCTAACTTGGCCCTGCTTGGGTGAGATGGTCTTAAGTCATCTGCCAGAAAGTTACTAAGCAAGAATCCCAAGACCTGCCTCTTTCCTGAGGAAAAAAAAACACCCGGAAAGCACAAGGAAATCCTTTGCATGGGCATTCCAGGAAGGTCAGGCACAGCAGGCAGCAGGAGCTCGCACTGTCCTCTCCGGGAAGGGCAGCTGTGAGTCCTACGAAAGGACTGCCAGCATCCTTCTCACATGTCACTGGCTTAATCCCAGTCCAAAACCTATTGAGATGTCGCTGAAGCAACCATTTCAACCTCTTCTCACAAGATGGGGTGGATATGAAGGTACAAGGAGACAAAGGGGGAGGAAACCAACAGGACAGAGGGCCAGACTTCACGACACTTTGCATGGCTTCACTCTATCATCAGACCACTTGCCAGGTGCAGATTACAAATTCTCACTTTTATAAATCCTGGATTACTTTATGAATATACAATAACACTGCACGGTAGTATGTTCGGTGTTGCACCATACTTTGTGGTAAAGTCCCAGTTTATAAAACATGACCTGGCCTATCTCTTTGTTGATAGACTCTGTTTCCAAGCAGAAATCTAAGGAAGTATACCTTTATGAGCACAAGGCCTCAGATGTCTGCAGACAGGACTTCCTCAGGTCAGGGAGATGCAAAGTTCCAAAACAACAGACATTGTTGAGAAAATGAAACCAATTCATGTACTGAGAATTTACTGTGTGCAAAGCACAAGCTTAGATGCCACAATTCTGGCAATAGTAACTACATTCCAGTGTCAAATTTGCAAACTATTACTCTATCTTCCTCCAACCTCAGTACATCTAATGTTATCAAACTGTTTTCTATTAATTTCTCATTCACCCTTAAACTAGCTGAGACACCATCATAATCTTTTACTTTCCAAAGAGCAACTCAGAACACCCTAGGAGTCTGTTTAAAAAACCCTCAATGGAGGCCGGCACTGTGGCATAGCGGGTGGGGTAGCTGCCTGTAGTGCCAGAATCCCATATGGGTGCCAGTTTGGGTCCCAGCTGCTCCAATCCAGCTCTCTGCTATGGCCTGGGAAAGCAGTGGAAGATGGTCCAAGTCCTTGGGCCCCTGCATCCGCTTGGGGACCTGGAAGACACTCCCAGCTCCTGGCTTCGGATCAGTGCAGCTCTGGCCATTGCGGCCAATTGGGGAATGAACCGGCAGATGGAAGACCCCTCTCTCTCTCTCTCTGCCTCTCATTCTCTCTCTTTCAAATAAATAAATCAATCTTAAAAAAAAAAAAAAACTTTCAATGAACCCTCGCCACTTGCTTGAACAACATCTAGACTGTTCTAGCATGCTACCCTTGTCCCCTGAAGTCTGGCACCAACATATCTAGGAAGCACAATTCAGGGAAACAGACTGGCTTCTGAACAGAGATAGCACAGTTTCAGGCGCCAGCTCTAGCACTAATCTGTCCCTATTAAAGGGGAATTACAACAGCCAACTAACAAGATGGATACAGGGTAAGATGAAATCTTTTGTCTAAAAGGACTCAGCACAGGCCTGATACATAGAATGGTTTGATGACCATTAGCTGTTCTCATTATGCTCAGCTTCATCCAGTAACTGAACAAATATTTGAGCACTGATGTGGGCAGGACCTGTCCTAAGTACTGGGCTTACACACTGAAAATGACCACGCCTTACCCTCCTGACTCTTTCTTGTGCATGGGAGTCACTGCATACTACCCACAGCCCAATCCAAGTAGAACTTGGTCAGCCTGTGCCAGCCACATGAACTATTCACTTCTACCTGCCAAAATCCAGCACCCATGCTGGCCCAGTACAATCAGATAATAGATGATCCTTTGAAAACTCAAAGTGCCTTGTATTTCAGATAAGGAACATGTTATATTCTAAACAGGCAAAAGGACAAATGAAAGAAACATTTTTCCAACAGCAGCAACACAACTTTAGCAAGGACACCCAACCCTAAATAAACACTAGGCTCACAGCTGAAGGAAGGGAACAATCTACCTGGAGACTGATCTTCCCAGTGAAATGAGGACTGACTCCAAATGTGCTCATTTGACTGGTGGAAATCTACTAAAATATACTTGAGAGGTCTATTATAAGAATATTCTAGGGGCCAGTGCTGTGGTATGGCAGGTAAAGCTGGTGCCTACAGTACCAGCATCCCATATGGGCGCCTGTTCGAGTCCCAGCTGTTCCACTTCCTATCCAGCTCTCTGCTATGGCCTGGGAAAGCAGTAGAAGATGGCCCAAATTCTTGGGCACCTGCACCTGCATGGGAAGAAGCTCCTGGCCAGGAGTGAACCAGAAGATGGAAAACCTCTGTCCCTCTGCCTCTGCCTCTCTGTAACTCTATCTTTCAAATAAATTAATAAATCTTTAAAAAAAAAAAAAAGAATATTCTAAAAAAGAATTTAGACTTCATAGATACCTCAAAGACACTGTAACAAATAAGCTAGTCACTGAGCTGAGCTGAAGTCCAAATTGCTTTCCAGGACTCTGCAAGGCAGAGGGATAACCACTTGTCCTATACTTGTCCTCACTGCAAAGACACTGGAGGGGGAGTGGTGTGTGACAGAATTTGAAGGATAGAAATGACGGGCCGGCGCCGTGGCTCAACAGGCTAATCCTCCGCCTTGCAGCGCCGGCACACCGGGTTCTAGTCCCGGTCGGGGCACCGGATTCTGTCCCGGTTGCCCCTCTTCCAGGCCAGCCCTCTGCTGTGGCCCAGGAGTGCAGTGGAGGATGGCCCAAGTGCTTGGGCCCTGCACCCCATGGGAGACCAGGATAAGCACCTAGCACCTGGCTCCTGCCATCAGATCAGCGCGGTGCGCCGGCCGCAGCGCGCTGTCCGCGGCAGCCATTGGAGGGTGAACCAACGGCAAAGGAAGACCTTTCTCTCTGTCTCTCTCTCTCACTGTCCACTCTGCCTGTCAAAAAAAAAAAAAATCAAAAAAAAAAAAAAAAGAAATGATAAGTTAGCATTGTACTATCCTGAGCTGGTGTCACATACTTTATTTTATTTATTTATTTATTTATTTGAAAGGAAGAGTGACATAGAGGAGAGATAGAAAGACAAAAAGATCTTCCACATGCTGATTCACCCTCCAAATGGCCCCAACAACTAGGGCTGAGCCAGACTTAAACCAGAAAACTGGAACTCCATCCAGGTTTCCCTTCAATGCCCAAGGAATTGAAGCATTTGGGCCATCTTCCATTGCTTTCCTAGGTGTAATATAGCAGTGAGCTGGATAGAAGGTAGAACAGCTGGACTCACATCAGCACTCCAATATGGAATGCCAGTGTTGTGGGCAGCTTACCTCACTGTATAACATCTTTAAATCTGAGGGTATGAAAGGTTGCTCTTGGGAAAAATCCTTCCAGAGACATAAAAGTTCAGCTCCTTGTGTTTAACTACTTGTCAGCATGTCCCAAGCACTGTTTAGGTAAAGAAACTCAGCAGTTCAAGACAGGCAAGGTCTCTGCCATCAAGAAACTTACATTCAAGGGAGGGGAATGTCAGCCAGGGATCGAGTAACTGGGTGGAAACAGAGACTGAGCTCAGGAAGTCAGGGAAGACTTCTAATAGGCAAACTTATGCTGTGACCCTAGTAATAAGATGCAGCTGACAACGCAAGATCCAAGAGTGGCAGAGCATCCTTCAGAAAGGCCTCGAAAGCATAATTCATAGACAGAGCATGGCAGAAGCACAATAAAGGACAGCAGGGCTGGGAAGAAGGCCAGGAGACAGGCCCAGGCCACAGGCACTAAGTCAACTGCCCAAGAAGGCAGAAAGTTTTAATTTTATTCTAAGTACAACAGGAAAACCCTGGAGAGAGTTAGACTGAGAAGTGACAGAATCCACTTAATGGTTCAGAAAGATGAGTGCAATGGAGGCTCACCATGGGCAACCTTGTTGTCACACTGCATCAACACAGAGGTTAAGAGGGTAGCATCACACAGAGGTTAAGAGGGCAGACATGGGGCCTCAACTCTGCTGTTTATTAGCTATGGAATATTGGGGAGAATTCCTCTACCTGCCTGTTTCCTCACCTGTAAACAGGGATGAACAAGAGTATCTCACAGTTGCTTGTATTCCCAACATGGGAAGCAGGCCACACAGCAGACTCATAGAATGACAAACGCCCTAAACAGCACTCTGACCTCAGAATCAGCCCTTAAGGAATTCGGATCTGGCTAAAAAGCCCATGAGAGCATTTCAGGCATGAAAAGCCAAGACACTGTGGCAAAAAATGACCTACATGAAAGATCTCTGTGAGTGAGATCCCCGTGGAAAGGAGGGGCCATCAAAGAAGGAGGTACCTTTCTCTGAAGGGAGCAGAGAATTTCCATTTTGATTATGGTCCTGTCTAAATAATGTTGGAATTTGTGGACTCAAGAGGCTTCCATAGTCTTGGCAGCTCATGACAAGAGCCTTGGGTGATCACTGATGCCATAAAAAAGAGTGTTAATTGTTAAATCAACAACAGGAGTCACTGTGCACTTGTTCCCCATGTAGGATCTCTGTCCTTAATGAGCAGTACTATGAGAATTAATGGTAAAACTAGAATTCAAACAGTAATTTATACTTTGTGTGTCTGTGTGGGTACAAACTGTTGAAATCTTTACTTAGTTTAGAGTTGATCTTCTGTATATAAAGATAATTAAAAATGAATCTTGGGGCTGGCACTGTGGCGCAGTGGGTTAAAGCCTTGGCCTGAGGTGCCAGCATCCCATATGGGCACAGTTTCTAGTGGCTGCTCCACTTCCAATCCAGCTCTCTGCTATGGCCTGGGAAAGCAATAGAAGATGGCCCAAGTCCTTAGGCCCCCGCATCCATGTGGGAGACCCGGAAGAAGATCCTGGCTCCTGGTTTCGGATTGGCTCAGCTCCAGCCGTTGCGGCCATCTGGGGAGTAAACAGTGGATGGAAGACCTCTCTTTCTGTCTCTACCTCTCTCTACAACTCTTTCAAATAAATAAAATAAATCTTTTAAAAAATGAATCTTAATTAAGAATGGGATGGGAGAGGGAGTAGGAGGTGGGACGGTTTGGGGGTAGGAGGGTGGGTATGGGGAGGAAAACCGCTATAATCCAAAAGCTGTACCTATGAAATTTATATTTATTGCGGCCGGCACTGTGGCGCAGCAGGCTGAAGCCCTGGCTTGAAGTGTCAGCATCCCATCCGGGCACTGGTTCTAGTCCTGGCTGCTCCTCTTCTGATCCAGTTCTCTGCTATGGCCTGGGAAAGCAGTAGAAAATGGCCCAGGTCCATTGCACCTGCATGGGAAACCCAGAAGAGGCTCCTGGCTCCTGCCTTCGGATCAGCTCAGCTCTGATCATTGTGGCCAATTGGGGAGTGAACCATCGGATGGAAGACCTCTCTCTCTCTCTCTCTCTCTCTGCCTCTTCTCTCTCTGTGTAACTCTTTCAAATAAATAAAATAAATCTTTAAAAAAAGAAATTTATATTTATTAAATAAAAGCTTTCTTTAAAAAAAAAGTGTCTAAATATCACTAACAATGCAAGCACTTCTTTCCAAGAATCCTCTAGCTTCTTATTCTCTCTACCCCTTTCTCCCGTCCTTCCTAGCCCCTCTGAGAGAAGAAATGGCCAGCTGGTATAATCTTTTAACAAATCAAAAACTGTCCCTTCTTTTTGTTGTTTGAGGCTACCACTATGATGGGAGGAAGGACTAAGCCCAAAATGCAGGCCAGAATGTAGTGCACCACTCCATAGAGCATTGTTTCATAAAGATAAAGGTGATCTTCTCTTGGCTAGTAAAGGTTTTCATTTTCAATGCAAAAAATATCTGTGGCTAAAGTCATTTGTGCTGAGCACTTGGGTAACATGATAGAGCCATACATTCCTGATTTTTCATTTTCCAATAAGTGCAGACAGAATCTAATGAACTCTTAATGATCTACCAAGCTGCCAATCAGCCATGCACATCCTCCATCAGACAGCACAGGTTTTTCAGTACATTTCTGAAAGCCCAGCTTGCCCCTTCAAAAAGTGGGACTGTGACCAGATAAGTATTTCTTCTATAATGTCAAAACTACAATTTCTATCTTTAGATTTCCTTCACTGGAACCTTACATACGATAATATTATAATGTTTATATTTGGAATTCTCTAGAAACAATTCACACTTAAAATCAAACTCTGTGGGAGCAGGCATTGTGGGACAGAACGTTCAGCTGCCACTTTGGAGACCTGCTTCCCCTATCAAAGTGCTGGTTCAAGTCTTAGCTGTTGCTCTTCTAATCCAGCTTCCAGCCAAGGCATCCTGAGAGACAGCAAAAGATGGCCCAAATACTTGGGGCCCTGCCACTGAGCTTCTAGCTTTGGTGTGGTCCATCTCTGTCTGTTGCAGGCATTTGGGGATTGAATCAGCAGATAAAAGATCTCTTTTTTTCCCAGTGTGTGTGTCTGTGGGTGTTTCTGCCTTTTTTTTTTTTTTTTTTTTTGACAGGTAGAATTATAGACAGTGAGAGAGACAGAGAAAAAGGTCTTCCTTCCGTTGATTCACTCCCCTAATGGCCGCCATGGCTGGCACTGCACTGATCCAAAGCCAGGAGCTGGGTACTTCCTCCCAGTCTCCCATGTGGGTACAGGGACCCAAGCACTTGGGCCATCCTCTGCTGCCCTCGTGGGCCACAGAAGAGAGCTGGACTGGAAGAGGAGCAACTGGGACTAGTACCCGGTGCCCCTACCGGGACTAGAACCCAGGATGCTGGCGCCATAGGCGGAGGATTAGTCAAGTGAGCCACAGCGCTGGCCTCTGCCTTTCAAGTAGATGAAAAAATAAACATTTTTTAAAATGCTTTAAATTCTTTTTCCTTGACAAGTCAGAAATGTATATGCTAATAAATTAGTTTGTTATTCTTAAAACTATCTGTTAGATTTGTTATTGCACTACTTGGCCTAAAAGAATCATGATCTGCATTATTATATTCAATGGAGGTAAACAAAAAATATTTCTCCTTAATCTTTGAGCTAATTCTCTCACATCAAATGTGGCACTTGTCCCTGTCACCATATCACTACCAATCTGAAATGCTGGATCAGGAAACATTTCAGGTCAAAAGTCAGTGGACACACATAAACAAGTACAAATAAAACTAGACAAATCTGAGTAAAACTGTTGATCTCTATCAATGTCAGCTTCCTGCTTATGATATTATACCAAGTTTGATTACTGTGTGGGGAAATTGAGCATTTATACAAGGGATCTTTATGTATTATTTCATACAACTTATGTGAATTTTCACAAAAAGAAGAGGATTCCTTAAAAGAGCCAGGGGACCACTCTAAACTGTGAAGCACTATTTACTTTGGTCACACACTAGACCAACAACAAAAAACGGAAGCTTTGTACAAGGCAGAATGATGGTCCCCAGAAGTGGAGCAGGTGGGGAAGGGGCAACTGGGAAGATGCTGGTCAGCAGGCACAGAATTTCAGTTAGACAGCATGGTAACTACTGTTCATAGCAACGTGTTATACCCTTGAAAATCACTGAGAGTTCATGGAACATACTCTCACCATAAAAAAAATGGTAAATATGTAAGACAGGGCATATGTCAACTAGCTTGATTTGGTCATTCCACAATGTGTACATATTTCAAAATATGTTGACACAATAGATAAAATTCCTGTCAATTAAAAATATGTAAATTGTTGAAAATAAAAACACATTCTAAAAGGGAATTTTTGGAGCTGACTGCTTACAGGAAAAAAAAAAAAACCAGACTGTCTTGGATTCTGAGAGACCACTAAGTAAAAGGGAGAAAGAAAGGGAAAAAAAAGAATTACAATCCGTCTGTCTGCACCTTTCCACTGTCCTCTATGTGGGTAGGGCAGGCATTGTTATCTCTGCTCTCTGTTTTAGAAACCCAAGTCTACCTGCCAAAAGGGAGGTGAGCTACGACTAGGGTTACAGCTCCACTCAGAAATGCCAACAGGAAAAGTCTAATTTCCTACTAGGAGAGAAGGGAGGGGAGGAGAGCAGGAAAGAGGGGGATTAAAACAACACAGGCTAATATTATTCAGGCAGCATCATCTCAGCAGAATTCACATAAATAAACGTAGCATCAAAATCTACTGAGGGGCCGGTGCGGTGGCACACTAGGTTAATCCTCCGCCTGTGGCACCGGCATCCCATATGGGCGCCGAGTTCTAGTCCCAGTTACTCCTCTTCCAGTCCAGGTCTCTGTTGTGGCCCGGGAGGGCAGTGGAGGATGGCCCAAGTGCTTGGGCGCCTGCACCCGAGTGGGAGACCAGGAAGAAGCACCTGGCTCCTGACTTCGGATCAGCGCAGCGCATGCCGTGGCAGCCATTTGGGGATTGAACCAACAAAGGAAGACCTTTCTCTCTGTCTCTCTCTGTCTGTAACTCTACCTGTCAAGTAAATAAATAAATAAATCTTAAAAAAAAAAAAAAAAACTCATGCTCTGAGCTACAGAGAGGGTATAGGTAAAACCGAGAGGGTGCAGGTTCTCATCCACAAATGAAAATAATGTTACTTAGAGCACTGCACAGCCCTAAGCAAACCCTTGAAGCCCTGAAGGACAGGCCTCCATAATGCAAGGCTCTATACAATCTTCCTTCAATTACAACAGTTAAATTTGACTATCAAAAAAAATCTCAGAGAAGCACACATGGTCGCACCGTGGGTTAAGGCACCCCTTGCTTGGGATGGCTGCAGTCCCCATCAAAGTTCAGATCTCAGCTGCTCTAACTTCTGATCAAGCTTCCTGATAATGTACCTGAGAAAGCAGCAAATGATAGCTCAACTGTTTGGGTTCTCATCACCCATGTGGGCAACACAAATGGAGTTCCTGGCTCCTAGCTTTAGCCTGGAGCAGCTGGGGCTGTTTTGGTCGTATGGGGAGTGAATCAATGGATGGCAAATCAATCGCTCGATCTATCTATATCTCTCTGTCACTCTGCTTTTCAAATAAATAAATCTTAAAAAAAAAAAAAACTGACCAGCTATGGATTCTCACAGAATACCATGAACAAATGTTAGGGGTTTTAGACAGTTCTTAGACAGTTTACTGAACAACTCCTGTGTGGCAAGGTGTCCAGCAAGGTATTACAGGTAAAATTACTTTTTTAAAAGTGGAGTGAGAGAGATAGACATTAATTAAATGTGGTCACAGAATAAATTAAGGCTCAGTAAATGCTACAGAGGAGAGGTCTGAAGGCACACAAAAGAAGGCTCTGTTCTGGCCTAAACATCAAGAAATAAGATTTGATAAGAAACTGAAACTTGTGGAATGAGGCCAGTGCTATGGTGTAGCGTGTTAAACCGACATCTGCAAGTGCCAGCATCCTGTATGGACACTGGTGCAAGTTCCAACTGCTCCACTTCCAATCCAGCTCTCTGCTAATAGGCCTGGGAAAGTAGCAGAGGACAGCCCAAGTCCTTGGGCCCCTGCACCCACCTGGGAGACCTGAAAGAAGCTCCTAGCTCCTGGCTTGGGCCTGGCCCAGCCTCAGCTGTTGCAGTCATTTGGGGAGTGAACCAGTGGATAGAAGATCTTCCTCTGGGTCTCCAATGCAGGTGCAGGGGTCCAAGCACCTGAGCCATCTTCTACTGCTTTCCAGGCCATAGCAGAACGGAAATGGAAAAGGAGCAGCCAGGACTAGAACCAGAGCCCACATGGAATGCCACTGCCACAGGCAGAGGCTTAGCCTACTATGCCAAAGCGCTCGCCCCTTCCTATAACTCTTTCAAATAAATAAGTAAATTTTTCCCTGCCAATGCACCTGAGAAAGCAGCAGAAAATTGCCCAAGTCCTTGAAGCCCTGAACCCATGTGGGAGATTCTGGTTTTGGATTGGCTCAGCTCTGGCTGTTGTGTCCATTTGGGGAATGGACCAATGGAAGGAAGATCTTTCTCTTTCTCTCTCAAATGAATAAGTAAATATTAAAAAAAAAAAAATCTTTAATTCCATACAAAATAAAAGCTCACCAATATATTATCTAATGAAATAATTAACTTAGGGGCCAGCGCTGTGGCGCAGTGGGTTAACGCCCTGGCCTGAAGTGCTGGCATCCCATATGGGCGCCGGTTTGAGATCTGGCTGCTCCGCTACAGATCTAGCTCTTTGCTATGGCCTGGGAGGGCAGTGGAGGATGGCCCAAGTCCTTGGGCCCCTGCATCCACACGGGAGACCCAGAAGTAGCTCCTGGCTCCTAGCTTCAGATCGGCAGCAGCCAATTAGGGAGTGAACCATCGGATGGAAGACTTCTCTCTCTCTTTCTCTCACTGCCTCTCCTCTCTTGTGTAACTCTGGTTTTCAAATTAATTAATTAATTAAAAAATAATTAACTTTTACAACAATCACCAATTGCTGCTAAAACATTAAGTGAAAGGTTGGAATGGCACATGTGTAACAAGGGATGGGAGTGGCGAATACCTAAACCCACTGTTCTATCTTCCCATCATTAAAAGCAGGACAAGTAGACAACATAGGCCTGACACTGTGCGGCAAATGGTTGAGCACAATAGCAACTAAGAAGCATGGTTACAAAACAAAAAACAGGCCGGTGCCGTGGCTCAACAGGCTAATCCTCCGCCTTGCAGCGCCGGCACACCGGGTTCTAGTCCCGGTCGGGGCACCGATTCTGTCCCGCTTGCCCCTCTTCCAGGCCAGCCCTCTGCTGTGGCCCAGGAGTGCAGTGGAGGATGGCCCAGGTGCTTGGGCCCTGCACCCCAGGGGGAGACCAGGAAAAGCACCTGGCTCCTGGCTCCTGCCATCGGACGAGCGCGGTGCGCCGGCCGCAGCGCGCCGTCCGAGGCGGCCATTGGAGGGTGAACCAACGGCAAAAGGAAGACCTTTCTCTCTGTCTCTCTCTCTCTCACTGTCCACTCTGCCTGTAAAAAAAAAAAAAAAAAAAAAAAAAACCGAAGTGGGGGTGGACATTTACAGAAACAGTTAAACTGCTGCTTGGAACCCCTCCATCACATATAGGGTGCCTGAGTTTGATTCCTGGCTCCAGCTCCTGATTCCAGCTTCACAATAATAAAAACCTGGGGAGCACTGGTAAAGACTCAAGTAGTTGGGTCTTTGCCACCCACCTCAAAAATCTGGATTGAATTCCAAGCTGCAGCCCAGCCCAACCCAGACTGTGGCAGGCACTTGAGAAATGAACCAGGGGGTGGAAATTTCTTTCCCCACCTCCCTTCATCTCTGTTTCTATGTCTTTCAAATACATTAAAGAAATAAATATGAAAAAAAATTAATGGCTGTAATCAAGCCAGCAGATGGAAGAGTTCTCTCACTCTCTCTGTCACTCTGATGAAAGTAATTATTGAAAGATCTAGCATGCAGGGGCCAGCACTGCGGTACAGTGGGTAAAGCTGCTGCCTGCAGTGCCAACATCCCACATGGGCACTGGTTCAAGTCCCAGCTGCACCACTTCTAATCCAATGGGCCAGGGAAAGCAGCAAAAGATGGCCCAATTTCTTGGGCCCCTGCTACATATGTAGGAGACCTGGAGGAAGCTTCTTGCTTTAACATGGCCATTGAAGCCATTTGGGGAGTGAATCAGAGGATGGAAGACTTTCTCTCTCTCTCTCTCTGTGTGTGTGTGTGTGTGTGTGTGTGTGTGTGTGTGTGTAAATCTGCCTTTCAAATAAATAACTAAATCTTAAAAAACAGAGAGAAATATCTTTGAAAAAATAAGATCTAGCATACAACGAAGCATTAAAAAATGTGAGTTCTTTTTATTTTTTTTACACTTGCAATATAGCAAGTGTAAACCATAATAAGTGTAACCATAATAAGTGGTTGCTTCCTATTTTTTTTTATTTTTTTTTATTTTATTTATTTTTTTTTTTGACAGGCAGAGTGGACAATGAGAGAGAGAGACAGAGAGAAAGGTCTTCCTTTGCCGTTGGTTCACCCTCCAATGGCTGCCGCGGTCGGCGCGCTGCGGCCGGCGCACCGCACTCATCCGATGGCAGGAGCCAGGTGCTAGGTGCTTTTTCCTGGTCTCCCATGGGGTGCAGGGCCCAAGCACTTGGGCCATCCTCCACTGCACTCCTGGGCCACAGCAGAGGGCTGGCCTGGAAGAGGGGCAACCGGGACAGAATCCGGTGCCCCGACCGGGACTAGAACCCGGTGTGCCGGCGCCGCATGGCGGAGGATTAGCCTGTTGAGCCACGGCGCCGGCCAAGTGGTTGCTTCCTAAAACACACACAATAAAAACTTTCATCTGAGTCCAAAACCGATGTTCTCTCTCTCTCTCTCTCTCTCCCCCTTATGGTTATTTGTTGACACTTAATACTATTCATTTCATTTTTAAGACAGAATTCACTCTTCATCAATATATCCCCATAATGTACCTTTTGAAATGCAACTCTGAAATTACAGTTTTATTGATGTCCTTAAAATGTAACTTTATAACATTATAGAGGTAGGCTGATCATTTAATCATATGGCTTTTTTACTCTCACATCAAACACCTATAAAAATTCAGTATTCTCCCAGGACTAGCTTCTTTGTAAATTAAAGAGGACCCAAGGGGTTAATGGAGGCTAGACTGCTTTCTCACACATATGGAATCCCTTCTCCTTCTAGCTCCTTTTTAAAAAATTGAGATAACATTTGCAAATCATAACACTCTTCCTTTTAAAATGAACAATTCTGTAACTTACAGTGTATGCACAACTTGTACAGCCATCACCCTATCAAATTCCAGAACATCTTCATCCTCTCACAAAGAAACCTATTACCTCAGCAACTATCCCTAACACCCACCACTCCTGGTTAGCCAATGCTAATTCCTACTGAGGCTGAACTGTTGATGAAGGCAATAGGAAGACCCAATGCATTCATTCATGAGTCAAAGGATCTCCACTCTACAAGGCTTGAAACACATAAAGCATATGTTTCAACTCCATATTTACCATTTTGCATTGAAAGAGATAAACAAGCATTTTCCTCCTGAATTGATGTTTCTACTATAAAGCAGAAATCAAACCAAACAGCCAAATTTGGCTCCTCTGACTGCATTACTAATCAACTCTGAACATTTGGCCATGGCATATTTCACAATCTTCTATCTCAAAATTCTGAGGCAAAAAAAAAAAAAAGAAAATCTATAGCAATTACCATACAAAATAAGCTAAATATAAAAACTAGTAAATGAAGCCATTAAAATAAGCTAAACTCATATCAATGTTTGCTCATGTGGCTGGCAAAACTTATTAAAACAGTTTGCGTACTAAATGCAGGAACAGATTTTCTACAGGTTTTTTTAACTTTTAAAGCAACTAGATGAAAAATTACGAGAAAAGAAGTGGGGCACAGTGGTTAACACACTGCTTGGGAAACCTCATCTCACTAAAGTGAGTGCCTGGGTTTGATCCCAGTTCTACTTCCAATTCCAGCTTCCTGCTAATATGAACCCTGAGAAGCAGAAGTGATGGCTCAAGTACTCAGGTCTCTGCTAGCCACATGAAAACCTGGACTGAGTTCTGGGTTCCTGGCTCAAGTGTCCCAACATCAGATTTTGGGGGCAATTAGAGGGTGAACCAGCAGGTGGAAGATTTCTTTCTCTGCCTTTCAAATAAATAAAAATTTTAAGTGGGGCTGAAGTAGTTAAATATGCTTAGTGAATCCTTGATCCTAACTGTAATATTGCTTGGTCTTAACCATTTTTTTTTAAAGATTTATATATTTATTTGAAAGGCAGAGTCGCAGAAAGAACGAGAGAGAGAGAGAGAGAGAGAGAGAGAGAATCTTCCACCTGCTGGTTCATTCCCCAAATGGCTGCAACGGCTGGAGACAGCCGATCAGAAGCCAGGAGGCAGGAGATGCACCCAGGTCTCCCAAGTGGGTGCAGGGGCCCAAGGACTTGGGCCATCTTCTACTGTTTTCCCAGGCAATAGCAGAGAGCTGGATTGGAAGTGGAGCAGCCAGGACTCTAATCGGTGCCCATATGGGATGCTAGCACTGCAGGCAGCGGCTTTACCAACTACACACAGCGCTGGTCCCTCTCACTCACATTTTAAATAGGATAAGTATGACCATGATTCCTAGAGAAAGATTAAGAAATTGTAAATTATTTTTTAAAAATTAAAGAATTTTGAATTTTAAATTTACTAACTGTAAATTATATCCTTAATTTCAATTATGCAACTAACACTTCACTATTTACAACAAATCCAATTTCCATTTACTTCTAGATGTAGCAGATAACACAGATCATTTATCATTCTCATCATATACTAAGAAAAATCTTCTCAAATGCGGTTAAAGAAAAGTTTCAATTTCTGTTAATAAAATAATGTATTTCTATTGCAAAATTCAGAAAATACAGTAAGACAAAAGGAAAACCTGTTATCCATAATCCTATCATGAAGATTACTATTAACATTTTCACAGTTTTACCAAGTTGCTTTCCTACATATTTTACATAGTTGAAATCTTGTAGCAATACAAATTTTGCACTAGCCTATTCTTTACATATACATTATTCCATTACCATTTCCCCATGTCACTGAAAACTTTACAAAACTACATTTGCAACAAAGTGTATCATCACTTGGACAAATGTATGGAAATACTTACATATATAATATTTTAATAATCTCCTAATGCTGGCCATTCCATATTTCACAATTTGAAAGTCATCATTTCTTATTTCAAGAGAAATTTTAATCATCATGCACATATTTCTCTCATGGACATACAATACATCCACAGAGGCCACTCAATCTGGTTCCAAAGGACTTGGTTATTTTGAAGCCATTGTGATTCAAAGCCACTGCCAAGAGCTACATTCCTACATGAAAACAAAAATCTCACCCATATCACTGGGACTTTGGAATGGACAAACAATGAATCATAAATTCTTCAAACCTCTTAGAAATTAAAGGCCATGCCCTCAATCAGTCAAAAAGCATCCTCTCATCTCACACGTCCATTCAGATCCCTCTCTTGACCTCTAACACCAAAACCATGAACAGGGTAGATTCATTTTGTTTACCTGTGTGTATTCTGATAACAACTAGCTTCCATGGCTGACCTTGAACTTCTAATTTAGATGTTCTTCCCAGGCAGACTTCATCTAACAAAGGTGACTATAGAGCAAAGACTCTCAGGTGCTAGTAAAAATGGAATATTCAGATTAATTTTTCTCCTTCCCAAGAGGCTCTTTATTTTTTAAGTAAAAAATAAATACATTATTTTCTTTCTAAACTTGGTTCCGAGGTAACTGAAATTATTCTTCCACTATTAGAATACACCTAAAGTGCTTACATACATTTTTTCTTATTTTCCTGGGGACACCAAGTTGTTACCCAATCACTGTGCTAATTTCTTTTCACTAAAAATTTAAATGCACCACTCACTACTAGTAGCCTAGCAGGAAATTCAAGGCTTATTTCATTTCCTTGAGTACTACCTAAACATTGTGATTACAGAGCAAAGTTATACCTATCAGCTGGACTTAGTGGCTTTGACTTTGACTCCCATTCAATTCCATATCAAACGCTAACAATGCGCTCCAGGGAATGTTACTTAACCTAGAGGAGAGTCTCATGGCTAACCAATCTCTGGGAGTCATGGTAGGAGCAAAGAATAATACATATGTATAAAAATCCCAGTGATACTGGAATGGGCATTTAGCCTAGCAGGTAAAACGTGAGGTAAAGACACTCACATCCCTTGTTAGAGTACCTGGGTAGGATACCTGGCTCCAGCTCTGACTCCAACTTCCTTCTAATGCAAACTCTGGGAGACACTGGTGGTAGCTCAAGTAGTTGGGTCTGGGGCTGGCGCTGTGGCGCAGTGGGTTATAGCCCCAACCTGCGGCACCAGTTCCTTTTTGGGCACTGGTTCGAGTCCCAGCTGCTCCGTTTTCCGATCCAGCTCTCTACCAAGGACTGGAAAAGCAGAAGATGACCCAAGGCCTTGGGCCCCTGCACCTGATGGGAGACCTGGAAGAAGCTCCTGGCTCCTGGCTTCAGCTCAGCTCAGCTTTGGCTGTTGCGGTCATTTGGGGAGTGAACCAGCAGAATGGAAGACCTCTCTCTCTCTATCTGGCTCTACTTCTCTCTGTAAGTCCAACTTTCAAATAAATAATTCTTTTAAAAAAAAAAAGTAGTTGGGTCTCTACCATCCATGTGGGAGACAACTTGGACTGAATCCCCAGCTTCTTGCTTTGGCATGGCCCAGTCCTGCCATTGAGGGCACTTGGAGAGTGAGCCAACAGACTTGAGGGACCTCTCTGTAAATAAGATTTATTTATTTAAAATAATTTTTATTTAAAACATTATAAATTTAAATTTATTTTAAATATTTTTGGTTTTTATTTTAAATATTTTTAATTTATATTTGAATTTTTTATTTTAAATAATAAATACTTTAAAATAAGATTTATTTATTTATGTACGTATTTATTTGAAAGGCAGAATATCAGAGGAAGAGAGAGGGACAAAGACAGAAACAGAGAGTGCTTCCATAGCATGATACCTGCTGTGAAAAACAGCAGACCTTCTCTCTCCTGCTCTGAACACACTTTTGTCAGAGCAGCTTGCCTGGCTAAAATTATCCCAGGAGCAAAGACCTGCCCTAAGAAAACACGATGGGACCTTAAGGGGAAAGAGGAGACTGGGGCTCCAGGCAGAGGCTGGAAGCTGGGTCTGCAGCTTTTCCTTTTCTTTTCCCTACCGCATCCTCCTCTTAACTTCTTAACATCTTGTGATGGACAAACACAAGAGGCCTCCATCTCCTGGCACAGCGACGCCTCCCTGACCACAATGAGTAGGTCAAGGGTTTGGTGGTTTGTTTAGGGATTTATAATTGTTCCACTCAAAGCTGGGGGGAAAAAAGAGACTCATGAGCCAGGGTCATGCTGGACATGAGGGCAACACTGAGCAGCCTGTGCTCAAAGGAGGCACACTCAACCTCCACTCACATCCCCAGTGCTGCGTCCAGAGACCCCAGTGGCCACCTATCCCTTTCCAGTTTCAACTGATTTCAACTAGGTTTCTGTTCCATACAAAGTCCTTGTGGCTTAGTTCCCATGGGAGGAAGGATTAAGAGTCATTTTCTTTACAAAGCTGCTTTAAAACAAACAAAAACATTATTTAGCTTAGGCTAGAACCATACAAAGAATTAAATAACCCCTCACTACCCAACAAAAACAAAATTATGACCTCTTCAGCATTATTTACCATGTTGATTTAGCCCAGTTAAGACAAGCTGACATTTAGCTATAGTAGCTGTAAAAGCATTTGAGAAAAAGAAAGGAATATTCCAAAGAAATGGAGTTTGATGGTTTTATTTCACTCATAACTCTCCTGGGAGATAAATCAATATCATTCTCATTTTGTGGAAGGAATAAAGGGAGTGGAATTAAATGACAACATTTACAAAGACCCACCCTCACTAGTCTATTTGAAAGTATACCCCATTGAGGTCTGATAAGACTCCCTCCTTCCAGGGCCCACATCTCCTGTGCTAATGTTTATTTGTTTATTTATTTATTGATCATTTATTGAAAGACAGAGTTACAAACAGAGGTAGAGCCAGAGAGACAGAAAGGTCTTCCATCCACTGGTTCACCCCTCAAATGACTGCAAAGGCCAAAGCTGAGTTGATCCGAAGCCAGGAGCCAGGAGCTTCTTCCAGGTTTCCCACGCAGGTGCAGGGACCCAAGGACTTGGGCCATCCTCTACTGCTTTTCCAGGCCATAGCAGAGAGCTGGATAGGAAGTGGAGCAGCCAGGACTCGAACCAGTGACCATATGGGATGCCGGCCATATAGGCTGAGACTTTAATCCACTGCATCACAGCGCCAGCCCCACTAATGTTTACTACACCCCAAACAGAATTTAGTTTCATCAGTCAATTAAGAAGGAAATGAAATTAACAGAAATAAAATTATTTACTTTCTTTCCTCTTAAGATTTTCTCTTAGCTGACTGGTTAAGAAGCAGAAATATTCTCCAATATTGCTTCTGGCCACACAGAGGTATCTTTTGTTCATCCAGAAAGTATCAAAAGAAATGGTAGCACCCAGGACTGGAAAGAAGGCACACATGCACCTCTGGCAGGTAGAAAATCTGGAAACTGACCTAACAATTTTATCTTGCATAACCTGCAGCAGAGAGGCTCATGGGGGGGGGGGGGGTCAGAAACATATATAAAGGATGTTTGATACAGTGGTGCTATGGCAAGAAACAGCCTAGATGTTAGCAATCAAATATGGATAAAGCAATAGTGGCCTAGCACTTACAGAAGAGAATATTAAATTTATTTTCACTTTCATAAGGAATGCAATTTATTGATTGCAAAGATAATCATGGCATAATATTAAACCTGACAAAAAAAAGTTTTCAAAATATCATGTATGGTGTGATCAGTTTTACATAAATATTCTTTCCATCTTTTTTCTCTGATATAAACAATAAAATCATTATCTCAGATTAAAATACTATGAGTGGGCCGGCGCCACGGCTCACTAGGCTAATCCTCTGCCTGCAGCGCCAGTACTCTGGGTTCTAGTCCCGGTTGGGGCGCTGGATTCTGTCCTGGTTGCTCCTCTTCCAGTCCAGCTCTCTGCTGTGGCCTGGGAAGGCAGTGGAGTTTGGCCCAAGTGCTTGGGCCCTGCACCCGCATGGGAGACCAAGAGGAAGCACCTGGCTCCTGGCTTTGGATCGGCACAGGGCGCCGGCCATAGCAGCCATTTGGGGGTTAAACCAACAGAAGGAAGACCTTTCTCTCTCTCTCTCTCTGTCTAACTCTACCTGTCAAAATTAATTAATTAATTAAATAAATTTTAAAAAATACTATGGGTGATTTTCAATTTTTTCATCATGACTTTGTTGGTCTCCTCATGCTTGTAAACAGGCATATATCACTTTTAACGTAATATAAACAAAATTATCTTTCTAAATCAACATTTGCAAAAATACTTCAATTAAACAGTCTCAAGAAATGTGTTTTAAAAAGTTGCTCCCAAGGCCGGCGCCGTGGCTCAACAGGTTAATCCTCTGCCTTGCGGCGCCGGCACACTGGGTTCTAGTCCCGGTCGGGGCACCGATTCTGTCCCGCTTGCCCCTCTTCCAGGCCAGCCCTCTGCTGTGGCCCGGGAGTGCAGTGGAGGATGGCCCAGGTGCTTGGGCCCTGCACCCCAGGGGGAGACCAGGAAAAGCACCTGGCTCCTGGCTCCTGCCATCGGACGAGGGCGGTGCGCCGGCCACAGCGCGCCATCTGCGGCGGCCATTGGAGGGTGAACCAACGGCAAAAGGAAGACCTTTCTCTCTGTCTCTCTCTCTCACTGTCCACTCTGCCTGTCAAAAAAAAAAAAAAAAAGTTGCTCCCAATATATGTGTAAAAAATCACAATGCATATAAAGCTTAGGACCCTAAACTGAAGTAAGAAATCAGAAAAATATTTTAAAAGTATCCAGTGTTTTTTATTAAAGCTATCGTCTCTAAATCAGAATAATATCAAATACATCATGCAAGGGAAGAAACTGTCTATCCACAGTCCTAAATTACATCCTGAAGCCTTAACTCTCCAATCACCCCAGTCCTATGTTTAGCAACATTAATAGCAAAATGACTGCCTTCCTAATGTCATCACTTCTCCCTCACTTGTCCTTAGTCCTGGTTCACACCACCTTCCCCAGGTTTTTTTTTTTTTTTTGACAGGCAGAGTGGACAGTGACAGAGAGAAAGGTCTTCCTTTGCCGTTGGTTCACCCTCCAATGGCTGCCGCGGACAGCGCGCTGCGGCCGGCGCACCGCGCTGATCTGATGGCAGGAGCCAGGTGCTAGGTGCTTATCCTGGTCTCCCATGGGGTGCAGGGCCCAAGCACCTGGGCCATCCTCCACTGCACTCCTGGGCCACAGCAGAGGGCTGGCCTGGAAGAGGGGCAAGTGGGACAGAATCCGGCGCCCCGACCGGGACTAGAACCCGGTGTGCCGGCGCCGCAAGGCGGAGGATTAGCCTGTTGAGCCACGGCGCCGGCCATTCCCCAGGTTCTTAACTCTCCAGGCATCGACAGTGCTTGCATCTCTGCCCTCCCTGAGATTCTTCAAAGGCTTCCACTGCCCGCCCTGAGAGTCAGTTCTAAGGTCCTTACTGAGATAGGGCAGTCTCTCCCGACTGACCTCTGGGGCCCTTTATCTCAGAAAGCGTAATACCTGCTTTATTATTAAATGGGACTCAACTGAGTTCCCATTTTTGACCCAGCCTAGCTCAGCCCCAGCCATTGAAGGCTTTACAGAGTGAACCAAGAATGAGAGTACACACTCACTCGCCTGCTCTCTCAAATAAATTTAAATTTAAAAAAATTTTAAACAGATTCCTACCAACCATCATATCTCACATAAAGAGCTTCCTTCTCACATGTAACCCCATCTACTTGGTCCACAGTAGGCAGCCATCTCCCCATCTACTTGGTCCACAGTAGGCACCCATCTTTAACAGCTCCTCTTCACCTTCATCAAAATCCTACCTACAAAGCAGCAGGAGCTCAGACAATTGCTCCAGGCAGACCTTCTGTTCTCTACTTCAGGCCATTTTTATCTAGTTTCCCTGGATTCTTTACTGTGGTCCTTGTATCAGGCTCTTCCTCTACCTAACCTGTTAAAAAGTGGGATTGTGGCACAGCAAGTTAAACTATAGCCTGCAATGCTAGCATCTCATTGGGTGCCACTTCAAGTCCTGGCTGCTTCCCTCCCAATCCAGCTCCCTGTTAATGCACCTGGAAGATGGCCCAGTTACTTGGGCCCCTGCCACCCACATGGGAGACCTGGATGGAGTGCCAGGTACCCAACCTCGGCTTGGCCCAGCCCTGGATGGACATTATGGCCATTTAGGGAGTGAACCAGCAGATGCACGATGTTTCTCTCTGTTTTTCCCTCTCTCTGTGACTTCAAAACAAATAAATAAATCTTAAAGGGGGTAGGGGTTCAGCCAGCTTTGTGGTTTCTTTTCACTTAAATGCTGACAAGTCCCCTGGGCTCAAGGCTCAAACTGGTGAGTTCTGTCCACAGCGGAATAACCTGGATCTCAACACTCACCTCCGGGTCATCTATTTTCACACTCTGCATTTCACTCCTCCTGCAAAATGGCCTTTAGTATCCTGCTACATCCAGGAAGGCGTCTTGCTAGGATGTGTCTTCTTGTATTAGTTATGAAACCTTACAGATGACCATACTCTAAATACTAGGAAAACCCAGACACAATTAAGATGCCTTAAATAACTTATGAAAGTAAATTCCTTTAAGATTCATTTTAAACACTTTTTCTCCTTTCACAATAGTTCCTTTGAAGGATAACTATCAAGACACACTTCACTCCTTCTAAATACAGAGACATAGGCTACACATTTCAAAAACACATGGAGCCAACTAATAAAGAAGAAAAGGTGGAACTAGAAAATCCCAGCGTAGTAATATTTTAGGCAAGAATTATCAACAGATGCTAAAATCAGCAGGTGAAAGTTTAATGAGAAATGAGATATTTATGTAGTCTCAAATTATCCCCTCTTCCCAAGATACTTATTAGTTATAAAACGAAAAACAGTAACTTTTTAAAGAACCCCAATAAACACTTCTTTCATCAGGTAGAAAAAGGGGCTATCATGGGCTTTCTGACATGAAGCATTGAGAAGGACACATCATCACTTCTGTGGTATTCTGTGGTATTCCTGCACAAACTTCATCTAACCAGGAGTAATTGTCAAACAAGCTCAAACTGCAGAGCTATTCAGAATAAGTAGCCTGTACCCTTCAACAGTATTAGGTCAGGAAGGACTAAAGAGAGACTGTTACAAAGTAAGTGGGGCTTGCAGACATGAAACCTAATGTAACAGGTGCTCCTGGAATGCACCATGAAAAGTAATTTCTTAATTTTGCTATAAAGTTAAGTTTGAACAAGAAGTGAAATCTGAGTAAGACTTACAGATTAGGCCGGCGCCGTGGCTCAACAGGCTAATCCTCCACCTTGTGGCGCCGGCACACTGGGTTCTAGTCCCGGTCGGGGCGCCGGATTCTGTCCCGGTTGCCCCTCTTCCAGGCCAGCTCTCTGCTGTGGCCCAGGAGTGCAGTGGAGGATGGCCCAAGTGCTTGGGCCCTGCACCCCATGGGAGACCAGGATAAGCACCTAGCACCTGGTTCCTGCCATCGGATGAGCGCGGTGCGCCGGCCGCAGCGCGCTGTCCGCGGCAGCCATTGGAGGGTGAACCAACGGCAAAGGAAGACCTTTCTCTCTGTCTCTCTCTCTCACTGTCCACTCTGCCTGTCAAAAATAAAAAAAAAAAAAGAAAGAAAGAAAAAAAAAACTTACAGATTAGGAAGATTAGTATTAACAGTCTATCAGTTCTGATTTAGATGACTATGCTAAGATTACATAAATGAATGTCCTTATTTTGGAAGTACACACAAGTATTTAGGAGCAATGGAGCACCATATCTAGAATTTACTCCCATACAGTTCAGAAACAGAAATATGCATAAAGGAGAACTGCTAAAACAATCATGGTATAGAGTTAACACTTGGATCTGGGTGAAACACACATGAAAATTCTTTGCACTGCTTTTTGAAATTTTCCTGTAGGTTTAAACATTTCCCAAAAGAAAAAGCTGAAAAAGTACTATGTTCATGATCCAGCTAGGATCAAAGAACTATTTTAAATACATTACTCTTGAATTGTTTTTGTTTATTACAGTACAAATGAGTTGCTTCTCTCAGAATTCAGTCTTCCAAATTGTTATTGTGCCGTGCTATCTGTACCCTTTTCTTTATGCTCCCACACATGAACAAATATACTGAACAAGTATAAAGAAAGTTTTGTATATTGCTTCAGAGGTGGCCTCTACAGTCAGACTATCCAGATTAAAATCCTACCTCTGACACTTTCTAGTCATGTAACTTGGGCAAGTTCCTTCACTTTTTTTTTTTTTTTTTTTTACAAAATGTCCATGACTCTTTTTTTTTTTTTTTTTTTTTTTTATATATAAAGCTTTTATTTAAAGAATATAAATTTCCAAAGAACAGCTCATGGACCACAATGGCTCCCCCCCCCACAACTTCCCTCCCTCCCCCCACCCTCCCCTTTCCCGCTCCCTCTCCCCTTCTGTTCACATCAAGATTCATTTTCAATTCTCTTTATACTTAGGCAGCTTCCCCAGTTGAATGGGAATAATCACAGGTCTCGTCACATACGTGTGCCATGATTACATGAGCTTTGCAGCCAAGGCACTCAACAGTGTCTGGCACATTGTAAGTGCATAATAAACGTCAGTTGTTAGTAAATATTAGCTGTCACATACTCAGCTTCATGGTTGGTCCCATGATCTCACCCCAGCTGTTTCTTATTCTGTTTGCTCTGACATTCAAATTAATTTCTTCTATTATCTATACTCTTATTTAAATTTCAGTTTTCTGAAACAAGGCCAAGTATATATGTTAAAAATAAACAGAACCAGTGAAATCCTAATAAAACAGGAGTCCAAAATCAATGAACTTACACAAGCCAGTTTTAAACTCACCCTTCACTGGCCAGCTGCTATTCTGGCTCAGGGACTTCCTTATCAACACTGAACTTACAGATTCATACCTCTTTACAAAAGATCTCAAGACTCTGTTCCAGGGCATAGGCTAATTGGCAGGGATACAGGCAGTCATGCAACATCAGTCCTGTGTCATTTAACTTTCTACAGATCCTATTATCATTTGGCCTGATTCACTAACTACATGGTATCCTCATCAGCCTCTGTTTACTGACCTTATGCTACATACAAAACACAATGCTGGGGCCAGTGCTGTGGCACAGCGGGTTAGAGCCCTGGCCTGAAGGGCTGGCATCCCATATGGGTGCCAGTTCTAGTCCCGGCTGCTCCACTTCTGACCCAGCTCTCTGCTGTGGCCTGGGATAGCAGTAGAAGATTGTCCAAGTCCTTGGGCTCCTGCACCCACATGGGAGACCTGGAGGAAACTCCTGGCTCTTGGCTTCGGATCAGCACAGCTCAGGCCCTTGTGGCCTTCTGGGGAGTGAACCAGCAAATGGAGACCTCTCTCTGTCTCTAACTCTCCGTGTAATTCTGTCTTTCAATTAAATAAAATAAATCTTAAAACACACACACACACACACACAGTGCTGGCACACCCTATGTCCACTGGCTCAGCTCAGTCCTCATGCAGTAAGCACCATTACACAGTCCTCAGGCAGCAGGTGTTATCAGACTCATTCTACCAATGAGGAAATACATTCAGGGAGAGAAAAGGGCCTGCTCACAGATTTAAGTGGTAGAGCCATGATGAATCCAGACATTTCACACTCAAATCTGAATTATCTCCCACATACTCTGTTGCCCTTGCTCACGTTTAAATGCATATTTAGGAAGAAATGACATTAATTACACACATCAGGAACACCATTTTCACTTGGCAATCTACCTAAGTAATCTTCCCTGCCGTTCTTTGTTGTGCTTAAGGCAGCTCACTGTAGCTTCTCTACACAACACCAGAGAAATTCAGCTCCTGCAGCCAGCCACCAGGACCACACTACAAGGAAGGCTTGGGAAGAAGGAAACCTCTGAAGGGAAGCATCACCTGGTGGCAGCACTGAGCAGACTGCCAGAAAAGGAAACAAGTCACTTAATCTGAATCCAATAATCTTTTCTGGCTCTCCTCTCAAGGACACAGAGGGGGAATACAAACCTCAATGAGAGCCAAGATTCTGGAGATAGGCGAGGGAAATGAAAGGACCGCCCCTTATCTGACAACACATTCCCCTCCTGCCATAAACACACTTGATCCAGGGGGAACACTGCCCCCAGAGACAGGGCTGCCCAGAAAGGGAGGCTCTGAGAACCCTTTGCAACTCCTTTTGATTCTTCACAGCCCCATTTAATTCCACCTCTCTGTTATAATGTCTCTCCAACTCAGCATACCTATTTTTTTTTCCTTTTCTACACTACAACTTCCATAAGAGGGCACTTTAAAACTGGATGGAAAATGTGCGCTGAGAAAAAACAATGCATGGATTTCAAAAACTTTCACACAAAAATAAACTTACCTTTCATTTCATGTTTCCACAAACTTTCTGAAGTACCCTTATGCACATTCTTACGATACCATTTAGCACTGAATTATTTCATTATCCCAAACTGTGCAATCACGCACTGTGCTCTCCTATGCCCTCCCCATCCACCCAGTCAGACTACACAGATCCCTACAGCAGAGACACAGGAAGTGCTAGCTAACAGGGATCCTACGTTTCAAACACAATGCAGCACAGCCTTGAGACAAAGGTGCATAGGACTGAAGTTCACAAATACCAGGTTAGACAGACCTGACCAAGCAGTGTGAGGGTAGGACCTTGCCCCACTGTCTACACCCAGCTCCTAGTGCAGCATCTATTATATCATAAGCATTTAATGAGCTCAAGTTCCAGAAACCTTAATTAGTAGCTCTGTCACCTTGAACAAGTTACATGACTTCTTCATCTATAAAATGGGAATAACAATATCGACCCCACAGAGTAATTATAAGCAATTATTAAAAAAGGAAAACATACTTAATGTAATTTCTGGTTCACAGTAAATGTGTCATAGTCCTGGGCTATCATTATTCATTTACAATGTTAAACACAGGTCCACAATTGCTAATCTAAAACTCCACAGACCAGATGTGATCTAGAACACAGAATTTCTCATGTTTCAGGAAGGTAAAATAGTGCATACAGTATATGTAATAACTCCTTGAACGAATTTGGGGCAATAAACCCATAGTCAAACATCTTAATATTTTTGCAGTGAAACATGCCTAAGCAGGTAAACAAACACTGTAAGTCATCTCATCTCAGGTGACCTCACGGCAAATGGCAAAAGCTTTGAAAAACTCTTGACTCTCAAAGAATTCCGGATTTGAAACTGTGGAGGACTGTGGGACCACATTCACAAGTGCAGCAGGTCCTCCAGGAAGCTGTTTCCACTGTGCCCGCTAAAGGTGCAACTGCTTGGGCTGGTGAGGGTACCAGGCAGTGTGGTACTGCAATGCTCAGCAGAGTGAAGAGCTGTCAAGAACCTGGGAGAGCTGCATAACCTGAACCCCTTTACTGTCTCCAATGGCCAGAGCCAGGGCGTCCCCATCCAGGACACATCACTCTTGGGTCATCCTTCCACAGAATGGTGGATGATACATGCAGGAATCTACCCCTCCATCCCTTCCTTGCTTCAGGTTTGAACCAAGACAAACAGGAAAGGAGATCAGCTCCATGAGAACAACCGTATTTACAACTTGGGCTTGTTTTTATTTTTAACACATGAGTAATCTAGAAGACGAAGGCTCGTGAACTGAGTTTCCTCTTTCCCTCCAGGTCACTTCACAAGTCCCTCCAGATGGAACAGCACTCCTGCAATGTATCCCTAGTAGTATTCTGGATTTATAATTATTTCAATAACCAGTTAACCCTCAAGATGACTTATGCTAGCCCAGAAGTCCAAAGCCAGCTCATTGTAGCTGATCGGTGGTAGGCTAACAGAATTCAAACTAACATCAGTGAGTATAATGGCCGACCTTGTGACACAGTGGGTTAAGCCACTGCCTGCAACAATGGCATCTCATACGAGCACCAGTTAGAGTCCTGGCCATTCCACTTCCAATCCAGCTCCCTGCTAATGTGCCTGGAAAGATATGGAAGACAACCCAAGCACCTGGGCCCCTGACACCCACATGGGAGAACTGGTTGAAGCTCCTGGTTCCTGGTTTCAGCAAGGCCCAGCCGTAGCCGTTTCAACAATTTTGGGAGTAAACCCCAGTAGATGAAAGATATCTCTCTCCCTGTCTCTGTCTCTCCCATTCTGCCTTTCAAATAAAAATAAATATTTAAAGAAACAGATTTTAAAAAATTTTTAAAGGTGGTCCAAAAACAAATTGTACTCTATTTAATATAAACTAATGCTCCCTCCCATTCCTCATCCCTCAACACCCAAGGGGGACTGAGTCCAGGACCCCAGCAAACATCAAAATCTGCAGATGCTCAAGGCTCTCAGATAGAATGGTCTAAATCATCTCTGGATGACTTAAGATAACAGTGTAAACACTATGCAAATATCAGTATCCTGCATTGCACAGTGAATACTGACAAGAACAACCACATGGCTCATAGAAGACACCAACTGCACAGCCCTCAGCACTACATGGTACAGGAACCACCTTACTACTCTTCTCCCAAATGAATTCCCAATGGTTCCCATCATTGAGGAAAAAGTGTCACCTACATGATATATAGTAGGTACTCAATGCACTTCTGCAGAGGTAGGCAAACCATAGTCCAAGAGCCAAAGCAGCCCTTATCCCATTTATGTAAGTACAGAATTACTGGAACACAGCCAAGCCCATTCATTCATGTATTAACTGTGGCTGCTTTTGCAATACAATGGCCCAGACTAGCTGAATATTTCAAGAAGACCATATGGGAAATGAAGCCTAAAATACAGGTATTTACTGTCTGGCCTTAAAGAAGTTTGCAGACTCCTATTCTTATAAAAGGAACACTGACTAGAGAATTAGAGAGACCTGTATTTAAATCCCATTTGCATGATCACCAGCAGAAATTACCTTGTATTTCTGGGGCTTGGTTACCTCATGCCTCATGTGTAAAATTAGGATACCATCCTCTACCCTACAGGGATGTTGCACAGAGTAAATGAGGTAAGACAAATAAAATGCTTCACACATAGTAAGAAATGAATGGCAGCTATTAAACTACAATTAATACCACATCCAAATTGTCTACTTATTAAGAAATACTAAAAGGTACAGTTATTCACAATCAGCCAAATGTTTCAAACTAAGCCATTGTGCTAGCATTCATCTACCTTTCTGCTAAGAAAAGAAGTAACACCAGCATCACTGTTTTGGAAGGCCAGAACTACTGCCTCCCCTTTCTCCTCTTATTACCTCATTAGTACTTAATCATTAAAAAAAGAGAGAGAAAATTTAAAAAGCCCAGCTCCAAAACTTTATTAATATAAAATTAATCCCTTCAATCCGTACTATATAAAAAAGGTCAAATAAAATATACCTTAGACTCTGATGAGAAATCTTGTTCAATGATTAATAAAAATAGGGGTGGAGGTGGAGGGGCAGATATTTGGCTCAGTGGTTAAATGCTACCTGGGATACCCACATCCCATACTGGAGTGCCTGGGTTGAAGTGTCCACTCCTCTTTGATTCAGTTTCATTCCAGTACATAATGTAGAAGGCAGCAGGTGATGGCTCAAGTAGCTGGGTCCCTGTTCAGACTCCTGCTTCGGCCTGGCTCAGTTCCAGCTGTTGCGGGCATTTGGAGAGTGAACCAATGGGTGAAAGATACACAGATAGACAGACAGACCTCTGTCACTCCACCCTTCAAATAAATAAAAATTTTGAAAAGGGGGAAAGTGTGAAAAGATAAGCTTCCAGATTTCAGCAAAGTAAACAGCAACACTTGCCAAGCAGTCTAAGTTCTGAGTTCACTATGCTTGTTAAGCAAATACTATGCTCTTGGCTCTACGTTCCTGCTGTGAACACAGCAGACCATGCCAACACTTAAGAGAACTTACACCAGGGGCTGGTCAGTTCTGTGTAAGCTCAGAACCACAAGACATGGCCTCTCCGTATTGAGTGATACTGGAGAACTTGAGGATTCCCAAGCAATTACCTAGTCTAACATCTGCACTGCACAAACAGGTTAACTGAACTGTCCATGATTACAGGCAAGTTGCTAGCAAACCCTGTCTTCCTCATACTCCTCCACATTACTGTCACTGCTTAGGAATTACTTCACGAAGGATCAAGTGTCAACCTTTCCCTCCTCTGTGACCCTGCAGATGCTATTCTGGAAAAACTACCCAATCTTCAAAATCATGAATTCCTCTAGGCAGTGTTACTTCTTTCTCATTCTGTATTCCTATAGGACTCTGCATTTCTATTACTGCACACATCATATTGCAATGTGATCATCTGTCTATTTATTAGTCCCCCCCATACCTGACTATGAGCTCCTGAAAGACAGGAAGTATGTGTTAATAACAGCCACTAACATCTGAGTGCTTACTATGTGACAGACGTGTGGTAACTTTATATACTCTCACTTGGGGAAACCAAGGCTAGCTTATGCAGTGTGGCAGACTCATTAATTTAACATCCATGTTAACCTAGTCCCATCTCCAACTTTCTAATATCCTGTTCTAATATCCACCTGCCCTTCACGAGGCCAGATGCTTCACTGGGGAGAGACTCGACCCCTCCTTAAGATTATGGTTGAAGCAGACTAAGCATGATGAAAGCAATTACAGCTACCCATTCCATCTTCCCACTGTGCTAGAACAGACCTCCAAACTTACTCTGGCCAATGTGATGTATTTAGAAGTCTGCTGGGAAGATACAAGATACAAGTAAAAGATACAAGAAGATGCTCTTCTTCTTGGTCATGGCCTTAACTACTACTGGACTTATCTGAGAAACTGTCCTCATAGTAACTTTAAGTCAACTGAATCTGCTTTCAGTTATTGTCAGCCAGAAACATCTTAATACCCACATGGAAAAAGTAGTAGGGGTGTGATTCAAACACAGACAAGGTGACTTCACAGCCCTCAAAAATGTAATGGCTACACTCACTCTCTTATCACCTTTCATCCCTTTAACACTCCTACCATCCAGCAATTTGTTAACATAAAGAAGCATTTGTTAACTTAAACTAACTGAATAAATATATGAATGAAATAGAATATTAGCTCAGTTTCCAAAGACAGATAAGGATAAATTCTATATCCCACTGTAAGTGAAATATTACAGCCTTAGGCAACACCCTTAAAGTATAAGGCCTGATCGCCCTTAGATGAGAGGCTGAGGTTTAATATATTTGGAAAATGGAGCTTACACTATAGCAAATAAGGGAATCCTGAAAGCACCACTTTCCAAGTTCAAACCAATCTCAGAAGACTGAATCAATGAGAAAGCACCAAAAACTCTGCTCCTGTAAGCCCCCTGACAATGTCCACAGCAACTATCAGTAGGTACACACACTGCGTACAGTTCCTTCCAGTTCATCCTTGATCCACAGCAACCATTCTCCTGACAAAGTAAAAGGGACAAGGAAGTATGCAGAGAAAAAGAATGATATTTCTTCAGCACTTGAAGACCCACAGTCTTTGAATGATAAAATGGTCAATCTTCACAACTCATTTAGGCCACAGAACCCCGATCCCTTCACCTCACACTTCCCACCAAGAGCCTTAATCTCTAGAATCTGAAAGATCTCCTCTCTGCCACTGCCCACAGTCAGAGAAGAGTCCTTGACAACTCATGCTATCTCTGGCCAGCTGGCTGAGCTGACCTCAGAGCAGTAAGCAGAAGGCAGAACACTCTGCACATCCCATTGCCAATGCAATCCCGCAGAGAAAATTAGTCAAGGCACTTGTTATTCATGAATAGCCACTTATCAAGATTTCATGACCCACTCACTGCAAGACACACCACAGACATGAACTTCAAGGCTGCAAATGCTTGTAAACTTTCCAGCATACAAGCTTCTCCTCACCTAGATGTTCACTTGGCATTCCAAAGTGCATAGAGATACGGATTTTTTTTTTATCTTGAACAAAAATCAAGGAAAACTCCACGTGCTCTAGAATAAAATGTCTAAGAGCCATGAGCCAAAAAAGTGAATTAATGGAAGCCAAGGAATCATGCTGATTGCTCATGAAGGATTTTTTAAGGACCAATTTTGATTTAACAAGGCAACTCAACTTACCTTGTAATTGCTAGAGTTCACCCAAGAGGTAGCAAGTCCATCCACAAGCTTATCTAACATGGTCTGGTCATGCTCAAGGTCGGCAGACTTCTGTTTGTCTGAGAAATAGTCTATAAGTTCTTGGCCAACCTGCAGTCGTTTCCCCACATCCTTTTGCAACACCTGTGCCAGGCAGGACTCCATGCGAGGCTCCATGGTGGAATTCAAATCCAGATCCAGCAAAGGCTAGAGGGCAGTCAGGATGACTCCCTCCCAGTACCCGTATCCGGGAAGCTGCCTCTTTGTTTGCTGAAGGTTACTAAGAGCCTGTGTTTCAAAGATGCAATCTGGGGAATGGCAACAATGCACCATGTGCGTCTGAAGAGCAGCTGGAAGGATATTAAAAGTCCAATTTAAATAACTAGCAGGAGATAAAGGAGTGAGTGGCAGAGTGATGTTCTTCTACTACTGGGTTTGAAATACTTCATAATTCAGCAGTCCATTCTGAAAATAAGAGGAAGAGAATGACAAATCAGCACAAATAACACAACGCTCAAATGTTATGAAACAGTAAATCAAAGACAAAGCAATTCACGCTGCAGAACTGTTTAGAATCACAAGCGAAGTGAGAAACAGGAATGCTTGGCAACCATATTGGACTAACATAACTATTATTTTTATCTGGAAGGACACTGAAGCCCAAAGCTACACAGTTGGTGGGCTGATGCTTTTCACACCTTTCCAGCTTGGGAATACACCAGGCAGGACAGCAATCTTCTGCTTTCACTAGCATATTTATTTGTAGCTTAAATTTTGCCTCCCACCAAAGTTGACCACCACTCTGTGTCTCAACCATGGTAGGGCTTGCAGCTTATTGCTTCCCTCAGTCTTCTAAAAAATCAAGTACTACAAATGGAGCAGACTCCATAGAAACAAGGTGGACCAAAGTGTCCAGCGTGGTCACATCAACCAAAGTCAAAGGTTGCACCTGCATTGCAATTCTTGCTCAGCAACATTACAGTGGAATGAGATGAAGTCCCTACCCCACCTCCCCAGCAAAGAAAAGAGAGAGACAAAAAAGAAAGCAACATTATTCTGACCAGCTATTGACACAGTATTCTCAGCTGACAAACACATCATTTGGGCCTAGTGTTTTGAAAAAATCAGATTTCAAAATCATGTCTGTGTATGGCAAAACACATGATACGTGAACACTACCAAATTTTTTCTAATTAGACAAACTGTACAAGCTGCTTAGTTAACCTATAGCTGCAGGAACAATTGAATACATTTGTATCTTACTCCAATTCCTTCTAAAGCCATGATCATCTCTTTCATTCTAAAACAAGAAGACACATAGAAAACCTTTATTCATGATACAGCAACTCCTTCATATTGAATGAAACAGAAGTATTCTTCACAACAACAGTAAATCTCAACTTTAAAAGGTTTTATATTGAAGTGCCTGAGTGCAAATCCTGGCTCCACTCCCAATTTCACCTTCCTACTAATGCACACCTTGGGAGACAGCAATGAAGGCTCAAACACTTGGGTCCCTGTCACCCATGCAGTAGATTCAAACTTGGCTTCTGGCTTACAAGTTGTTACAGGCATTTGGGGAGTGAACAGTGTATGTAGGAGCAGTTGATCTCAAACTCTCAATCTCTCCCCCTCACCACCTATTAGACAAAATGAAAATAAATAAATACAGAAATCTTTTTAAAAGGTTCTCTTGTAACTCTCACAAATCAAGCAAATTTAGGATTCTGTGTTTCTCTACCTCCTGACAACACCCCATTGCCACCAAGTCACAGAATCATAGATTCTGTTAATCACTAGGAATCACTTAAATGAAGACATCAAATGAGGAAAATCCTCCTTCAAAGCCTGGCATATGGCTATCTACTTTCTATTTGCTTCTAGTCATGCAGGGGGTGGTAAGCAATGGCATTCAACAAGACTCACTACCTCAAAGAACAATCCTTTCTTAACTAAGGGGATATCTGTTTAGGTCCTTTTACCCAGGTAGTTATTCAAATACATAAAACAGCTATTATCCTTCATTCCAATATTCATTCCAAAGAGAAACTCCAGGTTCTTAATCAGCTATTACATTGGACTAAGGAAAGTATCAATGATATGGGAAACTCGAGAACCAACAGAACCTTTTCTTTCTGAGCCCAACAAGCAGACCAATCATCAGGCTATAGTAGATTAAAAATGGCCACGAATTCTTTGCTACTCTTCTCCTGTCCCCTCCTACAGTGACTCTCTGAGCTTGGCCCTGTGACTTGCTTTGGTCAGTGGGTAATTCAGCAACTGTAAAAGCAAGCAGAGGCTTGATATACTTGAAATATTGCCTGGGATGGCAATGCTAAAAAGTCTAGAACTGGAACAAGAGAGGTCATATGGAGGAAAACCAACATGTTCCAACCAACAGCCAGTAGCAACTACCAGACACATATGTGAAGCCATCTGGGATATCTAGCCCTTACATGCATCACAGATACACAAATAAATTCAAGGAATTAAGCACACAAACCACTAACTAGCCAAACAACAGGATCACAAAAAACAGTATTTCAATATTTTCTTAGGCCACTAAGTTTACAGTGGTTTGCTATACAGTGGTAGATAACTGATACATTACTTCTTCCCCTAAACAGCTCTTCTATCCTCAATGAGAATTTCATGTCTTACTCCTTTGAAAGGTCTAAAAGCAACAATACTAGCCAATAATCATAAAGCCATTTTAAAGCATCTAGCTTCTACAGTAGGTGTCAGGTGCTGCACTAAGTGACTATATATACTACTTCTAATTCCTCAACCAATTCCATAAAGGAAGTTTTAAACTCCCTGTTTTATAAATGAAGAAACTGAAGTGAAGTAAGGGTAAGTAATATCCCGAGTAATATATCCCAAGTAAGTAATATCACTGCATGGGAAGTGAGTTTCCTTTCCTCATTTGCAAATCCTCAGTATTAGAAGTCTGGACTAGTTCTGTTCTGATTTAGAGAAAGAAGGTCAGACTTTGTGCTTAGGACGTTGTCTCATGTTATGAGATAACAAGCAAGAAAGCAAAGTCTCCATTCCTTAAGTAAACACTAGGGAAGATCTTCTTTGTTCTACTATGAAAAAATTTATTTACTGATTTATTATTTATTTGAAAAGAGAGGGAGAGAAAGAGATCTCCCATTTGCCGGTTCATTCCACAAATGCCCACCACAACAGCTGGGGCCGGGCAAAGCTAATGCCAGAAGCCAAGAACTCAGTTCAGGCCTCCCAAGAAGGTGGCAGGAACCCAAGTACTTGAGTCATTGCCTGCTACCTCCCACAGTAGGCATTAGCAGGAAGCTAGAACCTAAAGCAGAGCCAGGACTCGAACCCAGGCACTCCAATAAGAGATGTGGGTGTTCCAAGTAGCAACTTAATCACGATGTCACACCCTCAACCTTTCACCATGCTTTTGAGTACTTTCTCCACCTATACTTTCAAAAGTATTCAGGGAATATTAGTTACCTAGTCCCAAACATACAGAAGTACAAGACTTCCTTCCTAACCCATCCCCCAGCAACCCAATTTCCCTCCCTAACAGAAAATATATAACTAATTCCCTGCACATCATTTAGGAATATTTTTGTTTTGTTTTGTTTTTTCCTGTAGGAATATTCTTAGCTACTCAAACAAATAAAGATGTGTTCTCTTCCCTGTATCACTCAGAAACAGTTTTCCAAGCATTTACAATTAAATTATAAAAACAGAAATCAAAAACAAAAATACAGGGAAAACTTTATATAGAAAATGCAAAAAAAAATGAAAAGCAAACACAAGGAATGAAAGGAGGAAGAGTTGAAAGAAAAGAGGAAGACTTGGAGGAACAAGGAGAAGGAGGTGGAGGAGAATTTGGACTTGAGTAGGACAAACAGTTGGAGTAGCAGAAGGAGGAAAAAGAGAATAGGGAGGGAAAAAAGTAAAAAGTAAAGAAAAAGTGAAAGCTCCTTCCACCCATATCCTGATCTGGCTCTCCACTAGGGAACAAGGAAACAGATGTCACAAGTTAACCTATAAGCTAGTGGTCAGAGGTTACCTATGTCTGAGCAAAATAAAAACCAGCCATATTATGTGTAAGACGGAGGGGCCAGCACCATGGCGCAGCGGGTAAAGTCATCGCCTGCAGTGCTGGCATCCCATAGGGGTGCTGGTTGGAGTCCTGGCTGCTCCACTTCCGATCCAGCTCTCTGCTATGGCCTGGGAAAGCAATAGAAAATGGTCCAAGGCCTTGGGTCCCTGCACTCATGTGGGAAAACCGGAAGAAGCTCCCGGCTCCTGGCTTCAGATCAGAGCCGCTCCAGCCGTTGTGGCCAATTGGGGAGTGAACCAACGGATGGAAGACCTCTCTCTCTCTCTGCCTCCGTATATCTTTGTAAGTCTGATTTCCAAATAATTAACTAAATCTTTTTTAAAAAATGAACAAAAAAAAAAGCTCATTCATGGGAGTCATTAAAAAAAAAAAGACATAATGGAAGGCACTGGCATACAAGAATAAAGAGGATTTGGTCTCTGCCCTCAGCAAGCTTACGGGACAGCTGTAGGGCCTGGTTAAAATCCCCCCAGTTGGTTCTGTAACAGTCATCCGAGAGACTGACGAGATACAGGATTAACTTACAGCAGTGCAACATCAGAAATTACTCAGCATGTAACACTATTTCTAAACCAAAGAAAAGTTCAACTTTCACACATTTCCCAAAATAATTAAAGAAACATAAAAATGTCATAGAAGAAATGGTAGATCAAGTTCAAATATAAAAGCAACTTTTAGGCCGGCGCTGTGGCTCAACAGGCTAATCCTCCGCCTTGCAGCGCCGGCACACCAGGTTCTAATCCCGGTCGGGGCACCGGATTCTGTCCCGGTTGCCCCTCTTCCAGGCCAGCCCTCTGCTGTGGCCCGGGAGTGCAGTGGAGGATGGCCCAAGTGCTTGGCCCTGCACCCCATGGGAGACCAGGAAAAAGCACCTAGCACCTGGCTCCTGCCTTCGGATGAGCGCGGTGCGCTGGCCGCAGCGCGCCATCTGCGGCAGCCATTGGAGGGTGAACCAACAGCAAAGGAAGACCTTTCTCTCTGTCTCTCTCTCTCACTGTCCACTCTGCCTGTCAAAAAAAAAAAAAAGCAACTTTTCTTCTCCTTTGTGTATCAGGGTAAGTTTTCTCCTTTAGCAAGCTCTCACAGAGAACACCGTGAAACAGCTTAGAATGTCACTCTATCAGTTACCTGTGGAAAGGGACACATTACAGGTATTTCTGAAAAAATGCCCAACTGAAGTAGGCCCTCCCATTCCCCAACATCAATGCTTTCTGCCCACTACAGTGGTTAGGTTCCAAACATCTCAATCCTGTCCTGTCACAGCAGAAGCGAAACAGTAAAAGGTCAAGATGACAGGCCCAGTCATTCTCCTTTACAGCACCTTGGGAAGCAGAAATTAACAGAGGAACCTTTACCAAAACCATAACCCAACTCTGCTGAAGGCCAACAGGAAGACATTAAAAACCACAGCTTCAACAAGAATGATGACAAGAACCCTTGATGTGTGGGCAGTACTGTGGCAAAGTGGGCTAACCTGCAGTCTGCAGCGCAGACATCCCATATGGGTACCAGTTCAAGCCTCGGTTGCTCCACTTCCAATCCAGCTCCCTACTAATGGGCCTGGGAAAGCAGCAAAAGATGGTGCAAGTGCTTGGGCCCCTGCCATCCACAAAGGAGACCCAGATGAAGCTCCTGGATCCTGGCTTCAGATCAGCCCAGCTCTGGCTGTTGTGGCCATTTGGGGAGTGAACCAGCACATGGAAGACTTCTTTCTCTTTGCCTCTCCCTTTCTGTAACTTTGCCTTCAAATAAATAAATAAATAAATCTTTTAAAAAAAAAATCTCTTAATGTAATGAAAAAAGCAGTAAAGCTAGGAATTTTGGCCTCTGGTCTTGACTCTGCCATTTCCTGAGTGGCACTTGGAGAATTTTGGCTCTCCACGCATTAAATAGATTAGGGACAGAAAACAGCTTGCACAGTACACTTTTAAAAGCTAGCTTCCAACTCCATCCCTTTAATTACCATATGTACCCTGTGTCACTTAGGTACACTATTAATAGAGAACTGTAACAATGACAGATGGAGGCAGAACAGACCTATAAGCTCTGCAACTTCTTAGTCTACTACAGACTTCTCCATAAAAGAAGTTAAAAGTAGAACCATTTTTACTCAGTAGCTTAAAACAACAGTGAGTTAATACTTTTCATAAGTCTATGGGTTGGCTGGGCTCGGCTGGGAGGTTCTTATTCTAGTTCTGCCTGGAATCACTCATGTGGCATAGCCATCCATCTGTAGGCTGGCTGTGGCTGAAGAGTCCATGGAGGTGTCATTCACATATCTGCAGCACTGATCCTGGCTGCTGGCTGGACCTCTCTCCACTTGTGAGCTCTAGCCATTCATCATACAGCCTAGACTCCATTAGACAGTGGCTGGAGTATTCCAAATGGCAAAGGGGAAGCTGCAAGGCCTCTCAAGGCCTAGGATCCAGAATTTGCACATTACTCTATTGGTAAAAGCAAGTCACAGGCCAGCGCCACGGCTCACTTGGCTAATCCTCCGCCTGCAGCGCCAGTACTCTGGGTTCTAGTCCCGGTTGGGGCGCTGGATTCTGTCCCGGTTGCTCCTCTTCCAGTCCAGCTCTCTGCTGTGGCCCGGGAAGGCAGTGGAGTTTGGCCCAAGTGCTTGGGCCCTGTACCCACATGGGAGACCAAGAGGAAGCACCTGGCTCCTGGCTGCGGATAGGCGCAGTGTGCCGGCCGTAGCAGCCATCTGGGGGTTGAACCAACAGAAGGAAGACCTTTCTCTCTCTCTCTCTCTCTCTCTCTCTCTCTCTCTCACTGTCTAACTCTGCCTGTCCAAAAGAAGAAAAAAAAAAAAACAAGTCACAAGGCTAGTAGATGAAAAGTGGAAGGAAATAGATTCTATCTATTAACAGGAGGAGCTGAAAAATATTGTAGCATGTTTTCTAATACAAATATATTCAAAAGATATTTACAGAATGAATGAAAACATCCCATTTATCCATTACCAGTTTAGTATCTCAATTACCTTTATTTATAAGCTTTTTAAATAGCACATCTCATGACAGAAAATACAAAAGAAATAACTTCAGTCTATGAGGTGACTTGAAAGAAATTCTATATTCTAGCCCTCATAAAAAGGTTATCAAAGTAAAGAAGCCAACACAAACACAAGATGCACAACTGGGCCGGCGCCACAGCTCAATAGGCTAATCCTCCTCCTAGCAGTGCCGGCACACCGGGGTCCAGTCCCAGTCGGGGCACCAGATTCTATCCCGGTTGCCCCTCTTCCAGGCCAGCTCTCTGCTCTGGCCCGGGAGTGCAGTGGAGGATGGCCCAAGTGCTTGGGCCCTGCACCCCATGGGAGACCAGGAAAAAGCACCTAGCACCTGGCTCCTGCCTTCGGATCAGCGCGGTGTGCCAGCCGCAGCTCACTGGCCGAGGCAGCCATTGGAGGGTGAACCAACGGCAAAGGAAGACCTTTCTCTCTGTCTCTCTCACTGTCCACTCTGCCTGTAAAAAAAAAAAAAAAATGCACAACTAGTAGCTTTCACAAGCAGAATATTACACCTGCCAAATAAGACTAATGAGAAAGTATTGTGGGCAGAGATGGATTAAGAAGGTGGAGTGGGGCCAGGGCTATGGCGTAGCAGGTGAATCCGCCGCCTGCAGTGCCAGCACCCCATATGGGTACAGATTCTAGTCCTGGCTGCTCCACCAATCCAGCTCTCTGCTATGGCCTGGGGAAGCAGTGGAGAATGGCCCAACTCCTTGAACCCCTGCACCATCAGGGGAGACTCAGAGGAAGCTCCAGGCTCCTGACTGCAGATTGGTGCTGCTCTGGCTATTGTGGCCATTTGGGAGTGAGCCAGTGGATGGAAGACCACCCCCCACCCCACCCCCCGCTCTTTCTCTTTGCCTTTCTGTAACTCTGCCTTTCAAATAAATAAATCTTTAAAAAAAAATAAAAACAATGGAAAAAAAAAGGCCTGGAGTGATCATGCCAAAACTACAATTACATATACAAGATTCAGCCTGAGCTTTATCTTAAATATGGATTGAATATACACCCATATTTTTCCCCTACCAAGTAAGTGGGGAAAAAGTGTAGGCAAAGTAAGGGAGGTAGGAAGGAGTATGGTAAGGCAGACACCTGGGAGACAGGTAAATATTATCATTATCATTTTCATTTTAAAGATAAGGCCTTTGGCCTAACAGTTAAGATACCAATTAAGATCCTGTATTTCACTTAGTAAATATATCAGAAGTACCTGGGTTCAAATAGCCATCTCTGGCTCCTACTTCCAGCTTCCTGCTAATGCAAAGCCTGGGAAGCAGAGTGATTACTCTAGTAATTTGGGTTCCTGCCACCTACTAGGGAGTCGTGAATTCAGGTCCTGGCTTCAGACTTCAGTCCAAGCTGAGAGACATTAAAGACATTTAGGGAGTTGAACAACTATGCCCATTATACAACAATAAAAAGTTTAAAAAGAAGAAAAAATTTTAAAGGTAAAAAAATAAAAATTCAGAGAAGTTAAAAACAAAAAAATAAAAATAAAAATAAAAAAACAACTCTGCCCAAGGTTCTGAAGCTACCGAACTGTCAGCAGTCATTTAAAACCAGATCTGCCTGGCTCCAAAGTTCATATTGTTCCTACTATATTACTGCCTCACTGAAAGTCCCCAACATGAGTACTCACTAACTGTTCAAAATAAATACATTAGATAAATGATCTGAAACATAAGAAGTAGAAAACGGGGGCCGGTGTTGTGGCACACCAGGTTAAGCCACCACCTGCGACACCAGCATCCTATATTGCAGTGCTGGTTCGAGTCTCAGTTGCTCTGCTTCAAATCCAGCTCCCAGCAAATGCAATTGGGAAGTCAGTGGAAGATGCCCCAAGTATTGGGGCCACTACCAACTATACGGGAAACCTAGATGAAGCTGCAAGCTCCTGGCTTCTGCCTGGCACAGCCCTGGCTGTTGCAGCCACTTGGGAAGTGAAATGGCTGAGGAAAGCTCTCTCTCTCTGTCTCTCCCTCTCTGTCAAATAAATCTTAAAAAAAAAAAAAAAAAAAAAAAAAAGAGAACTGAGAAACAAGAAGTCAAATCACAAGTAAAGCACTTAGGAAGCTTTCATAAAATAACTCTATCAAATTGTCAAGAGGCACAATTTAAGGGGCTGGCATGTGATACAGGGAGTTAAGCCACAGCCTGCAGTGCCAGCATCCCATATGGGTGCTGGTTTGAGTCCCAGCTGCTCCGCTTTCTATCCAGCTCCATGCTAACGTGCCTGAGAAAGCAGTGGAAAATGGCCCAGGTGCTTGGGTCCCTGCACCCATATGAGAGACCCAGAAGAAGCTCCTGGCTTCCTGCCTTTGGACTGGCCAAGCTCTAGCTGTTGTGGCCATTTGGGGAGTGAACCAGCAGATAGCAGATCTCTCTCTCTAACTCTGCCTTTCAAACAAATAAAATAAATCTTAAAGAAGCACAACTTAAATTACCAGAACCAGTTAACCATTAACTACACTGAAATTCTCCCTGAAAAAATAATGCAGAAAATAGGTATAATATCTTAAAAGTCATCTTTAGAAGGCAGAAACTAGCAGAAGTTATTCACACAAAGTCAAATGCAGCATGTTTCCAACAATATGACAGCCTTTTCTGCACTACAATCATTTTTGTGACAATTACAATAAAGTAACAGAAGATGATGTCACATCCTGCCAGCAGGAAGTCTCATCTTACTCTACCTGTTCCTTCTGTTCTTCCCTTTTCTTTCTTTCTCCCACAATCCCACTCACTGGCTGGCTCACACATTCACTCAGTGAACAAGCACTGATTCTGCCTACAATGTGACAGGTGTCATACTATGCTAGTAAGAAATCACAGAAAGTAAGACTTGGTCAAGGTCCTTCCTGGGACCCTCCCTATCACCTCTTATGTTCATTATTAGCTCCCACATCCCCTCCTTTCTGCCTCCTCTGACTTTTAACTTTCAGCCTTCCAGTTGTCTTCTCTCCAGAAGCAGCAATTTCTACTCTCCCAACTCATTCCCAGCAACTTAAAATAGTCCTCTAAATCACCATCTTTAAAAAGCCTCTCTTGAGCTCACATGCTTTCCTCAATGGCACCACTGAGAGAGGGGCTTCTTTAGGCAGTTACCATACCAGCCGCTCCAGGGGATTTGGCTTCCTCCGTACCCGGCTTCAGCAGAGCTGGTCTTGTCAGCATCAAAACTCCAAGTAAAATTTCTTCCGTGTTTAACTAACTTCCCTTCTCAGCAGCATTCCTTCTTGAAAAATTCTCCACTTTTGTTAAGATAAATGATCCTGCATCCCAGCTATCTCTCTCTGGCTGTACTTGCTCAAGTTTCTTTTTTATTTTATTTCTAAGATTTATTTATTTGAAAGGCAGAATTATAGAGAGAGGTGGGGGGAAAGACAGAGAGAGAGAGATCTTCCATCTGCTGTTTCACTCCCAAAATGGCCACAATGGCCAGAGCTGGGCTAATCCAAAGCCAGGAGCCAGAAGCTTCTTCCAGGTCTCTCAAGTGGGTGTGGGGACCCAAGTACTTGCGCCATCTGCCGCTACTTTCCCAGGCATTGGATAGGAAGTGGAGCAGCTGGAACTCGAACTGGCACCCATATGAGATGCCAGCACTGCAGGTGTAGCTTAACCTACTATACCAGAGCACTGCCCCTCAAGTTTCTTTATCCATACCCTGCTTCCAGAGCTCTGACTGTGTGCGGGTTTAGGCCAATGTTTCTTGTCACAGATCAGTCCAAAACAATCATCATTCATTCCAATGACTTCGAAAGTTGCCCATAAACTCATTTCTCCTAAACTTGTAACTCTAGGACATATACACTGGCCTTCTTTTGGTTCCAAATTCTTTGCTACTTCAAGGGCCTTTGTTCACACCCTTTCTTTTGCCAGAAATACTCTTTTTTTTTTTTAATTTTTTTTTTGACAGGCAGAGTGGACAGTGAGAGAGAGAGACAGAGAGAAAGGTCTTCCTTTGCCATTGGTTCACCCTCCAATGGCCGCTGCGGCTAGTGCACCGCGCTCATCCGATGGCAGGAGTCAGGTGCTAGGTGCTTTTTCCTGGTCTCCCACGGGGTGCAGGGCCCAAGCACCTGGGCCATCCTCCACTGCACTCCCAGGCCACAGCAGAGGGCTGGCCTGGAAGAGGGGCAACCGGGACAGAATCCGGCGACCCGACCAGGACTAGAACCTGGTGTGCCGGCGCCACAAGGCGGAGGATTAGCCTATTGAGCCGTGGCGCAGGCCTGCCAGAAATACTCTTTTTACACCTACTTTGGCCTGTCTCTTTTTCATTGTGAATGCCATCTACTCAGAGAGTCCTTAGATCACCCTAGGGAGCTCCTTTGTCACTGCAACCTATCCTTTCTTCAAACACTCAGGACAGCTACAAATCTTAAAAAAAAAAAAAAAAGATTTTATTTATTTATTTGAGAGGTAGAGTTAGAGACAGTGAGAGGGAGCGACAGAAGGAGAGATCTTCCTTCTGTTGGTTCTTTCCCCAAATGGCCACAATGGCCAGAGCTGCGCCAATCCGAAGCCAGGAGCCAGGTACTTCTTCCCAGTCTCCCATGTGGGTGCAGGGGCCCAAGGACTTGGGCCATCCTCTACTGCTTTCCCAGACCACAGCAGAGAGCTGAATTGGAAGAGAAGCAGCCAGGACTAGAAGCAGTGCCCATATGGGATGCAGGTGCCGCAGGCAGAGGATTAACCTACTACACCACAGCGCCAGCCCCGACAAACTACAATTCTATTGTTTATTTGTTTACCCATTTACTGTCAACCTCAAGTATGTGAGGACTTTGTTCATTCTGGTCACCTAATGCCTACCACCATGCCTGTTATAAACAAGGCACACTCAAAAAATACTTGTTCAATCAATAAAGTTTGCTTGAGTTGAATATCAATGAGCAGTCACTGGCAGTCAATTAAGTTCCATCTTCTCTTGCGGAGTAGATGTTAGGAAGAAAAAAAAAAAAAAAACTCCAGGTAAAAGCAATGTGCAAATGCATAGGAACAAAGCACAAACACAAGAGATTGTGGCCTGTTCAGAGGGAAAATAGTAGTTTGGAAAGGCCAGAGCTCTGTTTCCCCACTGTGGATATTGCTAACCCCCACCCATGGCATCAGGTGGGATAGTTATTAAAAAACGATGTCTAAGGAGCCGGTGCTGCAGCGCAGCATGTTAAAGCCCTGGCTTGAAGCACCAGCATCTCATATGGGCACAGGTTTGAGTCCTGGCTGCTCCACTTCCGATCCAGCTCTCTGCTGTGGCCTGGGAAAGCAGTAGAAGATGGCCCAAGTCCTTGGACATCTGCACCCATGTGGGAGACTGGAAGAAGCTCCTGGCTCCTGGATTCGAATCAGCACAGCTCTGGCAGCTGCGGCCATCTGAAGAGTGAACCAGCTGATGGAAGCTAGCTCGCTCGCTCTCTCTCTCTGTGTGTGTGCGTGTGTGTGTGTGTGTGTGTGTGTAACTCTGACTTTCAAATAAATAAATAAATCTTTTAAAAAAGAAGGGGGGAGGGGGCGCGGTGGCGCAGTATGTTAATTCTCTGCCTGCCGCACCAGCATCCCATATGGGTGCTGGTTCTAGTCCCAGCTGCTCCTCTTCTGATCCAGCTCTCTGCTAAGGCCTGGGAAAGCAGCAGAGGATGGCCCAAGTCCTTGGGCCCCTGCACCTGTGTGGGATACTGGAAGAAGCTCCTGGCTTCAGATCAGTGTAGCTCCAGCCAGTGCAGCTCCGGCCATTGCAGCCATTTGGGAGTGAACCAACGGACGGAAGACCTTTCTCTCTTTCTGTCTCTCCCTGTTACTGTCTGTAACTCTACCTCTCAAATAAATAAATAATAAAAATTTTAAAAAATAAAAAAGGATATCTCAGGATTTTTCTATACATACACTAAGCATTATCCATGAAGTGAGAAAGTATTATTACTCATATTTTCAAGCTTACATGTTTGGACTATGAATACTTAAGATCCAAAGGTAATACAAACAATGTTTCTAAGTTTTTATTTTTAATTTGATATTTTTTCCCAATCAACAGATACTAGAAATGCTACTTAAGTAAAGCTTTGTGACACTAGACACTCTAAAAAAGTACAGGGAAATACCAGCAGGCGTTAGGTGAGTAGCTAAGTCGCCACTTGAGATGTTTAATATTCCACATTAGACTGCCTAGTTCAAGTCCTGGCTAATTCACTTCCAATCATACTTCCTGCTAATGTGCATCCTGGGCAGCAATAGGTGATGGCTCAAGTAGTTGGGTCCCTGACACCCACATGAAAGACCTGGATGGAGTTCTGGGCTTCTGGATTTAACCCAGACCAGCCCTGGCTTTTTATAGGCATTTAGGAAGTAAACCAGTAGATCAGTCTCTGTCTCTCTGCCTTTCAAATAAAAAGGAAAAAAAAAAAAAGGCATAAAACTGTCAGTCAGGCACAGAGCAGAAAGGTTGCAGGAGACAAAGCCCAAAAAGTCAATAGTGCTTTGGCCTTACAAGAATCCTGCACAAATCATCTGAATAGCAGAATCAGGAGCTTGGTTGGATATATATTAACCTTGGAATGATCATTAAAATTAAGCTGGAAGTAATTGAGTGCTCACAATAGTATTGTAAGAAAAACATTAAACTCTCTCTCTCACCCATTCCAGTGTGTACAATTAACTACAATGTAATCATCACAAAATATAATTATAATATAAATGCCAAAAATGAGCAAAACGTTCAGATTCACCATATTACATTTAAAAGGCATATCAAAGGGGCCAACAAAGCCACTACCTGCAATGCCTGCATCTCATAATAGGTGCTGATCCAAGTCCTGGCTGCTTCACCTCAAATCCAGCTCCCTATTAATGGCCTGGGAAAAGTGATGGAAGATGGCCCAAGTACTTGGGCCCCAGCACTGATGTGGAAGACTCAGATGAAGTTCCTAGCTCCTGGCTTCAGCCTATTTGTGGTGGCCACTGGTGGGGGAGTGAACCTGCAAATGGAAGATATCTCTCTCTTTTTCCCTCCTTCTCTCTATTTCTGGCTTTCAAATAAATAAATAAAACGTCTTATAGGGAGATAGATAAAGTGAAGCTGGCCAAGGAAGGAAGGAAGAAAGGAAGGAAGAAAATTGGGAAAAGTACCACACAGAGGTCAGGTAAGATATTCAGAATTGTTAATGTTCACCTTCATTAGTATTGGCCTTCATTAATGAAGTAATTTTTTTTCCAATTCCTTTAGATAATTTCAGTTTTTTCCCTGTAAAAGTGTAAAATACATTTTATTTGCCTTCTCTGTGTCAGCTTGATCACACTGGATTACTTACTTCTATTTTTGTTCTACTCCTCCAAACTCCATCAGAAATTAAGCAAGAATTGTGGAAGCTCGGTCATGGGTAGGTGAGGGTTTGTGGTACTATTCTTTACTTTTGTATGTGTTGAAATCATAGCTTTTTATAATTTCTAATTTAATCAAAAGAATTGTAAAGCTTATGAGAAAAAACTCTGCAATAAAATTTTAAATAAACAAAATAAGATGTGAAATAGTATTAAGTTATATATGGTATCATACAGTTTATGTGTGAAAACTTAAAGCACAAAGAAGGTAAAATACTGAAGTAAAGCCTGAGTAATAAGATCATGAGTGCTTCTCTCTTCTACTTAGTAATTTCTTCTATTTTTCATATTTTCTAAAAAGAGAAATAAATATTTATAGGTCTCAAAATGGAGTGGTTATTTAATGATATCAATGTTATTCATCCAAAAACAACTATCAGTCAAAACTAACTGGAAACAAGGAGTTTTCACTTTTTTTATACACTGATTTTTCTTCCTCCAATGAAAAATAAAAATATATACAAAGCTAATATCAATATCAACATACTCAACTGTATAGGAGAGAATAATAATATAGAATACAGCCTTCCAAGGAAGGGCCTTCCATGGAGATAAGAGTATTGGCAAAGAAATGACTTAGTAGGGAGAGAGGCAGCATCACAGACACACAGTGTGACCAACAAGTAGGCTCCTCGAGAAACAGAGACTGTAAATGTCCAATCTATCAGCAATTCATTTCTATCATGTTTTACAGAGAACTTCATTTACTATTCTTGGTCAAACAGCATTCTCTTTTTCATTTCTGCTTACTATACTAATGAAAAACAGATCACTAAGCCTAAGTAACTTCTTACATGATTTTTTTTTATTTATTTTACATATTTGAAAGGCAAATAGAGAAATATCTTCCATCTGCTGGTTCATTCCCCAAAAGCCTACAACAGCTGTGTTAGGTCAAGCCAAAGCCAGGACCTCAAACTGGTGTCCCTTGTGGGTGGCAGGGACCCAAGAACTTGACTCATCATCTGCTACCTCTCAGGATGTGCATTAGCAGGATGCTGGATCAGAAACAGAGGCAAGACTCCAACCCAGGCACCTTGATATGGGATGCAGGGGTCCCAAGAAAGAGCTTAAACCACTGTACCACATTGCCTGCCCCTTACATAATTTTCTAATAAGTTTTTTTACATAATGCATACCATTAAATTCACCCTTTTAAAGTATAAAATTCAGTTTTTATTATATTCACAAAGTTATACAACCATCATTACAAATTCTAGAACTTATCAAACCAAATGAAACCCCAGCATTCTTTAACAGTCACTCCCATCCTCTCTTTCTCCAAGTCTATGAAAATCAATAATCTACTTTATATCTCAACAGATTTGCCTACTGTGAGTTCTTTTCATGGACATATTGGCCATTTGGACATCATCTTTGAAGAATCTTCTAATCAAATCCTTCACTCTTTTTTTTTTTTTTTTTTTTTTGGATAGGCAGAGTGGACAGTGAGAGAGACAGAGAGAAAGGTCTTCCTTTGCCGTTGGTTCACCCTCCAATGGCTGCCGCGGCCAGCGCGCTGATCCTATGCCAGGAGCCAGGTGCTTCTCCTGGTCTCCCATGGGGTGCAGGGCCCAAGCACTTGGGCCATCCTCCACTGCACTCCCAAGCCACAGCAGAGAGCTGGCCTGGAAGAGGAGCAACTAAGACAGAATCCGATGCCCCAACTGGGGCTAGAACCCGGTGTGCCGGCGCCACAGGTGGAGGATTAGCCTGTTGAGCCTCGGCACCGGCCCCTTTGCTCATTTTTAAACTGGGTTATATATTTCTTTTGTTGATTACAGCCGGTTTTTTTTTTTTTCATATACTCTGGATGAAAGTCCTTTATCCAATGTATGATTTGCAATAGTTTCTCTGATTCTATGGACTATGTTTTCATTTTCTTTTTTTTTTTTAATATTTCAACATGTATTTTTTGTGTGTGTGAAGATTTATTTAGCTATTTGAAAGTCTGAGTTACACAGAGAGAGGAGAGGCAGAGGCAGAGGCAGAGGCAGAGGCAGAGGCAGAGGCAGAGGCAGAGGCAGGGGGTGGGCCGGGGAGAGAAAGAGGTCTTCCATCTGCTGGTTCACGCCCAATATGGCCACAATGGCCGGAAGCCAGGAGCCAGGAGCTTCTTCCAGGTCTCCCACGTGGGTGCAGGGGCCCAAGGACTTGAGCCATCTTCCACTGCTTTCCCAGGCCACAGCAGAGAGCTAGATCGGAAGCAGAGCAGCAAGGACTTGAACCGGCGCCCATATGAGATGCCGACACTGCAGGCGGCAGCTTTACCCACTACACCATAGCGCCAGCCCCTATCTTTTCATTTTCTAAATGGTGTTATTCTAATCAAAGTTTTTAATTTTGATGAAGACCAATTTATCTTTTTTCTTTTATTACTGGTGCCATACCCAAGAAACCATTACCATTTTATTCATAATAAAAAAAAATATATACTACTGCCAAACCCAAGGACATGAAGATTCACACACTTTTTTTTTTTTTTAATTTTTGACAGGCAGAGTGGACTGTGAGAGAGAGACAAAGAGAAAGGTCTTCCTTTGCCGTTGGTTCACCCTCCAACCGCCACCGCGGCCGGCGCTCTGTGGCCGGCGCACCGCACTGATCCGATGGCAGGAGCCAGGTGCTTCTCCTGATCTCCCATGCAGGTACAGGGCCCAAGCACTTGGGCCATCCTCCACTGCACTCCCTGGCCACAGCAGAGAGCTGGACTGGAAGAGGGGCTACCGGGACAGAATCCGGTGCCCCGACCAGGATTAGAACCCGGTGTGCCGGCGCCGCAATGCAGAGGATTAACCTGTTGAGCCACAGCACCGGCTTCACACACGTTTTAAGACTTTTGCAGATTCAGATCTTACATTTAGGCTTATGATTGATTTTTAGTTAATTTGTATATACAAGTAAGGTAGGGTTCCAAACTCATGATTTTGTATTTGGATATTCATTTGTTTAAAAAACTGTTCTTTTCCCACTAATTGTCCTTGCAAGCTTGTTGAAAACCAATTTTGACCATAAATGTAAAGGCTTATTTCTGGACTCTGATTCTATTCCACTCATTTGTCTTGTCTATTCTTTACAGCAGTACCAGACTTTCTTGATTACTGTAGCTTTGCTGTAATGAAAGTGCTTCAACTTTGTTCATTTTCAAGATAGCTTTGGTTGTACTGAGACCTCTGCATTTCCATATGAATTTTAACATCAGACTGTCAATTTCTACAAAACATGCAGCTGGGATTTTAATTGAATCTGTAGGCAAACCCAGGAAGTACTGCCATCATAAAAATATTAAGTCTTCCAATTCATGAACATAGGATGTCTTCCCATTTATTTAGATTTTAAATTTCTTATTTCTTTTATTGACATTTTATATTTCAAGGGTTTTTTCTTTTTTTTTTTTTTTGCTTATGCTTAATGGTTTACTGTAAAGGATATTACAAAGGTACAAAGGATACATATGCACATCTACATGGAAGAGATGCATTGGGTAAAGAATGTGTAAAGGAGTGTGGGGTTTCCATGCCCTCTCTGGTCATACCACCTTCTATGAACCTCAGTATGTTCAGCAATCCAGAAGCTCTCTGAACCCTGTCCTTTTGGGATTTTATGAAGGCTTCACTATGTAGGCATCATTGCTTACATCGTTGACCCCTGATATTCAGCTCAACCTTCAGACCCGCCCTGGGGGTCTGGCAGAGTGTAAGTTTTATACTTCTTTTGTTAATGTCATTCCTAAATGTCTTCTTCTTTTTGATGCTATTGTGAATGAAACTGTTTCCCTGGTTTCATTTTTTGGATTGTTCATTGTAATGGATTTTTGTATATTGATCTCATATCTTGCAACCTTGCTTAACTTATTTATTAGGGTTTTTTTTTTTAAGTTTAATTATTTATTTGAAAGAGTTACAGACAGAAAAGGAACAGACAGATTTTCTTCCACTGCTTTACTCCCTAGATGGCCACCACCCAGAAGTCAGGAGCTTTTTCTCAGTCTCCCATGTCGGTGGCAGGGGCCCAAACACTTGGCCCATCTTCCGCTGCTTTTCTCAGGCCACTCACAGGGAGCTGTTCAGAAATGCAGCAGTCGGGACACATACACATCCCATATGGGATGCTGGTATCGCTGGCAGCAGTTTACTGGTTATACCACAGCACTGGCCTCCTTATTTATTAATTCTAACAGTTTTAGAGTAGATTCCTTAGCACTTTCTACATAAAAATCATATCATCTGGCCGGCACTGTGGCTCAACAGGCTAATCCTCCGCTTTGCAGCACCAGCACACCGGGTTCTAGTCCCAGTCAGAGCGCCGGATTCTGTTCCGGTTGCCCCTCTTCCAGGCCAGCCTTCTGCTGTGGCCCGGGAGTGCAGTGGAGGATGGCCCAAGTGCTTGGGCCCTGCACCCCATGGGAGACCAGGAAAAAGCACCTAGCACCTGGCTCCTGCCATCGGATGAGCGCGGTGCGCCGGCCGCAGCACGCCGACCGCAGCAGCCATTGGAGGGTGAACCAACGGCAAAGGAAGACCTTTCTCTCTGTCTCTCTCTCTCTCACTGTCCACTCTGCCTGTCACAAAAAAAAAAAAATCATATCATCTGCTAATAGAATTGTTTTACTTCTTCCTTTCCAGTCTGAGCATCTTTTCCTCCTTTGTCTCACCTAAATGCCTTCAATAGAAGTGGCAAAAGAGAACATCCCTGTCTTGCTCCTGATTTTAGGACAGCCTTCAGTCTTCCATCATCTGACTATGGGTTTTCACAGATAGCATTTATCACATGAAGGAAGTTCTCTTTTATTCCTAACTTGCTGAATGTTTTTATCATGAAATGTACAGAATTTTGCCAAATGCTTTTACTGCAGCTACGGATATGATCATGGGGGATTTGTCCTTTATTCTAGCAATATGGCATAATACATTCATTTTCAGATAGTAAACCAACCTTGCTTCCTAGGATAAATCTCTATTGGCCATAGTGTCTAATTCTTCTGATATGTTGCTGGATTCAGTTTGCTAATATTTTGTTGACAGTTTCATATCTATATTCATAAGGCATACTGTTCTACAGTTCTCATTTTATGGGATGCCTTGGTCTGGTTTTAGTACCTGGTTAATAATGTCCTCATAGGATGAACTGGGAAGTATTCTCTCCTCTTCTTTATTTCTAAAGAGTTTATTTTTAAAACTGTGTTAATTTTTTAAACATCTTGTAGAACCAACAACTGTGAAGTCATCTGGGCCTGGGCTTTATTTTGTGGGGGTACTTTTTGATTGTTAATCATTTATTATTGATCTATTCAGATTTTCTTTTTAAAAATAAGATTTATTTTTATTTTATTTGAAATGCAAAGTGACAGAGCAAAAGGAGAGACAGAGAGTAACAAAAGAACTTCCAATGGTCCACTCTCCAATGGCCACAAAAGCTAGGACTTGGCCAGATGAAGGCCAGGAACCTGCAACTCCATCCATGTCTCCCACATGAGTGACAGGGGCCCAAATACTTAGGCTCTCTTCTGCTGCTTCTCAAGCACATTTACAGAAAGCTGAATTGGAAGTGGAGTAGCTGAGACTCAAACTGGCATTCCGATGTGGGATGCTGGCATTGCAAGCAGCAGTTTAACCCACTGTACCACAGCAGCTGCTCTATTCAAATTCTCTATTTCTTCTTGAGACAATTTCAGTATTCTTTCTAGAAATGAAGACATTTCATCTAAGTTATTTAATTTGTTAGCATATAATTATTCTTATTATTCGGTTATAATTGTTTTACCCTCTAAGGTCAATAGATGATATCTTTTCTTTCACTCTTGATTTTATTCATTTGAGTCATTCTGCTGTTTGTTCTTGGTCAGTATAGTTCAGGGTCTGCCAACTCTGCTGGTCTTTACAAAGAACCAATTTTTGGTTGGCTGATTTTCTCTACTTTTTTCCACTCCATGTCACTTATTGCTTATCTCATGTTGTATTATCAACTCCCTTCTGCTTGCTTTGAGTTTAGTGTATTCTTCTCTTACAGTTTTTCAGGTTATTGATTTGAGATATTTCTTCTTTTTTAATACGGTATTAACAACCATAAATTTCACCCTAAGCACTGCTTTCACCACAGCCCTTTACTCACACTATGTTGTTTAGTTTTTGCACAGAGCACAGCAGATACTCAACTTCTATTCTTCAGCAACGGCATATTCTTCAACAGGGCATTTTTTTAAACTATGATAAAATATATATATATATAAAATTACCAATTTAATAATTTAAGTGTACACTCAATGGCATAATATATATACACAATGTTGTCCAACAATAACCACCATGACAAGTTGATGTTTTTGTTTTATCTCAGAATATTTAATTTTTCTTGTGATTTCCTCCTTAATTTACTGGTAATTTAAGAGTGTGTTTAATTTGATATATTTATGGATTCCTCAAATTTCCTTCCATTATTTGCATCTGGTTACATTTCATTGTGGTCAGAGAACATTGCATGTGATTTACATCCTTTTAAAATTATTGAGGCTTGTTTTATGGTATAACATATGGTATGCCCTGGAGAACGTTACATATGCAATGGAGAACATAGTATATTAACTGCTACTGAGTAAGGTGTTCTATAGATGTCTGTTCCTTAATGATTTAAAAGTCTGCCTGCATCTAGACCAGCATAAAGGATAAAATGGTATCAATTATCTACATCTTGAATTTTTCATCTTATCCCCACTTTGTATATTGACTACTTATACCATTTGTGTGCATGTGTATCTTTTACTAAGACTTTTTATTTTAAAGGTCTCTCCAAAAATAAAAACTTCTAGCACTACATCAAGTTTGTTTCTAAAAGCAAAACCTGATAAAAAGGTAAGCAGAAAGGAGCATACATGCTAGCTTGAGACTTGCTAAGAGGTTTTTGAAACAGGAAAAGCCCAGACTTAGGTGAGTAAGAAAAGAGAAGAGCATTTGATATGTCATTTGATAGCATGACAGCTGACATGGCCATCCCAATTTCCCAAGGGAGCCCTGTTACAACCAGTTTAGAAAAGAAAAGAGAAAGAAACCCTTTAATTACTGGATATTTATTGTGAAGACAAAAGGTATAAGGTTGGAGATGTAAAAGCAAGGGGCAGTTTTTCTGTTACTTAGTAAAGAAGTCAAGCTATAAAGAAGTAATTTTGGGGCCAGTACTGTGGCGTAACAGGTAAAGCCAGCACCTGAGTGCCAGCATCCCATGTGGGCACCAGTTCGAGTTTCAGCTGCTCCACTTCAGATCCACCTCTCCACTAAGGCCTGGGAGAGCAGTGGACAATGACTCAAGTCCTTGGACCCCTGCACCCACGTGGGAGACCCAGAAGAAGCTCCTGGCTCCTAGATCAACGAAGCTCCGGCCCTTACTGCCACCTGTGTAGTGAACCAGCGGAAAGAAGACCTCTCCCTCTCCTCTCCCTCTCCCTCTCCCTCTCCCTCTTCCTCTCTCTGCTTGACTGTAACTCTGCCTTTCAAATAAATAATATTTTTGTTTTGTTTTGTTTGTTTGTTTAATTTTTTTTTAGGATTTATTTTATTTATTTGAAAGACAGAGTTACAGGGAGAGGTAGAGACAGAGAGAAAGGTCTTCCATCCCCTGGTTCACTCCCCAGATGGCGGAAATAGCTGCAGCTGCGCAAATCCAAAGCCAGGAGCCAGGAGCCAGGAGCTTCTTCTGGGTTTCCCACGCGGGTGCAGCGGCCCAAGCACTTAGGCCATCTTCCACTGCTATCCCAGGCCACAGCAGAGAGCTGGATTGGAAGAGGAGCAGCCGAGACTACAACTGGCGCCCATGTGGGATGCTGGCGCTTCAGGCCAGGGCTTTAACCCTCCGCACCACAGCGCAAGCCCCAATAAATACATCTTTTTTTTTTAAAAAAAAAAAAAAAAGGAGTAATGCTGCAAAGCTTTCAAATTTGGCTTTCATTTCAGCAACTTAAAATAAGCACAGTTACTTCACATCTGAAACAGCACTCTCCAACTCATTATGCGATCACACCAGTGCCACTTTCCTTATCCCCCCACAAAACCTTTGTAAAATTATTATTAACATGCCTATTTTACAGAAGAGATAAGAGTCAGAATTACAGTGACTCTCAGGGTCTTAGAGCAAGTTGGAAACAGAACCAAAATTTGTGCCTAGATTTCTAACTCCAAACACAGGGTACTTCCACCAAACTGTTACTGCTACTTTTCACCAACAGGTCTCTGAGTACTTTAGACAATTTAGGAAACAGACATACAAAAGGAAGGCCATGTCCACCACACTTAATGTCCTCAGTCAGTGCAGAAGAGCCTGTATGGTACCTGGTACAGCACAACATACACAGCAAGTGATTCCTAAAGAACAAATGAAGAGGAAGAACCATATATTTCCATGAGCAGCCCTACAAGAATAACCAGCAACCTTTAATTCAGAGACTCAATATTTCCCACAGATGCCAATGGCAAGCCAAAGACATGACCAAGAATGGGAAAAAGAGAGGGAGAAAGGATAATGTAGGGAGCACAGCAGGAAAGATGCAGAAACAACCAAATGTGCATAACCACTAGGGCAGAGGAGAAACAAGAATTTCTATACTATTTTTTGCAACTTCTTGTGAATCTATAGTAATTTCAAAAGAAAAAGAAAAATTGTTAAAGTATTAATGATGTGGATGAGTTCTTGTAACCAGTTCCCTAAGTTCACTGAATACCTAATATACCAGCCTATCTACCAGGCATTGCCTCAGTGACCATATGTACTCAGGAGAGAATAAGCAAACAATCCACTCCACCACAATACTGCAAGATACTGTTCTTCTGATGATTCCTGAGTCAATATGGAAAAAGGAAAACTACATACCACACTGAAACAAGTGTAAGGCCACCAAAGCTCCTACTTTGGTATGCCCTGGCATGAAAATGCAGCTTTGCTTATTACCACCACCCTCCAATCCCATTTCCCTTGATTCCATTCCTTGCTTACGATGCCAACATCCCACATTACAGGAACAGGCTGGAGTACTGGGTACTCCTCTTCCAATCCAGCTTCCTACCAATGTGCCGGGGAAGGCAGCGATTGATGGCCCAAATGCTTGAGCCTGTCAGCCATGTAGCAGATTGCCATATGGGGTTCCTAGATCCCTGGATCCAGCTTGGCCCAGTCCTGGCTGTCCCAGGCATCTGGGAAGCAAACCAGCAGATGGAAGATCAATCTTTCCCTGCCCCCTACCTCTACCTTTCTAGTAAATAAATAATCTTTTTAAAGAAATAATAAAAAAGATAAAAAGGCCTGTGCATGCTGAAAAAAAGATCCAAAATAAGGACTTTGGAGTTTCATTTATTCATTGACAAATCAGGCCTTCTTACATTTAACTTCAAATCCTTTCAATGTTATATGAGAGACCATTCTGGGAAAAATAATTTGGGACATCAAATGAGCAATGACAAAGACTATTAAAAATAGAACTTCATACATTGCTCCCTATCTCATTCAACCATATTCCATGCACTTAAACGAGTAATTTCTTCTTTTAATTTGAGAGAAACAGAGCTCCCAGGTATTGGTTCACTCCCCAAATGCAGCAACATCTGGAGCTGGCTGGAGCCAGGAGCTGAGAACTGAACCTAGGTCTCCCATATGGGTGGTAGGAACCTAGCTTCTTGACCATCACCCTTGCTTCCCAAGGTTTGCATTAGCAGGAAGCCAGAGTCAGGAGATGGAACCAGGAATGAAAACCCAGCACCCAGTGAAGGACATGGGCATCTTTACCTGCTGTCTTAATCACCAGGCCAAATACTTGTCCCTACTAGTACTTTAAATCTGTACTTAACTATGTTTATACTTAACAGGAAAAAAAATTGCTATATTTCTAAGATAAATTATAACCAGATACTGCTATCACTAAAATGACAGTTTTACAAACATCTTTTACGGATTCAGTGGAAAAAATCCAAAAGAAAAGTATACAAATTTATCTGTGCCTTAACTATATTAGTAAATCCTGAACTGTACTACATAAAGATGCCTAGCTTCCAAACTGAGCTGATTGCCTCATTATTTTTTTCAGTGTATGCCATATACGTTCAACTTAAATAGCAAAAGACCTATTACTCTAGTCTTACATTTAAACAAAAAGATCACTTAGGAATATAATGGAATATAATTAAATATACTCTTGAATACAATGCTGAAGAGAATCAATGTTCATAACTATCTAGGACAACATGGCACATGTATAAATAATTTTCAAATACATCCTTCAGCCGGCACTGTGGTGCAGTAGGTTAATCCTCTACCTGCAGCGCCAGCATCCCATATGGGTGCCAGTTCTAGTCCCAGCTGCTCCACTACAGATCCAGCTCTTTGCTGTGGCCTGGGAAAGCAGCAGAGGATGGCCCAAGTCCTTGGGCCCCTGCACCCACGTGGGACATCCAGAGGAAACTTCTGGTTCCTGGCTTCAGATCGGCACAGCTCCAGCCGTTGCAACCATTTGGGGAGTGAACCAACAGATGGAAGACCTTTTTCTCTCTCTCTCCCTCTCACTATATGTAACTCTACCTCTCAAATAAATAAACTCTTTAAATATATAAATATATATATATATATATATATATATATATATCCTGGGGCTGGCGCTGTGGCGCAGTGGGTTAAAGCCCTGGCCTGAAGCGCCAGCATCCCACACGGGCGCAGTTCTAGTCTCGGCTGCTCCTCTTCCGCTCCAGCTCTCTGCTGTGGCCTGGGATAGCAGTGGAGGATGACCCATGTCCTTGGGCCTCTGCACCCGCACGGGAGACCTGGAGGAGGCTCCTGGCTTCGGATCAGCGCGGCTCCAGCCTTGCGGCCTTCTGGGGAGTGAACCAGGGGATGGAAGACCTTTCTCTCTGTTTCTACCTCTCTCTCTAACTCTTTCAAATAAATAAATCTTTTAAAAAATACATCCTTTGATCCAAAAAGTCCAAATTTAAGTATTCATCTGAGGAAATAATTTGTCAAATATGCTAATATATATATATATATATATAAAGTTGTTCATTGCAGCTATTTAATCAAAAATAGGGAACTGGGAAATAAACTACAATCTATCCAACCAACAGCATACCATGTAATTACTGAGAATGATAGTAAATATATGTTTTTAGTGATTTGTAAAGATACCTATAATCATTTTAGTGAAAAAGCACACTATAGGGGCCAGCACTGTGGAGCAGAAGGTTAGGGAGCCATTTGTGATACCACCATCCCATATCCTGGCTACTCTACTTTCCATCCAGCTTCCTGATAATGCACTTTGGAAAGCAGCAGATGATGGTTCAAGTACCTGAGTTCCTGCCACCCATGTGGGAGACTTGGATGGACTTCCTGGCTCCTGGCTTCAGCCCGACCCAGCCCTGGCTAATGTGGCTACTTGGGAAACAAACTAGCAGATGAACAACTCTCTCTCCCTATTTCTCTCTTTCTCTCTGTTACTCTACCTTCCAAATAAATAAATACTCTTAAAAAAAAAAAAAATTGAACCTAGACAGGACAGTGTAGTGGTGTAGCAGGTTAAGCCTCTGCCTATGATCCCCGGCATCCCATTTGGGCACTGGTTTGAGTCTCAGCTGTTCCACTTCCAATCCAGCTCCCTGCTAATAGCCTGGGAAAAGCAGCAGAAGACGGCTCAAGTGCTTGGGCTCCTGTATCCATGTCGTGGGTGTGAACCACTTCCATTTGGGGAGTGAACCAGTGAATGGAAGATGTGTGTGTGTGTCCCTCTAACTATAACTTTCATATAAATAATCTTTAAAATACATAAATAATTTTTTTAACCATGGACATATTACCTACCCAAAAGAAACAGACATTTTAAACATTAAAAAGGTATCTGATCATATTTTTTCTAATTAAATTATATTATAGTCACTAAATACCAAAAAGTTTCTTGTAAAGTCAAATGGAATCCTAATCCTGATCCACAACTGTCATCTACTATACCAACAATGCACTGAAAACACAGAAATAGACAGTTATTCAGTAAACTGTCCACATCTAATATTCATCTCCAGAAGACAGCACTGGTAACACTCATAAGGAAATAAAGCTTATTCCTGCACCTCATCCAAGCCAGGGAATTCTTGCCAAGTCAAAAATAGAAAACAAACAAGTAACAGGAAGAAGACAGGTACTCATTCACTTTTGAGCCATGTTTTAATTCAAAAGTGACATATGACAACACATGGCTATATGCTATTTTGAAATTATATTTTGCAAAATGTATTAACTATAAGACTCTCATACTACAGGCTGGATTTTATTAAAAATATAAGGCAGATGATTTGGCGATATCTCAAAACTTTAAGGCACATAACCTTCAATTCAAAATGTCAACTTCTGGGCACATATTCACATGCAAAATAATATATTATGGGTATATTCTCTGCAGCATCATTTACAAATACACAGATTAAAAACAATAAAATGCTCATTAACAGAGGCTTTCAATAAACTATGGCATGCTATACAGTAGCATATTATTTATTTTAAAAAGTTTTTAATGTAGTAATACTTTCAAAGATTTATTAAGTTTAGAAAAAGAAAAAAAAAAAAACAGGAGCTAATTTTGTAATACGGTGGGTTATGTCAGCACTTACAATACTGGCATTCCATGTCAGAATGCTGGTCCGAGTCCTGGCCACTCCACTCCTGATCCAGCTCCCTGCTAATGTGCCTGGAAAGGCAGCGGAAGATGGCCCAAGTGCTTGGACCCCTGCCACCCATGTGAGAGACCCAGATGGAGTTCTGAGCACCTGGTTTTGGCTGGACAAACCCTGGCCATTGTGGTTACTTAAAGAATGAATCAGTAGGTATAGGGTATCTCTTCCTCTCTCTCTCCCTGGCTTTCACATAAATAAATAAATTTTTAAAAAAAAGATATACAGTAATTTATAATAGACCACCAGCAGCACAATTTATGCATTCTTTTCATGTATATTTAATGTATATAATTAAATTAAAAACATGCTGCATTCAGGAAGGGAGCTGGGTGGACAGCAGACAGGCTCTAGGAGAAAAAGTTAAAATTGTAAGTCATGTATATATACACTACCTGTTAAAAAATGAATTTTATAACAAAAAATTCATGCATTTAACTAGCAGTCTTACTTCTCACTGTTAGATAATTGAAGCAAAATAAAAAGAATCCTTAAACATAACTTAATAGGTTTCAATTCATTCATAATAAAGATACCTCTCAGGTATCTCTTCTATATTTCTATAGTCAATAATGTGTAATAAGCATATCATCAAACCTTTAAAAAATGCTAATAACGCTATCTAAAAGCAACTGTAATAGCAACCTATATCCCAAAATACTGTCAAACCTCCTCAAAATTCCAAAACTGAATCACTGAGCAGTTGATAAAAGTAAAGATCTAAAGATAAAAAAGCCCTGGTTTTGTCAAGATCTAGGGCTCACTGCAAGATGGTAGTTTTAAACAGCTGTCTTCTCTCAGCCAGGGTGCTTTCTCAGCTCTTATCTGTGGCCACTGCACAAAATTAGAACATGGCATTTACATGCCCAAGAGCTGGTCTCTTTATCCCACAGCAACAAGCAACGTCCCCAGGCAATACAGCTCTCTCTCAAATGAAGACAACAAGTGCCCAACCAGAAGAATATAAACCTGGTTGCAGCCTCCCATCCTTTAGATGAAAACAGCAAGGGGCAATATCGTTTCTCCAGTCCCCCAAGTAGGAGCCCTCCTCAGTCTTCCCATACTGGCACACCTACCACATGGAATCACAGCCATCTCCTTACTTGTCTGCCTTCCCTCTCAGGTACAGGGCTCTATGGGAATGATCTGAGAGCCTTTGTCTCTGCCCTCAGGCATGACAGAAAAATACATTGAAGATTCTGCTCAAGTTATGCAATTTGCTCAATCTCCAAATTACATAGGGTATACCCTAGAATAACTCCATTTAATAGCAACAGTTTTCACTAAAGGTTCTCTCATTTTATGCTCCTTTCCCATTAACACCTATGTATATACTTTCTGTGTCCTCTCCAATACACCTATCCCACCCCGAAAGAAGTCTAGTAACCAAATTATTACACTGAGATAGATGTTCCTGATCTTCCAGCGCTTAGTCATTCTTTCATGATTTCATAAAATCATTACTGTATGATTCAGCTAAAATTGTGACTTTGTCCAAGCAAATGCTCCTTTATCAATATCAGAAACCTACTCCAAGTTCTGAAAAGAATGACAGAATGGAAAGCATCTTCTACTGCTTACTTTAAAGATGCAGTCACAGGCCATAGGAAATCTGCCTGGCATGCCAATGACTGCCAGTATGTAAGCTCAATCAGCAACAGGGGGCCCAGATCAGCTCACACTGAGTTTCTTCTTAAACGGCCACCCTCCTCAGAATGGGGACCCCATGCCTGGCGGGCAATACATTAAATGGTGGGGGGAGCACTTCTTTATCAAACTTTTCTAACAAACTATATATACAAAATAGCTACAGCTATAGAATCAGATATATACCAATTTCTTGCTAAAGGATGGAAGTAGTGAAAGAAAGGACAGAGGTAGTTCAAGTAAATACAATCCCTTCTTCTAACTCTCCCTTTCATAAACCATTATTCTTACGAAGAGAGTTGAGTTCTGGTTGGATTACTTCGCTGGCTGACAATTATTTTGCAAGCATATGAGATACTGCACATGTTCTGACCTTTCTGATATGGTTACGTTGTTCAAAACTAGAAAATAAAAGAAAAAAATTCTTTCTTTTTTCCATTACTAATAATAAGGATCTTCTAATACAAATAAAACATAAACAGTGTCTCAGATAATAAAAGTGTTTACATGACAAGATACCAAGAAACACCTACTTAGGAGTCAAATCTCCTGGAAAACAAAACACTAAAGGTCTACTCTTCTCTTCAAGCTGAGCCCTCTCTTCCCAGATTGTAGAGTACCAATGAGTTCCCAAGGGAAGTCTGATAGCCTAGGATGAGCAACATTAGACACTGCCTAACACTCAACAGTATAACAGGGAACCCAGAGGAAAAATCAGACACCTCTTCACTAACTAACTAGGAATTTCAAGACTGAAGAATTTTCTAATGTTATTTATCACTGCACAAATTTAAAATAATTTCTGAAACCAAAACCATTTATCAACAATGAAAAAGGGCTAGACATACAAAATCACCCCTAAAATAAGTAAATTCTTCAATTTAAAAATCAGTCACTAGGATTTTAAATAGTGAGTTAAAAAATTTTTCAGACATCCATAAGTTAACCTACATAAATTCACCCAACTGAGGTTTATCCAAATACCATACATATCTGTCTGTCTCTCTCTCTCTCTCTCTCTCTCTCTCTCTCTCACACACACACACACACACACACAAATTCCTAAGGCATTTGAAAGACCAAGAAGACACTAGTATCAATCCCTACGTATGGGAAAGTGATTTAAAAGGACAAGAGTAAAAAACCTTGAGGACTTTGGAATACACTGATCAACAGTCAATAAGGAGGACTTCTGGGAACTCCCCCAGGTGTATTCACAAAGGTGCATGTTTAGCTTCACAATTCAGACAACAAAGATGAACCACATCATCAGCATTATGTTCTTTCCACAAGAGAGAGGAAACTGAAAAACAAAGCAATGTGACATATACTTTCCTCATACCCTGACCTACTTTTATAATCTACTTTCTGTTTTTTTTTTTTTTTACTTTATTTATTTATGTATTGAGAGGTAGAGTTGCAGACAGTGAGAGGGAGAGAAGAGAGAAAGGTGTTCTATCCACTGCTTCTCGCCCCAAATGGACACAACGGCTGGAGCTGAAATGATCTGAAGCCAGGAGCCAGGAGCTTCTTCCAGGTCTCCTATGCAAGTGCAGGGGCCCGAGCACTTGGGCCATCTTCTACTGCTTTCATAGGCCATAGCAGAGAGCTGCATGGGAAGAGGAGCAGCAGGGACTAGAACAAGCACCCATTTAGGATGTGGATGTCGCAGGCACGAGATTAACCTACTATGCCACAGTGCCAGGCCCCTATAATCTACTTTTCAACACAAACTACTTAAAATTTAAATAACTATACAAAATTAGAAGAGGAACTCTTTGGTAACTGTAAAACATCCATGTGTCCTGTTTGAAGGAAAGAAAATGGGAGAACAGAGGTTGAAGTGGTTAAGCAGTGAGGTCGAAAAATCAAAGTAAAATATAAATGCCACTGAGTGATATAGAAAATAAGTAACTAAAACATTTATAGGTGCCAGCACTGTGGCATAACAGGTAATGTGGTGCCGGCATCCCATATAGGCACGAGTTCAGCTGCTCTAGTTCTGATCCAGCTCTCCCCTATGGCCTGAGAAGCAGTAGAAGATGGCCCAAGTCCTTGGGCCCCTGCACCCACATGGGAGACCTGGAAGAAGTTCCTCATTCCTGGCTGCAGATCGGCACAGCTCCAGCTGTTGTAGCCATTTGGGCTGTGAACTAGTGGATGGAAGACCGATCTCTCTCTTTTTCTCTCTTTCTGCCTCTGCCTCTCTCTAACTCTGCCTTTCAAATAAATAAATGTCTTTTAAAAAAATTATATCAGTTTTCAAAAAGAGTGAATATGACCCAGCCCACCCTCGCCACATCACATCATGCACAAAAATTAACTCAAAACAGATAAAGGCCTTCAATGTAAGAGCTCAGATTATAAAATTTTAGGAGGAGCAGATCTTCATTACCTTGAATTCGTCAACAATCCAAGATATAATACCAAAAGCACAGCAACAACAACAAAAAAATATACTCGATTTCGTTAAAATTGAAAACTTGTGCATCTAAAGTAGTTAAGATGCTGTTTGAGATGTCCACATCCCGTAAGACTGCTTGGGTTCAAGTTCCAGTTCTACTTCCAATTCCAGCTTCCTGCTAATGAGCACTGCAGTTCCCTCACACCCCCATGGGGCACCTGAGTTGAGTTCCAGGCTCTAGCAGTTGCAGGTATTTGGGGGAATTAACCAGGAGATGGGAGATCAAGAATGTGGAGAAACTGAAACCTTTATACACTGCTAGTAGGATTCGTGCAACCCTTGGGGAAGAAAACTGCTTCAAAAAGTTAAACACAGAATCACTATTACAGCAATTCTACTCCAAGATATATAACCAAAAAAACTGAAAACAAAGACTCAAACAGTTATAATGTTCATGCCATCATTATTTACAATAGCCAAAAAGTGGAAACAACCAAAACTCCATCAACAGATTAATAATCAAAATGGGGTATTCATACAGTAGAATATTTTACAGGGGCCAGTGCTCTGGCACAGCCAGTTAAGCTGCTGTCTACAGCGCCAGCATCCCATGTGGGCACTGGTTCAAATCCCAGCTGCTCCACTTCCAATCCAGCTCCCTGCTAATGTGCCCAAGAAAGCAGCAGAAGATGGCCCAAGTGTTTGGGTCCCTGTACCCATATGGGAGACCCAGATGAAGCTCCTGGCTCCTGGCTGTTACAGCCATTTGTGTAATGAACCAGTAGATGGAATATTAACCTCTCTCTCTCAAATAAATATTTAAAAAATATATATTATTCAGCAAGGAATAACACTCTGACATACGCTACACGAATGAACCTTGAAAACATTATACTAAGTAAAATAAGCCAGTCACAAAAGGATAAACACTTGAACAACCAAATAGGCATAACCACAGAGACAGAAATTAGCTTAGAGGTTTCAGAGGTCACCAGATTCTAGGAGGGTGGAGGAATGCAGAATTATTGCTTAACAGTTATAAAGTTTCTGCTTGGGATGATGGGAAAAGATCTAGAAGTTGACTGTGGTGATGGCAGCACAACAGTGTGAATGTATTAATGTCATCAATTGTGCACTTAAAAACAACTAAAATGGCACATTTTGTTGTACATACTTCACCACAATAAAAATTAAATTAGAAAGAAAAAAGTGCTACATGGGGTCTTCAGTGGTACAGACTGTACAAGGGCCTATTTCTTATTAGGGACTCAAACCTACAAGGAGCTGTGCAGTAGATGATCTCGGCCTCTTGGAAAGCTGAGTGGGAAGCCTGCAGCTCTGCATCCCTCTGCCTGGTGCACAGTCTCCAGAGCTGGCTGGAGGGTGGGAGTAGACCTCCTCCAAGGCAGCTCCCCGACCTTTCCTAAAGGAGACAGCCTGACCTGGGGGTGGGGGGAGGGGGTGGGGTTGGGAGTGGGGATGGAAAGGAAGCTGAAGAATCTGAGAGCCAAACATTGCTTCTGTACAGTTGTGTGATCATGGACAATTATTCAACTTCCCAAAGCCTCAGCTTCCTCTCATCATAAAACGAAAACAGCACCTGCCTTTATTATACCTTGCCATAAAAACTGGCAAAAGATCCGTAGCACTCAGCCCAGTGCCTGGCATGTGGTAGGTGTGAATCTATGATGGCCATTGCTCATGTGAGGACAGGTCTCTGTGCCACCCTTGCACAATCAAAGGCTGAGCAGGACATGGCTTGGGTCAGAACTCCATGACTTACCAGAACTTAAATAAAACACTACCACCACAAGAAGGCTTTCGAGAAGGAAGCTGTTTTATGCAGTTCAACTTCTCTTGGAAAGACTGGCTTATTGTTCCCAGAATGAGCCAGCTCCTCTTCATCAGGAAGGGCACTGCTGCACAATTCATTCTCCGTACAACAGGCCTCTGTTAGCACATCTGAGCACCCGTTCATAACCCACAGGAAAGAAACAATCTATGAAGAAAATTAGCTAGAATGTAATCCCAGGAGGCTGTTCTCCGACAGGCCTCAGAAGCACTCAAGAGAATCTGTTTACAAAAAAAAAAAAAAAAAAAAAAAAAAGATACCTAGGTCCCTGCCCACACACATTCTGATTTCAGCCCACAACTGTTTAAAGAAGCACTTGATCACAGAGCACAAGAAATGTAGTAAGATTACATTCTGATGTCGACAAACAGACCAGGCTGTCCCACAAAGGAAAGGCTGCACTTCCCTCCAGACCTCTTTAAAAATGCAAGAGCTTCAGTGATGCAGAATACACATTTCATACAGACCCAAGTCCCTCGTGACTGCTTATTCCTTTTTTAAAGCAAATACAAAATAAATAATGAAAAAGAAAAATAGGGCCCAGTGCTGTGCTATAGCAGATAAAGCCTCCACCCGCAGAGCCCGCATCCCATATGGGAACCAGTTCAAGTCCCAGCTGCTCCACTTCTGATCTAGCTCTCTGCTAATGCCCCTGGGAAAGCAGTGGAAGGCTTTGGGCCCCTGTACCCACATGGGAGATTAGGAAGAGGCTCCTGGCTCCTAGATTTGGCTTGGCTCAGCTCTGTCCGTTGCAGCCATTTAGGGAGTGAACCAGTGGATGGACGATCTCTCTCTCCCTCTGCCTCTCTGTAATTTTGCCTTTCAAATAAATTTTAAAAATCTTTAAAAAAAAAAAAAGTACCATCCACATCTCTTAGAGTAGTAAAAACATACTTGTAGTCACAAAAGTTGGTAAAAATTTTTGTGAAACTGGTACATCCTTAGTTGCTGGAGAAATTATTAACTAGCACACAAACTTTTGGTCAGCACTCAGGCAACATGTATCAAAAGTCATTCATTAAGTATGATAATACCCTTCAAATCAATAATACCACTTCACCTAATTTATCACAAGTAACACAAACACACAACACACACAAATGGTGACTGTTGTATTATATGTAATATCAGAAAAACATGTCAAGGATCCCAGTTTGTCAAAATTTGCCAATTAAAAACTATTAAAAATCAAAATTATGTATACTATGTAATTTTAAAGGCACTACTATACTCATAAAACATGCAAGACCTAAAAGTATTTGCTGAAAAGCATGGACACACAACAGCCTCAAAAGGTGACACATGAAGAAATAGTAGCTTATGCTGAGATACTTTAAATGTGGATTTTCCCCGTCTGGTCTCTCAACTTTCTGTATTATTGCTAAATTACAATGTCAAGACTATAAACAAATGTATCCGATTCTACCTGGACAGCTAACTGGACGACAGGCACAGACAGATGGGAAGTGCATCCGCTGACCACAGTAATCCTGAACAAAAACTCACCCAAATGTAGATGCTAACACATGGCCACAAGACCAACTCTAGATATTTCTTCCCACAAAAGGTAAATCTTAACAGTCACATATAAAGATAAAGCCTTGAACTTACTTTTGTTTTTTAAAGCAAGCATATATGTGCTAAAGAAAAGGAGGAAATCTGGTTAGGCAGCTATTCACATTAAAAAAAAAAGATCAGGAGACTTAATGAAGTATGACTTCAATACAAGCCAACAAAATTATGTAGTGAAGACAGTGTTGTTCATGTTAATAGAACATCAGGTCCAGTTCTCCTCCAGCTCTGCCAGGACTGAATTTTCACTTATGAGCCTTGGTCCCTCCCATGCAAACTCATATGATAGTGATGTTTAGCTCCCTGCCTACCTCACAAGATTCAAAGGGAGTAATGAAGTTTCTAACTGTAAAAGTGCTTGGGAGACTCATTCTTATTTTTTAAATCTGGTTATTATTCTCATAAAAACACTCATTTATATCTCATTAAATACTTACAACACCACCCTCTTCTTCACCTTTATTTTATAGATGAAAACATTAAACAATGAGGAGATTATTTAATTGACCCTAAGTCACAAGACTAGCAAGTGACAGAACCAAAACTCCAAAGTTTGAAAGTCACTGATACAGTTTCATAACCAAAACACAAAAAAGGGCTGTATAGTCTGCTCAGAGCATATCAGAGTTTTCTGCTTTATTTCAGACAGTGCAATTAAAGGACAATACAAAGACAAGAGCTGTCTGAAGAAAGCCTGGTGAGCCCATATTAAACCAGGAGGGGACGGAAGATATACAGCTTTCCCCATACATCAAGTATAACCAGCATCAATTCATGTCACCACTGTCTCCCCTGATAGATTGTGAGCCCCTGAAATGTGGGGACCATTAACTTAACTGTACCCTCTTGGTAGCTGGTGCCTAAGTGGAGAAAGAGTTTAGTAAAAAAAAAAAAAAAAAAATTAACCAATCAATCTAGAGATGGTCCACTCACTGTCCTGGGAAATATGAAGAGCTAACAATGAGAGAAAGATGTAATTCACATTGTTTCGAGAAGTGTAACTAAGGTCAGTAGGCAAAAGGGGAGGGCGAGACTCTGGTACAGTCTAAAAACACTGCTGGCAACCAAGACCTGTCCAGGAAAAGAGAAGCATCCTGCAGTTCAAAGCTGATGCCCAGAACATAGTAGACATGGGCGGGAGGTTGGACTCTGGCCTTGAAGAACCTCAGGAAGCAAGAGAGTAAACTACAAGGTGCTCCACAAAACTCTCTGTGCCCTCAAGGATCTGAAGAAAAATAAATGCACAGCAGTGAATCTGAGCAAGGAGGAAGATGATGCATACAATAGGAAACAGCAAGGAGTAAGAACACATCTAGGAAGGAAACAAGACAGTAGTTAAAGTTGTTACGGGGCTGGTGCTGTGGCATAGCAGGTTAAACCACTGTCTGCAGTGCTGGCATCCCACATGGGGGCAGATTCAAGTCTTGACTGCTCCACTTCTGATTCAGCTGCCTGCTAATGGCCTGGGAAAGCAGTGGAAGATGTGCTTGGGACCCCGCACCCACTTTGGAGACCTGGATTAAGCTCCTGGCTCCCTGCTTCAGATTGGCCCAGCCCTGCCTGCTGCAGCCACTTGGGGAGTGAACCAATCCACTTCTCTCTCTCTGCCTCTGCCTCTCCCTCTCTGTAACTTTACATTTCAAATAAATAAATATTTAAAAAAAAAAAAAAAGTACAAGGATGTTATGGAAGAAATGCTATCCTTGAGCACACTACAGCTAGATCTTTAGGGATCCAGGGGGCTGCTACAGTGTGGTAGTAATACTATAAACATAAAACTGGCAAGGGGGCTGGTACTGTGGCTTAGCAGGTAAAGCTACGCTCTGGCTACTCTACTTTTGATCCAGCTCCCTGCTACTGTGCCTGGGAAAGCAGCAGAAGACGGCCCAAGTACTTGGGCCCCTGAAACCACATGGGAGATCCAGAAGCAGCTCCTGGCTCCTGGCTGTGCATGGGCCCAGCTATAGCCTTTGCGGCCATTTGGGGAATGAACCAGCGCGTGGAAGATCTCTTTTTCTCTCTCTCTCTGTAATTCTGCCTTTCAAATAAAAACAAATAAAAACAAATAAAAACAAATAACTCTCGGCCGGCGCCGTGGCTCAACAGGCGATTCCTCCGCCTTGCGGCGCCGGCACACCGGGTTCTAGTCCCGGTCGGGGTGCCGGATTCTGTCCCGGTTGCCCCTCTTCCAGGCCAGCCCTCTGCTGTGGCCCGGGAGTGCAGTGGAGGATGGCCCAAGTGCTTGGGCCCTGCACCCCATGGGAGACCAGGGAAAAGCACCTAGCACCTGGCTCCTGCCATCAGATCAGCGCGGTGCACCGGCCGCAGCGCGCCAGCCGCGGCAGCCATTGGAGGGTGAACCAACGGCAAAGGAAGACCTTTCTCTCTGTCTCTCTCTCACTGTCCACTCTGCCTGTCACAAAAAAAAATATATATATATATTTAAAAAAAAAAAACAAATAACTCTCTTTAAAAACAAAACAAAAAATGGGCAGGAAAGCCTGGGATAGAAAAGAATCAACCAGAAGCAATCAGTAAATTTAGTGCTTCGGAGGTCACTGAGTAGCACACATATATACAGACTTCATGAACAATGGCCCTGGAGGCATTGGGTAAAGAACGGATAGTTCATGTTTAAAAATCACATCTGGTAAATCAAAAACCGTATCATTTATGATTTTTTTTGTTTTAGTCTTCAAGATTAATAAATCCTTCTCTTATTCTTTTGAAAAATCTTTCTAAATGATCTGTTTTTTAAACATTTGTTATGTTTTACTACTGTCTACTATTTCCACTATTTAATTTGACAACCAGACTTGCAACAATGAAAAGTGATAGTTTTAATAACTCAGCTCTGGGCCTAGTATTTATAATCTCCTAAATGACTGTATTTAACAACAATGCTACAAAATTTATAGTATTAGAATCTAAAAAGTACAATTTTGAGGCTGGCACTGCGGTGCAGCAGGTTAAAGTCTCCCATACAGGCACTGGTTTAAATTCTGGCTGCTCCACTTCAGATCCAGCTCCCTGCTAATGTGCCCAAGAAAGCAGTAGAGGATGGTCCAAGTGCTTGGGCCCTTGCACCCACAGACCAGAAGGAACTCCAAGCTCCTGGTTTCAGCCTGGCCCACTCCCAGCTGTTGTGGTCATTGGGGGAGTGAACAGTGTTTGGAAGACCTCCCTCTCTACCTCTCCCCCTCTCGTTCTATAACTCTGCCTTTCAAATAAATAAAATATAATTTTTTAAAGTACAATTTTAAGTAGAATTGTTAAGAATACAAACACATAATCAATTTAATTCTCTAGTCCAGGAAACTACATCACCCAACTTATAAATCATAACACTAACAAACTAAAGAAAACAGAATTATCGAAAGCCTGAAATTAAAAAAACTAAATCCAAAATGAGTGAAAAAAATATAACACATTTGAACAAACAATATAATTTTCTGACCAATCATTTCTTAATGTTCATTCAAACTATTTCAAGTATCTGAAATGTTGTTCTCTAAAAAGCAAGTTCCCATCATCTAAACCACACTTAAAGAGATTCTATCACAGTAGTCACTGAAGCGTCAGTTTTGATTGCTGTCAGTACAAAAGCTTACCTCTCTTTTATACGAATGAAGTTGAAATACAGTGGTTAATCCAAAAGTCTGACAAAAGGAGATGCTATTATTCAGTTCTACACAAATTCATGGTGTGAACTGAGCAAAGGCCTTTTATGTGCTTGCAACATGGAGATAAAGGTAGGCAGTCCACCTCTTCAAAGCATTTCGGAGTGTGATTAACCTTAGTTGGAAGAATTAAAAAGCAAAGCGAAATCCAAAAACTACTGTATAAAAATAAAAACTTTCAAAAACTAAAACACTGTTACACGTAAGCCCGTAATAAACAATGAATGCTAGAAGCTGAGATTTGAGTAACAACTGCTAAAAAGGTGCAATTACACAATGTTACCAGGATAAATAAGAGAACAGCTCATCAAAACTTGAATCTTTGTTTAGCAAATACAGACGCTTAATAATATTCAGCACTCCCGGGCATTGTGTTATTTTTTTCTTATCTATAGTCTCTCCGCTTCAATGTTACTATTCTCTTACTCCCTTGATGAGCAAACGGAGCCCACTGTCCCGACAGGATCCCTCGGACAAGTAAATGTCACAAATAAGAATAGTAATAACAACTTCTGAAGCCAGGGTTGATCCAGGACTGTGGCTCCCAAACAGGGTGCAAGATATGCGGTACCGTGCAGCTATTCCACGCCCTGACTCTTCTGCAACCCGAAGCTCTCGTTGCCACATCTACAAATTAAAGTATCCTGCTACCAGAGCTCACGGGTCCTACGTATGGTATTTAATAAACGAACCCCGCTACAAGAAATTCACCCAGATGCAGCACAGTATGCTTTAAGCCTCCACCTAATTTTTTTAGACAAACAGTAACTAATTTTTTTTTTTAAATTATGTAATAAGTTAGCCTCTGGAAAACCCCATACTCATCCGAGCAGCTCCATTGTACCCAACCAGGCTACCGTGCAGGATCACACACTCCCCTCCGTCAGAGCGCCTCTGCCAATACCAGAGAACAACAAAGGCAAGTTGAGGAGGCTGCACGGCTTAACTCAGCACTTGTCCGCTTTCCCAGCTTCCGCAGGCCCGAGGGACCGGGGACCCCCACGTCCCGCCCGCGCCGCGCCGCGCCGAGCGCTCGGCTTTTGTTCGGCCCGGCTGGGCGCCCCGGCCGCTCGCCCCCGGCCCCCGGCCCCCGGCCGCTCTCTCCACACCCATCACTCGCCTGCGACTAGTTGCTACGGGCTCCTCAGCCGAGCCCCCTCCCCTCGCCAGCCCCGGCTCCTTTCAGACGCGCCCCGGCTGGGCCGGCTTCTCGCACCGGGCCGGGGACGCTCTGGTCTGGAGGGGCCCGGGGCGGGGTCCAGAGAGGGGCACACAAAGCCCGGCCGACCCCACAGTCGACCTTCCGGCCGACCCCCGCCGGCAAAGCGGCCTGGGAGCGGAGACCCACAGCCCGGGCAGTGCGCTCCCCGCCCAGCTGCCAGCGAAGGGCCGCCCCCTCCCCCCAAGTGCACCGGGCGCGGATGACAGCCCCGGACCTCGCCCCGACCTGGGCCCGGCGCCCGCCGCTGCGCGGAGGGGCTGGGACCTCGTCTGGGCTGGGGTCTGAAGCCCCTCGCCTTACCCCGCTACTTACAGCCCTATTATTCGCTACTGTTGTCGGTGCGGGTCACACAACCGCCGCCTTCTCCTCCACCCCAATGAGGTTAAGCGCTTGGTGCGGGGATTAAAAAAAAAAAAAAAAAAAAGGCGAGAGAAGGCGACGGCGCCTGCGCAATGCAGTCTCCCCGCTCTCTTCAGCGCCACCGCGCCGGCTGGACCATAGAGTGTACACCGAGCCCAGAGAGGTAGCTGCCTCTCTATGGTAACAGCCCGCGCAGGCGCCCGCCTGGAGGCGTGGACCTCTCGAGGCGAGGGCCCTGGGAGCTTTCGCTCCCACAGAAAGCGTGGGTTGACCCTGACGGGGACCCGTAGGACAAAGCAAGGAAAGCGTGCCGAGGCTGTCTGAGGTTAGGCCCCTCGACACGGCCGCGGGAGCACGGCGCTAGCAAGCAGGCTTATGATGGCCCAAGCCAGAGCCCTGCGGCCTGAACTTCCTTTGGTCGGGGGTCTAATACCTGAAGGAAACAAGGCTTTCACTTCTGGGTTACGCGCGCACCGCCCCCTTCCTCCGCGAACACCCCCGACGACAGAAAGTGTGCCCTGCGCCTTGCCGTAGCGGGTGGTGGGGCCGGAAGCCCCATTCTTTAACGGTTCTTGGCCTTTTGGGAGCGCATCTGCGCCCGTGGAGGCCGTGAGCGCCTCGAGACGGCCGGCGAGAGTCGTGGGCCCGTCGCTTTGGGCTGACTTGTGAGATAGTGTGGAGGGCGCGAATCGGGGGGCTGCCTTCTAGGCCGCTGAAGACCCAGTGTTCGCCGCGTCGGGCCCCGCGCCGGCCGCTAATTGGGTGTGGAAGCTGTTGTGCTGAAATGGTACGCCGCTTCCTGAACGTCACTGTCAGAGCTTCCCCGGGGGTGCCTCGTGCCGCGCTCCGTGCAGCCGGACGGGGCGGCTGTGGGGAGGGGGCGTGGGGTCCGCCTTTCTGTGGAGCGCGGGGAAGGAGTGTTGACGGTTTGAAAGAGTTGGGGTGACAGCCAGTCCTGGGAAAGGTAACATCTTTGGGACAGAAGAACAAGCAACTTTTTGAAAATCCCTGGGTGACGATAGAAAGCTTTCTGGGGAAGAAGGCCCCGGGGCGAAAGTCCAAGTGCGAGTGGATGGTCTCCTGTGGAAGACAGCAGGGTAACCGAAATCAGGGCGAGGGGCGGGAACTGTTGGGGGAGAGTAAGGTTTGGTAGGTAGGAATGAAAAAGATTGTTGTACACCCATAACGTAAAACTGGCCGTGTGAACCCCTTAGGGTATAGAGTTAAGAACGCTTAATGTTGTTGTGCATCCAGTCTCCGGAATCCTTTCCAGCTTGCAAAACAAACCACTCATTAAACAACCCCTCATTCGCCACCATTCTGCTCTGTCAGTGAATTGGACCGTGGGTATCCCCTAAAAAGGGACTCACAGAGTACTGATCTTGTGACTGGCTTATTTCACGCAGTGTAGCATCCTTGACGTTTATCCACGTTCTGGCACGTGTCAGAATTCTCTTTTCTAAGGCTGAATGCGTTATCCAAATACGTTTCGTCTGTCTTACCTCCACCTTTTTTAATGTGCATAATACTGCTGTGAACATGGTGTACAAATGCCTGTTCATGGGAAAGAGTTTGACACAATGAGGGAAATCCCTACTTTTACATAGTATCAGGCCCTTGGCTAGGCATGTTCGTCTCCCCTGGGCTCTGGAAGCTGAATACGTACTCCATTTTTATAAAGCCTTTTTAGATAAGCCAGGCATGCTACTGTTTTATATAAATCATTGATGTGTCATTGTGAGCCAATCGCTACCTGCCCCTTCGACATTTTGTGGGGTGAGAAAATCAAGGTTCTGGACTGACAGAAGGCATATGCTTAGGAAAGGAAACTGCCATGGGTACTAGACACCCATGAGCATTGACAGTTCATTGGTTTGGACAAGGATATTGAAAGAAAGTTTTCATATGAAGGTGACTTTTCTCAGGAGAATAGGCTGACGTCAAAATCAAACATTGCTAGCATGTATAAAGGCTCAACATGCAAAATTGCATCTTCCCTGAAAGAACACTGCAGTTTAATTACAGGTCTGCTCATTGCCTTTAACAAATAAAACATGGCCAATGAGAATCTTTGTATGTAATAGATTAATAAGACAGAGCCGTTCCTCCTCAACACTTCATCTTTCATTTTGTATTTGCCAAAATACTGTACGACACCCATTTGGCAGACGAGGAAATGGAGAAATTACTCTCAGGGTATCACATGACTGGCATCAAGGCATTGAGTGGAACCTGGGCATCCAGAATTCCCACTCTGATTTGCTCTCCCTTGGAGAGATAGATAACAAAGCCCTGATAAATGAACCATGTTTCTGTTCAGTATCATGTTTCTCAGGGCCAAATCCCATGAAGGTAGTGCCAGTTAAACAAAGAGGGAGAGAATATAATAAGTGTTATAAGCAGTATGAATTCACTCAAAAGTATGTGTACCAGGGTCACCGCAGTGATACATCAGTTAAGCTACCACCTGCAGCACTGGTATCCCATAAGGGCGCCATTTTGAGTCCTGGCTGCTCCAGTTCTGATCCAACTCCCAGCTAATGTGCCTGGGAAAGCAGCAGAGGATGGCCCAAGTGCTTGGGCCCCTATACCCAGGTGGGAGACCCAGATGAAGCTCCTGGATCCTGGCTTCTGCCTGACACAACTCTGGCCATTTGGGGAATGAACCAGTGGATGGGAGATATATTTCCCTTTCTCTGCCTCTCCCTCTAACTCTGCCTTTCAAATAAAAAAATAAATCTTTTTTTTTAAAAAAAAGTTGTGTATCAACTGTGTCCTAAATACTTAGCAAAATGGAAAAAATCGATGACCTCCTAGACAGGAAAATATTTTTTGACAGATAGAGTTAGACAGTGAGAGAGAGACAGAGAGAAAGGTCTTCCTTTCTGTTGGTTCACCCCCCAAATGGCCGCTATGGCCCGAGCTATGCCGATCCGAAGCCAAGAGCCAGGTGCTTCCTCCTGGTCTCCCATGCGGGTACAGGCACCCAAGCACTTGGGCCATCCTCCACTGCCTTACCGGCCACAGCAGAGAGCTGGACTGGAAGAGGAGCAGCCGGGACTAGAACCCGGCACCCATATTGGATTCCGGCACCACAGGCAGAGGATTAGCCAAGTGAGCCATAGCGCCGGCCCCGTCAGGAAAATTTTTAAATGAAGTAAAATATAAAATCAGTAGGATAAATGTTGCAGGGGAAAAAAGTTAAGCAACATGGGGAATGTGGGAGTGCGAGTAGCGAAAGAGGTTTTTGTTTAAATAATGGAGAGGAGTGCCCTGAGATGACAAACTTTGTGCAAAGGTGCAAGAGAAGTGGGGGAACAAGAAACATGCCTAGTCAGCAGAAAGGGCATTCCAGGCGTAGAGAGGTGTAGGAATCATTCTGTAATGGCGATGCCTGCATTCTAGGAACAAAGAGGGCCAAAGTGACTGAAGCAGAATACACCAGGGTAAAAGGAAGTGAGAGCAAAGACATCACAGGATGCCAAATTGTTGCATGGACTTACAGGCCATTGTGAGGGCTTTGGCTTTTACTGATAGGAAACCACTGGAAGATTTCGAACAGGTAAGTAGCATAATGTGACTTCTGTTTTTTATTTTGTTTGAAAGAGAGAGATCTTCCATCAACTTGTTCACACCACAAATACCTACAGCCAAGGCTAAATCCAGGAGAGTAGAACTTTGGATCTCCCATGTGGCAAGGACCCAAGTAATTGGGCCATCATATGCTGCCTCCCAGGGTGTGCATTAGCAGAAAGCTGGAATAGGAAACAAACCCAGATATTCTGATATGGAATGTGGAATCCTGAGCTGTGTGTTAAACACTGTGCCAAATACCTGCCCCACATTAACTTTTTTAAAAAAAGATTTACTTATTTGAAAGAAAAATCTTTCATCCACTGGTTCACTCAGATGGCCACAGTGGCCGGGATTGGGCTGGTCCAGAACCAGGAGCCAGGAGCTTCTTACTAGTCTCCTTCATGGGTTCAGGGGCCCAAGTACTTGGGCCATCTTCTACTGCTTCCCCAAGTTTATTAGAAGGGAGCTGGATCAGAAGTGGAGCAGCAGGGACTCAAACTGGAGCCCATATAGGAAGCCTACATCACAGAACACTAGCATCCCTCCAAGTTAACATTTTTAAAGAAACCTTGGAGGAGAGGGGTGCAGGCATTGTGGCATGCCTGGGAAAGCCGCTGCCTGTGATGCCAGCATACCATATGCGTGCTGGTTTGTGTCCCTGCTGCTTTCAGTTCAGATCCTGCTCCCTGCCAATAGCCTGGGAAAAGCAACAGAAGATGGCTCAAGTGTTTGGGTCCCTGCCATAGGAGTCGGAAGAAAGACCCTGGCTGAAAATGTAAATTTGGGAGACATCAGTTTGTAGACTGTATTTAAAATCCTGTGATCACCTAGATACTAAGTAGAGACAGAAATTTAGATATCTAAGCCTCTGAAATAGGAGGAAACCAAGAAAGGAATCCCAGTTGAGTGGTGCAGGGTTTCAAGGAAGAGTAGCCACAGCAATGGGTGATAAGCTCTAATTGATTTTTGGTTATTAACACTGGAGTGGATTTAAAGAAGAGTGCCAAAAACAGAACTGGAGAGGAAGGATAAATGGGGGAGGAGTTTTGGTTCTTCTTTAAACAATATCATGTCCTCTGCAAATGGAAATTCTTTTGTTTTCTCTTTCTAACATGAATCCCTTTTATCTCATTTTGCCTCATTTCCCCAGCTATAAACTCCAGTACAATGTTGAATAGAATGGGAAAAAGTGGACATCCTTTCTTAGGTGAAAGCATTCCATTTTTCACCATTAAATATGGTGTTTACTGTGGGTTTTTCATATAGATTCTTTAACAAATTGCTGATGTTCCCTTTTATTCCTAGATTGTTGAGTATTTTATCGTTAAAGAGTTAGATTTTGGCCAGCACCGCGGCTCACTTGGCTAATCCTCAGCCCACGGTGCCAGCACCCCGGGTTCTAGTCCCAGTTGGGGCGCCGGATTCTGTCCTGGTTGCTCCTCTTCCAGTCTAGCTCTCTGCTGTGGTCCGGGAAGGCAGTGGAGGATGGCCCAACTGCTTGGGCCCTGCACCTGCATGGGAGACCAGGAGGAAGCACCTGGCTCCTGGCTTCAGATCGGCGCAGCGCACCAGCCGTAGTGGCTATTTGGGGGTGAACCAACAGAAAGGAATACCTTTCTCTCTGTCTCTCTCTCTCACTGTCTAACTCTGCCTGTCCAAAAAAAACAAAATGAGTTAGTTTTTGTCAAATTCATTTTCTGTATCTGTGGTGAGAAGTATTTGGTTTTTGTCTTTGATTTTTATGTATATTATGTTGATTTTCACATATTAAGTGAACTTGGTATTCCTCAGACAAATTCCACTTGATTATGGTATTGAAGTTGATTGGATAATATTTTTTTGAAGACATCTGCATATTGGTCTCTAATTTTCTTGTGATATATATCTGGTTTTGGAATCAAGGTAAAACTGGCCTAAAAAAATTAGTTGGGAAGTGTTTCCTCCTCTATTTTTTTGAAGGAATTTGTGAAATTTTGAATTTTTTTTAATGTTTGGTAGAATTCATCAGTGAATCCATTTGGGCATGAGCTTTTCTTTATCAGTATTTTTTCTTTTAATACTAATTTAATCTCTGTTATAGGTCTATTCAGATTCTCTACTTTTTCTTGAGTTATTTCAGTGGTTTGTATTTTTAGTAGGAATTTGTTTCTTTTGAATATCCAATATGTTGGCACTCAACTGTTCATGATATTCTCATTTGATCCTTGTTATTTCTATGAGATTGGTATTAAATAATTATCTCCTGGGGCTGGCACTGTGGCATAGTGAGTAAAGCCACCACCTGCAGATCTGGCATCCCATATGGGTGCCATTTTGAGTCCTGGCTGCTTCACTTCTGATCCAGCTCCCTGCCAATGTGCCTGGGAAAGCAGCAGAGGATGGCCCAAGTGCTTGGGCCACTGTACCCACGTAGGAGACTCAGATGAAGCTCCTGGTTTCAGCCTAGTCTAGCCCTGATCATTGCAGCCATCTGGAGAGTGAACCAGCAGATGGGTAAGCTCTCTCTCTGCCTTTTCTTCTCTAATACTGCCTTTCAAATAAGTAAATAAATCTTTATTTAAAAAAATAGTTATCTCGGAGCTGGCACTGTGACATAGCAGGTAAAGCTGCCGCCTGCGGTGCCGGTATCCCATATGGGCTTCAGTCCCAGCTGCTCCTCTTCCAATCCAGCTCTCTGTTATGGCCTGGGAAAGCAGGAGAAGATGGCCCAGGTCCTTGGGCCCCTGCATCCACCTTGGGAGACCCAGAGGAAACTGCTGGCTCCTGGCTTCAGATTGGCTCAGCTCTGGCCATTGCGGCCAATTGGGGAGTGAACCAGAAGATAGAAGACCTCTCTCTCTCTCTCTCTGCCTCTCCTTCTCTCTGTGTAACTCTGCCTTTCAAATAAATAAATAAATAAAGCTTTAAAAAATAGTTACCTTTTTTCATTCAGTTTGTTCAAGTAAAGATCTAATCAGTAGAACCAGCGTTGTGGATTAGTGGATAAAACCACAGCCTGAAATGCCAACATCCCATATGGGTACCAGTTCCTCTCCTGGTTGCTCCACTCCAAGCTTGTGGCCTAGGAAAAGCAGGCCATTAGTAGGGAGCTGGATCAGAAGTGGAGCAAAGGGGATATAATTGGCACCCATATGGGATGCCAGTGTTGCAGGCAGCAGCTTTACCTGCTATGCCACTGCACTTGCACCATGCCTTCAATTTTTAAAAAGATCACTCATGCAATTTTTTACTCTGTGGACAGGACCACAACTGAAAGCAGGCAAAGCCAGAACTGGAGCCTGAGAACAAAGGCTTGTGATTTAATCTCGGGCTCTCTTAATGCTCTTTATGGGACTTTGTAACACATGTAACTGGATTTAATGACTGATAAACTTTGGCTTTGAAATGAACACTCCTGGTATGGGATAGGAAAAATAACATACACATACCTCAAAAAGTTCATGGAAAATCTGAATTAAAAGATAAGCTCAGCCGGCGCCGTGGCTCAATAGGCTAATCCTCTGCCTTGTGGCACCGGCACTCCGGGTTCTAGTCCCAGTCGGGGCACCGGATTCTGTCCCGGTTGCCCCTCTTCCAGGCCAGCTCTCTGCTGTGGCCCGGGAGTGCAGAGAAGGATGGCCCAAGTGCTTGGGCCCTGCACCCCATGGGAGACCAGGAGAAGCACCTGGCTCCTGCCATCAGATCAGTGTGGTGCGCCGGCCACAGTGTGCTGGCCACGGCGGGCATTGGAGGGTGAACCAACGGCAAAAGAAGACCTTTCTCTCTCTCTCACTGTTCACTCTGCCTGTAAAAAAATTAAAAAATAAAAAAATAAGCTCAGGGGCCGGCACCTTGGTGTATCGGGTAAAGCCGCCACCTTGCAAGTTTTGGCATCCCATATGGGCTCCAGTTCAGGTCCCGGCTGCTCCTCTTCTGATCCAGTTCTCTGCGTATGGCCTGGGAAAGCAGTGGAAGATGACCCAAATCCTTGGGCCCTTTCACCCGTGTGGGAGACCCAGAAGCTCCTGGCTTCGGCCTGGCCCAGCCCCAGCTATTGGGGCCTTTTAGGGGGTGAACCAGCAGGTGGAAGACCTCTCCCTCTGCCTCTGCCTCTCTGTAACTCTGCCTTTCAAATTTTTTTAATTCATTTTTTAAAAAGATCATTTTGGTATAAAAAGATTGTGAAATTCATAATTTTTTCATAATCTATATTTTTGATGAACTTTTTTTGTAAGATTTACTTTATTTATTTGAAAGGCAGAGTTAGAGAGCGCACGCTTCCATCTGCTGGTTTACTCCCCAAATAGACACAACAGACAGGGCAGGGCTAGGCCAGGCCCAAGTCACAAGCCTGGAACTCCATCTGGGTCTCCCTTGTGGGTGGCAGGGACCCAAGGACTTGGGCCATCTTCCACTGCTTGTACAGGCACATAAGCAGGAAGCTGGACTGGAAGTGGAGCAGCCGGGACTTGAACTGGTGTCCATATGGGATGTCAGTGTTCCAGGCAGCAGCTTAACTCCCTGTACTACAATGCTGGCCCCATGAGTGGTCATTTAAGACCTTTATGATTTCTTTGCCTTTTCTTATTTTACTCACAGTTTTGAGGATATTCTTGTTAGTATTGTGTTAAGGCTTAGCCAGAAACTAACACAGAGGCCTGCCATGAGTGTTGGTTCATATAGCAGATTTAGCTTGGACATAGAGAACTTTCTGTAGCTAGTTATCTCAGGATGGTAAGATTATTGTTCATTTTAAAATCTTATGTCTGTATTTCTCAATTTGTACAAATATAATTTTCATTAATTTTTAAAAGTCATTCTTAAATTTTTAGCATATTTTTGATAACATTCCATAACAAAGAGAAGTCGCTAAACTTTAGGTAGGAAGGTTTCTTCTCTTACGATTAGTTACACAGTATCTTCCAGCCTAGGTTAGCCTAAATACTTCAGTAATAGATACTTAAATCTAATTAGATAGTCAGCTTTATTCAGTCTTTTTAATAATCTAGATTAGAAGCTCAATGAAAAAAGAAAATATTTGATGCCTACAGAAATGAGAGTTCAGAAAGAACAGCAGTACATAATGCTAACAAAATCTGTGTTGTAGCTCATAAGGAATCTAGATTTGTACTGTTTAGGGAACAGGAAATCTCCACCAGAGAAGTGATGTGTGTTGCAGAAATGTGAGCGAAGGTGGGGTGTGTCTTTTGTAAATGATGAAATCAGGAGATGACAAACTAGTTTGCTAAGTCATAGTCGTAACCACTCCCTGGAGAGCAATTACTCTCATTACTTGGCTTAGCTGTTAAGTATCACCTTTGGAAGGAGACAATGTAAATCCCATGGGTTTCCTCACTAGGCAAAGTGTTATGCTGCTGGTATGCCCTTCTTTAAATACCACTGAGCAGTGACTGGAGGTCTCTTACAGTTAGGGGTGTCCTCATGGCCATTAATTCACTGTCATTCAGCCTGTTCACATGTCATCTAGCCTACTCACAAACACCATATTCACTTTAAGGCAAAGTACAATTCTAATTTACAATATTGTCACAACTGTGAAATTGGTATTACAAAATCCACTTCTCAGTAAGAAAGACAATTTGAAAGTCAAGAGTTTTTAGTGTGGGAAGCATGAGAAAATGCAGATGGCTCAGTGGACAGTGCTGATGCAAAAACAATGATTCAATACCCCTTTAAACATTACCTGTTGTCCAATGTGGCAGAAAGCGCAGCTGTGCAGGCTTTTTGAAGACCATTCTTTATATCTAGTAAGGACTAAGGGAAAATACCAAGAAGTCAGTAAGCTGACATAGTTTTAGTTTGGGAGTTTATTTAGAATTGCCATCAGTGAAGTCTTCCAAGCAACACTGGCCCATGTAAATTTGCAAATAGCCCAATCCATGCAGCTGTATAGTTCCATTTTCAGTTTTTGTTATAACTAAGTATCTGAGGCTGGCTGATATGCTATAAAGAAAAGAGGTTTACTTAGCTTACAGATTTTGGAGGCTGAAAATCCAAGGTTGGGCAGCCCCATCTGTTCCACCTCTGGTGAGGAAGGCCTCAGGGCAGATGGCATCACAGTGGTGGGAGTAACTGTGAGAATGGTCACAAGGTAAGATAGGAAGCCAGAGAGATTCAGGGGTCAGGCTCCCTCACTTGTAACAACTGACACCTGTAGGAGCTAACCAGCATCCCGTGAGAACTAAATCTTTTCTGAGTACTGCACCTGCAATGACTTAATCACTTTCCCACTGGGCCCCACCTCGTAGAGATTCCACTGAAGACCAAGCTTTCAACACATGAACCCTCATCCCACATCCAGACCATAGCACTATCCAGATGCAAAGAAGCATTTAGAGACATTCAGTCTCAAAAGAAGAGTAATTTGCTTTCATTTACACATTATCTATTAACTTCTTTACCAAAATGTAACCTTTCCTGGGTATGTACAGCATACATAACAATTTTTATACGCTAAGAAGTCAATTTAGGGGGCCAGCGCTCTGTTTTGGTCTGGGAAAGCAGTAGAAGATGGCCCAAGTCCTTGGGCCCCTGCACCCACGTGGGAGACCGGAAGAAGCTCCCGGCTTCAGATCAGCACAGCTCTGGCCATTGAGGCCAACTGGGGAGTGAACCATATAGAAGACTCTCTCTCTCTCTCTCTTTCTCTGCCTCTCTTCTCTCTCTGTAACTTTGACTTGCAAATAAAAATAAATAAATCTTTTTTTAAAAAAAGTCAATTCAGTAGGAAAAACAAAGAGCTCCTAGACCATTCAGTTAATACAGTGATGGAAATGTGCATAGGGTTACATGTGCATATAGTTACCCAAGGGGCACATAGCAGGTGTGGGTGAATTGAAGAAAGCTAAGGAGCAATGAAGTCATTGTTCTGGAGTAGGGAGCTGGATCGGAAGTGGAACATTGGAACTCATCATTATGATGTATTCAGACTTGCAGAACTATAATAATGATTTAGACTAGTTTTCATTTGAACAGGGTCTATTTATATATATTCTGACAGTCTTAAGAAAAAACCTTCATCTTTCCACTTCAACTCAGAGTTCCAACAGTACCTCAAAAAGGTATTTTGACATGTAGACCGGCACACACATTCTGAGACACACACACTTCACAGTCACATACATAAAACCAAGTGAGGCAAGAGTTCATCAGCTATGGGGCTGGCGTTATAGCATAAAAGGTAAGGCTGCCCCTGCAGTGCTGACAGCCCATATGGGCACCGGTTTGAGTCCTAGCTGCTGCACTTCAGATCTGGCTCTCTGCTATGACCTGGGAAAGCAGTGGAAGATGGCCCAAGTCCTTGGGCTCCTGCACCCACATGGGAGACCCAGAAGAAACTCCTGGCTTTGGATCTGTGCAGCTCCAGCCATTGCAGCCATCTGGGGAGTGAACTAGTGGAACAAAGACCTCACTCTCTGCCTCTGCCTCTCTGTAACTCTGCCTTTCAAATAAATAAATAAATCTTAAAAAAAAAAGTTCATCAGCCAGATCATAATGTGTACATAAAAGTGCTCTAATACTTCCACTTTAGTAAAAATAACAGATCCCTGTCTATATGTGTTCCCTTATATTAGGGATAAAATAATTCCAGCTATCTGCCGCGAATTTCAGGGTACTGCCTGATTGTCATGCATGAGAATCTTTGCTACTCCAACAATTGCACAGTTGTGTTATTTCTATTTTTGTTTTTGCCACATCAATTCTGTCATAACGGTACTTGAAATAGAGGTGGTCTGTCATTCTGCTAGCTTGCAGTTTAAAAGGCTAAATGATACATTAAGAAATCAATAATTTTATAAATTATTTCTAAGATGTATACTTACCATATTTTCTGACTAGTCTTATTTATTTAGACTTTTCTACTATTTGTGTTCCTGGATGAAATTACCTTGTCTACTGCTCCTTGCAGTGACTGCGGTAGTTTTACTTCTTTTCAGATGACATTATCTTCATGTTAGATTTTCTAGTTTTAATTATCACTGCCTCTAGTTTTTTTTTTTAATATTTATTTATTTGAAGGTAGAGTTAAAGAGAGAGAAAGACAGAGAGAGATCTTCCATCTGCTGGTTCACTCCCTAAATTACTGAAGCCAGGAGCCAGAGCTTTTTCTGGTCTCCCATGTGGGTGCAGGGGTCCAGGGACTTGGGCCATCCTCCACTGCTTTCCCAGGCACATTAGCAGGGAGCTGGATCGAAAGTGCAGCAGCCTGGACTCGAACCAGTGCCCCTATTTCATGCCGGCACTGCAGGCCATGGCTTAACCCACTGCACCACAGTGCTGGCCCTCACTTCCTCTAGTTTTTAAATAAGTCATTGCATGTACAGTATTGAGTATGTCTTTAACTCTGTTCAGTCACTGAGCTTTTCCTATATGTATTTTGATTTGATCAGCCCTCAAATTTTGCTGTTGCCCATGAGTGATTGTGCTGTATAACTTCAGCAGTGTTTTGCTCATGAACTGGTCCACATTGTATTTGTCTGCATCATCTACCACATGCACCGACCTTCTGAGTCATCTGGAATTAGGTATCCTCCCTGCTATTAACTGTGTATTGTTTAAACTTCCCCAGTTGCCGCCTGTCTCCTCTCTTTTTTAATTCAACACCACGTGAATTAAACTTAGCTTGGTTGCTTTCATCCCATATATCCTGATGCAGCAGGTAGTTGCCAACTCTTGAAACTAATAGGTTTGACTAGAAGCTGAAACTTCTTATTCCCACTGATCTTAAATATTTTACATTATACAAATTCAAAAAGCAAGATTATACCTTTTTTTTTTTTTGGTCAAGAAGCCCTTTCGCCATTGATAATATATCAGTCTAAACAAAAAAATATTTGCACCACACCTCAGAAAACAAATTAGTTTCCTAGTAGTGCCAAGTAGGAGGAAAGTTGAAAATTTTTATGGTGGAGAGACCACCAACACCAAGGGATTTGCTAGACAACTCTAGTATACGTGACAAAGACAATGCCAGTCTATGCCTAAATGAGCAGCTAGGATATTTGCCTAGTGAGAGATGGGACATCCGGTTTCTACACTTTCAACATGGGCATGAGAAAAGCCTAGCATCCCCAAAAGTTGTCCAAAAGGGTTGGCATTGTGGTGCAGTGAGCCAACCTGCCACCTGCAATGCCAGCATTCTGTATCTGAGCCCCAGTTCAATTCTTGGCTACTCTGTTTCTGATCCAGTTCCCTACTAATGCACATGGAAAGCAGCAGGAAGATGGCCCAAGTGCCACCCTTGTGAAGACACAGATGGCACTCCAGGGTCCTGGCTACAGCCTGAACCACCTCTGGCTGTTGCAGCCATCAAGAGATTCAGTCAGCAGATGGAAGATCTTGCTCTTGCTCTCAATCTCCTTTTCAAATAAAAACATAAGTTAAAAAAAAAAAGTTGTCTAAGAAAAACCAGTATTTATCCAACTAATGTGATGGAAATAATAGGAAACAGAGCCTCAAATCCAGCATCAGAATCCAGAAGGTACCTTAGCTATTATCTACCATCCTTATTTTAGTGTGAGAAAACTGAAGGCCAGATCATTTAAGGGATTGACCTAAGGCCCTGTATTCAGGTTAATGATAGATTCAGAACTAGAACCAGGTCATCCTGGCTCCATTTCAGTAGACCTACGACTGATGAGTAAACTTGACAGCCCACAGTTTGAACCCATGTTCTAAAAGGTATTTTATATCCAGCTCATGAATGTCTCTTTCTCAAAAAGTCAGGTAAGCATGTTGAAATATTGTAAAAAGAAAGCACTAGTTATGAATTGGGAAGAAATACCTGCACAGACTTGCTAAGTGGAAATATTTGGCTTCCTCAAGACAAAGAAGAGTCTCAGTCATGAGGTTAAAGTCACCAGCTGAGAACAACAACTATTTTTGGAAGCAGTAGGCTGAAATTAGAACTTAAAGAGTTTACAGAAAATTTAATTTGGAGCTATCTCACAACATTGAGAGTTATTTTGGGGTTTGTTTTTGGGTTTCTTTTTTTTTTAAAAGATTCATTTTATTTATTTGAAAGGAAGAGACAGAGAAAGATATCTTCCATCTGCTGGTTCACTCCTCATATGGCTGCAACAGCTGGGGCTGTGCCAGGCAAAAGCCAGGAGCCAAGAACTCCATCCATATCTCCCACATTGGTGCCAGGGGCCCAAATATTTGGGCTGTCTTCCACTGCTTTCCCAGGTGCATTGTTGAAGTGGAGCATCTGGGATTCGAACAACAGAGGTCTCTGCTTGCTTCTACTAAAATAAAGACATTTTCTTTGAAAAAGAACAGAATTCCACTTATATTAGCATCAAAAATTAGGAGCCAGTGTCATGGCACAGTGGGTTAATCCTCCGCCTGTGGCGCCGGCATCCCATATGGCACCAGTCCTAGTCCCAGCTGCTCCTCTTCCAATCTGGCTCTCTGCTATAGCCTGGGAAAGCAATAGAAGATAGCCCAAGTGCTTGGGCCCCTGCACCCGCATGGTAGACCAGGAAGAAGCACCTGGCTCCTGGCTTTGGACTGGCACAGCTCCAACAGTTGTGGCCATTTGGGGGGTGAACCAACAGAAGGAAGACCTTTCTCTCTGTCTCTCCCTGTCATTGTCTGTAACTCTACCTCTCAAATAAATAAATAAAAATCTTTAAAAAAATAATAAAACACTTAGGAATAGATTTAACAAAAGAAGTTCAAGACTGGCACATTGAACATTATTGAAAGGAATCAAAGACCTCAGTAACTGAAAAGACATGGGTTCAAGGACGTAATGTGGGTAGGGTGGCAATATTTTCCAACCTGATTTACAAATTTACTGCAATTTTTATCAAGTCCCAACCAGCTTCTTGCAAAAATGAACAAACTCATTGTAAAATTAATACAGACATGCAAGGGGCCAAGAAAAGTTAAATGATCTTGAAAAAAAAAAAAGAACAAAGTTAGAGGAATCACACTTTCCAATTTGAATGCTATAATAATCAAAAGAATATTGGGAGCCTGGCACTGTGGTATAGCTGGTAAAGCCACTGCCTGCTGAGCTGGCATCCCATATGGACATTGGTTTGAGTCCCAGCTGCTCCACTTCAAATCCATCTCCCTGCTATGACCTGGGAAAGCAGTAGGAGATGGCCCAAGTGCTTGGGCCCCTAAACCTGCATGGGAGACCAGGAAGAAGCAACTGGCTCCTGGCTTCAGATTGGCCTAGTTCCAACCGTTGTGGCCATTTGGGGAGTGAACCAGCAGATGGAAGACCTTTCTCTCTGTCTCTGCCTCTCATTGTCTGTAACTCTACCTCTCAAGTAAATAAAAAAAAAAAGTTAAAAAAATTTTTGACTCAAAATGAAGTAAAGACCTAACTGTAAAATGCACACTACAAACTTAAGAGGAAAACATATGAGTAAATCTTCATGTCTTTGTCCTTGATTTAGTAACAGTTTCTTTACTAAGACAGCAGAATGAGAGACAACAGAATAAAAAACCAGGTAAACTAGACTACATGAAAATTTAATGTACTTCATATGAGGCTATTCAGAAAAAATAGACAAGCCACAGAATGGGAGAAAGTATTTATAAATCATGTATCTGATAAGAGTCTAGTATCCAGGGCCAGCGCCACAGCTCAATAGACTAATCCTCTGCCTGCAGCACTGGCACACCAGGTTCTAGTCCCGGTCAGGGTGCCAGATTCTGTCCCGGTTGCTCCTCTTCCAGTCCAGCTTTCTGCTGTGGCCCAAGAGGGCAGTGGAGGATGGCTCAAGTCCTTGGGCCCTGCACCCGCATGGGAGACCAGGAGAAGCACCTGGCTCCTGCCTTCGGATCAGCACGGTGCACTGGCTGCAGTGGCCATTGGAGGGTGAACCAACGGCAAAGGAAGACCTTTCTCTCTGTCTATCTCTCTCACTGTCCACTCTGCCTGTCAAAAAATTTTTTTTTAAATTTTAAAAAAGAGTCTAGTATCCAGAATATATAAAGAGCACTCAATAATAAAAAGACAACCCAATTTAAAAATTGGCAAATATAGGAATGTACATTTCTCTAAAGAAGATGCACAATGGCCAATGTGCCCATAAAAAGATGGCTCAGTATCATTAGCCATTAGAGAAATGCAAATCAAAGCCACAATGATATACAGTGCATACCAACTAGAGTGGCTATAATACAAAAAAAAATTTTTTTAAAGAATACCAAATTGTGGTGAGAAGGTACAGAAACTAGAACCGTTATCAACACTTCTGGTGATATAAACTGGTACAGCTGCTTTATAAAACTATTTGACAATTTCTCAAAAAGTTAGACACAGAACTCTACTACTAAGTGTGTGTCCAGGAAAACTGAAAGCACACATCTGGGGCCAGCACTCTGGAGTAGTGGGTAAAGCTGCTGCCTGCAGTGCCAGCATCCCATATAGGTGCCAGTTCAAGTCCAGGCTGCTCTATTTCCAATCTAGCTCCCTGCTGAGGTACCTGGGAAAGCAACGAAGGATGGCTCAAGTGTTTGGGCCCCTGCACACACATGGGAGACCAGGAAGAAGTTCCTGGCTCCTGGCTTCAGATCAGCCCAGCGCTCCGGCCATTGCAGCCAACTGGGGATTGAACCAGAGGATGGAAGACCTCTCTCTCTGCCTCTGCCTCTCTGTAACTCCACCTTTCAAAAAAATAATAAATCTTGAAAATAATAAATAAATGAAAGCTGCTACTATTTGTTTTGTTTGGAGAAGATGAAATGGATGAAGGTCAACATAATGAGCTTCAGCTATTGACCTCTACATATCATTCCTAGAAGCTTCAGGAAGTCCTGGAGAAATGGCTGATTCTGCATCTAAAGCAGGTAATATAAAGGCAGCCTGGGAAACTTAAAAAAAAAAAAAGCAAAGATGTTTTTAATGGTAGAGTGTATTAAAGGGCCACAGTAGCAGCTGGGGCAATGATCGGCCAAAGCTGAGAAGACTGACTGACACTCATTACTAGAAAATTGTTAATTAAGGGGAAAGAATTAAGCATTTAGCTTACCTTTCCAGTAAGAAACCTATTTTAGGAGGCAAACATTTGCCTACCAGTTAAAATGCCCTAATCCCATATTGGAGTGTCTGGGTTTGATCCCAGGCTCCAGTTCCTGACTCCAGCTTCCTGCTAATGCAGACCCTGAGAGGCAGTGGTGATGGCTCAAGTAGTTAAGTCCTGCCCTACACATGGGAAACTAGACTGAGTTCCCAGCTCCTGGCTCAGCTTGATCTAGCCCCAGGTATTGCAGGCATTTGGAAAATGAACCATTGGATGATAGCTCCATCTGTCTCTCAAATTAAAAAAAAATGTATTTTGGGGTACCAAAACATCTCCAAGTGATGAAAGAAAAGTTACTCCTTAGAGAAGAATGCCAGCTAATAATTGTAGAACAAATTACACAACTGAGGAATTCAAGCTTTGCCAGCACTTAAGAAATAATGATCCAGACAAGATTATCAGTAGATGCCAAACCATTAATTGAAAGTCTGATGGAGAATTTTACACTTGCATAATGCCAAACTATTATCCTACAATGAACATAATCGTTGGAGGGAAGCTGTCACCACCTTAACACAGAGATCACCCTTAGGTAGTGCTGTTTGTAATAGAAACACACAGCATGTTCTTGTTGGTGTGAGGCAATCTGAAGTAAACAGGATTGCCTATGAAACTATTCTCATCAAAATATTTAAAATCAATCCAGTCAAGATTTACAGATTACAGAAGCTGTGGGGAAGAGAGGAATGGGGCACGTGCTATCAAGAGGAAACCATCAGTGAACATGGGAGTATAGACATTCTATGGGACAGCTATGCTGACCTAACTTTCAAAAATAACATCTGTCCTTATTTTAACTTTGATTTAAAAGACAATTGTATGGTCCAGCATGGTGGTACAGTGAATTAAGCCACTGCTCACAATGCCTGCATGTCATATCATGGTTCAGGCTGATCTGCTTTCCAACTAACTCTCTGCTAATGCACCTGAGAAAGCAGCAGAGGATAGCCTAAGTACTCGGGCCCCTGACACCCACATGGGAAACCCATCCTGTATGGAGGTCCAGGTTCCTGGCTTTGGCCTGGCACAGCTCTCGCCGTGTGGCCATCTGGGGAGTAAACCAGCAGATGGAAGATGCCCCTTCACCCGCAGTGTCCGTCAAATAAATAAAATTTTAAAGTCCATTTTACTAAAAATAAATAAATGAAAACCACTATGGGAAATACATGGAGATCAAGTTGATTAGGCTTTCCATGAGAAAATAAATTTTGCGTGAACTAGAACATTCTGCTTACATTGTTTACACTTTGAAAGATCAGGGTGACATCACACTTGTATAAACACGGTCTACTTTCCAAGGATTTATCTTGATTAGAAAAGTTAGGGGCCAGCGCTGCGGCATAGCAGGTTAAACCACCACCTGCAGCACTGGCATCCCATATGGCACTGGTTTGAATCCCAACTGCTCCACTTCTGATCCAGCTCCCTGCTGATGTGCCTGGGAAAGCAGTGGAAGATGGCCCTAGTCCTTGGGCCCCTGCACCCACATGGGAAACCTGAAAGAAACTCCTGGCTCCTGACTTTGGACTGGCCCAGCTCCAGCCATCATGGTCATTGGTGAGTGAATCAGCAGATAGAAGATCTCTCTCTCTCTCTCTCTCTCTCTCTGTAACTCTACCTTTCAAGTAAAATAAATAAATCTTTTTTAAAAAGTTTGAAATGTTCCCATTTTTACACTTACATGATAACAGCACTCAACTGTTGAAAGCACTGAATGAACTATCTAATGAAGATCATTAACCAAACCTCCTTTTTCCCTTTCTAAGAGGCAATCGTGACAAAATTTCATCATAAGATTTAAAACATTAACAATTTTTAAAAATTTGAGAGACAGAAAAGCAGAGAGATTTCTCACCTGCCAGTGTTCTCCCCAGATATACACAACAGCCTATAGCTGGGTCCAAAGTCGGGAGCCAGGAACTCAATCCAAGTCTCCCATGTCGGTGGCAGGAACCCAGTAACTTGAGCCATCACCTGCTGCTTCCCAGGTCTGAATTAGTAGGAAGCTGAAGTCAGGAGCTAGAGATAGGAATCAAACCCAGGTACTCTCATATGGGACGTGGGTGTCTTAATCATTAGGCCAGATGCTGGCCCTACCTGAGAGGATATTTTATCTACACAATGATGCAACCTCCCCTCATTTACCTGAATAGTTTATGTTCTGTATCTTCTTGTGGGCCCCTAATGACTTGATTTGAACCCAAGGCTGTCCAGAGCCCTCTACTGTGTGGGCAGGTTCTCTCCAAGCTCCAATCTTGTCTTCCAGTCTTCCCTTCGTTTGAATCAGCACTTCTCAAAGTGTGGTCACCAGACCAGCAGCCTTAGCATCACTGGAAACTTCTCAGAAATGCACATTCTCAGACCTACTGAGTCAGGAACTGGGAGAAAGCCCAGCACTGTTGTAACAAACCCCTCAGATGATTCTAATGCCTATTCAAGTTTGAGAATAACTGTTAGCAAAATGCAGCCCTCACACCAGGAACATCCCCATTACCTGGCAGCCTAGGGGCAACGTAAACTCATGGGCCCCAAGCCCGGAGTCTCTGACTTACCATGCTTCTCCCTGGGAGTCTTAGCACACCGAAGGTTGAGAATCACTGCTCTAGATTTCTCAAGGCTCAGCCCTATGGTTCTTAAAGCAACGAAGTGATGAGCCTGTCATCAGCGGAGCCAAACAGACTAGATCCGTTCTTGATTGCTTCAGGCCTTTCACACAACACAGGTCCATTTGAGTCCATGATTTCAGGCTGCTTTTAACCATGACTCACATTAAGAAATGCATTTTTGGGGGGCTGGTGATATGGCATAGTGGGTAAAGCTGCTGCCTGCAGCACCAGCATCCCATATGGACACCAGTTCAAGTCCCAGCAGCTCCACTTCTGATTTAGCTCTCTGCTATGGCCTGGGAAAGCAGAAGATGGCCAGTGTGCTTGGGCTCCTGCATCCAAGTGGGAGACCCAGAAGAAGCTCCTTGCTCCTGCCTTCGGATCAGCTCAGCTCCAGCCATTGTGCACTTATTACATACACAGGGACACCATGTGCAAGAAGAGTGAATGCTGAGATTTACAGGCTTGCATAACCTGTTGGTTACTTAGAGGTTTCAATTTTGAAAGCCTCAGAGGGTAGAGGGAAAGTCTTCCATCATTTCAAGTTCTCAAAGAAAGGCAAAGCCTCATCTTGGTTTAAAAGCTAAGCTTAGATCTAAGCTAATAATAAGAAATGCAGGCAAAACAAAGTGAAAGTTGAAATTAAAGGCACAAAGAGGCAGCAAGCAATTACAGACATGGAAAGCAGAAGTGATAAGAATTAAGGTCGAGGCCAACATCGAGACTCAATAGGCTAATCCTCTACCTGTGGCACTGGCACCCTGGGTTCTAGTCCCGGTCGGAGCACTGGATTCTGTCCCGGTTGCCCCTCTTCCAGTCCAGCTCTCTGCTGTGGCCTGGAGTGCAGTGGAGGATGGCCCAAGTGCTTGGGCCCTGCACCCACATGGGAGACCAGGAGAAGCATCTGGATCAGCGCGGTGCGCTGGCTGCAGCACACCGGCCGCAGCAGCCATTGGGGGGGGGGGGTTGGACCAACAGAAAAAGAAGACCTTTCTCTCTGTCTCTCTCTCTCACTGTCCACTCTGCCTGTAAAAAGAAATAAAAAAGAATTAAGGTCAAAAGCATCAATGTAGGGCCAGTGCTGTGGCCCCCAGTATGCCACACCACCTGCCCCAATAAATAAATATTTAAATGAAGAAAAGCATTAACCTAAATAGTATACCATATCATGATAAAATACACAAGTAATGAAGACGATTCAACAGTTACAGGACTATACACTAAATAAACGAAACAATAGAGAAGAAAGTTAACAATGCAATGTGCAATGAATAAAATTAATTAACTGAGGTTTGTGTTGTGGCTCAATGAGTCAAGCTGCCACCTGCGATGTTGGCATCCCATATAGGTACCAGTTCAAGTCCCAGCTACTGCATTTCCTATCCTGCTCCCTGCTAACTTCTCTGATGGGAAAGCGGCAGAAGATAACCCAAGTGCTTGGGCCCCTGCCACCCATGCGGGAGATCAGCATGAAGCTCCTGGCCCCTGGCTTCAGTCTGGCCTAGCTCAGCCCCAGCTGCTGTGGCCTTTTGGGGAGTGAACCATAGGATAGAAGCAGTATGTTAGAGGTATGTTAGTTATGCAAGTGAGAGTCAAGTACGCAGTTGAATTCAAGTGGAAAGTGTTAGTTTGAGATATGAATTGGAAAGATTACAAATGGTATCTGTCTTGGTCTGCTCAGGTTGCTGTAGCAAAATAACATATAAGTGCCTCAAACAATTAAAAAAATTTTTTTGACAGGCAGAGTGGACAGTGAGAGAGAGAGACAGAGAGAAAGGTCTTCCTTTGCCGTTGGTTCACCCCCAATGGCCGCTGCGGCCGGCATGCTGCAGCCAGTGCACCGCGCTGATCCGAAGCCAGGAGCCAGGTGCTTCTCCTGGTCTCCCATGTGGGTGCAGAGCCCAAGGATTTGGGCCATCCTTCACTGCCTTCCCGGGCCACAGCAGAGAGCTGGACTGGAAGAGGGGCAACCGGGACAGAATCCGGCTCCCCGACTGAGACTAGAACCCGGGGTGCCGACACCACAGGCAGAGGATTGGCCTATTGAGCGGCGACGCCGGCCAAACAATTAAAATTAATTATCACAATTCTGGAAGCTGGATATTTTTAAAAAACAAAAAGGATTTATTTATTTATTTGAAGGCAGAGTTACAGAGAAAGAAGGAGAGACAGAGATCTATCTTCCAACTGCTGGTGCACTCCCCAAATGGCCACACTGGCCAGGATCAGGCCAGACTGAAGCCAGGAGCCAGGACCTTCTTCCAGGTGTCCCATGTGGGTGCAGGGGCCCAAGCACTTGGGCCATTTTCCACTGCTTTCCCAGGCACATCACGAGGGAGCTGGATCGGAAGTGGAACAGCCAGGACTTGCACTGGCTCCCATTTGGGATGCCAAAACCCCAAGCAGCAGGTTAACCCACTGCAACAAAGCGGCCCCCTGAAGCTAGAACTCTTGAGGTCAGGTGCCAGCATGTTCAGGATCCTGGCTGGCAGACAGCTGCCTCCCCACTGTGTCCTCACATAGCCTTTTCTTGGTGCTTATACATTAAAGAAAGATCTCTCTTTCTCTCTCTCCCTCCCTCCACCTCCCCCTCTCATTCATGCCTCCCTACTCCTCCTTTTCCCTCTCACTTCTCCTTTCCTCTCATCTCTCCCTCTCATCCCCCACCAAAGTCACCAATCCTATAAATTAAAATACTCTACCCTTACAACCTCATTTAACCATATGTACCTCTTGAAAGCCCCATCTCCAGACATAATCATGTTGGGGATTATGGCTTCAACATATGAATTTGGAGGAAGGGGCAGGAAACAATTCATAGCATTACGTAAAGCCATGAGACTGGATGAGATAACCAAGAAAGTGGGTAAAGATAGGAAAGAAAAATGGCTCGAGAACAAGCCATGGACACATAACATTCAGAAATCAGAGACATGAGCAGAAAGGGGACTGAGAAGGAGAAATTAAGGAGGTGTAAGACATTTCACCCACTTGGTGGACACTTGGACAGTATATATTACAAGTGTATGTGTAGCTCTGGCCTGGAATCTCTACCCTTGGGAAGTTACCCACCAGAAATAGATGCTATTTCTACCATGTAGTATGTACAAGAATGCGCATAGTGCCTTTATTCAAAATTGCACCAAATGGTCAACAATGCAAACGTTCATCAACAAATGAATATTTATCAGGACTAGAAACTTATAGTACACGCATGTAATAGACTACTGTACAGGACTGAAAAGGATAAATCTCATGGACACCTTGATGTGCAAAAGAAGCCAGACACAAAAGAAAGATCACTGCATGATTCCATCAGCTAAAACTCAACAATGGAAGAGAGGTCAAATTGTTGTTGGCTGTGTGGAGCCTAATGTGTAGTACAGAACTAACCTCAGGGCTGACATCTGGCACAACGGGTCACCATTTGGATACCTGTATCCCTTAGGGAAGTTCTTGGTTTCAAGTCCCAGCTCTGCCCCTAATCCAGCTTCCTGCTAATGCATATTGGGAAGCAGCAGGTGATGGCTCAAGTACTTGGGTCCCTACCACCCATCTAGGAGACCGCATTGATTCTGGACTGACAGTGTGATTTATGACAGGGGTGGCACAATGTCACACTTAACCTCTGGAGGGACTGGAGGCTAAGGACTACCAGATAGGCTGTCAACCATATCCATGTAAAGAAGCCCATACAAAACACTCTTCCTGCCAGCGCCACGGCTCACTAGGCTAATCTGCCTGTGGCACCGGCACTCTGGGTTCTAGTCCCAGTCGGGGGCCAGAGTCTGTCGCAGTTGCTCTTCTTCCAGTCCAGCTCTCTGCTCTGGCCCGGGAGTGCAGTGGAGGATGGCCCAAGTGCTTCGGCCCTACACCCGCATGGGAGACCAGAAGCACCTGGCTCCTGGTTTCGGATCAGCGCGGTGTGCCAGCCGCAGTGTGCCGGCTGCAGTGGCCATTAGGGGGTGAACCAATGGAAAAGGAAGACCTTTCTCTCTGTCTCTCTCTCTCACTGTCCACTCTGCCTGTCAAAAAAAAAAAAAAAAAAACACTCTTCCTGAGCACCAAAGTGCAGTGAGCTTCCCTGGTGAGCAGCAGTCAGTGTCCATTGCCACATGCTGCTGCCTGCCTGAAGAAATTGGTGCTGTCCCTGAGTCCACAGGGACAGGAAACTGGAAGCCCCACCCTTGTCCAGAATGCTCTTGTACTTCTTCCTTTGACAGAATTTAATCTGTACTGGATGGCAACCCTCAGTGAAACTGCTTTCAGTGGGTAACATGAGCCTTTCTAGTGAGCTGTCTAAATTAAGGGCCCTCTTTGGGACGTCCAAGCCTATCACTTAATGACTGGGATGGGATTCAATACAACTTGCTAGGGAGCTACAAGTGTTATGTGCTTTGATGCAGGGGTGGTTTCATGGGTATGTACATATAGAGGAAGTCCCTGAACTGTACACTTAGGAGTTGCATAGATTACTGCACGTGTTTTATAAAGCAGTTTTTAGACTACCAAAATAAAAACAAGAACAAAACTCAGAGTGGTTTCCAAATGCTGAGGGGTACACTGTGTCCCCCAAAAGGTATGTAGAAGTCCTAGCCCCCAGTCCTTGTGAATGTGACCTTATTTGGAAACAGGGCTTTACAAGTGTAATCAAGCTAAGATGAGGTCATACCGGACTAAGGCGAACTCTAATCCAATGACTCGTGTCCTCATCAGAGAGAAACTTGGACCCAGACTTGTGGAAAGGGCGGGTGTATCAATGGAGTCAGAGGGCAGAGTTACACGACCAGCAGCCAAAGGAATGCCTGGGGCAGCCTGGAGCTGAAGGAGCAAGGAAGCACCCTCCCCTAGAGCTGCAGAGGGCTTGGCCTGCTGGCACCTTGAACCCTGGCGTCTGGCCTCCAGACCTGTGAGAGAATGCATTTGTTATTCTACACCGCCTAGTATGTGGCACTTAGTTATGACAGTCCTGGGGAAACAATACAGATGTGTGTGCTTGCAAAAGAGAAGGAGGCTGATCTAGGTTCTTAGTAATGCTTACCTCAGAGGGTGCTGAGGGTGCTGGGTAAGGGTTGTCTTTATTCAGGTTAGTTTCCTTGAAGACTGCTTCCCTTTCTATTTATCTAAAAACTGGGGCCCAGCATTCCGTCACAGCACGTGGATTAAGCAGCTGCCCACAATGCTGGCATCCCACATGAATGCTGATTCTAATCCCAGCTGCTCACTGTTCAGCTTCCAATCCAATTTCCTGCTGTTGTGTCTGGGAAAGTAGTAGAAGCCACCCACATGGGGGTTCCAGACTTCGGGCTTCAGACTGGCCCAACCCTGGGCATTGCAGCAATTTGGAAAGTAAACCAGCATGTAGAAAATTCTCTCTTTCTCTCCCTCCTTCTCTCCCCCCTCCCCCTCCCTCTCTTTCTCCCTCTCTCTTTCTCTCTCCCTCCCTTACCCCCCTCCCTCCCTCTCTCCCTCTCTCTCTGTGACTCTGCTTTTCAAATAGATAAATAAATCATTAAAAAAATTTAGGAGCTGGCAATGTGACATAGCAGGTAAAGCCACTGTGCACTACACCGGCATCCCATATGGGCGCCAGTTCAAGTCCCATCTGCTCTACTTCCAATCCAGCTCCCTGCTAGTGTGCCTGAGAAAGCAGAGGAAGATGGTCCAAGTGCTTAGGCTCCTGTACCCATGTGGGAGACCTGGAAGAAGCTCTTGGCTCCGGGCTTTGGCCTGGCCCGGCCCTGACTATTGCAGCCATTTAGGGAATGAACCAATGGATGGAAGACCTGTCTGTCTGCCTTTCCTTCTCTCTCTCTCTGTGTAACTCTGCCTTTCAAATAAATAAAATAATATAAAATTATTTTAAACACAGAAAGTAAAATGTTAGTATATCCTCTTCCTTTGTCAGTGTATGTGTTTGGCTTATTTTCAAGCCTTGTATTAGATATTAAGCTTAGTTGTTTTCAATTATTTCAAAAATAAAAATTTGGCCACATTATAATATACTTTTCTGGCCGGCGCTGTGGCTCAATAGGCTAATCCTCCGCCTGTGGCGCCTGCACCTCAGGTTCTAGTCCCAGTCAGGGCACCGGAGTCTGTTCCGGTTTGCCCCTCTTCCAGTCCAGCTCTCTGCTGTGGCCCGGGAGTGCAGTGGAGGATGGCCCAAGTCCTTGGGCCCTGCACCCGCATGGGAGACCAGGAGAAGCACCTGGCTCCTGGCTCCTGGCTTCGGATCGGTGCGGTGCGCCGGCCGCAGCGCACCAGCCGCGGCGGCCATTGTAGGGAGAACCAATGGCAAAAGAAAACCTTCCTCTCGGTCTCTCTCTCTCACTGTCCACTCTGCCTGTCAAAAAAAAAAAAAATATATATATATATATATATATACTTTTCAATTTTTTTTAATTTTTTTTTGACAGGCAGAGTGGACAGTGAGAGAGAGAGACAGAGAGAAAGGTCTTCTTTTGCCATTGGTTCACCCTCCAATGGCTGCCGCGGCCGGCACGCTGCGGCCGGCGCACCGTGCTGATCTGATGGCAGGAGCCAGGTGCTAGGTGCTTTTCCCTGGTCTCCCATGGGGTGCAGGGCCCAAGCACTTGGGCCATCCTCCACTGCACTCCTGGGCCACAGCAGAGGGCTGGCCTGGAAGAGGGGCAACCGGGACAGAATCCGGCACCCCGACCGGGACTAGAACCTGGTGTGCCGGCGCCACAAGGCGGAGGATTAGCCTGTTGAGCCACGGCACCGGCCTATATATATACTTTTCATGAATCCAGTTCATATAATTAGTCCCCTGTACTTGGGAATTTAGAGTCTCATCATTTTAAACCCTGTTAATAATGTTGAAATTGACATTTTCATGCAAAAATTTCTATTACTATGTAGAATATTTGTAGAATTAGTTAATATTAATAGAATGAATAGTAATATTGAGCATATTTGTTTTCTTGGGCTAGAGTTCCAGAACTAAAATAACTACATTGGGGCAGATGTTGGCACAGACCACCTCCTATACTGAGCCCTGGGGTTGAGGCCTGGTTCCATTTCCTGACTTCAGCTTCCTGCTAATGTGCACCTCAGGAGGCAGCAGGTGATGCTCAGGTAGTTGGGTTACTGCCACCCACTTCGGAGACCTGGACTGAGTTCTAAGCTCAGCCTGGCCCAGCTTTGGCCGTTGCAGGCATGGGGCAGTGAACTTGAGATGCGAGCTCCCTTTCTCTAAAATAAGTAAAAATATATTTTTTAAAAACAAGAAAGAAGGGCCAGCACTGTGGCACAGTGGGTTAAAGCCCTGGCCTGAAGATCAGCATCCCATATGGGCACTGGTTCTAGTCCCGGCTGCTCCTCTTCTAATCCAGCTCTCTGCTATGGCCTGCAAAAGCAGTAGAAGATGGCCCAAGTCCTTGGGCCCCTGTACCTATGTGGGGGACCCAGAGAAGCTCCTGGCTCTGCCTTCAGATTGGCACAGCTCCAGCCATTGAGGCCTATTGGGGCGTGAACCAGTGGATGGAAGACCTCTCTTTCTATCTCTATCTCTCTCTGTAACTCTGTCTTTCAAATAAGTAAAATAAATCTTAAAAAAAAAAAAAAAAAAAAAAAAAAAAAAAAAAAACAAGAAAGAAGGGATTGGAGCAAAATGTGCCCAGAATCTGCTGGTAAGAAAAGAAAACAGGGACCAGCACTGTGGTGTAGATGCCTGCAGTGGTGGCATCCCATATGGGTGCCGATTCTAGTCCCGGCTGCTCCACTTCCCATCCAGCTCTCTGCTATGGCCTGGGAAAGCAGTGGAAGATGGCCCAAGTGCTTGGGCCCCTGCATCCATAAGGGAGATCTGGAAGAAGCTCCTGGCTCCTGGATTTGGACTAGCATTGTGGCCATTTGGGGAGTGAACCAGAGGATGGAAGACCTTTCTCCCTCTGTCTGTAACTCTACCTCTCAAATAAATTTTTTAAAAGGAATAAAAAAAAAAAAAACAGAAACAGAGGAGAGAAAATGACAATAGATTAGAGACATCCACAAACTTTAGGAGTTTGAGCAGTAAGAGATGGGAGATAACTGTGAGCCTGCAACAGAGAATGGTGGGGCCTGCACCAGATGGGGCTTAGGGGCCAGGGAAGGCCCAGCAGCCAAACTCGGGAGCAGGCCGTCATATGTGGTGGGGAGGGCTGATGGTAAGTCTGAATAAAAGCAGGGTAGAGACAGGCATTTGGCACAACAGTCAAGATGCTGGTAAAATGCCCGTGTCCCTCATCAAGGTAATTCCACTCCTGATTCCAGCTTCCTGCTAATGCACACCCTCGCAGTGGTGATGGCTCAAGTAGTTGGCTTCCTGCCACCCAGATGGGAAACCTGGACTGAGTTCCTGGCTCCCAGCTCCCTGCCTGGCCCAGTGCCAGCTCTCTTGGGCATTTGGGGAGTGAACCAGAACATGAGAGCACACACTCTCTGCCTCTCAAATAGTGTGTGTGTGTGTGTGTGTGTGTGTTTGAAAAAGGTTATATCCCATAAAACAGCACCTGAGCTATTTAATAAATGCTTGCTTGGGGCTTGCACTATAGGTAAATCCATCACCTGCAGTGCCAGCATCCCATATGGGCACTGGTTCAAGTCCCGGCTGCTCCACTTCCGATCCAGCTCACTGCTATGGTCTGGGAAAGCAGAAGAAGAGGGCCCAAATCCTTGGGCTCCTGCACCCACATGGGAGACCCAGAAGAAGCTGTTGGCTCCTGCCTTTGGATTGGCACAGCTCCGGCCATTGCAGCCATCTGGGGAGTGAACCAATGGTTGAAAGACCTCTCTCTCTCTCTCTCTCTCTCTCTGTCTCTCTCTTTCTCTCTCTCTGCCTCTGCTTCTCTGTAACTGTGCTTTCCAAATAAATAAACCTTTAAAAAAATGCTTGCTAGTGCATGGGTGAATGGATGGGAGCAGCTGTCCCTTCTGACCTGAGGCCTCCCTGGTGGTCCTGTCAAGTGAGCACCAGAAGAACTTATGTACGTGGAGGCATTGAGTGTGTGTTACCCAGAGGCCAAGGCCACATTGACGCTACGTGTGGTTTCACCCCGTCCCCAGGGTGAGGCCTCCTTCACGGGGTTGCTGCTGCCTCCCTGTGCACGAGGCCTAACAGCAAGGGTTGAGGAAGAAGGCTGGGAAAGAGGGAGGTGGCAGCGGCCTACAGTGTGGCATAATGGGTTAAACTGCTGCCTCCTGCACTGGCATCACTTATGGGTGCCACTTCAAGTCCCAGCTGCTCCACTTCTGATTCAGCTCCCTGCTATTGCACCTGGGAGACAGCAGAGGATAGTCCAAATGCTTGGGCCTCTGTACCCACATGAATAACCCAGAAGTTCCTGGCTCCTGGCTTCATTGTGGCCATTTAAGAAGTGAACAGCAGATGGAAGGCCTCTCTCTTTTTGTCTCTGTAACTCTACTTTTCAAATAAATAAAGCTTAAAAAAAGAGGGAAGTGGAAGAAACGGACTTGGATGGAAACCAAGGTGGGGCAGAAGGCTGCAGAGTGGCAGAAAGGCCAGGCCAAGGTCAGAAGTCTAGGAGCTCCATCCAGGTCTCCTGTGTGGGCGGCAAGGATACAAGCACTTGGGCCATCTTCTACTGCTTTTCCTGGTGTCTTAGCAGGGAGCTGGATGAGAAGCACAGCAGCTAAAGCTTGAACTGGTGCTCAGATGTGGGATAAACCCTTGTAAAAATACAGACCAATGAATGGGTCCACAAAATGTGGTACATTCATACAGCAGATTATTATTCAGCCCAAAGAAGGAAGGAAATGCTGGCACTGCCGCAGTCTTGATGACCCCTGAGGACATTATCCTGAGTGAAATGGGCCAGGTACACAAGAACAAATACTGCCTGATGCTGCTTATACGCGGTATCTGGAGGAGTCAGAGTCACAGAGACAGAAAGTAGAACGTAGCTGTCAAGAGGCTGGGCAGGTAGCCTGGGGAGCCAGTGTCTCTTTCTTTCTTTCTTTCTTTCTTTCTTTCTTTCTTTCTTTCTTTCTTTCTTTCTTTCTTTCTTTCTTTCTTTCTTTCTTTCTTTCTTTCTTTCTCTCTCTCTCTCTCTCTCTCTCTTTCTTTCTTTCTTTCTTTTACAGGCAGAGTGGACAGTGTGAGAGAGAGAGATACAGAGAGAAAGGTCTTCCTTTTGCCGTTGGTTCACCCTCCAATGCCCGCCGCGCTGCAGCCGGCACACCGCGATGATCCGAAAGCAGGAGCCAGGTGCTTCTCCTGGTCTCCCATGTGGGTGCAGGGCCCAAGCACTTGGGCCATCCTCCACCACACTCCCTGGCCACAGCAGAGAGCTGGACTGGAAGAGGGGCAACCGGGACAGAATCTGGCACCCCGACTAGAACTAGAACCCGGTGTGCCCGCACCGCAAGGCGGAGGATTAGCCTATTGAGCCGTGGCACCGGCTGGAGTTAGTGTTTACAGGATGTAGCCTGGGGGCCTGCACTGTGGCGCACTGGGTTAATGCCCTGGCCTGAAGCGCCAGCATCCCATATGGGCGCCGGTTCTAGTCCTGGCTGCTCCACTTCCAATCCAGCTCTCTGCTATGGCCTGGGAAAGCAGTGGAAGATGGCACAAGTCCTTGGGCCCCTGCATCCACGTGGGAGATCCGGAAGAAGCTCTTGGCTCCTGGCTTCGGATCGGTGCAGCTCCAGCTGTGGTGGCCACCTGGGGAGTGAACCAGCAGATGCAAGACCTCTCTCCCTATCTCTGCCTCTCTCTGTAACTCTGACTTTCAAATAAATAAAATAAACCTTTCAAAAAGTAAATCAAATAAAGGATGTAGCTCAGTTAGAAGAAAAGCTGTGTGGACACGGGTGGCAGTGATGTTTGCACGGCAGTGCGTATGTGCTTTATGCCCCAGAACTGTACCTTCAGACCTCGAAAGGTGTGAGGAGAGCGCTGCGCTGTGCAGTCTCAGTGACTCAGGAGACGAGTCGGGAGAGGCACACACTGGGCTCCACCAGAGACAGCAGAGACGCCAAGTGTGACAAGGCCTGCTCCTGGATTTGGTTTGGTAGGCTGGGGACTGAGGCGTGGGAGGGTTGCTGTTTGATTCCCAAGCTGGGTAAAACTCTGTACAGGTCCCGAGGAGGAGGTCACTTGCCAACTCTACACAATAGAAGCATCCAGAAGGAAATAACCAGAGGCTTCTGCCAGTGGATCTGGGGACTGGGAAAAGGTCCCAGCGTTATTAACGACCTCTATGTGCTGGAGGCTGATTTCATGCCTCAAAGGGAGCAGAAAGTTGCTGTCGAAGGCAAAGTGGTTTCAGTGAAAGCTCTACTTTCTGTTCTCGCAGTAAATGAGCATTTTTTTCCATGGGAACACCAAGCACGGATCGGGTGCACAGGGAGCTGTGTAGTAGCCTGGTGCCCATTTTCACAACCATTCAGCCTCATGGGCACCTGGTGAGCAACCCCCACTTCAGGCTACTCTGAGGACAGAGTGCAAATGTGTGGCTTCTGGGTGACAGAGCACAAGAGGAGCCCACGCCAGGCCTGAATCCTGCAGAGAGCCTGTGAGATAGAGACGTGGGCTAATTGATCCTTTCAGAGTCGGTGCAATGAACTTCACCTTGTCTCATGGAGACACAGTGATGCTGGCCTTGTGGCTGCCCTTTCCATATCGTGGACCCACTCAGCAACTGAGTACAGAAGCTGGCGAGAGGGCTAGGGACACAGCTTCCTGTGGAAACAGTGTCAGCCAGGACAGCTGGTTCCTTTCCCTCACTCATTCCCCCATGAGCAACCTGAGGGCAGGCTAAGTGTCTCACTCATATCTGCAGTCCCAGATCTAACAGAGCACCCTTTAAGATCAGCAGTTCTGGGGCCAGCATAGTGGAGCAGTGGGTTAAGCTACCACCTTCAACACCAGCACACCAGCATCCCATACTGGAGCACTGGTTCAAATCCCAGCTGCTCCACTTGCAATCCAGCTCCCTGCTAATGCATCTGGGAAAGCATTGGAAGATGGCCTAGGTGCTCCTGCCACACATGTGGGATACCTGGATGGAGTTCCTGCCTCCTGGCTTTGATTTGGCACAGCCCTGGAAGGAAGATCTGTCTCTCTTTGTTTCTCTGTCTCTGTCTCTCTCTCTTTCTGCCTTTGACATGAATAAAAATGTCTTCTTAAAAGATCAGTGGTTTTGTAAATTAACAGTGAACTAACCGAGTATTATTGTCGCATGGCATTATTTCAAAAGATGCCTAACCACTACTTACAACTCCATTCCTATAAGGGTTTATTTCATAGTCCCAGCCAAGGACATGAGAACTGTGTCTTTGCTCATTCCCTCCCAACAATTGATGGGGCTCCCAGTCCCCAAAACTGGGTCAGGAGCAGGTCTTTGCTGGGCTCTGCAAAACACTCATGGTCTGACTCGGTCACATCCATGTTCCCTCAGCACCCTCGGCCCATGCAAAGGTGAAGTCTGAGCAGTCTCTCTCCCTGCACTTCCTACATGGGCTGACGTGGAAGTTGGCCAGGAGCTGTCCAGCTCTCTCAAAGCCTCCTGCCTGCATCACCATACAGACATCTAACAGGTCCTTTGTCACTTTCTTCTTTTCTGTAGCAAGAGTGATCTTACTTTTTAAAAATGTGTATTTTCATCCACTTGAAATAGTGACAGAGACAGAGAGACAGAGAGAAATCATCCATCCACTTGTCATTCCCCGAAAGCATTCAACAGCCTAGGCTGGGCCAGGCTGAAGCCAGGAGCCCAAACCTGTATCCCCAGGTGGCAGGACCCCAAGTACTTGGGCCATCATCGGCTGCCTCCCAGGATGCATTAGCAGGGAGCTGGACAGGAAGTGGAGTAGCTGGCACTCCAATACGGGATGTGGGTGTCCTAAGTGGTGGCTGAATCCACTGCATGCCCCGAGCATGATTTTGTTAAAGTGTAATCTGAAATAACAAGTTAAAGCCTGACGCCCCAAATGCTGCTGTGGATGTGGTGGACCTGGAACTCACACATTTCTTGGCAGGAATGCAAAAATGGTTCAGCCACTTTGGAAAAAAGCTTGCCTGTGACTCAGCAATTCACTCTGTTCACACAAAGCCTTGCACGGCCACCCCCTTGGCCTTCATGGGGGGTTGATTCCAGGACTCCCCAGGGATATCAAGACCCACAAACACAAGGAGATGCTTCAGGGCGTGGGTCCCGGCTTTCAAGGTCAAAGGCGGCAAGTTCTAGTCCGTGGAGTGCCTGCTGGCCTGAGCCAGGACAGCAGGCTGCTCGCTGTGGCAGCAGGTGGCACCCTGACCAGGCTGCAGCCCATCCAGTATGCAGGCTCTGCTCCTTCTCCCTGAGCTTGCACCCACAGGGAGGAGGCACACACTCTGTAATACACTGTTTCCAGCTCTGCTTTATTAAATGTGAAGTTCACCCTGCAGCACCCACTGTGCACAGAAGAGCTACTGTGGAGAGGAAGGTGTGAATTCTACCAACTGGCTTAAATCTGCGTAAACATTGACCAAAGCAGAGCTCTGCGGGGAGCAGGAGTGTGTTTCCTAATTGACACAGACTACACTATCATTGGGTTTTTCAAAATTTGGGAGTCTGGTTCCTTCATTCTTTCCTCAGATTTAAGCCTTAAAGGGAAAAACAAAATCTCTGAACACTGAGGACTGAGGGAGGCCGGCTTGCTGAAGAAAGTGAAAATGAGTGAGGGCATCCTAAAACTCACTCCGAGGTGAGCATCTGGATGGTTAAGTTCAGCTTTCAGGGCGAGAGGCCCACCCACGGTGGGCAGGTGGGCCATGACCGCCTCCCTGACTCCCTGTCTAAATATGAAAGTGGGTGTTCTTCGTATTTACTGCTTTCGTAAAGCGGGTCTCAGTCCTGGGTCGGACATGAGGGTACCCTGTTTGACTGCACTGACTGCTCCCATGCAGTGTGTCACCTGTGACAGTGCTAAGAAAAACATCCTCCAGGTGCCGGCATCTGTTAAACAGGTGCTCCACTTCCTATCCAGCTCTCTGCTAACACACCTGGAAAGGCAGAGGAAGATGGCCCAAGTTCTTGGGATCCTGCCACCCACGAGGGAGACACTGGTGGAGTTCCTGGACCCTTTTGTGATTGGGGAATGAAATAGCTGATGGACAACCTCTCTCTGTATCTCTCCTTCTCCCTATAAAACTGTCTTTCAAATAAATATGTGAATTTAAATCCTTAAAAAATTGAAAGGGCCTTTCTTTTTGAAAAAAAAAAAAGTGGTGTAGCATTTGAATACAATCCAGGCACAACCTCGCACATAATTTAAATCATCTCTAGTTTACTTATAATCCCTAATGTAAATGGTTGCTATATCATATTGTTTAAGGAAAAATAATTTAGAAATGCATGTGTTCAGCACAGACACAATTGTTTCTCTAAGTGGCTTCAATCCACAGTTGGTTGAATTCTTAGATGTGGCACCCATGGAGACAGAGGCTGACTGTATTTTTCACAGAAGGTTTGTTTGTGATAGCCAGACACCGGAAATAACACACATGTCCACAAGTGGTGAACAAATTATGCTAAGCTGCACAATGGAATACAAGGTAGCAATTAAAAATCGCTGATACACACAACACAGATGATTCTCAAAATCATTATGCCAACAGAGGGAAACTAGATACAGATGTCTAAACACTGCACTTATCTGATATGATAGAAAAGGCAAACCCATGGTTTCAGAAAGCTGATCTGAATCCAGGAGCCAGGAGCTTCCTCTGGCTCCCAGGCTTCCTCTGGGTCTCTCACGTGGGTGCAGGGGCCCAAGCACTTGGGTCATTCTCCACTGCTCTATCAGGCCATAAGCAGAGAGCTGGATAGGAAGAGGAACAGCTGGGACATGAACTGGTCCCCACATGGGATGCTAGTGCTTCAGGCAGAGGCTTAGCCTACTATGCCACAGAGCCAGCCCCCGCTTTTTGTCACTATCAAAAGACCTAAGTATGGCTAACTTCATAAAAAGAAAAAAGGAGGTTCATTCTGGCTCCCAGTTCTGCAGGCTCAGTCTATGGTCTGCCAGGCTCCTCTGGTGCAGCATCTGGTGATGGTGTTTTTGCTGGCAGAGTGTTGGGTGGCGTGGAGCATCACCTGGCTAGAGATAGGGATCCAATCATGGGGCTCTACCCTATGAGCTTAGGTAATTCCCAATACCCCCCAAAGGTCCCACCTCTAAATACCCTAGCCAGATTTACTTTATTCCTTTTCTTTTAAAAAAAAAAAAGAGATTTATTTATTTACTTGAAAATCAGAATTACGCACAGAAAGAAGACACAGACAGAGAGAGAGACACATACACGCACAGAAAGAGTCTTCCATCTGCTGGTTCACTTCCCAGTTGACTGAAACAGCCAGAGCTACTCCGATTTGAAGCCAGGAGCCAGGAGCTTCTTCCAGGTCTCCCACAAGGGTGCAGGGGCCCAAGGACTTGGACCATCTTCTGCTGCTTTCCCAGGCACATTGACAGGGAGTGGAGCAGCTGGGTCTCGAACCGGTGCCCATATGGGATGCCTGCACTGCAGGCAGCAGCTTTATCTGCTATGCCACAGTGCCAGCCCCTACTTTCCTCCTCTTAACACCATTTACATAAGACTTTGGGGATAAATATCCTGCATGAGGGGCCAGTACTGTAATGTAGCAGGTATTGTCTCCACCTGAGATGCTGGCATCCCTTATGGGCACTGCTTAGAATCCTGGCTGCTCCACTTCCAATCCAGCTCCCTGCTAAAGAGTTTGGGAAAGCAGTAGAGGATGGCCCAAGTGCTTGGACCCTTGCCACCCATGTGGGAGACCTGGAAGAAGCTCCTGGCTTCAGCCTGGCTCAGCCCTGGCCAGTGTGGCCATTTGGGGAGTGAACCAGCAGATGAAAGGTCTCTCTCTCTCTCTCTCTCTCTCTCTCTCTCTCTCTCTCTTCTCCCTCTCCCTCTCCCTCTTCCTCTGTAACTTTGCCTTTCAAATAAAAAAAAAACCTCTTGCATGAGTTCAGGGGGACAAATCATATTCAAGCCATAGCAGCAGTTAAATGCAGAGGGGCAAGATGGAGAGCTTTGTAGTAGTGGTGATTTTACAACTTTATATATTTGTGGAAATTCACCATATTTTTTAATCTAAGACAGCTATATTTTGCCTTGTGTAAAGTATGCCTAAGTAAAGCTGATTTTACAAAATAAATAGGAATAAGAGTTCAGTGTTGCTGTGGATTCATTCTGAGAGGAGGAGCGTGGTGGGGGAAAGAGGTGCGGAGTCACCACACAGAACCCGGGAGTCGGGTGAAAGCATGCCAGAGGTGAGCAGCCCACAGACTCATTTATTTCAGTTCGTACAGCAGTTTACATAGCTGAGGCAGCCAATTCGGTCAAGGGGTGGTTTATGCCCTAACCAATCACAGCCTGTTGCCAGGCAGGCTCGTTTGCCATGTGGTTTCCAAACCCATTCCTGAGTAACTGATGCTTGCTTGTCAGAGGCCATCTTGGCATGGCCTTCTCATTCCACCACAGTTTAGCAGTTAAGGTGTCTGCTGCCAGGATCTAAATAAATTTAGAACACAAAATAGAAAAAAAAGAAATAAAAGCATATAATAAAGAAAAAAATTTCTCACAGTCTGGAGGATTAGAGGATGATGAAGTGCAGCACACAGGTGCAGGACACAGACAGGAGCATGGGTCAAGTTCCATGCAATGTGGGGCTGTGTTTAGTATGGTGTGGGGGAGATACCCTGGCAGACTGTGAATTCTCAGGCCAGTGTTTTCCAACTTTGGAGAGCATCAGGACATCTTGGGGAATGTGACTTAACACAAAGGCCCTTCGGGCCAGCATTGGATACAACAGGTTAAGCTACAGCCTATGATGCCAGATGCCAATATCCCATCCAGTTCAAGTCCTCGCTGCTCCACTTCTGATCCATCTCCCTGCTAATACACTTGGGAAAGCAGTGAAAGATGGTCCAAGTACCTGGACTCCTGGCATTCACATGGGAGACCCAGGTGGAGTTCCAGACTTCTGGCTTTGGTCTAGATTAGCCCTGGTTTTTGTGGCCATTTGGGGAGTAAACTAGCAAATGGAAAATCTCTCTTTCTTTTCTCTCACTCTCTGATAGCCTTTCAAATGAATAAATACATCTGAAAAAAATTGTACAAAACTGGAATCAATTCAAACAACCATCACCTGGCGAATGAAAAACCCAGGCTTCATTCACACAGTAGAAAACCTCCAGTGGTGGTAAACCCTCTGCCTGTAGTGCTGGCATCCCATATGGACGCCGGTTCAAGTCCCGGCTGCTCCACTTCCGAACCAGTTCTCTGCTATGGCCTGGGAAAGCAGTAGAAGATGGCCTGGATTCTTGGGCCTCTGTACCTGAGTGGGAAACCTGGAAGAAACTCCTGGGTCCTAATCAGCCCTGCTGTGGTTGTTGTGGACATTTGGGGAATGAACCAGCAGATGGAAGCTTTCTCTCTTTCTTTCTGCCTCTCTCTAGCTGTCTTTCAAAGAAAGGAAGAAAGGAAGAAAGGAAGAAAGGAAGAAAGGAAGGAAGGAAGGAAGGAAGGAAGGAAGGAAGGAAGAAAGAAAGAAAGAAAGAAAGAAAGAAAGAAAGAAAGAAAGAAAGGAAGAGAGAGAGAGAGAAAGAAAGAAAGAAAGAAAGAAAGAAAGAAAGAAAGAAAGAAAAGAAAGAAAGAAAGAGAAGAGAGAGAAAGAAAAATGAAGGGAGGAATGAAGGAAGAAAAAGAGAGAGAGAGAGAGAAAGAGGAAGGAAGGAAGGAAGGAAGGAAGGAAGGAAGGAAGGAAGGAAGGAAGGAAGGAAGACACCCCAAGCAATGAAAGCACATGCTGTGGCACAGGGATGCTCTGGAGAGGGTCACGCTCTGAGAAAGATTAAAAACAAGTCCCTGCTTGTGATGTCTGGCATATGGAATTACAGGAAAGGCTGACTGTAGGGTCAGAAATAAGATCAGGGTTGCCAGAAGCCAGGGGTGAGGGGAGGAGCCTGCTGGCAAAGAAGCTGGAGGTGTATTTTGGTGGGTGATGAAAATGTTGCATCTTTTTTTTAAATTTATTTTTTTATTTGACAGGTAGAGTTATAGACAGCGAGAGAGAGACAGAGAGAAAGGTCTTCCTTCTGTTGGTTCACTCCCCTAATGGCCGCCATGGCCAGCACTGCGCCAATCCGAAGCCAGGAGCCAGGTTCTTCCTCCTGGTCTCCCATATGGTTGTAGGGACCCAAGCACTTGGGCCATCCTCCACTGCCCTCCTGGGACACAGCAGAGAGCTGGACAGGAAGAGGAGCAACCAGGACTAGTACCCGGCACCCCAACCGAGACTAGAACCTGCAAAATGTGGCATCTAGATTGAAGTGCTGGCTGCCCAAGCATGTGCATTTGTCAGAACTCATTCAATGGCACACTTTAAGTTTTCAAATAAAATGTTTTGCATGTAAATTATATTTCCATAAAGCTGATTTTTAAAAAAATAAAGATATCTTTTTATTTGCAAAGCAGAGAGAGTGAGCAAGCTGCTATCTATCAGTTTACTACTTAAATACCAAAAAAAACTGTGACTGGGTGGGACCAAAGCCAGGAGCTGGGAATTCCATCCAGGTCTCCCACATGAGTAGCAGGAAAGCAACTGTTTGAACCATCATAGCTGTCTCCCAAGGTCTGCACTAGCAGGAAACTGGAGTCGACAATCAGAGCTGGGGCATTGAACCACGAGGCTAGATACTTGGCTTTGCTTTTTTACAATGAGAGGCAAAGATAATGAATGCTGAAAGAGTACCAAGAAGGAGGACATCAATTTACAATGTTTTTACCTATTTAAATTAAATTAAAAAGTTTTCCATTCTTTTATTTAAGAGGGAGCAAGTGGCAGAAAGTTACTGAACATAGGACTTTGGCCCAACAAATATAGGGGATACTCCTTTGCCTGAATATGAGGGTGGTTCCAAACATTTATGGAAAATAAAAACAAAAGATAGTTTATTTTGGTGAAAAATTTGAAATCCATGCATAGTTTTTTCATAATATACATTTTCATGATTTTTTGATGAAAAAATTCATGAATTTTTTTTCACCCCAAAATAAGCTTACTTTTTGATTTCATTTTTATGATACATATCATTTTCACGGCACATCCTCATACTAGAGCTGCCACCTTGAGCCAGTCATCTGGGCCTCAGTCTGCTTGTCTGCCTGGTAGTTTTGCATGAACAAAATAAAGCAAACCTCACAGTCACACATGAATGTCTTATGGGCTCACATATGAGATAAGTACACTAAAAGCTTCTACCAGGAGCTGGGATGTAATTTAAGTAACACCAACCTCCCCAGTAGCAAGTTCCATCAGTAAAGTGACTTGAACGCCTTCTTGTTTTTGAAGTACATGTGGGATGCTTCTATGCATTGGAAAGCAGAACAAATTTGTAATTTCTGAAAACATGACTTTGGGAGGAAAACAAAGAAAATGCTACTACTGGTAAAGCCCTGGCTGCCGGATCCATGTAGCATCTGGTGGAGCAGTGAACTGCAGCCTCATGCTCCTTTACAAGTGGCTGTGATGGTCTCACACTCCCAGGCTGTTACCACAGACGGTCAGCATTCCCGTTGGGTGCCGGGAAATTCCTCAGGGTACCTGCTCTGGGATAAACAGGCAGGGGTGGGAACATAGAACAAGGAAAGACAGGCCAAAGTATGCAGACCATGCTTACAATGTAACCAGGTGGAGGGGTCTTCTGCCACACTAAGGGTGGACAGAGTGTGTGGGGGCTGCCTTGCATTTTATTAGCAGGTGCCAGCCCTGTCCCCAGAGCCTGCTGAGACTCTCCGAAGTGCTCTGAAGGGTGTGACGGCAGCAACACCTGCTGCCCGGTTGCCAGGGCTCACAGAAAAGTTCTTTGGTCCACTCCCGCAGGACCAGGGCTTCTTCCTTCCCTCCATGGCACATCTTCCTTCCCTCCATGGCACTTGAGCTCCTACAATTATTTTGAATCTGCAGTTTAAATAAAAATCTGGGGGCTGGCATTGTGGCATAGTGTGTAAACCTGGGCTTGAGATGCTGGCTTCCCATATAGGCACTGGTTCCAGTCCCAGCTGCTCCACTTCTGATCCAGCTCCCTGCTCATGCACCTGGGAAAGCGGTGGATGATGGCCCAAGTGCTTGGACCCCTGCACTCACGTGGGCAACCTGGAAGATGCTCCTGGCTCCTGGCTTTGGATTGGCACAGCTCCAGCCATTGTGGCCATCTAGGGAGTGAACCACTGAATGGAAGATCTCTCTCTCTCTCTCTCTCTCTCTCTCTCTCTACCTCTCAAGTATATAAATAAAATCTTAAAAAAAAAAAAGTCTGGGAGCCGGTGCTGTGGCGTAGCGGGTAAAGCCACCACCTGCAGTGCCCGCATCCCATATGGGTGCCAGTTTGAGTCCCGGCTACTCTGCTTCCGATCCAGCTCTCTGCTATGGCCTAGGAAAGCAGTAGAGGGTAGCCCAAGTCCTTGGACTCCTGCCTTCATGTGGGAGACCCAGGGGAAGCTCCTGGCTCCTGGCTTTGGATGGGCGCAGCTCCAGCCATTGCAGATGTGAACCAGCAGATGGAAGACCTCTCTCTCTCTCTCTCTCTCTCTCTCTCTCTCTCTGTGTGTGTGTGTGTGTGTGTGTGTAACTCTGACTTTCAAATAAATAAAGAAATAAAGAAATCTTTTTAAAAAGAGTCTGTGGCTTGATTTAGGATGTTTTTACTGCCTACAACAGAAATCAAATTCAAACTAGATTGGACGGGGGTGGATTATTAGCACAGCTTACTGAAATTCCCAGGGGATTTCGGGCATGACAGAATCAAGGTACTCAAACAAGGGTGTCAGGAATTTGTCTCCTTCCAACTCTTTCTCTCTCTCTAAGATTTATTTATTCATATGAAAGAGTTATACAGAGAGAGAAGGAGAGGCAGAGAGAGAGGTTTTCCATCTGCTGGTTCACTCCCCAATTGGCCACAATGGCAGGAGCTGCACCCATCCAAAGCCAGGAGCCAGGAGCTTCCTCTGGATCTTCCACGCGGGTGCAGTGACCCAAGGGCCTAGGCCATCTTCCACTGCTTTCCTAGGCCATAGCAGAGAGCTGGATCAGAAGTGGAGCAGCCGGGACTCGAACTGGTGCTCATATGGAATTCTGGCACCACAGGTGCCAGCCCCACCCACTACACCACAGCGCCAGCTCCTCCTATCTCTTGCTTTGGCTTTTTGGAGGTTGGCTTTATTCCCAGGCTAGGAGGCCCTGTGGTGATGACAGGGCCACTAGCCGCTCAGAGACCCTATAAAAAGAGTGCCCGCCTGCAGCTGTTCCAGCAGGAGTCCACGACGCTGGGGGCCCTCCATTCACATGCCAAGGGCTGGTGGTGGGCAAAGGTGGTGAAGTCCAGGGAAGCCGGAGGGCGGATGCACAACGCTAGGAAGCAACAGTCGCCTGGGCGCCCCAACCTCCTTCCGTTTCTCAGTGACGCCCCGGCCCTAATGCCCACAGGGGCCTCAGTGACCGTCTCCTCTGCCTTTTCCCTAAGCAATTCGGCATGCAGCACGTCTCTCTCCAGGACCGTCCTCACTCAGGTGGCTGTGCAGGCTGGGCCAAGGCTGAAGGAGACAGAGTGCCAGGGACTCTCTCCCTTAGCGTGGCCGACGGGTGGGGCTGCGCCAGCTCTGGCTTGTGATGGTGTCGCTGAGATCTGCTCCACACCAGAGTCTCACTCAGGTGGCTGAGATTGCGGACCCCAGTGGGGCTCCGAGTCAGGCCGGGGGCGCCTCAAAGTTTCTTTGCCAGCAGCAGTCAGAGCAAGGAAGCTGCTGGCGACGGGCCGCTCGGCGTCGTCCTCCCCTCGTGCGCATGCCCAGGATCGGGGAGCGGGAAGGGCTGTGCCCCGGACCGGCCGGAAGACGATCTGGCTTCCGGAGATGCCCCTCACACCTGCTGCCTCCGCTGCCGTTGAGGCCTCGGCTTTGTGAGGTGGGCGTGGGGGTTAGAATCAGTGGGAGGAAAAATGGCTTTACGGAGTCCCATTTCCAGCTAAGGTGAATCCCGAGAAATAGTCCCACGGTACCAGCGGGAAAATACAGAGTAGTCAATATTAGAAAAACAAAGAAACAAAAAGCAGCACTAGGAGCTGAGAGAGGTGAGCAGGAAGGGCACGCGGTGGCCGCTTTGCGCCATGGTTCCGCTGTGCAGGGTCACAGGGGTAGTTCAAAGAGCCCGAGACACCTGTGGATGGTCAGACATTTTAGGTGCCACTCAGAAGGCAAACACGCTGCCAGTGAGGCTGCTGTGCCACAGGTGGGTTCCGATGAGTGAATCCGCGGCCTGTTTGTGGAGTCCTGTTCCCTTCTGACCCAGCAAGGCAGAGTGGGGAGGAGAAGGGGCAAACGGCAGGCCGAGGACTGACTCTATAGGAGGAATCCTCCATGCTACCAGGCACACACTGTGGGTGCTGAGCATCACGAGGGGAAGATGCAGACGAGCTCCCTAGGACAGGCACAAACCATGGTCTTCCTTGGAGCCGGGTCCTTGTTCCTCCCAAGGGGATCCTCTCCTGTCTCAAATATACAACTGTGGCTCAGCAGGTAAGGCCACCACCTGCGGCACAGGCATCCCATATGTGCACCACTGGTTCGAGTCCCAGCTGCTCCACTTCTGATCCAATTCTTTGCTAATGCACCTGGGAAAGCATCAGAAGATGATCCAAGTACTTGGGCCCCTGCACCTAGGTGGGATACCTGGATGAAGTTCCAGGCTGCTGGTTTTGGCCGGCCCAGCCCTGGCTGTTGGGGCCATCTGGTGAGTGAACCAGCAGATGGAAGATCTCTCTCTCTTTTTCACTCTCTCAGGATGCCATAGGCTTGATTCCTGACTCCAAACTTTTTAAATGAAACTCTTGAAAAGAATTTTAAATTTTGTTTTCATTTTTATTTGGAAGGCAGAGAGAGAGAGAGAAGAGATCTTCCATCCACTGGCTCACTCCCCAAATGCCTGTATCACCTAGGGCTGGCCAGGCTGAAGCCAGCAGGCTGGGTTCAATCCAGATATCCCACGTGGGTGGCAGGGTCTGAAGTGCTTGAGCCATCATCTGCTGTCTCCCGGTTGCACTAGCAGGAAGCTGGAAATGGAAGCAGAGCTGGGTCTTGGACCAGATACTCCAATTTGAGATTCAGGCATCTCGAGAACTGACTTAACTGCTGTGCAAAAGCCTACTACCTTAACTTCAAATTTTTTAAAAAAATATTTACTTATTTGAAACTCAAAGTTCTGGGGGGGGGGTAGGGGGAGGGGAAGGGGAGGGAGAAGGAGAGGGAGAAGGAGAGGGAGAAGAGGGAGAGGGAGGGAGAGAGAAATACCTTCTATCCATTGGTCACTCCACAAATGTACTAGGCCAAAGCCAGGAGCTTTATCCAGGTATCCTGTGTAGATGCAGGGGCCCAATTATTTGGGTCATTTTCCACTACTTTCTCAGGCCATTAGCAGGGAGCTGGATTGGAAATTGTGCAGCTAGGACTTGAACCATCATCCATTTGGGATACTGGCATTGCAGACAGCAGTTTAACCTGCAACACCGCAATACTGGCCCCTTGACGCTTACCTTGAAGCCGGTGTCTGCACAGAATTGATGTCCCAAGGACTGATACCTGAGAATAGCTCAGAGAATACAGTGCGGGAGGTGCCAGTTATCCCTGATGAGAGGATTGCTTTAGTTTCATTTCTTCTCCCTTCATTAAATAATTGCTTAATGTGAAATATAATCACTTGTATAAACTGAAAAGACAGTTATAGAATTTCAGGGCTGCACACAAGCTGAGATATCCTATTGCAAGGTCACTGCCACACTGCCAAGTCCAGTGACCCATTTGTAGACTTCGTTTTACTTAACCTGCCAGCATTGGATCAAGTCACTGAACTTTTCCCTTCACAGCACTCACTTCCTCTGACTTCCGGGACTGCCCTGGTTTTCCTCTCACCTCACCACTTCCCCTTCCCGGTGTCTTGTTGGGTCCTGCCCTTAGCTCTGACTTGTAAGCCTGTCAGTGCTCCAGGCCGTGTGCTCCCTTGCCACGTCCATTAGCTTCCTGGCTACACCCTGATGCAATGGTTTCATCTCAGAACTCTCCTCTGAACTTGAATCTCCAGCTAAACATTTGAACTCTAACTGCTATCTAACTGAAATTCACACTTGTCATTTCTTTCTTTTTATTTATTTCTCTAAAGGCATAGACACAAAGAGATAGAGAGAGAAAGCAATTTGTCTTTTATCCTCGGGTTCACTCCCCAGCTGCCTGCAACAGCCAGGGCTGGGTCAGGCCAAAGCCAGGAGTGTGGAACTCAATCCTAGTCTCCTACATGGGTGGCAGGAACCCAAATACTCCCCAAAGGCTCCGCCTCCAAACATAATAACTGGGTTAAGTTTCCACCCTCTTACCATTAATGTAAGATTTGGGGGAAAATATTTCCAGGGGGAAAATATTCAGGCCACAGCATGTACCTTTTGGGAACTGTTGGAACTTTGGCACCACTTGCTTGTATGACCTATGTAGGTAGGTAATTAAATTAAAGAGGGAAAAAGAAGGAAGGCACAACAACAACAAAGAGCCAAAAAAGGGCCTTCATATGGCTGGTTCTATTTTAGCCTCAAATCAGATAATCAGCTAAGTCCACAGTGTGAGACAGGAAACATTACTGAACTTCTGGGTGCATATTTATACCAGGCATACATCTGCAATGATTTTTTAAAAAGTGGGGCTGCGGCTGTGGCATTACTGTAAAGCCACTGTCTGCAGTGCCAGCATCCCATATGGGCGCCGGTTCGAGTCTCAACTGCTCCACTTCCAGTCCAGCCCCCTGCTTATGCGCCTGGGAAAGCAGTAGAAGATGGTCCAAGTGCTTGGGCCCCTGCACCCATGTGGGAGAACCCGGCTCCTGGCTCCTGGCTTCGCATTGGCCCAGCTCTAGCCATTGCAGCCCTTTAAGGAGTGAACTAGCAGATGGAAGGCATCCGTCTCTCCCTTTATCTTTCTGTAACTCTGCCTTTCAAATAAGTAAATAATCTTTTTTTTTTTAAAGCTAGCTAGGAAAAAGCCACACAATTTATCATCTAGCTGAGTTAAATCAAAAATAGGAGAAAAATTGACACATTCCTTCAGGAAGGTGAATTGCCATCTGAATAGTTTCTCCTGTGGGACAGGGTGTTTTCCTTGGTTCCGTTGTTAAAGTCCTGCTTTCCCCTGCACCAGCAACACAGCGTTCCCCGTCCGAACACCCAGATCACAGAAGACTCTGAGCAAAGCTGCCAGGGACAACAGCACTGCTCGTGGCCATGTGCTATGAAAGCTATGTTTGGCAGGCATCAGATGTCCGAGTTTCTTTTCCTGGGCACTGTAGGGTTGGTAGTGTTTATTTATAACACAGGAGATTCTAAAATTGGCTATGATCAGGACAGAAAAGTAACGTCCATGACAATGTTGCATTTCCTTCTTTGTTAGCACAAAGGGAAGCAGAGCAGGCCACAAAGACACTTGGCAAGCAAATTAATTATAAAACAGACTGGGCCTTGGGAAGGAAAAGCTTGAAGCTAGGTATGTGAGACATTCTGTAACATGAGTCTTTTTCTTTTTAAAAGATTTATTTATTCATTTAAAAGGCAGTTACAGAGAGGGAGAGGCAGAGAGAGAGAGAGAGAGAGAGAGAGGGAGAGAGAGAGGTCTTCCATCCACTGGTTCATTCCCCAAATGGCCACAACCGCCAGAACTGGGCAGATCCAAAGCCAGGAGCCAGTAGCTTCTTCTGGGTCTTCCATGCAGGTACAGGGGCTCAAGAACTTGGGCCATCTCCCACTGCTTTCCAAGGTGATAGCAGAGAGATGGATCAGAAGTGGAGCAGCTGGGACTTGAACCAGCACTGCAGGTGGAGGCTTTACCCACTATGCTACAGTGCCAGCCTCAGGACATGAATCTTGACCTAAGATGTGTGTGTGTGTGTAAAATTATGCTTCTAAGGGATATCTTAAAATTTAAAAAAAAGTTTATTTTATATGAAAGGGAGAAAGAAAGATACCTGACTGTCTACGACAGTCAGGGCTGGCAGAAGCCAGGAGCTCAGAACTCCAACAGGGTCTCCCTTGTGGGTGGTGGGGAACCAAGGGCTAGAGTCATCATTTGCTGCCTCCCAGGGTGTACAAGAGTAGGAAGCTGGAACTGGAAGTGTAGCCGGGACTTGGAACTCGAATCAGGCCCTCTGATGTGGGATGCAGGCATCCCAGGCAGTGTCTTAACTACTGTATCAAATGCCTACACCTAAAAAAATTTATTAAGTTGAAAGGCACACACCCACATGCGCACACACACAGAGCTCTCCCATCTGCTATCTCAGTCCCCAGATGCCTGCAACAGGCAGGGTTAGGCCAGGCTGAAGCCAGGAGTCAGGATTGGGGTCTCCTACATGGGTGGCAGGGATCTAACTACTTGAACCATCACTTGCTGTCTCTCAAGGTATGTGTTACCAGGAAGCTGGATCAGAAGCCAAGAAGACAGGACCTGAACCAGGCATTCTGATATGGCATATGGGTGTCCGAAGTGGTAGTTTTTTTGTTGTTGTTGTTGTTGTTTTTTTTAAGATTTATTTGAAAGTCAGAGTTACACACAGAGAGAAGGGGAGGCAGTGAGAGAGAGGTCTTCCATCCGCTGGTTCACTCCGCAGTTAGTCGCAATGGCTGGAGCTGTGCAGCTGCTCAGATCCGAAGCCAGGAGCCAGGAGCTTCTTCTGGGCCTCCCATGCCGGTGCAGGGGCCCAAGGATTTGGGCCATCTTCTATTGCTTTTGCAGGCCATAGCAGAGAGCTGGATTGGAAGTGGAGCAGCTGGTATTCGAACCGGTGCCTACATGGGATGCTGGCACTACAGGTGGCGGCATTACCCGCTACAACACAGCACTAACTCCCCAAAGTGATAGCTTAACTGATGTACCAAATGCCCCCTCCCAAGGGAAGTCTCTTAAAAGAACGTTAATATTTAGGCTGGCGCTGTGGCTCACTAGGCTAATCCTACGCCTTTGGCACTGGCACCCTGGGTTCTAGTCCCAGTTGGGGCGCTAGATTCTTTCCCGGTTGCTCCTCTTCCAGTCCAGCTCTCTGCTGTGGCCTGGGAGGACAGTGGAGGATGGCCCAAGTGCTTGGGCCCTGCACCCGCATGGGAGACCAGGAAGAAGCACCTGGCAGCACGCCAGCCACAACATGCCGGCTGTAGTGGCCACTTGGGGGGGTGAACCAATGGAAAAAGGAAGACCTTTCTCTCTATCTCTCTAACTGCCTGTAAAAAAAAAAAAGGGGGGGGGAATGTTAACATTTAGAATATAAATCCTGGAGCCAGTGCTGTGGTGCAGCGGGTTAAAGCCCTGGGCTAAGACACCAGCACCCCATACTGGCACCGGTTCTAGTCCCAGCTGCTCCTCTTCCGATTCCACTCCCTGCTATGGCCTGGGGAAGCAGTGGAAGATGGCCCAAGTGCTTGGGCCCCTGCACCCATGTGGGAGACCCGGAGGAAGCTCCTGGCTCCTGGCTTTGGATCAGCTCAGCTCTGGCCATTGCGGCCATCTGGGGAGTGAACCAGCAGATGGAAGACCTCTCTTTATAACTCCGTCTTTCAAATAAATAAAATAAATTAAAAAAATATATAAATCCCTTTGATAATTTAAGTTTTGCCCATCTCTGTTAAGTGCAATTTGATTGTCGATTTTATTAGTTTGCAATCTATCGCCACCTAGTGTTAGCTTGCTCTCATTTCAAACCTAAGAATGGAATCTCGATCTCCTGTGCCTGTCCCAGCATCCCATTTCTGCCTCCAATCCAGAAATTCACCAGATCTTTTTAGTGCAATGCTTCTTCCTTTTTACTATCAAGAATAATCCAGCATTTGTTCTTATCTTGTTCAAAGTAAACTTTAAAAGTTTGATCAGGGCTGACGTTGTGGTGTAGTGGGCTAAGCTACTTCCTGCAGTGTTGCATCCTACACGAGCGCCATATGGAGCCCTGGCTGCCCTGCCTATCCAGCTCCCTGCTACTGTGCCTGAAAAGGCAGCGGAGGATGGGCCAAGGCCGGGGCCCCAGCACCCTCGTGGGAGACCTAGAAGAAGCTCCTGGGCTCAGCCCGGCCCAGCCCTGGTTGTTGCAGCCATCTGGGGAGTGAACCAGCAGACAGAAGACCTCTCTCTGCCTTTCAAATAAATAAATCTTAATAAAAAGAGTGTATTCAGCCTAACTGGCTGCTTGTTTATACAAATTTATGGACAAATACCTAAACTCTGTGGGCTTCCATTTACTAATGTTTTAAATGTTAGTTGCTCAGGCTGGCATTGTAGTTCAACAGGTGAAGCTGTGTCTGTGACACCAGCATCCCATATGGGCACTGATTTGAGTCCCAGCTACTTTACTTCCAGTCCAGCTCCCTGCTAATGGGTCTGGAAAAGCAGCAGCAGATGACCTAAGTGCTTGGGCTCCTGAACTATGTAGGAGACTCAGAGGAAACTCCTGGCTCCTGGCTTTGGCCTGGTCCAGTCCTGGCCATCTGGTGAGTGAACCAGCAGATGAAAGAACTCTAACTCTTTCAAATAAATAAATAAATTCGTCCACCCCCAATTCTGTTTTTTTTCTTTTCAAAGAAATCGGGTGCTGAGATACTCCATTTTAAATATCTAATGTGTATTGCACTCCTATAGGTTGGGAATATTGCAATAAAAGTCTAGGCTGGTAATGTCAACATACTGTATTTTTCTAGCACAGTTGAAATGCCAAATAAACACAGGCCATACTGTAACAAAAAGTACATAAATTCATGTGCCAGGATACATGTGGCACTCAAAATGTTACAAGTGTTGGCCGGCGCCGTGGCTCAACAGGCTAATCCTCCACCTTGCGGCGCCGGCACACCGGGTTCTAGTCCCGGTTGGGGCGCCGGATTCTGTCCTGGTTGCCCCTCTTCCAGGCTAGCCCTCTGCTGTGGCCCAGGAGTGCAGTGGAGGATGGCCCAAGTGCTTGGGCCCTGCACCCCATGGGAGACCAGGATAAGCACCTAGCACCTGGCTCCTGCCATCGGATGAGCGCGGTGCACCGGCCGCAGCGCGCCGACCGCGGCAGCCATTGGAGGGTGAACCAACGGCAAAGGAAGACCTTTCTCTCTGTCTCTCTCTCTCACTGTCCACTCTGCCTGTCACAAAAAAAAAAAAAATGTTACAAGTGTCACTGCAGCATGGAACGCAGGGGACCACAGATGGTCTTGATATGGTGTAACTGGTTAAAGGTTAGGCAAGCTGGAAATTGTTTCCTGTAGGCAGCCCATAAACAAGTCATAGACAAGTCAAGGTCAGTCTTGTCTTGTGGAATTCCAGGGATGAAAAAAAGTCACCTACTCCCATGCTGAAGGAGGATGATCTAACAAGAACACTCTGCTAAAATTAACTATGTTATGACTGTGTTGCAGAAAGCCTGGTAAGTTGCTTGCCTGTGTTGTTAACTTCTGTGTTGCCTTGAGCTGCAGCTGGTTATGTATAAAATATCGCTGAGACGCTGGAATAAACAAGCCTTGATCAGACTTTTGTCTTGGCTCCATTCTCTGCGCCCTTGTCCCTCTTTTCATTCCCACTCCCTCCTTAGGTTCCGTTCGACTGGTGTGGCAGGCCCACGCAGTTTCCTTACAAGATAAAGCTCTCTCCTTAACTTTTGGTTTGATGCCTAAGCCTTCCCAAGATGCATCTGTCACAACCAGGGCCAGGGCACATGCTCAGACCCCACTCTGGTTGTATATCCAATTGGGGTACCACCCCGTTCCTAGAAAAAGATGTAGAAGGCCTGAGTGTTCTTTCCACCAAGAAACAGGCTCAGAAATACTGCTCTCACTCACTCTTTCCTCTGCAGACCAGTCTCAGATGAACCTCTCATTTACAGGCAACTGTTTGGCCCACTCATGTTGGGCATTTCTCTGTGTGTGGTGGCCCACAAACATGCATGAACATGCTTATTTCCTGTTAAATAAACTGTTCTTATTTGCGCACAATACTATTCTCCAGTTAGTATTTTCTGTGCATGGCAAGAACCTGGGTTGGAAATTAATATACTCATTGCCCACATCATGTTTATGTCATGAAAATTTCTATCATCAGGCACCTGGCTAGACGGGGCATATAGGCCCTGTCTTGTTGCCACATGGTGGTCCACAGGGTAAGCCAACACAGGACCTTGTCTGGACTTAGTACCCTCGGCTCCAGATTCCAGCTTTTTGATAATAAAAAGTCCTGACTCAGTAGTGGGTTCCTGCTACCCATGTGGGAAACCTGGATTGAGTTCCCAGTTCCTAGTTTTAGCCCAACCCAGTAGTTTTAGGCATCTGTAAACTAGCAGATGGTTCTCTCCTCCAAATAAGCCCTTGAATCTGGTGCCTGCCCTTGTTAAGCTGCTGCCTGCAATACCAACGTCCCATGAGTGCTGGTTTGAGTCCCAGCCGCTCCACTTCCAATGCAGCTCCCTAATGCACCTCAGAAAGCAGGGGAAGAGGCCCAAGTACTTGGGCTCCTGCCATCCATGTGGGAGGCCTGGAGTTCCTGGCTCCTGGCTTTGGCCTGGCCCAACCCTAGCTGTTGTGGCCATTTGGAGAGTGAACCAGTGGACAGATGATCCCTTTGTGATCCTTTTTTTTTTTTTTTTTTTTAAGACAGGCAGAGTGGACAATGAGAGAGAAAGAGACAGGGAGAAAGGTCTTCCTTTACCATTGGTTCACCCTCCAATGGCCACTGCGGCCGGTGCATCGCGCTGATCTGAAGCCAGGAGCCAGGTGCTTCTCCTGGTCTCCCATGCGGGTGCAGGGCCCAAGCACTTGGGCCATCCTCCACTGCACTCCCGGGTCACAGCAGAGAGTTGTCCTGGAAGAGGGGCAACTGGGACAGAATCCGGCACCCTGACCGGGACTAGAATCCGGTGTGCCAGCGCTGCAGGTGGAGGATTAGCCTACTGAGCTGTGGCGCCGGCCTGTGGCTCCTCTTTTAAAACAAATATATATATATATATATATATATATATATATATTTTAAATATCTTATTTGAGAGGTAGAGAGACAGAAAGTCTTCCATCCACTGGTTCATTCCTCAAATGGCCACAGCAGCTGGAGCTGGGCCAATCTGAAGGCAGGAGCCATGAGCTTCTTCCAGGTCTCCTACATGGGTGCTTTCCCAGGCCAGGAAGAGGAACAGCTGGGACACAAACCAGTGCACATATGGGATGCTGGCACCAAGGTGGAGACCCCAGCAGATAAATCCTTTAAAAAATTTTTTTTGGAAAACATCTGTTAATTCTACAGCACGACGATTTTGGTGTACATCTTTCCATTAAAAAAAAAAGGCTTTCTTTCTTTCATACTTGTGATCACACTGACAGCACAATTTTGACTTGAATCTTTCACCCTATTTGCTCCATATTACTGCAGACCTTTCACACGTTTCTTATTCACTAGGGAACTTCTACTTCAGCCCTGCCTTTCTCTTGTAAAACCTGAAAACCAAACCATGTCACCTTGATGTTTCTTCATGAATACCCTAACCTAGTCCACAGAAAACTAACCTATAATTACTCCAACTGTTTCTTACACAACGTCTGTGGCCATAGCACGCTAAGGATGCACTCAACCCATCCCTGCCTGCGATCCATTACTACGTTCCCTTCTACACGTAGTGCTGGTGTATGGCACATCTAACAGGTGGGGAGAGCAGGTGGCAGGATGGGGAGAAATAATCCGTCCAGCTTGCCATGTGCATAGGCTTGTCGGGGAGATAAAACATGAACACTTAATCTCCCTACAGAGAATCTTCTGATGCTTTCCCAGAGGGATCGCAGTTAAGAGGGACCTTTAGGAGTGGGTGTGGAAATACAGGTCCAACTGCCACTTGGGATACCCCTATCATCAGAGTGCTGGTTGAAGTCCTTGATACTCTGGTCTATGACCCAGCTCCACACTAGTGCATCCTGGAAGGCAGCAGACTGTTCAAGCTCTGAGGCTCCTGCCACTTACACAGGACACCTGGACCGAGTGTCCCGCTCCAGATGGCAGCCTGGCCCAGCTCTGTTCCAGACAGTGAGTGATACGGCATATAGAAGATCTCTCTGCCTTTCGAGTGTGTATTAAATTTAAAAAACAAGAGTGGGCCAGTGTGGTGGCAGAGCAGGTTAAGCTGCCACTTGCAGTGCTGGCATCCCATATCAGGTGCTGGTTGGGTTCCTGGCTGCTCCACTTTCGATTCAGCCTCCTACTAATACAGCAGGAAAAGCAGTGGAGGATGGCTCAATCCCCGGGGTACCTGTCACCCATCTTGAGACCCAGAAGCAGCCCGAGCCATGTGGTCATTTGGGGAGTGAACCCACAGATGGAAGACTTCTCCCTCACTGTAACTGCTTTTCGAACAAAAAGACCAAATCAACAGAGTTGACTGAGAGGCAGTTGTTAACCCATTAATTCAACCCATACTGAGCTTCTTGTCAGAACTGTTCTAGAGGTACAGGTTTCTCTCTGGGGGCAGGAGGGTAGGCATTTTGCACACTGGTTAAGAAACTTCTTGGACTTCCATTTCTGGTACTGGAGGGCCTGGGTTTGAGTACTAGCTCTGCTTCAGTTCTTGATAATGCAAATCTTAGCAGGCAGCAGATGATGCCTCAAATAGTTGGGGCCCTTTTGTCATGCTGGAGACCCTCCCCGAGTTCCTTCCTCCTGACTTTGGCCGGGCCCCAGCTCTGGCTATTGTGAGAATTTGGGAAGTGAACTAGTGGAAGAAGACCTATGCCTTTCAAAATTAACACACACTTGATATGTACCGATTACTTCTGTTTTACACTTTGTATTAGAACTAGCCCAGTATCTCTTCACAGTACAGACTTAACAAATACTTGGTGAAAAAAATGCTTGGTAGCAATGGGTTTTTCACAAATCTGGATTAGCTAATACAAAAGCAGAGTTCAAGAGCACCAGAAATTTAATAGGTGAAGAAGAAAGTTATCTTTCTCCCCCAAGACTCTTTTATTTTTATTTTACAGGCAGAGTGGACAGTGAGAGAGAGACAGGGAGAAAGGTCTTCCTTTGCCGTTGGTTCACCCTCCAATGGCTGCTGCGGCCGGTACACCGCGCTGATCTGAAGCCAGGAGCCAGGTGCTTCTCCTGGTTTCCCATGGGGTGCAGGGCCCAAGCACTTGGGCCATCCTCCAAGCACTCCCAGGCTATAGCAGAGAGCTGGCCTGGAAGAGGGGCAACCGGGACAGAATCCAGCGCCCCGACCAGGACTAGAATTGGGGGTGCCGGTGCCGCAGGCAAGAGGATTAGCCTATTGAGCCGTGGCACCAGCCTCCCCCAAGACTGTTAAAACCTATCTGTAAATGGATCTCTCAATCTCAGCATCGAATTGCACACTGATGATATTGACTTAAAACAAGTATTTAATCCATGCTAACCTACCCAAACCTACATAACTGGAAAGTGAGTCATATTTCAATCTGTATCAACACACAAATGAATCTGTACTAACATTTGAATAGCATTCTATATATTTCCACTTGCACTTTCAAAGACCAGATATTTCTGTGTAAAATACCCTGACAGGTTAAAGATGTACAACCACTATGTCAGTGAGATTGGTGGTCTTCATTTGGTGGTAACAAAAATGCAGCAGTTTAGTACTTAAACCTTTTTTTCCTTTTTTAAATATTTATTTATTTATTTGAAAGTCAGGGTTAGAGAGAGAGAGAGAGAGAGAGAGAGGTGTCTTCCATCTAATGGTTCACTCCCCAGATTGCCACAAAATGCCGGAGCTATGCTGATCTGAAGCCAGGAGCTTCCTCTGGGTCTTCTACTGCTTTCCTAGGCCATAGCAGAGAGCTGGATTGGAAGTGTAGCAGCTGGGGCTCGAACAGGCGCCCATATGGAATGCCAGCACTTCAGGCCAGGTGTTACCCGCTGCACCACAGTGCTGGCCCCCTAGTACTTAACTTAATGACGACCTGTTTTCATGTAGGCAGAATAACTAAGGAGAGCTATGAAAGCTAAAAAGAAAACAAGACTAGGACAAGGACACTATGAAGCCAACCACTGCACCACTGTGCCTCAGCAAGGGCAGACAAGCCAAAATCACTGATTGGTTTCCTGAGTGATGCAATCAAACAGCTTGTTTTTCCTCTGAAAAATCCTATCCATGGTTGCATTCCGTAGTACCACAGTAACACTCAGAGTCATAAAATCACATTTTCCAGAAGATATATTATACAAAATACACTCAGAATCATAGACTGCTTTTTCTTCGTCTTTTCTTCCCTGAACGTGCAGTTGTTTGAGTCTCTTGTGTTTCTTCTTTTACATCAGATACAGGCTGTCTGAAAACTATTTCATTATCTTTCTCATCATCTTTCATTTCAGCTGCTTCAGATTTTCGTCTCTCCAAATATGATGGTGTACAAACTGGTGTGGGGCCCTGGAATCAACAAGTGGAAATTTGTAATACACAAATGTGGAGTGACTTCAGGAATGACTTAACCCCAGACAATCATCTCCCCTCGATTTTCACAAAGCTGTGCCCTGTTATTTTAGGCCTGCTTCTATTTTTGGTGATGTAACAGCAGATAAAGTTGCCAAGTCACCACTAAAGTCCTACCAAAATATCACAAGGTTAAATTGGAAACCTAACAAAAGGACAGTAGCAGAAACTGCTTCTCTTCCCCAGTTTTTACCGTGGTGCCCAGAATATTGAAGACAACTTTACCTGGCTATCCACAGTCTTCTCAGGAGTGTTAGCAGTACCCGAAGTCTTTTTTTTCTTCTTCTTAGGTATGCCAGAAGTTTTCTTCTTCTTTGAAGGTACATTTACCACCTTCAATTAAATTTTAAGACTTTAGCAATCTACACATTTACCAGCTATGTGAACATAAATTTTTAATTCTTTTTCTATTATCCGGCATATAATTCAAAAAGTTAAAAAAAATTTTACCTGGCCATTTGTAGAGTTCTGAAGATCAGTGCTTCCAACATTTTTCCCTTTCTGTAAAATCTACAATAAACACAGAAGTAAACAACAAGGAATCTCACCTTTTTTTTTTTTTTTTTAAGACTTATTTATTTGAAAGGCAGAGATACAGAGAGAGAAAGAGAAATATCTTCCACCCACGGGTTCAATCCTGAAATGGCCACAGTGGCCAGGGCTGGGCTAGGCTGAAGCCAGAAGCAAGGAGTTTCTTCTGGGTCTCCCAGATGGATGCAGGGGCCCAAGCACTTGGGCCATTTTCTGCTGCTTTCCCAGGCCATTAGCAGGAGGCGGATCAGAAGTGGAGCAGCTGGGACTCCAATAGGTGCCCATGTGGGATGCCGGCACTGCAGGCAGTAGCTTAACCTTCTCTACCACAGTGCTGGCCCCTCATTGTTTTACTTTTTATACATAACCAATAGTTATTCATGTATTCTTAGGGAATCTTCCATAAATGACAGAGCATTTCAATTTAAAAGCAAAACCCACAAACATAGTGAATACAGTGGCAGAACTGTAAGATGGGTCTAACTGAAGGACTGGCAGAAGCCAGAGGTCGGAGGGAAGCCAAGACCTGGAGCTGAAGGACGACAATCCCAACTTCAGGAAAGCAGCAAGAATGTGAGAGCTCAGCCTACGTGCATCACGGTGGCAATGAAGCCAGTTTGCTTTTCCACTAAATAATAAGCAGGGTGCAGGGGAAAAATGCTTGTCTGTTGCCCAGCTTCACTGTCCCAGCTGCCAAATGCAAGGAGATGACATGATGTTCTAGTATGTTAATGACCATGTTTAGCATTTGGACAAAGAATTGAGAATCAGGAATTGTTGCAGTTGATTTCTCAACAATGTTGCAGGCCACAGGAGGATAACTCGATCTTCTAATTTCTGGATAAGGCTTTGAGACTTAATAAATTTGGGAATAGGTGCCATTTCTTACCAACTACTTTAAAAAGAAAATTAATTTTATTTGAAAGGCAGAGTGACAGAGGAAGACAAAAGGAGGGAGAGACAGAGATTTTCCATTTGCTGGTTCACTCCCTCAATGGCTTTAACAGCCAGGACTGGGCCAGGCTGTAGACAGGAGCCAGGAACTCCATCTGGGTCCCCCACATGAGTGGTGGGGCCCAAGTACTTGGGCCACCTTTGCTGCTTTTCCAGGCACATTAGCAGGAAGCTGGATGAGAAGCAGAGTGGATGGGGCTGATGCTTCAATACAGTCTGCTGGTATAACAAGTGGTATAACACACCTGTCCCCTACCTAGCTTTTTGGAAATAATGTGACAGGATCCAAGAAGACAGAAAACAACTTCAAGATTTAGTCAAGAAAAGAAATAAGACCCTCACTTATCCCGGCCACACTCTAATGCCCTGCATTCTTGTTTTATAGTAAAAGACAAACATGTCTCCTTTCTATGTCAGAGGGGGCAAAGATACAATAAGGTCTCCTAGTCTTACTTCCTCATAAGCACAGAACTTAGAAATGGATGAACACCTGTGCTAATGTAATCCAAAAAACTGATATGTATTTGCTATTTATGATAATTTCTTTAGGACTATTTCTAGAACACAAAACAAAACTTTAGAATCGCAGAAAAAGGAAGATCAATTTACAATCCTACTTACTAATACTTATTGAGAGGATCAGAGTGTACTAAACCAAACATCAATTCTGGTAATATCATCTTTAAATGGTAACCTCAGAGCATAATGATTTTTAATTAAAGAATGGCTCAACTTCAATAACTTGCCCACAAGGGGCAAGTGTTATGGCATAGTGAGTTAAGACACCCATAGTAGAATGTTGGTTTGAGTCCAGGCTACTCTGCACTTATAATCTACTTTCTTCCTAATATGCCTGGGAGGCAGCAGACAACGGCCAAAATACTTGGGTTCCTACTGCCCAGGTGGAGACATGGAGAGAATTCCAGGCTACTGGTTTCGACCTGGCCTGCTCCGGCTGTTACAGGCATTTGGGAAATGAACCAATGGGTAGAAGATATATACTTGTCAATCTGCCTCTCAAAAAAATATTTTTTAAGATTTATATATTTGGGCCGGCACCGTGGCTCAACAGGCTAATCCTCCGCCTTGCGGTGCCGGCACACCGGGTTCTAGTCCAGGTCGGGGCGCCGGATTCTGTCCCGGTTGCCCCTCTTCCAGGCCAGCCCTCTGCTGTGGCCCAGGAGTGCAGTGGAGGATGGCCCAGGTGCTTGGTCCCGGCACCCCATGGGAGACCAGGAAAAGCACCTAGCACCTGGCTCCTGCCATCGGATGAGCGCAGTGCGCCGGCTGCAGCGTGCCATCCGCGGCAGCCACTGGAGGGTGAACCAACGGCAAAGGAAGACCTTTCTCTCTGTCTCTCTCACTGTCCACTCTGCCTGTCCAAAAAAAAAAAAGATTTATATATTAGATGTGCAGAGTTACAAAGAGGCAGAGGCGGCGGCGGTGGTGGCAATGGGGAGCGGGGGCTGTTTCAGCCACTGGTTCACTCCCCAAATAGCCACAACAGCCGAAGCTAGGCCGATCCGAAACCAGGAGCTTCTTCCGGGTCTCCCGTGTGGGTACAAGGGCCCAAGCACTTGGACCATCCTCTGCTGTCTTCCCAAGCACATCAGCAGGAAGCTGGATTGGAAGTGGAGCAGCCAGGACTCGAACCAGTGCCCATATGGGATGCCGGCACCACAGGCAGTGGCTTTACCTAGTACGCCCCATAGATTAATCTTAACAAAAAATCAGATCAGGAAAGTTATGCAAACAGATAATCCCTTAAGGAGTTTCTTCTGTATGACTGAAACAACTTCTAGAAAAATCTAAATGCTATGTCCCCAAAACTCAGTGAAATTTTAGTATATACACTGATTAGATACTTTGTAAATAATCACAGATGTAATACATGTTACAACTATTGAGGTAAAGTCCACCCACAAGTCACACAAAAAATTTTAGAAAGGAGTATTTACCAATGAGGGGAAATCATAATCAATTCCTTTTTTAGCTAATTTCTTTCTGAGTAGTTTTTCCTTCTTTTTAAATCGCTCCTCCATTCGTAGCTTTTGTAGAAGGGTCCGATTCCGATTATACCGTTTCACTGCTGGATGTGATGGCTGATGAAATGGAACATCCCATGCTTTAAAAAGTTCCTTATGTACTTTTTCAGGTGGCATAAAATGACCTGTTTTTAAAAAGCTAAACATCAGGCAAGTGGTAGAGAAAGGATTTTCATGTTACATTTAGAATTTCCTCAATACTATTCCTCACATCACAATCAAGATGATGCAACTAATCTATCAGATTATGGATCAGCTAAGATTACTTACACACCAAGAGCCTTTCACCAAAAAGGTAGTTGTTCATTGTATCAGCAACTATCTTGGCAACATCCTCAGACTCAAACTCCACAAAGGCATAGCCTCTGCTATTTCCAGTCTGTAACGGAAAACCCACCACAAAAAGTAAAATTAAACTCTAACACAACAGCAAATTCCTAAAATGCTATTAATTTAAATAATGCATATAAGCTCCTTGTCAAATGTTACAACACCTTTAATTCCAACCTCAACTCATACATCCCGTGGACTGTTAAGGGAAAAGAAAAGATCCAAGATAATCTGAACAGGCAGCTGACTTTCCAGTTTTCCCGGGATTGGGTTATACTCAAATATGTTACATATCTGATCATTATGGCTGGAAAATATTTAATAGCAACATCCACTGTATAAAGGAAATCTGGTAGTCCCTCACACTCCTTTATGCATTGTGACAAAGAGAGAGAGTTAGGAAGAGAATGTGATTTTCCATCTACCAGTTCACTCCCCAAATGCTCCCAACAGCTGGGGCAGGATGAGGCAGAAGTTAGAAGCTAGGAACTCTATCTGGGTCTCCTACACTGATGGCGGGGTCCAAGCACTTGGGCCATCATCCATTGTCTTATCAGGTACCTTCAGCAGAATTGGAATTGTAGGAACTGGGACTCAAATGAGCACTGATATGGGATGCAGGCATCCCAAGCAGAAGTTTAACCTGTTGTGCCACAATGCCCGCCCCTCATTATCTACTCCAGTAGCAGTCAGATTTAGTTATACACTCAGGATCCAGTATGATGCTTCACAAACAAAAGCTGGTAGTACAACCCCATTTCACGCATGAGAAGTAAAAATAAGCTAACTCCTTCATGTCACTAGGCCAATAAAAAACCTTGCTCAGCAGTGGTTGAGGTCCTGCTTAGAACACCTGGGTTCCAGTGCTGGCTCCAGTTCCCATTATGGCTTCCTGCTGGTACACTCCCTGGAAGGCAGCAAGTGATGGCTCAAGTAACTGGGTCCTCACCATCCACAGGGGAAAACCAGACTGAGTTCTAGGCTCCAGGCTTCAGCCTGAAGGCATCTGGGGAGTGAAGTAGCAGGTGGAAGATCTCCCTCTGTCTCTGTCTCTCTGCCTCAAATAAAACAGCCATCATCAAACACTGCTCATTTTTGTGTTTATTACCTTCACAACCAGGGATTAAGGAACAGTGACAACATTCTCTGAAGTGGCCTGTGTTCCTAACCTACACACTGCATCATAAACTGGGTCTTTTAAAAAAAAAAATCTATCTCAGGTTTGGATCCTGGCTCTAACATTCTATAAAACTGGAATTACAGGGGCTGGTGTTATGGTGTAGAGGGCAAAGTGTGCTGGCATCCCATATGGGTGCCAGTTTGAGTCCCAGCTGCTCCACTTCCAATCCAGCTCCCTGCTAATAGCCTGGGGAAGCAGTGAAAGGTGGCCCAAGTGCCAGGGCCCCACACCTATACAAGAGACTCAGAAGAAACTCCTAGCTCCTGGCTTCAGCTTGGTCTAGCCCTGGCTGCTACAAACATTCAGGGAGTGAAACAGTGGATGGAAGACTTCCTTCTCTGTAATTCTAATAATTAAAATAAATCTTAACACTTACACACACACACACACACACACACAAATGATAAAAACCATTACTCTAACAGTGTTGCTATGAAGATGTGAAATAATCCATGAGCACTCTACAAGATGTCTGTCATATTCACTAAATGTTAACAATATTCTGCAGTCTTTGCATTACATGTATTTATGGATATGGATCAATACTGACAACGTGATTCTGGAGATAAACAATGAGTTACAAGTGACACTGCAGCCAGCAGGTTGATTCTCAGCACCAGCTATGTCACTGTCGAGCAATACTTGCACAACTGAGTCTAACGCACCAGGAAGATACTGGTGAAAACTGAAATACCTGAAAAATGCATTTACAATCCCTACTTCAAAAGAGAAGGCAAAGCTGGTGTGGTGGGAGACTATAACATCCTACGCCATATACCACCACTGTAGAATAATAAAACCTCTGAAGAGCTACTTGAAAACACATCCTACATTACAAAAAAAAAAAAAAACCCAAAAGACAAACCAATCCTGTCCATTTCCCAACAACACTAGAATATAATAAATAGCAAACAGTCAAAATTAAGGTGGAGCAATAAGGCCTGAACTCCTTTTTATTTTACTTTTTTTAAAAAATGGTCCAGTAAAATAAAGAAGTATGTGGGTCTGTTCAGAGAGTGTTGAAACTCACAAGTCAGGATGTTAACAATGGGTGAAGGGTATTGATTAAAATATCCTATTTCCCTAGATTTGAATTCAAAATACAAGTCAGGGAGGACAATGACTATATTGTTAACATGGAAAACATCATAAGATAGTGTCCCACAAAAAGCAGAAAGTGTGAACAGTAAGAAATGATTACAATAGGAACTCCAGTGATCAACAAATGATACTCAAACACCCTGAGAATAAGGCAGATACAGAAACCATGACCATTCTATGTGCAGTGATTCTAAGGCTATGCTGTAAAACAGTATTTTTCAAAATCAGAGTGACTAACAGTGGGTAGTAAAATCAATTTACTAAGTCAGAAAGGTAGTTAAAAGAAGACAGGATGCAGGGACTGGCACTGTAGCGTAGTGGGTAAAGCTGCCACCTGCAGTGCCAGCATCCCATATGGGTACGGGTCTGAGTCTTGGCTGCTCCACTTCCTATCCAGTTCTGTGCTATGGCCTGGGAAAGCAGAAGATGACCCATGTCCTTGGGCCCCTGCACCTGCATAGGAGACCTGGAAAAAGCTCCTGGCTTCAGACTGGCTCGGCTCCAGCCATTGTGGCCATTTGGGGAGTGAGGCAGCGAATGGAAGACCTCTCTCTCTGCCTCTCCTCTCTCTGTGACTTTCAAAATACATCTTAAAAAAAAATAGATGCAATAAAAAAAAAATGATTGTATTGCACAAAACAAGACAAGGCTTAGCCACTGTCTTACACAAATTTGTTATGTTTACATACATGTGTATGTGCTGGCCTATGCTATCGAATTTCTTATTGTGGAACAAAGTTAGAAATACAGTTCTAAAAAATCTGCCTACATTCACACAAAGAATCTTCACAGCAGGGTAGATAAACTTCATTCCAGAAAGGTAATACAGTGACAACAAATGAATATATAGTTACAAGGAAAATACTCAAACAGATTATTGAAGGAAAAAATTCAGTTGCAGAATGATAGATGTATCATATAGTTAATGTAGTTTAAAAACAACCCTATATAGTAATACAGATAAATGAACATGTACCGAAGACTTAAAAAGATATGTAGCAATGAAAAACACCTCGTTTGTGAACAGTAATTCCCTGGATATGCGGAGAAATATGACGACTGAAGGTCTTCCCCTCCCAGCAAAGAAAAGCCCAGGTCCAGGCTTCACTGCTGAATTTTACCAGACATTTAAAGAACTCCAATTCTTCTCAAGTTATTAAAACAACTGAAAGGGAAGGAATCCTCCCAAATTCTTTCAATGAAGCCAGCATCACCTTAATTCCTAGACCCGGAAAAGACACAATAGAGACAGAACTACAGACCAGTTTCCCTGATGAACATAGATGCAAAAATCCTCAACAAAATTCTAGCCATTCGAATCCAACAACACATCAGAAAGATCATCCACCTAGACCAAGTGGGATTTATCCCTGGTATGCAGGGATGGTTCAACATTTGCAAATCAATGTGATACATCACATTAACAAACTGCAGAACAAAAATCATGATTATCTCAATAGATGCAGAGAAAGCATTTGATAAAATACAGCGCTCTTTCATGATGAAAACCCCAAGCAAACTGGGCATAGAAGTAACATTCCTTACCACAATCAAAGCAATTTATGACAAACCCACGGCCAGCGTCCTATTGAATGGGGAAAAGTTGGAAGCATTCCCACTGAGATCAGGAACCAATGATGCCCACTCTCACCATTGCTAGTCAAGTTTTAGCTAGAGCCATTAGGCAAGAAAAAGAAATCAAAGGGATTCAGATCTGGAAAGAGGAAGTCAAACATTCCTTTTTGCAGATGATGTTATTCTATATATAGGGGATCCAAAAGACTCCACCAAGACTATTGGAACTCACAGAAGAGTTTGGTAAAGTAGCAGGATATAACATCAATACACAAAAATCAGCAGTCTTTGTATATACAGACAATGCCATGGATGAGAAAGAACTTCTAAGATCAACCTCATTCACAATAGCTACCAAAAAATCAAATACCCTGGAATAAATGTAAGCAAGGATGTCAAAGATCTCTACAATGAGAATTACAATACATTAAAGATACAAAAAAATGAAGAAATCTTCCATGTTTATGTATTAGAAGAATCAATATCAAAATGTCCATTCTTCCAAAAGCAATTTACAGATTCAACGTGATACCAATCAAAATACCATAGACATTTTTCTCAGACATTGAAAAAATGATGCTGAAATTCATTTGGAAATACAAGAGACCTTTAATAGCTAAAGCAATCTTATCAACAAAAACAAAGGCAGAGGCATCACAATACCAGATTTCAAGACATACTACAAGGCAGTTACAATCAAAACAGCTTGGTACTGGTACAAAAACAAAGGGATAGACAAATGGAACAAAACAGAAACACCAAAATCAATCCAAGCATCTACAACCAGCTTATATTTGACCAAGGAGCTAAAAGCAATCTCTGGAACAAGGACAGTCTCTTCAACAAATGGTGCTGGGAAAACTGGATCTCGACATGCAGAAGGATGAAGCAAAACCCCTACTTCACACCTTACACAAAAAACCATTCAATATGGATTAAAGATCTAAATCTACAACCTGATACCATCAAATTAGAGAACACTGGGGAAACCCTGCAAGACACTGGCACAGCCAAAGAGTTCATAGAAAAGACACCCTGAGGCACAGGCAATCAAAGCCAAAATTCACAAATGGAATTACATCAAATTGAGAAGCTTCTGTATTGCCAAAGAAACACTCAGGGAAGTGAAGAGGCACCCGAAAGAATGGGAGAAATTATTTGCAAACTATGCAACTGATAAAAAGGATTGATAACCAGAATATACAAAGAGATCAAAAAACTCCACCACAACAAAACCACCAACCCAGTAAAAGACATTTTTCAAAACAGGAAATCCAAATGGCCAACAGACACATGAAAAATGTTCAGGATTATTAGCTGTCAGGGAAATGCAAATCAAAACCACAATGAAGTTTCACCTCACCCCAATTAGAATGCCTTTCATACAGAAATCAACAAACAACAAATGCTGGTGAGTATATAGGAAAAAAGGTTTTAGTCCACTGTTGGTAGGAATGTAAACTAGTAAAACCACTATGGAAGACAATTTGCAAACCCCTCAGAAATCTGAATACAGATGCACCACATGACCCAGCCATCCCACTCCTGGGAATTTACCCAAGGGAAATAAAATCAGCAAATAAGAGTTATTTGTACCACCATGTTTACTGCAGCTCAATTCACAATAGCTAAGGCATGGAATCAACCCCAATGCCCATCAACTGAAGACTGGATAAAGAAATTACGGGATATGTACTCTATGTAAAACTACACAGTGGTTAAAAAAAAAAAAATCTGGTCATTTGCAAATTAGTGCAATAAGCCAGTCCCAAAGGGACAATTACCATATGTTCTCCCTGATCTGTGATACTTCATGGGGCATTTTTTCCCCTCTTCTTCATATTATTTGTTGAACTCTGTATGTTAATCATATGTGTATAAAGTCAACTGAAAATAGAAAAAGAAAAAAAGAAAAGAAAAAGGTCTTCAAGGAGCCTAAACTCTCCTTATGGTCAAGACAAGATCTGAAACAAGTATATCATCAAGCCGGCACTTGATACCGCTGAGAGGTAGACAGCTGGGTAGTCAGTAAAATTTCTTCTAGGAGACTCCAAAATGCGTAAGGAAGCGCTGAATCTCTAACTGAACACTCCTAGGAAGCTGGTGCTATTTTACCCACATTTGCAGACTACAAAACTGCAGCATGGGTATGCTGGCTCCAGGGTCCTTTGCCTTCACTACAAATCTTGGCTATTACTGATGTCTCTAACAGAGGCTAAAACAAGTGTGAATCTGGTTCTCAAACTGAAGTTCATTTATGAACATGATTCATTTGCCAGGACTGCCAATTTAACTTGTGAACTTGGGGCAAGTACTTCTGGTACACAAATATTTAAAATTCTAATTTTGCTCTTGAGGCTGTTTGTTTCAAAACCTCAGCCAGCCCCCTTTCCGGAGGGAAGTCTAAGGAGCAGAATTCGAGCACTTTGCATAAACTGTCAAGGATGACATGCGTTCGGAAGACACAACAGGGGATTCTAACTTACCCTTTTGCTTCTGGACAGTCGGAATCTTGTAACAGTGCCAAACTGGGAGAAATACTCTTGAATCTGGGTTTCATAAAGTGTTGGAGGTAGGTGGCCCACATAGATTACTCCAGGAGTAAGGGTTTCTTGCTTTTTTTTCTGAAGACATACAAACCCGATAAATCCTCTTTAATAAGAAAATTGCACGGCAACAAAACTTGCAAAACCCCTAGCGCTGGGTCCAAGAGCATACTCTGTTTCCGCTTAATCGCAGGCATCTCCCCACAAGGACAGCGGCCAAGCAGCCCACGTGGGCCAGCGTAGATAAGCAAGGACACGTGAACTTCGCACACGGGCACCCTTCAACTTGCAGGCAGATCGCCGGCTACCTGCGTCTAATCCGACAGTTCTTGAGACGCCCACCGACCCTCAGCGTCATCGCCCCCGTACCTTCCCTAAGCTACACTTTTAAGTTTCCCACATTGGATTTAATGCTGAGGACCCAAGAAAACACAAATTCGACGTCAGGGGACCTAACTGGTGAGCAATGTCTCTCAAGCACCCCCAAATCCCTGGGGCCCCCCATCCGCGCCAGCAAATCGGAAGCGACGGCGCTAACTGGGTTCCTAAGCGGCCCGGTAGCGCTGCTCCCTGGCTCGGTCTCCGCCTCCTCGCGCGTCGCCACGTGAAGACCTGGAGCCCACGCCGACCGCACCGAACTTTCCGCCTCGGATCCCTCCTCCCCCAGAAGAGGCAGAGGTCGCTCACCTGGGTGACGCGCTTGCGGACTTGCTCCACCTCCTTCCGAAACTGTGCGTCTTTCTCCGGGTTGAGAGACAGAATGGGGGCCGCGGGTCTGGAGAAGTCCGCCATGCCGGCGGTGCGCAGGCTGACCCACGCGGCGCTCCCGGAAATGCCGAGCCTTCGGTGCGGAAGTAAGGCGGAAGGGGCGTGGTGAGAGCGGGGCAAAGGTCGCGGCGCGGGGGCGTGCCCGTGGGCGTGGCCTTGGGCGCAAAGGGGCCCCTGCGCCGGGGTTGCTGCTTTCTTGACCATCTTCTCAGCCTGTTTTCTCTTTCTTCTTCTTCTTCTTTTTTTTTTTTTTTAAAGATTTATTTATTTGAAAGCCTGAGTTACACAGAGAGAGATGGAGAGGCAGCGAGAGAGAGAGAGAGAGAGAGGTCTTCCATCCGCTGGCTCACTCTCCAATTGGCCGCAACAAATGGAGCTGTGCCGATCTGAAGCCAGGAGCCTGGAGCTTCTTCCGGGTCTCACACACACGTGCAGGGGCCCAAACTTTTGGGCCATCTTCTGCTTTCCCAGGCCATAACCGAGAACTAGATCGTACTGCAGGCGGGGCTTTACCCGCCTCGCCACAGCGCCGCCCCTGCTCAGAGGTTTTTCTGTCAACCGGGGTATCTGAGGTGTCCGTGGGCGGAGGCCCTGCGGGGTACGCCCCTGGCACCCTCCGGCCCAGTTGCGCCCCCAGCCCCTCCCCCTACCCGTGGCCCGCGCAGCTCCTCCGGGAAATTCTGTCCTCTGCCTGTTCCCAGAGTTGGATTTTCCAGGGGTAGGGCATGCATCCTGGCACCCTCTTCCTCTGGCCCCTAACCCCTTTCAGGCAGGGGAGAAGGAAATGCTCAGAGTGACCTGAGAAAAGTATCTAGAACCTTAAAAATAGGGCCTGTTGGGCAGGTTGGTTAGCCTGGTCTTGTGGACAAGACCCCCACGTCTCGCCTCAGAGTGCCTGGTTTCAGTACTGGCCTCTGTTCCAGACTACATCTTCCTGCTAAAGCAGACCCTGGGAGGCAGCGGGAATGGTTCATTTGAACCGATTCTATCCACCTGCGTGGGAGACCTGGATTGGTTTCCTGGCCCAAAGTTGCAGTTCAAGCCTGGGGTGGGATGGAGGAATTGCAGGCATTTGGGGGAATGAATCAGCATATGGGAGGGAACTCTCTGTCTCACAAATAGACAAAAACAGGATCTATCAAGAAAAAGGATCTTGCTTGTATTCCGTATTGGAGTGTTGAGTCCTCCATACTGTGTTTCCTAACCAGCTCCCTGCTAATGCACCTAAGGAAGGCAGCAGATGATGGCCCGAAGGTTCGGATCCCTGCCACCCACATGGGAGACACAGATGGAGTTTGGGGGTCCTGGCTTTGACCTGGAACAGTCTTGTCTGTTGTGGGCATTTTTGGGGAATGGGTCAGCAGATGGAGGAGCTCTTACCTTTCACATCAATCAATAAATTAATCTTAAGTCCAAAAGGAAAGGATCACAAACCCTGATAAGAGCGTTCATCACAAAAACCAAAAAAGCCAATAATAAGGGACTGGGTTAATAAACCTTGCATGCCTGTTTGATGAGTAAAATCACATCAATGTTTCCATTTTAAAATTTACTTTAAAAATATAAAAAAGGCAAAAATACCTTTTTTATGGGTCAAGGACTATTTATTTTAGGTATAAAACCTTTTTAAAAATATTTATTCAAGAGGTAGAGTTACAGAGAGAAGGAGAGACAGAGAGAAACGTTTTCCATCTGCTGGTTCACTCCCCAAATGGCCATAATGGTTAGAACTGGGCTGATCTAAAGCCAGGAGCCAGGGGCTTCTTCCAGGTCTCCCACGCGGGTTGCAAGGCCCAAGCACGTGGGCCATCTTCTACTGCTTTCCCAGGCCAAAGCAGAAAACTGGATTGGAAGTGGAGCAACCAGGACTTGAACTGGCACCCATATGGGATGCTGGCACTGCAGGTGGCAGCTTTCCCCACTACGCCACACTGCTGGCCCCAAATCAATATATTTTTAAAGAAGTATTTATACAGAGCAATGGAGAGAGAGAGATTGATCCTCCATCCACTGGTTTACTTCTCAAATGGCTACAATAGCCAGGAGGTCTGGGCCAGGCTGAAGCCAGAAGCCAGGAACTCCAGTATTTGGCAGGGGCCCAAACACACTGCTTTCCTAGATGTATTAGCAGGGAGCTGGTTTGTAAGTGGGGCAGCCGGGATATTAAGCCAGCACTTATACGGGATGCAGGCACAGTAAGCAGCAGCTTTACTCGCTGCACCACAAAGTCAGCCCCAGGGAATTAACTTCTAAATGAACAGAACCTTAAGCGTTACAGTTTACTGAGCTTCTGTTTGAGCAATTATATAAGGATGTTAGCAATAAAACTAAATGAGAGAAAATTCGAAGTTGCTTTAGAAGACCCCAAAATACTATTTTCAGATCATTAGGTAAGACTTGCTAAATAGCAATAAAAAATCACATGTTCACTATGTAGAAATCACATAGGAACAATTTACTATGAAATTAATCTTTCTATAATATAATTTTATAAAGCACTATCTTAAGAGTAATAATAATGCTCTATTTGAACTGTTATGTAATCACTTTAAAAAAAGCAACAAAATCAAATGAGAAAAAGAGTATTTCAGAACATAAAAAATTATTGCAGTGTTTCTGGATTATTTTAATGAAATTGCTAACAACTTCAAAAATACTGTAATTACACTACCCACAAATTAAATGGAAGCAATGAACTTGTAAGAGTCACATATAAACAATCTATCTTATGCATTATAATTTTGATCCATTGTATAAGACTTAACTAATAGCAACAAAACTAAGAAAAAAATGAGAATCATTTTAGCAGAAAGAGAAAAATTTATCCTGTTGTGGTTTTGGATCTTCTGGACCCATGGATGCTTCAAAAAGTTTGTGGAAAAGTGGGATTAAAAGATATATTTACTTTGGTGTAAAAAGTTTTTTAAACCCTTGCATAGTTTTCTCAATGCACATTTTCCATGAACTTTTGAGGCCCTTCAATCATGGTTAACGGAAGGGTGACTCAACTGATATCAATGGGTTGTGTGGACAGAAGACAGCATCCAGCGTTGTAAGCAGGCACATTTCTCATTGCCAGTAGAGGGTAGGGTGGGCCTGTGGAGACCCTCAGTGGATAGAGTTCTGCCTCACTTTCCAGAGGTGGGGGGAAGGGCAGAGGGGAAGAACCTCTGACAGGACAGCGCAGAGAATTGGGCTGGTGAGTGGCATCTATTAGGCTGGGAAAGAAGAAGTAGCCTAAGAGAAAGTCTCATATGCTGGCCAGTGTAGAGTTCCAGGACATGCTGCGTCTTGTTTTATGGCGATCCTACCCTGTCAGGACAGACAGACCCTGCTGCTGTGAACCTGACCTCAGACTGGGGGCATCTGGTCCATGTGGAGCCCTGGGCCCTGGATCCTGCGGCCCTCAGACTGGGCACTCTTCTTCTTGGGGGTGTCTGGTAACCCAGGGGACTCTCAGGGTTTTTTCCTGGGCCTCTTCCCAATGTCCCATGTAAAACATCCAGGACGTAACAACACTTACATTTATGTTCTTGAACAATTTTCTTGTCTGACCTGTGCATTTTCTGTTCATTTAAAAATTTTAAAGATTTATTTATTTATTTGAAAGGAAGAGATACACAGAGAGAGATTTTTTAAAAAGAATCATTTATTTATTTATTTGAAAGGCAGAGTTACAAAGAGACAGGGGCTTAGAGAGGGAAGACTTTCACCTGCTGGTCCACTCCCCAAATGGCTGCAATGGCCAGAGCTGGGCCAATCTGAAACCAGGAGCAAGGAGCCTCCCCTGGGTCTCCCACATGGATGCAGGGGCCCAAGGACTTGGGCCATCTTAACTGTTTTCCAGGCCACAGCAGAGAGCTGGATGGGAAGTGGAATGGCTGATACTGGAATCAGCACCCATATGGGATGCTGGCAGTGGAGGCGGTGGTTGTACCCAATCATACCACAGTGCCAGCTCCTTATTTAATTATTTGAAAGTCAGAATTGGGGTAGGAGTTGAGGGGAAGAGAGAGAGAGAGAGAGAGAGAGAGAGAGAGAGAGAGAGAGAGAGATCTTCTGTCTGCTGCTTTACTCACAAGATGGCCAAAATGGCTAGCACTGGGTAAGGCCAAGGCCAGGATCCTGGAACTCCATCTGGGTCTATCACGTGGGTGGCAGGACCCCAAGTGCCTGGGCCATCTGCCACTGCATTCCCAGGAGTATTAGCAGGGAGCTGGACCAGAAGTGCAGCAGCTGGGACTTGAACCAGCATTTATATGGGATGCCTGCATCGTAGGTGGTAGCTTAACCCGTCATGCTACAGTGCTGGCCCCCATCCCAAGCTTTGCTTTCATGGGAAATAAGCTGGCTTTGATCATAGTCAGTGATTCACCCCAGTTTTTCTGGAAGTGTCCAGATCTTTACGTACGTGGCTGGTCTTTGTATCAGCTTTGGAACAGTTCTTCTACATCTTTTCATGGGGCAGTTTGCTCTAAACTGGACATTTGGTGAAAAATGTTTCCTTTTTTCAGTGAGGTTCAGGCGGTTGATGCTGGTCATCGACTGTCGCTTTCTTGCTGTGACTTTGCTGATGGAAGGGGGCTTTCTCAGTTTGGACACCTTAACCATGATGTGAAAGTGCATCCTGTGCCTCACAAGCCATGGGCTTTGCTACAGCATCCAAGCACTAGGTGCAGGTGTCCAAGGACTCTGGCTGTGGTGCCAGGTGGAGACAGGAGGCTGCAAAGGCCTATACATGCCCTACACAGAGCCCCTGGCCTGGCAGATGCTGGGGGCTGAAATCCAGCTGATGCTCTGGTCCACTACTGGTCTTATGTCTATGGGACTATACTGGTGCCTTTTCAATTCATAAACCTCCAGCCAAAGCCTTCATTAACTCTAAGGTTAGACATAGATCTTGGGGAGCACCCAGAACCATCTAGAGTGGGGATCCTAGATGAAGCCCGCACAGTACAGCAGTAGTCCACTCTCTCTTGCTCTTCCAGTCTCTCTTTCAGCTGGCAAACTGAATAATCACTCTCCAGTACCTTGCTTGTGTTTCTGCCATCTCCATGGGAATGCACTAGGTGTACCTACTGTTCCAGGAGGAAGAAGAAAGAGAAGTTGGGCCAACCAAATGCTAGCTGGGACTAGCCTACATCAGTCAAACACACACTGACCCTGACTGACAAAAGCAGCTTACATTGAGAACATCACAGTGTCCAGCTTGACCCAGCCCATCCTAGCCCTGCTGTCACCAAGAGCAGAAGAGCTACATGGTCCAGCTCAGCCAAGATCAGCCAACCCCCAGCTGGTCCACAGACTCATTATCAGCAAGATCAAGCTGTTTAGCTGGAAAAGCCAGGGTCCTCCAGGGTCCAAGGCACAGCCCCTGAAACTGTGTAGGAGCTTAAGTGGCCCAGTAGTCTTTCCTGTGGACAGTGCTGCACCCAGCACCTAAAACCCCAAAGATTCTCATTCTGAACACAGTGCCCCGGGTTACACTTATCAGATCTTCTAGGTGCTACTATGGGGAGGACGAGTGCCAGGGCCTAGCCCAGCCAGCAAGGCTGCCCATTACACAGACAGGGATGCCAGTAGATGACAGATTAACTCCTGGGAAGTCAACAACTCTTTCTAAGTTGCCACCATGCATGTTCAGCAACTTTCTGTTGTTACTTTCAATTTTGTCATTGTTTCCTTTACATGCTAATGGTGGTTAAGCCTGAAGCAAAACCAGGTTTTCAGAATTCTTGATATTGGGCAATTTCTGTCAAAAACAAGCCTCCTGGCAGAATTCCGCCTCAGGAACGAGATACTTCTCCCTATTCCTCCCACAAAGTCCAACTAAAAACCCTGGAGGTTTGCATTAAGACAACTATGAGAAGACTCTGAAAGGTGTTAAGTCAGATCAGTTTTGTTTTTTACCTCATTTGTCTCAGATGTGCAGCTGAAGAAGCCAGCAACCCTCAAATAGGGAGAGACAAGGAAAGCCCTAACAAAAGCCAGTTTTCTGTAGCTGAAGGATCAGGATATGGATTTATCCAAATCAAAAGAAAATTTCAATGATGACGATGGCTGTCCTCCAACCAGAAAAAGCTATGTTCCCTTCACAAAAGACAGCAAAGTCTGAGTGGGAGGCCCTGGCTGCCACCCTCATGAGGCTTAGTGAGTAACCCCAACACCCAGTAATGGTGGTGTCACGAAGCTGAGGACTTTCACTCTTGTTGCTGACAATGTCAGTTACCAGGGATGGTGATGTCAGTGGAGACCATCTGGGGACACAGGACTTCCATTATTCTTTATCAGTACTGAGGAGAGGGGCAGGTGCCGTGGCACAGTAGGTTAATCCTCTGCCTGCTTCCTCTGGGTCTCCAAGGCAGCTGCAGGGGCCCAAGGACTTGGGCCATCTTCTACTGTTTCCCAGGCTATAGCAGAGAGCTGGATTTGAAGTGGAGCAGCTGGGACTCAAACCGGTGCCTATATAGGATGTCGGCACTGCAGGCAGCAGCCTTATCCCCTACACCACAATGCCAGCCCCCTTCTGATCCAGCTCCCTGTTAATGTGCTGGGGAAAGCAGTGGAGGATGGCCCAAGTGTTGGGTTCCTGCACCCACATGGGAGACCCAGAAGAAGCTCCTGGCTTCAGATCAGCTTAGCTCCAGCCATTGTGGCCATTTAGGAAGTGAATCAGCGGATGGAAGACCTCTCTCTTTTCTCTGTCTACCTTTATTTGTAACTCAAATAAATAAATAAATCTTTTCTTTAAAAGTGAGTTTTTTAAAAAAGATTTATTTAGTTTTTACTTGAGAGTCAGAGTTACACAGAAAGAGGAGAGGCAGAGAGAGGCAGAGAGAGAGAGAGAGAGAGAGAGAGAGAGAGAGAGGTCCTCCTCCATCTGACGGTTTACTCCCCAATTGGCTGCAACGGCAGGAACTGCGCCGATCCAAAGCTAGGAGCCAGGAGCTTCTTCCAGGTCTCCATGCGAGTGCAGGGACCCAAGGAGTTGGTCCATCTTCCACTGCTTTCCCAGGCCATAGCAGAGAGCTGGATTGGAGGTGGAGCAGCCGGGACTTGAACTGGTGCCCATATGGGATGCTGGCGCTTCAGGCCAGGGCGTTAACCCACTGCGCCACAGCGTCGGCCCCAAAAGTGAGCTTTTTAAAAGCCTGTCCCATAGGAGTGTTCTGGAAGTTAATTCAGACAAGGTAGGGGCTGGTGCTGTGGTGCAGTAGGTTAATCCTCCACCTGTGGCGCTGGCATCCTGTATGGGCGCCGGTTCTAGTCCTGGCTGCTCCTCTTCCAATCCAGCTCTCTGCTGTGGCCTAGGAAAGCAGTGGAGGATGGCCCAAGTGCTTGGGCCCCTGTACCTGTGTGGGAGACCAGGAAAGGTACCTGGCTCCTGGCTTCAGATTGGCACAGCTCTGGCACAGCTGCAACTTCGCGGCCATTTGGGGAGTGAACCAGTGGAAGGAAGACCTTTCTCTCTGTCTCTCCCTCTCACTGTAACTCTAACTCTCAAATAAATAAATGAAAAATCTTCAAAAAATTCAGATAAGGTAGTGAAAGCACCCACCAACTGTTATCCTTAAATGTAAGATAGATGGTAACAGCACAGTGGTCAAGAGGGAACATCCAGGTTCCGATGTTGCGGCACCTGGGGCAAGTCCATGACTGTCGGCACAGTGACCTCACCGTATACGAGAGTCCCACTGCACAGGAGCACAGTGAGCATGAGACATCTGCCCCAGAGAGCAAGCAGCTGCAGGTGACCGCTGTGCTGATGAAGAGTGGCAGGACACGCACTGACGTGCCCGTGTTGTTGTCTGCGGAGAAGGTGCACTGACTTCAAGGGGTTGCTGGGGTGGTGTAGCAGGTAGCAGGTTAAGCCACCACTTGGAATGCTGGGATCCCATAAGGGCACTTGTTTGAGTCCTGGCTGCTCTACTCCCAATCCATCTCTCTGCTAATGTGCCTGGGAAAAGCAGTGGAGGATAGCTCAGGTCCTGGTGCTCCTGCACCCACGTGGGGGGCCCAGATGGAGCTCCTCACTGCACCCATTTGAGGAGTGAATTAGTAGATGGAAAATCTGTCTCTTGTTCCCTCTCTCTGTAACTTTGCCTTTCACGTAAGCACATAAATCTTAAAAAAAAAAAAAAAGAAAGGAAGGAAGGAAGGAAGGTAGGAAGGTAGGAAGGAAGGAAGGAAAAAATAAAGATCAAGCTGAGAAGCTTCTGCACTGCAAAAGAAATACTCAGAAAAGTGAAGAGGCAATTGACAGAATGGGAGAAATATTTGCAAACTATGTGACTGAGAAAGAATTAAAATCCAGAATCTAGGGCTGGTGCTGTGGTGCAGTAGGTTAGTCCTCCACCTGCAGTGCTGGCATCCCATAGGAGCACTGGTTCTAGTCCTGGCTGTTCCTCGTCCAATCCAGCTCTCTGCAATAGCCTGGTAAAGCAGTGGAAGACGGTACTGGGCCCCCTGCACCCACATGTGATATCCTACTCGGATCGGTTGAGCTCCAGCTATTGTGGCCATTTGGGGAGTGAACTAGCAAATGGAAGACCTTTTTCTCTGTCTTTTCCCTCTCACTGTCTGTAACTCTACTTCTCAAATAAATAAATATAATCTTAAAAAAAATACAGAATCTATAAAGAGCTCATGAAACTCAACAACAAAACAAACAATCCAGTTAAGAAATGAGCAAAGGACTTGAACAGGCATTTCTCAAGAGGGGAAATTTAAATTGCCAACAGATATGGAAAAATGCTCAGGATCACTAGCCATCAGGGAAATGCAAATCAAAACCACAAGGTTTCACCTCAACCCAGTTAGAATGGTTCTCATATAGGAATCAGCAAAAGGGGCCAGCGCTCTGACAGAGTGGGTAAAGCCACCACCTGCAGTGCTGGTATCCATATGAGAGCCAGTTCCAGTCCCAGCTGCTCCACTTTCCAATCCAGCTCTCTGCTATGGCCTGGGAAAGAAGTACAAGAGGACCCAAGCCCTTGGGTCTCTGCACCTGTGTGGGAGACCTGTAGAAGAAGCTCCTGGCTCCTGGCTTCAGACTGGTGCAGCTGCGGCCATTGCGGTCAGTTGAGGAGGTTACCAGTGGATGGAAGCCTTCTCTCTCTCTGCCTCTCCTTCTCTGTGTAACTCTTTCAAATAAATAAATAAAGAAAGAAAGCTTAAAAAAAAGAAATCAACAACAAATGCTGGGAAGGATGTGGTGGGAATGTAAACTGGTCCAAGCTGGTCCTGCCACTGTGGAAGACATTATGGAGATACCTCAGAAATCTGAATATAGATCTACCATATGATTCAGCCATCCCACTCTTGGGAATTTACCCAAACTAAAATAAATCAGCATATGAAGGGGTTATCTGTACCCCCATGTTCATTTCAGCTCAATTCACAATAGCTTAGATCTGGAATCAACCCAGATGTCCATCAACTGAAGAGCGGATAAAGAAATTATGGTATACATACAGAATAGAATACTACTCAGCTGTGAAAAAAATGAAATCCTATCTTTGCAACAAAATGGAAACCATTATACTTCGTGAAATAAGCCAGTCCCAGAAAGACAGATATCATATTTTCCCTGATCAGAGGTAACTAAAAGAATACCTAAAATATAATGTATTGGAGTGAAATGGACATTTTGAGATTTGGTGATTGTTTACAGCCCTTGTCCCTTCTGTTGAGGAAAGTTTTTTTTTCTTTATACTATTTGTTGAACTCTTTTACTTAGTGTAAGGTTAACCTTATGATCATTAAGTAAACTCAAAGTAGATCTTTGTAAAAATTAAGAGTCAGAATGGGAGAGGGAGGAAGATAAAGGGTTGGAGTGTGGGTGGGAGAGAGGGTAGGATGTAGGAAGTATCACTATGTTCCTAATTCTGTGTATATGAAATATATACTAAAATAAAATTGAAAAAAATAAATCAAGAAACAACAAATGCTGGTAAGGATGTGGGAATAAGGTATCCTTATCCTCTATTGATGGGAATGTAAATTAGTTCAGCCACTGTGGAAGACAGTATGAAGATACCCTGGAAATCTGAATATAGCCCTACCTATAGACATCTAAACAAAATGAAATCAGAAGATGGAAGATTTATCTGTATCCCAGCTCAAATCACAATAGCTAAGATACAGAATCAACTCAGATGTCCATCAACAGAAGACTGAGTAAAGAAATTATTGTGTGTGTGTGTGTGTGTGTGTGTATCTACTATGGATTACTACTCACCTGTGAAAACAGATATCTTGTCATTTACAACAAAATGAATGCAACTGGAAACCATTACACTTAGTGCAATAAGCCAGTCTCAAAAAGACAGCATATATTTTCCCTGATCTGTGGTTAATACCTAAAAGGTAATCAATAGGCGTGAAATTGGTGGCAGGTATCACTAAATTCCTACATTTATATAAATGAAACACATGAAACTTGTATTCCTTAAATTCAATTTAAAATAAAGTAAAATAAAATAAAGCAGCCCAGCAAAAAAAAAAAAAAAAAAAAAAGACACCCTGCAAGCGCTCGCCCAAGGGGAGGGGAAGGCCTCAGGTGAGGGGACGGTAAACTTGCCTCCACACAAGCTTAAAAATCTGACTAAAAAATGGGTGACAGAATTACATCAAGACGTCACTATTAATGGAAGGTTCAGAGGGCATATTTTCGTTCCCAGTCCAGCTCCTACTCACAACGGCTCTAGAGTCGAAGTTGTATTTTCCCGTTGATTATTTTCAGAACACGAATACGGTGTCCCCCTACTTTTACACAAAGTGAGGACTCTCCGCCTACTCTGCGCTGGCATTTCCCCCACCTGCTGTCCAAGATCAATACCTGAGCCGACGCTAACCTCGCCCCGCCCCACCGGCCCCAGGCCCACGTGTTCCCAGAAACCCCTTCGCGGGCTGTTTCCGGCAGTGCCTGTCTGCTGGCTCCTTAAGAGGCCCCGCCCACTCCCCCTCGCTCGCGTTTTCTGCGTGCGCGCTTTGGCGCCGCTCTTGGGCTCAGCGCTTCAGGCATCGCGGCAGGCAGCCTCGATTCTGGCGCGCCGCGGGCCTTAGAGGACCCCAGCGCCGGCCGTGGCGTAGGGCCGGTGGACGCGGTGGTAGCGGCAGCGGCGGCGGTCGTTGCGACTAAACCACGCTGGTTGTCTCCGGATCACGCTTTCCTGACTGCTCTCGCAGCTCTGGCTGATTGTGTTGCAGCCGGCGCCATGTCTGTGAGCGAGATCTTCGTGGAGCTGCAGGGCTTTTTGGCTGCGGAGCAGGACATCCGAGAGGCGAGCCCCGTCCCTCCCTGTCCCTTTTCCCTTTGCTTCCCTGGGTGGGTGGCTCCTTCTTGGGCGGTGGGGACGCCCTCGAGGGTGGGTTGTTTCCCTCGTGGTTTCCTGTTCGGGTACCTTGCCGCCCCCGAATCTGCCGCTCTGTGCTGATAGCCTGTGTTCGGGGCTGGGCTTCGCTAGCATCACCTGCCTCACCTGAGCGTCCCATTTCCTGCTTTTTGGCACCTGTGTCGGGGGCTCCGTCAGCGCCTGGGACTCAGCCCCCGCGCGCGTTTCGTGTGTATGTGTTGTCGATGCGCCTCAGGACTTCTCAGCCCGTGTAGAACGAGTCAGTGCTCTGCTGTGACCCATGAGGTGTCTCCAGCCCCACTAAACTTTATTTCCCTTTGTATATCAGGTTCAGCTTACACTTTTCATTCCTCTGGTGCCCCGGATAGCTTCTTGCCTCAGTGCTCATGCGTGTGCTGCTTGTTTTTTTCTGGAATTTACTACTCCCCCTACCCCCCCAAGGCAAAATTAGGGAGGAGAGACAGAGATAGATCTTTAACCCGCTGGTTCGCTCCCTAAATGGCCGCAATGGTCAGGGCTCTGCCAGGCCAAAGCCAGGAGCCAGGAGCTTCTTCCTGACCTCCCTCGTGGGTGCAGGGGCCCAAGCACTTGGGTCATCTTGGGCTGTCTTCCCAGGTGCATTAGCAGGGAGCTGGGTCGGACGTGGAGCAGCCGGGACTTGAACTGGCATGCGTGTGGGATGCTATCTCAGTGGCAGCTTTACCTGCTGGGTCACAGCACCAGCCCCTGGAATTTATCTCTTTGCTTGGTTATCTCATATTCCCCTGCTGATCTCACAGTCTAAACCCATCTCTTTCTTGCTAGGTTTGGAGTAGCAAGTCAACATTTCAAAATTTGTAGTTATTGTTTTTAAAACTTTCTCCTCCACTGTGATCCAAACTCCAGTGTTTACATGGTACCTAGCACACAAATGTGTTCAGCATTTAGGGACCGGCGCTGTGGCATAGTGGGTAAAGCCCCGGCCTGCAGTGCCAGCATCCCCTATGGGCTCTGGTTCGAGACCTGTCTGCTCCACTTCTGACCCAGCTCTCTGCAGTGGCCTGGGAAAGCAGTAGAGGTTGGCCCAAGTCCTTGGGCCCCTGCACCCACATGGGAGACCTGGAGGAAGCCCCTGGCTCCTGGCTTCAGATCGGCGCAGCTCCAGCTGTACCTCTCTCTGTAACTCTTGTCTTTCAAATAAATAAAAATAAAAATCTTTAAAAAAAGTGCTCAATATATATTTGGTAAACGAGCGAAGGTAACTGCCTGACCCTTGTTGTGACTGAGTCTTCATTTTATAGTTTACGTTAACATACATTACCTATTTAAGTTTCTATAGTGTTCTAGTTGATACTGAAGTTGGCTGCCTGGGGAACCTTGTGCTTTCTAGTGACTTCCTAAAGGTCTCACAGAGGACATCAGCTGAAAAGTTGGGATTCACACCTGGTTATTTTTTGTAAAGGCTCAGTTCTTGTGAAGATTGCTACTGTTGTGATGTATATGAAGGAGTGACAGACAAAGGATGCTATCTAATGTGTTTGAGTCCACGATAATAATTATGTCGACTCTGTCTGATTTTTGTGTTTAATTCTCTCTAGGAAATCCGAAAAGTTGTACAGAGTTTAGAACAAACAGCCCGAGAGATTTTAACTCTACTGCAAGGGGTCCATCAGGGTGCTGGGTTTCAGGACAGTAAGTTTTTGGTTTTGATTTTGAAGGTTTTTTACTCTGATTTATTGATCACTTATTTAGAGAGTTAAACTATTAAGAAGACATTTCATATCTATCATTTTATTATGAAACGTGGCTATCAGGGTTTATGGAGAGTAAAAATAGGAAAAGAAGGTGATTTGATCATATTATAAGTTAAAAAAATAAGTTCAAAATATTTGTTTCAGTTGATTTTCTACTTTTACAATGTGTGGTTTAAATAGGGATGTTCTTTATCATGATGAAATTCTACTGACAACAGTTAGAATTGTTTAATTGTTTAATGGCCCTTTGTGTGCGTACATGTGTGTGCAAGCATGCACAAGTGTGAGTTCAATCTTTTAGTTTTTAAAAATTTTTTTTAGTTTATTTGAGAGAGTATACAAGAGAATTCTCACATGCTGGTTACTCACTAGTTGCCCACAGTGGCCATGGCTGGCCTGGCCAGGGCTGGGACTGGGGTCAGGAGCCAGGAATGCAATCCAGGTCTCCCAGATGGGTGACAAGCCATCCCAGGGTGTGCATTAGCAGGAAGCTGGAATCAGGAGTTAGAGTTTGGAATTAAACCCAAGCAATACAATGTGGGATATGGGCATCTTAACCATGAACTTAAATGCCTGCTCCTGAGTATCTTTAATATGCAACTGTAAATACAAGGTGGCTAGCATGTTCTGAAATTATCATGTTTCCATTTAACCCCTTGAGTGAAAATCAGGTTTGTCAAGTATAGACATGAGACCTTTATCATAAGATGCAGCCAGCATAGCTAAAAGAGCTAAAATACATTTTCAAAGAGAGAGTGATGTAATAATGTAGCGTATCACTGGCAGAGTTGGGCCGTTTTCTGAGATATGCAGAGTGGGGCAGCCTGGCTCAGAATAATTAGTGAAGGTTCTTTTTGACCAGCGATGCGAGATGCCAGCTGGACGTCCAGTTTTAGCCATCGTCTGGGTCTGATTAGGACTAGCGCTGACTCGCAGTTAAGGATGAGGTTGTTGGCAGCAGCTTAGTTGTGTTGGTTTACTTTTCAGTGTCAGTCAGTTGGGAATCTGGAGATTTTTGAGTGCCAGTTTGAAAAGCAAGAGATTCATACAGTTGGTTGTGAAATTAAAAAGTTATTTCCAAATGGACTGTGTAGATTATTAAGCAAGAACTGTATTGAAGTTGCTGAGATTTTCATTATGTTATTATCTTTTTGATCAGTTCCAAAGAGGTGTTTGAAAGCTCGAGAACACTTTGGCACAGTAAAAACACATCTCACATCTCTGAAGACAAAGTTCCCCGCTGAACAGTATTACAGGTTTGTAAGAAAGCAGCATTATTTTATAACTGTAAATAAAAAAGGGCAGGAGAAAAGTTATGTGTGCTGAGTGATTGTTTCTGTTTGTCTGAATCCCTCTATGTAGAAGAAACCACAAAAGGAAAAAGAATCAAACTCATAATGGTGACAAAATGGGTGATTTTATTTTTCTGCTTTTTACTTGCAGAATTGTAAGGAACATGCATCTTTTGCAACAGAAAAAAAATTCTGTTGTGTGAAGCTCCATTAAAGGTAGAGGATCAGGTGGCAGTGTCCTTACATGGTCATAGAGTTCACCTTAAAACTTGAACTTCACTGCCAGGTGACATGTTTAGCTAATGTTTATGCCATATCCTTCAACTTACAGTGTAGTTAAAGATATAACATTGTTTTCCGTGCCAGAAGAAAAAATGTTGATTGCTAATGAAAGGAAAGCCCAGGCCGGTGCTGCGCCTCACTTGGCTAATTCTCTGCCTGCGACGCCGGCACACCGGGTTCTAGTCCCAGTTGGGGCGCTGGATTCTGTCCCGGTTGCTCCTCTTGCAGTCCAGCTCTCTATTGTGGCCCAGGAGTGCAGTGGAGGATGGCTCAAGTCCTTGGCCCTGCACCCACATGGGAGACCAGGAGAGGCATCTGGCTCCTGGCTTTGGTTCAGTGCGGTGCGCTGGCTGCAGCGGCCATTGGGGGGTGAACCAACAGGAAAGGAAGACTTTTCTCTCTGTCTCTCTACTGTCCACTCTGCCTGTCCAAAAAAAAAAAAAAAAAACCAAACCTGCAATCTGTTTTTTGTCCTTTTTTAAAAAATTTGTTGCAACATTTGAAAATCAGCATAAATATCCAGGTATTGTATCATTTCCTATTCTTACTCCAGACTTCTAGCTCCATATCCTCAGGTTTTAAGTCCATCTGCTTGGTAATTGCAAATTTTGTGTAATTTTGTAACTTGGAGTTTTTTTGATACCCTATACTCATATAAAAAATGTAGGAATCAGTTAGGTGTTGAGGCTGATCTACGACTAGCATTGTCATTAATCTTCATTTACACATTTTTTTTTCTTAGAGCAGTGTGGCTCTTACTGATTAAATGTGTAAGCATGATTGCACTTGTCATCCATAATCTTCAGCTGCAATTTTGGTATTCATCAAAATGAGATTGTGCTTCTCCTTGATTTAGCTTATAGGTGAACGTAATAGACTTGCACCTGTAGTGCTCTGTCTAGTAGAGTTGAGTGCATATATAATGGAGTCTCACAGGGGATTTTATTTGACAGAGTCCCCTTTCTAACTGTTTGAAGCATGGCTGTCGTTCTGAAGGTCCCTGACCTTGTGCCCTCTCCGGCTGCCTTTCCTGCAGGTTTCATGAGCACTGGAGGTTTGTGCTGCAGCGCTTGGTCTTCCTGGCGGCGTTTGTCGTGTATTTGGAAACAGAAACTCTGGTGACCCGAGAAGCAGTGACAGAGATTCTTGGCAGTAAGTGTCTTCTTGGTGGGACTGCAGAAGCAGGCATGTCAGCTTGTTTTTGGTAGGAGAAGCTGTTGCTTGTACTTCCATGAAAACTACATAGAAAGCCAGTTACTTGGAAACAAAACATTAGAAACAGGCAGTGGCTCATTTGTACTTGGATGGTTCTCTTAGTTTTTAATATGTAATTTAAAAAATAAGTTCAAGCCTATAGAAAAACTGAAAGAATAGTACAGAGAACATCTGTGTATGCCTCACATATTTCTACCATTTAACCTTTACCACCTCTCCTCAGTCAGTCCTGTGTGTGTGTGTGAGAGAGAGATCCATTTCAAAGTCAGCTATAGATGTCTGACTTCACCCTTAAATACTTTAGCATGCATCTTCTAGCAAAAAGGATATTTTCTGGCATAACTGGATACTGTTCTTGGTAGAAGCTTTTAAGAGAAGACTAGAAGGAAAAAATGCAAGTTTGCTTAAGAGTTCAAAAAAATCCACAGTGAAGTCCGGTTGCCAAGTGTGTGACAACATTGGAAAGGCAGAAGAGTCGTCCCTTCTTCACTTCGAGAGAAATTACGTGTTGCTGTTTTTATATCCTTAGGCTTAAGTTACATTCCCATGGTGACTTTATTTTGCTATGTTTTCTAGTTGAGCCAGATCGGGAGAAAGGATTTCATCTGGATGTAGAAGATTATCTCTCAGGAGTTCTCATTCTTGCTAGTGAACTGGTAAGAAGCTCAGTAATTTGAAAGTTATTCTCTTGATCTTCTTGCTTCACTGTCAGTTTCTACAGGAGTGCCCGAATTCAGGAAGTCCTGGTTCTTTTCTAAGAAATCTGCTGGTTTCCAAGTAGTCACTGATTGTGAACAGGATGTGCTGCAGTTGGCTAGGTGTGACAGAAATGGCAGCTCGAAACGGGGTAGCTGTGTGTACATACTAACATAGATTTTTACAAGGTGATCCTTTGCTTTTTAGAGTACCTGGTAACTGGTAACTCATGCATTTGTTTTGGACACCAATTTACCTATATAACCACATTAGTTATCTTTTGTTCTCTTAGTCTTTCTTGGGATTATTTTTTTAGATTTATTTATTTATTTTGAAAGAGTTACATGGAGAGAGGGAGAGACAGAGATCTTCCATCCAGGGGTTCACTCCCCAGATGGCTACAATGGCTGGGGCTGGGCCAGGCTAAATCCAGGAGCTTCTTCTGGGTCTCCCATGTGGGTGACAGGGGCTCAAACACTTTTTTTAAAAAATTAATTAATTTATTTGAAAGTCAGAGTTACACAGAGAGAAGGAGAGGCAGAGAGAGAGAGAAAGAAGGAGGGAGGGGTCTTCTATCTACTGTATCACTCCCCAGTTGGTCACAATGGCTGGAGCTGTGCTGATCTGAAGCCAGGAGCCAGGAGCTTCTTCCGGGTCTCCCATGTGGATTCAGGGGCCCAAGGAGTTGGGCCATGTTCTACTGCTTTCTCAGGCCATAGCAGAGAGCTGGATTGGAAGTGGAGCAGCCGGGACTTGAACCGGCGCCCATATTGGATGCCGGCACTGTAGGCGGTGGCTTTACCTGCTATAGTACCATAGGGGCCCAAACACTTGCACCATCTTCCACTGCTTTCCTAGGCCTGCTGATAGCAGGAAGCTGGATTGGAAGTGGAGTAGCTGGCACAATAACTGGCACCCATATGGGATGCTGGTGTCATGGGTGGTGGCTTTACATGTTACACCACAGCATTGGCCCTGGGGAAATTGTCTTATAAAAAATTATTTTTGAAAAGCCGCCAGTAGGAGAGTTGAATGTGCCAGGGGCTATGTAGTTTGCAGAGGTGAACATGTTTACTATTTGGCTTTGTAAGCCACCATGTGCTTGTCTTTGCTCTAGAAGACAGGATATCATCTTTGAACTGTGACCCTTGTGTTCCCCAGCTGTTGTTCTAGCTCTGGTCATTTACACCTTCATTGGAGCCAGCAGAAGGAAATAAAGGAAAGGGCATGCCCCTCACTTGACCTTCCTTTGAGTTGTTCCAGCCACTTGTATTTAACATTCCGGTGCCTTTTCTGTTGGGGAGGCCGAGATGGCATCCATCTAGGAGGGCACGTGTGCGGTGAGAATGTGAGGAATCCTTACCGTGGGAGATGGGAGACACCTGGAGTGCCCGTCGGTGTTAGTGGTTAAGGCCACGTGTTGTGAGTGCACTAAGCGGATAGGGAGGGAGGTCTGGTTTCGTGGAGAAGGGGACTCTGGGGTCACTTGTGCTGACAACTTTTGGATGCTTGTTCCTTCTTGTCTGACTGATTTTAGACAGCTGGAGGCGTAGCTCACTTGGTGGGCTCAAGAAATCTGACAGTTTGGCTTAGTTTCTCAAAGAAACAGTGCTGCGGGGATGGCTCTGTCCTTTTTCCCGTACCTTACAGCGCGTCTTCCAGGTTGATGTGTGCAGGGTTTGCACACTTGATTGCACAGTGGTTTTGGAAGATACTAATTATATTGAACCTCTGTGTGGCAGACACTGTCTTCGTTTCCAGTAGCTCCTGTTGGTGCTCGCACATCCCCTGAGGTAGAACCACAGTGGCGCAGCGTGAGTCAGAGATGTGCTGAGGAGGAGCCACGCAGTAACGCCCCCTTGTTTCTCTCCCCGTGTGTAGTCGAGGCTCTCCGTCAACAGCGTGACTGCTGGAGACTACTCCCGGCCCCTGCACATCTCCACCTTTATCAATGAGCTGGATTCCGGATTCCGCCTTCTCAACTTGAAGAATGACTCCCTGAGGAAGCGCTACGACGGCTTGAAGTATGACGTGAAGAAAGTGGAGGAGGTGGTCTACGATCTCTCCATCCGGGGCTTTAATAAGGAGACAGCTGCAGCTTCTGTTGAGAAATAGGAGGCTCCCCCTGCTCCTGGCCTGGCTGACCTCGCGGTGGCCCGGGGAGGGTGAGCAGAGAGTGCCTCTTATGGTAGTTAGGACGCCCAGTTGCTAAACACTGCGCTTTATTTTCTTAACCGGTTGTGTGGTGTGCGCATCAGAATTGAAACACTTTTTTGGGGTTAAAAAAAATAGCCTTTACATGGACAGAATTTTCCTTGTTATTTCAGTGGATTTGCTCAGTTATTCCGTGTATTTCAGTTCCGTCAACAAGTATAAATGTCAGTCTCGTGGTGCAGTTGCTTTCCGGCATACCTGACTGTTGATGTACTGGTGGAGAAGCCTGTTATTTCTGTGTGATTCTCCTGGATTCGATGCTTGATGCTCTCTATCCGAGTTAGCCATCCACCCCAGGATGCAAACAATTAAAGAGGATGATTGCCAAGCAAGGAAAACTCCTTCCCTTCTTTTAAGCCTTGTGAATAAATGAGATGTTGACTTTCTTTTTTTTTTTTTGGTCAAGGAAGTTATATCCTTGAATTCTTTTTTCACTGCCATCAAAATTCAAAATCCAAAACTGAAAAATCAGGCTAAACAGATTATTTTGGAAAGTTCTTGCATTAAAGGGATTTAGTAAACATCTTACCATTTGGTTCTGCCAGGTGGGGAGCAGGGCTTAGCATTTTAAAACACCTCTGCTTTCTGATTCTGCCTTAACATTCTGCTGTTGCAGCAATTAAAATCGTCTTCACACATGGCTTGAACGAACACTTCATGTGATATATTCCTAAGCTGGGAAATTTTTTTCCTAGCAGCCAGCTAGACTGTTGGGTCTGGGAATATAAAGCCACCCACGTGAATTTAAAAGTTAGCAGTACCCCAGTCAGTGTGTTCTTAAAGAAAAATGCTATGCTTTGGCAGAAAGGTAAAATCCCTGGATTAAAAAAACCAAAGTTTGGTAACATTTTTAACAGTAGGAAGTTTTAAGCTGTTGAAGGCCATCTCTACAGTCAGGTTTTGCATCCACAGTTTGGGGCCAGTCATGTATATTTTATTGGTCCCTCCTCCACCTCCTCCATCTCCTCCTCATTTTCAGCTAGCACTAAGAATCCTTGCCAGGTAACTCTTGCTGCTGAATTGAATTGATGAAATGGTTGCTTAATCCACAGTTATTTGGCACTGAAGGGAAGGTGCTAGTGCTTCCTAGAGTAATGTGAAGTGTGTAGAAGTTATCACTTCCTAGTACCAGTGTGTATAGTGGACTATTGGGCATTACCTCCACGTTTGTATCAGGCCCAGGGGAAGGCCGACTGCAGTTTACATCATGAGAAAGAGGCAGGAGTGAGGCATGAGTCTCTCTACGTCGGATTTTAGAACAGTGTTCTTGACAGCTGTTTATGAGGGGAGTTTGTAGAAAGAAAAAGATGTTAGGTTCTTAAGAGTGCCTAGGTTGGTCACTTAAAATGTGCAGTAATAGCACTGCCGGGATTGAGCAAGAAGGCTTTCAGTTACAGGATCCAGCCTAGGCAGTGAGTTTGATGACAGTTTTGTCTCATAAGTATTGATTCTGCTTGAAAATGCTAAAGTTCTGGCCAGAAGTGGATTTCAGTTGTAACAAACACAGTTCAAGTGCAGGAGCACGTTCTGGTCCTGTAGTTTCATGTGAGAATGTAGAAGTGTCATGTGTGTAATTATACAGTTGTGTTTGTTGCTGGCTTGTTGTAAAGCAATAAAAACAACCTTTTTTTGGGTCCTTTGTACCTTGGTGTGCTGCTGCTTTGAGAACTCTTCTATGTGGAAAATAAATACTATTTTTTGAGGCTGAAAATGACCAGGGTGACATAGGGGTGACAAGCACATACTGCTGTTGCAATGTTTACACTAAGCAGAGACACCATCACTCAGCTCTTCCTTGTAATGTGTAGGTTATATTTGTGTGGTCTGCTTTCAACTGAAGATGTTGAAAAAACCTTGGCTGTAGTTTCAGTCCATCAGAATTACCTTTTTCAACTTTTAGAAAATGAAGCAGATTAGAGGAAGTAGAGATGAGTTAGGTCATGCTTTTTCACAGATTTGAAATGAAAGAGCCAGTCAAATATGTGGCGACGTTTGCCCTGCCTTAAACTTGGGTTGTGGTATGAGCGGTGCTTAAGGCAATTTAATACAGAAGGGGAGCTTTGGCAGTATTTTGAGGCCTCTGCTTAAAACAAGTGAGTGGAGAGATGAGAAACATGCAGGTTGCTACTGGCGTGGTTAAATACCTAGAAATTCGAGCTGTATTGATCTGGACTAAACTATTTTTATTCCTTTTCCAGTAGAGCCTCATTGCCATGTCTGACATTCAAAACAGGACTTTCCTTGAGCCTGAAAAAATTTGGGTATTCTTTGTATACACTGTAATCATTCATCAAACAAAAATCAACAGTCTGACTTCTCCCTGATGATGTTAACATTGACAGCCATTTGGGGGAGGTAAAATTGTCAGTGGTTCAGTGAACATGGGGCAATGGGGAGGGTGGCACCTGGCCACCTGGTGATCAAGTAGGTTTGGGTGCTGTGAATGGGGTGGGCATGGAGCAGGCAAGGCCTGTGTGGAGGGCGCTCTGTCCTGTCGCACTGGGAATCCTTTACTTCAAGGGTTTTGAGTAGAGTAAGACACACACCCATGAAAGCGTGTGGCATCCCTAAGCAAAAAAAGGTGGGCTTGGCAGAGAAAACGACAGAGTAACTGATTTACTCCTGCCCTTTCACCACCCATGATCACGTGTCATGTAATATGAATAAACGTTACCCTCAGCCATCTGCCCGGGCTGGAGTTCTGCATCTGTCCATCACAGCTGTGTGTGTCTGACAGAGTGGAGATCTGGAGGTACTGGCTGCACTTGCCAGTCAGGCCAGTTCAAACACTGGAAGAGACCCCCCTTTAGCCACAGCCTTGGTGTCAGGCCTTCCACTGCTGAACCCGTTACCCACCCTGACGTGAAAGTGAGGCCAGCGTGCTTTTCACTGTTGGGAAGCACGAAGAGCGGGCTGTTGGTTTTTGCTTTCCTAAAGATTGCAAGATTGCTGTGATCATTAAGGGTTGGTTATGCAGCGCAGTACTTTGATAAGCTGTTAGACCCAGAACCCGTGTAACCAACACAAAGACTCAAAGTGGATCAGTGTTAAAACTTAGTAAGCCTTTTGGCTTTATTTCTTTGTACCTAGAAGTTAACTTTCAAATCACCAAGAGATAGAACAAAGGATCCGCAGGAGTGGACTCAGGTTCTGTCCCTTAAACTGGGTGTGGGAAGGTTTGGCCGCCATCTTCCTGAGACTGATGTGGGGTAGCGAGGAAGCCACAAGAGTCTTGCTCGGAATGTTGTGTGGTCAGAGCGACCTCCCATGCTTGGTGTACAGTCCAGCCCTCCAAGGGCACAACTATATTAGTTAATAGAACTGACCAGATACTTGCCATCAAGCAGCTCTGACCTTTCTTATACTGAAAACAGCCTGGAAATGTATTTCCCCCAGTACCTCCATGGAGGAGCAACAAGGAAGCATGGTTGGCACAAGCATTTTGTGAGATGACTGAAAAAGGAGAGCTTTGGCTATAGTCCTTATTTTTGAATACATGCTGGAAAGGGGGAAAGGAACAGTTGATATTGCCTGGTATGGGTAGGGATTGTGGAAACACTTTTTGGAGCAGTTTTAAATGTGCATGCCATTGCTTTAAGATAGGTTTTATGCTTTTCTCTTTTTGATTTGCATTACTATAATTAAAATAATTATGGAATCAAAATTTGGGAATGACAAATCATAAAGATGCATTTATATTTTTGCATTCTGATTTATCCTAAATGTATTACTGATTTAAAAAAATTGTTTTTCTTTGGAGTCAGGCAATTGACACAGCAGTTAAGACAGTGCTCAGGACACCCACATCCCATATTGGAGTGCCTGGGTTCGAGTCCTGGCTCCACTTTTGATTTCAGCGTCCTGCTAATGCTCACCCTGGGAGCTAGCAGCTGATGGCTCAAGTACATGAGTCCGTGCCTCCCATGTGGGAGACCCAGATGGAGTTCCAGGCTCCTGCCTTCAGCCTGGCCCAGCCCTGGCTGTTGTGGCCATTTGGAGAGTGAAAGAGTGAGTGGAAGATTGTCTGTCTGTCTCTCCCTCTGTCTCTGTTTTTGTCTGTCTCTGTAACTCTGCCTTTCAAATAAACAAATCTTTTTTAAAAATTCTGTTATTTCATCTGAATTTTTGAGCTGTACTGTGACTCATTCATTCTGTGTGACTTCTTGGGGTGGAGGCCCAGGCCAGTGGAGGAAGGGGACATATTCCTCAGCCTGTCTCTCTTCCCTGTCATCCCGTCGCATGCTTGTTGGCCTGTTCCCCAGCTTGAATTCTTATCACCGCCTCCATGTCTCAGTATCAGGGGTTCAAGACCCATCTTATGCTTCTGGGGAGGTCAGTCTGGCAAGTTCTCAAAAGTGTCACTGTGTGACAGCTATTCCATTCTAGGGATGTACTCCAGAGAATTGAAAACCTTACATTCACACAAAATGAAATGTTCATATCAGCATCATGCGCTATACCTGAAGTAGCAACAATCTGAATGCTCATCGGCTGGTGAAGGGATAACAAATGTGGTGTAACCATGCAATGGAATATTGCTGTGCAAGCCAGGAGATGAAGCCCTGACGTATGCCACCACAAAGCCAACCACAGAAGACCACAGCCGCTTAGGCAATACTGCAATTGCAGTAGGCTGCTGCCTGGGCAGGAAGAAGGGTAAGAAGGGGCTGCAGAAGACTCCCTAGGGAGAAGTGAAGGACCCTGTGTGTCCTGCCCTCTTGGCAAAGAGGCAGCGGATTCAGATTAGGAGATGTGGCCATTTCGCTGTCTAGGGTTGTCCATGTTGTGTGGTCAGGGCGACCTCCCATGCTTGGTGTACAGTCCAGCCCTCCAAGGGCACAACTATATTAGTTAATAGAACTGACCAGATACTTGCCATCAAGCAGCTCTGACCTTTCTTATACTGAAAACAGCCTGGAAATGTATTTCCCCCAGTACCTCCATGGAGGAGCAACAAGGAAGCATGGTTGGCACAAGCATTTTGTGAGATGACTGAAAAAGGAGAGCTTTGCATTGCATTGGAGGCATTGGGAATGGCGTCACTTGTCTGTGTTAGGGAGAGGAATCCAGGCAAGGCTCAACATGCAGCTCTCTGTTGGACCACATGGCCTGGAGCTGTCTTTGCTCCTGTTAATTGGGGAACTGCACCAGCCTCAGATTGCAGTTTTTAATTTGAGAGGGTGGAGGTGGGGGTGGGAAGAGAGGAAGAATGAGCAAGCTCGCATCTGTTGGTTCACTCCCCAAATGCCTGAAATGGCTTCAGCTGGACCAAAGCTGAGAGTTGGAAACAATCCAAGTTTCCTATGTGCATGGCAGGAACCCAACCGTGGGAGCCATCATCACTGCCTCCTAAGGTTTGCATTTGCAGGCAGCAGGAGCCAGAGCTGGGTATCAAACCCAGGTACTCTGATAAGGAATGTAGGTGTCTTTGTAGCTAGGCCAAACACCCATTTTTGGATTGTACTTTAAAAATGTCTGTGGTAAAATACACATACTGTTGACATGTTTAACTTTTCTATTTCCATGTTAACCATTTCTAAGTAAACCATTGTGTGGCCCTGCACAATCATGTTGAACAAACATCTTCACCTATCCATTTCCAGGACTTTTCCATCTTGCCCAACTCATATCTATACCTGTTAGACAATAACCTCAGTTCCCCACTTCCTGCAGCCCCTGTAGCCTCCATGCTACTCTCTGTGGCTGTGGATTAGACTATTCTGGGGACCACATAGAAGTGGAGTTATACAGTAGTTGCCTTTTGGTGACGGGTCTACTTTCATTACTATAACATCCTAACCTGTGTTGTAATGTGACAAGGTGTTCCATTTTCAGGGCCGCGTGACATTCCGTTGACTATATACCATGCCTTGTTGGTTTGCCGAGGATGGACGCTTGGGTTGCTTCTGCCTTTTGGCTACCGTGAATCAGCCTGCACTTTTGAGAGCATGTGTAGAAGGTAGATTTTTCACAGGCCATGGGCCTAGGTGTGTAAATATGTCACTCAAGTTTTCTGTCAATGAACCTAATTTTTATCTTGGACCTCTATCCTCTGATTCCTCAGTGACTTCAGGGTATTCTCTCTGATTGTGAATGAGAATTCCATTCAGGTTTTCTTTTCCCTCTCACCCAGTCCCATTGATGGAGGTCTCTGCTGTCCTTGGGCTCCAGCTACATGGCCCATACTTGTCTTTGCTGTGACTCCCCCTTATCAGCTCTCTCTCTCCTGGCTGACTTTTACTGCCCCCTCCTGGGGCACTTAGGGAAATTCAGGTTACAGCTTAGGTGGCCAAGGGTTGGGGGTGGCCCAAGGGAGCCTGTTAGGGCTGCCCAGCACCTCAGCTGTGATTCTGTGGACTTGTCCCCAGGTTATGAGGATAGAGGGAGGCACCTCAAGGCTGCTGCCTCCCGGGAGTCCTGATGAGGAGGAGGTGAAAGTCTTCTCCCCTCTGGCAGGTCTCTGCTTGTGCTGGGGTGCTGCTATCCGCCTACCTTGGAGATCACCTTGGAGGATGGATGAGGGGCAGTGACTCATCAGCTTCTAACTCCCTGACTCATCTCCATCTCTGTTTCTAGCCTCTCTCTCTAGTGGGAGAAAAACTGGCCAGAGAAGTATTTCCTCAAGCCCTGTGTTTATAGCAATTGCTGTGGCTTGCATGCTGAATGGCTTCCAAAAGCCTTGGTCCCCAGGGTGATGATGTTGGGAGGTGGTGGCATCTTTGTGAAGTGGGCCTGGTGTGAGGCCCTTAGGTTACTGGAGGTGCGTCCTTGTGTGGTATCTCTCAGGAGAGGGTTGTTATAAAAGCCTGAGTTTGGGCCCAACCACTCTCTGCTTCCTGATTGATCATGGAATCCTTCCTCTACATGTGCTCTGCCATTCACGTTGCATTTTGTTTTTGTCTTTAAAGATTTATTTATTTACTCAAGAGGCAGAGCTAGAGAGAGAAGAAGAGACACAGAGAAAGGTCTTCCATCCGCTGGTTCACTCCCCAGATGACTGCAACAGTGGAGCTGGGCCGATCCAAAGCCAGGAGCTTCCTCTGGGTCTCCCACGTGGGTGCAGGGGCCCAAGCACTTGGGCCATCTTCCATTGCTCTCACAGGCCATAGCAGAGAGCTGGATTGGAAGTGGAGCAGCTGGGACTTGAACCAGCACCCATATGGGATGCTGGCACCACATGTGGAGGCTTAGCCCACTAGGCCACATTGGGGGTTCCCCTGCCTAGGGGTTTTGTGCCAAAGCCTGCCTCACATCATTTGGACCTGTAGCCTGCAACACTGTGAGCTGAATAAACCTCTGTTCCTTCCCAAGTAGCTTGTCTCAGGTATTTTGCTGTAGTAATGGAAGCTGACTAATGCACCCAAAGACTGCAAGGCAAACTGCAGGAAGAGACTTCTGTTGAGTCGCAGCTTTTGGGCAGTGAACTGCTGCTGCCGAGGCAGAGGCTGGCTGATGCAGCCTGCAGGTCCGGTCACCGCAGGCTCCGCTGGCTTCCTGCTTCCTACTGCATCTCCCAATAAGGATCACTGCTGAGAGAAGGGAGGAGGCGGCCGGTGACACTGATATGTCAGTGTCTCTCCACCCAGGATGGAGATTTTCTCCACACACTTCTTTCTTCAGGTTCTAGGAACTGTGCCCTGGCAATAAGAGTGCTGCTCTCTAGCTAAGAGGTAGTGCACTAGCGTTGTGGTTTCCCCCAAAACACTGGCCAGCATTGTGTAGGTTATATTTTTATTATACTGTGTCATTTTGACATGACCCAGGAGTGTTGGATAACTTTCCTAGGGGCGGGTGTTGTGATGCATCGGGTTAAACTGCTGCTTGGGATCCCACATGCCATGTTGGAGTGCTGGCTTGAGTCCTGGCTACTCTGTTTCTCATCTTGCTCCCTGCTAATGTGCCTGGGAAGCATCAGATGGTGGCTCAAACACCTGGGCCCTTGCCACCCATGTGGGAGACCTACAAGGAGCTCCTGGATCCTGGCCTTGGCATTTGAGGAGTGAGCCAGCAGAAGGAAGATCTCTCTTTCTGTGTGTCTCCCTTTCAAACCCATCAATCAATCAGCCAATCCATCTTTAACAAACAAGCTTCCTTACTTGCAGGAAGAAGATATTTCAGCTCATTGTTCACTTTCTGCTGCAGGCCTGGAGGAACCATGTCTCCAAGGTCTCTTGGTTCCCTCTAGGGGGAAGTGATATTTGGGGAACACAACATGGGCATTAGGGGGTTGCCAGCTGCTGCTGGGTCTCAGAGGATGCTGCTAAGACCTATCTACTTTTAAAAAAATATTTTATTTTTATTATATATTTGAGAGATAGAGTTACAGAGAGGGAGAGACCAAGAGAAAGATGTTCCATCTGCTAGTTCACTCCCCACAACGGCAGGAGCTGAGCCGATCTGAAACCAGGAGCTGGGAGTTTCCTCTGGGTCTCCCATGCAGGTGTAGGGGCCTAAGCACTTGGGCCATCTTCCACTGCTTTCCCAGGCCACAGCAGAGAGCCGGATCGGAAGAGGAGCAGACGGGCCTCGAACCGTGCCCACGGGTGGAATATTAACCCCACTGTGTACATGAATTTGTCCTGACATTTCCAATTCTCGTTACAGATTATGAGATTTTAACTTTCTGAATTTCATATTTCTCTTTTCTCTCACCCTAAACATTTTTGTGCCTGATGGAATCACCGTAATTTGTTCTGTGTCTCATCCTACTGTCTGCATCTGTGTCATTATCTCTCACCCTCTAATGACTTCAAGTTACTGATGCCAGGGGCTGGTGCTGTGGGTTAAATCACCACCTGCAGCTCTGGCCTCCCATATGGGTGCCAGTTGGAGACTCTGCTGCTCCACTTTCAGTCCAGCTCCCTGCTAGTGGCCTGGGAAAGCAGCGGAAGATGGCCCAAGTTCTTGGGCCCCTCCACCCACATGGGAGATCTGGATGAAGCTCCTGGCTCCCAGCTTCAGTCTGGCCCAGCCCTGTCCCCTCCTCCTTCCCCTGTCCCCTCCTCCTCCCCCTTTCTCCTCCTCCTCCCCCTGTCCCCTCCTCCTCCCCCTCTCTCCTCCTCCTCCCCCTGTCCCCTCCTCCTCTCCCTCTCCTCCTCTTCCCCTTGTCTCCTCCTCCTCTCCCTCTCTCCTCCTCTCCCTCTCTCCTCCTCTTCCTCTCCCCAGCCTCCTCTCCTCCTCTTGCTCTCCCTCACTTCTCATCCCCTCCCCCTCTCCCTCTTACCCCCTTCTCTCCCTCTCTCCTCCTCTTCCTGTCCCCTTCTCCCCTCCTCTCCTTCTCCCCTCCTTCTCTTCCCCTCTCCTCTTCTCCCCCTCGCAACCCCTCCCTCCCTCCCCTCCTCTCCCATCCTCCCCTCCTCCTCTCCTCCCCTCCCTCTCTCCTCCTCTCCCTCCCACCCCCTACTCCCCAAGAGAGGATGCCGGTCTCTAGATTTCTGAACACCCAGCCTTCAGGGTTGTGAGGAATCACCCTCTGCTCCTTAAAGGGGACCAGTGTCCTGTGTTGTCTCTGCGGCCCTTAGCAAACCTTGGAGTGCTGCTGGTGGGGACACTTCGGCCCCTCCCGATTGCCCGGCGAACTTAAGCCCCGGGCCCTGGCATCCATACAGCAGCCGCGGTCATAGTGTGGCCTGCTCTCTCTGTTCCTTCTGCGGCAAGCATGGGCCTAAGTCCGTGCTGAAGGTCCTCCGAGGACGAGCCCATGCGTGTTCTAGCTGTCTCGGTGACCCCGGAGGACTGGCGCCCTGCATGCCTGGAGCTGGGCAGCTCAGGTCCCTGAGACGGGGCCGCGCCGGGCCCCAAGACCAGGGCAGTCCCTGTGCCAGACTGGGGGGCCACCCCTCCCTACACGGCCTCAGGGAGGCCCCTCTGGCGCCCGCGGTGAGGCCCGCGTGGCCAGCTCCAGACACCGCGCTCCTGCTCCCCACCCCGCTGCGGTCGGCCAGCGTGGCCTCCACATCAGTACCCAGTGCATCTAGAGAAACACTGACACAGGGGCTGCCCTGCTTGCAGGAAAACAGAATGTGAGGCAACAGGAAATGGTAAGATTAAAAAAAAATAGTGGCCGGCGGTCTGGCATGGCAGGTAAAGCTGGCGCCATCCCACTCGGCCACCGGTTCGAGTCCTGGCCGCTTCACTCCTGGGCCAGCTCCCTGCTAACGGCCTGGGAAAGCAGCGGAGGATGGCTCAGGTCCTTGGGATCCTGCCACCCATGAGGGAGACCTGGATGGAGCTCCTGGCTCCTGGCCATCGCGGTCACCTGGGGAGTGAACCAGCGATGGAAGACCCCCCCCCCCCACTGTGCCTTTCAAAAAAGTCTTCAAAAAGCATCTTATTTTTCTGACAGAAATGTACTATTGGGTAGAAAGAGTGAGTCTTTTTTTTTTTTAACTTTTATTTAGTACATATAAATTTCCAAAGTACAGTTTATGGATTACAATGGTTTCCCCCCCATAACTTCCCTCCCACTTGCACCCCTCCCTTCTCTCGCTCCCTCTCCCATTCCATTCACATCAAGATTCATTTTCAATTCTCTTTTTATACAGAAGATCAATTTATTATATATTAAGTAAAGATTTCATCAGTTTGCATCCACACAGAAACACTCAAAGTATAAAATACTGTTTCAGTACTAGTTATAGCATTACTTCACATTGGACAACACATTAAGGACAGATCCCACATGAGGAGTAAGTACACAGTGACTTCTGTTGTTGACTTAACAATTTGACACTCTTGTTTATGGCGTCAGTAATCTCCCTAGGCTCTAGTCATGAGTTGCCAAGGCTATGGAAGCCTTTAGGGTTCGCCGACTTCAATTTTATTCCGACAGGGTCATAGTCAAAGTGGAAGTTCTCTCCTCCCTTCAGAGAAAGGCACCTCCTTCTTTGAGGGCCCCGTTCTTTCCACTGGGATCTCACTCGCAGAGATCTTTCATTTAGTTTTTTTTTTTTTGGCCAGAGTGTCTGCTTTCCATGCCTAAAATAAAGAGTGAGTCTCTTAAAAATCCTGCCCTACAGAAGTAAATGCTGGTATCAGCTTGATCGTATTCTTCCTAATTTTTTTTTTTCTATAAGTGCAAGTTAAGAAAAAAAGTTTTGTTTCCTGGATAACTTTTATTCTTGCAGTCTTATACTAGGGAGTCAACAGTTAATTAAATTTTTTAGACTTATTTTATTTATTTGAAAGGCAGAGTTACAGAGAGAGGTAGAGACAGAGAGAGATCTTCAATCTGCTGGTTCACTCTCCATATGGTGCCAATGGCTGGAGCTGGGACAGTCTGAAGCCAGGAGCCAGGAGTTTCTTCCAAGTCTCCCATGTAGATGCAGAGGCCCAAGCACTTGGGCCGTCTTCCACTGCTTTCCCAGGCCATGACAGAGAGCTGGATGGAAAGTGGAGCAGCTCGGACTCGAACAGGCGTCCATATGGGATGCCAGCACTATAGGCAAGGACTTTCACCTGCTGAGCCACAGCACCAGCCCCAACATTTAATTTAATAAATCCATTGTTCACAACTGATCTATAAAAACTTTAATCCTTAAATTGTACATCAATATCCCAACACTCCAAATTTAACTTAGTACTCTCCTTCAAGCCTGAAGAAAATGATGAATTTATAAAGTTCTACAGACAGCTCAGTCCCCCTGACTAAACATTTAGTCTCAAGTTCCTACACACACATGAGATTTAAGAAACACCAGTATCAGACTGACCTGAAACCTGATTGTGTTCCTGGTTCAGGATACATGTAGTAAGTTTACAAATCCACACTAACACAAAATTAAATCGTGGTTGTATCTTTTACATATATATATAATACATATATATGTGTATATATATAAACTTTTCACAGCAGAATAAAAATTAACATTAAAATTTTGCTAACTTTAAGCCTTATTAATGTATTTTATCCAATTCAGATTTTAAAATGCTGGGCTATCTCAATGAACGGCAAGTATCTTCATGTAGGATTTTTTTTAAAGTTTGTCCAATGGAAAGCCAAGACTCTATGGCAAGAAAATCCTACACGAAGGATCTCTATGAGTGAGACCCCAGTGGAAAGAAGGGGCCATCAAACAAGGATGTCCTTTTCTCTGAAGCGAGGAGAGAACTTCCACTTTGCTTAAGGCCGTGTCCAAATACTGATGGAGTCTATGGTTACAAAAGGCTTCCATAGCCTTGGCAGCTCATGGCAAGAGCCTTGGGTGATCACTGATGTCATAAGAGTGTCAGTTGTTAACAACAGGAGTCACTGTGCACTTGCTCCCCATGTCTCCCATGTAGGTGCAGAGGCCCAAGGAGCTCTGTCCTTAATGAAGTGTACAATGAGAATTAACTGCAAAACTTCTCAAACTGTACTTTATATGTTGTGTGTGCGTGTGAGTACAAACTGTTGAAATCTGTACATGCATAGAGTTAGTTCTCTGTATATAAACTAAAAATTAACCATAATGAACAGTGGGATAGGAGAGGGAGTAGGAGGTGTGATGGGAGTAGGGTTGGGAGGGAGGGTATGGAGGAAAGAACCACTGTATTCCTAAAGTTGTACCTATGAAAAATGCATTCATTAAATAAAAGCTTAAAAAAAAGTAAGACTAAAAAAATAAAGTTTGCCCAGCATTTCAAATCACTACTGAATTAGTGTAACTTTTAAATTGCCAAAGGATGCTATACATGCAAAGCGACTTCAAAAGCTCATTGAAAAATTGAATTAAAAGTTTTCATGCAAAAAAATTTAAATCTATGCAATTTTTATAATGTACATTTTACATGAACTTTTTCAAGACCTCTTTTCTACTTTCATGACAAGATACCAAAACTATTGAATAAAATACATGCTTAAACCAATAGGTACTTGATTAACTTCCCTGAAATTGTAAATATCATTACCAAAATCTTTCAGGATTTTGTAGAATTCGTTTCCTTAAGTACAGTTTGAAAGTTTAACTTCTGAAGGGAAAAAAAATCCTCACATATTGACATTTTATATTCTTTTTTGGCCCATCAATGAACAAAGATAATTTTAAACACTCATGTTTTATGTTTCCTAGATTTAAAATTTTTCTGCTATCTAAATTAAGAAGCATTATGTTAAACAACAGCTATTAGCTTTCAAATGTCTGTATCTGTACGTCCTCTTAGAATTATTTCAAGTGTTATAACCAGGAGATTTTCCATACTCATGTACTAGAATCACCATAGTTAAGGAAAAGCTTATTTTGCAAAAGTAAGATCACTTCCCAGGATGCTTGACTGAAATAAGCTATTCGTTTTCATTTGTGTTCCAATGAAGACGTTGCTCTGGTTTATTTCCAAGTGGCCCACAATGGAATTCCGCGGAATGCTTTAAGATTGGCAGTAGCTGGAGTCCTGACTTCCATTGGGACCTTGCTCTCCTTTACTGTTTGGCTGGTTTTGGTTTCAGCATCTTACTAGGAATCATCACCAACTCTTTCCTCTCATCAGAACTTGTCCACTGTTCATATTTTAAAATAACCTGATAACTTCCAAAATCTTTTCCATATCCACAGGAAGTTTAGCTCACCCATCTGGCATCTTTATGCTGTATGACACAGGCCACATGGAGGCCAGGTGAAGCTATTGGGAAAGGGGGATCCAGTGGACAGAGCCCAGTTCTGTAGGCATCATTCCCTATCCTCCACCCATCGGGAAGCCATATGTCTTCTTGGCCCTCGTCCTGCACATACTGGAGCAAAAGTCTACGAGGATGATACTCTGTCAAGGAACAATCCATTAATTCTAGAAGACAGAACCCACATCCTAATGTATTATTCATCTTGTAAGGAAATGCCCTTGGAAAGGCACATGAAAATCCAGTTTGTAAGAGAGAAGTAGCAGCAGAAATCAATCTTGTGTCTGAGACTACTCCAAATTCCTCTATTTTGGACGCCAAAAACACATGCGTAGGAGTCCTTCGTACAGGATCTGTACTTTTCAGACTATCTGGCATAAAATCTCTTGAAACAGTCCATATCAGTGGGAATAACTTGTCTTAATTTAAGATGTTCACCTAATGCTTGGATAACATTTGTAAAAAATGTTTGTAGGGCCAGCACTGTGGCATAGTGGATAAAGCCACAGCCTGTAACACTGGTATCCCATATGGGTGCTAGTTTGTGTCCCAGCTGCTCCACTTCTGATCCAGCTCCCTGCTAATGGCTTGTTAAAAGCAGTGGAAGATGGACTGAGTGCTTTGACCCCTGCCACCCCTGTGGGAGACCCAGATGGAGCTCTAGGCTCCTGGCTTCATCCTGACCCAGCCCTGCAGTTGCGGCCATCTGGGGATTGAACCAGCAGATGAAAGATCTCCCTCTCTTTCTGACTTTCAAATAAACAAATAAATCTTAAAAAAAATTGTACTTTCCAATACGCTTCTGAGAGAAACTGTAAGTCCTTTTGGCACTCTTTCAACAGCTCTTGTTTATCCAAAATCCATTGCAAATAGCAGTGGAGCTCTGCCAAATGCTCCGTGCTGCGGAGCACAGCTTGCCCTCATGAAAAAGCAGCAGCTGCCAGAGCCGCTCATGGAGCGACCAGAGATCCAGCCGGACGGTAACGTGCTCCTCGATCAGATCAGCTCAGCTCCCAGGAAGAGAATTCATTAAGGGAGATGTCAAACTCCAGGACAGTTGGCTTTTACCACAAACACTTCCATACCCAGCACTCGATTTTACCAATAGAAATTTTTATGCTATTTGCCTTATCTGACTATTACCTGTCTACCTACCTAGTTGATACACTTAACCTCATCTACTCTAAGGCAAGATATCTCTGATCTGTAAACACACACACACGCACACACACACACCTACAATCAAATCTGGCTATTCACCCACATAAATAGTTGATCCTCTTTTTTTGAAGTTTATGTATTTGAATTTGCCCACTTGCTAACATTTATTTGTACCCCACCTCAAATTAATCCTTGTGCTTTTGTCTTATTCCTGAATGCGCTCAGAGTGGTGGAATTTTCAATTTTTTTTAAAGATTTATTTATTTATTTGAAAGTCAGAGTTACACAGAGAGAGAAGGAGAGAAGGAGAGGCAGAGAGAGAGAGAGAGAGAGAGAGAGAGAGAGAGAGAGAGAGATCTTTCATTTGCTGTCTCCGAATGGCCACATGAGCTGGAGCTGGGCCAGGCTGAAGCCAGGAGCCAGGAAAGAACTCCATCTGGGTCTCCCACATGGGTGCAGGTGCCCAAGCAATGGGGCCATCTTTTGTTGCTTTCCTAGGAACATTAGCAGGGAGCTGGATGGAAGTGGAGCAGCTGGGACTTGAACTGGAACTCATATGGGATGCTGGCCTTGCAGGGAGCTGCTTGGCCCGTTGCCCCACAAGCTGGCCCCTTGAATTCTGCGAGGCATGCGTGCCCAGAGAAGGTGAATGAGGTACTCTTCTGCCCTCTGGTTTCAGCTCTCAGACCGTAAACAATGCTCCTTTGGTGGCTACTTAGTGCCATGTTTCCCACTTTTTTCCTGCTGTTTGGAATGTCCTCCGCTTGTGCTGAAGTGCTGTCTGCAGTTGTGGTATACTCAAGGAGCACAGAGTGTGAGGTGAGCCTTGTCCGGCATGGCTCAGAGTGTAGCTGCCATGGGCAAGACACTCTGGCTACACCAAACAAATAAACAAACAAACAAAACAAAACAAACCAGCATCTGTTCTCAAGGGTGGGAAGTTGAGACGTTGTTAAAATTATTCTCATCTTTGAAGTCTCCCCACAGGATTCTTTTTTTTTTTTTTAAAGATTTATTTATTTATTTGAAAGTTAGAGTTACACAGAGAAGAGGCAGAAAGAGAGAGAGAGAGAGAGAGAGAGAGAGAGAGAGAGAGAGAGAGGGAGGTCTTCCATTCGATGGCTCACTCCCTCAATTGGCCACAACAGCTGGAGCTGTGCCGATCTGAATCCAGGAGCCAGGAGCTTCTTCCAGGTCTCCCACCTGGGTTCAGAGGGCCCAAGGACTTGGGCCATCTTCTACCACTTTCCCAGGCCATAGTGGAGAGCTGGATCAGAAGTGGAGCAGCTGGGACTTTAACCAGTGCCCAAATGGGATGCTGGCACTGCAGGCGGCGGCTTTACCTGTTGCTCCACAGCGCTGGCCCCTTGGTTGCTTCTTTACAACGTACTATTCTTTGTCCAAGTCAGTGTACAAGTTCCTGATTCTTTTTTTTAAAAGATTTTATTTATCTAATTGAGAGACAGAGTTACAGAGAGAGTGAGAGGCAGAGAGAAGTCTTCCATCTGCTAGTTCATACCCCAAATGGCTGCAACGGCAGGAGCTGGGCTGATCCTAAGCCAGGAGCCAGGAGCTTCTTCCAGGTATCCCACACAGCTGCAGGGGCCCAAGCACTTGGTCTGTCTTCTACTGCTTTCCCAGATCATCAGCAGAAAGCTGGATTGGAAGAGGAGCAGTCATGACACAAACCGGTGCCCATGTGGGATGCTGGTGCTACCAGTGGAGGTTTAGCCTACTATTCCTGACTCTTTTTTTTTTTTTTAAGATTTATTTATTTGAAACTCAGAGTTACACAGAGAGCAGAGAGAGAGAGAGAGAGAGAGAGAGAGAGAGAGAGAGAGAGAGAATCTTTCATCCCATGGTTCACTCCCCAATTGGCTGCAACAGCTGGAGCTGTGCCTATCCGGAGCCAGGAGCCAGGAGCTTCTTCCTGGTCTCCCATGCGGGTGCAGGGGCCCAAGGACTCAGATCATCTTCTACCACTTTCCCAGGCCATAGCAGAGAGCTGGATTGGAAGAGGAGCAGCCAGGACTAGAACTGGCATCCATATGGGATAACGTTCATATGGCGTTAACCCACTGTGCCACAGTGCTGGCCCCCCAGTTCCTGACTCTTAACTGCTTCTTTAACTCAGTGCTTCTGTGCTTTCTGCAAAACTTGAGTGCAATAAACTTGTAGGCTTTTCTTTCTCCTGCAAATCCATCTTAGGTCAACTTAATTCTTGAACCCAACCAGGACTTTTTTTTTTTTTTTTTTGACAGGCAGAGAGTGGACAGAGAGAGAGAGAGACACAGAGAGAAAGGTCTTCCTTCTGTTGGTTCACTCCCCAAATGGCTGCTGCAGCCAGTGTGCTGGGCCAGTGTGCCACACCGATCTGAAGCCAGGAGCCAGGTGCTTCCTCCTGGACTCCCATGCGGGTGCAGGGCCCAAGCACTTGGGCCATCCTCCACTACCTTCCCGTGGCCACAGCAGAGAGCTGGCATGGAAGAGGGGCAACCAAGACAGAATCCGGCACCCCAACCGGGACTAGAACCCAGGGTGCTGGTGCCGCAGGCAGAGGATTAGCCTGGTGAGCCGCGGCGCCCGCCCCAACCAGGACTCTTAAGAGGATGGAATTCTGCCGCCCCTAGAGGTCGTGGTTTGCAGAAACAACTCCCTGGCCCACGTGTACTTAGGCCTGGGCAATCTGGCCCCCAAAGCTGTAGACTTCTCGTCTCTGTTTTCTACCACCTGGCTGCCTTGGTTTTAGTAGGAACTGGCAGAACAGGTGCTGTTGGGGTGAGGAGGGTCCTTGTTACCTGCCAGGGCCAGGTTGCCTGGCTGGAGTCTTCCAGCCCCACCTCTGTCCAGAGAGAGCCAGCCCCTGCTGGACAGGCAGTACCTACAATTCTTTTACGGTCTCTGAAGTCCGCAGTGATTCCTCCGCCCCTTTCCAGACCCCTGGCCGCAGAAGCTCTCTTTGTGTAGGTGGTCTTTGCTTACCTGTGTAGGAGAGGGACGTTAGAACACAAAGAAGGCTGGGCGGACAGCAGGAGTGTGAACAACGATGCCACTCAGTGAGGTCGCAGGTGACCCATTCTCCCTTCCATTTGTCTTCGCTCGCCAATTTTTTCTCTAACGAGCCTTTGTTGCCTCTATAATTGGAAACAAGGGAGGTCAGGGATCAGGGAAAAAGTGGCACTGATGGATCTTCACAGGCGGGGGCAAGGGTTGTTCCCACAGCGCGGGGAAGGGGCACACCTCCCGACTCCCGTCATGCTCTCTCTCACTCTCCCGACACACTTTGCAAGAGGATTGCAGCAGCGGGCACTGTTGCACTGATGCCGGGGCCATTTGTAAACTTGTGCTTCTTGCTTTCTTGACAAAGGCAGGTGCTGTGGCCCGGCCTGGCTATGTCATGTGCAGGGTCCCATGCAAAATGAAAGGGTGGGACTCCTGGGTGGGACCCCCCCTGGGACCCCCCTCCCCCGCCCCTGGTTCATAAACAACTAAACCAGTGAGGACCGTGGCAGTGAACATAAAGCAGGTACAGGCACCCTAAGTTCCAGGCCCCATGCCACTGCCCAGGTCGCCTCCTGTGAAGCCGGCTCTGTCTGTGGATGCTTCCCCCAGGCCCCATAAGCTACACCCAGGGACAGAGTACACAGGGAGGCTTAGTGGGTAGGCCCAGGAGGAGCGGAGCCGTGGAATCACAGGAGTTCTCCCCTTGCCTCCAAGTCCCTGTGGCTAGTCTGGAATCCCTCACGGGCCCTATCTCAGACATGAAGGAGTTAGGAGACTCGGGTTCCCTTCTCCATCTGCTCTCCTTTGGCTCTGAGTTGCCTTATTTCTACACTGACGGGGATGGATAGAGTCTGCCAGCTCCAAGACGGCTCCGGGATTGGGACTCTCAGGGCCTGGGTTGCCCATGTGACAGCAGCTGTTTCTGTGCTCTGTGAAGTCCTGAGCAGCCCCATTGAGGAAGAGGTCAGGGCTTTACCCAGACGCACCATGCTGGTCTTGGATGGTGACGGTGGACGCCACACCCAGCAAGAGGACAGCATCTGTGTCCAGGACCCTGTTGTGAAAGCTGCCTTTGACTAGCGAGGAAAACAAAACTTGCAACTCTCCCTCACGTCCACGGAGTCTGTGAAGTGTGTGCAGACCGCACGGTGACTGTGAGGCCCTGGGGCGGAGTGGGAAGCTGCCCCATGGGGGCGGGGTGGGGGTCATGGGGATAAATACCTGGTGTGGAAGGCGTTTCTGGATGGCGGCGTCGGCACGGGGTTTCTGCAGGTTTCTGGCTGGTAACAGTGAGGCCCCTGATGTCAAAGGAAGATGTGGAACAGGAACAGAACAGGGAGGGAGGGGGCACAGTGGAGCTGTGGCACAGTGGTTTAAGCCACAGCCTGTGATGTCGGCATCTCATTTGAGCCTTAGTCGAGTCCCAGCTGCTCCACTTCCAATCCAGCTCCCTGCTAATACACCTGGGAAGGCAGAGGCCAATGGCACAAGTGCTTGGGTCCCTGCACCCATGTGGGAGACCTGGCTGGAGTTCTAGGCTCCTGGCTTCAGCCTGACCCAGCCCTAGCTGTTGCAGCTATTTGGGGAGTGAACCAGCAGGTGGAAGATCTCTGTCTCTGTTCCCCCCCCCCCCCCCCGTAACTTTGCTTTTCAAATCAATAAATATTTATATTGAAAAAGAACAGAGTGGGACAGCCAGTTTAGGGTCTTTACTGGCCCTTAGGTGGAAGGACGGAAAATGAGCATCAGGGTCCTGCTGTGCGTTCAGATTGTGCACGCTTCCCACAGTTCCCCTTTCACAGCGTGCAGTTGTTCAGAACTCACTCCCTCGCCCTCGTGGTGGAATACTGCGCTAATGAGCTCTGCCGGGGATTGTTCTGGAGAAGTTTCCAGAGCAGCTGGGCGGCGGCCGGGGTCATGGGTGTGAGACACGTCGAGTGTGCAAATCAAGTTTATGAAGTGCTTTGCTGACGTTTTACGTGGAGCTAAAGCCAAAAGAAGAAACTTCTCAAGCTGTGGCACAGAGGAGCAGGAGGCTGGTGATTTACGTGAGGAAATGGGAATTTTGGGGGAGGCTTTGCTTGGCAATGTGAATAATTCAGTACTTAGAATTTTGGATAGAAGAACACAGGTTTATAATTCCTTTAAAATTTCCCTCTTTTGCAAGGTAAGATTTTGCACACTTGGGCCAGGACAGGGGTGCTTTTGAAGGGAGGACTTTGTTTGGGGTCCTGGTGGCTTAGATCCCCCTGCCATTTCCCATAGTTGATGTCTGTTTGTGTTCAGCAGTCCTGTGTGATCTCTTTTCCTCAGGTCTAATGCAATTTTCCTTTTTTTGCATGTCAACGTCATGAGACATTCTGAGAAGGGGGTCTTCATACTTGACTTTTTAAAAAGGACTTATTTATCAATCTATTTGAAATGGAGAGAGAGATCTTCCATCCACTGGTTTACTCCCTAAATGGGCCAGGCCAAAGCCAGGTCTCCCAGGTGGGAGGTAGGGGCCCAAGCTCTTGGGCCATCTTCTGCTGCTTTTTCAGGCATGTTAGCAGGAAGCGGGATTGGTAGCAGAGCAGCCGGGACTTGAACCAGGTCTCCGATATGGGATGCCACCACTGCAGGCAGTGGCTTACCCCACTGTGCCACAATGCTGGACCTTGTCATTGACTTTTGGTTCATGTTTTCATCTTTCCTATAAGGATAGAAAAATACGCACTCACAGAAATTTAAGGAACAAATTCAGCAGAGTCTTGTGGTAATGGTTTCACTGTGGAATTAAAAGATTATTAAACATAGTTTGAAATCTAAGGGACAGGGGTTGGCGCTGTGACGCAGTGGATTAATGCCCTGGCCTCAAGTGCCAGCATCCCATATGTGCGCTGGTTCTAGTCCTGCCTGCTCCTCTTCTGTTCCAGCTCTCTGCTATGGCCTGGGAAAGCAATAGAAGATGGCCCAAGTCCTTGGGCCCCTGCACCTGCGTGGGAGATCAGGAAGAAGCTCTTGGCTTCTGGCTTTGAATCAGTGCGCTCCAGCCATTGCGGCCATCTAGGGGAGTGAACCATCGGATAGAAGACCTCTCTCTCTTTCTCTCTGTGTAACTCTGACTTTCAAATAAATAAATAAATATTTATTAAAAAAAAAAGAAATTTAAGGGATAGAGGGAAGACAAGTTTTCTACTTTTTTAATGTCATGAAGTTAAAACATTAAAAATGCTTTTTATAACTTGCAACAATTTATTAAATATATTCTAGGGAATCAGAAGATAGGAGTTCAAAGGGTCTCAATAGGAAGAGATGATAAATAGTTATGAAGATGTAAATACTAACTACCTTGACTTAGTCATCATTTACTGTATACACATATCAAATTATCACTTTGTGTCCCATAAATAGATAGAATTATTATATGTCAATTAAATGGGGTATCTGAGGGGCTGGTGTTTGATCTAGCATTTACGAAACTCATGTCCTATGTCAAAGTGCCTGCATTCAACACCTGCCTGCAGCTCCCTGCGGAGGCACACCCTGGGGATGGCCCAAGTGGTTCAGTCCCTGCGACCCTCGTGGGAGTCTTGGATCGAGTTGTTGGCTCCTGGCTTTGGCCTGGCCCAGCCCTAGCTGTTCTGGGCATTTGGGGAGTGAACCAGAGGATGGGTGCTCTCTGTGTTCTGCTGTCTGCCTGTCTGTCAGTCTCCCAAAAGCCCGAGGACATGACATGTGGTTCTGATTGTGGCTCTCAGCTTCCCTCTGCTTTACAGAAAGAACTGCATCCCACTGAAAGCTGAGGAGCCCAGGTTCTTCTGTAATCCAAAGACCGTGTGCAGCATTTTGTGTTGTCATCTTTTTTTTTTTTTAAGATTTATTTATTTTTATTTGAAAATCAGAATTACACAGAGAGAGGAGAGGCAGAGAGAGATGTTCTCTATCTGCTGGTTCACCCCCCAGATGGCCGCAACAGTCAGAGCTGCGCAGATCCGAAGCCAGGTGCTAGGAGCTTCTGGGTCTCCCATGTGGGTGCAGGAGCCCAAAGACTTGGGCCATCTTCTACTGCTATCCCAGGCCATAGCAGAGAGCTGGACCAGAAGTGGAGCAGCCGGGGCTAGAATTGGCGCCCATATGGGGTGCCGGCGCTTCAGGCCAAGGCGTTAACCTGCTGTGCCACAGCATCGGCCCCTGTGTTGTCATCTTGATTGAGGTCAAAACCAACAGACTTGGCAAAAACTGGGATTTCCCAACTAAAAGCTCCACTCAGACGCTGCTGGATCTGTGGTAGAAGCTGGCAAGTCTCCCTTCTGAGGTTTGCCCCCCAACTCCCCAGGTCAGCCGGGACTTTTATGTCATGGGATCCAATTGTAGCTATACCACTGAGTGTGTGTTGGTGGCTCTTATGAATCACAACTATCACAAGCTATGGTTTCTCTGTGCCAGATGGTAGTCTCCAGCACTCTGCATGTATTGACTAATTTGTGCTATTATGTAACAACCTTCTTAGTCTGAATAACATTCCCCAGAGAGGTTCACATCCTAGCTTGGAACCTGTGAATGTGTTATCACAATGGCAAAAGGGACTTGGCAGACACACCTGAGTTAGGGATCCTGAGATGGCAGATTGTTCTGGGTTATCTGGCTGGGCTAAAGCAAGGTACTGGCAGGGCTGGTCCTTCTGCACTGATAGGAAACTTATAAAGATCTTCCATCTGCTGGTTCATTCCACCAAATGGCTCAAGGGCCAGGGCTAGGCCAGGCCAAAGTCAGGAGTCTGGAGCTTCTTCCGGTTCTCCCACATGGATGGCAGGGGTCAAAGCACTCAGTCCATCTTCCACTGCTTTTTTGCAGGCCATTAATGCGAAACTGCATCAGAAGTGGAGCAGCTGGGACTCGAACTGGCGCCTATACGGGATGCTGACATTGCAGGCAGCAGCTTTAGCTAGGCCACAACACCAGCCCTACATTTTTACAAATGTTATCCAAGCATTAGGTGAACATCTTAAATTAAGACAAGTTATTCCCACTGGTATGGGCTGTTTCAAGAGGTTTTATTCCAGATAGTCTATGAAAAGTACAGATCCTGTACTCAGGGCTCCTACGCATGTGTTTTTGGCATCCAAAGCCGAGGAATTTGGAGTAGTCTCAGACACAAGATTGATTTCTGCTGCTACTTCTCTCTTACAACCTGGATTTTCATGTGCCTTTCCAAGGGCATTTCCTTCTGCTGCCTTCCCAGGCCCGTCAGCAGGCAGTGGTTTGAGCAGGGCAGCCAACACGCGAACCAGCCCTCAGCGTGGGGTGCTGGCGTTGCAAGCAGCAGCTTAACCTGCTGCACCATAACAAGAGCCCCCAAGATGTCTTTTGTTCAAACTGCTGTCTCACCAGCTCCCTTCTCCATGCCAGCCCTCACCCAGCACCACGCACATCCACAACAGGTTCCGATTTTTAAAAATTTTAAAAATTTAAAAAATTTTTTGACAGCCAGAGTTAGTGAGAGAGAGAGAGAGAGAGAGAGAGAGAGACAGACAGACAGACAGACAGACAGGCAGAGAGTTACAGACAGTGAGAGAGACAGAGAAAGGTCTTCCTTCCTTTGGTTCACTCCCCTAATGGCCGCCAAGGCTGGCACACCGTGCTGATCTGAAGGCAGGAGCCAGGTGCTTCTGGTCTCCATGGGGTGCAGGGCCCAAGCACTTGGGCCATCCTGCACTGCACTCTCTGGCCACAGCAGAGAGCTGGCCTGGAAGAGGAGCAAAAGGGATTAGAACCGGCGCCCCAAATGGGACTAGAACCTGGGGTGCCGGCGCCGCAAGTGGAGGATTAGCCAAGTGAAACTCTGCGCTGGCTAACCAGCTCCGATTTTTATCTGGTTCCTTGACACCAGTGTCAGCGGTGAGCACTTCTGCTGGCTCCAGGGCTCAGGGGAGCTTCAGACCTCCTGCCTGCATCCGACAATGCTTGCTCCAGCTGTGAATTCAGACAGTGAGGTTCTAACCAGGATCTGGGAGAGGACACTTTGAGAGAAGAGACCAGAGGAGGTAATATGGATATACAGACTTTCCCTCCTCATTCAAGGACACCAGACTCTCGGTTCAGAACGTGGAAATGGGGGCTGGTATTGTGGTGCAGCAGGTTAAGCTGCCTCTTGTGATGCTCACATCCCAGCTGTTTCCCTTCCAATCCACCTCACTGCTAATGCGCCTGGCAAGGCAGCAAATGGCCAGAGCGCTTGGACCTCTGTACCCATATGAAGGACCCAGATGGAGTTCCAGGCTCCTGGCTTTGGCCTGGCCCAGCCCTGGCTGTTGCAGCCATTTGAGGACTGAACTACTGGATGGAGATCTCCCTTTCCCTCTCTTTCACATAAATAAATAAATTTAAAAAATGTGAAAATGGGGGCAGGCGCTGTGGTGTGGTAGGCTAAGACTCCACTCGCATATTCTGTGTGGGCACTGGTTCGTATCCAGCGGCTCTTCTTCTGATACAGCTCTTTTCTTTTGGCCACGGAAAGCGGCAGAAGATGGCCCAAGTCCTTGGGCCCCTGCACCCATGTGGGAGATCTGGCAAAAGCTCCTGGCTCCTGGCTTCAGATCAGCTCAGCTTTGGCCATTGCAACCATTTGGGGAGTGAACCAGCAGATGGAAGCCTTTTCTGTCTCTCCCTCTCTCTGTACCTCTACCTCTCAAATAAATAAACAAAATAATTGGAAAAAAAAGGGAAAATGGATTAAGAATAAAAGTCTCCTATAATCTCACCACTAGAGATTAGTGTGTGTTTGCTGTGGTGTGTGTGGTATATGTGGTGTCTATATGTACTTGTGTATGGTGTGTGTGTACTTGTGTATGGTATGTGTGATTTATGTGGTGTTTGTAATTGTATGGTGTGGTGTTATGTGGTGTGTGTATGTACTTGTGTATGGGGTGTGTGTGGTGTATGTAGTATGTGTACTTATGCATGGTGTATGTGGTGTGTGTGTGTGTTGGTGTATGTGGTATATTTATGTATGGTGTGAGTGTGTGGTACATGTGGTATGTGTATTTGTGTATGGCATGTGTGGTATATGGTATGTGTATGTACTTGTGGGTGGTTAATGTGGTATGTGTATGTACGTGTGTATGGTGTGTGTGTGGTGCATGTGAGTGTGTGTATGTACTTGTGTATGAAATGTTTGTGTGTTGTGTATATTTGTGTATGGTGCCTTTAGTGTGTGTACTTGTGTGTGGTGTGTGTGTGTGGTGTATGTATTGTATGTATGTACTTGTGTATGGTGCGGTGCATGTGGTGTGTATATTTGTATATAGAATGTGTGGTATGTGGTGTGTGTATGTACTTGTGTGTGGTGTATGTGGTATGTGTAGGTACTTGTGTATGGTATGTGTGTGTTCCATGTGGGTGTGTGTATGCACTTGCATGAGGTACATGTGGTGTGTGTACTTGTGTATGGTGTGTTGATGGTGTGTAGGTGCATGTAGTGTGTGTATTTATGTATGGTGTGTGTATATACTTGTGCATGATATGTGTGTGTGTGGTGCATGTGGGTGTGTATATGTACTTGTGTGTGGTACATGTGTGTGTACTTGTGTATGGTGTGGTGCATGTGGTGTGAACTTGTGTGGTGTGGTGTATGTGGTGTGTGTATGTACTTGTGTATGGGGTGTGTGTGTTGTGTGTATTTGTGTGTGGTGTCTGTAGTGTGTGCACTTGTGTACGGTGTGTGTGTGTGTGTGTGTGTGTGTGTGGAAGACACTGCCTGAGTTCTGAGGTCAGGGCATAAGGCGGCTTGCAGCTTTGGGCGGAGCCCCTACCATCCCTGACAGCCTGGCTGTGAGGAGGCTGGAACTGCCCGTGGAGGGCGGAGCAGGCCAGCCCCCCACTGTGGAGTCAGCATCCGAGTGAAGAAGGCGCAGGGTTGCGAGGTGGTGAGAGCCTGGCGCAGCCAGCAGGGAAGAAGCCAGAGTGAACCGCTGGCGAGTGCAGAGGAGAAAGTCAGCGGATGCAGGCGTTCTATGGTGATCGGGAAAGCAGTGGTGGCTTCATGGAAGTGTTGTGGCTGGGCCTTCTCACGGAGCCATCTGGAGAGACAGAGGGTTCCTGAATACTGACCACAGCGACATCAAATGTGGTGACGAAATCCTCGGGCTGCTCCAGGCTGCAGGAAGATCCCGACGAGGAGCTGCTGCGCCCTGCAGAGGACACCACAGGGAGACCGGGGAGTCGCAGGGGGAGACGCTGCAGCTCCCCTGGAGTCCTCCCTGCCCCTGCCTATGCCTGAGCCGAAGCACTCCTGGGTGGGCTCGTGGGGTGCCCATGAGCGGGTTTTCAGAGGACACGGTGTCAGTGTGCATACCCTGGACTCGGTGCACCAGTAGTTCACCTGTTACAGTACAACACAGTGTAGACCTGGCTCCTCAAGGTGATCAAAGCCCCAGGGAGGGAAGAACTGGTGAGCAGAACAGCGAAACAAGGCGCTTGGGACCTTAAATCCAGTGTGCAGACCAGGCCTCCCGTGCCCCTGCTGGTGCAGAGGAGGTGTGCCTTGTCCCAAGAGGATCGGCAGGTCGACTACAGTTTTTTATTTTTATTTTTTAAAAGATTTATGTATTTATTTGAAAGAGTTACAGAGAGGGAGAGAGAGGTCTTCCATCCACTGGTCCTTTCCCCAGATGGCTGCAACAACCAAAGCTGGGCCAGGCCAAAGCCAGGAGCCAGGAGCTCCATCAGGGTCTCCCACGTGGGTGCAGGGGCCCAAGTACTTGGGCCATCTTCTGCTGCTTTCCCAGGTGCATTAGCAGGGAGTTGATCAGAAGTGGAGCAGCTGGGACTTGAACCCATGCCCAAGTTGATTTCACAGTTAATGTCTACAGCCCCAGGGAGATTCACACACTTCCTAACCTCTGCAGACACCTTCCTGGCAAACTGGAAAGGCTGCAGAGACAACTGAAAAGAGCCTGCTAAGTAGGTGAAATCATCCCGAGATTTGGCATGCCTAGCGCAAAGCAAAGTGATAAGGGGCCAGCTCTCGTTTCACAGGCGTGGTGGAGTGTCCAGGCTTGAGGGGCGAGTCAGCGATGACATGCGGCCCGGAGACCCCGGTGGTGTGGAAAGTCGGAGCCTCAAGGTAGGTTTTGCCAGGAAACTCATGCAAATTGGTGGATGCATCACCCATCACCTTGACCCGTGTCAGGCAGCCCCAGGTGGAAAACTAGCCTGTTTGAGTTATTGTGTGGAGACCCTGTCCCATATGTGAACAGCAAGAGAACAAACACACCACACAACTCAGGCAGGTAGGGATGGCTGTCAGCTAATATTCAAGGATGAGCTCCACCCACACGAACAGGGACACTGGGTCCACTTAAAGATCGGACATCCCCTCTCCACCTGGACGGGAGCCCACTTGGCTCTGCTGACAGCCGTTTCTCCCTTAAATGACAAGACGTGACCTTGGAGTCCCTGGCCCTGTGAGGAAGAAAGCACCTGAGCCCACCTGAAGCTTCCTGGTCCACACCCGGGGGAGCCGGTGCCACAGCTGGAACTGCTCTTCCGAAGGAAGCGGCACTCATTGGGAGGTGACGCATTGCCATGGAGCTGGCAGTCTGTATGGGCTACCCCGGTGGCCCGAGACTTCTCTTCATCTTGTACCCTCACTTGGGGGAGGCTGGCCCCGCCATGGAGGGAAGTAGTTACAGAAGAACGGCCTTCCTGCCTTACGCCTCAGGCCTGGGAGCTTTGTAATGCTGACAGTCTGATGTGGTGCGTGCCTCATGGCTTGTTGGCTACAGAGGCTGCAGGAGGGTGCACTTTGCAACACTATACCTGGGACAGTCGGACAGCCCCGGACAGTGCCAGCTGCAGGAGACCAGGCTGTCAGAATTCTGGGCCCACGGTCCCACGTGGGTGCAGGGGCCCAAGCACTTGGGCCATCTTCCACTGCTTTCCCCAGGCCATCAGTAGGGAGCTGGATCAGAAGTGGAGCAGCCGGGACTCCGACGGGCTCCCCCATGGGATGCCAGTGCTGCAGCAGAAACTTAACGGCCATACCACAGTGCTAGCCCCTGTCTGGAGTTTTCAGGAGGGTCCACAAGAGCCTCCTGGCTCTTGAAGTTTTTAAAACATCCTTTCACTCAGAAATGGTCTTCAGGGGAGGGCATTTGGCACAGTGCCTAAGACATCAGTTAGACACCTGCACCCCATGTTGGACCATCTGGGTTTGATCAGTTCTGGCTCCCGACTCCAGCTTCCCGCTAATGCAGCCCTGGGAGGCAGCAGTGATGGCCCAAGTACCTGGTCCCTGGAAGAGCTGGATTGAGTTCCTGGCTCCTGTGCTTGGCTTGGTCCAGCCCTGGCCATTGTGGGCATTTGAGGAGTGCCACAGTGGACGGGCGCTCTCTTTTTCCCTCTATATCTTTTCCCATGTCTCTGTATCTCTGCTTTTCAAATACACAAATAAAAAGGCCTTTTAAAGAAAAGCCATATGGGGCCAGCACTGTGGTGCAGTGAGTTAAAACCTCAGCCTGCCGTGCTGGCATCCCATATGGCGCTGGTTTCAGTCCCAGCTGCTCCACTTCCGATCCAGCTCTCTGCTAACATGCCTGGGAAAGCAGCAGAGGATGGGGCCCCTGTACCCACATGGGAAGCCTAGAGGAAGCTCCTGGCTCCTGGCTTTGGCCTGGCCCAGCACAGGTCATTGTGGCCATTTGGGGAGTGAACCAGTGGATGGAAGATTCTCTCTCTCTCTCTCTGTAACTCTGCCTTTCAAATAAATAAAATAAATCTTAAAAAAAGAAAAGCCAAGTGGACCGATGCTGTGGCATAGTGGGTAAAGCCTCTACCTGCAATGCTGGCATTCCATATGTCCCCGGTTCATGTCCCGGCTGCTCCTCTTCCGATCCAGCTCCCTGCTATGGCCCGGGAAAGCAGTGGAGGATGGCCCAAGTCCTTGAGCCCCTGAACCCACGTGGGAGACCCAGAAGAAGCTCCGGCTCCTGGCTTCGGATTGGCCCAGCTTGGCTGTTGTGGCCATTTGGGGAGTGAACCAGCATGTGGAAGACCTTTCTCTCTGTTTCTCCTTCTCTGTCTGTAACTCTACCTCTCAAATAAATAAATGAAAAAAGCCAGAACCTTAGATCTCCAGCGCAGATTTTTGTTGTTAAAATACAGTGGCATTTTCCCAACAGGTGTCTTACTTTAGCCCCAATAGTTGGAATTCTCCAAAATGGCCAAAAGATGGCAGTAGATACACACACAAGTCCACTGGCTCCAGGCTGCCACTGCTGCCGCTGCTGTCAGTGCTCCCTCCAGAGCCAGTCCCTGCTGGAGCTTCGGGGCCTTTCCTAAGCTTCTGGGACTCTAATCCCTAGCAGGACATGATGTTAATGAGGAAGCCCCAGATGGGAGCGGAAGCAGAATGGAAGCAAGGCAAGACACAGAACAACAACGAGGCAGCAGAGGACGGTGTGGGTTGGAGGCTGCTGGCTCCCCGGGTTCCCAGCTGGCCTTAGGCAGCCCTCTCCTTGCCCCTAGCACACCCAGAAGATTCTAAGGCACCAGGCAAGGGGGTAGGCAGTGGCAGCACACGTTTTCATTCTGGATGCCCTAACTGAGGCTTTGCAAAAGTCTCCAGCCAGAGAGGTGTGCATGCTGGGTCTCCCCACACCCACCATGGTTCTGGCCTAGAGACACTGGACTTTGCTGCTGTCCCCCACCCCCAGCTCTTGGCTGCCCTCATGCTCAGCCCTAGCCCCCTCTCCCACCAGCCACCCAGAGTCTGGCCATGGAAGGGTATTTTCCTGGCCTGGAAGGTGGCAGTGGTGGGGACAGCACTGCCCGAGTTATCTGTTGAGCAGGAGGCTCTGGAAGGGACCAAGGGCTGTGGGCTGCAGGCTCCCAGCTTACTGCAGGTTCTGCCCTCCACATGTGACAGCATTCAAAGGGGGAGGCATAAAGATGAGTGGGAAAGCAAGTTATTCAGAGCGAAACAGGAGCGCAAACTCAGGAACCAGTAGTGCGTGAACAAACAGCCCCACACGCCAAAAGGCCCCAAGCAAAAACACAAGACAAAACAAAAAACCCTCACCAAGGGGAACCATCCAACAGTGAAAATGCCCTCCACAGAGCAAAAAGTCCTCTAAATACAGCTTAGGTCTTCCTTTTAAAAATATTTTTTATTTATTTGAAAGGCAGAGTGAGAGAGAGAGGTCTTCTGTGCACTGGTTCACTCCCCAAATGGCTGCGATGGCCGGAGCTGGGCTGAGCCGAAGCCAGGAGACAGGAGCTTCTTCCCAGTTTCCCACATGGGTGAAGGGACCCAAGCACTTGTGTCCTTTGCCTCTGCTTTCCTAGGCATATCAGCAGGGAGCTGGATTGGAAGTAGAGCAGCTGGGACTTGAACCGGTGCCCATAGGCGATGTCAGTGCTGCAGATGACGGCTTAACCCCCTACACTGCAGCATCAGCCCCCAGGCCTTCCTTTTGTACCTACCAGAGGCACGAGGGAATGTCTGGGGTGGAGCCCAACTGAGTCTTCAAAAGGGGTTGGAGTTTGGGGCAGAGTTTGAGCACTCCCACTTCTGTGCCCCATGGTAATTTGATTATAATGACTTATAATGAGCTAGAGATTGTGGGGAGACACATCCTGCAGCTGTGTTGGGTATTTCCAGCTAGCGCTGGTTGTACGTTCTCGACACTGTGGAACTTGCAGGGTTCCCCTGTTCCCCTGTTTGGAAAGAGGAGGAGCTTGCTGATGCCCCATAGGTGGGCTTGAACTGGGTACAGAAAGGGAAGGGGGTTTGGATGGTGAACGGAAGGTCAGGCAGGCGGCCACAGCTCTCCCGCCGTAGTCAGCCACCACTGTCACATGCCAGTCACCTGGAGCTGCCAATCACTGACCTATGCAGTTGGGGAGGAGCTGTCAACAGCCACTGGAGCTGTCAGGCCTCAGCTCCTCTGCCTTAGCTACCTACCTTCCACAACAAGAGGAGTGGGTGATGGCTGCAGATGTGAGCAGAAGCCTAACCCCCAGGGCTGGAGCAGGCTGCGAATGGCAGGTGTCTGAGCCTCCTGCAGGCTTAAGAAATTGATTTATGTGAGAGGCACAGAAAGAGAGAGAGAGAGAGAGCGAGAGAGAGAGAGAGAACACCCATCCACTCTCCAAATGCCTGCAGCACCTTGGGATGGGCCAGGCCAAAGCCAGGGGACAGGAACTCAATACAGGTCTCTTGTGCATGGCAGGGACCCAAATATTTGAGCCGTCCGAGGTCTGCATTGGCGGGAAGCTGCAGTGCCAGGGTCAGGTGGGGCTGTACCTGGAGCCCCATTAGCCAGACTGGAGACCTGCTGGCCAGAGGGCTTCATTTCAGAAAGAAGTGGCTCAGAGGTGTGGCGAGCGCTTCCTGCTAAGCAGAAGTGTCAAGGCATGGACACTGGCCTGGAGTGGGGTGCTGTCTTCTGTCTCACTGCGTCGGGTGTTTGCTCTGAGGAGGAGGGAACACTTCTTCTTCCCAAGGAAGGGGAAGCCAGTGGGGCTGATCCTGGGTTCAGGGAAAGTGGGGGTGGAACACGATGGAGTGTAGGGAGGGCTGTGTTCCCCCACCTCTGCCGGGGGCGTGCCCTGCCTCACACACCACCTCCGCAGGCTTTCTCACGCTGACTCTGTCTCGGGTCCAGGTCACGTCTCATTCCGCTCGGGGCTGGGCCCAGGTCACCTGACGGAGGCAGAAGGTTTGAGTGACACCGAGTTATGATATTCTGACATCCAGGTGTGCCGTGCAGCAGATGATGGGCCAGTAATGTTAATGAGACTCAAGCCTTCACTTTGGCCAGACATGAAAAGTGGAGAGAAATATGAAATACAGAGAAGAGCAATAAAGAAAATGGAAATCTTTAGCTCTTCGGTGAGCCTGCAGCCCCGAGCAGCCACGGCACTAAGGAAGTGAATGGGGGAACTGCACAAAGCTTCCAGACACCACGTGTGTGCTCCAGGCAAGCGAAGGGGCAGGAAAGGGCTCGGCTGTCTTTCTTGCATTTTGCAGGTGCCTGGGATGCTAACCACAGAGGAGCAAGCAGCCTGGCTCCACGCACAGCCGCCTGCCTGCTCTGGACACACTGCAGAGACCCCAGACACCAGGTAGAGCTGTCCAGGCACGGGGAAGGTGACAGAGGTCTTGGTCAATGACTGTCTGTTGTTAGCTATTGGCCACTTAATAAATGCCAGTTTTGGGGCCAGCGTTGTGGGCAAGGCTGACTCCTGCGATGCTGGCATCCCACATGGGCACTGGTCTGTGACTGGCCACTCCACTTCTGATCCAGCTCCTTACTAATGGCCTGGGAAAAGCAATGGAAGGTAGCCCACATACTTGGGCCTCTGTGAGCCACGTGGGAGACCTGGTAGACGCTCCTGTCTCCTGGCTTTGGCCTGGCCCAGCCCTGGCTATTGTGGCCATTTGGGTAGTTAACCAGTGGATGGAAGATCTCTCTTTGTCTCTCCCTCTCACTGTAACTCTTTCAGATAAACAAATAAATCTTAAAATAAAAAAAATCCTGGCTTATCTGCCGAGTTGTGTTCAGAGCCAGGGTCTGCTGTCACACCCATTTTACAGATGAGAATACTGAGGCCCTGAGGTTGAGTTTCCAGTTTCCACCCTGGCATGTAGGCATGCCGGGGAGCCAGCAGGTGGCTCCAGGTATGTTGGTAATGATGGAATTGCTGTCTGGTTTGTGCTCAGACACTGTTCTAAGCGCCAAGAGGAAACAGGGCTCTTAGGTTTTGGAGAAGAAAATTAGACACATGGCTCTGCCCACCCCCCACCCTCACTGTACAGCTCCCCGACCACCATCAGGTGACAACAGGGAATAGAAGATGGAACAACCAGATCAGCCTTCCTCCTTCCTAGCAGGTGGGGAGGCGTGGCTTTTGTGGCTCCCAGAGAGACATCTGGGCCTCCCCAGCTCCCACACTGTCTCGGAAGGGGAGGCGTTTGGAGAAGCACAGGTCCTCAGCCCCTTCTGTGCTGCAGATCCGTATTCAGGGCCCACTGCTGTGGCCTGGGGCCCTAGGGTTTCCTCCCCAGGGAAGAGACAAGGCCCTTTGCCGAGGAGGAGGCAGGCAGGCACCAGGGAAAGCAGCTCCAGCCGGGAGCAGCTTGCTCCTTCCAGCTGCGCAGTCACTGAGGAGCAGGCGGGCAGTGCCGAGGGGCGGGCTCCTCGCTCCCTCCAGCAGGTCATGGGGGGCAGGCGGGGTGCTGGCTGGGGGCTGGGGCGGGGTGGGGGTGCTAGCCTTGGTGCTTGCATCAGCACTCACATGGTGTGGGACTGAGAGAGGGTCCGAGTTGGCCCCCCTGGTGTCCTGGGCTCCCATGTGTCCCGACTGTGTTCCTTTGTCCCCGAGGAAGGGAGGGGTGGCTGAGCAGGGAGCAGAGGAAGGGCCTCGCCAGGGACCCACGGTGGGGGGCGCCTGTCTGCAGGGCTGTCCCTGGCCTGCGCAGGTCACTGGTTTTGCTCCATGCACCTCGAGCCACCGCCAGTGCTGCTTGCCAGTGTCCTTGAGACAACCTCCCAGGCCCACTCTGGACCATGAGGACAAATTAACAGGGGGCTTCTCCCTTTCCCCTACCCACAGGCCAGGAGTGCAGCAGGTCGCAGGGCCAGCAGAGGAGACGGGCACCTCCCCGCCTCGGGATCGCTCCCCACGGCCCTCCCTGAATCTGCTTTTGTTTCATTGCACTCTTTCATTGGTCCTCTGATGTTCCTTCACTCATCACTTGCACCTGGACTTCAGACCCCGGCCCTGGCGGTTTCAAGATCCCCAAAGCTGCCTGTGTCCCCTGCTCCCCAGGCAAGTACAGAGGCCTGCAGAGTGGGCTTCCAGCTCCCACCTGCGCCTCCTAACACCGGCGCACACCTACTCCTTCCTACCCCTGTTCTCCATTTGCCTTTCACACCCTGACTGCAAACTGTGAGTTCCAGGCTGCTCTTCCCGGTGCTGCAGTGATCTGGGAGGGAAGGCCTTGGCCTCCACTCTGCACCTGGCCAGGTACATTTTGCCTTGGGCAGTGGTGATGGCCCTCAAAGCCACAGTCTGCTGGGGGAAGCTGAGAGGTGGCTGATCTGCAGAGTAACTGGGATAGTTTGGGAAGTTAACAGGTGATCTGTTTTAATCCAGTCCTTCTGGCTCCCCCAAATTGGGATCCCTTCATGCTGGGAACTTTGGAAACAGGGCAAGAGGCCTTGCTATGTGGCTGTCGTGTCAGAGAGGAAAGGCAGTTCATCAGGGGGGTCTCTGTGGGCATGGTGACTGTGGCCAGGATGTGGCTCACCTGGTGCTGCCCCTTGGGGGCAGTTCTTCACCTCTCCTTGGTTTATTTCCTCCTAAGCATCACTTGGGAACAGGGTTCCTATTACTATTTTATGAGAAAAGCTAAAATATTTAGTCAATTAAAATATATTTCCTGGGGCCATTACAGCACAGCAAGTTAAGCCTTCCATACTGAAGCAGCAGTTCAAGGCCTGGCTGCTTTGCTGCTCATCCAGCTCCCTCTTAATGCACCTGTCAAAGCATCGGTGGATGGCCCAGTTGCTTGGGCCCCTGCCACCCATGGGGGGGACCTGGATGGAGTTCCTGGCTCCTGGCTGCCACCTGGACCAGCCCCAGCTGTTGTGACCATTTAGGGAATAAAACATGGATGGAGATCTCTCTCTGTGTCACTGTGCCTTTCAAATAAGTAACAAATCTTTATTTATGTATTTATTTAACGGAGTTCTAGACAGTGAGAGGGAGAGACGGAGAGAAAGGTCTTCCATCTGCTGGTTTACTCTAAATGGCTGCAAACACTGGAGCTGGGACGACCAAACAAGGCCAGGAGCCAGGAGCTTCTTCCAGGCTCCATGCGGGTGCAGGGCACAAGCACTCGGGCCATCTTCTACTGCTTTCACAGGCCATAGCAGAGAGCTGGATTGGAAGAGGAGCAGGCAGGACTTGAACCAGTGCCCATATGGGATGCCCCTGCTGAAGGTGGAGGATTAACCTACTGCGCCACAGCGCCAGCCCCAAATAATAAATTTTAAAGAACTATTTTTTTTTTCTGGGGACGATGCTGTGGTGTAGTGGGTTAAGCTACCATCTGCAGTGCTGGTATCCCATATCGGTGCCAGTTTGAGTCCTGGTCGCTCCACTTCCCAATTAGCTATTGGCCACATAAGTGCTTGGATCCCTGCACCCACCTAGCAGACCTGGACGGAGCTTCTGGTTTTGGCCTGGCCCAGCCTTGGTTGTTGTGGCCATCTGGGGAGTGAACCAGCCGATTGAAGATCTCCCCCTACCCCTCTCTCCCTCTCTCTGTAATTCTTTCAAACAAATCTTTAAAAAATTTTAAAAAGTATATTTTCTGTATTAATTCAGCTAGAAACTCTAGGTGTTTGCGGTGAAGGGTTTTGCGTTAGTATCTTTCACCATTTGCCAGTGTCAGAAATTCAATGCTTTTATCTTTCTAAAGAGAGAAACGTATAAAAGAATTGGTAAGCAAATCCTCTGCACACAGGCTCACCAGCCTGTATCACCTTTTTTGTACTCCCTCAAAGTTACATAATCTGGAAATCCGCAGAGCTGGGCTGAGCCCTGGTCAGGGCACAAAAGGCCCTACTGGACTCTGTCCTCCGTATGGGGCCAGCCTGGTGGCCCCACTAGGCAAGGTTCTCATCTGCTGTGCGCACTGTGTGTGTGCCGTAGCCGGGCGGTGGGCACTGCGCGTGTGCTGTGGCCCCGCTGTGGACGTTGCTAGTGTGCCGTACCCTGCTGTGGACACTGCGCATGTGCTGTAGCCGGGCCGTGGGAGTCTCTAGTGCGCTGTAGCCGTGTTCCCCCAGGACCCGGCCATGAATGGCCTCCTGCAGCCTCTCACAGTCTGTAGACCGCTTCACACCTTGCAGTCTCCGGCATAGCAGATCAGGGGAGGAAGTGGAGTGAGTTTTTGGCAGATGGTGGTAATGTGTCTCATGGGAACATTTTTCTGATTTGCTGCCTAGGCCCCCATATGGCGTGGTTTCCTTCAGTGTGGTCTGCATTGGGTCCTGAGCTGGTTTGTCCCTTCAGACCTGCTCTGTAAACGGATCCTACTCAGGGACAGCCGCAGCCATGACAGACATTGATTGAACTCCTAGTAACTCCTGTTAATAAATGCGAAAATTAGTGAGTGCTTGCTATGGACCAAGCATTGTGTGCGATGCTTTTAAAAGTATCGTGTGTGCTTTTAAAAGTGTGTGGGGAAGGGGGGGGGGGGCGGTGCTGTGGTGCAGCGGGTTAAGCTGAGGCCTGCAACACCAGCATCCCATATGGGCGCCAGTTCGAGTCCCAGCTGCTCCACTCCTGATCCAGCTCCCTGCTAATGTGCTGGGAAAGCAGTGGAGGATGAAAGCATAGGTCCCTGCATTGGAGACCGGGATGAAGCTTCTGGCTCTTGGGCTTGGCAGAGGGAGGGCGGGAGAGGGGGAGCTGCAGTTAGCTGGCTGGTGTTGGGGACTGGGCTCTTCCCAGAGGCGGAGTCGTGCTTCCCTTGTTAACCTGGGGATGGATTTCTCTCTTTGTCCTCCCTCTGTGCTCCTGTGTCTACTGCCTCTGCTCCTGGGCGTGGTCAGAGCTCAGCATGGCTGATGCGGAGCCCTGTCACTGGTACTCTTCCAGTTGCTGGAAGATGGACATCTGCTGACACTTCCTGAATCATGTCATCACGCAGCCTCCCGGACCCCGCACTCATCCCGCAGCCTCCCGGACCCCGCACTCATCCCGCAGGCTCCCGAGACCCCACACTCATCCCGCAGGCTCCCGAGACCCCACACCCATCCCGCAGCCTCCCAGGACCCCACACTCATCCCGTAGACCTCTGGGACCCCGCACCCATCCCGCAGCTTTGTGGGACCCCGCACTCATCCCGCAGGCTCCCGAGACCCCGCACCCATCCCGCAGCCTCCCAGGACCCCGCACTCATGCCGTAGACCCCTGGGACCCCGCACCCATCCCGCAGCCTCCCGGGACCCCGGCATTCAACCCTCACCCTCCCGGGACCCCGCACTCATCCCTCAGCCTCCCGGGACCCCGCACTCATGCCGCAGCCTCTTTCGGCATGCGTGGTTTTACCCAAGGCCGACTTCACTCCCATCTCAGTTGTCCCTTCGCCTCCCAGGCTGGGCGGGCAGCACTTGCAAGTTCCGTGATTTCACAGTTAAGGAAGCAAGAACTCTCTTCCACTGAAGTCGTGGCAGGTAAATGCCACTAACTTTTTAAGCTTTATTTTATTTATTTGGAAGGCAGGGTAACAGAAAGAAGGAGATCTCCCATTGGCTGGTTTGCTCTCCAAGTGGTGGGGACAGCCGGGGCTGGGCTAGGTGGAAGAGAACAGCCAGCAATTCCATCCAGGTCTCTCACGTGGATGCAGGGGCCCAAGAACCTGGGCCATCCTCTGCTGCTTTCCCAGGTGCATTAGCAGGGAGCTGGGTCAGAAGCGGAGCAGCCAGGACAAAAACTGGCTCTCTGATATGGGATGGCAGCATTGTAGGTGACAGCTTGACCTGCTGCACCACAATGCCAGCCCAACTTCTGAGTGGAGCAAAAATGAGTGATATTTATTTTCTTTATCATATATTTTTGTATCTCTTTTTTAAAAATATTTATTTGAGAGGCACAATTAAAGAGAGGCAGATGGAGAGAGAGAGAGAGAGAGAGAGAGAGAGAGAGAGAGAGAGAGAGAGGTCTTCCATCTGCTGGTTCACTCTCCAAATACTCTCCAAATGACTGCAACGGCCTGGAGCTGTGTCAGTCCGAAGCCAGGAGCCAGGAGCTTCTTCCGGGCCTCCCACGTGAGTGCCTGCTTTCCCAGGCCATAGCAGAGAGCTGGATCAGAAGTGGAGCAGCCAGGACTTGAACAGGCACCCATATGGGATATGGGCACTGAAGGCAGTGGCTTTACCTAGAGCTGGCCCCTATTTTCGTATAACCTAAAATCATTACGATCATGTCATACCTTGACAATCTGAAAAAAGCTTTTTTTTTTTTTTAAAAAAATAATGCAAGGAAGAACTTACAGAAAACCAAACTTTACTGATGTAAACGTAGAAGTGGTCACCGTTAGTGTGTGTTGGAGTGACTTGCAGGACCCAGCAGAGCACCCCCGGGCCTCTGCCTTGGTAGGCCTGCATCCCTGGCAAGTTTTCAGGTTGCACTGCTGCTGGTCTGGGGACCTGCCTTTGAGAACTGCCGACCTAGCATTTCCTTGTCTTCCTCTGGGAATCATGAAATCCTAACCCTGCCTTTTCTGCCCACCTCTGCCCCCTGTTTGAGGATTTTCTGGCTTGGACCATTTCTTTGTAACTCTGGATTCTCAAATAATTTTCTGTAGAGGTTTGCTTATGGCAAATCCTGTGTGGGAAGGGTGGAGGGCAGGACTCTCCAAAAAGATTTAAACCATTTTTTAAGTAAATGTTTTATTTTGAAAAATTTATTTATTTGAGAAAGAGAGAGAGAGAGAGAGAGAGAGAGAGAGAGAGAGAGAAACTTCCATCCCCTGGCTCAGTCTTCAAATGCCCACAATGGCCAGGGCTGGACCAGGCTGAAACGGGGAGCTGGGAACTCCGTCCAGGTCTCCAACACGAATGGCAGGGACCCACGTACTTCAGCTGTCACCTGCTTCCTCCTAAGGTTTGCATTAGCAGGAATGGAGAACAGGGCCAGGAATAGAACTTGAACCCAGGGACTCTGGTGGGGGATGTGAGCTTTGTGACTCAGAAGTGTCTTAACTGCTAGGTCAAATGCCTACCCCAGTCAATGTTTTATTGAAGTACAACATCATACCAACAAGTGCATACATTTAAAGTGAATTTTCAGAAAACCCAATCTGTGTGTGATCGCCACATTAGTCAGGAAATACAGCAGAGTTAGCAGCCCCCAGGAATCTTCCTCAGGCCCTTCTGCTGGTCACTGCCTCCCCAACGTAATCACCAGCGTGACTCCCAATAGCACATGTTCATTTTGCCTGGTTTTGAGCTTCAGATACCTGGAATCCTACGGTAAGTACCTTTGAGCAGCTGGCTTCTTGCATTCAGCTTTAGGTTGCGAGATTTATCTGTGCCATTGCATGCAGCAGCAGTTTTCATTTGTATGGTGGTATAGAGTTCTGTTGTGAGAATGTATCTGTCCCCTGTATGGATGAGGGACACCAGAGCTGTGTCTTGCTTTTGGCTACTACAGGCACTACTGCTGTGAACGTTCCTGTACATATCCTTCATGGTCTCATGAAAGGCTTGCATTTACTGGGCTATGGGGTACCACAATGTCAGCTAAACAGACACTGTCATCTCTTCAAAGTGGCTGCACCATGTCATGCTCTCACCAGCAATGTGCGTGCTTCCCACCTGCTCCTCGGCCCACCATCACTGAATAATTTCCCTGTTTCTCATTTTAACCATTCATATATATGATTATTAGTATTGCACCATGGTTTGTTAGTGTTTAATTCCCAGATGACTAATGAGTTAAGCATTTTGCATTTGAATATCCTCTTTGGAGAGGTTGTTGTTCAAGTCTTTTGTCCATTTCTTTATTTGAGTTGTCTTTTTCTTATTAATTTGTAAGAGTTCTTTGTGTGTTCTGGACATGAATACTTTGAGAGATAAATGTATGGCAAACATCTTCTCCTTCTCTGTGGCTGACCTTTGGATTTAATGTAGTCCAGTTCATTAATTTTCTGGACATCTAGTTTTATTAATTTAATAATATTTAAAAAATGATTTATTTTACTTATTTGAAAGGCAGAGTTACAGAGAGAGAGGGAGATTTAGGGAGGGAGAGAGAGAGAGAGAGAGAGAGAGAGAGAGAGAGAAAGAGAGAGAGAGGAGGATCAATCACACGACCAAACTGGAAGCCATAGCAAGAAAGGGAGGGGCCAATACAATCTCTCACTAGGCTCCACCTCTCAGCACCACCAGCTGAGGACCTAGCTCTCAGCACAGAAACCACTGGGGGACACACTGAAGCCATACCCAGACTATAGTACAGTTGTTAGTACTTTCTGTGCCATACTTATAAAATCTTTGGCTACTCCAAAGCTATGAAGGTATTTTCCCATATGATTTCATAGACATATTTTGTCTTTTACACTTAGATCCATAATCCATGTGGAATTACTTTTTTTTGTAAGGTGCGAGGGAGGGGTTGCTGTCAATCTGGTGACTGTATATGTGGATTCTTCTGTGTTGCCCCATTGGTCTGTTTGCTCATCCTGATCCAGACAGCACTGTCTTCAGCATCAGTGTTGTATTCAGAGATCCTGATATTTGATTGATAGTGTGAGCCCTCCACCTTTGCTCTTCATCTTTGAAACTGTTTTGGTTATTTTTGGCTCTTTGCATCTCTATACACATTTTAGAGTCAAGTTACCAATTTCCACAAAAACACTTTCTAGGATTTTCAGTGGGACTTGCGGAATCTTTGAATTCATTTGGAGAGAATGGACATGTTTATAATATTAGGTCTTCCAATAACACATCTAGCTCCTAAGTTTGCTTTTGCCAAGTCCTCTGGGGTGTCGTTAGCTGAGAACCAAATGGTACGTCAATTTCTTAGCTTGGGGCTTCCCAGACACCTTAGGTTGTATAAATTGGAGCCCCCAATCTATGCAAAGGAAGTTTGTGATTATGAGTGTGATTATGAGTTCCTGGGGAAATATCTTAATTTTTTAAAATTTCCTGCCTTAAGTATATATAAGCTAAGATTTCTTTATAATCAACCTGAGTTATGAGAAGCTTTTTTTTATAGTTTGCACTTCCGTTATCAGATCCACTTCATGTAAGCATTGAACTCTGCTCCCCCTAGGTCTCATGGCTCACACCGATATAGAACAACCTACCAAAACAGTTGGAGATGTTGCTATATATCCTCCTAACTGGGTCTGCTCCCTTGATCCATGGAAAACCCATCACTGACATTGGGATGGTGAGAGACAGCAGGCGTTTACTGCAATGCACACAGCAAGGAGCCAGGCAGCTGTTGCGTGATCCCCAAGGAGGTCAAGACAGTGAATCTTATAGTTGAATGCCGGGGGAATCGGGGTGCCTGTTCAGCCTGGTAGGTGGTGCTCATGGCCTTCCTCAGCTGCTCTGTGGCTCCATGTTCTTGATAGAGAAGTGGGCTTCAGTCCGTTGGGAGCTACAGGCAGGTGCTAGTTATTTCCTGCCCTGGGCCTGGGATCGCCTCCCCCCCTTCCCCTTCCCCCATATACCTTTTTTTTTCTTTATTATTATTATTATTTTATTTTTGACAGGCAGAGTGGACAGTGAGAGAGAGAGACAGAGAGAAAGGTCTTCCTTTGCCGTTGGTTCACCCTCCAATGGCCTCCGTGGCCAGCGCGCTGTGGCCGGTGCACCGTGCTAATCCGATGGCAGGAGCCAGGTGCTTCTCCTGGTCTCCCATGGGGTGCAGGGCTCAAGCACTTGGGGCATCCTCCACTGCACTCCCAGGCCACAGCAGAGAGCTGGCCTGGAAGAGGGGCAACCGGAATAGAATCCAGCACCCCGACCGGGACTAGAACCTGGTTTGCTGGCGCTGCAAGGCGGAGGATTAGCCTAGTGAGCCACGGCGCTGCCCCCCCCCCCATGTACCTTTGAGACAATCCTACCATCAAATGTTAATTGTCAGCAGGGAGCTGGATCAGAAGTGGAGCAGTTGGGATTCAAACCAGTGCTCACATGGGATGCCGGCACTGCAGGCAGTGGCCTCATCCACTACACCACAGCGCCAGCCCCCCATTATTATTTTTTAAAAAGGTTTATTTATTTACTTGAAAGTCAAAGTTAGAGGCCGGCACCATGGCTCACTAGGCTAATCCTCTGCCTGTGGCACTGGCATCCCTGGTTCTAGTCCCGGTCAGGGCACCAGATTCTGTCCCGGTTGCTCCTCTTCCAGTCCAGCTCTCTGCCGTGGCCCAGGAAGGCAGTGGAGGATGGCCTAAGTGCTTGGGTCCTGCACCTGCATGGGAGACTAGGAGGAAGCACCTGGCTCCTGGCTTTGAATCGGCACAGTGCGCTGGCCGTATCGGCCATTTGGGGGGTGAACCAACTGAAGGAAGACCTTTCTCTCTGTCTCTCTCTCTCACTGTCTAACTCTGCCTGTCAAAACAAAACAAAAAAAAAAAAAAAAAAGAAAAGTAAGTTAGAGAGAGAGAGACATCCTCCATCCTCCTTCCCCTGGTTCACTTTCCAAATGGCTGCAACACTGGGGCTGGGCCAGGCTGAAGCCAGGAACCTGGAATTTCACCTGTGTCTCCCATGTGGGTGCAGGGACCCAAGCACTTCACTTGGGCCATCTTCTGCTGCCTTCCCAGGTGCATTAGCAGGGAGCTGGATGGGAAGTAGAGCAGTTGGGACTCAAACCAGCACTCATATGGGATGTGGGCATTGCAGGTGGCAGCTTAACCTGTTCAGTCCCAAGCTCAGCCACTATTAAGAATTCAATTTTGGGGGCTGGTGCTGTGGCGCAGTGGGTTAATGCCCTGGCCTAAAGCACTGGCATCCCATATGGGTTCTGGTTGTAGTCCCGGCTGCTCCATTTCTGATAAAGCTCTCTGCTATGGCCTGGGAAATCAGTAGAGGATGGCCCAAGTCCTTGGGCTCCTGCACATATGTGGGAGACCTGGAGGAGGCTCTGGGCTTCGGATCATTGCAGCCAACTGGGGAGTGAACCAATGAATGGAAGACTTCTGTCTCTCTCTCTGCCTCTCCTCTCTCTGTGTACCTCTGACTTTCAAATAAAAAATAAATCTTTAAAAAGTTCAATTATTTACACTTCAGCCACATAAACTGTATTTTAACAAGATAATAAATTCTCAAGCTCATCCTCCTAATTACTAGCTTCATCTGACTGTGGTGTGCCCTCTGGTGGTGGTGCATACGCAATGCACTGGTGTATCGGGAGCATTGCAATTCCTGGCTGCCCTGTGTGCTTCTCTTCGTGCTCTAGCCTGGTGGGAAAGAGAGTGTTTATGCCATGGCAGAGCAGGGATTCCCCCACTTCCCAGAGAGTGAGGTGGCAAACCTCAACCAACACCCCACTGCACGGTACCTCGGGGCACCGGGAGGGGGGGATCCCGTGGGCCAGCCCTGGAAGAGTGACTGCTGGCAGCTGCCTCTCAGGGCAGGTGAGAGGACACCATGTTCAGTAGCCAGTGTGTTAAAAAAATAAGGAAACACGTCTTCTTACACAGGGCAGGCAGGCATGTTGTAAGCCTTTCTTGATGGCCAGGGACACTGCTGGGAACACCCTGGGTAAGGCACCGGGAAATTAGTGGAGGTTTCTGAGGTCTGGAACTCCTGGAGGCACTGCTCTGCTGTGTGTGTCCCTGCTACACCTCAGTTTTTAGCACGGCAAACGGCAATAGCAGGCACTTCATGCAACTTCAGAGAGTTCATGGGGAAACGAGGCATGGGCTTCATTTTCTTTTTTGCACCATGGTAACCTTTGAATCCCATTTCCCAGGAATTTTTTCCCTTGTGTATGTGTTGACTGTCTCAGCCTCATATGCTGTGGCTCTGCACTGACATGTGGTCTCTAGCAAGGGCCTGGCTGGGCGTGCCAAGGAGGGAGACATTGCACACCATCCAGATAGATACACCCTGGTCCATGGCTTAGATACAGAAGGTGAAGTCATGGAGGACGAGTGTTAGGTCATGATTTTTTAATTGTAAACATTCCAAACCTATGGTAATGAGACTGGAGTAATGAAATCCATCACTTAGACTGAACAATCATTAACATTTTACCATATTTGCCTCATCTGGTTTATGGAAGTATTTAGAGTAAGTTACAATCATTATGACATTTCAACCCTAAATAATTAAACAGACATTGCTAACAGATTTTGTAATTTCACCAACACCAGTTTGTAGTAACATTTCCCCAGTTATCTCATTTTATATATATATATATATATATATATATATATACACACACACACACACATATATATATATATATAAATATTTGAGAGACAGAGTTCTTCCATCTACTGATTCACTTTCCAAATGCTCACAACAGCTGGGGCTGAAGCCGGAAGCTGGGAACTCAGTCTCCTGCATGGGTGGCAGGGAGCCAACTGCTTTAGCCAACACTGCTGCCTTTCAGGGTTTTCATTAGCAGGAAGTTGGAGTCAGGAGCTAGAGCCAGGAATTGAACCCAGGTACTCTGACGTGGGTCTTCGGTGTCATAACCTGAATCTTAGCTGCTGGGCTAAATGGCTGACCCCCTTCCATCTGCTGGTTCACTCGCCAAATGGCCACAACACCTGGGGCTGGGCCAGGCTGAAGTCAGGATCCAGGAACCTCATCCGGGTCTCCCATGGGGATGGCAGGGGCCCAGGAACTTGGGCCATCTTCCACTACCTTGGAACTGGATTGCAACTGCAGCAGCCAGGGATGCACTGGCGCCCATATGGGAATCCAGTGTTGCAGGCAGAGGCTTAGCCAGCTACACCATAATGCCAGTCCCAACCAAAATACATTTTACAGACTTTGTTGAAACTAGGATCCAACTGAGGACTTCGCACTGCCCAGGATTCTGTACAGGGACAGAGAGTGACTCCTGCAGGCCTTCTAGGTCAAGAGACAGACAAAGGAGACTGCAAAATCCCGAAGTGATCCTCAGCTCAGGGACCGCACAAAAGCGGGTGGAGGGCTGGTTCTGGTCCCTCAGCTCTGGTTGCTGATCTGCTCTATGCTGCCACAGGAGGAAATGGGACCCTCTCGTGGCCTCCAGGGCCTCCCTGTCTGCCTTCTCCTACTCCCAAGCAGGCGCATGTCCTGAGCACTTCACTTCCTCATGCATGCTTGTCTCAGCCTCTGTCTCTGGCACGCCTGACCCGTGACAGTGCCTGATGCTGCTGGCCTTCTGGGTCTGGAGTGCAGCCCTTGGGCAAGAGGCCAAGACCTCCACCTGCCCTGGGAGTCCCAGGGAGACGGGAGCTGGGCTCTGCTCATGCCTGTGGGAGCCTTAGAGAATGATGGGGTGGGCTTGGCTGGCCAGGACCTCAGCCTGTCAGCTGACTGTGCAGGGAGGGCCCATGGCTGGGGTTCACCTCTTACGAGGGGCCCCCGGCCTCCTCACAGGAGCAGAGTGAGGCCAAGAGAGGACTGCAGCCTCCCAGGGCAGTCACATGAGGGTCTTGTGTTCCTCTGCCCCCCTCTCCCCCTAGGGGCTGGACATGGGGACAGGTGGGCAATTGGCAATTCCCAGATCCAAGGCTCATGAACGCGGCCTAAGCTGAGGTGGGGCAGTGCTTTGAATTGAAAATGAGAGTCAAGTTCTAAAGTGAACAGGACCGAACCTTCACATTCTGGATGAGATCACTGTAATTAATCAAAAACGACCAGAAAGCTGTGGAATCCTAGCGTGACGTCATGACGAGGGAGCTGCTGAGCGGGGAATGGGGAGACGGACGCGCCACGTCTGCACCCTGGGCACTGGGCTTTCTCACTTGGGTGGTTACTGGGGAACCGCCCTCCCTGGCTGTGGAGTGCTGTTGCCATGGGCGATGGGCCTGACTCCTGATCCCATAAGCCTCAGCTCTTGTCAGATGGGAGCTTCGCCAGGGTCACTGGAGAGAATACAGGACACCCGGCTGCGTTTGAATTTCAGGTCAACAATGAATAATTCTTTAATGTGAGTATGTCCCATGCAAATTCCAGTGGAAGTGGGCATCCTGTGTATTTACTGTTCTTTTGTTTTCAAAATTTCAGTTTAAGTTTTTTTTTTTTTTTTTAAAGTACTTATTTGAGAGGCCGAGGAACAAAGATAGGCAGAGAGAGAAAGGAGTAGGGGAGGGTGCACACTAATTCCCATACAACTGGTTCATTCCCCAAATGTCTGCAATGGTTGGGGCTGGGCTGTGCTGAAGCCGAGAGCTATTTGGGGAGTGAACTAGTAGATGGAAGATCTCACTCTGACTTTCAAATCAATAAATAAATCCTAAAAAACAAAACAAAACAAAATGGGGACATTGTGCCTTTTTAGGAAAAAAAATTCCTCAGCTGAACCCAGTTCTTTGACAAGTTTGGGTTGGTTTAAAACCTGTTACTAATTTTTTCCCAAAAATTGATTTCTGCTAAAAATCAGTTGAGCGCCTTTTTCTTCCCCTAAGTCAATGTGTGTGGACACTCAGCCCGTCACATATAACCCTGGCAAAGGAGCATTATTAACAGTGAACAGGGTCCAAGGCTTCATAAACTCGTAGACTGCAACTGGCCACTTATGCCGTGAAAGGCCTCGGGAGCTGAGTTCGAAGGCCTCACTGCTCAGGTGAGGCCCCGAGGCCAGCAGCCTTGCCTGGCATGGCAGCGCCTGGCTTCGCCGGGCCAGGCTTGGTACCAGCGTGCGGCTTCTCTTCACCCCTCGTGTATGGAGAGCGCACTGTAAGGGAGGCCCTGGGCCAGCTCCTGGGAGCACACAAAGGGGAGTGACAACAGCTTCTGATGCCAAAAAAGTGTGCTTTCTTCCACACCAAGGCCGTGTCTCTCCAATAACAGTTGGGCATCACACAAGTCAATTTAATTCCTTTTTTGGTGTGTGTGTCATCAATTTCTATAACTAGTATTTTTATAACTTTTAAAAACATTTATTATTTATTTGTCAGGCAGAGTGAGTGAGACAGAGATAGAGATAGAGATGTCTGCCATCTGTTGGTTCAACAGCCAGGTCTGGGCAAGGCTGAAGCCAGTAGCCAGGAACCCCATCTAAGTCTTTCACATGGGTGGCAGGGTCTCAAGTACTCAGGCCACCATCCCCTGCCTTCCTGGGCACGTTAACAGGGAGCTGCATTGGAAGTGGAGCAGCTGCGATTCCAACACGGGATGCTGGTGTCTGAAGCAGAGATTTAACCCACTATGCACAGTGTCTGCCCCAATTAACTTAAGTCTGACACAAACTCCTGGAGTTGGTGCTGACCCCACTGCCTAGGGGCTCAGTCCCACGGGCTGCCTCCACTTCAGATGCTGGTCGCGACTCCCATGGGCCACCTATATTTCTGACTTATTCTGTAAAAACAGGAATTCTTGGGCTGATGTTGTGGTGTAGAGGGTTAAGCTGCCACCTGCAGTGGGGGCATCCCATATGGCTGTCAGTTGGGCTCCCGGCTGTTCCAGTTCTGATCCAACTCCCTGCTAACAATTTGCCTGGGAAAGCAGTGGAGGATGGCCCAAGTGCTTGGGCCCCTGTCATTCATTCAGGGGACCTGAATGAAGCTCCTGGCTCCTGGCTTCAGCCTGGCCCAGCCCTGGCCATAGCGGCCGTTTGGAAGTGAACCGGTGGATAGAGTGCCCGTTCTCTCTCTCTCTCCCTGTCTCTGTAACTTTGCCTTTCAAATAAATGAAATAAATCTTTAAAAATAAGTCAGACGTTCCCACACGCCCCCTCAGGGTCGATGATTCCATAGAACAGCTCACGGAACTCAGGAGAGAACTTTCCTTTCATTTGCTGGTTTCTTATAAGGGATCCAACTTCACAACAGCCCAACAGAAGAGACGCATAGTGTGGGTGTGGGTGTGGGGATGCCTTGGACCGCACTTCCCTGTCTGGGTGCCCCACTCTCCCAGAACCTGAATGGGCTGCTATCCTGGGAGCTCTCTAAACACCATTGCTTGTGGAGGGGGTTATGGAGGTTTCCTGCAAAGCCATGACTGACGCGACTGGTTCATTCATTCAACACGCAGTAAAGAAAAAAGAACACTGGTTCTCAGAAAGATTTAGACTCGGGACTCTTCACACTTGAGAAATTGTTGAGGATCCCAAAGAGCTTTTATCTATGTGGGTTGTATTTATTGATAAATAAGGAATTGGGATTTAAAATGGAGGAACTTAAACGATACTTACTAGTTCATTGAGAAACAACTAGACTGCTTTGCAAATCCTTTGCTGTTGGACTTCCTGGAGAACAGCTCAGTTCTTGGCTTTGCTTCTACACAGGCTCTGCTGCAGTGTCACATGGCTGCTGGGACAGCTCAGTGTATTCTTGTGGGAGAACGTGTGTTAGGTGACTAACCAGAAGGACACGGCTGAGACAGTGATCTGCCTGTGGGCCTCAGGCGTATGGCTTTGCTTTGCTAACCCATCCTGATGAGATTAGTTGTGAATACATGGATAATATTTAGGTTAAGAAGGTAGTTGTCACCCACACACCACCTGCTGATTTTCTGATATTTAACAGATGCAGTCACTTGAGGAGCCTTCACACACACAGACACAGATGTTCAGAGACACACACACAGATGCACACAGAAGCACACACACAGACACATAGAACACACACAGACACATAGAACACACACAGACACGGATGCACACACAGAGACACACACAGATACACACACAGATTGCACACACAAATACACAGATACACATACAGACGCACAGAGACACACACAAGCGCACACAGATGCACACACACAGACACACAGAGGCACAGATGCATGCACATACAGACAACACAGACACACAAAGACACAGATACACACACATGCACACACACAGAGATGTGCACATAGACACAGACCGACATAGACAAATATGGACACGGGAGAAGCTGATGAAACAAGCATGGTGGCCATGAGCACAAGTATAATACCTTCCTATTAAAATGGCTTTAATTGACCAAGTGATCTATGCTCACTGTGGAAATATTAGAAAGTGCCACTAGACAAAGGAAAAGATTACTCTTGGGGCTGGCACTGTGGTGTAGTAGGCAAACTTGCTGCCTGCAGTGCCAACATCCATTATGGGTGCCAGCTCAAGTGCTGGCTGCTCCACGTCCAACCCAGCTCTCTGCTATGTCCTAGGAACGCAGTAGAAGATGGCCCAAGTCTTTGGGCCCCTGAAGCTATGTGGGAGACCTGAAAGAAGCTCCAGGCTCCTGGCTTCAGATTGGCCCAGCTCCCGCCATTGTGGCCATTTGGGGAGTGAACCAGCGGGCAGAAGACCTTTCTCTGTGCCTCTGCCTCTGTAACTCTGCCTTTCAAATAAATAATAAATAAATATTTAAAAAATTATTCTTGGCCGGCGCCGTGGCTCAACAGGCTAATCCTCCGCCTTGTGGCGCCGGCACACCGGGTTCTAGTCCCGGTCGGGGCGCCGGATTCTGTCCCGGTTGCCCCTCTTCCAGGCCAGCTCTCTGCTATGGTCTGGGAGTGCAGTGGAGGATGGGCCAAGTGCTTGGGCCCTGCACCCCATGGGAGACCAGGAAAAGCACCTGGCACCTGGCTCCTGCCATCGGATCAGCGTGGTGCGCCAGCCGCGGCGGCCATTGGAGGGTGAACCCACAGCGGCGGGCGCATTGCGCTGATCCGAAGCCAGAAGCCAGGTGCAGGGCCCAAGGACTTGGGCCATCCTCCACTGCACTCCCAGGCCACAGCAGAGAGCTGGACAGGAAGAGGAGTGACCGGGACAGAATCCGGTGCCCCGACCGGGACTAGAACCTGGGGTGCCACAGGTGGAGGACTAGCCTATTGAGCTGCGGCGCCGGCCAAAAAATTACTCTTAATTCTACCACTCCAGGGTAATCTCTGATATATTCCGGCCATAAGACCAGAGTTGTGGTGCAACAGATTGAGTTCCTGCCTGGGACCTACACATCCACTATTAGAACACCAGTTTGAGGCCTAGCTACTTTGCTTCCAATCCAGCTCCTGGAAAATGAGCCTGGAAGATAGTGGATGGCTTAAGTAGTTGGGTTTCTGCCACCATATGGGAAGTCTGGAGAGAGTTCCAGGCCCCTGGCTTCAATGTGGCTCAGCTCTGGAAGTTGTAGGGATCTGGGGAATGAATCAGTTGATAGAAGTGCTCACTCTCTCTCTCTCTTTCTCTCTGATGCTCTTCCTTTCAAATAAAGAAAAAAATACATAAATTAAAGAAATTCTGGGGCCAGTGTTGTGGTGTAGCAGGTTAAGCCACCACCTGCAACGCTGGCATCCTGTATAGATGCTGGTTGGAGTTCCAGCTGCTTCACTCTGATCCAGCTCCCTGCTAAGGCACCCAGGGAAGCAGCAGAAGATGACTCAAGTACTTGGGGCCCCTGCGACCCATGTAGGGACCCAGATGGAGTTCCGGGTTCCCGGCTTTGGCTTGGCCCAGTCCTGGCCATTGTGGCCATCTGGGGAGTGAACCAGCAAACAGAAATGGAATCTCTCTGTCTGTTTTTCTCTGCCTTTTTTAAAAAAAACATTTATTTATTTATTTGAAAGACAGAGTTATGCGGGCGTTGGGGGAGAGAGAGAGAGAGAGTCTTCTATTTGCTGGTTCATTTTCCAGATGGCCACAACGGCTGGAACTGCCCTGATCTGAAGCCAGGAGCCAGGAGCTTCTTCCAGGTCTCCCACGCGGGTGCAGCGGCCTAAGGACTTGGGCCATCCTCAACTTCTTTCCCAAGCCACAGCAGAGAGCTGTATTGAAAGTGGAGCAGCCAGGACTCGAAGTGGCCTCTGTATGGGATGCCGGCACAGCAGGTGGCAGCCCTACCGGCTCTGCCAAGGCACCTGCCCCTCTCTGCCTTTTTAACAGCATTCTTTGTCAATATATGTTTGTTTTAAAACTGAAATGGAGTCATACTGGACATAATTTTTATGTTTTATTTTAATATTACACAATAAATTTAAATATCCATGTGACACTTTTTTCCAGTATCAGTTTTAAAGGGCTGTGGTGGGTATTCTGTAATATAAATATATCATAGTTTAACAAACTCCCAAACTCCCATTATTAGACACTTAATTTGTCTTTTATTCTGCTATGAATATATAAGGGTACTCTAAAACGTTCGTGGGAGAAACGTGTGTTATCTTTTAAAGTAATTAAGAGAATTCCAACTTCTAGGAGCTTCCTGAAGTAGCCTCACATATCTGCACCCTCACTTAATTTTATTTTGACTTTTTTAAAAACACAGAAGTAGAGACAGAGTAGCAAATTTCCTCAGCACCAGTAATTATTTTTTTAGAAATTTTAAAAATTTTTTGACAGGCAGAGTGCACAGTGAGAGAGAGACAGAGAGAAAGGTCTTCCTTTTGCCGTTGGTTCACCCTCCAATGGCTGAGTCAGCGGGCGTGCTGCTGCCGGTGCTGATCTGATGGCAGGAGCCAGGTGCTTCTCCTGGTCTCCCATGAGGTGCAGGGCCCAAGCACTTGGGCCATCCTCCACTGCACTCCCGGGCCACAGCAAAGAGCTGGCCTGGAAGAGGGGCAACCGGGACAGAATCCGGCGCCCCAACCGGCACTAGAACCCGCTGTGCTGGCACCGCAGGCGGAGGATTAGCCTATTGAGCTGCGGCGCGGGCCAGCATCAGTCATTATTTAAATATGTCCAACCTTACTTAATTTTATATGTTCCCACCCTTGCTGGATTTAATGCAAATCTAAGATCTTATGTCACTTTTTCCCATAATACTATACTTTGTACCTCTAGGGATTAATTTTTTCTTTTTTGGAAACATAACCACAATGCTATTAGCCACCTATACTAATGAATATGGATTTTACCAGAAGGAACTGAAAGCAGGGGGCTGAGCCCTTAGCCTAGTGGTTAAGATGACTGTGTGCCATGGTAGGGCAGCTGGGCTCCATACTGGGCTCCCGCTCATGACTCCAGCTTCCTGCTAGTGCTGACCCTAGGGAGCAGCAGTGACAACTTAAGTGGTTGGGTTCCTGCCACTCAAATGAGAAGCCTGGGTTGAGTTCTGAACTCTTGGCATTGGCCTGCCCTGGTCCTGGTCATTGTGGACATTTGGGAAACGAACCAGTGGATGCTCTATTTGTTTCTGTCTCCCTGCCTAATAAATAAAATACATCAACAAAATTAATCAAATAAATGAATTAAAAACGAAGAATTGAAGGCAGGGTCTCAAAGTGATATTTGTTGGTCCTGCATTGTGGCATTGTGGGTAAAGCTGCCACCTGCAATATTGGCATCTCATATGGGCTCCGGTTCTAGTCCCAGAAGCTCCACTTCTGATCCAGCTCTCTGTTATGGCCTGAGAAAGCAGTAGAAGGTGGCCTAAGTCCTTGGGCCCCTGAACCTGTGTGGAAGACCTGGAAGAAGTGCCTGGTTCCTGGTTTCAGATTGGCGCAGCTCCGGCTGTTGTGGCCATCTGGGGAGTGAACCAGTGGATGGAAAACCTCTCTTTGCCTCTCTTTCTCTATGTAACTCAGACTTTCAAATAAATAAATAAAATCTTTAAAAAAATGATATCTGTATACTCAGATTTGTAACAGTATTATTTCTAATAGGCCATTGACAGATGAGTGGATAAACAAAACATGATGTAGCTGTACAATGGAATAGTAGTTTTTCTTAAAGAGGAAGGAAATTCAGACACAAGATTCAACATATATGAACCCTGAGGACAGTGTGTTCAGTGAAATAAGCCAGTCACAAAGGACTCCGCTTAGATGAGGTACCTGGAGGGGTCACAGAGTAGGATGGAGGTTCCCAGGGACTGGGGAGGGGACTGAGGAGTTATTATTTCATGGGTGTTGAGATGCAGGTGGGCAAGGCCAAAGGCCAAAGTTCTGAAGATGGGCAGTGGTGAACATCGAAGGACAGTGTGCATGCATTCTACCTCACTCAACTGTGTTCTTAGACTTGGATGAGATGGTACCTTTGTGGTATGTGTGTTTTTACCATAACTAACAATAAAATAAAACATTAAAAATACATGGAAAAACCAAAGCACTTTGAATAAAGTATGGGCTTCCATTAATAATAAAATCACTAACCATTTCTGAATATCACCAACTACCCAGCCAGAATTCATACTTTCCTGATTGTCCCACAAATGTCTTTTTACATTTCATCTGTTCGGAGCGAGAGTTGAACAAGGTCCCCACGCTGCATTTGATAGCACTATATCTTGGGGATAAATTCCTGGGAGTGAAATGGCTAGGTCAAGGTAGATATGTATTTTAAAGGATTTTGCTGCAGATTGCAAAATTGCCCTTCATAAATTATGCAGCATTCAGCCCTTGTGTTCGCTTTTAAAAAGCTGAACTTTGAAATGATTTCGGGAGAGAGCGTTTGTTCTTACGGTCTGCCCAGTCGTGTGTGCGTTTGCGCCCACCGTGGCCCACCTTCCTGGCTGTTCATGCGTTTGTTGTCAAGCTGGGAACCTGCGCAAGAATATGCCCAGCTCACCAAAACCCCGTCTCTCCTCTGCTGTGCTGAAGTCCCATTCGCTGCCAGGCACCACACATGCTTCCCTTGCTGCCTTTCCTCCTGTTGTTCTTGCACTTGGAGTCTTGAGTGTGGCTGCCCTGGCCCGGAGCGTGGGAGGACAGGGTTGTCCTGGGAGTCGAGGGTGGGAGGAGCATCAGAAACAGCTTGGGCAGAGCCCTGCTCAGGTAGACTTTCTGCACCTCCAATGCCTTTACTTCTGTTTGTGGCTTTGCTTCATGGTTGCCACCTTCCTGAGATTCATGAGAAGGGGAGGGAGACAACTTTCACTGAACATGTATTGGGTACAGAAGATGCTGCTCGTCCCTTTATTGAATCCGCTCAAGGCCTTGTGAGGTCGGCCTAATAAATAAAATAAATCAGTAAAATTAATCAAATAAATGAATTAACAAAGAAGAATTGAAGGCAGGGTCTCAAAGTGATATTTGTTGGTCCAGCATTGTGGCGTTGTGGGTAAAGCTGCCACCTGCAGTGGCGGCATCTCCTATGGGCTCCGGTTCTAGTCCCAGCTTTCTGTTGAGGAAACCAAGGTCTGCCATAGAATGTGTAAGTCAGCTGGGGCGGCAGATCCTGGTCTGTCTTGAACCCCCAGCCCCCAGCCTGAGGCCTCTCCTGCCTCATCTGAATCAGGCCTGCCTGTCTGGATGAAGAATGACAGATTTACGGGAGTAGGGGAATGGGGCTAGCAAAGGCCTCAGTCTGCAAACCCAAGAGAAGGAAATCAAAAGAAAGTCCAGCACATGATGATGGAATTCGAGGCCCCTTGACCTTTTCCTGAACTTCCCGAAGGGTCTGTTTAAAATTCTCAAAATCTGGACCTACAGAATGCGATACATAATAAAACGGTGACTGCTTTGCAACATAATGCCTGGGGTGCTCCCGTCACAGCAGTGTACGTAGAGCACCAGGTAGGTGGTTGTGTGGAGTATGGCTGGAAATACGGCGGTGGCCGCTGGGCTGCAGGGCTGGCCGGCTGAGACCCTGTTCGCTGGGCCAGGATGCAGGAGTCCATCGTAGACTGCTGCTTCCCTCAGTCCCTTGGCAGGGACCTGCTCCTCTTACAGAGGGGGCTGCTCATATACCTGCTGTACAAATACCTTGCAGTCCTTTGGACACGATGGCCATTCTCTCAAGGTGATGAGCATCTCTGCTTCCCTCCCTCCCTCAGTGCTCTTTGGCTGCAATGAGACCTAAAGAGTTGGCCACACAATGGGAGGCTTCCTAGTCATCATCTTCCAGCAACTTCTAATCACCAGCTGCTGGGGCAGAGAGGTGAGCTAGAAGTGGTGGTCCTTGCCTTCATAGAACTCTCTGTGTAGAGGGAAGGATCCATATATCATCTTTATTATTATTTTTGTAATTAAAAATGTATTCATTTGAGAAGCAGAGAGATAGAAGGATAGAGACAAAGATCATAGATAAGTGGATAGCTAGCTTTCTCCCAGCAGCTGATTCACCCCGCCCCTCCCAAATGCCAACAACAGTTGGGAATGGGCCAGGCCAAAGCCGGGAAATTAATCCGGGTCTCTGCTGTGAGTGGCAGGAACCTAATCACTTGAGCTATCACCTGCTGCCTCCCAGGGTTTGCATTGGTGGGAAGCTGGAACTAGGCGCCAGAGCTGGGCATGGAACTCAGGCACTCTGGTTTGGGGGTCTGTGCATCTTAATTACTGGGCTAAAGTCTACACTTTATTTACCTAATTTTTATCATTATTTTAATATCTGCCTCCCCCACTGGGCAGCTAACTCCTTAAGGAACTGGCTCTGTTTTGCTTACTTAGTCATTTCTTGGTAAATGCTTACTGAGTGATTGAGTTGAAATGCCAAGTAGACCTCTTCAACACAGTTGATCCACAGCACACTGGATTATGTCACTGCTGAAAGCAACCTGGGCCTATGGCAAGGTGCTCAAGGGGAAGTTAAGCACCCACAAAGGGTGAAGACGTCCTGGCTCCTCCCACAATGGTGAAGGAGACATCATGACTCCTCCCACAATGGGTGAAGAAGATGTCATGGCTCTTCCCAAGACCAGAGTGTTGCTCAACTGTTCTGGGCTCCCTCTTACTTAGACAAGCTACAAGCCACCCAAGCTCTCTTCATCCTCCTCGGGGCTTTCTGACACAGACAAATAGACCAGACCTACCTGCTGCAGGCAGTACTAAAAATAATTGGTGCTTGCTTCCACCAGGTTTGGGGAACAGAGCTACAAAACCATTAATTTATCTCCTATCTCTATTTATTCATCACAGATCTGCGCATTTCTTACCGATTATGTGGAGAACTTCCTAAAAAGTCTAGAATTCCAGACGTTTCAAGTTTCTTGGGGGACCCCATCTCCAGCCCCCAAAGTCAAGTCTGTGAGTTGATAATCCTCAATTCTTTCCCCCATGGCTACAGGCTCCTGACACCAAAGCAGCTTCATGCTAATAGGCTGAACTCAGGTCGCAGACCTTTGGCTCTCCTCCCTCCATCATTTTGCCTCCTGTGTGGATTTTTAGACCTTGCTGAAATCAGACCCGAGGACTGCAGCCCCAGAGGAGAGCCGCACACATGTAGTCTTGTAAGGACACACTCGGCAAAGACGCTGCTGGAGCAGCAGAGGCCAGAAGCGGCTCGCACCTGAAATGGAGTTGGGCCAACTAGGTCCTCTGCAAACCCCAGTGGCAGAGATAACGTCGCTGCCCACACTCGGCAGGCCTCCCGCCTTTTCCTCAGGTCCTGTGTTCAGTGATCTTCCCGCTTTAATTAGATCACTGGAGACCTGACCAACGAAAAGGAGATTTGTTCCAGCTGCTTCCCCTGTCCAGCTGTGCCTCCAGGACCCAGAACTCAGGCTCGGCGGCTCAATCCCCTGAATCAAGTCTGGCCCCCAGGTGCCTGGGAGTGGGAAAAGTAAGTGACTTCCTTCTCGGGGGGGTCCTCCTGCCCCTGGTGGAAGGCACCTCCTGGCTCCAGATGGAACAGTTTTTGCAGTTTTGCTAATTTTTTTTTTTACTTTCCTAAATCTTTTATACAGTGTCTCTCCTAAAAGTATGAGGGTACTCAGTAAGTTGATGGAACAGTGACATTAAAAGACAACATTATTTTGGAGCACAAAGTTTGAAATCCATGCATAGTGTTTTCCTGATAGGCATTTCCATGAAAACCTTTCAGATGCATGGATTTCAAAGATTTTTTTGCATCAGAATAACCTTGTCTTTAATTTTTCCATGAGCTTTCTTTTTAATGTGTTTGAGGGGAAATGGGCGAGAGACTGAGTTTCCATCTTTGTTCTTACTCCTTAAATGTCCACAACAACTGGTCCTGGGCCAGGCTGAAACCAGGAGTGGGGAGTTTGCTTTAGGCCTTCCACATGACAGGCAGGAGCTCAAGTACTTGAGTCATCACCTGCTGCCTCCCTGGGTACACATTAGCAGGAAGCTGGAATGGGAAGCTGGGGTCAGGTCTCACACCCAGGTACTCTGATATGGCAATCGGATGTCTTAACTATTGTCTTCAGCAGTAGAACAAATGTCCTTCCCTCCAGGAACCTTTTATATGTAATGAAGGATTGGTTCACAGGACTACGGAGGCTGAGAAGGCCCATGATCTGTCATCTCTAGCTGGAGACCCAGGAGAGTGGTGATGTAAGTCATTCCCAGCTCAAAGGCCCGAGGAGCAGGAGAGCCAAGGCTGTAACTCTTGGTCCCAGGACCAGGAAGATGAGATGCACCAGCCCAGGCTCAGTGAGGCTGAGAAAAAGAGGGCTGAATTTCTCCCTCCTCCACCTTTTTTTCCATTCATGCTCTCAGTAGATTGGACGATGTCCACTCACCCTGGGCTGGGCTGTCTACTTTGCTGAGTCCATCCACTCAAATGCTACTGTCATCCAGAACCACTCTCATAGACACACTCAGAGACTCCTAAAATAATTTTTAGGTCTACTATGAATGAAAAAAGCTTTATTTTTTAAAGATTTATTTATTTGAAAGTCATAGTTACAAAGAGAGAGGAGAGGCAGAGAGAGAGAGAGAGAGAGAGAGAGAGGTCCTCCATCTGCTGGTTTACTCCCCAACTGGCCGCAAAGGCCAGAGCTGTGCCGATCCGAAGCCAGGAGCCAGGAGCCTCTGCCGGGTCTCCCACATGGGTGCAGGGGCCCAAGGACTTGGGCTGTCTTCCACTGCTTTCCCAGGCCACAACAGAGAGCTGGATCGGAAGTGGAGCAGTCGGGTCTCGAACTGGCACCCATATAGGATGCCAGTGCTTCAGGCCAGGGCATTAACCTGCTGTGCCACAGCACTGGACCTGGAAAAAAGCTTTATTTTATTATTATTATTATGTTTTTTTGACAGGCAGAGTGGACAGTGAGAGAGAGACAGAGAGAAAGGTCTTCCTTTGCCGTTGGTTCACCCTCCAATGGCCACCGCGGCTGCTGTGCTGCGGCCGGCGCACCGCGCTGATCTGATGGCAGGAGCCAGGTGCTTCTCCTGGTCTCCCATGCGGGTGCAGGGCCCAAGCACTTGGGCCATCCTCCATTGCGCTCCCTGGCCACAGCAGAGAGCTGGCCTGGAAGAGGGGCAACTGGGACAGAATCCGGCGCCCCAACCGGGACTAGAACCCGGTGTGCCGGCGCCGCAAGACGGAGGATTAGCCTATTGAGCTGTGGCACCAGCCTATTTTATTATTTTTTAGTATTATTTTTAATTAGTTTTTAGTAGATTCAATGTGATTTGTAGATATAATTCTAAGAACAGTGATAGTCCCTTCTTCCTTTCCTCCTTCCCTCCTGCCCTACTCTTTTCTCCCTTCCTTTCTGTTGTTTTTTAGTTCTTGAGATAACATATTTTAAAGTTAATATTACAGCAAAAAGGTTTAGTACTTCACAAAATAGCAAATTTAGTAGGTAAATTGGAAAAAAGACCCTAGTTCAGTGGGAATATAGACAATGGCTATAGACAATAATTTAGTGGAAAAATCATTTCACTCATGTACAGTAATTTCTAAAGTAATCACAGATCATTAAAACTATTGCAGGGGGTTGACACTGTGGCGTAGTGGGTAAAGCCACCATCTGCAGTGCTGGCATCTCATATGGGCGCTGGTTCAAGTCCCGGCTGCCCCACTTCTGATCCAGCTCTCTGCTGTGGCCTGAGAAAGCAGTAGAAAATGACCTAAGTCCTCAGGCCCCTGCACCCACGTGGGAGACCCGGAAGAAGCTCCTGACTCCTGGCTCTGGATCAGCACAGCTCCGGCCATGGCTGTCATCTGGGGAGTGAACCAGCAGATGGAAGACCTCTCTCTCTCTGCCTCTTCCTCTCTGAAACTCTTTCAAATAAGTAGATAATAAAATCTTTAAAAAAAAACTATTGAAGTACAAAATTCGTAATCATTGGTTTAACAATGGTATAAAACAAAGTTTTACAAAGTTATATTTGTAGCAATACTCATACACCAGACATTTCTTTCTTTTTTCTTGTTTTTTATTTGTTTTTTAAATTTTAGCTCCCACATATAATAGAGAACATGCAGTATTTGCCTTTCTGGGTCTGGCTTATTTCACTCAACATTATGTCCTCCAGTTGCTTCCATTTTGCTGCAAATGCTGGCATTTCATTCTTTTTTATAGCTGGATGATATTCCAGTATACACACACACACACACACACACACACAGATTTTCCTTATCTGTTTATCTAATAATGGACACCTTTGTTGATTCCAAATTTTTACTATTGTTAACAGTGCTGCTGTAAAGATGGTGGGTTGGAGATCTCTTTGATTCACTGTATGCAAGTCTTTTGGGTATGTAACCAATAGTGGAATTGCCAGATCACATAGCAAGTCTCTTTCTACTTTTTAAAGTAATCTCCATACTGTTTTTTTAAAAAATTTATTTATTTTATTTTAAAGTCAGAGTTACACAGAGAGAGGAAGTCAGAGAGAGAGAGAGAGAGAGAGAGAGAGAGAGAGAGAGAGAGAGGTCTTCCATCTGCTGGTTCACTCCCCAATTTGCTGCAACGGCCGGAGCTGCACTGATCCGAAGCCAGGAGCCAGGAGCTTCTTCCAGGTCTCCCACGCTGGTGCAGGGACCCAAGGACTTGAGCCATCTTCCACTACCTTGCCAGACCATTGCAGAGAGCTGGATAGGAAGTGAAGCAGCTGGGTCTCGAACTGGAGCCCACATGGGATGCTGGTGCTTCAGGTCAGGGCGTTAACCTGCTGCACCACAGCGCTGGGCCCCCGTTTTCCACAGTTGCTGCACTAATTTACATTCCTACCAACAGTGTCTCCACATCCTCGCCAGCATTTGTTACTCTATATGTTTTGGATTTTAGCCATTCTGACAGGGGTGAGTTGATGTTTCATCATGGTTTTGATTTGCATTTCCATGATAGCTAGTGATGCTGTACATTTTTCATACATTTGTTGACCCTTTGTATTTCCTCTTTTGAGAACTGTCTATTGAAGTCCTTTGCTCATTTCTCAACTGATTTGTTTTTTTTTTTTTTTTTTGGTTGTTGAGTTTTTGAAGTTGCTGATATATTCTGGATATTAATCCTTTGTCAGATAGGAGGCTTGCAAATATATTTTCCCATTCTGTTAGATGCCTTTTCACTCTGTTGATCATTTCCTTTGTTGTGAAAAAGCTTCTGAGTTTGGTATAGTCCCATTTGTTTAGTTTTGCTTTTGTTGTCTGAGTTTTGGGGGTCTTTTCCAAAAAGCCATCCACTACACCCATGTCTTAGAGAGTGTTTCTCCCTCCTTTGTTTTCTTCCAGCAACTTCATAGTCTTAGGTATTATATCTAGATCTTTGATCCATCTTGAGTTGGTTTTTGTATATGGTAAGAGGAATGGATCTAATTTCATTCTTTTAAAAAATTTTTTTTATTTGAAATGCAGAGTTGCAGAGAGGCTGAGGGAGAGAGAGAGAGAGAGAGAGAGAGAGAGAGAGAGTGAGAGGTCTTCAATCCACTGGTTCACTTCTCAGATGGCTGCAACGGCTGGAGCTGTGCCAATCAGAAGCAAGGGTCCAGGAGATTCTTCCAGGTCTCCCACATGGGTGTAGGGGCTCAAGGACTTGGGCCATCTTCCACTGCTTTCCCAGGCCATAGTAGAGAGCTGGATTGGAAGTGGGGCATCTGGGACTCAAACTGGTGCCCATATGGGATGCTGGCACTGCAGGTGGCAGCTTTACCAGCTATGCCACAGCACTGGCCCCTAATTTCATTTTTATACATATATACATCCAGTTTGGCCAGCATCATTTGTTGAAGAGACTATTTTTATTCCACTTATGGTCTGAGCACTTTTGTCAAAAATCAGTTGGCTATATATATGTGGATTACAGAAGGAGAGGTAAAGACACACACACAGAGATCTTTCATCTGCTGGTTCACTCCCTAGATGGTCACTATGGCCTGGGCTGGGCCAGGCCAAATCCAGGAGCCAGGAGCTTCTTCTAGATCTCCCATGTGGGTGGCAGGGGCACAAGTACTTGGGCCATTTTCCACTGCTTTCCCAGACCATAGTAGGGAACTGGACTGAAAGTGGAACAGCTGGGTTTCCAACTGGTGCCCATATGGGGTGCCAGCATTATGTGTGGAGGATTTATGCACTATGCCACAACACTGGCCCCACCAGTGTTAATTCTTTGAGAAACTTCTGTACTGCTTTCCATGATGGCTGTACCAATTTTCATTCCCACCAGTGGTGCATAAAAATTCTGTTTTCTCCACATCCTCCCCATTCTCACTGTACTCAAACACAGCCTTGATTCAGGAATTGGCGTGCATGGCCCAGCACATTAACTCTTTCATACTCTCCGTCTCCTGCATCCCATGGCTGTGGCATGGGTATTGCTGGGCCTGCAGCCTTCAGAGAAGGGGCTGTCAGGGGAGTAGTCACTTTGTTCTTTCTTGCTCACCTCTGCTGAGGTCATACATGAGAAGGGAGCAGGAGAAAGGGGTCATAAAGTCCCACACAAATCGGCCCTGTCTCAAGATGGCTCTGAGCTCACTCACCAGGCCCTTCCAGCTGCACCTCCTTGGACAGGGCAGGCCTGAGGTACCCCTGGCTGCTATTCCCCCCTCAGCCCTGGCTTTTCAGTGGTTCTCTTCACATGCATGGTCTCAGTGACCATTCAGGCTGGTCTGATCCTTGTTCGATCCATTCTGGGGGCTCCAGACTCCCCAAGCCCCAACACCAAAGCTCCCCCTAGACTCCTGGGGCAGGATTCAGGCTGTGCCTCCCAAGAGCTGGGAACACACATCAAGCTCTCTGGGCTCACTTCTAGAATCCTATCCTTCTAGATGCATAAAGAGTGGTACCCACTTTCCCCTGGACAGAGTCACCCTCATGGCTTCCAGTGGGATGCTCCAAGAATTCTCCTTGCAAAATCCTCCTTACATACCATTACCCACACCAAGTGTTTGGAGAAGAGTGTAAGGGTCCTGCAGTCACTGCTCAGACACCTACTTTGGCCATTCGTCTAGGGAATCCTTGACACACTCTCTTGGTTAGTTGATACCGCTTGTTTCCTGGCATCTCAGTCAAAGCTCCTGATTTAGTACTGATCACATTATGGGTCAATTTCCATATTAATGGACCCTTCAGTTGCTCTTTTAAGAGTTTCCTTTTGTGATATAAACAGCAGTGCTATAAATATCCATTAAAAACTATCTTGGTGCACTAATGCAGTTCTTTCTTTTAACTGAGTTCTAGAAGTTTCCAATAACTTTGGTTGTTTGCTTTCTTAATCTGCTTGGAGATAGAAGAGCAGTTTAGCAGAACTGCGTGTGTGTGTGTGTGTATGCGTGCACACACACACAGATTGGATAGTGTGCTGGTAGTTGAGAGAGCTGAAGTTCTGGAGTAGGCTAGGAAGCAGGACAGCCCTGTGCAGCCACCTGAGCCACTTAGCTTAGGAGGAATGTTAAGTAAGAAGTTAAAAAATTAGCCTGTGTGTGTGCAAGAAGGGCCTGAAGACCAGCACGTACTGTGGAAGCTCCTGAAGCCCAGCATTTTGCACTTCAAAGTCCTGATAACCTTCCAGATGGTCTTGTAGAGGAAATACGGCCACAACCAGAGACAAACAAAGAAAAGCGGACCCCTCCTCCCAACACAAACCTTGAAAAGTGGCTGCTCACAACTAACTATCGAAGCAGCTGCCCACTGTGATCTTGTCTAGGGAGGGAAGAAGTCCTAAGCTCTGCTTCTGTAAACTCCAGTCATAAATTTGTCCTAACAAATCTGGCCCTGGTATCTCTTTTACAAACATATCAGGCCCACTGACCATTGGAAGTGTGTTCCTAAGTCATGAAGGCTGCAATTTAAACCCACCAATGCTGTAGCAGCTAAGGTATGACACTGATGAACCTATAAATATTGTAGGAAACTTGGGATTGTTGCTAGGTTTTCAGGAAATGATTCCAGCTGAGCCCACTGGCATAATGAACTGCTTGGATCCTCCACTGTCTCTGGTGCCTGTTTGAACAGAGGGAGTTTTCCCACCCCAGATTTTTGTAACAGTCACAGCACTTCTCCCAAGAAAGCTCCCAGAATTCTCTCTCCTCAGGACCAAAAGGGTTACCTGACCGGATTACATGGGGCAATAAAACCTTCACAGACACCCTAAGGGAAGCCCCTGTACTCTGTCCAGTGCCAGCAAATCTGGGGAGGAATTTGCTAATTTTCTCCCATCAAACCCTTCCACTAGGACTTTCCATTCTTTGTCTTGGAGGAGAGACGAGGTGGGTAAACAGACTCCTTTAAAAAACAGGAGTCTAAACTTAGACTGCACACTCAGCTCTCTGCTCTCTGCTGAGCCACCCTTCTGGTCTGCCCAGGTGTATTCTCTCCATTCAACCATGTGAGCTCTCTCTCTGCTCTCCCCCAGTCCGAGTGATTGGGCACTCTCTCTCTATCCCTTCCATTCTGATGAATGCCCTATCCTCAATAAAACCTTATTACTTTACTCTCTGTCTCATGCTTGAATTCTTTCTTGCATGAAGACAAGAGCCCCATGGCTTCCACAGCCTTTTCTCCAGTGACAGTAAGAGCTCCCCATGCCTGTACAGTTTCCATGGACACCACTGGATAGCTATTGTGATGCTCCAGAGCCATCAGGTGCAGCACAGGCAGGACACGCTCCAATAGGCTGTGGGAGTGAATGCCAGAAAACTTCCATAGGGAGTTCTAGAGGCATAGCAGAGCTAACACATGAGGGTACTTCCAAAAGTTCATGGAAAATGAAATTCAAAGATAAGTTCATTTTGGTGCCAAAAAAAAAAATTAAGACCCATGCAGGGATTTCTTTTTTAGGTAATACCCAGGAACTTATTGAAGACCCCACATATTTCTGATTTCCTATATTATCAGAAATAGATGTTATTTAAACTAAAGGTAGGAGATTAAAAGGGTAAGTTTTAGTTTTAAGAAAATTTGCCTTTGTGGATTCACTTATTTCCCAATGGTGCAATCAGTATTGTTGTGGCAGTTAAGGACATTCAGAGATGCATAGAGTTATTTATTGACTTATATTTGGTGCCTGATTGATTCTTCTTGATCATATAATCTTTGATTGATATCCTTGGGATCCACTTGTTCTCAGTGGATCATTCATGGGATCATATACCTGATAATAAACAATCTTGAAAAGGAAAGTCTTCACACAGTCTGAAATATGACCCGCCATTGTCTTCTAGTTGCCAAAGGAAAGGAGAAACGTGCGCAGAAAGACTTGCATGTGTTTATAGTAGCTTTGTTCCCATTGGCTAAAAACTGGAAACCGTCTAAATGCTCATTAGTAGGTAAACCAGAGGACAAAGGGTGGTCTCTCCATACAATGGAAGCACTGCCAGGCTGCAACTAAGAATGAAATACCGATAAATGCAACAATGTGTATGAATCACAGACCTGTTCCCAACAAAGGGGGCTTGAGTTTTATGTTATTTAAGGCAAAACTCAGAGAATAGGTGACTTTGCCTCTGTTTAGAGCACAATGCCTTGTGGCTCTCTGTGACTGGAAGATTCCTTGAATTATAAAGACTGACCAGCCCTGGAACTTGGCTGATGGATATTTGGAGTCAACAACAGGAAGCCTTCCCTGTCTGGAAAACTTAAAACGACTGTACTGACCACACTTGGAGAGACAATGCAATCTATAAGAAAGACAGATTTCCCAATGCATCCTGGGAGCCTTCATTTAATTCTCTCCAAAGACATTTTTTAAAGGTAGAGTGACAGAGAAAGAGGGAGAGACAGAAAGAGAAAGAAGGCTTCCATCTGCTGATTTACTCCCCAAATGGCTACATCAGCCAGGTCCGGGGAAGTCTAAAGTCAGGAAATCCGTGTCTCCCACATGGGTGGTAGTGGCCCAAGCACTTGAGCTCTCAATTGCCAGCTTCCAAGGCACATTAGCAGGGAGCTGGATTAGCAGGCATGGATAGCCAAGGCACTGTGGCAAAAAATGTTCTACATGAAGGATCTCTGTGAGTGAGACCCCAGTGGAAAGAAGGGGCTATCAAAGAAGGATGTACTTCTCTTTGTTATGGTCTTGTCTAAATACTGGTGGAATTTGTGGATTTAAAAGGCTTCCATAGCCTAGGAAACTCATGTCAAGAGCCTCGGGTGATCACTGATGTCATACATAAGAGTGTTAATTGTTAAATTAACAACAGGAGCCACTGTGCACTAACTCCCTATGCAAAACCTCTGTCCTCCATGAGTTGTATTATGAGAGCTAACTGTAAAGCTTATTCTCAAACTGTGTGTGTGTGTGTGTGTGTGTGTGTGTGCATGCAAATCATTGAAATCTTTAATTACTATAGAGTTGGTTTTCTGTATATTAAGCTAATTGAAAGTGAATCTTAATGGAGAATGGGACTGGGAAGGGGCGAGGGAGGAGGAGGTAGGGTGGGAGTGGGGATGGGAGAATGGGTATGGTGGGAAGAATAACTATATTCCTAAAGTTGTATTTATGAAATTTGTATTCATTAAATAAAAGGTTTCTTTGGGAAAAAAAGAAGTGGAACAGCCAGGTGGATTTGCAGGAGGCAACATAACCTGGTGTGTGTTGATACTGGTCCACAGACAAGCACATTTATTTATTTTAATGTTTAATTAGTTTTTAAAACAGATTCAATGTGCTTTGTAGATACAATTCTTTTTTTTTAAATTTATTTATTTATTTGAAAGGCAGAGTTATAGAGACAGAGGCAGAGAGAGATAGAGAGGAGTCTTCCATCCACTGGTTCACTCCCCAATTGGCTGCAATGACCTGAGTGGGGCCAATCTGAAGCCAGGAGCCAAGAGCTTCTTCCAGGTCTCCCATGTGAGTGCAAGGGCCCAAGGACTTGGGCTATCTTCACTGTTTTCCCAGGCCACAGCAAAGAGAGCTGGATCGGAAGTGGAGACTTGAACCGGTGCCCATATGGGATGCTGGCACTGCAGCTGGCAGATTTTCTCAATGCACCACAGTGCTGGCCTCCTCTAGATAAAAGTCTAAGAACATAATGATAGTACACTTAATCTTAGCCAAAAGGCTGAGAAACGATAAGAACATAATGATATTTCCTCCTTTTCCCCTCCTTCCCATCCTCTTTCTTTTGTTTTTTTTTTTTTTTAGTTTTAAAGACAAGCACTTTTAGCCTCTTTTAGCCAAAGTCAGTCTGTCTGTCTCTCTCTTAGCTTTTAACAGCTTTATTTGAAATTCTTATTCCAAATGATTCACCCATTTAAAGTGTATAATCTAATGGCTTTTAGCACATTTGCAAAGCTGTGTATTTATCACCATAATTTTAGGCCACTTTTATTACCAATACTTTTTGTAAAAACTGAATGATATGTTTATTACTTCTTGATTTGAACAATTTTTGCAGTATCTGTTGACTCACCTTCTGGAAGATGATGTAAGAATTTGATTCTTTGATTCTAGCACATAAACCGCACCCTCTGTGTCTTTCATCTCCAATATAGTTATGTTAGAGTGCTGGTTGTGTCATTATTCAATATTTACTTTATTAAGAAAGTGTATCGATATCTAATGCTGAGCAAGCACTATGCTAAGATTACATTTACTTTCTTGTCTTCTCTTGGAACTAGGAAATGTCTTGTTTTTGGTCTGTTTGCTGAGTTTTCCATCTGCTTATCTTTTGCTGAATTCCAAAACTCTTTGCTAATTAACCAACTTTGTTCTCCTTCTACCAGTTTTATCTTCTGGAAGAAATACACCTGGGGACTGCCCAGGTGCCCCAGGGTGGACTGACTGCCCTGGCACCTGGTGCTCAGCCCCAGTGCAAAGTCTTGGCACTGTCTTCCAAGGCATTCCCCTCACTTCTTTCCTGGACTGCATCCCACAGCTTCTCTCTATAGGTAGTGCCTCATTTTGGTGGCGTGCAGGTTCCACCAGCTTCCTGAGAATGGTGCAAAGCAGGTGCAATTTTTTTGTGAAGTAAGTTTATTTTTATTATTAATTGCACACATTCTTGGGGCCCAGTATGATAAATCAGCACATGCATTCAATGTGAAGATCAAATCAGATTAGTTAGCACTTCCATCTCTTCAAATATTTAAAGCTTTTTGGGTTAACAATAATTGTACATATCTATGGGATGCAGCATGGCATTTTAATACATTTGTACAAGGTGTACTGATCAAATCAGTGTGATGAATGTGTTGTTATCGCTATCATTACTTTATGGTTGGAGATTTCGAGCTCCTCTATTGCTCAAAAAAATATGTAAGTTATTGTGAGCTACATTCATCCCACCGTGCTCTGCAACTCTAGGAACTTACTCTTTCTAGCTAACTCTGATTTGGTACCTGTTATCCTCCTTCCCTCCATACCCCCTTCCTCAAACCCTCCCACCCTATCATCTATCTATTTATCTAATTTACATATATATATATATATCTAGATACAGATCATCTTTTCTGTAGCCCCCATATATGAGGGAGAGCACATGGTGTTTGTCTTTCTTTTCTTTTTTTTTTTTTTTTGACAGGCAGAGTGGACAGTGAGAGAGAGAGACAGAGAGAAAGGTCTTCCTTTTGCCGTTGGTTCACCTTCCAATGGCTGCCGCGGATGGCGCGCTGCGACCGGCGCACCGCGCTCATCCGATGGCAGGAGCCAGGTGCTAGGTGCTTTTTCCTGGTCTCCCATGGGGTGCAGGGCCCAAGCACTTGGGCCATCCTCCACTGCACTCCTGGGCCACAGCAGAGGGCTGGCCTGGAAGAGGGGCAACCGGGACAGAATCCGGCGCCCCGACCGGGACTAGAACCCGGTGTGCCGGCGCCGCAAGGCGGAGGATTAGCCTGTTGAGCCACGGCGCCGGCCTGTCTTTCTGTGTTTGGCTTATTTTACTTAACATGGACATCCTCCAGTTCTATCCATTTTACTGATATAAAGGTATTTTATTTCTTTTTATGAGTGAATAGAATTCCATTTTGTAGAAATATACCATATTTTCTTTATCTGCTCAACTGTTGAGTGACACCTTGGTTGATTCTGTATAAACAGTGCTGTTATAAACATGAGAGTGTAGTTATCTCTTTGATACAATGATTTCATTTTCTTGGATATATATGCCTAGTATGGGATTGCTGAATCATATAGCAGATATGTTTCTAGTGTTTTCAGGAATCTTGATATTGTTATCCACAGGGACTGTCCTAATTTGCATTCTCATAAACACTGTAAAAGAGTTCCCCTTTCTCCACATTCTCACCATGATTTATTACTTTCTGTGTCTATGGATAATAGCCATTGTGAAACTGATCTGCTTATTAATATTTCCCATATCAGTATGGGTGCGAGCTCTTGCCACAAATCCAGAGAATTCTGAATACTGGCTCCAAAAGACTGGGCAGCATGGTTTTTTAAAGATTTTTATTTAGTGGGAGAAATGCATAGGGGTGTGAGGGATTTATCTAACGGAGAAAGAAAAGTCTAGAGACTAAGTTGGGATCCAAACCAAGCAGAGAGCAGGCCAGGAGCCACATGCAGCAAGCGTTTAGTTCCGAGCAGCCACAAGCAGCTTAGCACGAGCAGTGAAGCGCAGGCAGAGAGCGGGGCAGCTGAAGGCCACACGCCCCAGAGTCACGGGGCAACGAGGGGGTCAAGGGCAGCGAGGGAAGGTAAGGGAAGGCCCATTGTGCTCCAGGCCTTTTATCCGCTTCCAAAGGGGAGTGGTTATTGAGATCACACAGGGGGCATGGTGAAGGCGTGGTCTTCCGGCTCAGAAATCTAATCAATTTCATCCTATCTGCCTGCCTATGTCAGTTGTAGTTTGTGATGTGATATCGCATTATGGCTTTGATATGCATTTCTCTGATGGCTAGTGATAGCATTTTTTCCATATATTTATTGGCCATTTGTATTTCTTCTTTTGAGAAACATCTATTCAGATCTTTTGCCCATTTCCTTTTTAAAAAATTTTTACTGGAGGAGAGAGAGAGAGAGACAGAGAGAAAGATCTTCCTTCCATTGGTTCACCCCCAAATGACCACTATGGCCAGCACGCTGCGCTGATCCGAAGCCAGGAGCCAGGTGCTTCTCCTGGTCTCTCATGCAGTGCAAGGCCCCAAGCACTTGGGCCACCCTCCACTGCCTTCCCGGGCCACAGCAGAGAGCGGGACTGGCAGAGGAGCAACCAGGACACAACCGGTGCCCCATCTGGGACTAGAACGCAGAGTACCGGGGCCACAGGCAGAGGATTAGCCTAGTGAGCCACGGCGCCGGCTCCAGTGCATATTCTTAATATATTTGTCAAAGGTCAGTTGGCTGTAGATGTGTATGTTTACTTCTAGGGTCTCTATTCTGTTCCACTGGCCTGTGGCTCTTCTTTATGCTGATACCATTTATGCTGATGTGTTGTTTTAGTTACTGCAGCCTTGGAATGTATTTTGAAGTCAGGAAGTGTAATGCTTCTTTGCATTTTTTCTTTTTGCTTAAGATCTTATTGGCTACTTGAGCATTTTTGTGTTCCATACAAAATTTAATAGTGTTTTTTTCTAGTTCTGTGAAAAATGTCATTAGAATGTTCATAGGGATTGTGTTGAATTTGTAAATTGTTTTGGATAGCATGCACATTTTAATGATATTGAGTCTTCCAATCCATAGGGTATGTTTCCATTTCTATTGTATTCTCTTCAATTTCTTTTATCAGTGATTTATAGTTTTTACTGTAGAGAGCTATCATCTTTTTGGTTAAATTTATTTCCAGGTTTTTTTTTTTTAGCTTTGGAAATGAGATTGTCTTCTTGGTTTCTTTTCCAGATGACAATACTCCTGATTTTTTGCACACTGACTTTGTATCCTGCAGTTTTGCTGAATTTGTTTTCTTTATATAAGATCATGCCATCCGCAAACCTCTTCCTTTCCAGTTTGGATGCCCTTATTTTTTTCTCTTTCCTGATTGCTGTGGTTAGGATCTATGGCACTATGCTGAACAAAAGTGGTGATAGTGGGCATCTTTGTCTTGTTCCAAGTCTTACTGAGAAAGCCTTCAACTTACTCCATTCAATGTGATATTAGCTGTTATCTTAATATATATGATCCTTATTATGCTGAGGTATGTTTCTTGTCTACCTAATTCGGGCATAGTATTTTTTTTTTTATTATGAAGGGATGTTGAATTTTATCAAATGCCTTTTCTGTATTTATTGTGATGATTGATTTTTGTCCTTCATTCGGTTGATGTAGTCTATCACATTTATTGATTTGCATATATCAAACCATCATGATAAACTGGATGAATCTCAATTTATCATGGTGAATGATCATTTTAACATGCACTATATTTGATTTGCTACTATTTTGTTCAGGATTTTTACATTTATGTTCATCAAGGCTGTCGATTTTAACTTTCTGCTTTTGTTATGTCCTTGTCTGTCTTTGGTATCAAAGTAATGCTAGTCTTACAGAATGAATTTCAGAGATTTCCAAGGATTGGTGTTGTTATCTCTTCTTTAAATGTTTGGTAGAATTCATCAGTGAAGCCATCTAGTACTGGGCTTTTCTTTGATGGGTGATTTCTATTACTGATTCAATCTCACTACTCATTATTGATCTGATCAGGTATTCTATTTCCTCATGATCCCATCCGAATAAGGCACATGTGTCCAAGAGTTTGCCCATTTCTTCTAGGTTAATGAATTTGTTGCTATAAGGTTGTTCGTAATAATCTCTAGCAATCATTTGCATTTCTGTGGTGGCAGTCATAATGTCTCCATTTCACCTCTAATTTTGTGTATTTGAAAATTTCTCTTTTTTTGGGTTAGTCTAGCTAAGGGTTTGTCAATTTTGCTTATCTTTTCAAAGAACCTGCTCTTCATTTCTTTGAGGTTTTTTTTGTATTGATTTTTTTGGTTCCATTTATCTGTGCTCTGAGTTTTATCATTTCTTTCCTTCTACCAATTTTGGATTTGATTTGTTCTTGTTTTTCTAGTTTCTTGCGGTGTAGTGACAAATTGTGTATTTGAAATTTTTTTTTTTAAATGCAAACCTTGGTTGTTATAAACCCTCTTCTTAGTACTGCTTTTGCTGAATCTCATAGATTTTGGTATGTTGTGTTTCTATTTTTATTCATTTCAGAAAATTTAAAAATTTCATCCTTGATTTCTTTCCTGATGTATTAATTTCCAAGTGTTTGTGTATTTTACAATATGTTCCTTATTGTTGACTTCTAGTTTTATTGCACTATGTCAGAAAAGATACTCAATCTGATTCATATTCTTTTGAATTTGTTGAGGCTTCTTTTGTTACCTGCCCTATAATCTATTCTAGAAACTCTTCTATGTGCTCTTGAGAAAAACGTGCATACTGTAGCTGCCAGATGAATACTTCTGTAGATGTCTGGTAGGTCCCATTGGTACGGGGAGCAATGAACTCAGCTCTCTGTTGATTTTCTGTCAAGATAATCTGTTGATTTATGAAAATAGGGTGTTAAAGTCTCCTACTATTTACTGTATCAGAGTCTACCTTTTCCTTTAGATCTATTAATATTTGTTTTATCTATTTGGGTGTTCCAGGATTGGGCACATATATATTTGCATTTATGTACACTTCAGTTTATGTGTCTATAGAGGTGAAGTGAGCATATGGTTGTAAGCAGCAGTAAAGATATAACTGATACACACAACATGTTTACAACACTAGAGCATTCTGAATCACTTGGTGTAGTTATGCTACCTTGTGATATTTTCTTTTTACTTGTTAGTGTCTCTTTCAGTTTTTTTATTTTTTATTTTTTATTATTTTTTTGACAGGCAGAGTGGACAGTGAGAGAGAGAGAGACAGAGAGAAAGGTCTTCCTTTTGCCGTTGGTTCACCCTCCAATGGCCACTGTGGCTGGTACAGCGTGCTAATCTGAAGCCAGGAGCCAGGTGCTTCACTTGGTCTCCCATGTGGGTGCAGGGCCCAAGCACTTGGGCCATCCTCCACTGCACTCCTGGGCCACAGCAGAGAGTTGGCCTGGAAGGGGGCAACCGGGACAGAATCAGGCTCCCGGACCAGGACTAGAACCTGGTGTGCCGGCGCCATAGGCGGAGGATTAGCCTATTGACCAGCGGTGCTGGCCCTCTTTAAGTTTGAAGAATTCTGTTTAGCATTTCTTGTGTCACAGGTCTGTTGGTAATAAGTTCTTTCAGTGTTTCTTCCTCTCTCTTTCTTTCTTTCTTTCTTTCTTTCTTTCTTTCTTTCTTTCTTTCTTTCTTTCTCTCTCTCTCTCTCTCTCTCTCTCTCTCTCTCTCTCTCTCTTTCTTTCTTTCTTTCTTTCTTTCTTTCTTTCTTTCTTTCTTTCTTTCTTTCTTTCTTTCTTTCTTTCTTTCTTTCTTTTGACAGTTTTGGTTTGGTTGGGATTGTTCCATAACTGGAGGTTTAGCTTCAACATCCCATACTGCCTCAGTTTGTGTTTGAAATTTTTTAAAAAATTTATTTGACAGGTAGAGTTATAGACCGTGAGAGAGAGAGACAGAGAGAAAGCTCTTCCTTCCATTGGTTCACTCCCCAGATAGCTGCAACGGCGGGCGTGCTGCGCTGATCCGAAGCCAGGTGCCAGGTGCTTCTCCTGGTCTCCCATGCGGGTGCAGGGCCCAAGCACTTGGGCCATCCTCCACTGTCTTCCCAGGCCACAGCAGAGAGCTGGACTGGAAGAGGAGCAACCGGGATTAGAACCCAGTGGGATGCTGGTGCCGCAGGCAGAGGATTAACCAAGTGAGCTACGGAGCGGGCCCCTGTCTGTCTTTCATATCTGAAGGGTAGCTCTCCTGGATTCTGTCTTCTTGGCTGATAATGTTTTTCTTCCAGTAAGGAAGATCCTCTTGTCCTGTAGGTTTCCTGTTGAGAAGTCTGGAATTGTTAACGTATCCTTCATCCTTTTTTAAGAAAATAGTTTCTCTACCCTGGACTATGACAGTGAACCCTTTTATTTCCTCTCTCCAGAAAATAAACTTCAAGTGTCAGCCTGCTGGGAGGGGAGCAATCCCAGGCTGAGTGGGGTTGGGAGGGATCTGGCTATTTGCTTTTATTATAGACATGATATTAATCTTTCTGTTGGTAGTTTCGCTTTTCTTTCCATTTAGACCTCTCTAATTCCTTAATATTAGATGGGCTTTGCAGGGTGACTTGGGGTCTTCCTGGTTCTCCCTGGTGCTCTTGCTAAGGATTCAGTGTTCTCAAGCCTTCCAGATCAGTTCTCACTTGCCTGTCTCCAGTTTCCAAAATTTTGACTGGGCAATTTCATCTTTTTTCTCTCTGTCTTTATCGGTTCATGTTTTCAAAAATTCATTTCTTATTGCTTTAGAGTGGTTTCAGAGGTAGCAAAAGTGAAAGTATATGTTCAGTTCTCTATCTGGGATGTTAATGCATCTTTTATTTTAGTTTTTAAAATTTATTTATTTGGGGCCGGCGCCGTGGCTCAACAGGCTAATCCTCCGCCTTGCGGCGCCGGCACACCGGGTTCTAGTCCCGGTCGGGGTGCCGGATTCTGTCCCGGTTGCCCCTCTTCCAGGCCAGCCCTCTGCTGTGGCCCAGGAGTGCAGTGGAGGATGGCCCAGGTGCTTGGGCCCTGCACCCCATGGGGAGACCAGGAAAAGCACCTAGCTCCTGGCTCCTGCCATCGGACGAGCGCGGTGCGCCGGCCGCAGCGCGCCGACCGCGGCGGCCATTGGAGGGTGAACCAACGGCAAAGGAAGACCTTTCTCTCTGTCTCTCTCTCTCACTGTCCACTCTGCCTGTAAAAAAAAAAAAAAATTTATTTATTTGACAGATAGAGTTAGACAGTGAGAGAGAGAGACAGAGAAAAAGGTATTCCTTCTGTTGGTTTACCCCCTAAATGGCCGCTATGGCTGAAGCTATGCCAATCTGAAGCCAGGAGCCAGGTTCTTCCTCCTGTCTCCCATGCGGGTGCAGGGCCCAAGCACTTGGGCCATCCTCCACTGCCTTCCCGGGCCACAGCAGAGAGCTGGACTGGAAGAGGAGCAGCCGGGACTAGAACCCGGCATCCATATGGGATGCTGGCGCCGCAGGCAGAGGATTAGCCAAGTGAGCCACAGCGCTGGCCCCTTATTTTAGTTTTTTTTTTCCTTCAAATTACCTGGGGGTTAAGAGGTAGTATTATGTAATTAAAAGGCAAAGGCCATGGTCTGGGCAGTGGTGAGGTATAGTACTGCATAGTACTGGTCAAGTTGCTCTGCATTCCCCCACCTGAGAACCATCATTTGTACAGTAGTCCTTGTGGTCAACACCACTGGAAAGTAATGCTACTTACTCCTGGGGCTGGGAAGTGGATTAAAGCACTGGAAAGTAATACAACTTACCACTGGGGTTGAAACTTGGATGATGACAGATCACTCATATAACTTATCTGGCCCATCGGTCATGTTTGACATGTTCCTTCTTAATATTCCTAAATATTTCTGATTTAGGACAAGCACTCCCCTATAGAATTGTACTAATGTGCTTCATCAAAGGGAAGTTACATGTGTATGGTGACTGGTAGGTGAAACTCATAAGGCTCCTGTCCCTAAAACAGATGTGTCCGTGATTTCCATGGACACAGATAGCAAGCTACAGCATTTTTTAAAATAAAGATTTTATTTATTTATTTGAGAGGCAGAGTTACAGATAGAGAGATGGAGAGACAGAGAAAAGTCTTCAATACGCTGGTTCACTCCCCACATGGCTGTTGTGGAGCTGAGCAGATCTGAAGCCAGGAGCTTCTTCCGTCATCTCCCACGTGGGTGCAGGGGTCCAAGGACTTGGGCCATCTTCCACTGCTTTTCTGGGCCATAAGCAGGGAGCTGGACTGGAAGAGGAGCAGCTAGGATATGAACCAGTGCCCATATGGGGCAGAAGCTTAACCATAACTCTGGCCCCAGCTGCAGCATTTGAATGCGGCCTGAGTTGGGACTTCGGTCCAATTGCCCCTGGTGCTTCTGCTAAGTCCTTGTGTGGTGATGTTATCTCTTGCAGTTTGGACAGAAGTCTGCAAAAATGTTTCCGGAAGCCTCATTATTTTGCTTCTCATTTCCAGATTGAGTCTTTCATGCAGCTCAACTCAACTCTAGTCCATCATGGAGAGCAGAAATGACCTAATTTTTTTTGATGCATCTATTGCTTGTTTCCTGTCCTCACAGGAGGCTTCCCACCAACCTGGGTTCTCTGCTTCTCAGGACGCTAGCAGGGGTGGGGAAACCTTTTTCTGCCAAGGGCCATTTGTGTATTTATGACCCCATTCGTGGACCAGGCAAAATTAGCAACTTAAAATGAGCCTGCTCTAGATTTGTTGAATTTTGAGTCCTGCCTGTGGTTGCCTTGGCAGGGACAGAAGCCTGCAGGCCGTATGTTTCCCACCCCTCCTAGAGTTTCAGCTTGAGTTCCTGATATGCCATTTTGTTTTCTGGAATTGTCTTTTAAAATTTTTTTTTGTTTTTGCTTTCCCACCCTTTCATGATATATCTTCTTTGGATGGACTTGTGGGGACAATTAGCATCAGGTGTGAGCACTGGGCATCCTTGAGCTTCCTCTGAATGTTTATCAAGGCTGTACTTATGGATTGCATAATTCCTGAGCACTCTTTCCTTGGCTACCTGGAAGCTCATGTTTGACTTGTCATCAGCAAGTGCACAGAACCTCATAGTATGCACTTTGTGTAACACTATCTTTGACTTCAGCTTATCATTGCTGTGTTTATTTTTCTCACATTTTTAGCTTACTTTCTATGCATTTTACTGCTGTGCTTCAACAAATCTTTGTTAGAACATGGTGATATATAAACATACAAACTAGAAGACAAGCATTACAAAATCCGTTTGCCTGTAAAGGTGACATGGGCCAGAAGTTAGTGCAATTCTGCAGGGGCTGGATGAAGTCTACAGAGGAGAGAGCATCATGTTGGAGATATGTGAGCAATCAGGAGGCATCTGGGATGTGGGGGAAAGCCTTGGGTTGAGGTCAGGAAGGACATATTGAGTTTCCCACAACCTTGGGAGTTCCTTTTAGAAACTGGATGCATCGTGGGATGAGCTCCACACAGCAGTCTGATGGGTTTTGAAGTTTACTGTTCTGGGTCCCACAGTGAGTGGGGAACCTTGAGAGACTGGACCTCAGATCTGTGTCCTTGACCTACCTTGTGCAGTGACATTCACTGTTCATGTGATGCCCAGGTCTCCTTCACATGTCCCAGGCTACTTCCTTGCATTAAGTGGGGATTAGCTCTTTCATGCTGTTGCATAGAAGAGTGGGTATGAGCAAACCATGTGTAGCTATTGTCGTCTGCATGATGAGGAAGCTGGGTTCCCTATGGCGAGTCTATGACATGGAACAGCTTATACCCTTGATCCTCAAGGGTGGGGAGATACAAGCACAATGGACATTAGTGTAAGGAGATACCGGTCACGGTGGGGAGGGTGGCTGACGGAGCGAGTCTCGCGGGTTCCTTTCCTCCGCTTAGTATAGAAATAAAAAGCTGGGAAACAATTTGCAACAAGGCAGAGACTTTTACTTGATTGGCAAAGGACAGAGAAAGTGTCTGGTCCGAGAGGAGACCAGGTGGAGTGCCAGAGTGGGACACTGGTTTTGAGGAAGTGTCCCGGGTTTTTAAGGCGTTAGTATCTGTTCATTGGGTCATCCTACTGAGGGTGCCCAATGGACAGGGGGTTTCACATATGCATGTTGATTGGCTTGGGGCTCAAGGAGATAGCAGGGGTCTCCTGGAGACTGTCTGTCTTCTTAGGGGCTCATCCCCCTCCTCTGCTAGCTCTGGGTGGAAGATTGCACCCACCTTGGAGGTGTGATTTAAAGCTGCAAGCTCACACATGCAGCATAAGAAGCTATAGTGAGGGAGATGCCACTAGGCCTGGAGACAGGCTTTCCAGCCACAGCTGGCAGCCTGCTTGTGCAGGACATTCTACCTATGTCTGAAGGGGCCCACAGACTCCCACTGGCTGGCCTCAAGGAGCAACCACGGGCTTTATGAAGCCAGTAAGATTTGTGGTTATATGTTATTGCAGCAGCTCCTAGCCTAACCATACATCTTCCATGGCAATGAAATGGGAAGATAATCACTCACAGGTTTCTGTTCTGAATTTTAGCAATAACACAGGTGGAGTCTTTGGCCCAGGACAACATCATTTTTGCTGATTTGCTCTACAGAGTCAGAAGATGAGGTTTGATGGGCCATGGTCACAGGGCAACGTCACAGAATAGAAAGATGCATGTTTTGAGGATCAGGCAGACTGGAGTCATAATCCAGTTCAACAGTCACTAGCCAGCTGGTGAGTGTGTGCAAGCTGTTTAATCAGGCTAAGTCAGTTTCTACAGCTGTAAAATGCGGATAATTCTACTTAACTTGCAGGCTGAGATGCAGATTAAAACAGCCCATAAAGGGTCTGGCTAGCAGCTTGGCCATTGATGATTCCTTTCCTTTTGATTCTCTGCTTGTTTCCACAATGGGCTCCCTCAAAGCCAGCCACGGCTCCTTGTCATGGAAGCAGCCTTCCACCAGCCGGGCTGGCTCAGGGCAGTCGGCTAAGACACTCACTCTGGCCCTCCTTAAGGCCACTTTGCCATGCTTGTTGCATTTGTCAGCAGGAATCACACAGGGAGGCCAGATTTGCCGATCTCTTAAAGACTTCTAGTGTCATGAGTTCCAATGCTCAGGTTTCTGGGCTTTGGGGAGTCAGTAGGAACGCAAGGGGATGATAGCTCAGCCATCCTAGCAGGGAGTGTTGGATGGTGATGGGGAGGCAGCAGCAGGCTTTGATGGGGACAGAGGACCAGAGAGTTCAGGCTGCAAAATAGACGCGAGCGTCCATGAGAAGGACCCGAATCTGTGATGGGAATGAGAAGTTCCGTTTAAAAGTATCAGAGGGTAAAACAGAGGGTGTCCAGGCCCATCTTCTTGAAGCCTCTGCATTTATCTTGCTCAAATTGCTGCTTCTGTCTGTGCAGGCTTCAGCTGCCCCGAAATGACCTCTCCTGCCTCTGACTCAGGAGACATTAGCCACTCAGCTCGTTTGGCAATTCATCATGTCCTGAGTTGTGGCCTCTTTTGCTGCTCTCCTGAAGTCTTATTTCTTTCCTGAATTTCCACTTGGATTTCAAGATTGAGGGACTTTTGTTAAAGTGCGTGTTGCTGGGGCTGGACGGCAGGGTGACCTGGACGTCCATGTGTCCTGCCATGGCTGGAGTGTGCCAGGCGCAGACTTGGCAAGGACTGGGGATGTGATTTTCTTCCTTAGTCGTCATTTTGCTGTGTCTCTGTGCACTTGATCTCACAGTTTCTGCTTTTCTGTTGTTCTGTTTCTATTAAAGAAAATCCTTGCTATTTCTTTTTTTCCAAAGATTTATTTTATTTATTTGAAAGATAGAGTTACAGAGAGGCAGAGAGAGAGCAAGAGTGAGAGAGTTCTTTCATCTGCTGGTTCACTCCCCAAATGGCCACAATGAGCCTATCCGAAACCAGGAGCCAGGAGCTTCTTCCAGATCTCCCACAGGGGTGCAGGGCCATCTTTTGCTGCTTTCCCAGGCACATTAGCAGGGAGCTGGATCAGAAGTGGAGCAGCCAGGACTTGACTGGTGCCCATATGGGATGCTGGCACTGCGAGCTGGGGCTTTAACCCCTGTGCCACAGTACCAGCTGCAGTCCTTGCTATTTCAGAAGCTCATGTTCCAAGATTTGTACCATTTCCTCCAAGAAGAACCACTGTTAAAACACACACTTTTTGCTTTGCATTCTCACTTCACTGCCTCCAGCAGCTCTTGATTTTAGCTTTCTTTTGAGTGTCATTTCCCACAGAGAAACCAATCGTTCATTATTAATGGTGATGATGAAGGTGGGAGGGCACAGTGTTTTGGAGGAGCAGACGCTGGTGGTCTGCTCTGCTCACAGGCTTAGTAACTTCCTCCCTCAAGCAGCCTCGAGGATGACATGGTTTAATTTGTGCCTTGGAGAAATGACAAATGGTCCCTGTGTCACGCATGAGCTGGTGAACAGCAAAGCTGTGAGGTCAAAGCCAATAGTCTGTCACATGACTTTCAAAGTTTGCCTTTGCTCACATCCATTCCTCTCCTCTGCTGCTTTTTCTGTTTTCAACGACTTTACGAACAGAAGTCACATGTCAAACACCTCACCCATTTAGGGTGTGCAAGTCAGTGGATTTTAGCATATTGCTCAGCAATGCAACCATCGCCACAATCAATTCTAGCACATTTTCACTACCCCCACATGAAACCCTGTACCCAGTAGCAGTCCTCAGTTCTTCCCAGTCCCCTCAGCCATAGGCAGCTGTAAATGTACTTTCTGTATTGTAGATTTGCCTCTTCTGACTTGTCAGGCCAATGGACTCCTACCATACCCGGCCTTTTTGACAGTTTCTTTCTCTCAGCACATTTGCAAAGTTCATCCAAAGTTAAAGCATCTATCTGTGTGTCATTCCTGTTTATGGCTGAATTATAGTCCATTGCACGAATAAACCACATTTTATTTATTCATTCGTTAGCTGATGGACATTGAATGGCTTTCACTTCTGCGTGAGTTTTTCTGTGGACTTATATTTCCATTTCCTTGAATATATACCTGGGAATCAGATTGTTTTGTCAGACAGCAGTTCCATATTTAACATTGGGAGAACTGCCAAATTGACTTTCAAAGTACTTGTACCATTGTGTAATCCCACCAGCAGTGTGCAAGGGCTCCAATTTCTCTATGTCCTCACTAACATTTGTTATTGCTGTCTCTTTGCTCCATCTCCTTTTTTTTTTTTTTTTTTTTACAGGCAGAGTGGACAGTGAGAGAGAGAGACAGAGAGAAAGGTCTTCCTTTTCCGTTGGTTCATCCCCCCTGCTGTGGCTGGCGCACTGCGCACTGTGGCCGGTGCACCGCACTGATTCAAAGCCAGGAGCCAGGTGCTTCTCCTGGTCTCCCATGCGGGTGCAAGGCCCAAGACCTGGGCCATCCTCCACTGAACTCCCGGGCCACAGCAGAGAGCTGGACAGGAAGAGGAGCAACTGGGACAGAATCCGGCGCCCCGACTGGAACTAGAATCTGGGGTGCCGGTGCTGCAGGCGGAGGATTAGCCTAGTGAGCTGCGGCGCCAGCCTCTATCTCCTTGAATGCTATTCCCTGTATCTCAGCTTTGCCTGTCTTTCTGCTCCTCCTCTGGATGGCCACTGCTGTGGCCTGAATGTTTGTACCTAGCCGAAGTCATTTGTTGAAATCTTATTCTAAATGTGAAGATATTAGGGGCTGGGGCCTTTGGGAGGTGGTTGGGTCATGGGAGTGGAGTCCTCTTGAATGAGATTAGTGTCCTTATAAAAGGGACTCATGGGGCCAGTGTTGTGGAGCAGCGGGTTAAATTGCTGCCGGCTATACCATACCATAGGAGTGTTGATTTGAGTCCTGGCTGCCCCACTTCCTATCTAGCTGCCTGCTGATTTACCTGGAGAGGTGGTTGAGAATGGTCCAAGTGCTTGGGCCCCTGCACCAGTGTGAAGTTCCCAGCTCCTGGCTTTGGCCTGTCCCAATCCTGTTGGTGGTGCCATTTGGGGAGTGAACCAGTGGATAAAAGATATCTCTCTTTCTGTCTCTTCCACTCTCTGTGTAACTCTGTCTTTCAAATCAATAAATACATCTTATTTTTAAAAGATTTAAAAGAGTTAGAGAGAGAGAGAGAGAGAGAGAGAGAGAGAAAGGTCTTGCATCTGCTGGTTTACTCCCTGAATGGCTGCAATGGCTGGAGCCGGTCCAATCTGAAGCCAGGATCCAGGAGCTTGTTCTGGGTCTCACATCTGGGTGCAGGGGCCAAAGCACTTGGGCCATCTTCTACTGCTTTCCCAGGCCATAGAAGAGAGCTGGATCAGAAGAGGAGCAGGTGAGACATGAACTGGCACCCCTATGGAATGCCAGCACTGAAGGTGGAGGCTTAACCTACTACACCACAGCACTGGCTCCAATAAATAAATTTTTTAAAAAGAGAGAGAGAAAGAGAGACTCTGGACCGTGTTTCTGATCTTTTCACTAAGTGAAGACACAGCTAGAAGGCCCTGACTCTGAACCTCAGCAGACACCGAATCTGCCAGGTCTTGACCTTGACATTGACCTTCTCACCTCCAGAATACTGAGAGGTAAAAGTCTGTTGTTTATAACCCACCAGGGTTAATGGTATCTTATTATACCATCTTGAATAGACTGAGACAATCATGACAGAGCAGAGCTGAGATGGGACTTACACTGAAGAGACCAGGAAGGGTTGGGGCCCTGGGCACCGTGTTCTCTGGCTCCCAGGGTCTCTGACTGTTGCAGGCCAGCTTATGAAGACATGCATGGGAAATCTCACAGAGCCTCTTATCCAGCCAGGACTCTTTGTGTTGGCTGAAAAAGGAGGAAATGTTAGGGAAGAATATCCCACAGCTTTCCCTCACCCTTCTTCCCTGCTTCTCGTAGTCTTCCAGGCTAAGAATGAGTGAATGTAATTCTTCCCGGTCTGCTACAGAGTGGCAGCCCCCACGGCCTGGCTGTCACCTTCTGTGGCTCTCTGTCTCCCCTTGGAGATGGGGCCACTGGGGATTCCATGTCATGGACTCTCCATGCTTGCTCTTGATAGACTGAGTCAGAGCTGAAGGAACTGGAAGTTTCTTGCTCAATAACAAATCCCATTTCTTTTCTAAAAAAATATTTATTTTATTTATTCAAAAGGCAGAGTTACAGAGAGAGATAGAGAGAGATGTATTTCATCTGCTGGTTCACTTCCCAAATGGTACAACAGCCAGGGCTGGGCCAGGCGAAAGCTGGGAGCCTGGAGCTTCTTCTGGGTCTCCCACATGGGTGCACAGATACAGGACTTGAGCTGTCCTCTGCTGCTTTCCCAGGCCATCAGCAGAGAGCTGGATGGGAAGTGGGGCAGATACAGGATGTTGGCACTGCAGGTGATAGCTTAACCCATTATGCCACAATGCTGGCCCCAACAAATCCCCTTTCTAAGCCTTAGCCTTTTGTTTTGTTGCAAAACCATATTTTTCATGCCAGAAGCAGACTATTTATTTCCTCATTTTTTGCCTTTGCATTCTTTTTGTGACAAGTCTGAATCCTGATTGAATGATTGGATAGGGATGCTATCTTTCCAGGTCTTTTCCTTATGCATTTATGTACTGACACAACTCCCTATAAGGAATAAATAGATTTGCTACATGAATTTTGCTACTTTTTTATCCTTTTTAAAAATATTTATTTAGTTACTTGAAACACAGAATTACAGACAGAGAGGGAGAGAGAGAGAGATAGAAGTCTTTCATTTGCTGATTCACTCCCCAAATGGCTGCAATGGCCAGAGCTGAGCCAATCTGAAGCCAGGAGCAAGGAGCCAGGAGCTTCTTCTGGGTCTCCCATGTGAGTTCAGAGGCCCAAGGACTTGGGTCATCTTTTACTGCTTTCCCAGGCCATAGCAGAGAGCTGGATGGGAAGAGGAGCAGCCAGGACTTGAACCAGTGCCCATATGGGATTCCAGCGCCACAGGAGGATGCTTAACCTACTGTGCCACAATGCTAGCGCCCATACATTGTTCTAAAGCTTGCATTTTGTCACTTAGAAAGTGCCTTTTGAAGATCTTTCCATGTGTATCAGTCAATGCTTTGTCACTATAATGAGTACTCGACATAGCCTGCATAGGAAGGAAGGAAGGCTTGTTCTGGATCTGCTCTGGGAGGTTCACAGTCTGCCCTCAGGGTGCCTTTCTGTCTGGTGTCTGACGAGGGTGGTGGGACCGCTCACTAAGGGAACCAGCGCATGCTCATTCCATGTGGTCGCTCCTTAGAAAGACTCTGTGCCTAGATCACAGGCTGCACTGCATCTACTCAATCCCATCCAATCACTCCTCAAAGGCCCCACCTTCAGACACCAGAACTGGGACAAACCCCGACCTTGTTAGCACTACCAATCCATGACTTTGAGACTTAAGATTCTGCATGAGTTGTGGTGCCAAATTCTATTTAAACTATAGCACCATGTCAGTGTCAGTAGCTTGATGTTCGGCGGGTGATATGGCATAGTGGGTTGAGCTGCTGGCGTCTCATACAGGTGCTGCTCCACTTCTGATCCAGCTCCTCGCTAATGAACCTGGAAAAGCAGTGGAAGATGATCCGAGTACTTGGGCCACTGCACCCATGTGGGAGACCCACATGAAGCTCCTGGTTCCTGGTTTTGGTCTGGCCCAGATCTAACCATTTGTGGCCAAGTAGGGAGTGAACCAGTGGATTGGAAGATCTCTCTCTCTCTTTCTCTCTCTTCCTGTTTCTGAAACTGCCTTTCAAATAAATAGATAAATAGATCTTTAAAAAAAGTGGCTTTACCTCATTTTCTTTTAGCTATGTAGGTCTCTAAATAGGATTATTAAGCCAGGTCCCTGTTTGTCACGTAAATGGATTTTCCCTCCTTATTTGTGAAAATTCTGGTGCATACCTCCTTGTGCACATACCCTGGGTTTCTTTAGTGTGAGACTCAGAAGAGGAATTTCTGGGTAAAGGATGTCCATGTTCAACATTAGTGTGTGCTACAAATTGCCCTCTGGAAGGTTTGAACCTGCGGGATGTGCTATGATGCTATCAGGAGTGCCTTTTAAAGGATTTCACGTATCCTCAGTTCCCTGCCCTTAGGATTGCGACAGATTCCTCCACTGCCTTTGGGATCTCTGATTTACACTCCCATACGAGTGCAATCATTGTGTTTAGTCAACCAGAGAAATCTACGTGTAAAGGCTTGCTTCTAATTGTGGAATAAAGCATGTTGTTTTCTGCTGAAGTAATTTCAGGCACCAGTGAGCAAGGAAAGGAGGAATTCCGGGGTGCGCAGGTCTTCCTGTGCCCCTGGAATCACTCCGTCCTGGCTGCTGGCTTCTGCGTGCAGCACAGGTGAGCGCTTGCTCTCCTTCCCCGAGTGCCTGGGGACCTGGGTCCACATGCAAGCCTCCACTCAGGGTAGCGAGACTGTCAGAGACAAGCTCTTCCCTCTGAGTTCCTGCTACCTCTTGGCACAGGGCTAGTAGATCTGGCTGAGCACAGGCCTCCACAAGCCTCCTGGGAGCAGACATCCTCCCAAGAGGACCTGAGTGTCCCAGCCTTGGGTGGAAGCGGGGGGTCAGGCACACGTCACGTGTGAGGGACATGGCTGCAGGCTGAGGCCAGCCCGAAGAGAGGTGGGGAAGGCAGGAAAGAAGCAGCAGTGACAGACGCCAGCATGGGCAGCATCCATCCTTGTGGGGTGCTGGCCATGTGGCTCAAGGAGAGCTGACCGGCCAAGGGCTTCAAGAGTTGCATGGGTGATAGGGGTGGAGCAGGGCTGTAGAACAAACCAGGGTGCAGAGACATCTCACAGCAGCTCTGAGAGCTGGGTCTTAACCTGGCAAAGGAAACAGGCTCAGAGACTGTGAAAGCGTTCCTGCGGGCAGGGGCACGGTTTGTGTCCAGACCTGATTCTGGCTCAGCCCCAGGGAGGGAAGCATCCAGCCGCTAGACATCTGTCCAGTCCACCCAGATGTCTGTCCTTGTGGATGGCACATGAGGTTGCTGTGGGCACACGGGCGATGTCCAGCCTTGGGTCACTGACCAGGGGCTCCACCTGCAAGGGTCACAGTGTGAAGATGGGAAGCGCCCTCATCCCTGGGGAGCTCGCCTTGAGATTCTTCCCCCAGCACAGCGGTGCTCAGAGTGCACTCATGAGCTGCTTCTCGTCCAGCAGGAGGAAGGAACCCACTTGTGCAAGGGGACGAGGGGCAGAGCTCAGGGCTCGGCAGGGGTTGGGGGCAGGTGTGGCGAGGCTGTCAGTGTCCCCTTCCTGGTTTTGACAGGATTAGTCCTGAGACAGCAGTAACAGCTCCTCTGCCTTGCACTGCCACATCCTATCTGCTGTCCCCTGCTTCTGTGTGTCTGCCGCCTGCTGTGTGTCTCACGCACACACATCGCTACTGCTCTGTGGCTGGAGGAAGCGGAGGCTCGGCCGGGGCAAGCCACACAGACCACACAGCCTTTCAGCCTCCCCTCTGCCTTGCTGTAGAAGAGTCAAGTTCTCTGCACATCCAGTACCGACTTCCAGGTTCTGCTCCCGGGGGAGCGGCCACTCTGGGCGCGTGTGATGATGGAAGAGATACCCGCCAGGCACTCAGCCAGAACCTGCGTGTACGTCACAGCTATGGCCTGTGAAGGAGGGACAGCATCAGATTTTGCATCATCAATGCCCAGGGCACGCATTTGCTTCTGGAAGAGAAAGCCTGCTTTTGGCCGAGGATGGAGGCCCTAAAAATCCAAAGGGGCCAATTTCCTCCTTGAGAACTGGAGGATAATGCTGGTTGCAGGGCTCACAGGCCTTCCGTCTCAAGGGCAGACACCTGACCCCGCCTCCAACCACCCTCTGTGTGTCACAGATTCCACTCCACGATGGCTTGGTTGAGCTGCGTCAGATCCACACGCACGTTTCACTTCCTTTTTTTATTTAAGATTTTATTTATTTATTTGGGAGGTAGAGTTACAGGCAGTGAGAGGGAGAGACAGAAAGAAAGATCTTCCTTCTGCTGGTTCATTTCCCAGATGGCTGCAATGGACGGAGCTGCGCCGATCCAAAGCCAGGAGCCAGGAGCTTCTTCCAGGCCTCCCACGTGGGTGCAGGGGCCCAAGGACTTGGGCCATCTTCTACTGCTTTCCCAGGCCATGGCAGAGAGCTGGATTGGAAGAAGAGCAGCCAGGACTGGAACCGGCGCCCTTATGGGATGCCGGTGCTGCAGGCAGAAGATTAATCTACTGTGCCACAGCGCTGGCCCCTCATTTCCTCTTGACCAAACTCCTCGACACATGTATTACTACTCCATTTTGCATAAAAGAAGCATGAGGCTTGGCTTGCATGCAGGACGTGGCTCCAAGTAACGTGGCTGCCAGGGCAGCAGCCAAGACTGCACCAGGGACAGCTGGTTTCAGAGTCCGCCTTTTACTCACCATCTGCAGCTTTGCCCAAGTCCCGGTGGTTCCTGGTGCCGCTGGGATAATTCCCAACTCTCCACGAAGGTCAGGAGTGCACGGAGGGAAGCGAGCTAACATTTGTTGAGTATCTGCTGTGTGCTTTTCACACGCACTTCAGTTTCCCTTACAACAGCCCTGTGAAGTAGGGTCATGGATCTACTTCATTATAGAAATAATTGCTTCAAAGGGAAAAAGGGTTAGAAGTCAGAGCGGGTTTCAGACTTGCAATTATGTACTTATTTTTTTTTTAAAACGTACGTTTCAAGAAGGAAGGTAATTTTGAACTGTGATGAGCATAACAGGCATGAGCTGAAAGCAGTAGAAGCGTTACCAAGGAAATCCTGAACTGTGTGTTAAAGCCAAATGCAAATGCAAGTTCCCAGATCAGCGGCAGCAGAGTTCACAGCTTCTAGGGGCAAACAGAGATCCTTTCTGTGGGGTAGGCGCTGGCTCCTGGGCAGTGGTCTAGCAACTCCTGAGCTGCCCACACAATGGATGCTCCCTTTTCTCTGGTGTCGGCCTCCACCAGCTTTGGGGTGTAAGCCCTGTTTGCTCATAAGTGGATTTCTAGTCTCCAGTCTATGTGGGGGAAAGTGGGTGCAGCCAGGTGCCCCTCTGAGCCACCACTTTCTGTCCAGCGGCCGCTGACCATTGCTGCTGTGGCGTGAGCCTGCTCAGGCCTCCCAGGGAGCCGACTCCAGGCTGTGTGTGAGGCAGCAGGCAGAGCAAGTGCGTGTCTCCCTTTAGACGTTTGGTTAATTCCTTTCCATTACCCTTTGTCTGTTTGAGTTCCAGTTGTAACGAAAAAATAAAACAAAAACCCCAAACTCGCCTGCCCTCTCTGCCCTCGAGATAATGTGATTAAATGGGGCAGAACTGGCCGCCAGCTACACCCGTGACATCTTGAAGGTTTGCTCTTAAGCGATTAGAAAACACAGCATCGCCGAGGAGAATGGGCTCATTTATCACAGCTCCCCAGAAGCAGGCGTGGGACTGGGCCCTGAGCAAAGCTCACTGCAGGGCAAGGACCGCGAGAGGGAAAGCCCCACGCCCCTCCAGGAGGCAGAGACGCCGCATTCTCCACTCTGCCGTCTGCTCCTCTTGGCCCTGTTCAATTACGGCAGAGGGCTGACGGCTTGGCACGGGGGGGCCCAGGGAGTAGAAGACGGAGCAGCCTTTCAGACAACACTCCGATGTCCTAGAAGGGGCCGTCTCTGCTGCATGATGGCACTCAGGAGCCCAGGCATGGTGGTACCAGGTTGCACTTGTCGCATGGGAAGGGATCCCGTGTTCTCTCCGTCCACCCTTGCTTCCACATTTTTGGGTTAAAAACACACAATCGTTCACTTCTGAAGGCTCTGGTTCCTTTGACTTCTCTGCTTGATCTTGTCCCTGGCCCCCTCCTTGTTTGCAAAGCACGGCCACTCTGGCTTGCTTTCTGTCCTGAGTGCACCAAGCTGGTCCAACCTCGGGGTCTCCATCCCTGCACTTGCCTTTGTCCCCAGACACTCACATGCCTCCATTCTGGTCAGTCGGTGCACAGCTCACGTCCCCTTCACTGAGGGGGACCTTTCGGTCCTGTCCACTTGGTGCTCATAGCGACACGATGCCTCGCAGCCCCCGTGTCTGCCACGTCACTTGTTCTGGCACCTCTCATTATCAGAGGGTTTCTGGCCCAGTAGCCTCATCTGTCCAGAACATAAGCAAGAGCAAGGGGAGCTCCCTGCTGCTCACTGCGTGCACCAGCTTCTACAGCAGCACCTGGCACCGGCTAAGGTTGCACAGAGACCAGCTTCATGGATGCATTCTATGCATGGCCTGGGCAAGGTGGCTCTGAGTCACATTGGGTTGGAGCCTGAGCTGGGCGGGGCTGGGCTTCAAGCTCTCCCCCTCCCCCCTCCGCAATACCCTGGCTCCGTGAAGCCTCCTCCCTTTGTGCATCGATGGGCTCCTTTGCCAATGGTGCCTCCTCTTCCTGCTCCAGACCCTGACTCCAACTCACTTCCATTGTTCCCCATCTACTTCAGCTCGTGCCATTGCTGGGCCTTTTGCTTAGGAAATTGCTTCTGGCTCCCTTTAACTTCTGGCCCTGCCCTGCCCACTCTCCCACCCAGCCTGGGCATAGCCTGCTTACTGGGAGGGGGAGTTTAGACTTTTGGGAAGCCATTACTTGATGTACTTTCCTCACCTGACCCTTCCCTTTCCCCCAGAAAAGTCAAGTTTCAAGCTCAGTGACTGTTTCCCAGAGATGGAAGGCGGCAGCAGGGCCACTCAGCCTCCTGTCACGCAGGGAACCCGAGAGCATCCCTAATGCAGTGGCACTGTCCTGTTGTCATCCAACTCCTTGCTCCACAGTGTGTAAGTGACTGACACAAGCGGCATGAGAGTCCAGGACAAGACAAGTGGCCGCATGCCGTCCTCCTGGCTGCAGCCTGGGTGTCACCTGAGCCTCCTGCCCTTGGAGATACAGTTGAACTTGACTGCAGCCTTCAGCCTGTGGCGATCCAGAGCCCTCCTTCCTGTCTGCAGATGTCACGATTTCCCTCGTCTTGGCAAACCTGTCTCTGCAGGAGCCCTCCCTGCCTGCTCCCAGCTTCCGATGCAGGGCTGTTCATCCCGCAGAAAGCTGCCCAAGCCCAGCCCTTCCTGCTGATGGTCTGAGGCTTTCAGGAGGAGTCGTCTTGCTGGAAACCTCCCCCTTCCCTGCTGACCTGTTTCCTCCTCTCTTCTCTGCCTGGGTCTCCTCCTCTCTTCTCTCCCTTGGTCCCCTCCACTGTCCTTCTGCAGCCAAGATATCTCCCCATCTGTCTTTTTTTTTTTAAAAAAGATTTATTTATTTATTTGAAAGGCAGAGTTCAGATAGGCAGAAGCAGAGAGAGAGAGAGAGAGAGAGAGAGAGAGAGAGAGAGAGAGATCCACTGGTTCACTCCCCAGATGGCTACAACAGCTGGAGCTGAGCCAATCAGAAGCCAGGAGCCGGGAGCTTCTTCTGAGTCTCCCACACGGGTGCAGGGGCCCAAGGACTTGGGCCATCTTCCACTGCTTTCCCAAGCCATAGTGGAGAGCTGGATCGGAAGTGAAGTGGAGCAGCCAGAACTCAAACTGGTGCCTGTAAGGGACGTGAGCAGTGCAGGCAGCGGCTTTACCCGCTACACCACAGCACTGCCTCCCTCCTTTTAATGATTTATTTTATTGTGGTTGGTGTTGTGGTCTAGTGGGTTAAGCTACCGTCTGCAATGCCGGCATCCCATATGGGTATCAGTGATAGTCCTGAATGGTCCACTTCTAATCCAGCTCTCTGTTATGGCCTGGGAAAGCAGTGGAGGATGGCCCAAGTGCTTGGACTCCTGTGCCCACGTGGGAGACCTGGAAGAAGCTCCTGACTCCTGCTTTTGGTCTGGCTCAGCACTGGATGGAAGTGGATGGAAGAAATAAATGTGTCCAATTTGGTCTGAAATTTTTTCACTTAATCCCAACAGGCATTACAGTGACCCAAATTGTTCCTTCCACACAAAGCGCAAAAGAGAGAATAAATGGGTAAAAATAAACTTGAAATACAAAGGAATACATTTTAGCGAAAATGAAATTCTGAAAGAACTACCCAAAAATTCTCAGACACAAAATTAACCTAACTGCATTCAAATATTACCAAAAATTGCAAAGCATGATGACTGTTTATTTTTAAAAAAAACAAAAACTTGATTGATTGATTGATTGATTGATTTGAAAGGCAGAGTGACAGAGATCTTCCATTCAGAGCTTCACTTCCCAAAAGGCAACAACAGCCAGGTCTAAGCCAGGAGGTAGGAACCGGTCTCCCACGTGGGTGCAGGGGCCCAAGCACTTGAGCCATCATCTGCTGCCTTCCCAGGTGCATTAGCAGGGAGCTGGATCAGAGGCAGAGTAGCTGGGATTCCAGCCGGTGCTCTGGTATAGGATGCTGACATGGCAAGCAGTGCCTTAACCCATTGCACAATGGCCGCTGTCCATGGGCTACTCCCACCATTGCTGTCCTCCTGCAGGCTTGGCTTGCTCGTCCCTGTGCCTGTCATCTTCACCAGTTTATCCAAATCCTTTCCTTCATTCAAGTCCTAGCTGAAATCCAGTCCTCCTCCCCATAGGCCCCCATAACCTCCCAACCCTCCCCACTACACTTTCTCTGCACCCCTCAGTACTTATTACCCCTTCCTTGTGGCTTTGAGCGCTGCAGCATCCTCTGTGCATCAGTCTCAAGGCCCCACTGACAGCCACCGTCTCCCTGGGGCTGGTTCCAGCTCATCCCTTTGTGTCTCTCACAGCAGGGTGCACAGTGCTGGGCTCCAGAAACAGACCATCAATGCTGCATGAAATGGAAGGATTGTATGGGTATCACTTCATCTGTGAAACACAGTGGGTGGGCATTTACCAGTGGGAAGTCCCTCAGGAGGTGCCCCAAGAGCAGGGCTGGTGGAGGGGCAAGGAGGCAGTACTATGTATCAAAAGGCAGGAGAGGAGGGACAGGGCAGGAGAGTCCTGGGGAGGCAGGACCCCAACCAAGGCGGTTCCAGCAGGGAGGCGATCAGACAAGCTGGTGGGCTCTGCTGTCCAGAAGCCCCGTGCTGGCTCTGTCCATGGCTTTATTGATGAAGACAGAAGAAGCCAGGAGGGACAAGACCACTTCATCCCACAGACAAGAAAGAGCAGGCAGTGACATCCAACGGATGACAGTCTTGAGAAGCAGTGACAGTGTCACATTGGAGTCCCTGATAAGGCAGGACAGGAGAGTCTGTGAAAGGCAGCATGCACTCTGGAGTTTGGAGAAAGAGATGTTTTCATTCCGCAGAAAGTTCAGTATGATCGATCGCATGCCCTGGGACGAGGTGAACTAAGAGAATGGAAATTCTCACCATCACAATCCTCTGGGGCAAGGGTTTGGCCTAGGTGGTCAAGACCCCAGTCAAGAGTCTGCATCCATCCCATACCAGACTGCCTGCGTTCCAGTCCCAGCTCCACTCCCGATTCCAGCTTCCTTCTAATGCACACCCTGGTGGGCAGCTGTGATGGCTCAAGTCCTTGAGTCCCTGCCACCTACTTGGGAGGTCCAGACTGAGTTCCTGGATCCCACATTCAGCCTGGCCCTCAGTTACCATGGGCATTTAGGGAGTGAACTGGAAGATGGGAACTCTCTCTCTCTCTCTCTCTCTCTCTCTCTCTCTCTCTCTCTCAAATAAATAAATAAAAGCATTAAACATCAAAGTCTCCCACTGAGGAAGAAGAGAGGGTCCTCAGTGTCTGTGTGTGGGGTGAGACCCCAGAGTTCAGGTGAGTGTCTTCAAGGGGTGACCCTGGATAGTTCTCTTGAGAAAAAGTGAAGTTTAGGGTGCTCTAGACCTGTCCCCAGAAGGTAAGGGCAGGAAGCCAGCTTTGTAAAGCAGATAGAAATTATATTCACGGAGTGCTTCACAAGGATCGCACTGCACTTGTCCAAAAGAAAGTCCTTAATAAGCCACCTGGGATAGAAGCTATAGACTGGCAGCAAATTTGCCGAAAGCCGATTCAGAGAAAGTTAATTCCCCCAAACACAAATTGTGGAATGAATGTTTAATTCACTGAATGACCAATTTGTCCCAAACCATCAGACAAATGCTGGAAAAACAGTCCTCGGCAGCTCTCCACGGCTGTCTGTCTCACTGCATCCCCTACTAAAGTCTACCGAAGTGGAGGGGCGGCTGTCCCTGCGCTGAGGTTGCGTGAGCTCTGGGGAGAATTCCTCGGGTGTTCTGATTGCGGCCAATGCCCCATGCCTCCTGGGCCCGTGGGATAGAATGCCAGCCTCCCAGCCTGCCTGTATTTTCACTCAGTCGCTGTCTTCTCTCTATGCCATCCATGAGAGAGGTGACAAGGAGCTACATCAAATGAGTATCACACGGCAAGTAGCAGCTGTCATCACTGTTCAGTCCTCCAGACGTGGAAGGCTGGCTTTGCTCTTCCACCACTTGCCACCAGGGCAGGTCCTCTCAGCCTGCCGCTCACACGCAGGAGTGTGGTGTGACTGCATTGCAGAGACCCCTAGCCTGACTTCAGCACAAAGATGCAAACAGAGGAGGCAGCAGCCTGCCCTGAACATAAAGTTGAGTCACTTGTCTTGGTCTATTTCTGTTACTTTAACCAATACCAAAGGCAGGGCACTTTATAAAGAAAAGAAGTAGGGCTGGTGTTCTGATGCAGTGGGTTAAGCCGCTGCTGGTGATGCTGGCATCCTATACTGAAGCACCACATAGAGTCCTGGCTGCTCCACTTCCAACCCATCTCCCTGCTAATGTGCCTGGGAGAGCAGTGGAAGATGACCCAAGGGCTTGGGCCCTTGCCAGCCCACGAGGGAGATCCGGGTGGAGTTCCAGGCTCCTAGCTGGAACTCTTTTCGGCCATTAGGGGAGTGAATCAGTGGATTGAAGATCTCTCTCTATCTCTGTCTCTCCCTCTCTCTCTGTAACTCCGACTTTCAAATCAATCAATCAATCTTATCTGCAGCCTGCTGTGAAAGACACAAAGGGATGAGCTGGAACCGGCCCCTGGGGAGATGGTGGCTGTCAGTGGGGCCTTGAGACTGATGCACAGAGGATGCTGCAGCGCTCAAAGCCACAAGGAGGGGGTAATAAGTACTGAGGGGTGCAGAGAAAGTGTAGTGGGGAGGGTTGGGAGTTATGGGGGCCTATGGGGAGGAGGACTGGATTTCAGCTAGGACTTGAATGAAGGAAAGGATTTGGATAAACTGGAGAAGATGGCAGGGACAGGGACGAGCAAGTCAAGCCTGCAGGAGGACAGCGATGGTGGGAGTATCTCATGGACAGCGGCCACGGGGCCCAAGGCAGGTTGCTCTTCACAATGATCTGGCAAAAAAAAAAAAAAAAAGGTTTCATTGAAAATATAAATAATGGAGCAATGTTGTGGTGCAGTGGGATAAAGTCCTACTTGCCGTGTCAGCATCCCATACCAGAGCACCGGCTGGAGCCCTGGCTTCTGATCCAGCTCCCTGCTAATGCACCTGGGAAGGCAGCAGATGATGGCTCAAGTGCTTGGGCCCCTGCACCCATGTGGGAGACCTGGATGGAGTTCCTACCTCCTGGCTTAGACCTGGCTGTTGCTGCCTTTTGGGGAGTGAAGCTCTGAATGGAAGATTTTTGTCACTCTGCCTTTCAAATCAATCAATCAATCAATCAATCAAGTTTTTGTTTTTTTAAAAAATAAACAGTCATTATGCTTTGCAATTTTTGGTAATATTTGAATGTAGTCAGGTTAATTTTGCAACACTTTTATGTATTTGAGAATTTTTGGGTAGTTCTTTCAGAATTTCATTTTCGCTAAAATGTATTCCTTTGTATTTCAAGTTTATTTTTACCCATTTATTCTCTTTTGTGCTCTGTGTGGCAGGAATGATTTGGGTCATTGTAAATGTCTTTTGGGATTAAGTGAACAAGTCTCAGACCAAATTGGACACACACATGTGGTTGAGGGCAGGCCTGGGGGGCTGGCTGGGAGCTGCTGCAGCCCAGAATCAGGGTGACTTTTAAAAAATTTTTTTGGCTTATTCGTAGCCATATTTTCACCTTTCTTCCCCAGGAACACATGCCAGTTGTGGAAGGAAAACAATGACAACAAGAGATGCAATCAACAAAAGAAATTGCAGAAGAAAATTATCTGGTAGTTTTCAGCATTTGGAGCGCCTTGTCTCAAAGTTTTGAATTAATTTGAAGCCAATTATTTCTGCTCTGCTGCTTTGGTCACGCTTTCTGTGTTGTCCACCGTCTGAGGGATTTAGAAGTCAAGTTTTGGCCAGCTCGCTCACGGCCAAATTGTTTCCTGCCCAGTTCTCTGGGGGCTGTGATGGACAGCAGGGCCAGCAGCCAGGCGTGGGCAGAGCTGGCAGCTGTGTGGCTGGGGGAAAGGTGCTTGGTGACTTCCTCCCTTCCTTCCCTTTTTTATTTTTTTTGAGACTCATTTATTTATTGAAAGTCAGAGTTACAGAGAGAGAGAGAAAGATGAGAGTGAGAGAGAAGGAGAGACGGAGAAGGAGAGATATCACCCATCCACTGGTCTACTCCTCAAATGGCCACAGTGACTGAGGTTGGGCCTGGCAGAAGCCAGGAGCCAGGAGCTTCATCCGGGTCTCCCACATGGGTACGGGGTCCAAAGACTTGGGCCATCCTCCATCACCTTCCCAGGTCATTGCAGAGAGCTGGATCGGAAGTGGAGCAGCTGGGACTTGAGCCAGCGCCCATATGGGATGCTGGCACTATGTCACAGCGCCGGCCCCGCAATTTCCTTTTAATCCCAGCAGGCTTGCTGGGCATTAGAATCACTAGGGGAGCTTTTGAATGCTCAGGGGTCCACGGTTCCCATCTTCTAGAATTTGCAGAGCTGCCCAGATGCGTCCTGTGTGCTGTTGGGAGGAGAACAGCTGAGCTAGGGATCCCCTCTGACCCCTGGACACACTGCTCTGCCTTCTCTGGTTCGTGTTTCTCAGAGTGTGCTGCAGAGAACCCACCCGGAATCCCTGGATAACTGGCCCCAGCGCCCAGTCCCCCTGAGCCAGAGTGTGCACTCTACTCAGCTGCTCTAGCTATTTGAGCTTTCTTAGGAAATTGGAGACCTTGCCAATGGTCTCGTGCCTTTAACTGGCTTTTCTTCTCTTCCCGTGCTCATTGACTTCTGCATAGCAGGTTGATTTGGTCAAATCTTAATGGGATTAGCCTTTCCGAAGCTCAATTTTACACATGAAAACCACTTTTCTTATAGAGGCAGATTATAATGCAATATAAAATTTCATGCAAATTGTGTAGAAAGTTTTTTTTTTTTGGGTGGGATGAATAAACCATTTTATAATTGAGGCCATTATTGGTATGTATGTCCTCATTATGAAAATAATACATACTTATCATAAAAATTCAGAAATACAGATCAAGAGAAAATGGACAGATCCATTCATATTCCTACCACTCAAAGGTTGTAACTATATCATTTAATGTGTTGCTTTTTAGTCTGTCTTTTTTTCCTAATGCATAGCACTTTTTTTTAAAAAAAATCATAATCCTACTTTGGTGAAAATTAGAATTCATAGATGGAGTTTGGTTATTGAAGCAAGCTACAGTTATGTTTAATGGAAGGATTCGTGGTCTTTCGCTGCTGGAACTGTGTTCCTCAGTAAGATAAGAGATATTTGCACCTCAGCTGGAAGAGGCCTGTGGTAACAGTCTTAGGGAACTGGACCCAGTCCCTGTCACTGTCATTAACGAGAAGAAACCCAGGGCTGGCACTGTGGCGCAGTGGGTAAAGCCGCTGTCTGCAGTGTTGGTATCCTGTAAGGGCGTTGGTTCAAGTCCTGGCTGCTCCACTTCCCATCCAGCTCTCTGCTATGGCCTGCAAAAGCAGTAGAAGATGACCCAAGTCCTTGGGCCCCTGCACCCACATGGGAGACCTGGAAGAAACTCCAGGCTCCTGGGTTCAGATCAGCCCAGCTCTGACCATTGTGGCCATTTGGGGAGTGAACCAGCAGATGGAAGACCTCTCTCTCTGCCTCTGCCTCTCTGTAACTCTGCCTTTTAAATAAACAAATAAATCTTTTTTTTTTTTTTTTTAAAGAGAAGAAACCAGGCTAGTGAATTTAATGGTTTGGTCCAGTAGGTTTGGAAACCAGGTTTGTTATACAAAATTGTATTTGTTCATTTAGGTTGTAAAATAGGTTGGTTAGGGGAAATCGAATCTTCTTCCTTAACCTGGAATGGGACCTCAGTTGCTTGTGTGCTGATTTGGATCACTGGCACTGAGTGGCTGCTAGTGTGGGTTGCATACCCTCAGAGGCTCGGCGATTTATTCACAGAGGGGAAATCTCTATTAAAAAGCAAGCAAACAAAAAAGCCCTGTGGCTGTAAGCAGCAAGATTCTGTGCCTTCCTCCTGCGGCACATCCACAGCGGGTGGGCAGGGCCACCTGTGCCTGCTCCCCCACACCTTCAGGGGCCCATGTTCACCGTCGGCAGCACCGTTGTTTCCCAGAGCTGGGAAAGAAGAGAAGAGGGAGAAGCATATCAACTCTTACACGGTGCTACTTTCTGGTCTTCAGGGGAGTGGCTGTGAGCCCCAGTCTGCTTGCCAGTAGAGGTGGACCCACGTGCCTGGGCCAGTGGGGTATGAACGTGCACTGTCCTTAGGCCGTGCTCTGTCTTCGTAGACTGGAAACAACTGGGTGCCTCCTACAGATTCAAGCTGAGCACAGGGCAAAACCTTGTTTTGGCGTCTTTGTGGGCCACTCACTGTCCCGTCTGTTACTGGTTTATTTCTTCATTCATGGCTGTAGTCCTCTCTCTGACTATGTTTTGTCAAAGGTCAGTAGGCTTCTGTGTGAACTGCTCAGTTACCTCATCAGAAGAGGCCAGGGGGCTCCGGGCTGGTGTCTCTGGAAGAGAAGGAAGAGCCGAGGAAGGGGCAGTAGTTGGGGGGCAGGCATCAGGCAGCTCTGGGAGCAGCTCTGGGAGCTCTGCCTAGGTCGGAGAGTGGACTCTGGTTGTCTGATCTCTAGGTGGAGAGAAAGTTGTCTGAACCAAAATGGAGCAGCTCGAATACACACTAACAGGAAACAAGGAAATAAAGTCAGGAGGCAGTGAAGGGAGAGCTGTCATGGGTGATTGTCTGAAACTGACTGTCAGAAAGGATTCTGCGGAAGCCACAATCCCGATAGAGGCCACCAAAACCCCACACAGAGGCTCTGCAGCCCACACAGAGAACACCACAGCCACACACAGAGAACACCACAGCCCCACACAGAGGCCACCACAGCCACACACAGAGAACACCACAGCCCCACACAGAGAACACCACAGCCCCACACAGAGAACACCACAGCCCCACACAGAGAACACCACAGCCCCACACAGAGAACACCACAACCCCACACAGAGGCCACCACAGCCTCACACAGAGGTCACCACAGCCCCACACAGAGGCCACCACAACCCCACACAGAGAACACCACAGCCCCACACAGAGGTCACCACAGCCCCATACAGAGGCCAACACAACCCCATACAGAGGCCACCACAACCCCACACAGAGAACACCACAGCCCCACACAGAGGCCACCACAGCCACACACAGAGAACACCACAGCCACACACAGAGAACACCACAGCCACACACAGAGAACACCACAGCCTCACACAGAGAACACCACAGCCCCACACAGAGGCCACCACAGCCACACACAGAGGCCACCACAGCCCCACACAGAGAACACCACAGCCCCACACAGAGGCTCTGCAGCCCACACAGAGAACACCACAGCCTCACACAGAGGCCACCACAGCCCCATACAGAGAACACCACAGCCCCACACAGAGAACACCACAGCCCCACACAGAGGCCACCACAGCCACACACAGAGGCCACCACAGCCCCATACAGAGAACACCACAGCCCCACACAGAGGGCACGACAGCCCCACACAGAGAACACCACAGCCCCACACAGAGAACACCACAGCCCCACACAGAGAACACCACAGCCCCACACAGAGGGCACCACAGTACCACACAGAGAACACCACAGCCCCACACAGAGAACACCACAGCCCCACACAGAGAACACCAAGCCCCACACAGAGGCCACCACAGCCCCACACAGAGAACACCACAGCCACACACAGAGGCCACCACAGCCACACACAGAGAACACCACAGCCTCACACAGAGGCCACCACAGCCCCACACAGAGGCCACCACAGCCCCACACAGAGAACACCACAGCCCCACACAGAGGCCACCACAGCCCCACACAGAGGCCACCACAGCCCCACACAGAGGCCACCACAGCCCCACACAGAGAACACCACAGCCCCACACAGAGAACACCACAGCCCCACACAGAGAACACCACAGCCCCACACAGAGAACACCACAGCCTCACACAGAGAACACCACAGCCCCACACAGAGAACACCACAGCCCCACACAGAGAACACCACAGCCTCACACAGAGAACACCACAGCCCCACACAGAGAACACCACAGCCACACACAGAGGCCACCACAGCCCCACACAGAGAACACCACAGCCCCACACAGAGGCTCTGCAGCCCACACAGAGAACACCACAGCCTCACACAGAGGCCACCACAGCCCCATACAGAGAACACCACAGCCCCACACAGAGAACACCACAGCCCCACACAGAGGCCACCACAGCCCCACACAGAGGCCACCACAGCCCCATACAGAGAACACCACAGCCCCACACAGAGAACACCACAGCCCCACACAGAGAACACCACAGCCCCACACAGAGAACACCACAGCCCCACACAGAGAACACCACAGCCCCACACAGAGGGCACCACAGTACCACACAGAGAACACCACAGCCCCACACAGAGGCCACCACAGCCCCACACAGAGAACACCACAGCCCCACACAGAGGCCACCACAGCCCCACACAGAGAACACCACAGCCACACACAGAGGCCACCACAGCCACACACAGAGAACACCACAGCCCCACACAGAGGCCACCACAGCCTCACACAGAGGCCACCACAGCCCCACACAGAGGCCACCACAGCCCCACACAGAGAACACCACAGCCCCACACAGAGCTCACCACAGCCCCACACAGAGGCCACCACAGCCCCACACAGAGGCCACCACAGCCCCACACAGAGAACACCACAGCCCCACACAGAGGCCACCACAGCCCCACACAGAGGTCACCACAGCCCCACACAGAGAACACCACAGCCCCACACAGAGGCCACCACAGCCACACACAGAGAACACCACAGCCTCACACAGAGAACACCACAGCCCCACACAGAGAACACCACAGCCCCACACAGAGGCCACCACAGCCCCACACAGAGAACACCACAGCCCCACACAGAGAACACCACAGCCCCATACAGAGGCCACCACAGCCCCACACAGAGGTCACCACAGCCCCACACAGAGGCCAACACAGCCCCACACAGAGAACACCACAGCCCCACACAGAGAACACCACAGCCCCACACAGAGAACACCACAGCCCCACACAGAGGGCACCACAGTACCACACAGAGAACACCACAGCCCCACACAGAGAACACCACAACCCCACACAGAGAACACCACAGCCCCACACAGAGGCCACCACAGCCCCACACAGAGAACACCACAGCCACACACAGAGAACACCACAGCCCCACACAGAGGCCACCACAGCCCCACACAGAGGCCACCACAGCCCCACACAGAGAACACCACAGCCCCACACAGAGAACACCACAGCCACACACAGAGAACACCACAGCCACACACAGAGAACACCACAGCCTCACACAGAGAACACCACAGCCACACACAGAGAACACCACAGCCACACACAGAGAACACCACAGCCTCACACAGAGGCCACCACAGCCCCACACAGAGAACACCACAGCCCCACACAGAGGCCACCACAGCCCCACACAGAGAACACCACAGCCCCACACAGAGCTCACCACAGCCCCACACAGAGGCCACCACAGCCCCACACAGAGGCCACCACAGCCCCACACAGAGAACACCACAGCCCCACACAGAGAACACCACAGCCCCACACAGAGAACACCACAGCCTCACACAGAGAACACCACAGCCCCACACAGAGAACACCACAGCCCCACACAGAGAACACCACAGCCCCACACAGAGAACACCACAGCCCCACACAGAGGTCACCACAGCCCCACACAGAGGCCACCACAGCCCCACACAGAGAACACCACAGCCCCACACAGAGAACACCACAGCCCCACACAGAGAACACCACAGCCCCACACAGAGAACACCACAGCCTCACACAGAGAACACCACAGCCCCACACAGAGGCCACCACAGCCCCACACAGAGAACACCACAGCCCCACACAGAGGCCACCACAGCCCCACACAGAGAACACCACAGCCCCACACAGAGGCCACCACAGCCCCATACAGAGAACACCACAGCCCCACACAGAGAACACCACAGCCCCACACAGAGAACACCACAGCCCCACACAGAGAACACCACAGCCACACACAGAGAACACCACAGCCTCACACAGAGAACACCACAGCCTCACACAGAGGCCACCACAGCCCCACACAGAGGCCACCACAGCCACACACAGAGGCCACCACAGCCCCACACAGAGAACACCACAGCCCCACACAGAGGCTCTGCAGCCCACACAGAGAACACCACAGTACCACACAGAGGGCACCACAGCCTCACACAGAGAACACCACAGCCCCACACAGAGAACACCACAGCCCCACACAGAGAACACCACAGCCCCACACAGAGGGCACCACAGCCTCACACAGAGGCCACCACAGCCCCACACAGAGGCCACCACAGCCCCACACAGAGAACACCACAGCCCCACACAGAGGCCACCACAGCCTCACACAGAGGCCACCACAGCCCCACACAGAGGCCACCACAGCCCCACACAGAGAACACCACAGCCCCACACAGAGCTCACCACAGCCCCACACAGAGGCCACCACAGCCCCACACAGAGGCCACCACAGCCCCACACAGAGAACACCACAGCCCCACACAGAGGCCACCACAGCCCCACACAGAGGTCACCACAGCCCCACACAGAGAACACCACAGCCCCACACAGAGAACACCACAGCCCCACACAGAGAACACCACAGCCCCACACAGAGGCCACCACAGCCCCACACAGAGAACACCACAGCCCCACACAGAGGCCACCACAGCCCCACACACAGAGAACATCACAGCCCCACACAGAGAACACCACAGCCCCACACAGAGAACACCACAGCCCCACACAGAGGCCACCACAGCCCCACACAGAGGCCACCACAGCCCCACACACAGAGAACATCACAGCCCCACACAGAGAACACCACAGCCACACACAGAGGCCACCACAGCCCCACACAGAGGTCACCATAGCCTCACACAGAGGTCACCACAGCCCCACACAGAGAACACCACAGCCCCACACAGAGGCCACCACAGCCCCACACAGAGGGCACCACAGTACCACACAGAGGCCACCACAGCCCCACACAGAGGCCACCATAGCCTCACACAGAGGCCACCACAACCCCACACAGAGGTCACCATAGCCTCACACAGAGGTCACCACAGCCCCACACAGAGGCCACCACAGCCCCACACAGAGAACACCACAGCCCCACACAGAGGCCACCACAGCCCCACACAGAGAACACCACAGCCACACACAGAGGCCACCACAGCCACACACAGAGAACACCACAGCCCCACACAGAGGCCACCACAGCCTCACACAGTTGTCACCACAGCCCCACACAGAGGGCACCACAGTACCACACAGAGGCCATATAGCCTCACACAGAGGGCACCACAGTACCACACAGAGGCCACCACAGCCCCACACAGAGGCCACCACAGCCCCACACAGAGGGCACCACAGCCCCACACAGAGGCCACCACAGCCCCACACAGAGGCCACCACAGCCACACACACAGAGAACACCACAGCCCCACACACAGAGAACACCAGAGCCACACACACAGAGAACATCACAGCCCCACGCAGAGGCCACCAAGTCCCACAGAGAGGCTACCACAGCCCCACACAGAGGCCACCAAGTCCCACAGAGAGGCTCCCACAGCCCCACACAGAGGCCACCACAGCCCCACACAGAGGCCACCACAGGCCCACACACAGAGAACACCACAGCCTCACCTAGAGGCCACCACAGCCCCACACACAGAGAACATCACAGCCCCACGCAGAGGCCACCACAGCCCCATACAGAGAACACCACAGCCCCACACAGAGGCCACCACAACCCCACACAGAGAACACCACAGCCCCACACAGAGGCCACCACAGTCTCACACAGAGGCCACCACAGCCTCACACAGAGGTCACCACAACCCCACACAGAGAACACCACAGCCCCACACAGAGAACACCACAGCCCCACACAGAGGCCACCACAGCCCCACACAGAGGCCACCACAGCCTCACACAGAGGTCACCACAGCCCCACACAGAGGCCACCACAGCCCCACACAGAGAACACCACAGCCCCACACAGAGGTCACCACAGCCCCATACAGAGGCCACCACAACCCCATACAGAGGCCACCACAACCCCACACAGAGAACACCACAACCCCACACAGAGAACACCACAACCCCACACAGAGAACACCACAGCCCCACATAGAGGTCACTACAGTCCCACACAGAGGCCACCACAGCCACACACAGAGGCCACCACAGCCACACACAGAGGCCACCACAGCCTCCCACACAGAGGCCACCACATATCTTGCCAGCGCTATGGCTCACTTGGTTAATCTTCTGCCCGTGGCGCCGGCATCCCATGTGGGTGCCTGATTCTGGTCCTGGTTGCTCCTCTTCCTCTCCAGGTCTCTGCTGTGGCCCGGGAGGGCAGTGGAGGATGGCCCAAGTGCTTGGGCCCTGCACCCGCATGGGAGACCAGGAGAAGCACCTGGCTCCTGGCTTCTGATTGGCGCAGCGCCTGCCGTAGCGGCCATTTGGGGAGTGAACCAACGGAAGGAAGACCTTTCTGTCTCTCTCTCACTGTCTATAACTCTAACTCTCAAATTAAAAAAAGTAGTATCTATTTATTTTTATTTATTTTAAAGGCAGAGCAACAGAGAAAAATAGCTGGTTTACCTTCCAAATGTCTGCAGTAGCCAGAGTTGCACCAGACCGAGGCCAGGAGCCCAGAAATCAATCCAGGTCTCTCCTGTAGGTGGTAGGGATGTGAGTACTTGAACCATTAATTGCTACTTTCCTGAGTGTGCATTATTAGGAACTGGGTTGAGAGCTGAGCAGACTCCAACCCAGGTGCTATGACATGGGATGCTGGTTTCCCAAGCAGTTGCTTAACTGCTACCACCAAACACCCACCCCACTACCCATCTTCTTTAATCAAATTCATGATTTCCATGGGAAACTCACTATTTGCCACTACTTTGCTAGGGTCTTGGACAGTGAAGAATCATTGTGTTCCTTGGGAAGTTTGAAGTTTATAGAAACACGATGGTTATCTTTTTTTTTTTTAAAGACCTACTTTATTTATTTGAGAGACAGAGTTACAGAGAGAGAGGTCTTCTATCCACTGGTTCACTCCCCAGATGGCTGTAATGGCCGGAACTGTGCCGATCCAAAGCCAGGAGCCAGGAGCTTCTTCCAGGTTCCACATGTGGGTGCAGGGACCCAAGGACTTGGGCCGTCATCTACTGCTATCCCAGGCTGCAGCAGAGAGCTGGATTGGAAGAGGAGCAGCCAGGACTAGAACTGGCACCCATATGGGATGCAAACGCTTCAGGTCAGTGCATTAACCTGCTGCGCCACAGCGCCAGCCCCACGATGGTTATCTTGTACCTCTAACAAAACTGAAAGCTTTAAACAGTTCAGTGAGCATGTGGCACCCTGGGTAGCCAGTATTTTATACATATTTTATATGATTCTACTTCTCTCTTAGCGTATCAATTACATTTCTTTAAAATTTTTGATGATCGCTGTAGGGTTTGCAACACATATTTACAGCTAATCTAACTATACCTTCAAAAAATACCACATCCTTTCAGGTGTAGGGTGCTTCATAGCAGAGTGTTCCCAGTTTCTCCCTTCCCTCCATTCCTTTTAACATAATTTCCCTTACCCACAAGCTGTAATCAGTGCTATAGTTATTGCCATTGTTACTATATTTGCTATATTGCTATTGTTACTAGTATTATTTTGCTCTTTAAATTTTACAGAGAGTGATACAGATGATACAGAATAAGTAGACAGATACATAGATCAACAGAGAGCTCTCTCATCCACATACCCATAGTAACTTGGACTGGGCCAGAGCTGGAGTCAAGAGCTGGGAATGCAATCTGGGTCTTCCACGCCAGGGGCAGGAATGCAGGCGTCATAGCTGCTAGACTAAGCACTTGCTCCCTTTCAGCCAAGTATTGCTTCTTAGGTCAATTAAGGATAACAAGCATAGTATGATTTATCTTCATTTGTTCCTTCTGCAGTGCTTGCTTTCTTAAGTAGATCTAAATTTCTGACCTATGTCAATCTCCTTCTCTTTGAAGAGTTTTTTTTTTAAAGATTTTATTTTTATTTATTTGAGAGAGAGAGACAGAGAGAAAGGTCTTCCTTCCATTGGTTCAATCCCCAAATGGCCGCAATGGCCAGAGCTGCGCAAATCTGAAGCCAGGAGCCAGGTGCTTCTTCTCTGTCTCCCATGCAGGTGCAGAGGCCCAAGGACTTGGGCTATCCTCTACTGCTTTTCCAGGCCACAGTAGAGAGCTGGATTGGAAGAGGAGCAGCTGGGACTAGAACTGGTGCCCATATGGGATGCTAGTGCCACAGGTGGAGGACTAACCTACTGTGCCACGGTGCCGGCTCTGAAGTTTTTTTAAACATTTTTTTGGGGGACAAATATGCTGATAATGAATTTTGTCTTAGAAAGTCCATTTCTTCTTAACTTTCAATGGGTAGCTTTACTGATCTAGAATTCTAGGTTAGTGGCTGGGGGAAGAGGTGGAGGTGGAGGCTGGGAGCCACTGTCACTTCTCACCCATGTATTTTTGAGTTGGAGTAAAGGCTAGGGCATGAAGTAATGGGCTGTGGTCCTGCCAGGCCAGTGGACTGCAGGAAGGGCTGGCAAAGGACTGAGAAAGAGAACAACTCCTGCAAGCGGGGAACATGCCTGGCACCAGAGCTGGGTCCTGGTGTTGCCTGTTGACCATAAATAGTGTCACAGTCCAGAAGGTCAACATCAGGCAAGGCCACTTTGTGACCGTAATGGATCAAGGCGAAAACTAAGCCCCTCCTGAGCGACAAGGGAGAAACACAGCCTGCTGATGGCTTTATCTGACTCTACTCTCAACACGGCACAGATGCATGGGGGTTTCCTACTCTCTGAACAGTTCTCCAGCCCACCATCGGAGTGTCCTGTGCCTGACCTGGTTCTGAGCTTACATACCCGGAGGTAGCATTGGGCTCCACAGGTGAAGGGCTCAGTCCACTGCTGTCCACTGGGATGCCAGCTGCCAAGGACAGTGCTTCTTGCCTTATGATGGGGACCTGCTGTGAGAAATGTGCCAGTAGGCCGTTTTGTCATGGTGTGAACATCCAGAGTGTGTTCACAGACCTCACTGGGACAGCCTGGCACGCATCTAGGCTGCATGGGAGAGGTACTTGGTAAAGTCCATTGCTTCCAGTCCCAGAGCCAACCAAACAACACAGGATCAGCTCAAGCACCATAGAAGGTGTGAGACGAAGACTGCTGCTGGCACAACGGGGCATGCTGTTTTACAGTACACATTAAAAAAATAAAAAATCGGAATTGGGGCCAGCACTGTGGCATAGCTGGTAAAGCTGTAGCCTGAAGTGCCGTCATCCCATGTGGGTGTCAGTTCGAGACTCGGCTGCTCCACTTCTAATCCAGCTCTCTGCTATGGCTTGGGAAAGTAGTAGAAGATGGCCCAAGTCCTTGGGTCCCTGACCTGCATGGGAGACCTGGAAGAATCTCCTGGTTCTTGGCTTTGGATTGCCCTGGCTCTGGCTGTTGTGGCCATTTGGGGAGCGGGGCAGTGGATAGAAGACCTCTCCCCCCCCCTTTCTTTCTGCCTCTCTGTAACTCTGCCTTTCAAGTAAATAAATTAATAAATCTTTAAAAAATAAATTGGTGTCTACTCTAAAATGATGACAAGTGTACCAAGGCAAATACATAAAGAAATAAAAGCCATGTATTTTCATCAACTACTGGGTACTGTACATAATTAGTTACACGTGCTATACTTTTGCACAATGGACAGTGTGGTAGATGTGTTTATGCCAGCACCAACCACAAATACATGAGTAATACATTGTACTATGACATCACCATGGCTGCAATGCCACTTGGAGGTAGGAATTTAATAAATTATTTTACTTGAAAGTCAGAGAGATTTTTTTTTCTTTTTTTCAGGTTTATTTGTTTATTTGATTAAATCAATTAGATTTTTGAACTGGAGACCATGCCTTTGCCCCTTATTTATTTGAAAGGCAGAGTTATAGAGAAAGAGAGGTACAGACAGAGAGAGATAATTTCCATCCACTGGTTCACTCCCCAAGTGGCTGCATTGACTGCAGCTGGGCCAATCTGAAGCCAGGAGCCAGGTGCTTCTTCTGGGTCTCCCACATGGGTACAGGGGCCCACGTACTTGAATCATCTTTCAGTGCTTTCCCAAGTGCATTATCAGGGAGCTGGATCAGGAGTGGAGCAGCTGGGACTTGAGCTGGTGCCCATATGGGATGCTGGCACCCACAACACCATGGTGCCAGCCCTGAGAGAGATTTTCTCTGCTGGCTCATTCCCCAAATATCTGCAATAGCCAGAGCTGGACCAGGCTGTAACCTGGAAGTCATGTGCATGGCGGGGACCCAAGTATGTGAGCCATCATCTGCTACCTCTCAGGGGGCACATTAGCAGGAAGCTGGATTAGAAGTGAAGCAGCTGGGACTTGAACCTTGGGACTCTGGTATGGGTGTCCCAAGAGGTGTTTTAAGGGCTATAGGACTTTTTTTTTCTTTAAACCTACATTATAGTCTATGGGATGACCATGGTATACGTGTTCTGATGTTGATGGAAACTTTGTTATGTGGTACGCAACTGTAGTAGGTTATCCACAGTTTCTGTTCAAATAGGTTATAATTTGAAAGTTTCCATAACTCTTTCATCAGGGTCAGTTAGCTTGTCAGGCAGTAACAGAACTTAGGGAAACTTACTTGCCTTTAGTGGTTTATAATGTTCATAGAAGATAGATCAGCAGCTAGATGAAGAGGTACACAGGGCCGAGGTGCAGAGGGTCCCAAACTCAAAAATAGCAACTTCTGTCCCCTTGGGGATGGGGCTGCCACCTCCTGACAGGTGGATTTTTTGCTGACCCTGAACTCTATGAACCCTGTCTGCGGAGGCTGTGTGAGGAAGGCATGATTGGTTATTCATTCAGCTTCAAACTCGGCTCTTCTTCCTGGAGGCTGAAGCCCAAGGGTCCGATGATTCTGGCTTGGTCTGGCTGGCGACCAGCCGCATCCTGGAACCCACTAAGGGTTGCCTCACTAGAACAAAGGGCGCTCCTGTGACCCAGGAAATGAAAAGGGCTTTAGGAGTCCTATTAAGCACCAAGGTTAATGGCTGGATATTGGCCCAAAAGATGCCAGGAGCTCCTCTTTGCTTGGGAAATTATAAGGGTGTTAGGCCATCAATGTCTGGGACCAGAGGGGGTGAACTGCAAATACACTATAGACATGTAATTTATGTATGCATATTGTTAGGTCTGGAATAGCTCAGGGTTCTGATCTTTCATTCCCCCAGAAAGAGGAGACGGAAAAAGGAAACGGAGACTTACCTCAACAGAGACAGGTTGATTTATTGGAAGCAAAGAGGTTGGCGAGTATTTTCTTGTGAAGAGACTGCTCACTGGGCACATTTGGGACTCAGGCTTTCTCCAGTTTTGAGGGAATTTGGGGTGGTTGTAGAAGGCAGCTGACAGAAGAATAGGGGGCTCTTTGAAGAGTCCAGGAATTTCCCCCTTATCTGTTTCATAGCTGCATTGTGCAGCTTATCTATTTTTCCATTTGCATTGCAAGGAGTTGAGAAGGGTCTGGTTAGGCACCAAGGATCTGGACAAAAGGGAGGATGTGGGGTGGGGAGGAAGGAGGAACAATGGGAAAAGTGCCACAAGTCCTTTACATATATTATTTCAAACTGCATACCAAATCTGAACTCAAAAACAGGAGCATCATCCAAGTTGCAAAAATAGCCAACCCCCTGCCTCCTGCCTGGGTCACGCGGTCACTGCTGCTGCTTCACCAACTGCCCATTTATCCTCACTCCATTCCCCCCACCCTTCAGCTGAGACGGAGGGACACACCTCATGCCCAATGCCCCCCTCCCTTCCTGACAGCTTCCAGTCCTGAAGAGAGTCCCAAGCCCCAGCCTTTCTCACATCCTCTCCTTGAGGTGCCCGGAGTACCCCCCCCCCCCCCCCCCCCCGTATTGCACTGAGTCCTTCAGCCCTGATTTTGTTCGACACAGGCGTGACATTGGCAGTCTCAGGCTGGAGGCCCAGACCTCACTTCTCCACCTGGGAGCAGAGACTGGGGAGGCCTGTTGTTCCTTTGTTCACTTGGCCCACTGAGCCCAGGGCCCAGGCAGGCTCTGTTCCCACTGCCCTGGGTCTCCGCATTACACAGACAATCAATGAGCAATTACTGGGTGGTGCTTTGCTGGACCAGGATGCTTAGATGGGCAAGAGAGGGACATACAGGGGCTCAGAGGCAGCTGGGGCAGTTAGACAATGCCTGAGCAGTGTTAGCTCAGTACAGGAGTGGGGAAAGTCTGGTTCAGGGAGCAGGATCAGCATGAACCAGAGGCATAGAAAGCATGGCCAGCTCAGGTCTGTGGGGTGCACCTTGAGAGCCGAGGCTTGTGGGGGACTGAGGCAAGATGGTGCAGCACCTGGGACTCCTGAGGGCCAAGAGAAGCTTCTCATGGAAGGGAAGCCCCGGGCTCAGCTTTGTGCTTTGGGAGGCTGGCTCTGGCCCACTGGAGAAGCTACTGGGGGATGTCCTGCAGCCATCTGAACACCAGGGACTTGGCCTGCACAGGTGGCTGCAGTGATGCCGGGAGGTGAGTGGATCTGAGCTGATGGGACTCGGCCATGGCTCGGTGCAGTAGGTGGGACAGCAGCCAGGGATGACCACCTGCTCTGGCTGCTGTGCCTGGGTGAGTGGAGGTGACGTTCACAGAGGGGTGTCCCTCAAGCTGCCAGGGCTTGGACAGCTTCAGAGCGAAGGAGAGGCAGGTGGTAGGAACTGATTGTCATGAGAGGGTCTCTCTGGCAGGGTGATTGACCAGAACGCGGCATGGCAGCCTGACAGGCCGTGCAAGGAGACTGGAAGGGACAAGGTGTCCAGCGAGGAGCCTGCACCAGCAGCAGCCAGCATGCAACTTACTGGGGTATCTCAGTGAGCCTCAGCTTTCTCATCAGCAAAATGGGAGCAGGGAGTATTAAATAAGGCTTGTTTGGAAATCATCTAGCACAAGGCCTGGCATGCAGTAGATATTTTCTACCCCCGACCCTGGTCTGTAATTCTGCCTTTCAATAAATAAATGCTAAGAAAAAAAGATGGAGGGCTGGAGATTGTGCCCTTTATCTTGGGTCTGACCACTCCCCCCAGTTCTCGGCATCCTTCTCTGCCTTGCTTCTACCTGCCCTGGTCTTGCCAAGGGTCCCACAGCCAGCCTGGCTCTGGGGAAGGAGCGCCCACTTCCCTCTTCCTCTCTCTGGCCCCTTCTGTCCAACGTGGCAAAGGTGTCGTGGTGCTGAGCATTCTAAACACGCAAGTGTTTTCTGTTCATTCTCAGGTGAAAATGAATGGCTGGCTGTCATGGGAGTGTGAACTCGTCGGGAGGAAGCTGCTGTCGCTACCAGAACTCACTGCTGAGCAGACACAACTGGCTTCCTGGGGCTGAGTGTCAGTGGTGCCCTGAACTGGGAAATTGCTGGCACGCTGGGGTTAGAAAGAGCCCACTGAGAAGCCATGAGCGGCTGGGGCCGGCTGGAGGGGCGGAGCAGTTAGAGGTGAAGCAGAGACTCCCGAGCTGCCGAGAAGCTGCTGGCTTAGCTGGGGGCTTAGAAGACAGGCATGGCAGGTGACCACTCTGTGTGTGGTGGCAGCACCAAGGCAACTCCTGTTGCAGGAGGTGTACAGGGGCACCTGAAGGGGGGAGGAGACAGTCAGGTGCACCTGTGGCTCTTACCACCATATAAGCTGAGACCAGTCAAGGTCCCTGAGCCTCAACCTCTGATGAAAGTAGGGCACATGTTCATGGGGCTGTCCCGAGGAGCTGCTGGGTCAGGTGTGGTCCCCAGCTCTGCTGTGCACCAGAAGGCACACGTTCACGAGGCTGTCCCGAGGAGCTGCTGGGTCAGGTGTGGTCTCCAGCTCTGCTGTGCACCAGAAGGCACACGTTCACGGGGCTGTCCCGAGGAGCTGCTGGGTCAGGTGTGGTCCCCAGCTCTGCTGTGCACCAGAAAGGCACACGTTCACGGGGCTGTCCCGAGGAGCTGCTGGGTCAGGTGTGGTCCCCAGCTCTGCTGTGCACCAGAAGCACCCAGAGGGCTGCTGGGACACACCTGGCTGGCTCCAGCCCCAGCTCTGAGCAAGTGGGTGTAGAGTCACAGAGGACATTAATGCTGCTGGCCTGGGGACCACCCTTCAGAGGCACAGCCGTTAAGTTTGGTGGCTGGAGGGAGGACAGCTGGCATTTACTTAATGCTTTTCTTTTCTTTTTAAAAAAGATTTATTTATTTATTTGAAAGTCAGACTTACATACACACACACACACACACACACACACAGAGAGAGAGAGAGAGAGAGAGAGAGAGAGAGAGAGAGAGAGAGAGAGTCTTCCAACCACATGTTCATTCTGCAATTGTCCGCAATAGCTGGAGCTGTTCCAAAGTGTTCCAAAGCCAGGAGCCAGGAGCTTCTTCCAGGTCTCCCACACGGTGCAGGGGCCCAAGGACTTGGGCCACCTACCACTGCTTTCCCTGGTCATAGCAGAGAGCTGGATTGGAAGCGGAACTCAGGGTCTCGAACCCATATGGGATGCCGGCACTGCAGGAGGCAGCTTAACCTGTTACGCCACAGTGCTGACCCCTTAATGCTTTTCTGAAAAACAAGTTTTATTTATCTGAATGAGTATTTATCTAAAGGGACTGGAGAGAAGGGCAGAGGCAGAGAGGGAGAGGGAGAGAGAGAGGGAGAGATCTTCCATCGGCTGGTTCATTTCCCAGATAGCTGCAATGGCTGGGGTCCATCCAGGACAACAGGGGTCTGGAACTCCATCTGGGTTTCCCAGGTGGGTGGCAGGGGCCCATGTACCTGGACCATCTTCTGCTGCTTTCCCAAGTGCATCAGCAGGGAGCTGGACTGGAAGCGGAGCAACCAGGACTGGAACCAGAGCTCCAATATGAGATAACAGCATCACAAGCAGAGGCTGACTGTGCCTCAATGCCAGCTCCTACTTAACATTTTTCTGACATTAACAAAACTTAGTTTAAATGTTTGAAAAGGAGAGAAGGATAGCATTGCGTGTTCTCCTCCTCTCTCTGGTCATTGTATCTGATAATTGCACCCTTAGGAATAAACAAATATGGAATTTTCTGACTAATTTATCTTGATGACTTTGTACCCTCAAGTAGAGACCAAGCTCTCATTTGGTGGTTAGCAATGCCATGCCATGCACATGAGCTAGCTTGAGCATAAAAGGAGAATTTACTCCTGGGTGCAGAGAGGCAGGAGTACAGTCAGCTCCAGAAGGGCCTCAAAAGCAGGAGGCGACAACGTTGCAAAGACCAGGGTGTCTCTCTCCTGTCTCTCCTCTGTCCACGACTCACTCTGACTCCCAGGCCATACCACATCAGAGAGAAGGATTTTTTTAAGGGACAGGTTATAGGATTTATTTATTTTTAAAACCCTTTGATTAACACTCACTCAGCAGTTGCCTATACTGTAGGGTTTGGTGTGACCTGTTAGCAGATGCATGCACATAATGTGTACCAATGAGGCTAAAGCCATCAGCATTTTCTCTCCTTGTCACCCCTCAACACTCAAGACTTGGGGCTCCTCTTCTCACAGTAGGTTGTTGCCTCACTGTACTGTGGAACCCCAGAACCTACCCTTGTATCTAGCTGGGCTTTGGCTCCCATTGTCCAGCCTCTCTCTCTCTCACTCACTCTTTTGACAGATAGAGTTAGACAGTGAGAGGGAGAGAGACAGAGAGAAAGGTCTTCCTTCTGTTGGTTCACTCCCCCAATGGCCACTACAGCTGGCGCTGTGCTGATCCGAAGCCAGGAACCAGGTACTTCTTCCTGGTCTCCCACGTGGGTGCAGGGGCCCAAGCACTTGGGCCATCCTCCACTGCACTCCCAGGCCACAACAGAGAGCTGGACTAGAAGAGGAGAAACTAGAACTAGAACCCGGCACCCAGGTGGGATGCCGGCGCTGCAGGTGGAGGATTAACTAGGTGAGCTATGGCGCCGGCCCTGTCCAGCCTCTTTACTCCTCCCTGCTGCCCCCCTCTCCTTTTCCAGCCTAGGAGAAGGATTCTTTTTTCTTTTCTTTTTTTTTTGGACAGGCAGAGTGGACAGTGAGAGAGAGAGAGAGACAGAGAGAAAGGTCTTCCTTTTCTGTTGGTTCACCCTCCAATGGCCTCTGCGGCCGGCGCACCGCGCTCATCCGATGGCAGGAGCCAGGTGCTTCTCCTGGTCTTCCATGTGGGTGCAGGGCCCAAGGACTTGGGCCATCCTCCACTGCACTCCCGGGCCATAGCAGAGAGCTGGCCTGGAAGAGGGGCAACCAGGACAGAATCTGGCGCCCCAACCGGGACTAGAACCCGCTGTGCCGGTGCGGCAAGGCGGAGGATTAGCCTATTGAGCCGCAACGCCAGCTGAGAAGGATTCTCATTAGGTCCAGGCATGGACCAATTGCCTGTGACCAATCAAGTAATCTGGTGGATGGGAGGTGAATCTGGGAGCAGATGGAACAAGTGGAAGATCCCACAGGTGTGAATGAAGGCATCGGTGTGGGTCAAAGGAGCTGGTCTCTTATGCAGCTGGCACTGGACATTTGGGCTTTGTGAAATGCTAAGTAAATTGAACAGTGTTATTCCTGGGACTGGGCGTTGGTCATGCATTTGTGCAAAAAGTGATGATCCAACAACTGTACTGAACAAATACACAGAAAACTCAGACTGGCCATTGATTTCTTATCTTTTACTAAGAGTCACTTAAGTGAACAGAAAATCCCTTATTAAAAAAACATTTTGTTTTGGTTTTCATGGTTGTTTGAACAGTCAATTTAGCCAAGCACAGGGTTGATACCTGGTAAGTCCAGTCAAACTTTAGAAGCTATGTGTACATTTCTGAGTAAAATGGACTGAAAAGTGGTCGAACTCCTGCTGAAGATTCCCTTCCCATGATTTCCACATATGCAAGGGTGAGTGTGTTTGCAACTCTACTGTGTACCACTTGTGTTTCTTGGGCATGCTATAAACAGTGATTTAGAAATATATTTTGGGCCGGTGCCATGACTCACTTGGCTAATCCTCCGCCTGCAGCGCCAGCACCTCGGGTTCTAGTTCTGGTTGGGGTGCTGAATACTAGTCCTGGTTGCTCTTCTTCCAGTCCAGGTCTCTGCTGTGGCCCGGGAGGGCAGTGGAGGATGGCCCAAGTGCTTGGGCCCTGCACCCAGGAAGAAGTACCTGGCTCCTGGCTTCGGATCAGCATAGCGCCAGCTGTAGTGGCCATTGGGGGAGTGAACCAATGGAAGGAAGACCTTTCTCTCTGTCTCTCTCTCATTGTCTATAACTCTACCTGTCAAATAAAAAAAAAGAAGTATATTTTGGGGATTGGGTGCTTAGCTTAGCAGCTGAGATGCTTGCGTCTACCAGTTCGACTCCCACCTCTGGTTTCTAACTCCAGCTTCCTGCCAGTGCAGACCCTGGGAAGCAGTTGTGATGGCTCAAGTAGTTGGGTTCTTCCCATGCACGTGAGCGATCTGCCCCCCAGTGCTTCTTCTGCACACCTTCTCCCCTGCAGTGTGGCATCTGGCACTGGCTATGGCCCTGCCGGTATGATCTGTGAGAGTAACCCCCTGCTCAGTACCGGTCTGTGAGACATACAGCAGCCCCGGCAGACTATCAGGGGCTCCTGGCTTCTAGCTCTCACATCCCAGCCCTGTTTCTCAAATAATAACAGTAAAATCTCTATATTTCTGCAGGAGCCTTCCACCTACTCACAGTGTACCGGGGCCCTGTATAAACATTTATTCCTGGAAATATTTTCTTGTGTTGTGAAACTGTCTTATGTGTTGTGGGCAAATGCAATAGGAGCTGTAATCATCAACTTCTCATTCTAAGTGTTTTCTAGCTATTTGCCAATCTTGACATTTTCACAATAATTAACTAGGCCGTTTGGAGTGCTAATGTTTTCCTACCAGGAGTTCCTGCTTTTCAAAGGTTCTGGCAGATTTAGGTTACAGGCTTTCTTCTTTTTCCAAGAGAGGGAGATAAGGAATAGAAATAGAATTTCCAGTGCTAGTGTTTTGAAGACTTCCACCTTGGTTCATCCCAGCAGGTTTGCCCTGCCTACAGCTGTAGAAAGTCTATTAGTGACTTTAAGGAGGAGAGTTAGGGAGACAGGGGCCTTCTGTGGGGCCACTCATCATCAGTGCTGGCTCTCCGTATCATTAGGTGGGCATCACAGAGAGGGCACTGGGGACTGGCCTGGGAGGAGCTCACTTTGGGCTCTTGTCAGTTCACTTTCCCTGGAGTTCTTTGGTCCAGCGCAACTTTTGATTTTTTAAAAATTTATTTATTTGAAAGGCAGAGTGAGAAAGAAAGAGAGGGAGAGACAAGGAGATCTTCTATCCATTGTTCACTCCCTAAATGGCTGCAACAGCTGGGGCTGGGCCAGGCTGACCCCAGGAATCAGGAACTCCCTCTGGGTCTCCCACTTGAGTGACAGGGACCCAAGCACTTGGGCCATCATCTGCTGCTTTCCCAGGGGCATTAGCAGAGAGCTGAGTTGATAAATGGAGCAGCTGGGACTGGGACCAGTGTTAATACAGGATGCTGGCCATCATCTGCTGCTTTCCCAGGGGCATTAGCAGTGAGCTGAGTTGATAAGTGGAGCAGCTGGGGCTGGGACCAGTGTTCATACGGGATGTGGTTCCTGCAGGTATTGGCAGCTCTCTGTGCCACACTGCTGGCCCCCAGGGCAACTTCTTGGAAATAGAATTGATTGCAAGCAGAGCAGAGCACAGCAAGAAGCTGGGCTTGGCCTCAAGCACTTGGGTTCTACTCCTTGCTCTGCCACTTGCCAGCAACAGCACACTGGGCAAGTCACTTGGTTTCTTCTGGGCCTCACTGTCCCCGTCTGCAAAACGGGAATAGTCATATGTGTCTCATGTGGTCATGAAATAAAACCGTGTTGAACCTAGTGTTGAGGAGCTGCTGAATAAATGCAGCTGGCATGAGGATTGTGATTGGGAAGCCCTTCAGTCCATCATCACAGACACAAAGTCTGGGCATACCTTGTAATGATTACCAGGCTGTCCAAGGACATTCAGATCTCTGCACTGTTAGCAGCAGGGATCACTGACCTGCGCAAAGTCATCCTGCTCATGACAGAAAAGGGGACAGACTGAGGGCCCAGAAACTGTGGGTGCCATGCAAAATAAAAATGTGGGGCTCCTGTTCAAAAATTAAGGGTTTAGGGGCTGGTGTTGCTGTGCAATGTGAAGTTGCCACCTGCGATGCTGGCATCCCACATAGGAGCACCCATTCCAGTCCCTGCTGCTCTGCTTCTGATCCAGTTCCCTGTCAGTGTGTCTGGGAAGGCACTGGAACATGGTCCAAATGCTTGGGCCCCTACCACCCATGTGGGAGACCCAAAAGAAGTTCCTGGCTCCTGGTTTCAGCCTGGCCCAGCACTGGCTGTTGTGGCCATTTGGGGAGGGAACCAGAGGTGGATTTCCTTTGAAGTGGCCCTGGTGGCAGTGGTAGCATCAGCTCTCTGCCAGAGACCTGCTCCTGTGAGCTCCCAACTGAACCGGATGTTGCCTGTCCATCGCCTCCCCCTAGAGCTATGGTGCTGAGACCCCAGAGAAACAATGAATAGAGTTGCCTTTCTCTTCCTTCCTGTGGCCCTGCAGGAATCTGAAGACCACTCTTGTATCCCTCTGCCCCCCAGTGCTTCTTCTGCACACCTTCTCCCCTGCAGTGTGGCATCTGGCACTGGCTATGGCCCTGCCGGTATGATCTGTGAGAGTTACCCCCTGCTCAGTACCGGTCCGTGAGACATACAGCAGCCCCGGCAGACTATCATCTCCACTCCACATGCCCCGTCCTGCTTCTTGTACCTGTGACCTTCTTACCTGGCCAGGGAGCCTGGGATCCGAGCCGCTCAGTTTGCAGGCCCAGCTCCTGCACAACCAAGGAGGCCCAGTGAGCTGGGATACAGAGAAGAATCTAGAGAGTGGGGAGCCAGGGAGGGAGGGAAGGCTGCAGATGGACATTTCTTGTTTCCATTATTCCTGATCTACACTAGAGGATGGGCTGGTGCTGTGGTTTGCCATGCTCAAGGCACCTTCGCTTGCATTGTCTACTTTGGTCCTCATAGTGACTCTGTGGGGATCTTTGCAGGGGGGTATTATCCCCCAAAGTCAGGTGAGAACCAAGCTTCACAGAGGCTCAGTGTCTTTCTCATGGCCCAGCCCAGCCTCACACCCAGGTCTCCCTGTCTTCCCAGCGTCATGCGGGAATCCAAGAGGTGTCCACTTGGGAGCTGAGTGTGTGCATTTGGGCCACAAAAGACAGACCTGGGTGGCAGAAAGAGATGTGAGCGTCATCAGTGAAAGACCTCTTGCTCTTTTGCTAACAGAAGGTACCTGCACTGTAGCTGGCTCTGCCCATCATCCCCTCTATGACTGTAAAGGCAGATGTGATGTCCCTCTTGCTCTTGTGAACTGACCAGGGATGCAGGAGCCAGCACCCTGAGCAGCGAGTGTGGGAGCGTTATGAGGTACTGACTTGCTGAGCGCCTGCAACAGCACCCTTACTGCTTCTCCTGGCGTGCTCTTGGTGTGAGAAAAATGGGCCCTATTGCTTTAAGCCACTCAAATCAGCACTCCTTTCTTTAATGTCACAGAGCATAGACTTGAACCTAGAGCTGTGGCGTATGTGTCCACATGAGGCATTAAAAGCCAAAATGCTCAGACATGTAGAAAGTGCTGAAGGCATGAACTGACCGCATGTGTGCAAACACACAGAGAGGTAGAGTCAGAGAGAGTTTGAGGGTGAGTGAGGGTGGGACGGAGGAGTGACGACCTCCTTGTGGGCTGGGGACAAGACTCTCTTGGGGAAGTGGAGGACAAGGTGCAGCCTGGGGCCCCCAGCTGGGCACATGGGTGAGCAGCACCAGCCAGCAGTGCAGCACCGGTGTCTCAGCTGCAGCTTCCTCCTGCCTGCTCCATGCTACCGTGTCTGCTGCCTCCTTGCTCTCTCTCCACACTCTCCTCTGTCCCCAGTTCCCACTGGTGGCCGAGTTGTGTCATGATGGGTGACACAGTGGCATGGGACCCATGCATGGTACAGATGAGTGGGGTGTCCCATTCTGGTTTCCCTGGGGCTGTCTGTCTTGCCAATCCAGGTGGGCTGGGCCCAGAATTCCTTCTTCTAACATAAGGAGGAGCTTAGCACGCTCTTCTTGGGGTGAGATTTTCACAGGATAGCTTCCTTCTCAAGAAAGTGGTATCTTCCCTTGGGCCTTGGCAGGTAAGCTGCCCCCACCTCCTGCTTGATTCTGTCTCAGAAGCTCCTTAACCTGCCAGGAAACCAGACTCCATTGTGACTTGCGGTCAGTTCACCAAACATGCAATCCTAGGCCCTCAGACACCTGTGAAGTCCCAGCCCACCCTGAGGTGCCACGCTGGGGGTGCCCAACACTGTTTCAGTCTTCCCAAAGTTTGGGCTCCATCCCTGCAGCCTGTTTCCTTCCTCTTGTATGCAAATTGTGGGTTCTTCCCACACTTACCCCTAAATGCACAATCCCCTGTGTAAGACCCTTGCTTCCCTGTGTGCACAGCTGTGGCCTCTCAGTCTCAGAATAGACATCTTCCCATTCAGGAACGCAAGTACTGGGAGAAGAATGGAGCAGATTTGCTTCCTTCAAAATAGCCTCGCAGCAAATGTGCAGCCCAGTGTCATTCTTGATGAAGTCTACAAGTGTGTGTAGTATTTTACACTGGGCTTAATAATTCATCGATGCTTAATATTGCACAAGAATAAAGTAGAAAACCTGATGAAATTTTCATGCTGCTATTCTAAGCCAAATGGAGTGTGAGGCATATCCCAGCAGTGCTGAGTGGCCGAGGCCTGGGGGACACCCTCCACCCTTTCACCGGCAGACCCAGGCCACCAGAGTCATAGTCCTCTGCCCCTGGGTTGCTTCAAAGGTGCACCTGGGACGGGAGGCACTGAATTCGGCTGGACAGGAAGCCCTGCCTATGGTGGGATCCGGTTGGGGTCATACACCTCTCCTGTCCCCAAACTCTCTACCTGGGCATGTCGTTGAGGGCTGACTCATCCACCTGTGAGCACATGGCATTCCCCATGTGAGCCCAGCCCCGTGGGAAGCCCCATGAATTGTTCTCTGTGTTTTACACATGAGTGTGGTTCATCACATAAGGAGAAACTTATGCCCTTTAGCTATCCACCGCCCTTCCCCCCCCTAACGTGTTTCCTCTTTCTCCCTTTTCCTTGAATAACTACTAATTTTCTTTTTTAAAAAAAGATTTTATTGGGGCAGGTATTGTGGGCTCAGCCTCCACCTGGGGCGCCGGCATCCCACATGGGTGCTGGTTCATGTCCCGGCTGTCTCTTTTCTAATTCAGCTCTCTGATAATGGCCTGGGAAAGCAGTGGAAGATGGCCCAAGTACTTGGGCCCCTGCACCCGTGTGGGAGACCTAGAAAAAGCTCCTGGCTTCAGATTGGCCCAGCTGCAGCCACTGCAGCCATTTGGGGAGTGGACCAGCAGATAGAAGACCTCTATCTCTGTTTCTCCCTCTGTCTGTAACTCTGCCTCTCAAATAAATTAAAATCTTTAAAGATTTTATTTTATGAGAGAGAGAGAGAGAGAGAGAGAGAGAGAGGGAGAGAAAGAGAAAGAGAGAGACAGATCTTTCACCTGTTGGTTCACTACCTAAATGACCACAATAGTTTGGACAGGGTCAGGCTGAGACCAGGATCTAGGAACTCCATTGTCTCCTGTATGGGTGGCAGGAGTCCAAGTGCTTGGACCATCATCATCTGCCTTCTCAGTCAAATTTGCAGGGAGCCAGATCAGAAGTGAGCAGCTGAGACTTCAACTGGCAGTCCCATAAGGGATGCTGGCATTGAAAGCTGTGGCTTAACTTGTGCCACAGTGCCAGCCACCTAATCTACTTTCTGCCTCTATAGATTCCTCTGTTGTGGACGTTCTGTATGGATGAATGGGATTATACAGCAAGTGGTATTTTGCAATTGGTTTTTCATTTAGTATATCATTTTCCTGCAGTGTGCATATATCAATACCTCAATCTGCTTTTCATGGCCATATAATATTCTATTGTGTGCATATGCCACATTTTGTTCATCTATTCCTTAGCTGATGGACATCTGGGGGTGTTTTTTATTTCTTTGCTATTATGATGTCAACTATCCTAGATAAAATCTTACTGTGACACAGCCAGGCTCAAACATGGGACTAGAGTGAGACAAGCATGACACCCAGGGTGTGAAATTTAAGGACGAAATAAGTTCTGGGGTCTTGGGAGTCCAGGACCAACCATGGCCATGCTAATTCCTTCACCTGTGGCCAAGAATGGCAGAGTTGAATCATTGTGATACCATCTGGCCCAGTGGCATGGTTTGCATGTGGTTTCTCCCATGCAGGTTCATGTGCTGGAGGCTTTGTCCTCAGTGTGGCAGAGCTGGAGCCTGTAAGAGGTAAGGTCTAAGCTGGCGCCATGGCTCACTAGGCTAATCCTCTGCCTGCGGCGCCGGCACCCCAGGTTCTAGTCCCGGTTGGGGCCCCGGATTCTGTCCTGGTTGCTCCTCTTCCAGTCCAGCTCTCTGCTGTGGCCCGGGAAGGCAGTGGAGGATGGCCCAGGTCCTTGGGCCCTGTACCTGCATGGAGACCAGGAGGAAGCACCTGGCTCCTGGCTTAGGAGTGTGCCAGCAGTAGCAGCCACTTGGGGGGTGGACCAATGGAAAAAGGAAGACCTTTCTCTCTCTCTCTCTCACTGTCTTACTCTGCCTGTCAAAAAAAAAAAAAAAAAAGATGTAAGGTCTAGTAGGAGTGCCACTCCTGAATGGGTTAATGCTGACCTTGAGGAGTGGGCTGGGTCTCACAGAAATGCCTTCGTTTCCTCAACAGCTGCTCATTATAAAAAGACTGAGCCTGGCCCCTTCCCTCTCCCTTGGCTTCCTTGTTCACATCAGTGTCCTCCCTTCTTTTAAAAAGATTTATTTATTTATTTGAAAGGCAGAGTTAGACAGAGAGGGGAGAGACGCAGAGAGAAATCTGCTATCCACTGGTTACTCAAATGGCTGCCAACAACCAGGGCTAGGCCAGGCCAAAGCCAGGAGCCACGAGAGTCGTCCAGGTCTCCAATATGGGTTCAGGGACCCAAGGACTGTGCCATCTTCTGATACTTTCTCAGGCGCGTTAGCAGGAAGCTGCATGGGAAGTGGAGCATGGGACTCGAACTGCTGCCTTTATGGAATGCCAGCACTGCAGGCTGTGGCTTTAACCCACTCCACCACAGTGCTGACCTCCCATGTCCCTTCTGAACATGATCATTTCCATGTCTGCAACGTGCCATTTGGACTATTCATTCATCTGAATCGTGAGCCACATGGACCTCTTTGCTTACAAAGTACTCAGCTCTGGTGTCTTCTAATACAGAATGGACAAATAAAACCATAAAACCCTTTCCAGAAAACGTTTGCCCATCATTTTTCTTAAGCAACAGGTTTTAGGCCCCTTCCTCTCAAGTTTGGAAGGAAAGACAGAAGGAAGGACTTAGCGGTCATCCAAGACTCATCCTTGACCGTGTCTGGACAGGTCCTTTAAAACAATGACTGGTTTTGGGCTCTAAAATACTGACATCAGGTTGGAAGTGTTTTCTACAGAAGGCATTAAATGCCAAAGCCCCTGCCCAGAGCCCACACCCTTTACTACCTGAACGATAGAGCTTCTTATTCAATTTGAACTACTCTGTCAGCAAATGTCCCATCCAATCAAAATCTTAACGTTCAAGATTGGTTTAAAAACTCCTTAATGCCTGCAAATCTGTTTGCCATCTGTATTAGCCAGCTTGTTATCATTCATTATACCAAATACTTTGGAGAAGCCACTTTCAAAGGGAGAAGGTTTGTATCAGCTCATGGTTTTGGGTGTTTGTAGTCCATGGTCAGGTGGCTCCATTGCTCTGGTGTCTGATGAGGGTGGCTGTTGGCCATGGTAGAACCTGTGCAGTGGAACAGTCACACAGCAAGATGGGAATCAGAGAAGAGAGACAGGAAGCATACTCATTGTCTGCTGTCCAAGAGGTGGTGTCTCCCTGTAAAGCTATCATGATTTGCGCTAACACCCTGATCCAATTCAATTACTCTCCACCTCCCCACCTTCAGAAACCACAGTTGGTTTAAGTTCCATCCTTAACCCATCAACATAGAACTCAGGGGTGAGGCCCAACACATGGGGCTTTGGGGAACACTCCAACTAAAATTGAAACCATTGTACCATCCATTCAAGTAGAGGTGATTTATGTGTGCTGTCAGAATCACAGGGAGATACAACACTCCCTATCAAGAATGAGTTTTCCAAGTGATCATTCTGGAAAACCCATTCCGTTCCCTTCATCCCTATCCTTCCTTCCTTCCTTAGACTGGAAGTTATTGTAATGGGAAGAAAATTGATATTAGAATGTATGTCCTTTAGTCATAGTTTTTATCCTGCTGCAATATTGTGAAACAACTGTGAGCTTGGGAAAGTCATTAACCTCCTCTATTTAACAGAGGACTTGATACCTGCATAATTAGGTTGTGGAAAGGAAGGAGCTTCAGGTAAAGAAGAGCTGCATTGAGTTCAAGGTCACTATTTGTTGTTGACTCAAAATTGTGGGCACAATGAATAGGCAAATGAAGGGTGGCTCGATGTCCACCTCCTCTCAATGTCCTTTTCCTTCCTTGGATGGACTCATCATCTCATGACCACATTGAGGGGTCCTCCTGGTGTTTCTTCTTTTCCATGTGGTCCTTTCACAATCATAGTATGTTCTAGAAGTGACCTGAACAACCAAATTCATACCCAGGCACTAATTTCTTATAAAACTTTCAAAATTTCTTGTGATAGCTTTCTCAGAGGGGTTTGCCTTAAATCACTTTTTTGCTAACAGTTTATTCTAATTTCAGAAGGTACAAAGTATGAGAAAGAAAGTGTGGAAGCTGGGTCAGAAGCTCCCCTGGGTCTCAGGAGAGAGGGGTTCTTTGGGTCTATTGAATCATGTCAAGTGTGGACATTGTCCATTCTGCACACACAAAAGGCCAGGCATGTGTATTATTCCCACATAACCAAAAAACTAGAACAAAAGTGTGATGGAGAACTAAAATTGTTCTGTGATTCCCTACTTTATTTTCCCAGGGTGTATATTTCGTTCCTTAATCTTCATGGTATGAGTGTAGTTGGGTTGTATATGTGTTGTCAGTAGTTGCTAGAGCTCCTATATTGTCTCTGACTCATGAAGTCAAGGATATTATGGGTGAAAGGGTAACAGAGTTCCCTGAAACCACCCCTCACAATAAGCTAAAACAAAGGAATTGCAAAGATCAGTGCCTCCATCAAAGTCTGGATTTCTGCCTAGTTTTGGGTAGAATGTAAATAGAACTAAAATAAGATTGAAATTATTGCAAGTATAATAATATGACTTGAATTGGGCCCACCAGGATAGTCCAAGGTAATCTCTCAGTTTCAGTGTCATCTGATCATCACTCTTAACCTCCCTTTCCCATGCAACCTGACACATCACAGGTTCTGGGCCCTGGATCCAGGAGGCACTTCCATGGCTCACAGTGATTTCTCCCATCCACCTCTTGCCCTCATCCTATAGAGCAGCACTGATTTTACTTGAGAGTATCAGTCTGCCCAGGGGGCATCAGAGTTCTGTTCTTGTCTGGTTCAGGCATGTGAAACATGAAAATGTCAGGTGATTCAGTTGAACAACTGTGTCATCTGGTAAAGTATTCCTCCTTTTACTACTAACGCTTCAAAACTGGCCTATCTTAGGCTCCCAGGGGTGGGAATTGATGTTCTAGACCCAAGTGTTTTCTTGGTATTTATCTCTGACCCCATGAACCCTACCGAGACACATGGTCTTCCTGCAATGTTCTGATTTCTATATTCCATCAGCAGGTGTGGGTGAGTATAATGTCCTGTGGGGTGGTGATATGGGAACTTCCTGTGGTCTAAGGTGTGACACAGACAGCCTCAAAGAAAATCAGTGATGGTATCTCACTGCACCTATCAGATAAAAACACACTGCATTGGGGTTTAAAATGTTTGTTTTATTTTGCTTTCCTGCTCCTTGAAGCAGTTGAAAGAAGGAATTTTCTAGGTCAACAGGTGCCAAGAACTCTGCAAGAGAAGACAAAATGAGCAATGAAGCATGGGAGACATAACTACCTTGTTTGCAGAAGCATGGTCTGCATTCCTACTCCATTCTCTTTCTTGTCTTTTTTTTGTTTCATAAAACTTTGTTTTCAGTTATGTATTTGCGTGTGTTGAGCTGCTTCGCAGAACATGAGGTTTCTTCTTCGTTTTTAAAAGATTTATTTTAAAATTTGACAGTTACAGAGAGAGGGAGGGAGAGAGAGAGAGAGAGAGAGAGAGAGAGAGAGAGAGGTCTTCCATCTGCCAGCTGATTCCCCAAATGGCTGCAATGGCCAGAGCTGAGCTGATTTGAAACCAGGAGCTTCTTCTGGGTCTCCTATGTGGGTGCAGGGGCCCAAGGACCTGAGCCATCCTCCGCTGCTTTCCCAGGCCACAGCAGAGAGCTGGATTGGAAGTGGAGCAGCTGGGTCGAAAGTGGAACTCCCCCCCACCTCCCCCCCCCCCCCCGCCTCTCCTCTCTCTGTGTAACTCTGACTTTCAATAAATAAATAAATAAATTTTCAAAAAAGGGCTGGTGCTGTGGTGCAGTGGGTTAATAACCTTGCCTGAGGCACTGGCATTCCATATGGGCTCTGGTTCTAGTTCCGGCTGCTCCTCTTCCCATCCAGCTCTCTGCTATGGCCTGGAATAGCAGTAGAGGATGGCCCAAATCCTTGGGCGCCACACCCAAGTGGGAGACCTGGAAGAAGTTCCTGGCTCCTGGCTTCGGATCAGCGCAGTTCTTGCCGTTGCAGCCAATTGGGGAGTGAACCATCGAATGGAAGACTCTCTCTCTCTCTCTCTCTCTCTCTCTCTGACTCTCCTCTCTTTGTGTAACTCTGACTTTCAATAAATAAATAAATCTTTGAAACAAAAAAAGAAAGTGGAACTCAAATCGGCCCCATATGGCTGCTGTGCCACAGTGCCAGCCCCTGTCTCGTCTTTTACCGTACACTTTGACTCATTTTAATGGATTTCCTTTTCTTCCATTATTCTTTATGGTATCGATGATGCTTATTTTATAGTTTGTTATATCAAAGCAATGTGGCAACAGAATGAAACGTGGAATGGGTATGGTCTAGAAATCCTAGATGTTGAGTTGAATAGGGTAGCTGATATAATGTAGATGCCTCACCTGAGGAGAGTTGAGAATATTTTCAGTATTCTATTTTAAGGGATAGTAACATTATGTTAGGGACACTTTCAGGAAACTTTGGTATGGGGAAAATAGTGTGAGGAATGTTGGGGAGACAAAGGAATGGACTGCAACAGGTTTGTTATTTCTGAATAACTAGTCTCCAAATACCCACTGCATAGAAGGGAGAGGACAGTTATCACCTCTCTTGGCTCTCTGGCACCTAGGGTGTAGGCTGGTGACCCAGCTTGGGTCAGCTGGATGCTCTCTGGTGCCATATTTGCATGAGATATGCAGAGATTATCTTTGCATCTGAGTTCAGTGACAACCGTGTAAGAGCTGGCGTACGTCCCAGTCTGTTCAGGCTGACACAACAATAGACCATTGACTGGGTAGCTTATGACCCACAAGGTTTCTGCTTACAGTTCTGGAGCCCAGAAATCCCAGATGGAGACCAGCAGGTTCAGTGTCTGATGAGGGTTTCCTGGTTCAGAGACAACAGCCTCTGGCTCTTTCTTCACATGGTAGAGGGGACAAGGCAGCACTCAGGGGCCCATGCATTAGCTTCTCGGCTCTGTGATGGAATTCCTGCCACAGGCTAAGTTGATCAAGAAAGAGGCTTATTTATCTCACATTTTTGGAGGCTTGCTGTCCAAGACTGGGCAGGCTCTGTAGAATGTGTCTCTGATGCGGTCCTAACGGTAGACGGCATCACATCATGGTGGGAGTGAGTGTGAGAGCAAGTGGATAACATCTTGGAACAGGAAGTGGGGAGAACAGGATGGTCCCACCTTGCTCCTTTGATAACAACCACTCTGTGACCACTCAAGGGGAGCCAGAGAACTGCCTTAATCCCTCTTGAGGGCAGGGCCCCAGTGACCCAAAGGCCACCCACTGGGTCCCAGCTCTTAAAGGTGCCACAGCACCTCCCAGTACTGCTCCTCTGGGAACCAGCCCTCTATCACCTGGACACTTAGGGGACACACAAACCATATCCAAGCTACAGCCCCCATCACCTCCCCCCGGGTGCCATCATCTTGGTGGCTGGGTTTGAGCCCATGGATTGGGTGGAGGGGTGGGATGCCAGCATTCAGACCAGAGCAGTGTGTGAGGAGGAGTGTTCTCACAACGTGACCTCAGTGCCGTATTTTCCTTAGCTCTTCTCCTCTGAACCTGATGCTTCAATCCTGCATTGATCTGTAAGCCAGCCCATGCACCACAAATAAATTCTTTTTCTGCTTCAGTTAGCCGGAGTTGTTTGCCTCCCTGAGCACTGGTTCTTGGAGTGCTCAATACAATCTAATCCATTTGTGTGCAGGTGTTAGGATTTCATGGAGGGCGTTAGAGAATTAGCAACGGGGACTTCCACAAACCTTCTCTGGAGAAAGAAATGGATTCACATGTGCACATCTTCCTGTGGAGGCTTGTAGCAGAAATTTTTTGGTGGGGTGAGTGGGCTGGTTCAGCTCTTGCCAACCTGGAACCCAAATTGTGATGGGAAGGATTTTGTTTGAGGTCATTTGCAGGCTTATGCCTTGGCCCGTGGCCAGCTTTTAAAGATGGGGTGGCTGAGGGAATGCTGTTTGCACAGAAACCATTCAGAAGGTAGATCGACTGCTTGAGATGATGATGTTTATTTTTATTTTTTCTAATTTTAATTTTTAAAAAAAGTTTATTTTAAAGTCAGAATTACAGGAAGGGGGAGAGAGAGAGAGAGAGAGAGAGAGACAGAGACAGAGAGACAGAGAGAATCTTCCATTCACTGGTTCACTCTCCAAATGGCTGCAATGGCCAGGGCTGGAGTCAGGAGCTTCATCCAGGTGTCCCACGTGGGTGGCAGGGGCCCAAGCGGGTGGGCCATCTTCTGCTGCTTTCCCAGGCGCATTAGCAGGGAGCTGGATGGGAAGTGGAGCAGCCGGGACTCCAACAGGATGCTGGTGTCACAGGCGGCAGCTTCACTCACTACGCCAGAATGCTGGCCCTGATGATGATTTGAAAGGTATTTTGTTTGTTTGTCAACAGTCGTTTGCTGAACCTAGAATGGTGCCTAGCACACTAGTGTCAGGAGACGTAGATCAAAATGGTCAAGTGACCTCCTCACTTTACCTCCGGATCCAGATCTACCTGGGGAAGTTCACACACACCGACGTGTGTGCATCAATATGGCTTTCCTTGGAGCCGTGTGCCCGAGTGTGCAGAGAAGCTGGGGATAGGCTGAGTCTCCCTGGGAATGGTTTCTGAGGCCCAGTGGGAGCCTAATCGAACCCAAAATAAAATTATAAAACACCCATCATTTCCAGCTTCCTGCCAATGCAGATCCTGAGGGCAGCCGTGATGGCTACAGGAGTTGGATCTCTGTAACCCATGTGGGAGGCCCGGACTGAGGTTCCAGCTCTTCAGTGTGGCCCAGCCCTGGCTGTTGTGGGCAGCTGGGGAGTGAACCAGCAGATTGGAGCCCTGTCTGCCTGCCTCTCAAGTAAAGAAAAAGAATCCATTACGGACAGCCAAGTAGAGTGTCTTCTGAGAAAGCCATCAATCCCTGTCCCTCCTACTAGGCACTGACCTTGACCGGGTGGTGTTGGCCTGGGCTTTCCTGGCCATGGTGTGAGTGAGCTGATGAGTGTTTTCATCCTTTTTCCTTCCCTGCAGAGCACCCACCCCCTTCCTGCCCTTGGTCCCCACCGTGGCACCAGTGCTCTGAGCCTGTCTGTCCCCTGCCAGCGCTGCTCCCTCCAGGTGGGTGATGCTGAGGGATGTACAAGCCACCCTGACCCTCGCTGTCGCAGCCCTCCCCGTGGGACCCAGCGCCCCGAGCTGCTGCTCTGTCACAGCATTGTCCTCGTGTGCTGCTAGTTCCTCAGGCATGGAGAGCTGCACACCTGATACTTCCCCGTGTCTGTGCTGAAGGGGCGTGTGTCGTTTCCATCTGCTGCTTCCTCCTGCATGCCTCTGGTAAGTCTCAGGATTCCACCCCAGTGCAAGGGAAGCCGGGAAACATAGCCACTGTGGCATGAGAGCGGGGTCCTTTGTTGGTCTGTGATCATCTCTGCCATCCCAATTGCGTGCCACACCTCTTCCCCAATAGCAAAATTTGACTCAGCACCATGGAGTAAGAAACTAGAGAGGGGCTGACATTGTGGCATAGTGAATAAAGCTGCCACCTGCAGCTCCAGCTTCCCATATGGGCACTGCTTCGTGTCCCAGGTCCTCCACTTCCGATCCAGCCCCATGTAGGAAAGCAGCGGAAGATGGCTCAAGTGCCTGGGCCTCTGCACCCACATGGGAGACCCAGATGAAGCTCCTGGCTCCTGGCTTCTGTCTGGAACAGCCCTGGTCATTATGGCCATCAGGGGAATGAACCAGCAGAAGGAAGATGTCTCTGTCTCTCCCTCTCTCTCTGCAACTCTACCTTTCCAATAAATAAATTAATCTTAAAGAAACTAGAGAAACTGATTTACCCACTGCCATTTTGTTTCACATTCCTGTCACAATATCTGTAATTATAAAAAGAGACCTGGCAAGTCACCTGTCAGAAGATGTCAGGGAGGAAGATGTTGGGGTGGGGGAGGCAAGCCCTGCCGCCTTCCGTCCAGGAACCAAAGTGTCAGGGATCCAGCTTCCAGTCTGGAAGGCTGGCAGGGTCAGAGAGGGGCACACCAAATCGCAGCCCAGCTGGGCCCTTATTGGCCCAAGAAGTCTGGGCGCAGAGCCGGTGCTCGCCCGGCATGCGGCATGCAAGGGTGGGAGTGGCCAGCCCAGCCCTGTTTCAGCAGGGGATAGAGTGACCGGCGCCCTGTCCACCTCCTGGTGCTGACGGGTTCCCCGATTCACTCCCTTAAGGCAGACTCTCCTCCTCCCGACAGTAAACATGTCCATACCCGCTCTCTTTTCACTCTTCTTCCAAGCTGGAGACTGGCTTCCCTTAAATCCTTAACCTGTGCTTCTGGATGAAATCAGATTTACAGCAGCGAAGGTCTCAGCTTGGTCTCAGGCAGGGCCCTGGACTCGTGTTTTCAGCAACTCACGGTGGGTTTCTGGTCCAAGCCAAGGGCCAGCCGTTGGCTAAGTCAGACAATGCTTTTTCCCCTTCTGTCAGGTGCCTGGGTACCCCAGGAACAGGTTGGGTGATGGGTGGGGTGGTGGCAATGCAGTGAGCCCTGAGGCAGATCTTGGAGTGAGGGTGGCTGACTCTGGAGAACGGGCAAGTGGCAGATCCCTGAGGACCTGTGGTCACTGGCTCCTCGGTTAGTTAATGTAAAGCCAACTGCTCTGAACTGCCATCATCCAGGGCTGGCATGGTGTGTCGGTTAAGCTGCCACCTGCAGTTACTGGTGTCTGTATTGGACAGTATTGGAACAGTATAATTCTACATGAGCAGCTTTTTTTCCCTCCAAAGAAAACTTTTATTTAGGGAATACAAACTTCATTCGTTTTGTAAGAACAGCTTTAGGAATATAGTGATTAGTCCCACCATACCCACCCTCTCACCTACCCTCCCACCCTTCCTCCTCCTCCCTCTCTCCTTCCTAGTCCTATTCTCCACTACGATGCATTTTTGATTAACTTTATACACAGAAGTACATGGTCAATTTTAATGGTTGTGTAGTTTTCCCTTAAATGAGTATTGAGAATTTATTTAACCATTGCTTATTATTGGACAATTTATGCTTTATCTCTTTTGGTTTAGTATTTCTACTCAGTTTAGTCTTGATTTTACAAACATATATTTTAAAACATATACAAATATATATACACACAATACATATTTCTTATATATTATAAGTATTTATAAATGTATTTATTTTACATAGACGTGCATTTTCCCGAGGAAAGGTAGCACTTTCTGTAATATTATTTGCAAAGGTAAAATTAGTAGATCAATTTTTAATGATGACCACGATATGGAAGGGAGTCTGGTTAGTTGAGTAGCCTTTTTATCAAAGCTTGAAAGATATTTTCTGTTCTACCTATTTAAAATATTCATACTGTTGGTGACAGAAAATATCCCCCTTTTTCCTCAAAGGTGGAAGGAGTTCTTCATGAAGGACAAAAGATAAAATAAGATTACTAAGGGATCTTAATTAATAATTTTTATCTATAAGACTAATAATTAAAATAACGAAAAAGTAATAAATAAAATGATAATAGCAAAATACAATTTTCTATTTCCATGTTTGCTTGAATGTTTTTATTTTTTGTTGAACATTCATAACTTTTAAACGAGCTTTGACTTTTGTCTACAAAGAGCTGGTGTGGTTTTCCATTGCATAGATGTCTTGGGTAATCCGCTCAGAGGAGATCACTGAGTCCAGCTTGCTGGACCGACAGATTTCCTCCGTGTCCTGCTGGAAATGCTGAAGGCGTATGTGGGGGCCGCGTGTCTTGATCTGCCAGTGAGCAGATGCAGCTGAAAACCGTGGCTGAATATCATGGGTGGCTCCAGTCAACCTACTGATGATGCATCTTCCTTTCAGGGTTGCTGTTTCATTTTTTTATTTTTAAATAAATTTTTTCGCTTTGAAAGAAACCATTGTTGTTTGGGGTCAGCGCTGTGGCACAGTAGGTTAATCCTCCACCTGCAGTGCCGGCATCCCATATGGGGGATGGTTCGAGACCTGGCTGCTTCACTTCCTATCCAGCTCTCTGCTATGGCCTGGGAAAGCAGTAGAAGATGGCCTGAGTCCTTGGGCCCCAGCACCCACTTGGGAGACCCAGAAGAAGCTCCTGGATCCTGGCTTTGTATAGGACGCAGCTCCAGCCGTTGCGGCCAATTGGGGAGTGAACCATCGGATGGAAGACCTCTCTCTCTCTGCCTCTTGCTACGCCTACAGCTGTGGTAACATCTGCGTAGCAAAAACAGCTGCGCCGGAGACCTCCACGGGCTGAAGGGCCGAGGTTGGATCTCTTTGGAGAGGGGCCTCGGGCACCTCCGGTAGAGATAGAGGTCAGTAATGATCTTGTCTCTACATAGTGGAAGCCGAAAACCCTTCCTGTGTTGATTCCTGCGTTTGCTCTGCCCTCTGTACATAACGTTAGAAATGATTGCAATCTACCTTTGCTGCCTGTATTTGATCTGGGCTCATGCCCCCATAGACACGGAACAACAATAGGATTACCGGGAACCCATTATCATAACAAACAGTTCCTTTAACATTCCTGAAGAAGCAATTCAGAACATCACACTGTTTGCACCGCTGTTTACACCGCCAGCTGTAAAAGCCTTCCTGGAAGAAGCCTTCTTGGACGCTATGGAGCAACGGGAATTGCTAAAAAAAAACAAAAATGACCCTGAGGAAACTCGGGTCAAACAGCTCATAGGGAATCCACATTCGGACTCCCCCACGAGGGAATCCCTCTGTCATGTTAAATCCGTTTCCTTACACGGGTGCCTATGATGATATGGGTTGCAGACGGGTTAATCATGAACGGGAAAAGGCAGCATTGGGATCAATTGCCTTTTATGACTAGGTTAGCTAGGTCCAAAATCCCGTGGTGTATTATTGACAAGGCAGAAAAGACAACAAAGATGGCTAAAGCAGTGGGCAAACAATGGCATGTTCCTCATGATTGAGCACAAATAGAAGAGAAATATCTTTCTGGCATACGTGACCTGGGTGAATGAGGCCTATATGCGGTTAAAATGTTACCACTGTTCCCTTCTGCGAAATCCTTTTTATGTAATCTTGGGTATGATTAACCCTTATTCTTCTGTTAATCAATGATGATGCTTTTCCCTCAAACTTTAGAAGTTCTACTATAAAAACCCTGACTTAACAGACAATAAACGCAACAGCATTAGTACTACACTGGTGTCTGTCTGTCATTTTCCTCGCCGATTTCTTGTCTCCCTAGACGCCTTCATCCCGTTCTCCCTCGGTCTGTGAAGTCTCCGAGCTGACAGTCCGCGGCAGGTGGCGCCCGAACAGGGACCTGAAGGCAGGGTAAATTCTCTTTCTTTCAGTACAGGGAACGGCTCTCACCAGGGAACTGCAGTCCCGCCGATAAAGGATCATCGGTTAAGCGTGAGTAATCTTGAAAGGAAATCATGGGGCATTTACTAACAAAAAATGAAAAAATGTTGGTAATTATGTTACAAAAAATGCTGACTAAATCCGGTTTTCCTGTATCGGCCAAAATGTTAAATGAATTTATTGCTTATATAAAAAAGGTCAGCCCCTGGTTTCTCGAGGAAGGAACGCTCACATTAGAAGATTGGAAGAAAGTAGGGAAGGAAATGCGTAGGCACGCTCAAAAGCATGGGGAAGACACTTTGCCCCCGCAAGCATATCCCTTGTGGTTTCAAATCAGAGACTTGGTGGCGGAAGTAACCCCTTTTGAAGGGTTATGTAGGGAAACGGCCTCCGAACCTGATGATAATACTGCGCATGAAGAAGTGGTAGTCGGTGGCCCAGAGGAATCTACTCCCTTGGTGGCTTCCGCGCCTCCACTAGTCTATAATACTGTAATGACCACCAGACCAGAGCCGGATTGGGACGAGCAGAAAGATTGGGAAAAATTGTGGGATCAGGAAAGGAAAGAACAAGAAAGGAGGGAAAAACAAAAAGAACAAGATCCCTTCTATGATGATTTAGATACTGATCCTGATTTTCCTCCCGTGCCTATGCAGGCTTTTGTTAGACCAAAAACAAAAAATATGACAATGCCTCTTCCAGGCGCTGTTTCACAGCGACCTCCTATGAGCCCTGTTGGGTTTCAGGCAGCTTTAGCCGAGGCAAGGAAACAAGGAGATTACTCCTTGGGAACGTTCCCCGTGGTAGAAGTAACAGGGGAGGAGGAGCCACGGTGGGAACCTCTCCCATTAAAAACTTTAAAAGAATTACAGGGTGCTGTAAAGATGAGTGGCGCTACAGCCCCCTATACTTTGCAAATTCTAGATATGCTTGCCAGCTTATGGTTAACACCGTATGATTGGATGCAAACTGCTAAGGCAACTTTGAGCCCAGGGGACTTTATCTTATGGAGAACAGATTACACTGATCGATGCAGGCTTGCGGTAGATACAGCTACCAAACGACGCGGCACAAAGCCAACTATGGCCATGCTTATGGGCATAGGTGAATTTTCTGCGCCTAACGCACAAATAAAAATTCCTAAAGATATGCTGCAGCTCATTACAGGAAATGCAGTAGCAGCATGGAAAAGCCTCCCTCCCTCGGGGACTAAGCCAGGTACATTGGCTGGAATAAAACAAGGGACTGAAGAGCCATATCAGGATTTTGTATCTAGATTAGAGGAAGCGGTAAATAGGATGCTGCCCCCCTCTGAGGGGACGGATATGCTGCTCAAACAATTGGCTTGGGAAAATGCAAATCCATTATGTCAAGACTTGATAAGGCCGATCAGAAAAACTGGAACAGTATCAGATTATATCAAAGCATGTTTAGATGCCTCACCAGCAGTAGTCCAAGGGATGGCTTATGCTGCAGCCATGAAAGGGCAAAAATTTAGTGCCTATGTGAAAAGGACATATGGAGGTGGCGCAAAGAAGGAACTTACTTGTCATAGTTGTGGAGATACAGGACACATGCAAAAACATTGCCCTAGCAAGAAGGATCCTAGAAAAAAGGACCCTCCTGGCCTGTGTCCCCGGTGTAAGAAAGGGAAACACTGGAAAAATGAATGTAAGTCAAAATTCCATAAGGATGGAACTCCACTAACAGACTCCAGGAAAGAGGAGGATGGAAAAAACTAGAAGAGGGGCTGTCTCCTAGCCCGGCAACCAAGGGAGAGACGCTAAGTCAGGGGTTAAACCCCTGTGCCCCAAAATTTACTATTCATCAATTACCTAGGGCAACTCCAGGAAGTGCAGGGTTGGACTTGGCAAGTTCTCAGGATGTTCTTTTATCTAAGTGGGATGGAGTGTCCCTCATTTCCACTAATACAAAAGGAACCTTGCCGGCTCAAACTATGGGCCTGATTTTAGGGAGAAGTTCCAACTACACAAAAAACTTTGAGGTTCTTCCTGGAGTAGTGGATGCCGATACTGAGGCTGAAATAAAGGTTATGGTTAGACCATTAAAAAAAACAATTCAAATTCATAAAGGACAAAGAATAGCGCAGTTATTGTTATTACCTTATATTAACCTGCCCAATCCTGTTATTAACACAGAAAGGGGATCAGGTCAATTTGGCAGTTCAGGATCAGATTCAACCTTTCTTATTCAAGATCTAACTCAGAGACCTTTTGCCACCTTTTATTTGAATGGCAAAGAGTTTAAGGGGCTTATGGACACTGGGGCCGATAGGACTTGCATTGCAGCCTCGGAGTGGCCCAATTCTTGGCCAGTCACAAAAACTGGGACATCTCTTGTGGGACTAGGCACAGCTTCAGGGGTACTGCAAAGTGCTGCTATGCTTACATGGACAGCAGAGGGCAAAAGTGGCTTTATTCAACCATATGTCCTACCCTCTCTGCCCTTTTCTCTGTGGGGAAGAGATATTCTGGGACCTATGACAATAAAATTAGTAACTTCAGATAATTTAAGTGAACAGCATTTTACATAGGGGCCGCTGGAGAAAATCTAATAGCCGACAAAATTGAATGGCTTACTCAAGAGCCAGTATGGGTAAGCCAGTGGCCCCTAACCATAGAAAAAATAAAGGCTCTTGAGCAGTTAGTACAAGAACAGTTAAAATTGGGACATCTTGTAGAGTCTAATAGTCCATGGAATACACCTGTGTTTGTTATTAAAAAGAAATCAGGAAAATGGAGGTTGCTTCAAGACCTCCGAGCAGTTAATGCTGTAATGAAGGACATGGGAGCCCTCCAACCAGGACTCCCGTCACCTGTGGCAATTCCTAAAGGATGGCATGTAACAGTAATAGATCTACAGGATTGCTTCTTTACTATTAAGTTACATCCTGCAGACTCAGAGCATTTTGCCTTCAGTGTGCCGGCAATAAATTTTAGTCAACCTTATAAAAGATATCAATGGGTTGTTTTACCTCAAGGTATGAAAAATTCGCCAACATTATGCCAAAAATTTGTGGCGGAAGCCTTGGAACAAGTGAGAAAAATCTTTCCAACTGCATATATTATCCATTATATGGATGATATCTTACTGGCACATGCTGACATAGTGCGAAGTGATCTTTTGCTACAACAGACAATTCGGCACTTGACAAGCTATGGGTTAGTTATTTCTCCAGAAAAAGTGCAAAAGAATGGCACGCTAAGTTATTTGGGTCATTTGATTAAAGAAAACTATATTTCCCCTCAAAAGGTGGAAATTAGAAGGGATAAATTAAAAACATTAAACGATTTCCAAAAGCTATTAGGGGAAATAAATTGGCTGCGACCCTATTTAAAATTAACTACAGGGGATTTGAGTCCTCTGTATAGTATCTTACAAGGTGACTCATGTCCAAGATCTCCTAGAAATTTAACAACAGAAGCTATTGAGACATTACAAAAGGTTGAACATGCTCTCACTAATGCCTCAGTTCAAAGGCTTGATTATTCTTTGCCATGGCAGCTCTTGCTCTTTGCCACCCCTTATACACCCACGGCAGCTTTATGGCAAAAGGGAATTTTGGAATGGCTACATTTGCCTCATATACAGGCCAGGGTTGTCACAGACTATCCTTACATGTTATCATTATTGATAATTAAGGGCCACGAAAGGTCGCGGGAACTTTTTGGTAAAGAACCAGCAGAAATTGTCATTCCATACAATAAAAAACAATTAGAAAGTTTGTTACAAAATCATGATGATTGGGCTGTTGCCCTACAAGGGTATTTAGGACAAATTAAATATCATTATCCAAAACATCCTTTATTGGAATTTATTAAAAATGTTAAATTGATATTTCCTTGTAAATTTTCAGCGCAGCCACTGCCTGATGCTATTTTACTTTTTACAGATGGCTCCTCTACGGGCCGCTCAGTGGTGTTTTCCCCGGAAAAAGGGACTTTTGTGACTAAAACACTAGGTCTCTCTGCTCAACAGGCGGAGATTAAAGCAGTTACTTTGGCCTTTCAAAAATTTCCCCAGGCCATTAACCTTTACACAGATTCTAAGTATGTGGTGAATCTATTTCCAGCCTTAGAAACAGCCCTCATTACGGGAAAGACCCCAATTTTACTTCTGTTAAAAGATTTGCAAAAGGAGGTCCAAAATAGACAGCAAAAGTTTTTTATTGGACACATTCGAGCTCATTCTAAACTGCCAGGATCTTTAGCTCAAGGCAATGCTTTAGCAGATTTATATACTCAAAAATCAACTGTTATAGCTACTCTACAAGAAACAACACAGAGTCATTCTATTCATCATCAAAATGCTAATGCCTTGAGAAAAATGTTCTCCATTACCAGGGAACAGGCACGACAAATTGTAAAACAATGTGGTTCATGTCCTTTAACCCATCATTCCTTAAAAATGGGAGTTAATCCTCGTGGGTTAAAACCAAATTCAATCTGGCAAATGGATGTCACTCATATTTCCTCTTTCGGAAAGCTAGGCTATGTACATGTTGTCGTAGACACCTTTTCACATTTTGTTCATGCTTCTGCTCGTACAGGAGAGGCTGTAAAGGATATTGTACAGCATCTTTTACAATGTTTTCAGGTCATGGGGCTTCCTTCTCAAATAAAAACTGACAACGCTCCGGCTTATACGTCTAAAACATTTGAAACCTTTTGTGTTCAATGGAATATTGCCCATATTACAGAAATCCCTTATAATCCTCAAGGACAGGGAATCATCGAACGAACTCATCAAACTTTAAAAACACAAATTGAACGTTTTCAAAAAACCTCACAATACTTCTCTCCTCATCATATGTTGTCTCATGCTTTGTTTGTCATAAATCATTTAAATTTAGATGAAAAGGGATTTTCTCATGCTTGGAAACATTGGGATCGTGAGTCCCTTAAAACACCACTTCCTTTGGTAATGTGGAAGGATTTATTAACGGGCTCTTGGCAGGGACCAGATGTTTTAATTACCTCGGGACGAGGCTATGCTTGTGTGTTTCCACAGGATGCAGACTCCCCCATCTGGATCCCCGACAAACTTGTCAAGCCAGTCTCACAGCCACAAAAGGAGACGCATGCGCAGACACAGGAAGGCTCTGACTTATCAGATGAAGAAACTCAGGCTTCAGCCACAAAAGCGTAATATGACCTGGACGGCCATCCGGTCTTTTTCAAAGGAAGCACGAGACCTTTTACTACAACAGCGGCAACCGCTTACTGCTTGTAACCTTTTTTTGGCCTTTCTGACTTTACTTTCAGTTTCACCCGCGACTGCAGTCCCATATTGGGCTTACGTCCCTAACCCACCTATTGTCCAGCCAATAGGGTGGCTTGATCAGGACCCTATTAAGGTCTTAACCAATGATTCAGTCAGGGTGGGAGGAGAACAAGGTAGTGAGGGGAAGGTTTCTTCTTCCTCTATCATTACCTTTGAGGGCAGAGCAGACTCCCTTCCAATTTGTGTCGCTCTGCACGATCAGCCTCCCTATGGTTGCCTTCCCTCTGGGTACCGTACATTCCTTACGAACGGTCCTAATCCTCACTATCCTGGTAAGCGCCTTATGTGGGAATTACAGATACAGATTGTAGGAAGTACTTTGTACCGGGACAATTTTACAAAGGTTGAGAAACTTAATATGCCATTGCCGTCTTGTGAGAGGAAGTACTCCAACCCTGACAGGGTCTGGGCTTCTTCCCTCACTAAATTTCCGGTTTGGCTTTCCTGCGGTTTTCCTTCCTCTGCTGCTTACTTTCACCCGGTCTCAGATGATTCGCTTACTTTGTGGGATTTTTCAAACTCCGCTGGGACACCTGAAGCTAGTCAACATTATGCTGCTTACTTGAGTAACAATTCGGCAAAATTTAGTGGATACACTTTCCAAAGTTACGGTGAGCCATTGAGGAGATGGTTCTCGTCAGGTTTCGTTAAACCATTCTTATATGCAACCAACCATAATCAGACAAAAAAACATACAGATCTGTTTAGGTTGGTTGCCGCCAGTAATATACTGTTAGAAAAACAACCTAATGAAACTCACTCATCACCCATTTCCTTAAAAGCTTGTGTAGCTTATCCTTCTGCAATCTTGCTAGCTCAATCTAAGGCTTTAAATATTACTAAAGTAGGTCGTTCATACAAAATTTCCTGTACTACTTGCTTCTTAACTAATTGTATTTCTTCAAGTTTGCCAAAAAATTTTTCAACAATGTTACTGGTTCGCCGCCCTCCTTTTGTCTTATTACCTGTCAATGTTACTGAAGATGTGTGGTATGATAATTCAGCACTACAAGTATTACAAATGTTTAATGAACTGCTTCGTGTTAAACGTTTTGTGGCTGCCTTGATCTTAGGGATTTCTGCGCTTATCGCACTTTTGACAACGTTTGCCGTAGCAACCACGGCTTTAGTTCAGGAAATCCAAACTGCTCATTTTGTTAACACACTTAATAAAAATATCTCCCTAGCTCTCCTGACTCAAGAGGCTATTGATAAAAAATTGGAGACAAAGATAAATGTCCTAAAAGAAGTGGTCTTAGCCTTAGGCCAGGATATTGCTAATTTGCAAACAATGTTTTCCACTCGTTGTCATAGTTCCTTTAAGTCGATTTGTGTCACTCCACTGCCCTATAATACTTCACACCCATGGGACAAGGTTAAGGCTCATTTACAAGGTCTTTGGCATGATAACGATATCACTCATGACTTACAAACCTTACAAAAGGATATTGCGGTGATAAGTAGCTCTCACCTACAGTTTGGAGATCTACAGGATATTGCTCAAAGTCTAACTAATGGCATCAAAAGTTTAAATCCTTTACCTTGGACTTCCTATATCTATTCCATCGGTGTTATTGCATTCCTCATCCTTTTGGTACTTATATTCATGCCCTGTATGCTAAAACTTGTATTTCGTTCTTTACAGAGCATTCAACAGGAAGTTTTCGAGCTTCGTTTTAAAAACAAAAAAGGAAAAATTGCTACGCCTACAGCTGTGGTAACATCTGCGTAGCAAAAACAACTGCGCCGGAGACCTCCACGGGCTGAAGGGCCGAGGTTGGATCTCTTTGGAGAGGGGCCTCGGGCACCTCCGGTAGAGATAGAGGTCAGTAATGATCTTGTCTCTACATAGTGGAAGCCAAAAACCCTTCCTGTGTTGATTCCTACGTTTGCTCTGCCCTCTGTACATAACGTTAGAAATGATTACAATCTACCTTTGCTGCCTGTATTTGATCTGGGCTCATGCCCCCATAAACACGGAACAACAATAGGATTACCGGGAACCCATTATCATAACAAACAGTTCCTTTAACATTCCTGAAGAAGCAATTCAGAACATCACACTGTTTGCACCGCTGTTTACACCGCCAGCTGTAAAAGCCTTCCTGGAAGAAGCCTTCTTGGACACTATGGAGCAACGGGAATTGCTAAAAAAAAACAAAAATAACCCTGGGGAAACTCGGGTCAAACAGCTCATAGGGAATCCACATTCGGACTCCCCCACGAGGGAATCCCTCTGTCATGTTAAATCCGTTTCCTTACACGGGTGCCTATGATGATATGGGTTGCAGACGGGTTAATCATGAACGGGAAAAGGCAACATTGGGATCAATTGCCTTTTATGACTAGGTTAGCTAGGTCCAAAATCCCGTGGTGTATTATTGACAAGGCAAAAAAGACAACAAAGATGGCTAAAGCAGTGGGCAAACAATGACATGTTCCTCATGATTGAGCACAAATAGAAGAGAAATATCTTTCTGGCATACGTGACCTGGGTGAATGAGGCCTATATGCGGTTAAAATGTTACCACTGTTCCCTTCTGCGAAATCCTTTTTATGTAATCTTGGGTATGATTAACCCTTATTCTTCTGTTAATCAATGATGATGCTTTTCCCTCAAACTTTAGAAGTTCTACTATAAAAACCCTAACTTAACAGACAATAAACACAACAGCATTAATACTACACTGGTGTCTGTCTGTCATTTTCCTCGCCGATTTCTTGTCTCCCTAGACGCCTTCATCCCGTTCTCCCTCGGTCTGTGAAGTCTCCGAGCTAACAGTCCGCGACAGCCTCTCCTCTCTCTGTTGTAACTCTGATTTTCAAATAAATAAATTAATTAAAAAAAGAAAGAAACTGTTGTTTTCTTTTCTGATGCGTGTTAATGGTAGGAGACATTCAGGGTACGACTGGGTTTTGGCCATCCATGTATGCAGGAGCGTGTTCTTGGGACAGGGCCAGTTTGTACCTATTCTGCAGTGACTGTTAACAACCTCCCCTAGTGCTCTCAAGAGAGCTTGCGTTGGGCAGTAAGTAGTGTACTCATTCCACATTAATATTTTTTATTTTCCTTCCATTAATTCAGGTTCCCTCATGTCCTTATTTCAACCCCTCAAGGATGATAGACAGAGGTTAACAAATGTCCTCTTTCCAGCCCAGCCGGGTCTCCTCCCTTCACACGACCACACCCTCCTTTCCTGGCTGTTTTCATTTATGTAAATCACTGCTCTCTGTCTTCCCACCCCCTGTTTTAATCACGGTGCCCTTTGATAGAATGTGAAGCTGTCAGAGCAGGCAGAGAATCCGTGTTTTGCAGAGATCCGAATAGGAATCAGTCCAGATGAGAAACGGAGGCCAGCAGGGGCATTGTCTGGTGGGGAACACACAGAGCAGGACAAGGGCCGGGATGCATGAATTTCTCTCCTCAATGGCCTCAGCTGCTTATCTCTTTTCATAATTCCCAGGGTCTTGGGTGAGTTTGATGCTTTGAGGAAGGCAAGACACCAGGCCCTTCTCCTCCCTTTGGTATCAGGTGGTGAATCAGAATGGAAACAAAAGTTTACTGCTTTCCTTAGGCAGAGATGCTGGGACGCCTCTGGGGGAAAGAAGGAAGGTGATTGGCTGAATATCCTGCAGACATGCTACTTACAGACCTTGTGGTAAGCCTCTGATAGTGTTGTACCTGAGCGAGTGCAAACAAAGGAGCACCACACATTGATAAAATTTGATGGTCCTTTATTGCCGGCGGTGGAGAGTGGGCTCATGCCCTAAAGAACTCTCGACCCTGAAGCCCAAAGCAACAGGGTTTATAAAGGCAGAAACCACAAAATCGGGAGGGGAATTCATGGTTGCTAGGAACAGGGGGAATACATGGTTACCGGGGTCAAGCTGACCTAAAACCTATGCAAAACTAGTATCAATTATAATCTTGACAATACCAGTTACAATCTTATAATCCTGACATTAATCCAGGTATTGGTTAGGACATAGACAAATTACATTTTTTATCATTAACCCAGGTGTAACCTTTCTACTTTTAAGCTTGAACAATTATGCTAGGGGGTTTCTGTGCTCTGCCAAGGGTGATGTAGTGCACTGCTATTGTCCGACTATTTGAGATCATAGTTTCAGACCAGAGTCTCACGGGGGGGGGGGGGGTGCTTTCCCAGAATGGAGTCTCAACTGCTCCAAAATGGAGTCCCTACTGTCAAGGTGCTACTTCATTCCCCCCTTTTTGTTTTGAGACTAATCAAATCCTTGATTCAGTCACATCATATGGATCACGAAGGATATTCACAGTAGAGTAACAGGTATGTATATACATGAGTTTTGTTAGTAACTGGCTAAGAATGCAGGGGCCTACAATCAGTACAACCCCTTTAAGAGACTTTACCTGGCTGTGTAACATTAATTGGCATCTGGGGAGGACTTAGCTCACCCAGAACCAGGGCTGCTGTGCTGAGGGCAGCAGTGCCTGCCACACTGGACCCAGCTAGGACCAGAACTAACCTGGGGCCTTTTGGTGACAGCTGGAATGGGAGGTGTTAAGAGCTAGTGTTTGCTTTGGTGGACCCAGCCCCCCTGTTGCTAGATTTGGGTACAGAATATCACAGTGGGGAGAGTTAAGGTCAGGTCTTAGAGTAAATCTTTTGTTTACAGCTTACAGTCTGTATATACAAGACATTTTGTTAAAGCCTGACAGGCCCACAGACACTTAGCCCAACCAGACAGTCTCAGTCCTCCTCCTCTTTAAATCCACACCCTACTATTGTAGGGACCCAGGGCGTCGATCTCATCTTGGCTACTTCCTGCTGACAGGGGGTCGTTGTCCTGGGGGCCCCTTAGGGTGTGGAGTGGGGAGTGGCAGTCAAAACAGGGTTCCAACAGGAGGTGGCCTCTTGAGGGGGCTGCAGTGTCAGCTTGTAGAACTTTTTATCCAAGGTTTTATGTGTATGGCCATCAAGAGTCGTACTGCTTTAAATCTGGAGAAAACAAATCTAACAAGCAGATTAAATACACAGGGTCTAAAACAAAGGACAGGGTCATTATTAATTACATGGGGTACAGGAAGACACATCATAAAGGAGGTGTGAACCTCCTTAGGGCAGGCACCCTGTTGACTCCCAGTTCCTAGCTGGCCTGGAGCAGAGCTGGACTGAATAGGAGGTCAGTATGGAATAGGCAGAATTTTTGAAAGTAAATTTATAACTTTGTCTACAATGTTACTGACCCTAGGCTGTCCCCCTGATGGCCGTGGTTACTTTGGAAACTGAGCAGAGTGAAGGGCTCTTCAGCTTAGAGCCAACAAGGTCTGCGGCTCTGACCTAGGAGTCCTTCGACTCCAGGGCAGTTCCGTTTCTAGTGACCCAGCTCTTGGCTGTCAGAGCTGCTGGAGCTCTTTAGAGGCTGGCTTCTGTCGTGACTGATGTGTGTCCGAAGCCCTGGCTTTCCACATCGAAAACCAATGCCATTTAGGGTGGACTGGCCTGTTGGGTCTCCTTGATGGCAGGTTGCTGTGTACAGCTGTTATTAATTGGCCTATCCTTACATTGTTCCTGCTGTCCAGCTAACTCTTTTTTTTTTTTTTGTCCTTGTTAAAGTAGACCATAGAGGCCATTAGGATGTTAGCCAAGGGGGTGCTCAATCCCATCACTAATCTTCGGTGGCCTGGGCTAGAAATGTGGTGTCACAGGCATGTATAAGATTAAACATGAAGACCATTTTATTTAAACCATTAATTGTTAAATAACAACTTATAAAAGTACTTACCAAAAAGTTTAAAGTTTTTTTTTTTAATTATAAGAGTACTTGTAGTTGAAAATATTTTTTTAATATTTAACACAACTGTAACTTATTTGACAAGTCAGCCCAAGCATAAACATGTTAATGACTTTGAAAAATTTTGGTTTTTTTTAAACACCAAGTTTAAAACACCTGAGACAGAGATTTATTTAGGTAGGTAGGAAAAAGAAGTCCTTTGAAACCTGAAAGAGGACACACTTAAACACATAACCAACAATGTTTTAATTTTTATGAGTAGTAACTGTGACTGACAAAAGGCTTTAAGTGGTCATGGTTAAAATTATAAAACTTACTAGACAACAAGAAGAGGCACTTGTTTACTTCACACACTATTTTAGAAAGTACCTGTAAGATTTTTTTAACCATTTATCCCTTTTTAGTCCTCTGGGCCTCCTTTTAAGATAGCTATCGTGACTGATAACACAGCAAAATTATTAGACTTTTGTAACTTTTGCACATTTGTATGAGTAGACCAGATTTTACTGTTACAAAGTGAACACTTAAATGTTTTAGAATGAGTATATATTTGACCAAACCTTAATTTTTTAATAAAAACACAGCTGTTTTTAAACTATCAGGACTAAAAGAGAGACAGAGAACACCAATAGGATACAAAATTGATGTTTTTTTTTTTTTTGTCAATGAAATCGGAAATAAAATCCTTAAATACAAGTTAGACCATGGAATCATCCTGTAACTTGGAACAATTTTAACAGTGTCAGAACCAGGAAAGAGAAGAGAGCTTACTGGATCCGCCTTGAAAATGGCAGAGTCACCAATTAAATAAAAACTATTAAAAGAATAACAAATTTTAAAGACTATTTAAAAATACTAACATATATGTATTACAAAAACTTTATTGTTTTAAAAGAGAATTATATTTTAATTAATAGCTTTTGTATTTAGAAAATTTTTATTACCTTTTGTGACCTTTTTACACCTTTTACAATTTAAACTTGTTTTTTTACAAACCTTTTTTATAACTGAAACCTGTTTGTTTTTTTTTTTAACCAACAACAGTTTTATACTTGTGGCCTTTTTATCTGCTGGATTTTAGATTTATATGGAAATAATTCTTCAAAAACCTGTAAATTAAGACAACATTTTTAAAATAAAATAACACATTAAATTTTAACCTTAGTTACTTTTAAGCAGTCTTGAATTATTTTTTATATATGGACTCTAATGAAGACATTTTTGTTAGACACATTTATCTCATTTACCTTTACCCAATTTATATTTAGCAGTTATACCTCAGTGACTTAACATGTTGATATTGTATTATACCTTCATCTGAATTAATGTCAAAATTACATTTACATGGAATTTTATTCTTTTTATAAAACTCCAGTTAGAAATCAATGACATAAACCAGAGATTGAAAAATCCACATCACGGTTGATTACCCATTATTATTTTTCATCCAGATCTGTAAAAACCAAGCCACAAAACTTTGGCAAGTTACAAGGCAATTTTTAAGGCAGCAATCTTTTTAGATAAAAGAGAGAAATTTTTGAACATACACTGAAAAGGTGTCCCCTTAGACTGAGCAGAGCCCATGTTCAGGGAAGGGACAGAGAGACTCCAGAGACAAGGGAATAAAGGGGACAAACAGGCAGGACAGGGAAAAGAGTTTACCTCCCAGGACTGAGGATGCAGACAGTACATCAGAAAGTGGCCACGAAACAGGAACAGAAACCAGTACATCCAGGAAAGGCCTTTCTTTATCCAGACCAGAGTCTCCCGTCCTAATGCCGTCGCACTTAAACGGAACGGAGACTGTATTGGTGTCTCGTCAGACTGCCAATACTCAGAAGGCGCCACCAGAAGACAGGAGTCGACTTACCAGAGGACCTAAGGCCAATTGGTCGGTGAAGAGGTCGAGCCGAGCCTCCCAGGTCGATGAATCCGGACACGGGGCCCTGGAACATCATCAGGGGGCGCCTCCCCTATGGCCAGAGCACCAGCCTGGAAGGATCGGAGCGAGGTCTTCCCGGAGGTGGTCTCCATATCTCGCTGGGGCCTCCAAAATGTTGTACCTGAGCGAGTGCAAACAAAGGAGCACCACACATTGATAAAATTTGATGGTCCTTTATTGCCGGCGGTGGAGAGTGGGCTCATGCCCTAAAGAACTCTCGACCCTGAAGCCCAAAGCAACAGGGTTTATAAAGGCAGAAACCACAAAATCGGGAGGGGAATTCATGGTTGCTAGGAACAGGGGGAATACATGGTTACCGGGGTCAAGCTGACCTAAAACCTATGCAAAACTAGTATCAATTATAATCTTGACAATACCAGTTACAATCTTATAATCCTGACATTAATCCAGGTATTGGTTAGGACATAGACAAATTACATTTTTTATCATTAACCCAGGTGTAACCTTTCTACTTTTAAGCTTGAACAATTATGCTAGGGGGTTTCTGTGCTCTGCCAAGGGTGATGTAGTGCACTGCTATTGTCCGACTATTTGAGATCATAGTTTCAGACCAGAGTCTCACGGGGGGGGGGGGGGTGCTTTCCCAGAATGGAGTCTCAACTGCTCCAAAATGGAGTCCCTACTGTCAAGGTGCTACTTCAATAGGAACTCTGATGTCACTAAAGTTGGCTGACGGGAGAGTGATTTCCTGTGGAGTCAGATGTTCTTGCTCCTAACTGGATTGCTTGTGGTGGACATTCTAATCTGTTCTGGCTGCTATCACAAATTGCCACAGACTGGGTGGCTTAAAGAACATTTAGGGGCCAGCACTCAGGCGCAGCAGGTTACACGTCTGGTTACATTGCGTGCAGTGACGGCATCCCATGTGGGCTCTGGTTTGAGTCCCAACTGCTCTGCTTCTGATCCAGCTCCCTGCTAATGTGCTGGGAAAGCAGCAGAGGATGACCCAAGTGATTGGGCCTCTGTACCTGTGTGGGAGACCCGGATGAAGCTCCTGGCTTCAGCCTGACTCGGCCCCGACATTGCAGCCATCTGGGGAGTGAACCAGTGGATGGAAGACCTCTTTCTGTATCACTTTCTCTCTCTGTAATTCCGCCTTTCAAATAAATAAACAAGCAAACTTTTTTTAAAAGAACATTTTATTTCTCACAGTTCTCAAGGCTGGGGAGTCCAGATACCAGCTGATGGGTATTTAGTGATAGCCTGCTTCTTGGCTTGCAGGACTTCATCTTCTAGTATTCTCACCTGGTGGAGAGCTCTTCTCAGCAGGGTGATGGCTCCACCCTCCTGACCTCATCGACTCCAAAGGCCTCACCTCCTATCACTTTGGCGGGGGAAGGGTGAGGATTTCAAAACATGGATTTTGGGAGGACTCAGCATTCAGTCCATAGCAGACAGGAAACTTGGGCTGTGTGGGTTCATGCTGCATGGCTGCCTGGGAGGCTGTGGAACTAGGTGTAGACAACATCGCTCTGCCTTGGGTATTAGTTCGAGTGTCCCCTAAGGCCTGTGTGTGACAGGCTTGGTTCCCAGGGTGGCAGCACTGGCGGGTGGTGGAACCTTTAGCAGGTCCTTGGGTCCTGGGCGGCACTGCCCAGCAGATGGCTCTCACAAGAGGGTCGGTTGGACCCAGCCACTCCTTCTGCTTCTTGGATCACCATGTGACCCTCCCTCTGCACACGCTCTGCTGTTGCCATTTTCTACCTTCCTTAGAGGCTGGACCAATGGACTTGAACCTTCAGAATGGTGAGCTAAACAAACCCTTTCTTTCTCTTTCCCAGGTATTTTAATGTAGTAATGAGAGCTCTGACTAATATGGAAAATGGAGATGTTTTTTGACTTTTTTGTGAGTGAAGCAGCTACATGAGATACTTTGAGGAAGGCCTGGGTAGTACATCAGATATCCCAGACTTCATCTGTATCCTTGGAAGTCTTGAATCAGAGTATGATATCCAATTCTTGTGAATTTTACTTGGCAGTTTGATGCTTGGTGCACCATTCATCCCCTTTGCTAGCAAATGCACCCTCTGGTAAAGATGCATATGAAAGCACTTGAAAGGTAATAAATAAATAAAGGTAATAAATAAAATAAATAATAATAAAATAAATAAATCTATTCTGTAGATTTATTATTAGATGATTCAAATGCTGTCCAGTCACTCCAGGTATAGACAAGAGATAACCTGTATTCAAAAACACACAGTGCATCCTTTTCTTCTTCTTTTAAAGATTTATTTATTTGGAGGTCAGAGTAACACACAGAGATAAGGAGAGGCAGAGAGAGAGGTCTTCCATCCACTGGTTCACTTCCCAGATGGCCGCCATGTCAGTAGCTGTGCTGATCTGAAGCCAGGAGCCAGGAGCTTCCTCCAGGTCTCCCACATGGCTGTAGGGGCCCAAGGACGTAGACCATCCTTTACTGCTTTCCCAGGCCATAGCAGAGAGCTGGATAGGAAGTGGAGCAACCGGAACTCGATCCGGCACCCATATGGGATTCTGGCACTGCAGGCGGCGGCTTTACTATCTGTGCCACAGCGCCGGCCCCTACACAGTGCATCTTACAGCCAAAGTAAGGTTTCTTAGGATTATTATGGGTGATGGTTGTTAACAACAGTCACGTTGACTTTAACTGCCAATTATTCGTGATTGCTGTGTGCTGAGCACGTTACATATCTTAGCTGTAGTTCCATAACCCTATAAGGTCTTAGTTCTTCTCCCCTTATACACTAAATTTTAGAAGTAAAGTAACTTTCCCAAGGCCACATCAATATGTCACCTTGAGCCTGTTGAGCCAGAGCTGTTGACTCTGCCACACCCAGAACTGCCCTCAAATTTAAGACAAATGACTAGGGTGAGTGGGAGCTTGGATCTTCAGCAGTGTTAATGTGATGGTGGCATTAGGTGAGTCAGCCCTGGCCTAAGTCCTCCGTCACTGCTCAGTTTCCATTTTCTGTGGGAGGATCAATACACCCAATAATGCTTGAAAACCTGTGATTTGAAAGCTAAGGTGATGGCTGTAGATGGAGCATTATTGTGTTGTAGAACCCAGCGGACTGCCAACTTACCCACACGGATGCTTTACTCAGGGTTGTGAGGGCTGAGAGCAGAGCTGTCAGACAACAAAGCCAGGACGGTTGTGATAGTGGGTCAGGTAAGAAGATCTTCCAGAAGTTCTCCATTCCAGCCCCCGTGGCCCTCCACAACTTCCCCTCCTGCGCCTGGCTGATGCCAGGTGTGCTGAGATGTGAGCAGGGAGGCTGGTGAAGCACCCTGCACTGCAAGTCTGGGATCTGTGTTGGAAGTACGCTCTGCCAACACACTGACCCCTGCACCATCTGCCAGCTCCCCCACCTGGAATGCTTGCTCCACAGGGCGGGAGGTCTTCACAGTCACTGCTGGCTCTCCAGTGCTCAGAAGACAGCCAGTCTTGGCACTAATGCACAGCAAATACTTTTTGATGGACCCATCTCCGCATACAGTCATCTGGTACAAGCTGCATACTTATGCCCTCCAAAGATTCACACGTTGAAGCCTCCATGTGATGGTATTAGGAGGCGATCCAGCTTAGACCAGGTCACGAGAAGGAGCCCCTCACGAGGAAGTTGGTGTCCTTATCAAGAGGACACAGTGACTTTTTCCTGTCTCACCTCTCCTTTCCTCTCTTCTTCCCTTCTGCTCCCCAAGGAAGCGCTGGGGAAAGGCCTGGAGGGGACATAGCAAGGAGGTAGCCGTCTGCAGCCCAGGAATTGTGATTCTCACCAGGATCTGGATCTATTGATGCCTTGCTCTTGGGCGTCAGTCTTCAGAAGTGTGAGCAATCCGTTGCTGTGTTTAAGCCACCCACCCGGTCTGAGGTATTTTGTTGCAGCAGTCTGAGCAGACCCAGATACATTTGAGTACCAGGACATGTGAGTGCCTTGTCCGAGGCACGTGCTGGCAGAGGCTGGCAGAACGGAGCTGCTGGAAGGAGACCTGTTCTGGGAGAGGTGGGTGACCTTGCTCCACAGAAACAGTAGTTCTCCTTCCCTTTCTCCATTCTCTCTGCCATCCTTTCATTTATAGCCTGGGCAATGAGGAGAGAGGGAGGGGAAAGCATAACCAGTGAGGAATGTGCTCCTTGCTGTGTCAGGGTTGTGGTGGGAGAGGCTTCATCTTCAGCGAATGGCCCACACCAACACACTGGGAGCAGCCTGTGGCTTCCTGCAGGGGCCTTTCTGGCTGGAAGAAAGCAAGAGAGGAGGAAGGTGTGCTTCACAGCTCACACTTCTTTTCTTTCTTTCTTTCTTTTTTTTTTTTTTTTTTGACAGGCAGAGTGGACAGCGAGAGAGACAGAGACAGAGAGAAAGGTCTTCCTTTACCGTTGGTTCACCCTCCAATGGCCACTGTGGCTGGCGCGCTGATCCAAAGCCAGGAGCCAGGTGCTTCTCCTGGTCTCCCATGTGGGTGCAGGGCCCAAGCACTTGGGCCATCCTCCACTGCACTCCCGGGCCACAGCAGAGAGCTGGACTGGAAGAGGGGCAACCAGGACAGACTCTGGCGCCCGACCTGGACTAGAACCCGGTGTGCCTGCATCGAAAGTGGAGGATTAGCCTAGTGAGCTGTGGTGCCGGCCCACACTTGTTTTCAATACTACATACTCAATGCCAATGTTCCCATTTCATGGTCAAGTCTCAGCCAGATCTAGTGGCCTGCAGTGATCACACTGAAGAGGATACATAGAGTTGATATATTTTTTAAAGATTTATTTATTTATTTGAAAATCTTAGTTACACACACACACACACACACAGAGAGAGACAGAGAGAGAGAGAGGTCTTCCATCCACTGGGTCACTCCCCAATTGGCTGCAATGGCCAGAGCTGCGCTGATCTGAAGCCAGGAGCTGGGAGCTTCTTCCACGTCTCCCACATGGGCATAGGGGGTCAAAGACTTGGGCCATCTTCTACTGCTTTCCCAGGCCATAGCAGAGAGCTGGATCGGAAGCAGCTGGGACTTGAACCGGCACCCACATGGGATGCCTGCACTGCAGGAGGTGGCTTTACCTGCTAAACCATAGCAGCAGAGTTGATATTTGAATGTGAGTTTATGTTGGGCTTCAGCTTATTCTTATTGTACAATTTGAGTGATTCTCAAAATGTGTATGGAACCATGGCTTAGTCTGTTTTCTGCTGCTGTGATAGACTATCTGAGCCTGTGTGATTTATAGAGAATAGATGATTATTTGGTTCCAGGTTCTGGAACTTGGTGAGCCCAAGGGCATGAGGCTTGGTCCTTGATGAGGCCATCACATGGGCAGTGGGGGGGGCAAGCTGCTAGATGGGGTCTCTCTTCCTCTTCTTGTAAAGCCACGAATGCCATTGAGGAGGGGTACCCTCATGACCTCATCTGTAAATACCATTGACATAGGACTTTAGGGATTAGGTTTCCAGCAGCTGAGTTATGGGAGGACACATCTGCCTCATCTGAGAAGTTGTTGGAAATGCAGCAAGTCCCAGCCCAGACTCCAGATCCCAGACCCCAGGAATCTCTGGGCTGGGCCAGAAACCTATGTCTTCTTGAGCCTGCTAGGTGACTCTGATATGCCCTAGAGTCGGAGCATCATTGCCTTTGACCGAGAGCCTTGGTTTGTTGCCCGTCAAGGAAGGGGGCAGTAATCCCACCTTACCAGAGATGCCATGTGAAAGACACCTAGCATGGTGCCTGGCTCCTAGGAGGAAGCATGGAAAGTGGCCATTTCCTTTTAGCCAGGCCGCATGAGAGTCTGGAACACCAGCCTTTCGAGTGTGCGGAAGGCTGGGGTTGTGATTAGAACCGTTTGTGTGGGGTGAGCACGGAGCATTCCGGGAGACCAGGCAACTCTGCTGCCAGCTGCTGAGCACTGGGCCCTGAGTTGTCCTCTCATTGTGGTTAACTTTCTTCTTTCTTGTCTGTAGAGATAACGATCAGTATTATTGGTGAGACACCTGCTCCATAATGAGCCTGGTGCTGGCTGCAATCAGTAGCGAGTGGTTCTTCGTAATTGGCTCGTAAGAATGACAAGGTGCGGAGATCCGCAGTTAGGGCTCTTTCAACGCACGTGTGCCATTACGGGGAGCACATCAGGTGTGAGGAGAAAGTGTAAATAAGGACTCCTGCTCTCTGTGATTAAAACTATTCCTCTAACTGCCTACTTCTGCGCTGAGCTGAAAAACCTCCCTACACCCTTAGCTATGATGGTTTCCAACCATTCTGTCTCCATCAGGGGCAGACAGGTTGGGGAGTTGGCTGTGGCAGGCGACCCTGCTGCCTGCTGTGGACCGCAGCTGGGCCCGGGGGCGGGTCTTCTTCATGTTCAGCACAGGCTGGGGTGGGGGTGGGGAAGTGAACTCTCACCTTTGATGCCTTTGGAAGCATAGCGGGACCCCAAGTGTCCCCCAGAGATGACTGAGGCAGGTTTTACCCTTGTAAAATTAAAGGTAAGTATTGTTAAATATGCTAGCCTGCCATCAGCAAACAGCTATCCAGTGAGTATGCAATGCCAGGTTCTGTTGGGGGGCCGTTCACTTTCTGTTGGGGCAGTTTTCTAACCAAGTGGTGGCTCTGAGGCCAGCCCTGTGCACAGGCAGCTGCCACTGAGCAGCGTGGCATGATTTAAGTGTGCCCAGAAAGGCATCTTTCTCGTTAAAAAATCCCTCAAGCTACAGAACCACATAACTGCCAGGACCACCAGAGTCCCTTGGGGACCTGGAGCGATGCGTGAGACCCCCCCAACCCCCATGCTGGCATTCTCCCTAAAGGTGCAGGTGTTAGCATCTGCCAGATTTGGAATCCGTCCCCTGTGTGTGGACTCCAGTCATCCTGGCTGCTGGGTGACCCCAGTGTGGTGGACCCTGGCTGTTCTCGGGGGAGCTGCTGTAGACTGGAGGGCAGATGCCCAGCTTGCAACCTCCCCTTTCCCTTGCAAGTATTTTCCTAAAACTGGCACAAGTGGGCCTTCAGGTGCTGTGGATCAGGAGGCCGGAGGTCTCTGCAGCTCTCAGCCACCACCTGCCCTTCACTTTTTCCTTCCTGAGGTTACAATTCAGACAGAAATTCCTCAGCACAAACCGAGGGGAATGGGGAGATTTTGGGGAACTTACCTGAGACTGAAGTGAATTAGTTTATGTACTTTCTGCAGGCACAGGCTGCAGCGGGGCATGGCAAGAGTAGGCAGGTTGGCTCCCAGGTTTCCCAGCCAGAGCTGTGCTTCATGCCTTTTCTTCATTATTGCTCCTGACAGAGACTTCTTAACTTTGTTAAAATTCATTTATTTATTTGAAAGTCAGAGTGAGAGAGAGAGACCTTCCATCTGCTGGTTCATTCCCCAGATGGCCACGATGGCCAGTGCTGGGCCACACTGAAGCTAAGAGCTTCATCAGAGTATCCCTCATAGGTAGCAGAGGACCAAACACTTGGGATATCTTCTGTTGTTTTTCCCAGGCCATTAGAGGAGAGCTGGATCAGAAGTGGAGCAGCTGGGAATCAAACTGGCTCTCGCATGGACAGGGACTTCTTAGACTTCTCCCCTCCCCTATTGCTCCTCTCCCCATGAGGTTATAATACCACAGCTACACCGTGTATCTCTTATCTATTTACCTACCTGTATATCTATTTACCTACCTATTTACTATCTACATATCATCACCCATCCATATATCTATCAAGCCATCTAATCTATGATCCATCTATATTCATCACCTACTATCCATCTATCATCCCTCATCATTTATATATCTATCACCTATCATCCATCCATCATCTATATCTATCTATCATCTATAATCTGTCTGTGTTTTTTACCTAAATTAAGTAGATGCCCCCACTCCACCCCATTGTTCCTGGCGAAGTGCATGGATGGTCTGGATGAATAGACAGATGTGTGGATGGGAAAATGATACAGAATCAGGAAGTGTGGTGAAATGACAGTAGCTGTCCCTGTGTAGTGCCCACTCTGCTGGGCACCCCTCTGACACATCCTATGCATTAACCAATTCTCACAGCAACCCCTGTGAGGTTCTTAGCATATAGGGACACTGAGGCACAGGGGAGCTACATGACTTGTCCACAGAAGCATGCCTTATGTGGTCTGTGATCACACACATCCAGGACTTTGGTTAATTTTCCATGTCTGGTGGCCTCACGCAAGCAATCCAGGCCACTGCATCTCTATTCTCTTCTTGAAAAATTTATTCATTTGTTTGAAAGTCAGAGAGAGAGAGAGAGAGAGAGAAGAAGCAGACAGAGAGAGGGAGATCATCCATCATCCATCCACTGGTTCATGCCCCAGATGGCTGCAATGGATGGGACTGAAGCCAAGAACCTGGAACTCCATTTGGTTCTCCTGTGTGTGTGGCAGGGACCCACGCCCTTGGGCCATCTTCCACTCTTTTCTCCCTTGCCTGCACCAATATCAGCAAGTCAGTGTCTCCCTTCCTGGGGAGGCAGGAAGGAGAATGTCACTTCTCCAGTTATTAAAAGAGCAGCGATACAGAACATGCCATTGTGGTGCAGTGGGCATCTCATATGGGCGTTGGTTCAAGTCCCAGCTGCTCCACTTCCCATCCAGTTCTCTGCTATGGCCTGGGAAAGCAGAAGATGGCCCAAGTCCTTGGGTCCCTGCACCTGTGTGGGAGACCCTGAGGAGGCTTCTGGCTCTTGGCTTCGGATTGGCGCAGCCAATGACTGTTGCAGCCATCTGGGAAGTGAACCAGCAGACGGGAGATATCCCTTTCTCTCTGCCTCTGCCTCTCTGTAACTCTGCCTTTCAAATGAATAAATAAATAATTAAAAAAGTAGGTCTCACACAAAGGCAGGGACATCTGGGGCTGGCACCGTGCTACAGCCAGTTAAGCTGCCACCTGTGATGCCAGCATCCCCTCTGAGCACCTGTTCCAGTTCTGGCTGTTCCACGTCAGATCCAGGTCCATGCTAATGCACCTGGGGAAGCAGCAGAATATGGCCCAAGTGCTTGGGTCTCAAGTACCCATGTGGGAAACCTGGATGAAGCTCCAGGATTCTGCCTGACCCAGCTCTGGCTGTTGCAATGATTTGGGAGTGAACCAGCGGATAGAAAAATCTCTCTCCCTCTCTCTCTTTCAAATATATAAGTAAATCTTTAAACAATAATAAGGAAATCTACTTTATTGACAAAGACATGGTAATTTGCATTTTATAAGCCCCAATCAGGAGGACTGGGTGAGTGCCTTCTTCTTGAGGACTGGAACAGGTTTCTCCTTGTTAACCCACACAGGGGCAAACTCACTAAGCAAGTCTGGCCAGAAGCACACTTCCCTGGGACCAGACAAAAACAGCTTTGCTTCTTTTTTGGAAACGCTCCTTTCCAGCTGATGAGACTGAGAGCCAGCCTGATTAACCCCTTCCTTGTGCAGCTTGCTTCAAGACTGCCAGTCTAAAGCTATTGTGTCAAAACCCTGTCCAGTCCCTGATCAGTTTTCCACCTTGTGATCCTTGCCAGGAATCATCTATCCTGGGCTCTATTATGAAAGACTCCTAAATACTCTTCCCTAAGTTGGCACTGCCATTGAGGCCTCAAAACTGTGTTTTCCATTCTTTTCAGGGAGTGAGGGAGGTGTCTGGTAGACATGAGTCTGCCCGATGGACAGGACTTCCTGTGGTCCCTTGGGGAATGGACAGCTGCTGTCTTCTGTCTGAGTCTGCTGCTGCCTCAGGGTGAGCTGGGCAGTGTTGGTAGTGTTGCATTCAGAGGGTGTGGGAGGTCAGGGAAGGGCTGGGTAATCCATGATCACAGGATGAACCCTACTTCTCCACATCCCCACCCCCACCAGGACCCAGTGCTGTCTCCCAAAGCCAGAGGCCCCTGGAGTTCTAAACTCCAGATGGCATTATGGTCATGCAAGTGATTTAAAATTATGAGTGCCTGGGACGCACTCCCAGAGATTCTGACTTAGGTGGGCTAGGGAATATATCTATATATGAAAACCATGCAGGTGACTATCATGCGCAGCCCAAGGATCTAGCTAAAGTCAGCTGATAGTGCCCATGGAGCCAAGTGTTGACAAAACACACAGCACATTACTCACTTTCTTCCCTCCCAGAAGTTCACTCAAAGGACACAGCTCCACCTCCACCCCTGGGATGATGAATGTCCTTTTTTTTTTTTTTAAATTGAACTTATTTATTTATTTGTGAGGTAGAGTTACTGACAGAGAGAGGGAGAGACAGAAAGGTTTTCTATCCTCTGGTTCACTCCCAAGATGTTCACAACAGCTGGAACTGGGCTGATTTGAAGCCAGGAGCCAGATCTCCGCCCAAACACTTGGGCTATCTTCTACTACTTTCCCAGGCCATAGCAGAGATCTGGATTGGAAGAGGAGCAGTTGGGACTAGAACCAGTGCCCATATGGGATGCCGGTGCTGCAGATGGAGGTTTAACTCACTATGCCATGGTGCCAGCCCTATAATGAATGTTCTTTACAATTATTTTTGTTGTGTCTTTTAAAAAATAATTTTTAACAAATATGTTAATTTTGAACAAAAGCATTATGCAATCAGCAGTGGAGTTGGCACAATTTCTTGGCAGCCCAGTCCCTCCAACCAACTTAGAGAAATTCTCAAGAGAAGGAGCTGGGTTGGGAGCATCCCCAGGGATGTTTTCAAATCTCCCTTAAAATGTGATGGTTGTGTCTGTCCATCTGGAATGAGACCACTATCATATTGCTCCTTATGTTATGGGGGTCAATTTTCCATGGGCCTGGGTCTGGAACAGACCTGAGCCCATTGATCCATCACCCATCAACACAGGGCTTTTAAAAAGGATCTTCTTACTCTAGTCTGTTAATGTGAAAATTGAGAAGTTGGCTATGTCAGGGTTATTCCCACATGACCTGTGTCTAGCAGAGTGTGTGGTGAAGCAAATGTGTTGACCTTAGGAGTGATTCTTATTAACAGTTAAAGAGGCAGTGAGTGACGATTCATGGAATGTTCCATTGCAGCCTCACATTTGCTCATGTAACCAGCTCAACAACCCTGTGGGTCAAAGATAAGAATCTTATTGGTTCTGTTTTATCAACTGAGACAGCTGCTAAGGCTTGGATGGGGTTTGTCCCTCCGAGGGAGCTTGGTCCTCAGTGTGATGGGATCTTTATGAATCAGGCTCTAGGGAGAAATCCTGAGGTCACCAAGGCTGCTGCCCTAAGAAGGCATTCATGTAGTTCCTGTGAACTCTGCTTTGTTATTGAGAGAGGGTTATTATAAAAGAGGGGACCTGTTTCCTCTCTGTTACCCTCCCTTCCCATCTCCCAGGTGAGCTCTCCCTCTCACACATGCTCCTGCCATGATGCCACCTGCCATTTGTCCCTCATCAGAGGCCACAAGACTGCCCAGTCTTGGACTTAGAACCTTTAGGAGTTTTCTTTATAAAGTACCTATCCCCAGGTATTTTGTTATAGTAACAGAAAATGGACTAACAGAGCAGCTAAAGCTCAGAGATCATATAGGTGGTAATTTAGGGACTCCAGTCAGCTTTGCATGATCAAAATCCGATTTTCAGTCCCCTCCCAAGAGTCCATGCTGCCAGTTGAAGGTTGCCTTGCACTCCAGGTCTATAGGTTGCTTCTATAGGCAGCATGGTGTAGAATCCCCTTTGGGGCAACTTCCTGGAAGGTTTCCACCAAGACTTTCGAATGAGCTTGAAAACAAGTCAAGAAAAGTAAGCAGTAATCTGTAACCCTAACCCTGTAGTAGAGTTTGGGTAAAGCCAGACTGGTGTCGCTATGGGTGGGTCAACAGCTTGTTCGTCTGTCCATCAGAGGTAGTTAGCTTTCAGTGATGGGAGAAATGACCTACAATGCCTTCAGGTCATTTGTACAAAACCCATTCCTGTGGCCAAAGTCCTGTGTTGGGATGTGGCTTGGGCTGCTTTGACAGCTGATAACGTTCCAATAAAGTATCCAAATTTTGTTCTGTAAGTTGCTTCCTCTAGGCTTGATCCTTCATCACTAGGGAATAATAATGAATGTCAGTTCTCAGCACATTGTCCTGCAATAAGACTCAGTAAATGTTAGCTGACATTAATAATAAATTCCTTTTAGGTGGCCAACATAATTAGCATATCAAACGTTAGCCTTAGCATCATGTCCCGGCTTCTTTAGTTGAAGTTACATTTTTTAATAGGCAAATGGTACTTCTGAGATGTTAAATAGTTTGTTTGATAATTTTCTTATGTAGGTAACTATTCCTCTTCTGGTGTGGTTTGTTCTAGAGATGAGATGAACACAATAAATTGGTTTGTCCCTAGACATAGGCATTGGCTTTGTATACATGGATTCACATGGATTCAAATGTAGCGAAGAAAATCCAAATTGGCAAAAGCTACTGTACGTTGCAGATTGCAAATGTACTCCTTTAGATGTGTAGATTAAGTATACTTTCTCCAGGTTGTCAACACATGATCTAGTTTTCCTCTAATTTAACTTGTATGTCCTTCCCAGTTTAAAGCAGTCTGACTTGATTAGTTCATTGGGCAATAAATTCAAATCATTAAAGAAATACCACCCAGTCCTTTCGGTCCCACTCTGTTCCCCACCCATCCACTCTCCAAGGTGACAGCTGGTGTCTTGGAGTGAAGGAAGAAGAGGGACTCTTGGGAGGGCATTTGTAGTAGCTTCCTGTGAATCCCTTGGGGTGACTAGGTGGGGACCCTCTTGCCTTGGGAGTCCCTCTGCCCTTCATCCCACACACATTCCCATAATCCCTTGCTTTTCCAGTTGGATCTTTCTTTGTGGAATAGTTCTTACACCTCAGTCTTCCAGTCCTGGTCCTTGATGTATCACAGACTCCAAAGGAACTTACCAATCCTCTCCCCTTTTTGCTACATTTAACTTTCTAGCCTGTTGTCTTGTTAGAGAAGTTGTGGTCTTGGTGTCTTCTGCCCTAGAGCAATGAGAGCTGCAAGTGGAAAAAGATGGAGGTGGGGTTCCTAGGTCTTAATTAAATATTGACAAAATATTGTCCCTGTGACTGCTTTGGAAAAGAGCGAGACCCTGGCAGTCTAAATGGCCACATTAACTTGTGTAATGGCCATATGTAAATATGAGGCAGAAGGAGAAGGATGAACCAGATGGCTGATGGCTGATGTGGCAGTGGAGTGCTGGAGCCATTAGCGGTGAATAATGACTGAGATGCTGACTGTGGGTGCCACCAACACCAGGAGTCGCCAGAACAAAGTGAGAAACCATCAGAGAAGAGAGAGCAATGAGAGGGTATGTCAGCGTTTGTGTTAACTGGGGCGCCCATATGGATCCAAGGCTGCTGCCGGGATTACTTACGCTACCCAGGGCCATCTGCTTCCTCAAAGCGGTATCATTTGGCATGGGGAGACAAGGCCTAAACCTTCAATTGTGGGAACAAGTCATAGGAACTGACAGATCACGAGGGAGCCGTGCCCTCTCTCTCTGTTGTGGACACAGCATGTGCTCTTACTTCCCTTCCTCATCTGGTCCTTCTGGTTCTGGGAGCGTCTTCCTTACCTCCTTTCCCTCTGTCCCGCCTTCCTTCTCTTTCTTCCATTTCCCCCCTCTTTCTGTCATTCCTCCTTTCTCTCTGCTTTTTTCTGTCATTCAGCAACAACCCCTTTGTCTGCTCCAGCCTCTGTGACCACATTTCTCTTGCCATTCTTAGTCCTTGGCATGGGTGTAGTACAATCCACATTTGATGATCTCAAAACACTATTTATTGTACTTTAGTTCCATCTTCTCAGTGGGATTATATGGGCTCCCATGGGAGAGAATCTGGGCCTCTGCTCCTCTTCGCCTAATCTCCTTCCTTAGTGGATGTCAAATGCATTGACTTACAAGCGTGAGAATAATGATGCATGTTTATCAACACCGAGTGTCAAGGGTCAAGGGCAGAGATTTGCTTCTTTCTTTCTTTAGTGTCTTTCTCCAGTACTTCGTGGTAACAGAGGAAGCACTTGACATTTTGCTTGCCGTCATCATCGTTGTCGTCATCGTTATCATCATCATAATCATCATCATATCAAAATCAGCACTGCGACCAGTTATGTGCCAGATATGTCATTTAATTCTCAAAGTATTCCTAATGGGGGCCAGTGCTATGGCATAGCAGGTAAAGCCACTGCCTGTGGTGCCAGCATTCCATGTGGACGCCATTCTAGTCCCAGCTGCTCCTCTTGGGAACCAGCTCTCTGCTATGGCCTGGGAAAGCAGAAGATGGTCCAAGTGCTTGGGCCCCTGCACCCATGTGGGGGACCCAGAAGAAGTTCCTGGTTCCTGGCTTCAGATTGGCCCAGCTCTGGCTATTGTGGCCATTTGGGGAGTGAACCAGAAGATGGAAGACCTTTCTCTCTCTCTCTCTCTCTCTCTCTCTCTCTCTCTGTAACTCTACCTCTCAAATAAATAAATAAATAAATCTTAAAAAAATAATGCTAATGATGTAGACTGAAGGAAAAACCAAAATTTGTTTTCCTTATGCTCATACCCCACCCCAAGTCTGGTCACCAAAATGTGTGTGGAAATTTCTCCCCACCAACAAATTCTCAAATAGACCCCCACGGCGTGTCCTACAATTCAGTTCAGTTCTTACACCATCTGCCTGGAGGTACCCTCAAATCCCATTGGTTAAGGGCTCAGTCGTACAAACTACGCCCCTCCCTGCCGCCTCCCCCTTTCTGTGTCAGTTTAAGCTTCAGGTTTTCTGATGGGCGGGGCATAAATAGAAGGTTCCCATTACCCACTCCTTGGGTTCATTAATTTGCTAGGACAGCTCACAGAACTCACATTTATTACAGGAGATATCACAAAGGATACCTAAGAACAGCCCGATAGGAGGATGTGTGAGTAAGGCGTGTGGGAAGGGGCTTGGCACCTGCATGCCAACCTCCTGGGAGCACCACCCTCTGCATCCCTCTGCTTGCTCAGCAACCAGGAGCCTTGGGTTTCGATGGAGGCTTCGAGACCTAAGTGTGATCAATTGCTTTCTTGGCCATGGGTGGTTAACTCAACCTTCAGCTCCTTGTCCCTTGGTGCAGGTTGGGGTCCCCAGCTCCAAGGGTGCTTCAGTCTTTCTGGTGACTGCCCTGTTCCTGAAACTCCCTAGGGGTTGCCAGCCATCAGTCATCTCATTAGATTACAAGTGACAAGATGCTCTTTTCACTCTGGAGAGCTCAAGGCTTTTGGAAGCAGAGATCAAATCCATATTTCTTACTATATCACAATATCACACATAGGTTCTTTTTTTTTTTCTTTTTGCAAACCAGTAACCAGACCTCTAGAGAGTGCACTAATGCCATTTTTTTGAAATATTTATTTTATTTATTTGAAAGACAGAATTACAGAGAGGCAGAGACACAGGGAGAGGACTTCCATCCACTGGTTCACTCCCCAGATGGCTGCAACAGCTAGAGCTGTGCCGATCTGAAGCCAGGAGCCAGGAGCTTCTTCTGGGTCTCCCACGTGGGTGCAGAGGCCCAAGGACTTGGGCCATCTTCCACTGCTTTCCCAGGCCATAGCAGAGAGCTGGATTGGAAGAGGAGCAGCCGGGACTAGAACTGGCACCCATACGGGATGTTGGTGCTTCAGACTAGGGTGTTAACCCATTGTGCCACAGTGCCAGCCCTGACTAATGCCATTTTTAAATAATTATAATATATGCTTTCAATTATTTTTTAAGATTTCATTTATTTGTTTGAGAAGTAGAGTTACAGACAGAGAAAGGGAGAGACAAGTCTTTTCTTATTTTAAAGCCTTTATTTAATAAATGCAAATTTCATAGGAACAACTTTAGGGATATATTGATTCTTCTCCCCATATCCGCCCTCCCACCTCCACTTCTGTCCTACCTCCTACTCCCTCTCCCATCCCATTATTCATTAAGATTCATTTTTAATTAACTTTCTATACAGAAGACCAACTCTATACTAAGTAAATATTTCAACAGTTTGCACCCACATACACATACAACATATGTGTATGTGTTTGAGAACAAGTTTTGCTGTTAATTCTCATAGTACAACTCAGTAAGGACAGAGGTCCTACATGGAAAGTAAGTGCATAGTGACTTCTGTTAACTTAAAAATTGACACTCTTATTTATGATGTCAGTGATCACCTGAGGCTCTTGCTGTGAGTAATCAAGGCTATGGAAGCCTTTTGTGACCCCAAACTCTGTCAGTATTTAGACAAGGCCATAAGGAAAGTAGTTTAACCAAGCAGAGTTTAACCAAGCAAAGTGGAAGGCTGGAGCTGAGCTGATCTGAAACTAGGAGCCAGGAGCTTCTTCTGGGTCTCCCACGTGGGTGCAGGGGCCCCAGCACTTCAGCCATCTTCTTCTGTTTTCCTAGGCCATAGCAGAGAGTGGGATCAGAAGCGGAGCAGCTGGGACATGAACCAGTGCCCATATGGGATTTAGGTGCTGCAGGTGGAGGCTTAGTCTGGTCCCTGCCATTTATTTTTAATTCATTCAATAACATTTGAGCAACTACAAAGTGTTAAGGATTGTATCTACAGATATTATCCCCCCTTTTTTTTGCCAGACAGAGTGGACAGTGAGCAGATTATCTCTTTTTTTGCCAGGCAAAGTTAGACAGTGAGAGATAGAGAGAGTTATAGACAGAGAGAGACAGAGAGAAAGGTCTTCCTTCCATTGGTTCACTCCCCTAATGGCCACCATGGGGCCAGCGCTGCGCCAATCTGAAGCCAGGAGCCAGGTGCTTCCTCCTGGTCTCCCATATGGGTGCAAGGACCCAAGCACTTGGGCTATCCTCTGCTGCCCTCCCGGGCCAGAGCAGAGAGCTGGACTGGAAGAGGAGCAACCGGTACTGGTACTGGCGCCCCAACAGGAACTAGAATCCAGGGTGGTGGCACCACAGGCGGAGGATTAGCCAAGTGAGCCATGGCACCAACCATTTCATTTAATTCTCAAAACAATCTTAATGAGGTAAGGTTTCATTGTCCTATTTCATAGATATGAAAGCGAAGCTCTTAGAGAACTTAGTACCTTCATTACTGTTCCATTCTAGTGCAAACACTAAACACATAGCAGAGTTTAACCAATTGATTCCATTCTGATTGGCTTGGTTTTCCTTACGTTTATTTTACTTATTTGAAAGAGTTACACAGAGAGATGGAGAAACACACACACACACACACACACACACACCCCTTCCATCTTCCACTAGTTCACTCCGCAAATGGCCACAATGGCCAGGGTTGGACCAGGCTGAATTCAGGAGCATGGAACTCCATCAAGGTCTCCCATGTGGGTGGCAGAGGCCCAAGCACTTGGGCTGTCTTCTGCTGCTTTTCCAGATGCATTGGCAGGGAGCTGGATAAGAAGTAGAGCAGCTGGGACTCAAACCGGTGACCATATGGGAGGCCAGCGTTGCAGGTGGATTAACCACTGCATCACAATGCCGGCCCCAGTTCTCACTCGCTCTACCTTAATGCCGCCCTGAAACACTGACAAGAGCAACCCTGCCCTGGGCCCTGGGCTTTGAAGGGCCTTGCACATCACAAACACATGGATGCCTTGGCCTTTCGGTGCTGAGCCCTGGCCCAGAGACATTTGTCTCCTTAATCGGCCCCCTCTCCTGACCACACTGTCCTGGGAAGCATTTCTGCGTGTCTCTTGCCTTGTCAGGGTAAACGGCAGCTGTGTGCTGGGTTTCCAACGTCTGGGGCTATGCCACTGCTGGCTGGGTGGGGAGCTCTGCTTTGCAGACAGGGAGGATGTGAGTCGCAGAAGCACCCAGGTATAGGGAAAGATCAGCTAATTACGTTGTCAAACTTCCCTGAGAATAAGACTAATTCAGTTGACAGAGTCTCTCTCGTATAACAGCGGAGTCTTGTGAAGTATCATTTTCCACCAGTGCCAACACCTGTTTTGTCTTCATATTCCAATTAGGAGGAGGACAGGTGGAGCTTCCTAAATCAGGAATCAGAAATCCAAGATCTGAAACTATTTTTTCCTGAAAACTTTTGAGTGTCCACATGATGCCACAGGTAGAAAATCCCACTTCTGACCGACCCTATGTGACATGCCACAGTCAATACCTAGACACCACATTTTTCACCACATATGACAGAATTACCTTCAGGTGTGTTTAAGGTGTGAAAAAACCCAAGGAACCCCTATCCCGGTGTTCTGGTGTGCTCAGTAACCAGTATAGCTAGGAGCTAACTGCAAATTTTGCTTCTGTACTCAATCGCTTTGCTTGCCAAATGCCTAACCTTGAAAAATGCCCCTCCCTGGTCAGCTAACTTTCTCCATAAGTTTCGGTTTCCCCAGAAAAGAAACTTATTGTAACTCCCGCCCGGGACAGACAGCCCCTCCCTATCTAAAGATATGTTAATCTTGTGGTTTTTGCATTTAAAAGTTGCTTGTAGCAGCTGCTGCTGCTTGGGGCTTCTTCTCTTCGCCTTTGCTGGCAGGGAGGGAGCCCGTTTGTGCAAACGCCTAATAAAATCCTCTTGCTCTTGCATCAACTCGGTCTGGAGTTTGGGTCTTTGGGCGACCACCCGAGTGCGTTGGATTCCCAATTTTGGGGTCCTTCAGGTGTATATGAAAGATAAATGAATTTGTGTTCATATTTGACCCCACACACATATATATCAAGTTATCTCATTGTATATATGCAAATATTCCAAAATCTAAAAACAATCCGCAGTCTGAAGCACTTCTGTCCCCCGGCATTTCAGAAAAGGATGGCTTTACTGACTCAGTGTTCACACACATTGCACATGGTGGCTGGGGAACATTTGGTGCATTTATGTGTGTGGAGGTTTAGGTAAAGCAGTGTCAACTGCTGTACTGACTCTCCACACTGGCAAACACATGGACAGTGCATGCCAAAAATCTTAGAGGGTTTGTTTTAAATAACCAATTTAAAGGATTTAAGTAAATTCTCAAAAATGACAAAGGAGCTGTTAAAAATATGCTTGGTTTTAAAAGTTGACCTGAAAGGAAGATTGTCAGAATCAAAATGGAGTCACCTGTGTCAACCCCAACAGAAATAGAAAGTAAAACTGAGAGGTTATGAAGATGGTCTTACTCATAAGTGTCCCTTGTAACTATCACAGAAGATTGCCAGAATGATGACACTACACAAGAGGCTACCACAGCTTTGTACTGAATATACTCCACCAGGACATCTGCCCAGCAAATGTCGGCTCAACCATAGACTAACGTCACCCTGGGTATTTATTTATTTATTTTGACAGGCAGAGTTAGACAGTGAGAGAAATAGATAGAGAGAAAGATCTTCCTTCCTATTGGTTCACCTCCCCCCCAAATGGCTGCTGCGGCCGGCGCACTGTGTCCATCTGAAGCCAGGAGCCAGGTGCTTCCTCCTGGTCTCCCATGTGGGTGCAGAGTTCAAGCACTTGGGCCATCCTTCACTGCCCTCCCGGGCCAGAGCAGAGAGCTGGATTGGAAGAGGAGCAACCGGGACAGAATCTGGTGCCCCAACCAGGACTAGAACCCAGGGTGCCGGCACCGCAGCAGGAGGATTAGCCTAGTGAGCCACGGGTTTGGCCCACCCTGGTTATTAATAGCTGTGACCAGAGACTGTTGTTTCCAAATATCTGATGTTGGGATCAGTGTTATAGCGTAGCAGGTTAAGCTGCCACCTGTAGCTGGCATCCTATATGGGTTCTAGCCTGAGTCTCAGCTGCACCACTCTGATCCAGCTCGTTGCTAATGCTTCTAGGAAGGCAGTGGAGGACAGCCCAAGTTCTTGGGCCACTGCACCCATGTGGGAGACCCAGAAGATCTCTCTCTCTCTCTCTCTCTCTCTCTCTCTCTCTCCAGCTGTAACTCTGACTTTCAAATAAATCAAATAAATATTCAAAAAAATCTGATGTAATCCTTCTCATGTTTGTCTTTAAAATATTTCCAGAGGTAGGCGTTGTGGCATAGGATGTTAAGCACCTACTTGCGGTGCTGGCATCCTATATTAGAATGACCTTTCCTGTCCCAGCTCCTCCACTTTGATTCAGCTCTCTGCTAATGAACTTGGGAAAGCAGCAGAAGATGGCCCAGGTGCTTGGGTCCCTGCACCCATGTGGGAGACACAGAGGGAGCCTTAGGCTCCTGACTTTGACCTGGACCAGCCCTGGCTGTTGCAGCCATCTGGGGAATGAACTAGTGGATGGAAAGTCTTTCTAGGTCTCTCATTCTCTCTCTGTCCCTCTGTCTTTCAAATAAATAAATAAACCTTTAAAACAAAAGCTTTCCTTTGCCTCAGCCTCCTTGAATATGCCCATAGTTTACTGTGGCACATGCATTCCCATTGCGGTGGCAGTCCTCTGCTATTTCTAAATATATGTCCTCTTTAGAGACTCCCCCCCTCTCTCTCTGCTTGCTATTTGTTTTTATTTATATTGAAAATATTGTGCTTATATTTAGTAGATACTTTTTGGCTATTTTTGTGGGTATTGTTTTACAATTTTCATTTGAAAGGCAGAGTTATATAGAGAGAGAAGGAGAAAAGGGGAGAGAGAGAGAGAGAGAGAGAGAGAGAGATCTTCCATCTGTTGGTTCACTCTCCAAAAGGCTGCAATTGCCATTGCTGGGCCAAACTGAAGCCAGGAGCCAGGAGCTTCCTCCAGATCTCCCACATGTGTACAGGGCCAAGCACTTGGGTCAGCTTCTGCTGCTTTTCTAGGTGCATAGCAGGGAACTGGATGGGAAGCAGAGCATCTAGGACTTGCACTGGCACCCATATGAGATGTTAACGGCAGCTTAACTGTTTTACCACAGCACCAGATCTAAGTTCTGACTTTTTAAAGAGAAATAACTGGCTTTAATACAATAATTTAAATTTTATAATACAATTCTGAAGAAAATAAACTTTGTCCACATGAATATGAATTCATTTTGTTTCTTAATTTGTAATATTACTGACAACAAAACACAAGTTATGGATAAACCTTTAACATAATTAATGATTTTAATGAGATGAAATAAGGAGTAGGACATTTTATGGAAAAATAGAATAATATGTGATTTCAGTATTTTTTATTATTATCCACTCAAACATGACCTACTTATCATAGAATATCCAGGAAGGCACAACAATTGTATTAGATTGTGTTTTTAAGAACATAGTGATTCTTACCACTGTGCCCGCCCTCCAATCCACACTCCCATCCTTCTTGCTCCTCCCTCTCTTAAAGTTGTAATTATGAAGTGTATGAAGTTTCTAACTATAAAGCTGTATAGTTCTGCATACATTCCTATGAACTTACTTCTAAGGGTACAGTTTGAAAACTTGCCATGGACCCAAATCTCCTTAAACAGGGGGGTAAAAATAGCATTTTAAGTGTTAAAGTGATCATATGGATAGGATGAAGCATTAAAATGATCATATGTATAGGATTAAGTGTTGAAGTGATCATATAATTAGGATTAAGTATACAGTAATAATAATAGATAGAATTATAAAGGAGTGAATGCTGCAACATGGGAAGCAGTGCACACAGCAAACTCACTGAATGACAATCACTTTAAATAGCACTTGACCTTAGAATCGGCTCTTAAGGCATTCTGGTCTGGATGAAAAGCCCACTAGAACATTTCAGGCGTGGAAAGCCAAGACACTGTGGCAAAAAATGTCCTACATGAAGGACCTCTGTGGATGAGAGCCCAATGAAAAGAAGTGGTCATCAAAGAAGGAGGTACTTTTCTCTGAAGGGAGGAGAGAACTTCCACTTTGCCAATGGCTTTGTCTAAATACTGATGGAGTTTATGGGTTCAAAAGTCTTCCATAGTGTTAATTGTTAAATTAACAACAGGAGTCATGGTGCACTAACATCCCATGCAGGGACTCTGTCCCCAAAAAGTTGTATTATGAGAGTTGACAGTAAAACTTGCTCTCAAAGATTTATTTCACTTTAGTGTATTAAGTGGAGGATATTCTTATGTCTCATAAGTTTTAGTTATGCCTAAGTGTTCAAGTCCATTGCTTGTTTTCTTAGATGCTTCCTTAATTAATGATAAAACTCATTCTCAAGGACCTACTTTCTTTTAATGTATTAAATGCAAGATATTCTTATGTCTCATAAGTTATAGTTATGTCTAACTTATCACAAAAGATGTTTCATTCTTGGGTGCTTCTTTAAAGTTAATTAAGTTTCTGAAAAAAGGGAAATTAACTTCAAGATGCAATAACTATGAATAGCCCTTGTCTCGATGGTTGAGGAACAGTATTTTTTTTTTTTGTGCAAATTGTTGAACTCTTTACTTAGTATGGAGTTGGTCTTCTGTGTATAAAGTTAATTGAAAATGGGTCTTAGTGGATAATGGGACTGAGAATGGGAGAGGGAGGGGGAGGAGAGGTGGGAGTGTGGGTGGGAGGGTGGGTATGGTGAGCAGGATCACGATATTCCTAAAGTTGTACTTAAAAAATGCATCAAGTTTGTATTCCTTGAATAAAGGTTCTCTTTGGGAAAAAAGATTGTCTTTTTACAATATTTATCCATTTTATGTCTTAGAAACAAAGTGAGAGCGAGAGCGAGAGAGAGAGCGCTTTCAATCGGATAATTCACTGCCCCAATGACCTCAACAAAGTCAGGAGCCAGGAACTCCATCTGGGTCTCCCAGGTGAGTGGCAGTAGCTCAAGGACTTGGGTCATCATCTGCTGCTTGCAGGAGTGTTAGCAGGAAGCTGGATTGAAGCTGAGGAGCTGGGACTTGAGTTGGTGTTGCCATATAAGATGTGGGTGTCCCAAGCAGCAGTTTAACCCTCTGTGCCACAATGCCAGCCTCCAGCTGTCTTTTCTATTTCACTGAATTTTAGTCGTATAACCATAGGGCCGTCCATTTAAAAATTTTGTTGCAGAGAAAGACATATTTGTCAAGGGAGGAACACAGAATAAATTTTATCAAGCGGTTTGCTAACTCGACTTACATCTTTTGAATATCTGGGCTCATGCTGTAGTTGCCTGAGCTGGGACCCCCTCATGTTGATACACTGAATTCCACAGTGGTGTTGCAAAGGAGCTTGAGAAGGGCAGGTGTGCAGAAAACCAAGCTCTTATTCACTGCAGCAGAGTGAATATTGTTTTCTTTGCTTTTCCAAGCAGGAATTTTAGATATACCAAGATAAGCTCCACATCCATGCATATTATAGGTTGGAAATCCAGGCTTCAAAGAGGAATCTGACTCCAAAATCTGTGCTAACTTCTTGCTGGGCTGCTGGCTTGGCTAAAGCTAAAGACGCATGGCAGGGCAGGCTCCCATGTTCAGAGTCGCGTGTTAGGAAAGATGAGGGTTAGAAAGTGAATGGCAAGATAGGGGACTTTGCATACCCAAACAATGGTGCTAACTGGGAGAAGAGCTAGGAATTGCACTGATCGCTGAGCCCTGGGTGAGTCCCGGGATACCCTTAGTGGTCTGGCTGCTCAGAGCAGGACATCCGGAACAGAATGTGATCCACAGTGTAATTTAAGATTTCCTAGCTACATTGATAAGGGAAAAAGAAACAGGTGAAATGAGTTCTAATAATATATTTGACTTAACCTATCAAGTAATGACTAAAGTTAATTTTTTTACTATTTAATTTATGTATTGGAAAGGCAGAGAGAGAGAGAGAGAGAGAGAGAGAGAGATAGAGAGAGAGAGAAATCTTGTAATCTTATATCTCCTGGTCCATTTTCCAAATGCCTGCAATAGCCATGGCTGGGCCAGGCTGAAGCCGGGAACCAAAAACTCCATCCTGGTCTCCCACATGTGCCCCAAGTACTTGGACCATCATCTGTTGCCTCCCAGGTGCGTTAGTAGGAAGCTGGGATGCTGGTGGTGCAGGTGGAGGCTTAGCCTAGTATGCCCGATGCCAGCCCCAAGGCATTTCATGTTCATTGGAAGTCAGTGTATGTTTTATACTTAAAGAGTATCTTGGTGGGGCCTTCCCCTCTGTGATGGACAAACGCGGTGAGTGGCAGCTGGGCCAGACAGCTCCGGTTTAGATCGTCACATGGAATTCTGTGTCCAAGGGGCCTTTATGATCCCCAGGGACCAGGATCCCAGCGTTGCAGTTTTCCTGGCTCCACACCAAGGCTGTGTGGTCAGTAATCTCTCTTGTACCACTGACATGAAGATAGGGCTGCCCACCCCGATTTCTTGGAGCATGTGCGGATCCTAGCAGGTTAAGTCCTTGGTGGGCAGTGCTGAGGCTCCTCCCAGAGATGAGGCCTAGGCCTAGCAGGAAATCTGTGCCCTGTAGGTTTTTGCTGACAAATGTTTGGCTCCTACATCCCAGTGATGGTGATGTAATAGCAAAAACCTGAAAACACTTTAATTTTCTTATAGTTTGTTAATCTCAAAAGGAAGCTGTCTGGGTGCTGTCTTAATGGACGAACATAGGCTTTTGAAGTGACATTCCAGAATGATTCTGGTTCTGGAGAGAGGGAGAACTTTCACAGCCAAAGAAAGTGCAAAGAATTGGAATTTGAACTTGACTGCTTAGGACAGTTCAGAATTTCAAGTAGAAATGTGTCAAATCCACCTGCATCTCTTGGTGTTGGCTGGCAGCCATGCCACACTTTTAAATCCTCCGTCCTGGCCCTCAGGCATTCCCAGCTGAAGGATGATAGTCCTTGAATCCTGCTTTAAAAGTGAGTGGAGTGGTCCACAGCTGGCCCCCGGGGTCAGACAGCCTCTGACTCTGTCACTCAGTGGCTGATGACTGGGGCAAGCTATTTCCTCAAGGTAAGGACTAGATGCAAAGACACTGTCTCATATGTAAAGTGAAGATCAGTTCTCCTAGTTTTTTTGGGAGGATTAGCAGAATCTGCACTTAGTCCATGCTGAGTTAGGAAGTGCTGGTTGTGTGAGGTTCTCCTATGCGCTGGCGTCCGGCAGGCAGGTCAAAGGTAGGCTGATACCGAATTCTCCTGCTCTGCCTGCAGAACTGGGTGATTCCTACGTAAAGAGGACCTTGACATGTTGAGACCACAGACATGGGTTCTCGCTCGGTGAACAGCTCTAGGTCTGCCTCCTCTTCCCAGGTGTTTATTTTCTTACTCCTTCACTTCTGCTTTTTTCACACTCTTCCTGTCTCTTCACTTCTCTTTTATTTCTTTCGTTTTTTTTTTTTTTTCTGGCATCTGACTAGCAGGGATGCTGGTGCCCACCGTGGGCATGTTTTGTCTCCAGCCAAGGCACTGGAGGCGACTCTCCTGAGTGGTCTGCCCTTGCATGTTTATTTCCTTTTTTGTTCACAGGTGATCATTCTGCAGTACTCCTGGGATGAGAGCTAGAAACCTCCAATCAATCCAGCTGTCTCCATCTGGCTTTTCCATAAATAGACTCCCATGATGCATAGGTGGAAATAATTGAAGGCAGAGATGTTCTGTTTATAACTTTAGGGGCAGAGCTCGCCTCCCACACCATCCTGGAAACCGGCCTGGCCACCATGCTCTTAGTGAAGCTGTGTCTTCATTCGTTTTCCTTTGCTGTGCTAAAATGCCGCAGGCTGGATGCCTGATAAAGAAACGAGGCTTCTTTGGGGCTGGTGCGTGGCAGAGCAGGTAAAGCTTCCACCTGTGACTCTGTCATCCCTTATGGGTGCTGGTTCCTGTCTTGGCTGCTCTACTTCCAGTCCAGCTCCCTACTAATGGCCCAGGTGTTTGGGCCGCTGCTACCCTTGTGGGAGACCTGGAAGAAGCTCTGGCTCCTGGATTTGGCCTAGCCTGGTGTTAGAAGTTGTGACCATCTGGGGAGTGAACCAGAAGATGGAAGATCTCTCTCTCTCTCCCCTTCTCTTTGAAAGTCTTTCAAATAAATAAATAAATCTTTAAAAAAAGAGAAAGGAAGTTTCTTTTTTTTTCTGACAGGCAGAGTTAGACAACGAGAGAGACAGAGACAGAGAGAAAGGTCTTCCTTTTTCCATTGGTTCACCCCCCCCCCCCAGTGGCCGCTAAGGCTGCAACATGCCGGCACACTGCGCTGATTCAAAGCCAAGAGCCAGGTGCTTCCTTCTGGTCTCTCATGTGGGTGCAGGGCCCAAGGACCTGGACCACCCTCCACTGCACTCCCGGGCCACAGCAGAGAGCTGGACTGGAAGAGGGGCAACCGGGACAGAATCTGGCGCCCTGACTGGGACTAGAACCTGGGGTGCCGGTGCCGCAGGCAGAGGATTAGCCAAGTGAGCCATGGTGCTGGCCGAAAGGAGGTTTCTTTATCTCATGTTTTTGGAGGTTGATAAGTCCAAGGTCGGGTGTCTCCACCTGTTTGACCTCTAGTCAGGTCCTTTGGCTGTGTCTCAACATAGTGGGGAAGTGGAGAGAGACAGCCCTGTGCTGAAGTGGCCAAGTATGGGGGCTGGCTTTGTGGCATAACAACCCATTCTGCAAGAACCAGCTCAGTCTTCAAGACCAGCATCAGTCCTTTCCACATCAGTGGCCTCCAATGACCTGGCCACCTTCTGTGGCCCCCACTTCTTCTTCTTTTTAATATTTGTCCATTTATTTTGAAAGTCAGAGTTATGCACAGAGAGAAGGAGAGGCAGAGAGAGAGAGAGAGAGAGAGAGAGAGAGAGAGAGAGAGAGGTCCTCCATCCGCTGGTTTACTCCCCAGATGGCTGCAATGGCTGGAACTGGGCCAATCCGATGGCAGGAGCCAGGAGCTTCCTCCAGGTCTTCCCAGTGGGTGCAGGGGCCCAAGGACTGGGGCCATCCCCTACTGCTATCCCAGGCCACAGCAGAGAGCTGGCTTGGAAGTGGAGCAGCTGGAACTCTAGCCAGCACCCATATGAGATGCCGGCACTGTAGGCAGTAGCTTCACCCGTAGGCCCCCACTTCTTAAAGGTCCACCACCTCTCCACATTGCCACTCTGGGGACCAAGTTTCCTGCACATGAACCCTTGGGGGTCACACTCAGACCATATTCAAACCATGGCAGCCACACTGGTGCTTCCCCATCTGTAGCAGGTGTTTAAGCAGGGGAATGGGGAGAAGCAATGGGAAGGGTCACCCATACCAGTCATCTCAGTGACCACAGCAGATTGGGCAGCTGGGCAGATGGCTCAGGCAACAGCATGTTTATTTCCATGTTGGAAATACTGTTGGAAAACTGAAGAGGGAGCTGGGCATGGTGGTGGTGCTCATAGGCCCATATTTAGGCTGCAGCAAGGGGTCAGGGAGACCTTAGAAACTAGAGATCAAGGAGACGTGGGCATCAACAGTTCTTTCTCAGTTGGATGGCCTTCTACAGGCCTCCTGCTATGCAAGTTGCCAATTGTAGGCAGTGTGTGGCAGATGAGGGGGGGTGCACGTACTGCTAAGGGTGGACTTTGGCATTTTGGCAGAAGAATGGGCACTAGGTGTTGCTGTGCATCAAATGCTTGTGTTGCCCCAAATCTAACCTCTGAGGCGACTGTATTTGGCAACAGGGTCTACACCAAAATAATTAAGATTAAATGAGGCTGCGAGTGTGGAGCTTTGATCACTCAGGAGTCTGTCTTTATACAAAGAGGCAGAGAGAGAGAAAGGGAGAGAGGGAGAGAGGGAGAGAGGGAGAGAGGGAGAGAGGGAGAGAGAGAGAGAGAGAGAGAGAGAGAGAGATTTTTCTGCCGTGTGAGTTCACAGGGAGGAGACAGAGCAGGAGAACACCTGGTCTTCGACTTCCAGCCTCCAGAACTGGGAGGCAACAACAAGCTATTGGTATTTTGCTACAGCAGGTTGAGAGAAGTTAAGGTGTGATCTGGGCAGGGCGGGGAGTTTGAGCAAGGAAAAGACCATGCTCTCTGAGAGTCTGGCTTTCATGGGCCCCCTGGGTGTCTGTGTCTGTGAGTTGAAAAGGATGCATGGGGGCCAGCGCTGTGACACAGTAGGTTAATCCTCCGCCTGCGGCGCCAGCATCCCACATGGGCACTGGTTCTAGTCCCAGCTGCTCCTCTTCTAATCCAGCTCTCTACTATGGCCTGGGAAAGCAGTAGAAGATGGCCCAAGTCCTTGGGCCCCTGCACCCGCCTGGGAGACTGGGAAGAAGCTCCTGGCTCCTGGCTTCGGAGTGGCCCAGCTCTGGCCATTGCGGCCATCTGGGGAGTAAGCCGTGGAAGGAAGACCTTTATCTCTGTCTCTTCCTCCCACTGTCTGTAACTCTACCTCTCAAATAAAATCTTTTTTCAAAAAAGGATGCAGGGTGCTCACCTCTAAGGAATATTGAGAGGATTCAAGATAATGAGAAAGTCTGGGATGGCAAGATAATTTCAGATATGTGACCACTGCTTAAAAACACTGCTTTCCTCTCTCTCAGATGTTCTGAAAAGGTGATGTAGGCCAACGGGTCATCTACAAAGGCAGTGGCATCCTTCAGATCCGAACTTCAGGATGGTGCCACTTGCCTCCTGTGATTCTTTTTCTTTTTAAATTTATTGGTTTGAAAGGCAGAGGGAGAGAGAGAGAGAGAGAGAGAGAGAGAGAGAGAGAGAGAGATCTTCCATCTGCTGGTTTATTTCCCCAAAAGCCATAACAGCTAGGGCTGGGTCAGGGCAAAGCTAGGAGTCAGGAATTCCATCTGTGTCATCCTCATGAGTGGCAGGGACTCGACCACTTGGGCCATTGCTTGCTACCCTCCAGACACTTCAGTGGGGAGCTGGATGGGAAGTGGAGCAGATGAGACTCGAACTGACACTCTGATTCAGGATGCAGACACCACAAGCAGTGGCTTAACCCACTGTGCCGCAACACCTTCCGGCGTCACATGGTTCTGGAGATGTATGTGGAGCACGGTCTGAGTGGAGATGTGCCATGAGTGCACACTGTACACTGAATTTGAAGACTTTATATTTAAAAAATATGAACCCCCCACAAATAATTGTTTACGCTGATTACATTTGAAGTGATCCTATTTTAAATATAATGAGTTCAATAAAACACGTTATTACCATTACTTTCAACTATTTTTTTTCAAGTGGCTGCTAGCCTGGGAGACCCTCTTGGCTAAGAGGGTGCCAAGGGCAGGGCAGGAAGCCCCCGGTCTCTCCAACCTTGCCAAGAGGCAGTGCTGCAAGGCATCCATAGCCACAGGAGCACGAAGAGCCACTGGTCAACCCCTTGGAGCAGCCCAGCACAATGGGCTCGGGAGGCCTCCCAGGTGTCCATGGAAGAGCACCCCAGGGGGAACAAGCTCGACTACCGTGCTGTCATCCAGCGCCCTGAGCACGGAGTCAGTGGGAAGAAGACAGAAGGCGGCAAACACCTGTGCTTACTGTGGTGTCAAGGGCAGCCAGCCCCAGACCCAGCTCTGTGTTGCTGCTGGGCCCTGTGGAGCGGACATGGAGTGTGTTGGACTGGCTCCTGATCAGGTTGCTTTGGGTGTTGCCAGCACCACTGGGCTTATCTAAACTGATTATAGATGGCAAATTCTATGCTTTTCACCATAACAAATAAAGTGACGGCTAGAAAGTTTGAAAGTACAGATGTGGTTCGCCTGGTCTTCCACTGGTTAGCATTGCTTTAACCGAGTGAGAGATGAGGCCTGGATGCCACCTGAACTCCTAACCTGTCTCCAGCTTAACAAAATTCGGGCTGTGAGCATATCCGTGATACTTTAAACCCTCCCAAGTGTCAACTTCTCAAATGTTAGCCAGGTCTCTTCAGAAGGATGGGAGGAGGTGTTGCCCTATCTTACATCACAGCCATAACAAGTCATAGCAGGGGTCTCCTTGGCCTTGGGTGGGACTGCTATAGGTGTCCTAGAATGGACTTATTGTACTGCAGTAATGGGACAGAAACCACAAAGCACAGACAGGTCATGGGGAGGTTGCAGCACAGAGCTGTCCCTAAGTTATGAGATCTGGGGCTAGAGGTTGGCAGAAATTCATGGCCTATCTTCCCTTCTCCTCTCCTGGATCTGCCGTGTCACTGGGACCTTACATTCAAGCGTGGGGACACCAGGCATCAGCGGATGCTCATTCATCCTTGTCCAGGGTGGCAGTATTCACAGTGGGAAGAATCACCATGTTCCTAAGCTGCTTCAGCTTCCTGTTGGGCCCATTGGCAGTGTGGCCCTCCCTGGAGGATGGCCTTGGAGCATGTTCTCCCAGGCCCCGGACAAAGCCTTGGGTTCTTTGGTCTGCTGCGGGCATTGGAGGCATTAACGAGTAGATGGAAGGTTTTCTCTCTCTCTTTCAAGTAGAAGAAAATTAAGCAAGAACATAAGAAAAAATCAGCTCAGATATGCGCATGTCCAGGTCCTTTCCTTCATTCAGGTCTTGTTCAAATATTTCTGCCTTGGAGAGGCCTATTTCCAAGGCTCCCTCTTTCTGAATCTATCCCCTACCTGTTCTCGTAATACCTAGTATCTGCATGTTTGTCTAACGTCTCTCTCCCTATTTATGTCTATGTATACGCATCTCATATCTCTCACTTATTTTCTCTCTACCCCTCTAGATTGAGATTTTTCTCTGCCTTCCCACTGCCTCCAAGTTCTAGGATAATGAATAGTGCATAGTATGCTATTCTCAACAAATATTAAATAAGGGAACAACAGCCAGGTACCACTCACCCTTTATGAGCATTACTGTGTGTTGGGCAATGGCTTCCTGGCACCAGGTGGCGTTTCTGACCAGGCCATTTGCAGGTTCCCACAGATGTCAGTGCTGATCACATCTCAGAAATGCCTTTCCCACAGCATGCAAGCTCGTGCTTGAGCCAGCAGCTGGACACTGCAGCCTCATATGTTGACAGACCTGTCTTTTTTGTTTTTTTAAAGATTTATTTTTAGTTATGTGAAAGGTAGAATTAAAGAGAGAGAAGGACAGACACACACACACAGAGTGAGAAAGAGAGAGAGAGAGAGAGAGAGAGAGAGAGAGAGAGAGACCTTCCATCCAGTAGTTCACTCTCCAAATGGTCACAATACCCAGGTCTGGGTCAGACTGAAACCAGGAGTCAGGAGCTTCATCGGGGTCTCCTATATGGGAGAAAAAAAAGATGGCACCTGGGCCATCTTTTGCTGCTTTTCCAGGCACATTCGCAGAGAGTTGGATTGGAAGTGGAGCACCTAGGACTTGAACTGGAGGCTATATGGGATGCTGGCATTGCAGGCGGTAGCTTAACCTGCTATGCCACTACACTGGCCACAACAGTCCAATCTTAAGCCTGCCCTTGACTCCTGGGTAGTTCTGGTCAACCATGTCCCTCTCTGGTCCATTTTATCATCTGTAAGAGAGGTGGTTAAACCAGAGAGATTTCTAGCACCTTCCAGATAAATCGTTCTTGCCTCCTTCTGGAGACCTGATCACCCTAGGTACAGGCACTGGTATAGATTCCAATGGCTCCTCTTGAGACCTCTTCTCTTGGCTGGGTGCCCCTGGTCTCTGCTCCTCCCCCACACTCAGGCTCCTCTTTGCACACTGCCATACACACAGGCCAAGTGGCCACCAGCCCAGCCTTGAAGGGATGTCAGGACAAGTCCATTGCCTGTCACTGATTAGCATTCAGACTGTAGGAGACAGCATGTTTGGTTGCTGGCCGGTCAGCATCTTGGCTGGAGTTGTGTCAGGTGCTGGCTCCAGGACTAATGGGCTCTGGCTGGGGATTGGAAGCCTTCGGTGTGCTGCCTGCTCAGCAGGTGTTGTGAGGGCATATTCCCAGAGAAAGGTGCTGGGTAGCTCAGGAGGCCAGCAAGATGTGGGAGGGTGGGGAGACCGATTGATGCATCCACTACAGTGCTAGGCTTTTACTCTGGGGCAATCTGCACCTTGTGGCCATTGCTGCGTATTTGTTCAGTCTGCAGAGACCGTGCAAATCAAATGGCCTTATGTACCATATCAGGGGCACTCATGCTGATGGTGACAGCAGTGACAGGACCGAATAGGAAAATATCCAGAGGACAAGGATTGAGAAGCTGCTTTTCCCCTCACTAGTGACCCTACAATTTACTCAGTGATCCAGAAATTTCCAAAAGAGAACCATTTGTCAACCATGTTGTCTGGGTGAAAAGAAAGCAAGAGCAAGCCTTGTGTGGGCACTTGGCAGCCAGCTCCACGCAGTGCCCTATTTGAATGCCAGTGTGCTTGCTCCAAGCTGGATGGCTCTGTTACTGCTTGCCCTGCAAGCTATTCGGTTGGGCCACGGCCAGCATACCCACGTGGCAGGGAGGGGCTGGGCCAGGCCCAGGGGGCTGCTCCTTGTTTCCTCTGTGAGCCAGGGAGTGGGTCTCTGACTATAGGGTGGCAGAGTCCAGCCACCAACAGTGATGCAGACAGGACCCCAGCATAGCTGCTGGGACACCTCTTGGTCCAAAGTGAGACAGAGAAGAAAATACTAGAACAGGATGGTGGACCCGAGAACAATCCCCTCCTCCCCTTCCCGGGTGGATAACAGCTGCCTTAATTTCCAGACAGAGAGCCACCACACTATACAAGGGGGTCTACAAAAAGTTCATGGAAAATGCATACTATGAAAAAAACTATGCCTGGATTTCAGAATTTTTCACACCAGAGTAAATTTATCTTTTAATCTTATTTTCCATGACCTTTTTGAAGCACTTCTGTATATGATCTGGTTAGATCATTAATTTATTTGCTTTTCAACTCTGCCAGCCTACAGATTCACAGAGAGCAAAAGTCTTGCTTTGTTCTGCAGTGACAATAGGTTCTTTTTTTTTTTTTAAGATTTATTTATTTATTTGAAAGTCAGAGTTACAGAGAGGGAGACTTATAGAGATCTTCATCCATTGATTTACTCCCCAGATAGCCAAAAAGGCCAGGGCTGGGCCATGCTGACGCCAGGAGCTATTTGCTTCCTCCAGGTCTCCCATGTGGGTGGCAGAGGCACAAGCACTTGGGACATTTTCTGCTGCTTTCCCAGGCCCTTAACAGGGAGCTGGACAGGAGGAGGAGCAGCTGGTTTGCGAACTGGTGCCCATATGGGGTGCCCACATTGCAGGCAGTAGCTTTACCCACCATCCTACAAGGCTGGCCCCAACAATAGATTCTATTGGTTGGTTGCCTACCACCAGCCATGCCAGTGCTGAGTCCTTTGCATTTTATGATGGTGCCCTGAACAGTCGAGCACCTGCTTTGACAGACAGAGGAGTAGAGGGCTCTGGAGATGAAGTCCTGCTATGGTTTGAATACTTTTTGTCTCTCAAACTCCCACAGGAGTTCAGTCCCTGAAGTCCTATGTTAATGGCACTAAGAGAGTGGGGACCTACTCCAGCTATGGTACTTGGGGGTGAGACCTTAGGGAAGTGGCAGGGTGGAGCCCTAGTGACTGAATTCTGGTGGCTTTATTAGGAGAGGGGCAGACATGTGCACTCCCTGTCTCGTGCGATCTGATGCTCTGTCTGTGTCACCTCAGCACTCTGCAGGCAAGAATGCCTGCATGAGAGGTTGAATCACTGGGGTTGCCTGGCCTGGGACTGTGACCCCTGGCTCCCCACCAAAAAATCTCCTTGCTTATTGTAGTTTTTTAAAAAGACTGAAAGGCAGAGTTACACACACAGAGAGAGAAAGAGACACAGAGAGATCTTCCATCTGCTAATTCACATGTGGCTACAATAGCCAGGGCTGGGCCAGTCTGAAGCCAGGAGCCTGGAACCCCATCCCTGGTGGCAGGGCCCCAAGCATTTGGGCCATCTTCCTCTGGGAAGCTGGATCAGAGGTGGAGTAGCCAGGGCTGGAACCGCACTCTGATACTCAATGCCATAGCGACTGCTTAACTGTGCCACAACACCAGCCCCAGATCCTCCCATCCTTGATCTCTGCCTCTCTCTTGGGATTTAGCCACATTTCTTAAAAGTCAAAAATGTGGCAAAACTAAATGGTAGGAAACTATAAAACTCAATTTAAATTTTTTTAACTTTATTTTTAAAAGATTTATTTATTTATTTGAAACTCAGAGTTACACAGAGAGAAGGAGAGGCAGGTTTCTGGGATGTTCAGATGTGTGTGTGTGTGTGTGTGTGTGTGTGTGTGTGTGTGTATTGGATCTGTGAAACTGAAACCCATGAGAATTCTTCCTGGGAGTCAGCTCTGTGGTGTAGTGGGCTAAACCTCCTCCTGCGGCACTGATTTCGGCCCCTGCACCTATGTGGGAGACCTGGAAGAGACTCCTGGCTCCTGTCTTTGGATTGGCCCAGCTTTGGCCGTTGTGGCCATTTGGGGAGGTGAACCAAATGGAAGGCCTTTCTATTTGTCTCTCCTTCTCTCTATCTGTAACTCTACCTTTCAAATAAATAGATAAATCTATTTAAAAAAGAATTCTTTTTGATCCAGTGGGACAATTGATGGGTCTGCAGATGATATTCACAAGGCTGAGCTGAATTTTTCATTTTTTGGAAAAAGGAGGTAAGGAGGTTTCCATGGGTGAGTGAGAGATAATATTTATTAGGCACCTGCAGCAGGGCCGAGGATCTCACTCAACAGCTCTGTGAGATAGGTATTTTCATTGCCAATTTCCAGAGGAGGAGCAGGGGGGTTAAGTGATTTGTCCAGGGTCACAAAGACAGAGTCAGCCAAGATTTCAATATAGGTTGTACTGACTTGAAGACTCAACTATTTCAGTTTGATTATTTATTTGATAGGCAGAGATACACACACACACACACACAGACAGAGATATCTTCAATCAGTTGGTTTACTTCTTCAGATATCCACAACAGATAGGACTGAGCAGGCCAAAAGAGTGACAAACTCAATTCAGGTCTACTATGTGGTTGACAGGGACCCAAATACTTGGCCTATCACATACTGCCTCCAGGGTATGTATCAGCAAGAAGCTGGAATCTGAAGTGAGCTTGGAATTTGAACCCAGGCACTATGATAAGGTATATGAATGTCTCTAGCACTATCTTTACTGTTGTATCAAATATGTGCTCCTCGGGCCTCAGAATCAGCCCTTAAGGCATTCGGATCTTGCTCAAGAGCCCATGAGAGTATTTTAGGCATGGAAAGCCAAGACACTCTGGAAAAAAAAAAACACCTAAATGAAAGATCTCTGTGAGTGAGACCCCAGTGGAAAGAATAGGGCCATCAAAGAAGGGAGGAGAGAACTTCCGCTTTGACTATGACCCTGTCGGAATAAGATTGAAGTCGGCGAACTCAAAAGGCTTCCATAGCCTTGGCAACTCATGACTAGAGCCTAGGGAGATTACTGACGCCATAAACAAGAGTGTCAAATTGTTAAATCAACTTCAGGAGTCACTGTGTACTTACGTCTCATGTGGGATCTGTCCTTAATGTGTTGTCCAATGTGAAGTAATGCTATAACTAGTACTGAAACAGTATTTTACACTTTGTGTTTCTGTGTGGGTGCAAACTGATGAAATCTTTACTTAGTATATACTGAATCGATCTTCTGTATATAAAGATAATTGAAAATGAATCTTGATGTGAATGGAATGGGAGAGGGAGCGGGAGATGGGAGGGGTGCAAGTGGGAGGGAAATTATGGGGGGGGAAGCCATTATAATCCATAAACTGTACTTTGGAAATTTATATTTACTAAATAAAAACATAATAAATAAATAAACTCTAAAAAAATGTGCTCAAAAGCCCAACCTTGAAAGGATTAATAACCAGAATATATGAAGAGATCAAGAAACCTAGTTAAAGAAAACAAACATCCCAGTGAAGAAATGGGCAAAGGACTTAAACAGTTATTTTTTAAAAGAGGAAATGCGGGAGAGCGGCAAGATGGCGGAATAGGAAGGGAGCACACCGATAGTCTGGGGAGAGACAGTTTAATAAAAGTGGAGATACTGCAGGTTCAAGGAAGAGTAGGGGAAGAAACAGCAGAGGAAACCCTTCCGGAACTGGTGATTCACAGTGGACCTGCGTGGAGAGCATGGGAGCCCACAGTCTGGGACACCAGCAGCAGATTCAACACACCAGCGCTGGAACACGAGGTGAGCCAAACCTCAATAGACCGAGATACCAGAAGGGAAGCGGAAAGAGGAGACTAGAGCGAACAAGGCTTGAAACCCTGTGGGGAAAAGTTCACCAGGCTAACTAGAAGAGAGAGAGAGAGAGGGAAAAAAAAAGTGACCCATACGGACACGAGTTTCTCTCTCTCCGCTCACCTCTCAAAGGTGAGCAAGACAAAGAGCAGGCGCCATTTTGGAATACGTCATAAGCAGGGCGACCTCGGGTCGGCACCGGCTGCAAGCCTAGCAGAAAAACCTGACTCTGGGTGGGAGGGGGTTAAATAACAGGAGATTAGAACCTGATGAATGTGTGGTGCTAATGAACTGAGACTGTGAAAAAAGAGACGGTGGGGGAGAGAACTCACGGAAATCACGAATTCATGTGAGTACTCTCCAGAGACGCTACAGTTCAGTAGCCTTGGCAGCCCAGTGGGAGACTACAGGAGAATCTCAGCCCACACAAAGGGCCGCAAAGATTCCCTCTCTGGTCCTTGGGAAAGAGCTTCTGAACTCTGGCTCCTGTGGGTATATCATTCGCCTGCTAACTACCCCCAATTCCATTCAGCTGTGTGGAATTACTTCCCTTTTGAACCAAAAAAAAAAAAAAAAAGTAACAGAGAGAGATTTACCACGCCTAACCTGGGAGTGTCTCCTTTGACACACCCTCAACCCTGAGGAACCAAACAGAGCTCTCAGGCCACACCCATCTCAAGCCTCTAAGGCTCCATTGAAAGCAGACAGTCCACTTAATCTAGAGTCATAGTATAACAAGAAAAAAACACCACAGTGAAGAAACCAATATGCCAAACAACAAACGCAAAAACCGAGGTAATAAGAACAAGGAAGACACTATGGCATCCCCAAATGAAAAAGACACCCCAATCCAAGATTACAAAGATGATGAGATAGAAGAGATGCAAGAAGCAGATCTCAAAAAATTGATAAGAACACTAAGAAGTACTCAAAAACAAATTCTTGAATTATAGAAATCCTTAATGGACAAGGTAGAAAATCTCTCTTGTGAAAATGAAAGATTAAGGAGGAATCAAGCTGAAATGAAACAACTAGTAGAACATGAAACTGTGATAGTGACGAGAAATCATAATGAAGTGAAGAATTCAACAGATCAAATGAAAAACACATTAGAGAGCCTTACAAATAGAATGGGTGAGGCAGAAGAGAGAATATTGGACTTATAAGACAGAGCACAGGAAAATATACAGTCAAACCAAAGAAAAGAAGAGGAAATTAGAAATCTAAAAAATATGGTTGGGAATCTACAGGATACTATTAAAAAACCCAACATTCGAGTTCTAGGAGTTCCTGAAGGCATGGAGAGGGAGAAAGGATTAGAAGGCCTTTTTAGTGAGATACTAGCAGAAAATTTCCCAGTTTTGGAGAAGGACAGAGACAGCCTAGTACAGGAAGCTCATAGAACCCCTAGGAAACATGACCAAAAGAGATCCTCATCACGACACATTGTAATTAAACTCACCACAGTGAAACAGAAAGAAAAGATCCTAAAATGTGCAAGAGAGAAACGTCAGATTACTCTCAGAGGATCTCCAATTAGACTCACAGCAGACTTCTCATCAGAAACCCTACAAGCTAGAAGGGAATGGCGAGACATAGCCTAGGTACTAAGAGAGAAAAACTGCCAGCCCAGAATATTATATCCTGCAAAGCTCTCATTTGTGAATGAAGGTAAAATAAAGACCTTTCATTGGAAACAGAAATTGAAAGAATTTGTTGCCACTTGTCCAGCCCTGCAAAAGATGCTTAAAGATGTGTTACACACAGAAACACAGAAACACAGCCATCAACATGAAAGAAAGTAAACGAAGGGAACCTCACAGCAAAAGATCACAGGGAATTCAAAGCATACATTTGGATAAAGAAATTATGGGACATGTACTCTATAGAATACTATACAGCAGTCAAAAACAACGAAATCCGGTCATTTGCAACAAGATGGAGGAATCTGGAAAACATCATTCTGAGTGAATTAAGCCAGTCCCAAAGGGACAAATATCACATGTTCTCCCTGATCGGTGACAACTAATTGAGCACCAAAGGTGAAACCTATTGAAGTAAAATGGACACTATGAGAAACAGTAACTTGATCAGCTCTTGTGCTGACTGTTGTTGTACAATGAAATACTTTATCCATTTTAGTATTTTTTATTCTAGTACTATTGGTTGAACTCTGTAATTAACAAACAATTATTCTTAGGTGTTTAAATTTTAACTGAAAAGTGATCCCTGTGAAATATAAGAGTGGGAATAAGAGAGGGAGGAGATGTACAATTTGGGACATGCTCAATCGGAACTGCCCCAAATGATGGAGTTAGAATTGTGCCAGGGAATTCCAATACAATCCCATCAAGGTGGCATGTACCAAGGCCATCTCACTAGTCCAAGTGATCAATTTCAGTTCACAATTGATCACACTGATAGGTCTAAGAGTCAAAGGGATGACACAAACAAGACTAGTGTCTGCTAATACTAACTGATAGAATGAAAAAGGGAGAGAATGATCCAACATGGGAAGTGAGATACACAGCAGACTCATAGAATGGCAGATGTCCTAAATAGCACTCTGGCCTCAGAATCAGCCCTTAAGGCATTCAGATCTGGCTCAAGAGCCCATGAGAATATTCAAGACATGGAAAGCCAAGACACTCTGGGGAAAAAAAAAAGAAGACCTAAATGAAAGATCTCTGTGAGTGAGATCCCAGTGGAAAGAATGGGGCCATCAAAGAAGGAGGTACCTTTCTCTGAAGCGAGGAGAGAACCTCCACTTTGACTATGACCCTGTCGGAATAAGATTGAAGTCAGCGAATTCTAAAGGCTTCCATAGCCTTGGCAACTCATGACTAGAGCCCAGGGAGATTACTGACGCCATAAACAAGAGTGTCAAATTGTTAAATCAACTACAGGAGTCACTATGTACTTACGTCTCATGTGGGCTCTGTCCTTAACGTGTTGTCCAATGTGAAGTAATGCTATAACTAGCACTGAAACAGTATTTTTACACTTTGTGTTTCTGTGTGGGTGCAAACTGATGAAATATTTACTTAGTATATACTGAATCAATCTTCTGTATATAGATAATTAAAAATGAAAAAAAAATCTTGGTGTTAAATTGGAAATTGCATAGAAAATTAATCAATTTTTGAAAAAAATATATCATGTAGGATCTCTGTCCTTAATGTGCTATACATTGTGAATTAATACTAAAACTAGTACTCCAACAGTATTTTTCACTTTGTGTTGCTATGTGAGGGCAAACTGTTGAAATCTTTACTTAATATATAGTAAACTGATCTCCTGTATATAAAGATAATTGAAAATGAATCTTGATGTGAAGCAAGGGGAGAGGGAGTGGGAAAGGGGAGGGTTGCGGGTGGGGGGGAAGTTATGGGGGGGGAAGCCATTGTAATCTATAAGCTGTATTTTGGAAATTTATATTCTTTAAATAAAAGCGTTATAAAAAAAAAACAAAACAAAAAAAAAAAAAAAGAAAGATCTCTGTAAGTGAGATCCCAGTGGAACGAATGGGGCCATCAAAGAAGGAGGTACCTTTCTCTGAAGGGAGGAGAGAACCTCCACTTTGACTATGACCCTGTCGGAATAAGATTGAAGTCGGCAAACCCTAAAGGCTTCCATAGCCTCGGCAACTCATGACTGGAGCCTAGGGAGATTACTGACGCCATAAACAAGAGTGTCAAATTGTTAAATCAACTTCAGGAGTCACTGTGTACTTAAGTCTCATATGGGATCTGTCCTTAATGTGTTGTCCAATGTAAAGTTATGCTATAACTAGTACTGAAACAGTATTTTACACTTTGTGTTTCTGTGTGGGTGCAAACTGATGAAATCTTTACTTAGTATATACTGAATCAATCTTCTGTATATAGATAATTAAAAATGAAAAAAAAATCTTGGTGTTAAATTGGAAATTGCGTAGAAAATTAATCAATTAAAAATAATATCATGTAGGATCTCTGTCCTTAATGTGCTATACATTTTGAATTAATACTATAACTAGTACTCCAACAGTATTTTCACTTTGTGTCTCTATGTGAGGTCAAACTGTTGAAATCTTTACTTAATATATAGTAAACTGATCTTCTGTATATAAAGAGAAAAAAGAAAAAAAGAGGAAATCCAAATGTCCAATAGACACATGAAAAAATGCTCAGGATCACTAGCCATCAGGGATACAAATAAAGCCACAATGAACTTTCATCTCATTCCCACTTTTATACAGAAATCAACAAACAACAAATGCTTACAAGAATGTGGGGAAAAGATATCATAATCCACTCTTGGTGGGAATGTAAACTGGTAAAACCACTATGGAAGACAGTATGGAGATACCTCAGAAATCTGAATATAGACCTACCATACGACTCAGCCAGCCCACTCATGGGAATTTATTCAAGGGAAATGAAATCAGAATATGAAAGAGTTATCTGCACATCCATGTTTATTGCAGCTCAATTCATAATAGCCAAGACATAGAATCAACCCAAATGCCCATCAACTGAAGACTGGATAAAGAAATTATGGATATGTACACCATGAAATACTACACAATGGTAAAAAAATGAAATCTGGTCATTTGCAACAAAATGGATTAATTGCAACACATCATACTTAATGAAGTAAGCCAGTCCCAAAGGGGCAAATATCATGTTCTCCCTGTCCTGTGATAACCAATAGAAAGGCAATCTGTAGAAATGAAATTGACCCTTTGAGAAGCAATGACTTGAACAACCCTTGCCTTGACTGTTGTGGAACAGTTTATTTTCCTACTATTATTTGAACTCCTTACTTAATATAGAGTTAATATATATGTATAAAGTCAATTGAAAATAGATCTTAGTAAAAAATAAGAGTCAGAATAAGAGAGAGAGAGGAGGAGGAAAGGGGTGGCAGTATTCACAGTGGGAAGAATCACCATGTTCCTAAAGTTGGAATTATGAAGTGTACAAAGTTTATAACTATAAAACTGTACAGTTGTCCAAACATTCTTATGGACTTACTTCCAAGGGTACAGTTTAAAAGCTTGCCACGGGACTCAAATCCCCTTAAACTGGATGATAAAAATACCCTCTTAATAGTTAAAGTGATCATATGGACAGGATTAAATGTTAAAGAGATTATATAGGATTAAGTGTTAAAGCAATCATGTAAATAGGATTAAGTGTCTGGTAATCATAGATGAAATTAAAAAGGAGTGAATGCACCAACATGGGAAGCAGTTCACACAGCAGACTCATAGAATGATATTTGCTTTAAGTAGCACTCTGACCTCAGAATCAGCCCTTAAGGTATTCTGATCTGGCTGAAAAATCCCACAAGAGCATGTCAGGCATGGAAAGCCTAGACACTGTGGCAAAAAATGTCCTATATGAAGGACCTTGATGTATGATACTGCAGTAGAAAGAAGTGGTCATCAAAGAAGAAGGTACTTTTCTCTGAAGGGAGGAGAGAACTTCAATTTTGCTTATTGCCCTGTCTAAATACTGAAGGATTTTGTGAATTCAAAAGGCTTCCATAGCTTAGGCAGCTCATGTCAAGAGCCACAGGAGATCACTGACATCATACATAATAGTGTCAATTGTTAAATTAACAACAGGAGCCACTGTGCACTAACTTCCCATGCAAGTCCTCTGTCCTCAGAGTAGTATTATGAGAGTTAACAGTAAAATTTGTCCTGAAAGATTTATTTTATTGGTGTATTAAGTGGAGGATATTCTTATATCTCATATGTTTTAGGTATGTCTAAGTGTTCAATTCCATTGCTTGTTTTCTTAGGTGCTCCCTTAATTAATGAGAAAACTTGTTCTCAAGGACTTACTTTCTTTTAATGTATTAAGTAAAGGATATACTTATTTCTCATAAGTTATAATTATGTCTGAGTGCTCACAAAAGATGTATCATTCTGGGGTGTCTCTTTATAGTTAATTAAGTTTCTAAAAACAAAAGAAGTGAAATTAACTTTGAGATGCAATGACTTTGAACAGTCCTTGTCTTGACTATTGAGGAACAATTTTTTTGTGTGTGTGCAAGTTGTTGAACTCTACTTAGTATAGAGTTGGTCTTCTGTGTATAAAGTTAATTGAAAATGGGTCTTAGAGGATAATGGGACTGGGGATGGGAGAGGGAGGAGGAGGAGGGGTGGGAGTGTGGGTGGGAGGGTGAGTATGGTGAGAAGAATCACTATATTCCTAAAGCTGCACTTATGAAATGCATAAAGTTTGTATTTCTTAACTAAAATTTTCTTTGAAAAAAACATTTCTTGTAAAAAAAGCTTGTTGCTAATATGCTGAAAGAATAATATGTTGGATATACTGGGTTAGATGAAACTTTTAAAAGATTTATTTGTTTATTTTTAAGGTAGAGTTACAGGGAGAGGGAGAGATTTATCTTCCATTGGCTGGTTCACTTTCTAATGGCAGCAAGAGCTGGGGCTGGGCCAGGCTGAACCAGGAGCCAATAGCATCTTCCTGGTCTCCCATGTGGGTGCAGGGACACAAGTACTCAGCCATCATCCACTGATTTCACAGCTGCATTAGCAGGGAGCTGGATCAGAAATGGAGCAGCCTGGACTTGAACTAGAGCCCAAATGGGATACTAGAATTGCAGCTGGCAGATTAACCTCTACATCACAATGTTGCTCCCACTGAAAAATATATTAAGGGTTAATTATGTTGTGGGGTGGCTGGGTCCAGGATCTTTTTAAGTTGACACAAGAAAATGTTTGAGGACCTCTCTTCCTGAATGAATTCCACCTGTTTCTTTTCACTTTTAAAAATGTGGTTACTGGAAAATCTAAAATTAAATATGGGGCTGGCATTTCATTTCTATTAGACAGTGATGTTGTAAGCCAGAGTTCCAAATAAATGCATGAAGGTTGGTACATTGTCAGGGCAGAGTATGGTGGCCAGAAAGCATATTCCAAAAGCAGATTTATTTTCTATCTCTCAGCTGGCCTCTCCAGCTTTGCACAATTGAGGCTGTTAATGGAGAGCTGAGGACAGCACCCTTTTACATAACTCTTTTCAGATTGGACTAATGTCAGGCTCCAGGGCTATAGCAGCGGACACAAAACATAGTAGGGGGTGAGTGGGCTGCTGCTGACATAGCCGTGGAGGGAGAGATGGACAAGGACTCTGAGTACGGTCCTGGACCTGGCTTTAGGCAACCATTTCTGAGACGCTCACGATCCACTGCGCGTACACTCAACAGCCTAAATCAGAAGCCACGAGGCCCACGGCTTGCAGAGCATAACTGATTCCATAAACAGTTTGGACTTCATTATTCTGGCTGATTTCAGAGCTTTATTTTCATCTGAGTCTATGATTACAAAGGTTTTCTGTCTGACTTTTCTATTATGACTGTATTTGTGCAGCTCAGATCCAATATTTGGAGTCTGAATTTTCCCTCCACACCAAACCTTACGGACAGGGTGATATAGATGTGTTTGAGGGGAGGCAGGGAAATGAGATGAGGCCGATTTCAGAGTTAATCAAGAAAACACAAATGGCACTGAGCCAGAGTTATTTTGATGATTTTGGGGGAAAAGGATTGTGGATGGAAGTCTGGTTCCTTTCTGATGCTGCTTCTCTGAGGTGCCTGCCTCTCCAGCATTATAGAAGTGATTGCTCAGAATTTTAATGGCTGCACTTCAGTGGTTTGTCCTGTGAGGCTGGGAATGAGGAGAGGAGAGGAGAGGAAAGGAGAGGAGAGGAGAGGAGAGGAGAGGAGAGGAGAGGAGAGGAGGGGAGGGGAGGGGAGGGGAGGGGAGGGGAGGGGAGGGGAGGGGAGGGGAGGGGAAGGGAGAGAGAATGAATTTTGGAGTGCAGTTGACATTAGATCCCTAGAATTGGGTGATTCAATGTTTGTGGTTTCAACTATTTGCACCACACACACACAACACATGATGAATGGTCATTTTTATGGGGAAATGTGAATATTGGGTGTCACAGGGCTGGCACAGAGAAGCTAGTGAGAGAAGATCTAGCCAAGGTTGCAACAATCACAGCTATTTTTGGGCTCAGCAGCTTTTGCTCAGTTTGGAGAAAATCTTCACTAAGGGTTTAAGAAGCTTCTCAGGAATTTGAGCTGTCCTTTGTATTTTTAATGAGAACATGGTACACTATGGGTGTTCAAAGATTGAGGGATTATTACATATCTAAGGAGACCCTGTGAGCATCAAGATCAGTTGGCATCAGAAGTGTTCTGGAAGTGGGAATAAGAGATGGAGGAGATGTACAATTTGGGACATGGTCAAGCTGACTTGCCCCAAATGGTGGAGTTAGAATCATGCCAGGGGATTCCAATACAATCCCATCAAGGTGGCAGATCCCAATGCCATCTCACTAGTCCAAGTGATCAATTTATGTTCATAATTGATCATAGTGATAGGACTAAGAGTCAAAGGGATCACATAAACAAGACTAGTGTCTGAAAATACTAACTGATAGAATAAAAAAGGGAGAGAACGATCCAACATGGGAAGTGGGGTACACAGCAGACTCATAGAATGGTGGATGTCCTAAACAGCACTCTGGCCTCAGAATCAGCCCTTAAGGCATTCAGATCTGGCTGAAAAGCCCATGGGAGTATTTCAGGCATGGAAAGCCAAGACACTCTGTCAAAAAAAAAAAAATGACCTAAATGAAAGATCTCCACGAGTGAGATCCCAGTGGGAAGAACAGGCCATCAAAGAAGGAGGTACCTTTCTCTGAAGGGAGGAGAGGACTTCCACTTTGACTACGACCTTGTCTAAATATGATCAGAGTCAGTGAACTCAAAAGGCTTCCATAGCCTTGGAAACTCATGACAAGAGCCTAGGGTGATTACTGATGCAATAACAAGAGTGTCAACTTGTTTAGTCAACAACAGGAGTCACTGTGCACTTACTCCTCATGTAGGATCTCTGTCCTTAATGTGCTGTACATTGTGATTTAATGCTATAACTAGTACTCAAACAGTATTTTACACTTTGTGTTTCTATGTGGGTGCAAACTGTTGAAATCTTTACTTAATATATGCTAAACTGATCTTCTATATGTAAAGAGAATTGAAAATGAATCTTGATGTGAATGGAATGGGAAAGGGAGTGGGAGAGGGGAGGGTTGCGGGTGGGAGGGAAGTTACGGGGTGGGAGGGAAGCCATTGTAATTCGTAAGCTGTACTCTGGAAATTTATATTCATTAAATAAAAGTTAAAAAAAAAAAGAAGTGTTCTGGAAACCCTGGGCTGAGGACAAGGCTGCAGCAGCCTCTGGATTGCCTTTCTAGAAGGTTCCAGAGAAACTGTTGGACAAAATCAAGGAAAGTAACACTACGAAGTGAAGACTGGCCTGGGAGAGGAATGGGGGAATGGATGATGTCAGGTTGGATCTTGGTCAAGGCTTCAGGCAAGACTGGCTGCCCTGGTTCTGCCACCACCTTGCTGTGTCTGGTGGGTGTGTATTGGGTGTGATAGTGCCCCCTTTTATCCACGGGGAATATGGTCGGAGACCCCCAGTGACTGCCTGAAACCAGGGGCGTGCCGAACCCTAAATCTACTTTGCTTTTGTCCCCCTATAACATATATATTTGTGATAGTTTAATTTAGAAATTAGCAACAGTAAGAGATTAACAATAACTAATAATCTAGAACAGTTCTAGCAGTATAGTACTGTCATAAAAATTGTATGAATGTTGTCTCTCTCCCTCTGTCATTGTATTGTACTCATTCTTGAGATGATGCAAGATGAAATAATGCCTACTCGATGAGAGGAAGAGAGGTGAATGATGTCAGCATTGGGAAGCAGCATTAGGCTACTGCTGAACTTTTTTATTTATTTATTTTTTAAACTTTTATTTAATGAATATAAATTTCCAGAGTACAGCTATGGATTACAATGGCTTTCCCCCCACCCTGTAACTTCCCTCCCACCCGCAACCCTCCCCTCTCCCACTCCCTTTCCCATTCCATTCACATCAAGATTCATTTTCAATTCTCTTTACATATAGAAGATCAGTTTAGCATATATTAAGTAAAGATTTCAACAGTTTGCACCCACACAGAAACACAAAGTGTAAAATACTGTTTGAGTACTAGTTATAGCATTAAATCACAAATGTACAGCACATTAAGGACAGAGATCCTACATGAGGAGTAAGTGCACAGTGACTCCTGTTGTTGACTAAACAAGTTGACACTCTTGTTATTGCATCAGTAATCACCCTAGGCTCTTGTCATGAGTTTCCAAGGCTATGGAAGCCTTTTGAGTTCACTGACTCTGATCATATTTAGACAAGGTCGTAGTCAAAGTGGAAGTCCTCTCCTCCCTTCAGAGAAAGGTACCTCCTTCTTTGATGGCCTGTTCTTCCCACTGGGATCTCACTTGTGGAGATCTTTCATTTAGGTCATTTTTTTTTTTGACAGAGTGTCTTGGCTTTCCATGCCTGAAATACTTTCATGGGGTTTTCAACCGATACTGCTGAACTTTTAATAATGCATTTAGGCCGGTGCTGTGGCTCAATAGGCTAACCCTCCACCTTGTGGTGCCGGCACACCAGGTTCTAGTCTCGGTCAGGGCACCAGATTCTGTCCCTGTTGCCCCTCTTCCATTCCAGATCTCTGCTATGGCCTGGGAGTGCAGTGGAGGATGGCCCAAGTCCTTGGGCCCTGCACCCGCATGGGAGACCAGAAACACCTGGCTCCTGGCTTCGGATCAGCGCAATGCGCCAGCCTCAGCGGCCATTGGAGGATGAACCAACGGCAAAAGGAAGACCTTTCTCTCTCTCTCTCTCTCACTTTCCACTCTGCCTGTCAAAAATAAAAAAAAATTTAAAAAATATATTTAAACAATTAAAATTTTATTCTATCCATTTTTTCCAGTAATATGTAATGTATCTATGCTTTTTTAAAAATTCATTTGAGAGGGAGAGAGAGAGCGAGCGTGAGAGAGAAATATACATCAAAAACTCCCATCCATAGGTTTCCTCCCTAGATTTCCACAATGGCCAAGGCCAGATCAAGCCAAAGCTGGGAGTTGGGATCTTAACCCACGTTTCCCACACGGGTGGCAGGAACCCAGCTACTGAAGCCATAGCCTGCTGTCTCTCAGAGTCTGCATCAGCAAGAAGCTGAATCCAGGAATCAGACATAGAACTGAACCCCAGGCATCCCAGCATGAGACCCAGATACCTTCATTGGTATCTTGCCTGCTAGGCCAAATGTCTGCCCGTGGCTCTTTAGAATTTGTCAGAAGGAGGATCATCTGTTTTGGGTGATCTTGGGTCATTGAGTGGGGAAGGTATTAATGGATGGCTGTCAGGAGCAGACCAAAGGTGATGGAAACCATGGAGAATGGTACCAATGGTGAAGGCAGAGACCGTCCTGGGCCAGCAGCTTTCTTGTTCCCACTGGCCTTTTCTCTGATGGACTCAATTTCATCATAGTGAGGTCGATGCTCCTTCCAGCTCTCTAAGTTGTGTGGCTCCTGTCTTCAGATCTTCATCCCTGCTTGTTCATTGGTTCAATTTGCATACTCATTCATTTACCTATTTTTTAAAAAAGATTTATTTTATTTATTTGAAATAGAGTTACAGAGAGAGGTAGAGTCAGTGAGAGAGAAAGAGAGAGAGAAAGAGAGAGAGAGAGAGGTCCTAAATCCGCTGGTTCACTCCCCAGATGACTGCAATGGCCAGAGCTGAGCTGATCTAAAGCCAGGAGCCAGGAGCTTCTTCTCAGTCTCCCACGTGGATGCAGATTCCCAAGGACTTGGGCCATCTTCTGCTACTTTCCCAGGCCATAGTAGAGAGCTGGATCAGAAGTGGAGCATCTGGGACTCAAACAGGGACCCATATGTGATGCCAGCACTGCAAGGCGGTGGCTTTACCCACTATGCCACAAGTGCCAGCCCCTCACTTACCTATTGTACAACTGTTTATGTGTTGCTTATCATCTTCCAGATCCACCTGAGCACACAGCGACATCTACTACTTTTCTAGTTCTGAGTTTCTTTTAACCTTTGAATAAGTAGTTTTTGTATTTCTGTGTGCAGCACGTCTTTGAGCAAGTGTTGTAGGGTTGGACGCATGGATACAAATTCTTTCAGTTTCTGTTTTTCTTGGAAGATCTTTATTTCCCCTTCATTCATAAATGATAGCTTTGCAGGGTATAGTATTCTAGGTTGGCATTGTTTGTCTTTTAAAACTTGAAATATATCATGCCATTGTCTCCTTGCCTGTAGTATTTGTGATGAGAAGTCTGGGGTGAGTCTGATTAACTTACCCCTGAATGTGATTTGTCATTTTTCTCTGGCACATTTTAGGATTTGTTCTTTGTGTGTCACTGAGCTGAGTGTTGCCACAATGTGTTGTGGTGAATTTCTCTTCTGGTCTACCCTGTTCGGAGTCCTGGCTATCTGTTGAATTTGCCTGTTGTTATCTAGCTGCCTTTGTTTGAAGTTTTCTGATATTATTTCATTGAAAACACCTTCCAATCCATTCTCTCCTTCCACCCCCTCAGGGACTCCTATTATCCAAACATTACACTGTTTGATTGAATCTGACTGTATTTTTTAATCTTTTAATTTCTTCTTCCTGCGTTTGAACTGACTGTATTATTTCTGGAAGTTTGTCTTCGAATTCTGATATTTGGTCTTCCATTTCATCTGTTCGATTTCCGAGGGATTCCACGGTGTTTCTTTATATGGTCAATTGAATTTTTCATTTCCAGTATTTCATTCTGGCTTCTCTTTAGGATCTCTAATCCTTGGGCTTGTTTTTCATTCAGCTCTCGACACTGTTTCTCATTATTTCTAAGTAATCTGATTATTAATTTTCTGAATTCTTTTTCTGGCATGGTTTCAAATTCTTCTTCTTCTTCAGCCTCTGTTATGGTTGGTTTAGCCTGCTCCATTGGCGAGTTTATATGTTCTTCTATATTCTTATTGTGGGTTTTTGTTTTGTTTTTTGGCATTCCGTCTGGGTGGTTTTTCAGGTTGATTTCCTTCTGCTGTAGGCTGCTGTGAGTCTGTACCAATGTCCAGTGTAAGCAGGCTGCTCTGCCTTCTAGAGTTTATTTATTTTTTACTTATTTATTTATTTATTTGTAGCTTGAGTGGTCTGGTGTCAGGGCTTTGAGGTGCCAATCTCCGCCCCTTGGGGGCTGGTTTCCTTGTTCCTATGTTCGCCCTTACCTGTCTGTGCCTGGGGTTCGTTGGTCAGCCACTCTCTCACTGCACCTCCTGTGTGAGGAGTGTCAAATAGCTCCAGACCACTTTTGGACTCCACCCCCTGCTGCTTCCTCCTTCGGAGCAGAGGCCAGCCTCCTTTAAGCCCGAATGTAAACAAACAGGGTGGCTACCCTCTGCCCGCTGCAGCTCTGATTGTGGGTTGGGCGGCTCCTAAGGATCCTGGTGTTTTTGATCCCTCAGTTCGTCCCCCTGGATCTTGCCCTCATCCCGCAGGCGCTATTCAATTTTTTTTTTCCAGTAACTTGAGTAGACTGGTGTCAGGGCTTTGAGCTGCCCTCCCTTGTTGCCCGCTCCTGCGCAAGGAGTGTCATGTCGCTCCACTCCACCTTTGGGCTCCGCCTCCTAAGGTTAGTGCCGAGGCAGAAGCAGTTCTCCTTTAAGCCCAAATGTAAACAAACAAGATGGCTGCTTCCCGCCTGCTGCAGCTCCGATTTGGGGGAGAGTGGAGGCACCAAGAGATCCTGGACTGTTTAGTCCCTCAATTAGTCCCCCTGAATCGCAGGTCCACCCTGTCTCCCCAGTTTCAGAAGAGCTTCCCTTTCCCTGAAACTACAAATTGAATAAGTAGTTTTTTAAAATTCAGTGGACATACCTGGAGCCCTGCTATGGTGCTGGGAGGCCCTTGGTTCTCCACTGGGTGAGAATGTTGCTCCCCATCTCCCCATCTACTGTGTCCTTCCCATAGTTCCTGGGACATCAGTTAGCCAACCAATCACTTAGTATCTGTGCTTTAATTTATATTCTTTAAAAAATGATTGGTTATAAAGACACAGGGCAGTTCAGGCTGAGTTAAAAAAAAATGGAAGTAAAAAGATGGACAGGAGGGAGGGCAGAGGAATGGTTCCCACCTGAAATACGTTCCTGAGGCTCAGATGGTTTTCTGCAGATGCCCCAGACTGTAGGAAATCCCAGAACTACAACTTAGCAAGGAGATTGCATGGAGATTTTCATGGAACTCCATACATCCTGTAAATTTACAGTGCAAGTGACTGTATGATATGGGAAAAGGACAGCAGCATTCTCACCCAATGGAGAACTCCATGAATCAGGAGGGGCCTCTGTGTTCCCGGCTCAGATGTCTCCATGGATCCTTCCAAAGGCTCCTTGCTTTGAGGATCCCGTCATCAAAGCCACCCTCAGAACACAGGGTCTCACACAGGACTGTCGCACCCTTTGTGCTGGCTGTGGCTCGCCATCTAATCTCAGTTCAGGGAAGGCAAGTTGGCACGGTGCCAGATAGAGACCAGGAAGGCAACATAACATATTAGCACGTCTAAGCAGGAGGGATCAATGGAATGAGTGCCACTGGGGTGTGAGAGGCAGGAATCAGCCTGGTGGTGAATACCAGATCTGGTGTCCCCAAGTCACCCTTGGAAACACCTCAAGGATCAAATGAAATACTTTTAATTAGAGCACCAAGTTCAGCCTTGGGATGCCAGTTCATGGGTTCTGATGTGGAAAAACAAATGTACTGGGGCACAGTGGGTGAAGCTGCTTACAATGTCAGCATCCATATGAATGCTGATTTGAGTCCCAGCTGCTCCACTTCCAATCCAACTCCCTGCTAATGCAACTGGGAAAGCAGCAGAAGATGGCCTAAGTGTTTGGGCCCCTGCACTCACATGGGAGAACCAAGTGAAGCTCTTGGCTCCTGGCTTCAACCTGGCCTAGCCCTGGCCATTGTGACCATTGTGGGAGTAATAAGTAGACGGAGGATCTCTCTTTTTCCCTGTCTCTCTGTAATGCCACCTTTCAAATAATAAATTTTCAAAAAAAAAAATAAAAAGAAAAAATGTACTGACAGATCTCTGTAAACACTGATTTCTATATCTGAGCTACTGATAAATACTGGGTGGAAAGAATTCAAATGCTTGTTTTCTGATAGGTACTGAGCAATCAATCAGAATGAACAGCGTTATGACTGATAAGTCTTTGGAACTGAATTTTACATTCTAGGATGGAACGTGATCATAACCAACGTTACACCCTAGAGTTGTACCTTGAAATAAAGGAGAATTTCTACTTTCATGGAGTTTCAAGACATATGCAAAACATGCATCAGATGAATACATGCAATAAATCAGTACATGCCAGGGACACTCAGAGGAGGAGTTAGAATGATGCCAAGCTGCTGGTCTAGAGGTCAGGGGGCTAGGGGGTCAGAGGTCAGGGTCAGGGAGGCTTCATCCAGGAGAAAGGGAAAGGCAGACGGTCCTTGGTGAAATAGACACGCCCATCTCCATGGTTTAGTTCCACCAGCTGCTCTGGCTGTCGGGGGACTGTGAGGTGTGGCTAGGGGAGGCCATCACCTGGCAGCCAGGGCCCTTCCAGTGGCCCTTCCTGCCACAGTGGAGGACTAGTGTTAGCACCCCAGTGCACCCCCTCCCCCACTCCTTCCGGGTGAGCAGGTGGCTGGGGGGCAGTGAGGTCCACCATCTGCGGGGGTGTGGGGAGGGGCTGCCTTTTCTCTGCTCCATTTTCACCCTGCCCCTTCTCCCTCCTTCTCCTCTTCCCCCAGCACGAAGTTCATATGTTTGGCTTGGTAATGACACAATGGCTGCTGTAACCCTCCCAGAATGGAGAAGTAGTGGCCAAGGCAAGACTTCAGCACCCAGGTCAGTGCAATTGGGGAACTTGGACAGACATGGGGCTGCACTTTCTCCCTAGACAAACACCGCATGCAGCCTCTGTGCCTTCCCTACCCCACAACAAAGGACAGCCCTGTTTCCAGATGGCTTTCCCTCGTCTGCTGGTGGACACTGGTCATGGCTTTGGGCTGCCCAGCGTCTGAACTGGCCCCTACCTGTGTGTGGGAGATATCTCGCTTTACGGGGCCACACTTACTTGTCCTAATGAAAGTTGAAAATACTGATTCTGCCATTTTCCGCCTTCCTCAACTCTAGGGCAGGGCTTGGGACTTGGGCTCTGGCAGGCACAGGGCTGCCTAGGATGTGAATGAGAAGCAGGGACCGCACCTGGCAGGGGTGGAGCCGGTGGAGCTGCGAGCTGTGGGTGTGGCCAGCCAGGATTGCAACATGAACCTTGTGTGCTTCAGGCTGCGTAGCCTCCAGCTGGTCCTCTGGCCCACGTGAGTGCTTCTGTCAATCACCTCATACATTCTGCTTTTCCTAAAGCAGATGCGAAGCTCATTCAAAGAGTTGATAAAAGTGCTGCAGTTTGAAAGTTGCTTTAGAACATTTCAACACAAGAAATGAGAAATTACCAACTCCTAATTGGGACAGGCAAGGTAAGGTATTGTCTTGCATCAAATTTTAAAAAAAAAAAATTTATTTGTTTATCTGAAAGTCAGAGTTACACAGAGAGAGAAGGAGAGGCAGAGCGAGAGAGGTCTTCCATCTGCCGGATCATCCCCCAATTGGCTGCAATGGCTGGAGCTGCGCCGATCTGAAGGCAGGAGCCAGGAGTTTCTTCCAGGTCTCCCACATGAGTGCAGGGGCCCAAGCATTTGGGCCATCTTCCACTGCTTTGCCAGGCCATAGCAGAGATCTGGATCAGAAATGGAGCAGCCAGGACTTGAACTGCCACCCATATGGGATGCCGGCACTGCAGGAGGTGGCTTTACCTGCTATTCCACAGCACTGGGCCCTCAAATTTAAATTTATTTATTACGTAAAAGAGAAAAGTTTAGATAAAACAATAGTGAATACAAAAAAATGATAAAGAAATCCACAGATTTCTCTGATAGTGAAAATTCGTTTATATTGAAATCATACATATACATGAATATATATATCATAGATAGATAGATGGATACTGGGATTGTTTCTTTCTGGTTGTTTAGGTAATTGGTATGGTCCTTGCTTTACATTTCCTGGAACATTTTTTCTTTCCTTTTCTTTTTTTAAATGCAATTGTAATGACCTACTTTTCAGTAGTTTCTCTTATAATCCTTGTTACTCTAACACTGCTCCTGTCAAATCAGTCTTTCCTTCCCTTAGTAACCACTGGATATTTTAATTCATAACATCTGCAACCCTTTGTTATTTTTTGTTTTGCTTTTGAACGTATAAGTATCACCTGTGTATGTCTTTAATAACCTGGTCTGGGGCCAGCGTTGTGGACAGCAGGTAAAGCCGCTGCCTGCAATGCAGGCATCCCATAATGGGTGCCGGTTCAAGTTCCAGCTGCTCTACTTCCAGTCCAGCTGCCTGCTATGTGCCTGGGAGAAGCAGTGGAGGATGGCTTAAGTGCTTGGTCCTCTCCACCCACATGGGAAACCCCAATGGAGTTCCTGGCTCCTGGCTTCAGCCTGGCCCAGCCCTGGCAGTTGGGGCCACTTGGGGAAGATGGAAGACTTTTCTTCTTTCTCTGTCTCTCCTTCCTCTCTCTATAACGCTCCCTTTTACATAAATAGATAAATCATTTTTTAAAAAACCTGGTCTAAGCCAATCTCAGCTATCTCGGTTGGCTTTTTCATTGTGACATCATCAAGTCCCTCAAAATTCTCTGAGTTACCCTGGCAACCTTCACAGACGGTGAGTGTTTCAGAGCCTTCGCAGACAGTCTGAGAAGTCGCCTTTCCAGGTAACATACCTCCGCTTTGCTGGATTTTTATGGGACTCTGAATTTCCTTTTGATTTTTGAATGTTTCAGCAGTAATTCTCGATACTGGTGTCTTTCCTTTACTATGACAATTTACATTTCCTGGAAAATTTTTCTTTTGGTTTCTTTTTGTAATGTGATCACAATGGCCTACTTTTCAGCAGCTTCCCTTATATTTGTTTGTCACTCTAATATTTCTCCCATGAAGTTAATGGTTTCTTCTCACAGTAATAATATATTTTACTTCATTACATCTCATCTCCTTTTATATATTTTGTTTTTCTCTTTAAATTTATAATAGTCACTATTATGTATTTTTTGAAATGTTGCAAAGATTTGAAGTATTTTTGTTTGTTTGTTTGTTTGTTTAAGAGGCAGAGGGGGGTGGCTCTCCCATCCAATGGTTCACTCCCTAAATACTTGCAACAACTGAGTCTGGCCAGGCTTCAGCTTGGAGCTGGGAACTCAATCTGGGCCTACCACACGAGTGTCAAGGGCCCAATTATTTGAGGTATCACTTGCTGCTTCCCATGCTTGGCATTAGCAGGAAGCTGGAATCAGTAACAGAGCTAGGACTCAAACCCAAGAATTTGGATGCAGGCATCATTTTTAGTTTAAATATTTATTTATTTGAAAGGCAGAGTTACAGAGAGGCAGAGGCAGAGGGCAGAGAGAGTGAGCGAGTGAGCGAGTGAGAAAGGTGTCTTCCGTCCACTGGCTCACTCCCCAGATGGCCGTAATGGCCAGAGCTAGGCCTATCCAAAGCCAGGAGCCAGGAACTTCTTCAGGCCTTCCAAGTGGGTACAGGGGCCCAAGGACTTGGGCCATCTTCTACTGCTTTCCCAGGCCATAGCAGAGAGCTGGATTGGAGGTAGAGCAACCGGGTCTCAAACTGATGCCCATATAGGATGCTGGTGCTGCAGACAGCGGCTTTGCCTGCTACACCACAGCGCTGGCCCCAGAATGCTTTAACTGTTAAGCTAAATGCGTGTCCCTGTATATTTTTAATATCCCAGCCTAAGCAGTCTTAGCACTGAGCTTGTGGCCATCCTGGTTGGTTCATTCATTCATGGTGAGGTCATCAATTGCCTTACAATTCTCTAAGTTGTCTTGGCAACCTTCATATACAGTTTTTCAGAGCTATCTTAGAGCAGTCTGACAATTCATCTTTCCAGGTAACATTTTTTTTAACCAATCCCATGCAATTTTTAACCATTGTACTCTCTTTCAATAGCAGCAAGCTCCAGTTTCTGTCACTTATAATCAAGACCCATGGCCGTTAGAGTCCTTTGTAGAGATTGTAGTTGAACAGAAAGAAACTCAACTTCTCATTTACAAACGGGAACGATAATAACAAGTATGCACTTTATAGCACGGTTGGGAAGATGAGCTGAGATCATGTATGGAAAGTGGAGAACATGATTTGCCGCATACGTTAATTGTCAGTAGTAAGAACCTCTCAGTTTTTATTTAATCAGCAAATATTTAAACAAGTTGTTGACCTCCCTGGTTGTACTTTACTTCTCCACAAATGGGAATAATTCCTGCTTCACCCTTCTCATGGTTGGTGTGAATGCCAACTGATCAGGGGAGATGCTTTTTAAAAGTATACTATGAATATAATAGATCCCCGCATTTTCACTAGCTCACCTGGTCCCTGGAAGCCCTCAGTGTGGTGGTTGGTGCTTATTATTTTATGCAATGGGTCAGTTGTGTTGAAAGGCAAGAAGGGAAGACAGTGTTTTTGAGGAAAATGATAGAAAGATCTTAAATTTTATGAACTTTAAAATTTTACAATGCTTTATTATACCTGTGAGGCCAAAAGGAACTCTAATATCCCATCTCAATAGCTTGACTTGTCTTTTTTATGTGTCAAAAATGTGTAGAACGCATAAATCCGCCAAGCCCTCGCGGGTGTGCTGAGCAAAGACGTGAAGTTTGTCTATGTGCCGTCCTTGTTTTCTCCTCCTACCTGTCACACACGCAGCTGAAGAAACAGCAGCTAACTTGCTTGCTTGCTATACAAGGTGTGCGGTGTGAGAAAGCTGTCCTCCAGGAGCATGCTGGGAAGGCAGTGAAGGCCTTGGCTGCAGGAGGTGGTGGCTGAGCTGGTGACTGGCCAGGCCCAGATGTTGAGAGAGTTCCAGGGCAGGGCCACTGCACAGCCTGAGAACAACCGTCAGGGGATTAGAACTGCAGGGGTTTAAGGTGTGACGAGTGGGATGAGGGAAGTGAGGGTGGGAGCAGAAGCAGGGTTCCCACGTGCAAGGGGTTTAGTTTTGAGGGGGAGAGGGGCTCAAGGGAGCGCCATGGTCATTGCATGGCTGGCAGCCTGGAGGGTGTGTTGGAAGGGGACACACAGGAGCTGGGGGATCACTGGCACCTGGGCAGGTGGAACAATGAGAGGGTGAGAGGCACAGCAGAGGCCACACCCCGGCAGTGTCCTGCTGAGGGAGAGGCGTCCAGGGCAGCATTGCTGACTTGGGGGCCGGAAGTGCAACCCGACTGAAAGGGCGGTGGCGGGGAGGTGGATTCCAGGGAGAGGGTGAAGAGGCAGCATGGGAACCTGAAGGGCTCATCTTGGGTGCTGAGATGTCTGCGTGGCTGGGGGTGAGCTGTCCTCACCGCCCCTCAACCACGGCCCCGCTGTGAGAGTTGGGTCCTGCTTGTAGAAACTGGCCCCGGGTTTCACCCAGTCTTCTCGCCCACACGCCTGGCTGGCACAGTTCAGAGTCTCAGGGCGCAGCAGTCACTGGTCACAGAGCCCCCATGGACTCGGGGCCCAGCATCCCCCAAAGTGTTGCTGAGGAACCCTGGGTCTGTGAGGCGAGAGGCCGAAAGGAGGTTCTGTGCCTAGAGGAGCTTGGAGCGAGCTGAGGCCCACAAAACAAAATTTCTTTACTGCAGGACTTCTCAGAGCCTTTAAGCGTGTGTGTGTGTGTGTGTGTGTGAGAGAGAGAGAGAGAGAGAGAGAGAATCCTCAAGAAGGGAGATCTAGAAAGTGCTCCCTCCCAAATTCATCCGACGATGGCATTCTTTCAGAGGAGCACGCGTGACGCTGACATTTTATTGGAACTCCTTTAGGACAGTGATTAAGATGAGCCCCCTCAGAGTGATGGAAGCTAATAACACTGCGTCATTTACTTGGAGTTGGCTAAGAGAGCAGATCTCAGGTGTCACACACGTGCAGTGACTGATAAAAGACAGGTTGGTTAATTTGATTGCTGTAATCATTGCCCAATGTACACATATATCAAATCATCACTCTGGGCACCTTGAATATATATCATTTTCATTTGTCAATATTTACTCTATAAAGTTAGAGGAAAAAAACACAGGAAATGTTTCAATAGATTCAGGAAGAAATAGAGATGAGACCGAGACTACTTACGTGCCCATCCACCAGCTTGATGCATTGTGGCATTCCACCCCACTGATTCAGCTCTTCTAAGAAACAGAGCAGTTAGTGCCTCTCTGTTAGCTGCCCAGCCCCCATTCCACCTTCCACGTTCACTATGCAGCTGTGTATCTCAGACAACACACAGCATTGTTTTTATTTTAATTAATTAATTTTTAGAATTACTTTATTTGAAAGGCAGTCACAGAGAGAGAGGTAGAGACAAAGAGAGAGAGGTCTTCCATCCACTGGTTCACTCCACAAATGCCACAATGGCCACAGCTGAGCTGATTCAAAGCCAGGAGCCAGGAGCATCTTCTGAATCTCTTGCATGGGTGCAGGGGCCCAAGGACTGGGCCATCTTCCACTGCTTTCACAGGTTCACTAGCAGGGAGCTGGATCAGAAGTGGAGCAGCCAGGGCTTGAATCGGTGCCCATATGGGATGCTGACACTACAGGCTGGGGCCTTAACCCACTGCACCACAGTGCTGACCCAAAATTATTAATTTATTTGAGAGGCAGAGTCATGGACAGAGAGAGGGAGAGATAGAAAGTTCTTCCATCTGCTGATCTACGCCCCAAATGGCTACAACAGCTGGAGCCAGGCAGATTTAAAGCCAGGAGCCAGGAGTTTCCTCTGGGTCTCCAATGCGGTGCAGGGGCCCAAGCACCTGGGCCATCCTCCACTGCTTTCCCAGTGGCAGCAGCAGAGAGCTGGATCAGAAGAGGAGCAGCCGAGACACAAAGCAGCGCCCACATGGGATGCTGGCTCCACAGGTGGCAGCCTAATGCGCTAAGCCACAGCTCCGGCCCCCACAACATTGTTTTGCAGTTGAAAAATGTGTCCTGCACCTTGCTTTGCCCCGTTGGCTCAGTTTCAGGTCTTGTGTTGCATGGATGTACCATGGGCCTATCTCTCTTCTTCTGGTGTTTACCTGTGGGATGCTTTCAGCGTGCTTAGCATCAACCGTGCATTGGCAAACTTCTCCACACGTGGCCTTGTGCACAGAGGTGAAGCTTTTCCATTGAACACTCCAGAAAGGGAGTCGCTGGGGCAGAGTCTCAGGGTGCAACTGTTACTGGTTACCTGCAACCTGCTTCTCCACAATTTCCCCCCCTCTTGGTGCTAACAGGCTTTGCTCCGGGCTTTGTCCCTGTATCTGTGCCTGCATGTCCTGGAGTCCTTGGGAACTTCTCTTTTCTTATGCTTACTGGCTATTGGCCTTCCTCTTCTGGATCTCACCTCTGTTTCTCTTTTTAGCCTGTTTCCTTTTAATTATGTCTTTTCCTAAACATGATTTTTTTGCCCCTTCAGTTTGTGTCTTGGATTTTGAGGCTGTTTATGATGTTTAAAATTTTTAAAAAAACAAGAGAGAGAGAGCACTCATCTATTCCCTGGTGTACTCCCCAAATGCCTGCAAAAGCTAGAGTTGGGCCAGGCCAGTGCCAGGAGCCTTGTACTCCATCTGGGTCTCCTGCATGGGTGGCAGAGACCTAAGTACTTGAGCCATCATCTGCTGCCTCCAGGATGTGTGCATTAGCAGGAGGCTGAATCAGAGGTGCAGTAGCCAGCACTTGAATGCGGCACTCTGCTACGTGGGATGTGGGCATCCCAAACCATGGCTTAACCGCTGTGCCACACACCAACCCCTTGATGTTTTATGTTATGAAGAAGTGGAAGAATTTGCAGGTAGCCAACTTTCTCAGTATTCCCACTGATGGCCTGTGCTGCCTGGGACTTCTCGACACAGCTTTCCTCACCTACAAGTTAAAACACATGCCAGGTTAAAGTTAAAAATTCCCCTTTCCCATTTAGCTCTCCAATGCTTCTGTGATTGGTTTTGTGGGAGGTATGAGTCATGATCCTGACTTCCCGGTTTTCCATTTAAATTAGCAAATGCCTAGCATGGTTGATGGCATCATGTGTCCTTCCCTGGTGGTTGCAGCGCCACCTCCAGCCCAGGCAAGCTTGCACACACTCTCGGCTTCCCTACCAGGCAGGTGGCACCTGCAGAGACCAAGCCTGGAGGAGACAGGCAGGCAGGCTGCAGAAGCAGCTGTCTCCTCACCTGAGCTCTGGGGACTTTGCAACTCCCCACAAGAATAGCAAATCCGCTCTGCTGAGGCTTCCTCCCATCTCTCTCCTTTCCTTCTCTCCCTCTGCCCTCTCCTTTTCTTTTCCCTGCCCTCTTTCCTTCCTTTCTTCATCTCTGTAAGGCTTAAGTTTCAGCTTCAAGTCCTGTTTATATGCATGACACAGGCATTCAACATAGCTCTTCAAGCACGTGTGTGTGTGTGTGTGTGTGTGTGTGTGTGTGTGTGTTGGAAAATATGGCTGGGAATATCACATTTCCTCTCACAAGCAGGGGCTGGCTGGCTGGCTTCGTTTCCATTTAGAAGAGACAGATAGTTCGGGCTATTAAAAATCTACAGCACTTTGCTTTGGCTCCTGGTGATTCACGGCTTCTAATCCCCGTGGATATATTTTTATTTTCTTGGATATATTGGATGTGCAGGTGGTATATATTGGAAAAGCTGGTTGTTTATTGACACACGCCCCATAAAGATTCTGATTAATCTCAAAAACAAATAGAGAAAAGTGGAAGGTCACCCTCGGATCAAGTGCTCCAATTCTCTCCCCCATCCCTGAGTTATTTATTTCCAGTGGAGAGAAATCTCCCAGCAGAGGCATCAGTGGAGCATATGCGGGAGTCCTCTTGCTCTGTTTCCTAGACTTCCGCTGTCCCGAGGGAGGGCCGGAAGTGCCCTCCCTAGCCCTCCACCGTGGTGAGTAAGCCCGCCCTCTCTTCTGTGAGTCGCCTGGCTTGGAGTTGGTCCAGTCCCCTCTCTACCTCCTCCAGGAGCCTGCACAGGAGGGCTTTATTTTAGGTGTCCCTTGGATCCCATAGGGTTGGCTGTGTGTGCCGAGTTGAGCGCAGTGTCTTGGGTCTGGCGCTGGTGGGAGGGCAGTGCTGGCTGCGGGTAGGTGAGGATGCATGTGGGACTGAGCCTGAGCACAGAGGACGGAGTGGTGGAGCAAGCAGGGGACAGGAGGTTGCGTTTTGAGATCTGAGGCTGGGTCAGACCCCTCCCCTCCCCCTTGACTTGGGTGCAGACTCCAGTCCTTGGCCTCCAGCAGGGGTCCTCGTGCTGCTCCCTCCTCACTTCATCCAGTGAATGGAGAGAGCCTTGTCAGTTTCCGCGGCTCTTGTCTTTGCTCCTGACCACACCCTCCGCAAGGGCTGCCACAGGGAGCCGCCCACATGTCCAAGTGGATCAGTTACTTCCTTGGTTAACACTCTTCCTGCAAAGTGGCTTGCCCTTCAAGTGGGAGGCGACTGTGTGCTGCACACATCAGTGCTGTTCACATCCACAGCCTGAACCGGGGCAGAGGGAGGCCTTTCCAGTGCCCGCTTCCCCAGCCACTGGCAGACAGGTGGCCACAGTGGACTCAGGGGTCGACCAGCTGTCCCTGCCGTACGTCCTGTGACACTCCGGTTTCAGAGATGTGCATTTCCCATCTCAGGATTACCTCCAGGGAGCCTTGCCTCACCCGCCCCAGCAGAATGGTGGCACCCTTGAGCAAAGACCCCCTGAGTTCGAATCCTCTGCCTCTTGTCTGTTGTCTGAAGTGCGCCGTGGTCTGCCCTGGGATGGTGGCTGTGTTGTCTCCATCTGAACCTCTTGTTCAGAACGCAGGGCAAGGCATCAGGGGTAGACAGTTTCTGCAATCTTGGGGCAGGGGAGGGGCTCAGTGGTGTTCATGTGAAAATGTGCACAACTCTTTCTCAATGTTAAAAAAAAAAAAAGCAGCCTTCCGGATTGCTGTTTGCTTTCCCCGGTGCAGGGTTTCTGAAATCTGTGCACTGGGATCGTGAGGGAGCATATGAGAAATAGCTGTGGGTGTTGCCCAGGCGTGTTGCTGAGCGGGTGTGAGAGGAGGGCCTGGAGACTCACGCGGCTTCCTGCTGCAGCCAGTCCTCGGGGAGAGAGGCTGCGGGAGGCCGAGGGAAGTGAGTTACAGGGGGACCCCTGTGCTCCTTGCAGAGTGAGCTGAGGCCAGGACCAGACTCCCACCTGTCTTCCTTCTCTCTCATTACACTCTCAGCTCAGGGGTGGAGAAGTTCTGCTCAGAAATGTTCCTGAAGCTCCTCATTCCACCTCCAAACCCTATAGATATGATCTGTGAGTCACGTCTGAGGACTCGCTGATGCCTGGATGCTCCTGGGCACGCAGCCCCGGTGGATCTGAGCCAGCGCTAGGCTGTTCCAGCTCTCAGCAGCCTCAGGCTTTGGGTTCTGCAAGAGCTACGTGCTCCAAGCCAGGAGCTGCTTCACCAGGGGCTTCTGGGGGATGTCCAGGTAGTGTGAGGCCCTGTGGTTGAGCTCCTCCTCTTGTTATTGTTTCCCAGCGACCAACATGGGCTGGCCACCACGCCTTCCTGCAGAAGGCGATGAGTAGAGGGTAAGCCTCCAGGTTTCCCTGTGCCCCTCCTCAAGCCCATCTCAGAACCTCCTGGGGAAATGGGTCACTTTAATGCTGAAATGCACACAGGAAGGCATGGGAAAGAGCCAGCCTGCTGGACGCAGGCCTTGTGTTCTTGGACTGGAGGCAGCACGCAGAGGTTGCAAACGCTGAGGCTGCAGTGGCCAGACAGGTAGGATGCATGCGTGGATGGGAGATCTTGGGAGCAGTGGGGCTGCAGCAAGCTGGACAGCATCTGAGAATATTCACACTCATTGCCGAGGCAGACGTTGTGTTGGCAACCCTAACAAACACGCTGTTTGGTTTTGTTTTAACTGGTGTTTGTGATGTGCATGGCACCTGTGTGTATGACTCTTAGGATACACCTGGGCTTGCATCTTGGGTAGTTTTCCCTTGTGTCTCATATCCTCGATGCGGTGTTCACTGAAATCCAAGACTCAGATAGGAGGAGACTTCAAAAAGTTTATGGAGGGGCTTGTGTTGTGGTGCAGTGGGTTAAGCTGCTGCCTGCGATACCAGCATCCCTAATGAGCACTGGTTAGAGTCCCTGTTGCTCTGCTTCTGATCCAGCTCCCTGCTAAATGCACCTGGGAAGGCAGTGAAAGATGGCCTGAGTGCTTGGGCCCCTGCCACCCATGTGGGAGACCTGAATGAAGCTCCTGGATCCTGGCTTTTGTCTGACTTAGACTGGCCATAGTGGCCATTTGAGGAGTGAACCAGAGGATGGAAGACCCTTCTTACCCTCTGTAACTGCCTTTCAAATAAATAAATCAACAAATCTTGAAAATCTAAACAAAGCACCAAAAAGTTCATGTAATAAGGCATAAGTTTATTTTGGAACAAAAAGTTTTGAAATTCATTTCATATATGTACCTTCTTTAAAACTGTAAAAAACTTGGCCGGCGCCGTGGCTCACTTGGCTAATCCTCTGCCTGTGGTGCCTCTAGTCCCGGTTGCTCCTCTTCCAGTCCAGCTCTCTGCTGTGGCCCCGGAAGGCAGTGGAGGATGGCCCAAGTGCTTGGGCCTCTGCACCCACATGGGAAACCAGGAGGAAACACCTGGCTCCTGGCTTCGGATCAGCACAGGGTGCTGGCTGCAGCGGTCATTTTGGGGGTGAACCAACGGAAAAGGAAAACCTTTTTTTTTTTTTTTTTTTTGACAGGCAGAGTGGACAGTGAGAGAGAGAGACAGAGAGAAATGTCTTCCTTTGCCGTTGGTTCAACCTCCAATGGCCGCCGCGCTGTGGCCGGCGCACCGCGCTCATCCGATGGCAGGAGCCAGGTGCTAGGTGCTTTTTCCTGGTCTCCCATGGGGTGCAGGGCCCAAGGACTGGGCCATCCTCCACTGCACTCCTGGGCCACAGCAGAGGGCTGGCCTGGAAGAGGGGCAAACGGGACAGAATCCGGCGCCCCGACCGGGACTAGAACCCGGTGTGCCGGCGCCGCAAGGCGGAGGATTAGCCTGTTGAGCCACGGCGCCGGCCAGGAAAACCTTTTTCTCTGTCTCTCTCTCTCACTGTCTAACTCTGCCTGTCAAAACAAAACAAACAAACAAACAAAACTGTAAAATCTTATCTTTTAATATAATTTTCCATGAACTTTTTTTTTTTTTGGACAGGCAGAGTTAGAGAGAGAGAGAGAGAGGGAGAGAGAAAGGTCTTCCTTCGGTTGGTTCACCTCCCAAATGGCTGCCACGGCTGGTGCGCTGTGCTGATCCGAAGCCAGGAGCCAGGTGCTTCTCCTGCTCTCCCATGCGGGTGCAGGGGCCCAAGCACTTGGGCCATCCTCCACTGCTTTCCTGGGCCACAGCAGAGAGCTGGACTGGAAGAGGAGCAACCGGGATTAGAACCTGGCACCCATATGGGATGCCAGCGCTGCAGGCGGACGATTAATCAAATGATCCACAGTGCCGGCCCCTGCATGTGGTATATCTGGAAAACGATCTGCCCCTGGGGTGGCTTGAGAACAGCTGACTGGAGCCCAGCAGGAGAGGAAGCAAGCTGGATTCGTGATGAGAGTCGGGCAGGGTATGTGGAAAGGAGAGACCAGAGCAGGTGGGAGAGCTTCAGAGATTGGCTCCAACTGGTCCCAGAGAGGGGGCACTGATGAAGACAGTAGCTAGCATTCACTGCGCTGTGCACTTGGTCTGACTTACAACATCTCATCCTCTCGACGTCAGAATGAATGGTTCTCTCTCTTCACTTTGCGCAGCCTTAAAAGGTTGAATTGATTATAGCTGGTACTTACTCAGAGCCAGGTACTGCTTTCAGCACCTCACACACATTAACCTATTGAACCCTTCTAAGTGAACTCCTAAAAATATTTTTCATTTATTCAGAAGTGGGGAGGGAGGCAGAGGGAGGGAGAGAGAGCGAGCAAGAGACAGGGAGAGGGATATCCCACTGCTGTTTTATTCTCCAAAGCCCTGCAATGGACAGGGCTGGGCCAGGCCAAAGCCAGGAGCCAGGAACTCGCTCACCCAGTCTAGGTCTCATGTGGCTGGTAAAGACCCAGATATTTGAGCCCTCACCTACTTCCTCCCGGGGCACGTAAGCAGGAAGCTGAGGTTGGGAGCAGAGCTGATGCTTGGACGCAGGCACTCTGATTTGGTGTATGGGCATCCCAAGTGGCATCTTAACTGCTGGGACAGTGCCCCTCCCTTAAATAAGGTTTATTGTCATCTTCCTACTTTACACATGAGGAAGCTGAGACACAGGGAGCTTAAGACACGTGCTCAGTGCTACTCAGCTGCATAGAGGTCTGGGTTGGATGGCTGGACCCCAGAGCTCTTGCTCTCTCTAACTTGTGAGAAGGTGTCTTTTAAGTGATGAGAGATTTTATTTCATATGTTCTTGTAACACACGCTAGGCAGACAGTGCAGGCCATACCCGGAGTAGAAATGAGATCAGGCCACAGCAAGTAATGCAGCTCAGGAAGGGTGCACAGATCCGGGATATGCTCTGAGGGCAGTGGGTTACAGGTTGGGGCAGGGAACAGAGCCTGCTGGGAGCCAGAGCCAGGAAGCTGGATCGCACCTTTGGATACAGGCATTTAACATGCCAATGAGGGACTCCTTTTAATTTTAATGATCTTTTTGAAAGCACAGTGATTAATAGAAACTTTGTAGTACAGAAAGCCCAGTGGGTCAGGAGAGGACTGCCACTGGAAAGAGTTTGCTACTCACAGTTCCCCAGAGGAGGGTGCATGTCAGGGGAGAGGCAGAGGAGCGCAAGGAAGTTGAGGCTTAGTTATGGCTATGGCTATGGTTTTCTTTTTAAAGATTTATTTATTTATTTTATTTGAAAGTCAGAGTTACACACAGAGAGAGGAGAGGCAAAGAGAGAGAGAGAGAGAGAGAGAGAGAGAGAGAGAGAGAGAGAGATATCTTCCACCCGATGGTTCACTCCTCAATTGGCCACAATGGCTGGAGCAGTGCTGATCTGAAGCCATGAGCCAGGAGCCTCCTCCAGGTCTCCCAGGTGGATGCAGGGACCCAAGGACTTGGGCCATCCTCCACTGCTTTCCCAAGCCACAGCAGAGAGCTGGATCGGAAGTGGAACAGCTGGGTCTCCAACCTGTGCCCATATGGGATGCCGGTGCCCCAGGCCAGGGTTTTAACCTGCTGTGCCACAGTGCTGGCCCCTATGGCTATGGTTTTCACAGTAAGGAACAGGGCAGCAGGGGTGGGCTGGGAGTTGACCCCCCTTTTTTTTAGTTACACAAGTATGAAGCAAGCACCATTAACCTGGATAGGGTGTTGTTGTGTTTTGGTAATGGAAATGGCCCAGATTTCCATCTCCAAGTCCCCTATTGGAGAAGATGTGCATAGATTTACTTGCACTTGAATAGTAGAGAAAGAAATCATTTTTCTTGGAATATATCTAAACACTGAAAACTGCCTTGTATGATTGTTGGGACACGTTTTTGACTTCACGATGATGAGGAGGAGAGGAGAGTCTGGTGAGAGACACAGGTGCTAGGAATGGGCCTTGTGGTTCCATTGACTGTTCCCAGGGATTGGTTGCTTGGGGTTCTTGTCTTTGCACAAGAAAAAAATCAGATGTGGGACAGAGTAGTGGTAAGCGTGATAGCAAAGTTTAGGGAAGAGAAATAATGAAGAGGGTGCAGCTGGCAGCCCAGATGGCCATCTCAGTAAACCTGGATTGGCTGCTTTGCTAATAGTTAACAGGTTCTGGGGCAAGGGCTTTCCTCGGGTCTGGTGCCTGTCCCTGGGCGCCTGGGGCAACAGAGAGTGGCTGAGAGTGTGCACACTGGTAAGTGAGGTGGTGGGGGTGTGCTGGTGTGCATGTGAGAGCGCAGGACCGCCTCTAGGAACTGGCTCACCCTGGCAGGGGCTGTGCCCCCTGGTTGGCAAGGCCCCAGGTGTCACAGCATCAGAACAGAGCCCCTAAAAGTGGGCTTAATCCATGGCCTTTGGTCTCACGGCTCTCTGGGGCATGGCAGCACTGCATGTTTCAAGCACTAATCTATTAACAAACTCACTCGTCCTGGACGTTTTGTTGCAAAGGCTGGGTACAGCATGAGAGTCTCACTGCACCTGGCTGCCTGGTTATTGGTGATTTAGCAAGGGTGGGCCACAGGTGAAGGCACATGGGGTTTGCCGTGCCAGTGCTCAGGTGCTGTGCTGTGTGCACGGGCTCTGGATGAGGACAGGCTGTGGCTCTGTCCTGCTGGGCAAGCAGGGTACCAGAGCTCCACATCAAAGCAGGGGCCGCTCCCTCTTGTGTATTACAAGAGGTTTCCAGCAGGTGGCAGTAAAGCATCTAGAGCGAACCAAGTCAGTCTAGTAGGACGATTTCCCCCACAGATAGGAAGGAAAGAGGGACTTCCCAGGTTCACAGCTTTGAAAGGCCGCCCTGTTGGCGGGCTCCCTAGGATACTGTTCAGTTTGCAGGGTTTGCAGGTATGCCCCCTGCCCCAGGAGCAGTCGGCTTCGCACTCAGCCCCTGCAGCCTGACTTTTAGCTTTGACTTTTGGCTCTCAGAAGAGAGCAAGTGAGCAGAGAGCTCTGGGGAGGCCACATAATGCAAGGAGAGGAGGTGGTACTTGAGTCACCCTATGGGAGAGGAAGGGCTTGGGGACCCTCACAGTCAGAGAAAGAGGTGGGTATGGCGGGATGTGTGGGCAACAGGTGAGAGACTGGGCTGGTAGGGATGGACTGGGACATTAAAGGAATGGGTGCACCTGCTTGGGCACTCATGGAAGGCATGTGGCCTTGGACCCGTGAAGGGCATGGGGTAGGGGCAGGAAGAGTGGGCCTGAGCTCCCCGGCCCTTGCTGGGCTTGGGCTAGGGAAGGGCCTGTAGTATTCTGACATCTGGCCCTCAGCCCCTCCTGGGGACGAGGTGTCTTTGTGAGAGAGACACAGAGCTGGGACAGAGCTCACCTCCCATCTGTTCAGGCTGATGCAGCCTAGGTGCGAGGAAGTCCTAATGCTTCTGGGGACACCGCAGGTGCGGTCCCCTTGGGATTCTGCAGGGTTTTGGTGAAGATGCTCAGCTTCCCACACGGGGTTAAGGGGGCTGTGTTCCCTGTCACCCAGCTGGGAGACATCTGGGTGTCACAGCCCTGGGTGTACACTGGCTTTGTGAATCTTCCTGATGCGCAGAGGGGCTGGCACCTACAGTGTGTCCCTGAGCCAAGTAGTCTGCACCCCACCCCTGTCCTATCAGAAGAGCTAACTTTTCTCATCACCACTTCAGCCACAGTCACTCTGGGGAGGGGCACTCAGCAGGTGCATCAGTTCTTGAGGCATTTGCAGGGGTCAGCAGCCCAGGGCAAGCCCGCAAGTGTCCCAGGCTCCCAAGGTGGCTGCCTTTGAGGAAACTGCAGGATGTGGGCCGAGGTTGATGAGAGCAAAGACTCTACAGCCGCGCTGTGTCGTGCTTTTAGCAGCGACTTTTAATTTGCTCTGGCAAACTAATTTGCTTGACAAATGGTGGCAGGAAGATCCCTGGGCAGAAATTACTCTGTGTGAGAGAAAACACAGGCCTCCCTGCCAGTGGGAGTCCGAGAGGCTTTTAGGAGGTTTTGCGGAGAGCAGGAAGGGAGGCAGGCGGATGAGGTCACATGAAGTCACACTAGCAGTAGGCGTCTGGGGGCCCAGCCGCTGGGCTTTGCCAAGAGGAAACTCTTGAATTCATGCTGGCTGCAACCAGGGATCGCCAAATTGTTCCCCCACCCGAAGGATGACTGTGCCTTGTCTCCTGCTGGATTTGTGAGACGCTCCCCTGGAGGCTGAGTGAGAGGCTGCTGCTTTTGGCCAGGAGGACAAGACAGCTGCAGAACCTGGCAGCTCTGGAAGCCCCATGGTCCACGGGCTCTTGGGGGGTGGAGAATGGTGGTGCCATGGTGGGTGCTGATGACAGAGTTGGGGGAGGTCACACACCTGGGGCACAGGAACTCAGCTCATGCTTGCTGAAGGAAGCCAAAGGGATTCTAAGCAGTGCCAGACACCCCCTTCCTTCCTCCCCCAACCCAGTGATTTCCATTTTCAGAATTGAGTAAAAGTCACCTTTTCTAGTGTGTTATTCTGGGGATTTTGAAAAGTGTGTAATCATGTGATCATCATCAGGGAGGGGACATTCATCCAGGTCCCTGCTCCTGCCAAACTCCGATCCATTTGGTGTCCATATAGTTTTGTCTTTGCAAAAATGTCATATAAATGGAATCCTACGGTCACATAAACTCTGGGGTCTGGCTTCATTTACTGAGCATGGTGCATCTGGTGTTCATTCATGCTCTGGAGTGCATCAGTATCCTGTTCCTTTATATTGCTCTGTAGTACTGCATGGCGTGGTGGAGACACAGTTTGTTAATCCTTTCATTAATTAAGATTTCATGCAATTCCTATAAAAATTTAAGCCCAATATTTTCTAGTACTAAGATGATTCTAAACTTTATGTGAAAAGGAAAGAAAACAAGAATAATCAGAACAAATTTGAAAAGGAGCAAAGTTTTAGAACAACAGCTGGAGTTGAGCTGATCCAAAGCCAGGAGCCAGGCTCTTCCTCCGGGTCTCCCACATGGGTGCAGGGGCCCAAGGACTTCGGCCATCTTCTACTGCTTTCCCAGGCCACAACAGAGAGCTGGATTGGAAGTGGAGCAGCCAGGAGTTTAACTGGTGCCCATATGAGATGTTGGCACTGCAGGCCAGGGCTTTAACCTGCTGTACCACAGCACTGGCCCAAGAATTCACTCTAAATTTAAGACCCCTTTATAATGCTACAGTAATTCAGACAGTGTGGCATTGATGAAGACCAGCCATATGGATCAATGGAACACAATAGTTCAGAAACAGATCCTCTTGGTTGTGGAAAACTGACTTAGGAGACACTTCATTGTAGAAAAGATAATTTTTCCCAACAAATAATGTTGGAACAATTGGACATTCATATGCAAAGAAATGGACTTTGACTTGAACCTCACATGCTACATGAAAATTAACTGAAAATGGACTATTAACCATGAACCTGAGGTATAAAACTTTTAAAAGAAATTACAGCAGGAAAGTGTTTATTATCTGGGATTACACAAAGAATTCTGAGATCTGACACTAAAAGCACAACTCATAGGAAAGAGATTGATAAATTGGACTGCATCAAAATTTAAAATTTCTATTTTTTGAAAGACATCATTGAGAAAAAAAAAAGACTGGGAGAAAGTATTTGTAAAGCAAATATCTGATGGAAAAAACCCTTTATATCCAGAAATCCAGAATATATAAAGAACTCTCAGGATTGGAGAGTGGCACAGCAGGCTAAGTAAGCCCTCACCTGTGGTGCTGGCATCCCATATGGGCGCTGTTGGTGTCTCAGCTGCTCTTCTTCTTATTGAGCTCTCTGCTGATGGCAAAGACAGTCCCGGTGCTTGGGCCCCTGTACCCAAGTGAGAGACCTGGAAGATGCTCCTGGCTCCAGGTTTCAGCTCAGCCCAGCTCCGGCTGTTATGGCCTTTCAAGGAGTGAATCAGTGGATGGAAAACCTTTTTCTCTGTCTCTCCCTGTATCTCTAAATCTTAAAAAAATAAGATAACAACAACAACCACCACCAAAAAAAAAAAAAAAAACACAGAAAATGGGCAAATCCTTAAAACAGACACAAAGATGTACCAGTTGTAAGGAAACACACAAGAAATGCTCAAGATCTGAGAAGGATATCCAAGCAAGCTAATTATGCATCTCAAAGAATAACAACAAACCTTTCAGATAGTAGAAGGAGAGAAATAATAAAGATTGGGGCTGAAATAAGTGCAATAGAGACTACCATCCCCCAAAAAAGACCAGTGAAATGAAGAGCTGGTTTTGTGAAAAGAGAAATGAAATCAACAAATTTCAGGTAGACTAGTCAAAAAATATTTAAATAATGAGAGATGAAAAAGAGATAATTAGTACCACAGAAATACAAAGGAATATTAGGGACTATTAATGGTCAACTATTATGACAACATATTAGAGAACCTAGGAGAAATGCCTAAGGTTCTGGACACATGGAACCTACTAAAATTGAACCACGAGCACAGGAAACACAAACAGAGCAATAATGATTGAGATTGAATCAGTAATAAAAGTCTTCAAACATATCAGGAAGAGCTTGTGCCAGTCCTAAAACCTCAAAAAAATTTAAGGGAGGTAACTCTTCTAGACTCGTTCTATGAGACCAGCATCACCTTGATACGAAAACAAGGCAAGAACACAACAAAAAAGCTATAGGCCAATCCCTGGTGTATATATATGAAAAAACTCAGCAAAAATGAGCAAATTGAATCCTGTAGCACTTCAGAAAGATCATTCACTACAATAAAGTAGGATTTATCCCGGGGATGCAGGGATGGTTGAACAAATACAATCAATCAATAGATCTCACCAAGTAAGGGAAGGATAAAACTTTATGATTATCTCCATAGGTGCAAAAGAAGCATTCAATAAAATTCAGCATAGATTCATGATAAAAAGATTGAGTTAATCAAGTATAGCAGAGTCATACCCCTCAACATGTTAAAAACTATATATGACAAACTCACAGCTGACAACCTATTACATAGGAAAAAAGTTGAAAGCATTTCCCATAAGATCTGGAACTAAACAATGATGTTTACTTTCACTGTTCTTGTTCAGTATAGTACTGGAAATCTTAGCAAGAGTGATTAGGCAAGAAAAAGAAATAGAAGCACACAAATACAAAAAGAGGATGTCAAATCATCCCTCTTTACACATATGATGATTCTATATATGGAAAAAACTTAAGACTCCACCAACAGACTATTTGAACTGATAACTGAATTCAGAAAAGTAGCAGGATATAAAATGAATACCCAAAAATCAGTAGTATTTTTATAAACCCATAATAAACTCACTGAAAAAGAAATTATAAGGACAATCCCACTCACAATAGCTACATCCCCCAAAGGAGAAAGAAATAGCTTGTAATAATTTTTGCTAATGATGTGAATGACCTTTATGATGAAAATTAGAAAATACCAAGAAAAGAAATTGAAGAAGACACATAAAAAAATGGAATGAACTTCCATGTTCATGAATTGGAATATCATCCATTTTACCTAAAGTTATTTACAAATTAAATACAATCTACACCAAAATATCAATGGCATTCTTTATATAGCTAGGAAAAACATCCTAAAATTCGTAGGATATGTAAAAGACCATGAATAGACAAAGTAATCCTGAAAAAAATGAACAAAATTCAAGGAATCACAATATCTTTCAAGACATGTTACAGAGCTATTGTAACCCAAAAACCATGGTACTGGCAAAACAAAACAAAACAACCAGACACATAGACAATGGAAAAGAACAGAGATCCTAGAAATGAATCCTTTCATCACTAGTCAACTGATTCTCTACAAAGACACCAAAAATATACATTGGAGGAAAGACACTTTCTTCAACAAATGGTGTGGAAGATTGAAACATGATTACCTTGCTCTTGTCCTCTACAAAAGTCAACTTAAAAATGAATTGGACAGGGGCCAACCCTGTAGCACAGTAAGCTTAGCCTCTGCTTGAGGCACTAGCATCCCAAATGGGTCCCAGTTCATGTCTTGGCTGCTCTTCATCTGATCTAGCTCTCTGCTATGGCCTGGGAAAGCAGTGGAAGATGGTCCAAGTGCTTGAGCCTCTGCATACATGCAAGACTCAGAAGTAGCTCCTGGCTCCTGGCTTTGGATGGGCCCAGCTTTGGCCATTGCAGCCATGTGGTGAGTGAACCAGAGGATAGAAGGCCTTTCTCTCTGTCTTTTCCTCTCTTTTTCTGTAACTCTGCCTCCGAAATAAATAAATAAATAAAATAAAAAAAAATAGTCAAAGAACTTAACTAAAATTTCAAATGAAAATAATAGAAGAAAACTTAGTGGAAATGCTTTAAGACATTGATAAATGCATGGCTATCTTAGATAAAATGCCAAAGCATGAACAACAAAAGCAAAACAAATGAGGTTATATTAAAGAGATTTCTGCACAACCAAAGAAATAATCAACAGAATGAAAAGAAATATGAAAGAAAATATTTTCAAATTATTGATCCAACAAATGCTTAATATCCAGAATAAGTCCAATTTTTATAATTTGAAATTAATTTCTTAAAGACAGCACATAATTTCATCATTAAAAAAGGATGTTGGACGGTGCTGTGGCATAGTGAGTAAAGCTACCACCTGCAGTTGGTTTGAGTCCCAGCTGCTCCACTTCCAATCCAGCTCTCTGCTATGGCCTGGGAAAGCAGTAGGAGATGGCTCACGTCCCTGGACCCCTGCACCCATGAGGGAGACCCAGAAAAAGCTCCTGGCTCCTGGCTTCAGATCAGCACAAGCTCCAGCTGTGGCAGTTATATGGGGAATGAACCAGCAGATAGAAGACCTCTCTTTCTCTCTCTCTCTCTCTCTCTCTCTCTCTCTCTCTGCCTCTGCTTCTCTGTAACTCTTTCTTTCAAAGAAACAAAAATAAATCTTAAAAAATGCCTCCTGAGCATCTCTCTCTTTTTTAAAAAAAATTATTTATTTATCTGAAAGGCAGAGTTACAGACGGAGAGGCAGAGGCAAAGGAGAGAGAAGTCTTCCAACTGCTGATTCACTTCTCAAATGGCGGCAATGGCTGGAGCTGGTCTAGTCCGAAGCCAGGAGCTTTTTCTGGGTCTCCTACTTGGGTGCAGAGGCCCAAGGACTTGGGGCACCTCCACTGTTTTCCCAGGCACATTAACAGAGAGCTGGATCAGAAGTGTAGCAGCCGGATCTTGAAACAGTGTCCATATAGGATGCAGGTGCTGTAGGTGGAGGCTTAACCAACTATGCCACAGCCCTGGCCCCACTGAGCATCTTTTTTTTTTTTTTTTAAGATCTGTTCATTTATTTAAAAGGCAGAGTTACAGAGAGGCAGAGAGAGAGAGAGAAAAAGAGAAAGAGAGAGACACAGGTCTTCCATCCACTAGTTCACTCCCCAGATGGCCACAATGGCCAGAGCTGTGCTGATCCAAAGCCAGGAGCCAGGAGCTTTTTCTGGATCTTCCATGTGGGTTCAGGGGCCCAAGGACTTGGGTCATGCTCTACTGCTTTCTCAGGCCAAAGCAGAGAGCTGGATTGGAAGTGGAACAGTCAGGACTTGAAAAGGCACCCAAATGGGATGCTAGCACTGCAGGTGGTGGCTTAACCTGCTATGCCACATCATCGGCCCTGAGCATCTCTTTTATTTCTTGTATTTAGAAAAAAATTTGGAGAATTGTGGCATACATGTAGACCAAACGTGGCTATGCCTGTGTGGTTTGTGGCTGCTTTGCTGGTACAACAGCAGAGCTGACTGCAGATCCCCAAATAGCTACTGCGTAGTCTTTTGCAGAGAAAGTTTGCTAACCTCTGGGCCAACATCATTTACATTTAATGAAAATCTTGGTGTGTTTGGATGTAGTTCCATCATTTTATAATTTGCTTTTTGTTACTCCCCTCCCCCCTTTTTTTTTAATTCTTCTGCCTCCCCTTTTCTGACTTCTTTTGAGCTATCTGGAATTTTTGATACTGTTGTGTCTGAATTTCCCAATCAATGCACAAGGCACAGTTGTAGATGTAAAAGCAGAGGTTTATTTGTTACCAGCGGCTGGGACCCCCTACCTGCACACAGCCCTTTAGCAGTGCACAGGCAAAAGGCCCCCGTGTTTGCATAAGAGTCTTATAGCCTCACATTTACAAGTATGTATGTCATCTCCTACGTAGGTTTCCTGTAGGTTACCTTCTTATTCTCTATATGGCAAGGTATTAGGACCTAGCATGTTTATTGGTTTATTGGCTATACGTTATTTGGTGTGAACGCCACACAAAGGAGACAGCACAGGGAGGAACTGGCGGGAAGCATTGGGCCATAAATTCCAGGGGAGCAGGTGGGGAGCAAAAGGTCACAAATTCCAGGAGAACTTACTCTCTTTGTTCTCAAGGACCCGGCCTGCCTCCTTCCTGGTCCAGGATGAGGCCTGTCATGGCGTTGCAGCAGGCAAGCAAGCAAGCCAGAGTACAGAAATGAAACCAGCATTTAGCAAGCGAGGGACTCCAACTCCCACAATACATACATCTGAAAAAATAAGGCAGTAACTCAAATTGTATTGCTTTCTTCAGGGATTACAACATGCATACTTCTCATTTTTTTTAGAACTGATGTATATCACTTCAACTAGAATTACTAATCTTACTCACATATTCCTCCTTTTTTTTAAAAAAAAGATTCATTTATTTATTTGAAAGGCAGAGTTACACAGAGAGAGAGGTCCTCCATCCACAGGTTCACTCTCCAGGTAGCCTCAGTGGCTGGAGTTGTGCCGATCCGAAGCCAGGAACCAGGAGCTTCTTCCAAGGCTCCCACATGGGTGCAGGGGCCCAAGGACTTGTGCCATCTTCTACTACTTTCCCAGGCCATAGCAGAGAGCTGAATCAGAGGAGAAGCATCTGGGACTAGAACTGACACCCATATGGGGTTCTGGCACTGCAGGTGGCAGCTTTACCTGCTATGTGGCAGTGCTGGCCCCATATAACTCCTTTCACACCCTCTTTTGTGTTGTAATTGTGTTATGCATGACACATCCTCCCAGTGAAAACCCATCAGATAATATAGTTTTTTTTTCTTTCAACCCACAAACACGTTTCAGGGGACTCAAGAAGGAAGCGCGTCTACTGTGCTTACCCAGTTACTCGTTCGTCTCGCTTTTCCTTTCCTGAATTCTAAGTTTACTCCTGGAATAATCTCCTGTCTAGAGAACTTCCTGCAGCAATTCTTTTGGAGAAGGTCTACTGGCAGTGAGTTCTGTTTGTCTCTCTTCATCTAAAGGCATCCTCATTTCACCTTCGTTCCTGAGGTATATTTTTACTGTATGCTGAATTCTGGCTCTACAGATCCTTTTATTCTGTCACTTAAAAATGGCTTTCCACTCCCGTGGTCTTTGTGGATTCTGATGAGAAATTCACAGTCACTTGAATTGTTCTCCATAACCTGACACATCTTTTTCCTCTGGTTGCTTTCATCTTTTTTTTTTTTTTTTTTGCCTTTAGTTTTTAGAAGTTTGATGATAATGTGGATGTGGATTTCCTTTGAATTTGCACAGCTGCCAAATTTATAGTTTTCAGCCACCATTTTTTCCCAATACATTTATTCAACCATATATTTTAGAACCACACTTTTTGTTTGGCTGTGACTTTGATAACATGAATGTCTGATCTTTTGGTATTTATTATGCCATAGAAAAATGCCAAAAAACCAGTTTCATAGACCGTGCTCATTTTTCCCCTCATTCTTTTTTTTTTTTTCTCCAGCTTGCTCAGATTAGACAATTTCTACTTACCTTCCTTTAAGTTCATTGATTGTTTTTAAAAATATTTATTTCCTGGCCGGTGCCATGGCTCACTTGGTTAATCCTCCACCTGTGGCTCCAGCACCCCGGCTCTAGTCCCGGTTGCTCCTCTTCCAGTCCAGCTCTCTGCTGTGGCATAGGAGGGCAGTGGAGGATGGCCCAAGTGCTTGAGCCCCTGCACCCGCATGGGAGACCAGGAGGAAGCACCTGGCTCCTGGCTTCGGATCAGCTCAGCGCCAGCGGTGGCGGCCATTAGGGGAGTGAACCAACCGAAGGAAGACCTTTCTCTCTGTCTCTCTCTCACTGGCTATAACTCTCTCTCTCTCTCTCACTAACTCTGCCTGTCAAAAAAAAAAAAATTTATTTCCTTATTTGAAAGATAAGTCAGCAGAGAAAGGGAGAGAAAGAGATGGAGGGGGAGAGAGAGAGAAGGGGAAGAGAGATCTATCTTCCATCCACTGGTTCTTTTCCCACATGGCTATAACCAGGAGGCAGGAACTCCACCCAGGTCTCCCACTTGGGTGATGGGAGCACAGTGTTGAAATTCTTACTCTAGTAATCTAGTGACCTGGTTGAGTTTATGATGTCAGTGCTGACCAGGGCTCTGGCGCGCGGTTTCATTTTAAGGTCATTTTCACAGCTGTGTGCTGCTTTGCCCTCCTGGGATGTGAGTGCTGGTCCATCTCGCAGTGCAGTTCTCACGGCATGGTGTGCTTACTCCACTTTTCCCAACACTGGAATGGAGTTTTAGTGCCGTTATCACAACATTTCAGATGCATGGAACACAGAAGGATGAGGTAAGTCTTGCTGTGACATGGAGAAATGCCGTGACCTGTTGGTTGATGAATCAAAGCAAGTCACAGGGCTCCTGATGTAGTGTATTCCCACTTAGGCTTATTCATGTTTATAGAAATCTTGGATGCTTAGTTTATGTTTGCTGCTATAAATAATAGGATACCCAATCAAAGGTGCCTTGGACTTAAGAGAAGTTTATTATGTGGTGTGACGATCCGCCTGGGCTTGGTTTGTTCCCAGGTTGGTTACTTTGCCAGCTCAAGAATATCAGCTCTGTGTTTCCTGCTCAGCTGCTCCTTGGTCTGTCTTTGAAAGCTGTACGAAAGCTGCAGCCTCCTCACACCTGTTTTCACCTAAGTCCAAAGTCGGGAAGAATTGTTTCTTCTTATGCTTCACTTTCACCAAGAGGGGAAATGTTTAATGTTTTCTCAAGGCCTGTAGTAGCTTTCTCACGTTGATTAACCAGGGGTGAAATACACACCCAAGCCAAACCAGTCTCTAGAAGCGATAATGGAATTACTAGGTGAACTCTACGAGGTTGTGGGAGAACTCTGAAATCAGTTGGGTTACAATGCCCAAACAAAAAGGTTAAAAAAGACACAGATAAATAGAAAGATGGCTGATGTTCAAGGGTTGGAAGACAATATTGTCATGTTCACACTGCCCAAAGCAGCCTATAGATTTAACATAATCCCTATCAAAAACCCAGTGAGAATTCTTATGGACAGAAAAAACAATCTTAAAAATTCATATGGAACTGCAAATGGCACTGAATAGCCAAAAAAGTCTTAAGAAAAAGGCCAACCAACTCATACTTCCTGATAAGCATACTATGAAGTTACAGTGATCAAAACAATATAGTGCTGGCATTAAGACAGAAATACAAACCAATGGAGAAGGATATGCAGCCCAAAAATAAAATCTACACATATTCAGACAATTGATCATTCAGTAGAGTTCCAAGAATACAAAGTGATGGAAGAATATCTTCAACAATGTTGGGAAAACTGGATATCCATATGTCAAAGAATGGAACTGGAGCAGTGTGTCCTACACAATCACAAAGGTCAAGTGTAATACTTTATAATATACTTTTAACTAAAATGAGGTAAAAAAACTTTCGTTTAGAACCTGAAAGTATAGAAATTCCAGAAGAAAATGTAGAGGAAAAGCTTCTTGACCTTGGTCTTGATAATGGTGTTTCAGAAATGACACCGAATGCACAGGCAGCAAAAGCAAATAGACAAGTGGGATTGCAGCAAATTAAGAACACTTTCCACAGGAAAGGAAACAATCTGAGTGAAAAGGCAACCTATGGAATGGGAGGAAATATTTGCACACCTCATATATCTGGGCTAATAGCGGAAATATACAAGGAACTGAAACTACTCAATAACAACAAAAAAGCAAAAGACGTGAATAGACATTTCTTCAGAGGAGCTATAGAAATGCTCAATAAGTATATGTAAAGATGTCTGACATCATTAATCATCCAGGAAATGCAAATAAATCTAAACCACAGTGATTGGATCCAATGCTGTGGCTCAGTGGGTTAAAGCCCTGGCCTGCAGCACCAGCATCCCATATGGGTTCTGCTTTGAGTCCTGGCTGCTCCACTTCCCATCCAGCTCCCTGCTAATGTACCTGGGAAAGCAGCGGAGGATGGCCCAAGTGCTTGGGCCCCAGTACTCATGTGGGAGACCTGGAAAAAGCTCCTGTCTCCTGACTTCGGATCAGCTCAGCTCCAGCTATTACTGCCACCTGGGGAGTGAACCAGTGGATGGAAGACCTCTCTCTCTCTCTCTGTCTCTACCTCTTTCTGTAACTCTGTCTTTCAAATAAATAAGATAATATTTAAAACAAATCCCACAGTGTTGTATCTTCTCCTATTTAGGATGGTCACTATCAAAACAACAAATAAGGCTGGGCATTTAGCCTAGTAGTTAAGACGGTGAAGACTCCTGCATTCCATATCAGAGTACCTGGGTTTAGTACTTTGCTCCTACTCCTACTCCAGCTTCCTGTTAGTGTGGACCCTGGGAGGCAGCCATGATGGCTCCAGGGGTAGAGTCCTGGCCATCCACTTGGGAAACTATATCAAGTTCCCAGCTCTTGGCCTTGCCTGACCTTGCCCTCGACATTGTGATCCTTTGGGGAGTGAAGCCGTAGGTGGGCGTGCTCTACCTATCTGTCTTCCTATCTAACACTGTCTCTCACTGCCTCTCAAATAAAACAACAAACAGAAAATAGCAAGTATTGATAAAAATGTGGAGAAACTGGAATCCCTGTGTACTATTAGTGGGAATGAAAATGGAACAGCTTCTGTGGGAAACTGTGGCAGTCCCTAAAACAGTTGAAAGCAGAACTATACAATCCAGCCATGCCCCTTCTGGGGGTATATGCAAAAGCATTGAAAGTAGACTTTAAAAAGTTAACTAATTAATTTGAATGTCAGAACAAGAGAGAAGAAGGAGAGAGAGAGAGAGAGAGAGAGAGAGAGAGAGAGAGAGAGAGAGAGATCGTCCATTGGGTTGTTCACTACCCAAATGGCTGCAACAGCCTGGGCTGGGCCAGGTCAAAGCCAGGATGCAGGAGCTTCATCTGAGTCTCCCATGTATATGGCAGGGGTCCAAGCACATGGGCCATTCTCCACTGCTTTCTCTTGCACACTAGCAAGGAGCTGGATTGGAAGTGGAGCAGCCAGGACTTGAACTGGCACCCATGTGGGATGCCGACCTTGCAAATAGTGGCTTAACCTGATGTGCCACACACCATCCCATGAAAGTGGATGCTTGAAGACATATGTGGACTCCTGTGTTCATTGTAGTGTGGTTCACAAAAGCCAAGAGGCAGAAATAACCCTCGTATCCAGTGATGAAGGGATAAAAACCAGAGGTTGTGCACAAATGATGGAGTATTACTGAGTCTGAAAACAGAAGGAAATCCTGTGATGTGCTAAGTGTGGATGAACCTGAGGATATTATGCTAAGTGGAATGAGCCAGTCACAAAAAGACGGATACTGCATGATTCCACTTAACATGCACTATCCTGAGAGGTCACTTCATGGCCACAGCAAGTCAAATGGTGGCTGCCCCTGGTTGCTGGGGCCTGTGAGTGGAAATTGTTATTCAGCGAGTATTAAACTTCAATCATTCAGGGTGAGTAAGTTCTAGAGGTCTGATTTAGTTAGCTCTTTACTTCGATCTGTAGTATACACTTGAAAATCCGTTAAGATGGTCACTCTTATGGTATCTCTTCTTTGCTTCAGTGAAAACAAGGCTAGAAGGGAAGGCCAGAGTGCTAGGTGGGCATCCAACAGTCTGCCATGGACACTACACCAATGCTGACCTACTAACAGTGTTTACCTCTTCACTGTAGGGTTGGAGGAGACTTCCGCTTTCTTGGTTTTGGTGTTTTCCACCTGTAATATATGGTTACAGGAGAATAAGTGTTTCTCACTGGAGAAGAAAGAAAGAAAAAAAAAAAGATCCCTGGCTTTTGTTTGCTTCTCCACGGAGCCTACATGGGCTGTCAGGCCCTGTCCCATATTTCCTTCTCTGAAGACTAGGGCACTCAAGGGCAGGGCCACACAATTCCGGATTTCAGTCCAACCTTGTCTTGCTTGCTGCTGTGTCCTCCTATCTATTATCTTCTATCCCCAACTGGGTGGTGTGCTCTTTGGTGTCAGATCCATTTCTCCTCATGGATCTCCAGAGGATCTCAGGCTGAGAACTTGGGCAGAGCACAATAAATACTCATTAAATGATTTATAGACTGGCCTGTTTCTAGGCATGCCCTAGGGAAGGGGGCTAATGTGTGGTCATTGCTATCAATCCATTTCTGAAAAAAATACTGGCAGTTTTCTGCTTGGACCCCTAATGATAAGACACAGCTCAGAGAACTAAAATTTTACCTCGAAGGCCTAAATGATAGGAAGTAAGCAATTACTTTCAGAACAAGTTCTGTGTATGCCATTCTATATGTCCATTGAGTCAGCCTGTCTCTTTAGAGGCTTTTGGATTTTAATGAGTCATACACTTAGGTTGTCAATAATTCCAATTTAGAGTAAACAGGTCCTCCATAATGGTCCTCAGGGTGCATATTCAAGTCATTAACTCCATAGTTACCCAAATTTCCAGTAACACTGTAAAGACAAAAAAACATCTCAATTAGATGCTGTGTGGTTAAATACAAGGAGACTTCGAGAAATTTGTGGAAAATTGAAAGAAACATTTATTTTGGTGCCAAACAATTGAAATGCAAATAGATAGAACGAGAGGCCATTATGTTAAGTGAAGAGTCAGACACAGACAAATACCGTATATTCTCCCTCATATGTGGGAGGTGAAAGAAAAAGACCACCTCAGTATGCACACAGAGTGTTGATGACCAGAGGCTGGGAGGGGTGGGAGTGATAGAGGGAGTTTGGATAAAAAAGTAAGGGAACCTGAGTGTGGTTTGTTCATCATGACAAAGATCCTACAGATGTTAATGATAAGGGAAACTGGCTGTGGTTTATGGATTGATATAGATATACCCAATATTGATATTGATATAGATATCCAAGTAACATGTTAGCAACAGAGCTAGCTGTATATGGGATATATGGAACTCTTTGTACTACTGCACAATTTTTGTTTTGAAAATTTGGAACTATTATGAAATAAAAGGTTAAGAAATTTTTTTGAAATCTATGCATAATCTATACATAGTTTTCTTTAAAGATTTATTTATTTATTTGAAAGGCAGAGTTATAGAGGCAGAGGCAGAAGAGAGAGAGGGAGAGAGCTTCCATCCACTGGTTCACTCACCAAATGGCCACAATGACTTGAGCTGGGCCAGTCCAAAACCAGGGGCCTGGAGCTTCTTCCAGGTCTCCTATGTGGGTGCATAGACCTGAAGACTTGGGCCATCATCTATTGCTTTTCTAGGCTATAGCAGAGAGATGGATCAGAAATGGAGCAGCTAGGACTTGAACTGGCACCCATACGGGATGGTGGCATTGCAGGCGGTGGCTTTACTTGCTAGGCCACAGCGCTGGCCCCCAGCCATAATTTTAATACACACTTTCTACAAATGTTTTGCAGACTCCTTGTATGCATAGATGCAAAGTTTTTTTGAACCAAAATACACTTAAAAATTCTTTACAGATTTATTTGTTTATTTGAAAGGCAGAGTTACACACAGAGAGGGAGAGACAGAGAGAAAGAAAGATCTTCCATCTACTGGTTCACTCCCCAAATGCATACAATAGCAGGGATGGGCTGGGCTGAAGCCAGGAGCCAGGAACTCCTCCCAGGTCTCCCACATTGGGTATCGTGGGCCCAAGGCTATCTTCTGCTGCTTTCTCACATGCATTAGGAGGGAGCTGGATCAGAAGTGGAGCAGTTGGGATTTGAACTGACATTCATATGGGATGCCAATATTGTAGGCAGTTGGCTTAACCCACTGTGCCACAATGCTGTCCCTGAAAATGTCATTTCATCTGGGGGTGTGGGAAGAGAAAGAGAGAGAGAGAGAGAGAGAGAGAGAGAGAGGTTGTGCACACGTGTGCGTGGGCACACACACACACACACACAGTTCCCATCTGCTGGCTTATTTCCTATATGCTTGTTGCAGCCAACTGGGGCAGGGCTGGGCCTGAGCCAGGACACAGGAACACAGTCCACATCTTTCATGTGGATGGCAGGTACCCAGTTACTTGAGCCATCACTGGTGCTTCCCAAGGTCTGCGCTGGTGGAGAGCTGAAACCAGAAGCTGGAGCTGGGAAGCAAAGCAGGGCGCTCTGATGTGGAGTGTGGGCACCTTAACAACAGGTGAAACACTTGCTCCTAAACCTAGCTTGTACTTTCCCGAGAAGTTTTTGAATCTTCCTCATGCAGTTACTTGCAGAATGTTTTTTGTGGAAAGGACCTTGGACTTCATGACTTCTACTCCAGTGAAGAGATAGGGAAACAGACCCTGAGATGGGAAGCGCTCCTTCAGGGTGCACGAAACTAATGCCTCAGCATCCCTGGGTGAGAAGCCAGGAGGAATGACTCTTAGCTTAGCTACTTTGTCAGGCTGCTTTGAAAACCTTGATTCCTGGAAGGGCTGTGGCTATTCTAACTCCACATTTGGTGGAGTTTTTAGGTGAGGTATATTAATTAAAAAGTTGTAAAACGTCAGGATCAACATGTCTGAGTTGAATGAGTGTCCTAGATGTTTTCTGGAAAAGATCTTAGAGTTTGAGATGATGGACGCTTGCCTTTGAGTCATCAGATGTGCCAAGAGGGAACACTGGCCAATGAGGATGATGGGCAAATTTTGAAGAAAAAGATCACTTTTGGTATGAATCAGGTGTGGGAGGTGGTGCTTGCCCTGTGTGAAGCCACAAGCCTTCATCCCGGGTTCTGTGACTTCCTGTGTACTTGTTTCTGGCATCTCTGGCTAAGTTTCTGTTTATGCTGAATGATTTTATGCTAGACCTTTTCTTTTTTAATGGCTCCAGTATTTCTGCCCTGGTATTGAACCAAATGTGAGAAACAGACCTGTCCGATGTGTTCTCTTCCATGCAAGGAAACTCTCCAATAACACTGGGTCATCTCAACAAGGCTCTTGCTGGTTACGTGTGAGGCAACTTGACCATTGGTGAGACTTATGACTGCCCTATTCCAAAGACAGTGTGCATGTTTGAATAAGCAGTTCATGGTGCTACTGAGAAGAGACCTCCTTTGCAACCTTTGAGCTCTAGAGGAACCTAAATCTGCAAGGCTGAAAGGTGACAAGTAAAAGAGAATTCTTCATCCTGCCTCTGTTAGGCTACTTGCATCTCAGAGCCACCAAGGGGAAGTTTCTCCTTGTAGAAGCTGACAGATACAGACAACAATCAAATTAAACTACTTTTGCAACCCTTAATGAAGTAATGGATGTAGGCAGTGATCATCAGTAGTGTTGAGAACATGAAATGAGAAACAGCTGGACATGGTCTCCCAGTGAGTCTTCAACAGCAGTTATGAAATAGTCTTGCCAAAAAAAAAATTGGACCATCCAAAGGGTTGATTGGATTCCAGTTAGATTTCCTTGGGCCAAAACTACTTCCTCTGTGGGGCTGAGCTCTTCTATCATGAAGGATTTGCTGCAAAACTGTTTAGTGAGGGGAAAAAATGAGTGGATTAGAGATGAAACAGGATAGACTTTGAATTGCTAATTTCTGGAGCCAGTGAACGCTACTGAAGCTCTGCTGTGCTGTTTTCCTTTGTGTATGTTTGCAAACTTCCATAATTTATGTTTTGAGATTTATCCTAATGTGGCATACACAAAGCGAGTAACTACACATGAGCATCTCTGCGAGGTAGATGTTTACTGAGCTGTTTATGTTTAAGACATAATGATGAGTGAGGTTACACAAACCTTTATATAATGGTTAATTTTTCTTTTTATTTATTATTAAAGATTTATTTATTTATTTGAAAGTCAGAGTTACACAGAGAGAGGAGAGGCAGAGAGAGGTCTCCCATCTGCTGGTTCACTCCTCAATTGGCTGCAATGGCTAGAACTGTGCCAACCCGAAGCCAGGAGCCAGGAGCTTCTTCCGGGACTCCCAAGCAGGCACAGGGTCCCAAGGACTTGGGCTGTCTTCTGCTGCTCTCCCAGGCCATAGCAGAGAGCTGGATCAGAAGTGGAGCATCTGGGACTTGAACCAGCATCCATATGGGATGCTGGTACTGCTGGCAGCAGCCTTACCTGCTATGCCATAGCACTGGCTCCTATATAATGGTTAATTTAATACTGAATATTAGACTCATTCTCCTTTTCTCTTTTTACAACTTGTTTTTCAATTTTGGAGTAACATATAGCATTTTTCAGTTTCAGAGTAACATGTAATGCTAACAAGTAACACATTTTTCAGCAGCGCAAGATGACTTTTCAACACCTCTACATAGGTTAAGCCGAACATGCCAGACAAGCTGCCTTTTCATTTCCTTGTTTTTTCCTTTGTGCTTAGAGCCTTCCAGTTCATCGATTTCCGTTCATTACACAGGACAAAATACATCATTGTGAGCCATTGTCATCTCGTTGTGCTGTGAAACTTTACGTAGTGTTGTGAAACTTTACATTGTGTTCTGTCTACCCTATTGTATGTTGGTACCCATTATCTCCCATTTTCTCCACCTTTCCCAGCCTCTAATAATCACTATTTAAAAGTCTGATTGGCTTTGAATTAGTAATTGCTGAAGCTGGTGATATCCGTGTGAGGCTTTATATATAATCTTTTTTTTTAAAAAAAAGATTTATTTATTTATTTGAAAGGCGGAGTTACACAGAGGCAGAGAGAGAGAAAAAGAGAGAGAAAGAGAGAGAGAGAGAGAGAGAGAGAGTCTTCTATCCGCTGGTTCACTCCCCAAGTGGCCACAATGGCCAGGGCTGCGCTGATCTGAAGCCAGGAGCCAGGAGCTTCTTTCAGGTCGCCCAGGTGGTGATTTTACTGCTTTCCCAGGCCATAGCAGAGAGCTGGATCAGAAGTGGAGCAGCTGGGACCTGAACTGGTGCCCATATGGGATGCTGGCACTCAGGTGGTGGCTTTACCTGCTACGCCACAGTGCCAGTCCCTTTATATATAATCTTTAACTTCTATATGTAGAGGGAACATGCAATATTTGTCGTTCTCTGTGTGGCTTATTTCCTGTAACACAGGGATTTCCATTTCCATTCATTTTGCTGCAAATGTCAGAATTGTACTCTTTCTTCTGGCATAGTATTCCATTGTTATGCATACATACCACATTTGCTTTATCCAGTCATCCACTGACAGACATCTATGTTGATGCCGTTTCTTGGCTATTGTTGTGGGGACCCATGGATAGGCCTGCCATGGGACCCCCCATGCTGGGCTTGGCTTATAGCAGTATGCCCAGGCGGATGATTTTAATTTCGATCTTGATGGGACTTTCCAAAATACGGATGTAGCGGCGAGGAACTTTCCATCTAGCTGAGGATTGTGGTAAACAACAAGATGGCGCTGATGCCCTGCCCACTGCGTGACTCCACAGCTGATTGGCTCCGGGACGCATGCACACAGCGTGATCAAGTGCCGGATTGGAGAGCTCCGTGCATGGACTATATCCCGTTTGTGATTGGTTGAATTCTGTATATAAGCGGACCGCGGGAGAAGGAACACGCGTGCCATCTTTCCCCCTTCTCCCTATCCTTCATTCTTTTTACCCTTGCAATAAAAGTCTACAGAAGACCAATTAGCTGCGAGTAGTGTCGTTTCTTTGCAGGCGAAGGATCGACAATTGTGAACACTACTGCAACAAACATGGGACTGCAGGTATGTCTTTCATATGCCAATATCACTTCCCCTGGATATATACATCCAGAAGTGGGATAGCTGGGTTATAATCTATGTTTAGCTGTGTGTGTGTGTGTGTGTGTGTGTGTGTGTGTGTGTGTGTGGAAATTGTATCTTTCTCCAAAATGGCTGTACTATTTTGCATTTCCACATTGTAAAAGGATTCCTCTTTCTTCACATCCATGCCAGCACTTGCTGTTTTTTGTCTTGTTGATCATAGTCATTCTAGTTGGAGTGAGATGACCCTTATGGTGGTTTTGGTCTGCATTTCCCTGATGGTGAGTGATGATGAGAATCTGTATCGTATGAGAAACATCTGTCCTGATCCTTTATCCTTTCCTAAACTGGCTTGGTGACTCCTGAGTTCATTGTGTGTTCTGAACATTTATCCTTTGCCAGATGAATAGCCTACACATACTCCCTCCCCTGTGGTTGGTTGTCTTCTCCATTGATTACAAGGAAGGAGAAGCTTCCTGTCTTGATACAATCTCGTTTGTCTATTTTTGCTCTTGCTATCCATGCCTATTGCAATGTCATTAAGTGTTTCATCTATGTTTTCTTCTAATAGCTTCATAGTTTCAAGTCTTACATTTATATCTTTGATCTATTTTGAGGCAATTTCTGTACAGGGTGAAGTATAGAAGGAAGAGGGTCTTGTCTCCCTACTCAATCTTAGCCAAAAGGCCAAGAAACGATGGTCTTATCTCAATCTTCTGCATAGTCTGATTTTCCCACCATCATTTATTCAAGAGACTATCTTTTTTTTTTTTTTTCATGGTATGTTTTAAGCTCCTTTGTTAAAGATAATTGGGCTGTTGATGTGTGGATTCATTTCTGGGGACTCTCTTCTATTCCACTGGTCTTTGTGTTTTTATGCTAGTGCCGTGCAGTTTTGATTAAAATAGATCTATAGTATGACTTGAAATCTGGTATTGTGATGCCTCCAGCTTTGTTCTTATTGTTCAAAACTGCTTTGGCTATTTTGGATCTTTTTTGTTTCCGTATGAATTTTAGGATTTTTTTTTGTTTTAGTTCTGTTTAGGATGTAATTAGTATTTTGATGAGGATTGTAATAAATCAAAAATCCACTTTGGGTACTATAGACATTTTAACAATTTAGATCTTCTAATCCATGGGATGTCTTTTCATTGTCTTTGTGTGTATCCTGTTCAATTTCTTTCATAAGTGTTTTGTAATTTTCATTGTAAAAGTTAAATTTATTCTAAGACTTTTTTATTGTGAATAAGTTTGCTAATGTTGAATATTGATTTTTGTATCCTGCAACTTGGTGAAGTCTTTTTTTTAAATTTGTTTATTTACTTGAAAGTTAGAGTTACATAGTAAGAGAAGGAGAGGCAGAGAGAGCGAGGTCTTCCATTTGGTGGTTCACTCCCCAATTGGTCACAACAGCTGGACCTGTACCTATCAGAAGCCAGAAGCCAGGAGCTTCTTCCAGGTTTCCCACATGGGTGCAGGGGCCCAAGGACTTGGGCCATACTATACTGCTTTCCCAGGCTATCATAGAGAGATGGATCAGAAGTGGAGCAGCCGGAACTGGAACCAGTGCCCAAAGATTATGCTGGCACTGCAGACAGTGGTGTTACCTGCTACACCACAGTCCCAGGTCCTGTATCCTGCAACTTAGTGAAGTCTTTTGGTTTTAATGGTCTCTTGGTGCAGTGTTTTGGTTCTCTATATATGGAATCATGTCATATGCAAACAGGGATAGTTTGACTTCTTTCTTTCCTATCTGTATGCCTTTTATTTGTTTCTTTTGACTAAGCTCTGGCTAACATTTTCGGTATTGTGTGGAATAAGAGTGGTGAAGATGGACATTTTTGTCTGGTTCCAGATCTTAGAGGAAGTACTTTCAGCTTTCCCCCACTTGGTATAATACTGGCTGTGAGTTCATCATCTATAGCCTTTAGTATGCTGAAGTGTGTTCCTTCTATGCGTAACTTGATCAAGGTTTTTTTTTTTGTTTTTTAAGATTTATTTATTTATTCAAAAGGCAGAGTTACACACAGAGAGAAGGAGAGGCAGAGAGAGAGAGAGAGAGAGAGAGAGAGAGAGAGAGAGGTCTTCCATCTGCAGGTTCACTTCCCAATTGGCTGCAATGGCCAGAGCTGCACCGATCTGAAGCCAGGAGCCAGGAGCCTCCTCCAGGTCTCCCACATGCAGGGGCCCAAGGACTTGAACCATCTTTTACTGCCTTCCCGTAGCAGAGAGCTGGATCAGAAGTAGAACAGCTGGGGATATGAACCGGTGCCCTTATGGGATGCTGGCACTGCAGGCGGCTGCTTTACCCATTATGCCACTGCACTAGCCCCTTGTTCAAGGTTTTTATTGTAAATTGGTGTTGAATTTTATTTCATGATTTTTTCAGAATCTATTGAGGTGGTCATATGATTTTTAAATGTCCTTTTTAAGGTACGATTTTTAACTATTTGTGTATAATTTATTTTGTGATTTATTTATTTGAAAGGCAGAGTTAGAGACAGGGGCAGAGGCAGAGACAGAAAGAGACATCTTCCATCTGCTGGTTCATTCTCCAAATGGCTGCAGTGGCTGGAGCTGAGCTGACCTGAAGCCAGGAGCCAGAAGCTTGCTTTGGGTCTCCTATGTGGGAGCAAGGGCCCAAGCACTTGGGCTATCTTCTACTGCTTTCCCAGCACATAGCAGAGAGATGAATAGAAAGTAGAGCAGTAGAGTCTCAAACTGGTGCTCATATGAGATGCTGACCGTGCAGATGGTGACTTTACCTGCTACACCACAGTGGCAGCCTCCTATTTGTGTATAATTTCAAACTTACAGAAAATATGCAATAAGAATAGAACCTTTCTTCCTTTATTATAATTCACTTATTTGATATTGTTGTACTTAATCCTTTGAAAAATGCCTGATTAAATCTTTTGTTCATTTCTTAACTGGATTGTTTGTTTTGCTGTTGTTGAGTTTCTTGGGCTCCTTATATATTGTGGACATTAACCCTTTATCAAATGTGTAGTTTGCAAATATTTTCTCTCATTCTATCAGTTGCCTCTTCACTTTTTTGTGTTTCTTTTGCCATACAAAAGCTCTATAGCTTGAAATAAATCTGTTTGTTCATTTCTACTGTTATTGCTTGTGCTTCTGGGGTCTTATCTTGAAATCTAGTATTATGATGTCTTCAGCTTTGTTCTTTTTTTTTTTAAAGTTTTACTTATTGATTTTAACTTTTATTTAGAATATAAATTTCCAAGGTACATCTTATGGATTACAATGGCTTCCCCCCATACTTTCCCTCTCCCCCAGCAACCCTCCCCCCTTACCCACTCCCTCTCCCCTTTCATTTGGATCCAGATTCATTTTCAATTCTCTTTGTATACAGGAGATCAGTTTAGTATGTGTTAAGTAAAGATTTCGACCATTTGCCCTCATATAGCAACACAAAGTGAAATACACTATTTGAGTAATCATTATAGCATTGAATCACATTGTACAGCCCATTAAGGACAGAGATCCTACATGATATATATAGATATATATTTTTGAAATTGATTAATTTTTTATGCAATTTCCAGTATAACAGAGTTTTTTTTTTTATTTTCGATTATCTTTATATACAGAAGATCGATTCAGTATGTATTAAGTAAAGATTTCATCAGTTTGCACCCACACAGAAACACAAGGTGTAAAAATACTGTTTCAGTACTAGTTACAGCATTACTTCACATTGGACAACATATTAAGGACAGATCACACATGGGACATAAGTACACAGTGACTCCTGATGTTGCTTTAACAATTTGACACTCTTGTTTATGGCGTCAGTAATCTCCCTAGGCTCTAGTCATGAGTTTCTGAGGCTATGGAAGCCTTTAGGGTTCGCTGACTTCGATATTATTCCGACAGGGTCATAGTCAAAGTGGAGGTCCTCTCCTCCCTTTGGAGAAAGGCACCTCCTTCTTTGGTGGCCCCGTTCCTTCCACTGGGATCTCACTCACAGAGATCTTTCATTTAGGTCTTCTTTTTTTTCCTTTCCAGAGTGTCTTGGCTTTCCATGCCTAAAATATTCTCATGGGCTCTTGAGCCAGATCCGAATGCCTTAAAGGCTGATTCTGAGGCCAGAGTGTTATTTAGGACTTCTGCCATTCTATGAGTCTGCTGTGTCTCCCACTTCCCATGTTGGATCGTTCTCTCCCTTTTTGGTTCTATCTGTTTGCATTAGCAGACACTAGTCTTGTTTGTGTCATCCCTTTGACTCTTAGACCTATCAGTGTGATCAATTGTGAACTGAAATTGATCACTTGGACCAGTGAGATGGCATTGGTACATTCCACCTTGATGGGATTGTATTGGGATCCCCTGGTATGTTTCTAACTCCATCATTTGGGGCAAGTCCGATTGAGCTTGTCCCAAATTGTACATATCTTCCCTTTCTTTTTCCCTCTCTCATAGTTAACCGGGATCACTTTTCAGTTAAAATTTAAACACCTAAGAATAATTGTGTGTTAGTTGCAGAGTTTAACCAATAGTACTAGAACAAAAACAATCAACAAAGAGAAATACTAAAATGGGTAAAGATTTACATTGTACGTCAACAGTCCAGACAAGAGCTGATCAAGTCTTATTTTCCCATAGTGTTCATTTCACTTCAACAGGTTTCCCCTTTGGTGCTCAGTTAGTCGTCGCCAATCAGGGAAAACAAATGATATTCGTCTCTTTGGGACTGGCTTAATTCACTCAGCATGATGTTTTCCAGATTCCTCCATTTTGTTGCAAATGACCGGATTTAATTGTTTTTGACTGCTGTATAGTATTCTGTAGAGTACATGTCCCATAATTTCCTAATCCAGTCTACTGTTGATGGGCATTTGGGTTGGTTCCAGGTCTTAGCTATTGTGAATTGAGCTGCAATAAACATTGCTGTGCAGACGGCTTTTTTGTTTGCCAATTTAATTTCCTTTGGGTAAATTCCAAGGAGTGGGATGGCTGGGTTGTATGGTAGGGTTATATTCAGGCTTCTGAGGAATCTCCAGACTGACTTCCATAGTGGTTTAACCAGTTTGCATTCCCACCAACAGTGGGTTAGTGTCCCTTTTTCCCCACATCCTCTCCAGCATCTATTGTTGGTAGATTTCTGAATGTGAGCCATTCTCACCAGGGTGGGGGGAAACCTCATTGTGGTTTTGATTTGCATTTCCCTGATTGCTAGTGATCTTGAACATTTTTTCATGTGCCTGTTGGCCATTTGGATTTCCTCTTTGGAAAAATGTCTATTGAGGTCCTTGGCCCATCTCTTAAGTGGGTTGTTTGTTTTAATGTTGTGGCATTTCTTGATTTCTTTGTAGATTCTGGTTATCAGCCCTTTATCTGTTGCTTAGTTTGCAAATATTTTTTCCCATTCTGTGGGTTGCCTATTCACTTTCCTGACTGTTTCTTTTGCAGTACAGAAACTTCTCAATTTGATGCAATCCCAGTAGTTAATTTTGGCTTTGAGTGCTTGTGCTTCTGGGGTCTTTTCCAAGAAGTCTTTGCCAGTACCTATGTCTTGCAGGGTTTCTCCTATGCTCTCTAATAATTTGATGGTGTCGGGTCGTAGGTTTAAGTTTTTAATCCATGTTGAATGAATTTTTGTGTAAGGTGTAAGGTAGGGATCTTGCTTCATGATTCTGCACGTGGAAATCCAGTTTTCCCAGCACCATTTATTAAATAGACTGTCTTTACTCCAGGGGTTAGTTTTGGATCCTTGATCAAATATAAGTTGGCTATAGATGTTTGGATTGATTTCAGGTGTTTCTATTCTGTTCCATTGGTCTATCCATCTGTTTCTGTACCAGTACCATGCTGTTTTGATTACAACTGCCCTGTAGTATGTCCTGAAATCTGGTATTGTGATGCCTCCGGCTTTGTTTTTGTTGTACAAGATTGCTTTAGCTATTCGAGGCCTCTTGTTCCTCCATATGAATTTTAGCATCATTTTTTCCAGATCTGAGAAGAATGTCCTCGGTATCTTGATTGGTATTGCATTGAATCTGTAAATTGCTTTTGGGAGAATGGACATTTTGATGATATTGATTCTTCCAATCCATGAGCATGGAAGATTTTTCTATTTTTTGTATCCTCTTTTATTTCTTTCTTTAAGGTTTTGTAATTTTCATCATAGAGATCTTTAACATCCTTGGTTATGTTTATTCCAAGGTATTTGATTGGTTTTGTAGCTATCGTGAATGGGATAGATCTTAGAAGTTCTTCCTCAGCCTTGGCATTGCTTGTGTATACAAAGGCTGTTGATTTTTGTGCATTGATTTTATATCCTGATACTTTGCCAAATTCTTCTATGAGTTCCAATAGTCTCTTAGTAGAGTTCTTTGGATCCCCTAAATAAAGAATCATATAATCTGCAAAGAGGGATAGTTTGAGTTCTTCCTTCCCGGTTTATATCCCTTTGATTTCTTTTTCTTGTCTGATAGCTCTGGCTAAGACTTCCAGCACTATGTTGAATAGCAGTGGTGAGAGTGGGCATCCCTGTCTGGTACAAGATCTCAGTGGGAATGCTTCCAGCTTTTCCCCATTCAATAGGATACTGGCTGTGGATTTTTCATAAATTGCTTTGATTATATTGAGGAATGTGCCTTCTATACCCAGTTTGCTTAGGATTTTCATCATGAAAGGGTGTTGTATTTTATCAAATGCTTTCTCCGCGTCTATTGAGCTAATCATATGGTTTTTCTTCTGCAGTCTGTTAATGTGGTGTATCACGGTGATTGTTTTGCGAATATTGAACCATCCCTGCATACCAGGGATGAATCCCACTTGGTCTGGGTGGATGATCTTTCTGATGTGTTGTTGCAGTCTATTGGCCAGAATTTTATTGAGGATTTTTGCATCTATGTTCATGAGGGATATTGGTCCTGTTCTACTAATTTCTGCATTGCATTCTGGTTCTTCCTTAAGGTTTCATTTTCATGAGAGAGATTTTCTATCCTGTCCAGTAAGGATTTCTGTAGTTCAAGAATTTGCTTTTGAAAACTTCTAAATGATCTTATCATAAATATTTTGAAATCCATATTTTGCATTTCTTCTATCTCATCATCTTCATATTCTTGGCTTGGGGTGTTTTGTTCATTTGGGGGCATCATAATGTGTTCATTGTTCTTGTTCCCTTGGTTTCTGTGTTTGTTGTTTAGCATTTTGGAGGAATTCTTTTAATTTTTCTTCCCTTACTGTGATTTTTTTCTTGTTATACAATGACTGTGTTAAGTAGGCTGTCTGCTGTTGGAAGAGCCTTGAAGGCTTGAGATGGGTGTAGCCAGAGCGCTCTGCTTAGTTCTTCAGGGTTAGTTGTGGTAGATCTCAATTTATTTATTTATTTTTATTATTATTTTTTTTTCCTCAGGAGGGAATTAATACCGCACAGATGAGCAGAGTTGATGGTAGTTAGCTTCCAATCTCTGGCTTCTATGTGTATAGCATTCGTAACCGGGGGTTTTTGAACCCTCTGTTAGCGTGCTGGGTCCTGCTCTCTTCCCACAGGCGCTTTTCAAAAAAAATTTTTTTCCCCCTCTGGTAACTTGAGTCGTTTGGCGGGAGGGCTTTGTCTTCCTCCCTCACTGCCCACCCCTGCGTAAGAGTGTAGTGTTGCATCACTCCCGATTAGTGCCGCAGCGGTGGTAGTTCTTTAAGCCTGAATGTAAATAAACAAGATGTCCGCTTCCTGCCCACTGCAGCTCCGATATAGGGGAGGGTGGAGGTACCAAGGGCTCCTGGTTTGCTTAGTCCCTCAATTAGTCTCCCTAAGTTGCGCACTCTTCCCGCGGGTGCTACTCACTCTGTTCCTTTTCCTATTTCCTCCCTCCCTCGCTCAGTTGTGCGTGTCTCAGTGTCCATCCCAGGGTGGGTTGGGGGAAGGGCTGCGGCGGCTGGTGCTGCGGTGCTGGGCGAGCGCCCTGTCTCATCTTGGCTTCCAGCACTGGTGTGTCCGACCTTTAATTTTCATCAGTTAGTCTGCCCTGGCTGCCTGGCTCCCCTGGGGCTGAAGCACGGGGCTCCGGGTGTGCCACACATGCGTCGCCCACGCCTTCCCAGTTGGCAGCTCGTGGGATCCTTGCCACCCCCTTCACTGCTCTTGCCACCGCCACTTGATTTGAGAGGCAGTGATCATCTTCGGCTTTGTTCTTACTGTTTGAGATTGCTTTGGTTATTCAGGGTGCTTTGCATTTTCATAAGAATTGTAGGATTATTTTTTCTAGTTCTGTAAAAACTGTCCTTGGAATTTTGATTGTGATAACACTGAATCTGTATATTGCTTTGGGTACTATTGACATTTTGATGATATTGATTGTTCCAATCCAGAACATGGAAGATTTTTCCATCTTTTAGTGTCTTCTTATATTTCTTTTATTAATTTTTCATAATTTTCATCATAGAGATCTTTCACACCCTTGGTTACATTTACCTAAAGTTGTTTAAATTTTTTGTAGCTATTGTGAGTGGGAGTAATCTTGCAAGTTCTTTCTTAGCCAGGGCATTGTTGGTATGTATGGATTCTATTGATTTTTGTGTGTTGATTTTATGGCCTGCATCTTTGCCCAATTCTCTTATGAGTTCCAACATTCTCTTAGTGGAGTCCTTTGGTTCCCCTCTAAAAGGATCATGTTATCTGCATACAGCAATAATTTGACTTCTTCATTTCTAATTTGTATACTTTTTATTTCTTTAATTTTCAAACACAGAGGGAAGCTGGACACTTAAAACCGTTTGTTTTACAACATATCAAGAGTGGCTACCTTGGACCAGCCAGATGGGTCTAGAGTTCCCAGGCTACTGAACTATTAATTAACTCCATTAATTCAGCTCTCTGCTAATGTGTTTAGGAAAGCAGCAGAAAATGGCCCAAGTACTTGGACCCCTGCCACTCTCATGGAAGATCCAGATGTTAGTTCCAGGGTCCTGGCTTCAGCCTGGCCTAGCCCTGGCTGTTGCAGCCATTTAGAGAATGAACAGTAGATAGAAGATCTCTTTTTCTCTGTCTTTTCTTCTCTTTCATTTTGTCTTTCAACTAAACAAAAGTCCAGCACTATGTTGTCTAGAAGAAACTTCACTAAAAGTTAAAGGTTGGAAGAAGATATTCCATGAAAATACAAACAAAAACAAACATGGGTAGCTATATGGATATCTAACAGTATTAGATGTAAAAGAAGAGAAATCAACTCTAATAGGAAAAGAGTAGGAGACATTAACACCTTATCTTCATCAATGGAAAAAAGAAAAAAGACAAAAAAAATCAGCAAAGGACTATCAGAATTCAACCATACTAAAAGATCAAATGGGCCTAGCAGTCCTCCCAACAGCTGCAGAGGATGCATTCTTTTCATGAGCACACGCAGCATTCTTAAAGATAAACTATGTATTTGGCAACAAAATGATTCTAGACAGCTGACAAAAAAATTAAAAACACATCGTGTATCTTTTCAGGCTACAAATAAACAAAAATCCGGTGTGCCGGTGCCGCAAGGCGGAGGATTAGCTTGTTGAGCCACGTCTCTCTCACTGTCCACTCTGCCTGTAAAAAAAAAAAAAAAAAAAACAAATAAACAAAAATCTTTGCAACAAAAGAAACTAGAAATTTACAAATATATGAAGATTGAACAATATACTCTTGAATGAAAAATGGGTTATTGAAGAAACCAAAAGGGAAATTTAAAAATCCCTTGAAATAGATGAAAATAGAAACACAATTTACCAAAACGTATGGGATACAGCAAAATCAGTACAAAGAGGGAGGTTTATAGACATGAGACTCCAATATCATGATAAAAAATCAGAAAGATGTCAAACCATCTAATGATTAATCTCAAGGACCCAGAAAAATAAGAACAAACCAAATCCAAAGTGAGTAGAAAGAAAGAAATGATAAAAATTAGAGCAAAACCAATGAAATAGAAATCAAGTAAATAATACAAAAGATTAGTGAAACAGTTTTTTGAAAAGATAAACAAAATTGATAAACCTTTAGATAGGCTAAGAAGAAAAGAGCTAAGACTCAAATAATAAAATAAGATTAAAAAGATTTACAACTAATATCACAGATACAAAGGATCAATAGAGATAACTATGAACAATCATATGACAACAAACTGGAAAGCCGAGAAGAAATGGATAAATTTCTGGACACATAAAACATCAGAATTGAATCATGAAGACACAGAAAGTTTGAACAAACCAATAATGCATAATGAGATTGAATTGTTAATAAAAAGACTGTTGAGAAAAGCCAAGAACCCAATGGCTTCACTGTTGAATTCTATCAGCTTTCAGGGAAAGGCTAACATGAATCCTTATCAAACTCTTCCAAAATATGGAAAGGAAAGGAATCCTCACAAATTCATTCTACCACATTGCCCTGATTCCAAAATCACATAAGGACATAGAAACAGAAAAAAAAAAAAAAAAAAAAAAAAAAGGAAATGATCAACTAATATCACCAATGAACAAAAGAACACACAGATACAAGGGTTCTCAACAAAATACTAGCCAATAAAACTCAATAACGGCCAGTGCCGTAGCTCAACAGGCTAATCCTCCGCCTTGCGGTGCTGGCACACCGGGTTCTAGTCCCAGTCGGGGCACCGGATTCTGTCCCAGTTGGCCCTCTTCCAGGCCAGCTCTCTGCTATGGCCCAGGAGTGCAGTGGAGGATGGCCCAAGTGCTTGGGCCCTGCACCCCATGGGTGACCAGGAGAAGCTCCTGGCTCCTGCCTTTGGATCAGTGCGGTGCGCAGGCCACAGTGCACCGGCTGTAGCGGCCATTGGAGGGTGAACCAACAGCGAAAGGAAGACCTTTCTTTCTCTCCCTCTCTCTCTCTCTCTCTCTCTTTCTCTCTCTCACTGTCCACTCTGCCTGTCAAAAAAAAAAAAAAAAAACTCAATAACACATCAAAAAGACCATGGAATTTGTTCCAGAGATGCAAGGATGATTCAACATACACAAATCAATAAATATAATATCACATCAACAGAATGAAGGCTAAAAATCATATTATCATGCATTTGCTGTGACCCTGAGAATCTAACGTGTTAATACATATATATATATATATATATATATATATATATTAAGTAATGCCAGTACAACTGCTCAAATGATTGAATGAAATATTTGTAAATTGAACAAAAGGTTTGTGGGACTTAGATGCTGAAACTTATAAAGTACAGATGAAATAAATCATTGAAGACCTAAATAAGTCAATACAAAACAGCAAGCTTATTAACTATTCCCTTATTTTTAAGAAATATACACTGTATCATTTGGGTGACACTACTCTGAAGTGGTTTCAGAACCCAGTATCTGTTGTTTTTTCCAGGTGCATAGTAGGGAGCTGGATTGGGAGTGGAGCAGCCAGGACTCGAACCAGCACCTGTGTGGGATACTGGCATCACAGGCAGCAGCTTTGCTCACTACACCACAGTGCTGGCTCCCAGCTGACCTCTCTGAATTCCGCCCTGGGTGACCTAGCTTACAGATACTGTGGACAAGAACTATCTTGGCGCTCAGCCAGAGGGAAGCAAGAAGGTTCGCCCTGGGATATAGATGAAGCCCGTTGCCTCTGAAAGGCAAAAGCAGCCGCTGTCAATTTTAATGACTGTGTCTTATCTCCAAGCTGCCGATGGACACCTGATGTCTGTGGACAGACCCAGCGGGGAAGCCGGCATCCACGTCCTGCCCATCACTCCTATGTCCACTCTTGGCTGCACCCAGGAGAGTGGGAATCTTTGAGCGAGACATTCTCTGAACAGGATTCAATCCCCTGCTTTCTGTGGTGTGGCTCATCAGGGGAAATAGCATTTTCATATGGGTACAGTCTGTGGGTGTTTTTTTATTTTCAAAATCAGAGAAACAAGGCTTCCGATTCCAGGCACTTTTGCTGCCACATAAATGATTGTTCTTAGGTCAGTGGAGCCACACAATGAGAAGGAGCCCAAGGCCTTGCTTATTAAGACCCACTTAGTGTAGACCTTGGATTAATGCTTTCACCTTCACATGTGCAAGCCCTTCTCAAGGCTGTGAGTGCAGCAGGAGGATTTACGGGAGAGTAGGCAGGGGCTGAGTCCAGTCCCCTGGAGACAGTGGCCTGTCTTTGAGCCTCAGAGAGGAGAGCTGAAGGGATCCGAGCAGCACACTGTGACCAAGGACTGGGCTTGCACAGTGACAGAGAAGACAAACTCTGACCCCAGGGAGTCTGGAGGCACAGCCTGGAGGGAAAGGCAGGAAATGCACTCCTGATGGCCCTTGCCTCCGTCCGGTCTTGTGCGGTCTTCCACCCAGGTGGAAGCAGTGCTTGTGCGGCGTCCTCACTGCTGGACTCTACCAGCACGGCTCAGTATAGGACACACTCAGCCTCTTCACCTTGCCCTGTGTCCCTTCCCGCCCAGCCTCCAGAGTGTCACTGATCCCTCTTACTGGCCCTCCTTGGGGGTCCTGGGCTCCCCTCCTTGGAGTGCAATCCTTAGTTCTTGTGAAGGTCTCTGGGCTGATGATACAAATGGTTCTGTTCCCAACTGTTTTGACTTTCTCTGCCTCCTCTCTCTCCAGCAGAGAGAGGAGGGATCCATCCTACCACGACTGACTGTAGCAGCCCATCACCATTTACGTAAACCCACTGCAGCCCTGATTCCCTGTGACCCAGCTCCAGCCAGGGAGAGGATGCAGCCTAGAAACCAGAATGTCCAACACTCTCCACTGCCTCATGTTCTGCCGAATGGCCTATCATGTTATGCCAGATCCAGGGGGCTTAGTTCAGATGAAGCCTCGTGATGAACATCTGACAGTTTGACTCATCCTCTATCTAGCTTTGGGCCAGAGATGCTAGCACTTGGAGGATTTTGCTGTTCCTCAGGGCTCTGAGATGGGGCATAGGGCAGTAGTCCCTCCAGTACTCAGTACACTTTGGGCTGTCAGGAGGGCAACTAGCTTGTGCGGAGTAGGCTGGGAAGGAGTCATCCTGTTCCTGGAGGAGATCTATAGAACCTGGTCTTGGGACTCTGTCCTCAGAGTTGAGTTCAGGAGAGAGCTTTGTTCTCCAGGCAAACCACACGCCTTGCATGGCATAGATGCAACTGGGTGGGCTCTTCTCACCACCTCCCCTCTGAAGAGAGATTCAGTTGCTTACCAGGTGCTGGGGCCACCTGGCAAATACCCCTTTCCTTTGCTGTTCCCATAAGTGAGCAGCAGGGCTCCGAGTCCCATCACAACCTCCAGCAGCTCTGTGTTCAACAGACAAACCCTGTGCTCAGAGAGGATCCAAAGGCCAAAGGAATGGCCTAGTCAAGGCGGTGGCCGGGGGTCAGAAGAAGCCTGGGTCTACCAACGCCAGAGGCTGCAGTCCTCCCAGTGGCATCATTTTGCTGGTCTGTTATTGTTATTTTCTAATTGTTTCTTACAAAAAAGTTTTTCAATTCATTATGGTTTTGTTGTGTTGATAAAATCACATGGCATAAAATTTACCATCCTAAGCACATTTTTTAAAGATTTATTTACTTGAAAGGCAGAGTTACAGAGAGGGAGAGAGGGAGAGAGGAAGAGAGAGAGAGAGAGAGAGAGAGAGAGAGAGAGACAAAGAGAGAGGTCTTCCATTCCTCTGGTTCATTCCCCAAATGACAACAGCCAGAGATGCACCAATCTGAAGCCAGGAGCCAGGAGCTTCATTTAGGTCTCCCACATGGTTGCAGGGACTCAAGGACTTGGGCCATCTTCTACTGCTTTCCCAGGCCATAGCAGAGAGCTGGATTGGAAGTGGAGCAGCTGGGACTTCAACCAGCGCCCGTATGGGACGTCTTCACTGGAGGCGGCGGCTTTACCTGGTACACTGCAGCACTGCCCCCTGCCCCAAGCATTTTTTTATGTGTACAGTGCACTTTGTTTATGGCTACTCTCTGGGACAAAAACCGATTTTTTAAAAAAAGATTTATTTGTTTGAAAATCACAGTTACAGAGAGGAGAACACAGACAGAAAGAGGGATCATTCATCCACTGGTTCACTCCCCAGATGGCTACAACTGCCAGATCTGGGCCAGGCCAAAGCTAGGAGCCAGGAGCTTCATCCAGGTCTCCCACATGAGTGCTGGGGCCCACGCACCTGAGCCATCTTCTACTGCTTTTTCCAGGTGCATTAGCCGGGAGCTGGATCAAGACTGGCACAGCAGAGACTCCCTAGCGCCTATATGGGATGCAGGTGATGCAGCCGTGGTTATAGCCACTACACCACCCCGAAACTGAAATTCCATTCTGCTTTCTGTTGTGAAGGGCTTGATGCCTTTATGTGCTTATGTAAGTGGAATTATGCAGTATTTGTGTTTCTGTGACATTACTGGAAATAATGTCTTCAAGGTTCATTAACTTGTGTGTGACATGTTTTCCTTAGTTTTTAAGGCTAAATACAACCTGATGGTATATGTACATTGCATTTTCTTTACCTGTTTATCCATCCATGGGGATTGGGTTGTTTCTATCTTCTGGTGAATGTGAGCAGTTGAACTGGGAGTGCAGATATCTCTGAGATGCTGTTCTCTGTTCTTTTGGATGTACACAACCCAAAGTGGGATTGATGGATCATACGGTAGTTCTAATTTTAATTTTGTTTTCGAGGAACCTCAATGCTATTTTCCATAGTGGTTGCAACATTTTATATTTACAGCAGTAGTGCACAACTCCAATTTCTCTTGCTTTTTGCTGATACTTAGTATTTTCTGTGATTTTTTTTAATAGTGGCCACCCTAATGGATGTGAGATGACATTCTGGTATGGTTTTGATTTGCATTTCCCCAATGATTTGTGATGTCCAGTGAGCATCTTTTCATATGGTTATAGTCATTTTCATGTCTTCTTTAGAGACACATTTATTTAAATCCGCTCCCGAGTTTTAAATCTGCTTGTTTGCTCTTCTTGCTGTTTTGTTGTAGGGGTTCTTTATATATATTGGATAGTAGTCCCCTGTCAGATATATGGATTGAAAATATTTTTTCCCTTTCCATAGACAGCTTTTTCATTGTGTTGATTGTTTCCTCGCTGTGTAGAGTTTTTTTTTTATTATTATTTGACAGAGTTAGAGAGAGACAGAGAGAAAGGTCTTCTTTCCATTGGTTCACTTCCCAAATGGCTGCTATGGCCATAGCAATGCCGATCCGAAGCCAGGAGCCAGGTGCTTCCTCCTGGTCTCCCATGCGGGTGCAGGGCCCAAGCACTTGGGCCATCCTCCACTGCACTCCCGGGCCACAGCAGAGAGCTGGACTGGAAGAGGAACAACTGGGACTAGAACCAGCGCCCATATAGGATGCTGGCGCCTCAGGTGGAGGATTAACCAAGTGAGCCACGGTGCCAGCCCCTGTGCAGAAGTTTTAAAGCTTGACATGGTCTCGTTTGTGTCCTTTCATGTTTGTTGCCCATGTATTTGGTATTCTTAGCAATAAAGACTCAAGCACAAACATTTCACTCAAGAGGCCAGGGAAGATTGCAGGGAAATGTTGCAAAAGAGAAACTAAACTGCAGAAGGATCCTCCCCAGTGGGTGGAGAGGCTGGTTTATTTGCTCACCTTGTCCTTTCAGTCACTGGCTGATGGACGCTGCTAGGCTCTTCTGATCTGCCAGGCAGGTGAACAGAGAAGCATTTCATAACCCCAGAAAAGCCTTTGGGCATAGAGACATGTGGATGCTGGCAGCTGGCAGCAGCTTTTTGGAACACCTAAAGAAATGACAGGGTTTGAACGAAGTGAGTAGAGCACTGACAGTCCCTGATAAAGCCCAAATGAACATCAGTCCTGGATTCTAGATCTGATTCTATCACTAACAAGATGTATGGCTTTGGGTAAGTCATCAGTCCTGTAACTTAGTTTCCTCAAAAGCACAATAAGGAGATTCTATTAACACTTGAGCACACCGGCTGTGCTTCGGCCAGCCTTTCCCCCGGCATGGTTCAGCTAACGTTCATGCCTCATCTGGCTGCTTCTGTGGCAATTACTTTATTTTTTAAAATATTTATTTGTTTTTTTTTTTTTTTTGAAAGGCAGAGTTACAGAGAGGCAGAGAGAGAGAGAGAGAGAGAGAGAGAGAGAGAGGTCTTCCATCTGCTGGTTCACTCCCTAGATGCTGCAACAGCCAGAGCTGAGCTGATCTGAAGCCAGGAGCAAGGAGCTTCTTCTGGGTCTCCCATGTGGGTGCAGGGGCCCAAGGACTTGGGTCATCTTCTACTGCTTTCCCAGGCCATAACAGAGAGCTTGATCGGAAGTGGGGCAGCCAGGACTTGAACCTTTGTCCATATGGGATGCCTGCACTATAGGCGGTGGCTTTACCTGCTACACCACAGTGCCAGCCCTGTAGCAGTTACTTTTCAATCAGAATCTTCAGGGAACTTGCCATGAAAAAGCTTGTCTTTCCAGAAGACTCAACAGCATCACCATCCATATGGTTGCTTTTCCCGCACTTGGATGCCCCTTGAGACCCAGCACAGCCCTAGAAGCAGTGAGAAAAGATGGTACCCAAGGCCTTCTGAATGAGTGGAAGATGGAAACTCAGAGCTCCGTATGCACTGGGGTGCAGAAATGCTAGGCCCAGACAAGGGCTGAAATATTCATTTGGCTGCAAGGTGGGTGCTTGGTTTTACATATCCTAAAAAGCCACCCTGGGATACAGGGGTTTTCCTTGGGATGGGTCACCACCTGCCAGTTGTGAACTGGCCGGAATCCTGTGAACAGTGCACCCGGGATGACTGTGGCTCTGACATCGTCAGATTATGCATTTGTGTTCTGCTCCCTGTTCCAGTCCCTGGTCTAAAGGTATGCTCATCATCACCTTCATCAGGAGGCATGGGGCTTCCACACCTCAGCTGTCTCCCCACTTCCAGGGACTTTCTGAATTTTCTTTTTTTTTTTTCTTGACTTCTCTCAAGTATCTGGTTTAATTTCCATCTGGAAGAACCCATGTTTATAATCTCCAAAAGCAACACTTTGGGTGTTGGGGCTATCTAAAGCTATTTTTGAGATGAGAAAGGTCATGATCAATACTTGGGATTTCTGAATACGGAGCCTGGTGAAATTAGCCTGATACAGATTTATTGAATCTCCAGTCCAACCTGTGGCCTCTACAAGAGCAGAACAAATGATTTGAGGGCCTTATACGGCTCATGGGCTGGATGTTCCTCATGTCTGCTCTATATGATAGCTCCCCTTTTGTACTCTGACTTTATCATGAAGACATATGGCTTAAAAGTTTTGTTCTTTCAAATTTGTTCTCTCTCTGTCCACCCTCTCCAGCTGCTCTCTGAGAAAAGTATGAGTTATTCTGTATCTATCATCTATATCTATGTATCTTCATCATTACCTTATCCATCCATCATCTATATATCATCTCTATCATCTGTTTATATAATCTACCTTCATCATCATTATATATATCCATCATCTATCATCTATATCTATCTTCATCATCATTATCTATCATCTTTCTAATCTCTGTATCTATCAATTTATCCATCATCTACCTATCCATCTATTCCCTAGGTGCTTATAGTTTGGAATAGACACACATTCTAAAATGTCACACACACACACACACACACACACACACACACATGTTTACATGCATTCATGAAGAACTGAGGTCATGGCAAAATGAGGGAGTGCAGAAAGACAACCCAGGGCAGGCAAAGCTGGTCACAGATGTTGCTGCCAGGGTTTTCGGCAGATAGTAAGGTCATTACACATTTGGATCTGAATGTCACAGCACCCAAAGCCCAGCAGCATTTTCCATCAAACCCTCAGTCACTGGAAAGTGCAAACCCAGCCACTCAGCAGAAGCTCCTTGTTTCCCAGGACTCAGGTCTTTGGGCTTTCACAGAAGGCAGGGAATCTGCTCTGGACACAGCAGTACTCAGATTTAGGTCACTTTGGGCTGCGGGCTTGTGCTCTGCTGGGTGATTTCTAGTGCTTGTGAGTTGGGGTGGGGCAGGTTTGGATCTCTGAAGAGCTGAGGTTCCATGGGAATGGGAATGGGCTCCCTCCCCCTCCACCTCCGGCTTGGGGTTCTGTCCGGAACCCTCGCCAGCAAGGGTCTTGCCAGCAAAGGTCCAACCCACGGAGTCACCACACAACCGCTGTTGATAGGTTCTCGAGGAACTTTTATTCTTAGTGATAGAAGAAGGAAAGGAGAGGGGGAAGCAGCCCAGAAAAAGAAGGAGAAAGACTGAAGAGGCTGCTCCACTTCCCGCCCCTATCCCAGTCTTTTATCCATCCCAGGTCCCCTAGGGCTAGGGCGAGCAGTCCATCAATCAGATCAAAAGGCACGCATATCCTCAGGTTGAAGGTGTATCTCATCCCATCAGGTTGTTGGCAAGTCTTTTGTTCAGCACTTCCTTGACCTTGTTCTGCTCTGCAGGATGAGGCAGTGCAATGAGGAGGTCCCCACAGGTGGCCGGCCTGTGGTTCCCCACAGGGTTCTACGTATCTCAAACTGAAAGATGACCTCAGAGATGACCTCCCCTTCCAGGCCAGTTTGGATGTCAGAGCAGACCCAGGAGGAGCCTTCTTGTCCAGGGGTACTTGCAAGGACCGGGTAGGAGGAATTTCTCTTGATCCTCTCAGACTCCCTGGTCATTGCCATGTGCTCTGCGTGGCTTCCCTGGCATTTGGGGATGCCTAGAGTGTGGGGCTGCAAGGTCAGAGCGTATCCTGTTTCAGCTGTCCATGGAAAGGAGCAAAGGAGCCACCAGACACCCCTGGGAGGCAGATGCAACATCTGGGACCACTTTTCTCAGGGTCAGTGTCAACCCGTCAATCACGTTGGTTCAGAAATGCATCCCAGCACAGGAAACGATGCTGATAGGGTTGTCATCTCAGTGGATTGATCCCAGGACCCAGCAATCGTTTGTGAAGCAGCTCCACTTGAAAGATCACAGGCTGTCTGATCTGTGTGTGCATGAAATTCAGTTCCCTAAGGGCTGGCATGCCTCCTGTGCTCTCTGATTGCCATTCTCCACCAACAGCTTCGCCCTTGCTCTGATCACAGAGCTCTGATGATGACTTTCCTTTTCCAGAAGTAAAGTCTTGAGTTTGCAACTCAGTTCCTGGCAGTGGCAGATAAGCACCTCCTCTCGGCCGGGGGCAGCAGTGAGAACCGAGGGATGTCCTGGCTCCTGTCTGGCTTTCCTGATTGCTGTGGCCTCAGGTAGCTTCCCACAGCAACAGAACCCTGTTCTGTACGCATCAGGGTTAAGAAACTTCTGGCTCAAAGAGACAACAGAGGTACTTCCTCTGCAGGAATGATTGAGCCTGAAGGTATGCAAAGTGTTCATTGGGCAGCTGCTGAGAGCTCCCTTCTGCGCGGTACTCCTTGGGTCTGAAGAGGTTCTTCAGACATCAGCATGCTTTTCTCACTGAATTCTCACCACGCTCCTGTGGGGAGCACAGCAGTCAGACCGTCTGGGAGCAAGTGACATGAAACTCGCCTGCTGGCTTCATCTGTAAAGCAGATTTGGTGGCTCTCTCATGCAACTAATGTGCTCAGAGGTAGTCTGAGATCTAGGGCTCAAGAGTTGCTTCTAGGGACCGTGCTCTGCCTTCCTGGCCTGGGCTTAGTCCTCAAGGTTTGCAGTCAGTTGGCTGTGTTTAGATTCCACACCAGCAGATTCAGACAACTGTGGGTTGAAAATATTTGACCAAAGAATTCCACACTGGGGCAGACATTTGGCTTGGGGGTTAAGTCACCAGTTAAGACAGCACCTGTGTCCCACATTGGTGTGCCTGGATTTGATTCCGGTCTCTGGATCCTAACTCCAGCTTCCTGCTGTTGCAGACCCTGGGCGCAGTCATGATGGCTCAAGTACTTGGATTCCTACCACCTACCTGGGAGACCTGGATGGAGTTCCTGGCACCTGGAACCTCTCAGATAGTGTGGACAAATGGGGAGTGGAAGAATGGATTTTAATTACGAGCTGCCCTTAGGGCTAGGGAAAACGCCTTTGGATGGAAACTTGCTGATTCAGGGAATGAACTGCACTAGTGGACCCACAGAAAGGTTCCCATCAGCCTCCCTCTGTTTTGTCTGGAGGCGCTAAAAACTGAGTGGAGAAAAGCTTATTCAGGCATGGCTGAAGTCTGGGACTGGGAACCCCAAACTGAGTGCCCTGAGCTTTAGGAGAGAAGGGGGCCTCCCTGGGGAGCTGTGAGGGGCAGCAGGCACCTGCTCTGCAGGGGTTGGCGGGGAACCACTACAGAAACCCAGGGCCCTCCTGCCCCACCTGCTACAGGGGTACCTGGCAGGAGGAGCCTCTAGTTTATCCATCTCTCCTCTGCTTTCCAGCTCGGGTGGGGATGTCCTACCTGGGTCCAGAGCCTCTCCACCCACTCTGGTCTGTGACTCTGCCCCTGTCTCCTCTTTTGCATCAAGATCCCCAGGAAGTGTGTTCACCTGCACCTGCTGTGGACGGAGTAAGACAGGCATCCGGAAAGGATGGAGTGAAGGGCCGCTCCAGGCTGCTCTGTTGCTCCCTTCAGCGGCTTTGGCTGCTCAGCAGAGGGGAGACGGCCCGCCCACGGAAGCAAAGGAAACCACGCCCTCTTCGTGGCTCGCTTAAGGCAGCACCTGGAGCGGTTTCCTCATTTAGAGTCCTGGCAACAAGCTCCAGGAGCTCGCGGTGGGTCGCTCCGGAACTGCTCACTCACCCCAATACCACGCAGGTACGTTCAGCTTGGTCACTACGCACAGATGTGTTCTACTTCCAGTGTATATTTATTTCCTGAGTAACTAGCTTTGGCAGCTCAACCTGAACATTAATTTGAAGCACTAAGGAGAGGTATGAGGAAGAGGCAGCTGCATCCAGAGCCAGAATTGATGCACCGAAGGGCTGTGGGGTCGGTCAGGGGCTCCCCTGAGCGCTGGGATCCAGGGCCCGGGCTGGACATCCGGACCCCTGAGCAGTTATCCACAGGTCTAGTTGCAGCACTGGCTTGAATTCTAGGGGGGTTTTACTGGGCGGAAACAACCCTTTCACCAAAGCCCCTAGTGATGCTGTGAATGGGCAAAGCTTGCAGAGACAGGCAGGGTCCAGGATTGAGAACTGTGGGCCTGGAGCCAGTGTTGTGGGACAGCGGGTTAAGCCACCACCTGTAATGTCAGCATCCCCTATGGGCTCCAGTTGGAGTCCCAGCTGCTGCCCTTCTGATCCAGCTCCCTGCTAATGGTTTAGGAAGGCAGTGGAAGATGACCCAAGTGCTTGGGAGACCTGGATGGGTTCCAGGCCCTTGATTTCAGCTTGGCCCAGCCTTGGCTGTTGTTGTCAGAACCAGCAGAAGGAAGACTGTCTCCCTGTCTCTCCTCTGTAACTCTGCCTTCCTAATAAATAAATCTTAAAAAACGAACTGGAACTTTAAGACATCCGAGACAGGAAGATTATTGGAAATAATGGAGCTCTGTACTGTGGTGCTAATGAACTTCTTTCAGGGTTCCTTTTTTCATCAAATTTTAGTTTGTAATATTAAAAATGAAATAGATATTCACAACCAATCAAATCACGCAGAAGGCTGAACAGTATCTCTCTCCCCCTCACACCCTTTCTCTCAGAAGTTACCATGATGGATCGCTGGTTGTTTATCTGTCCAGACATTCTGTATGCAATTGGAAGGATATGTAGCAGTTCATGTAAAGAGCCACACAGGAGACCATCACCCTGCATGGACCACTCTGCACCTTGCCTTTTCACGTCACAGTCTGTCTTGGAGACCTTCCCACATCTCATAAAGATTGGCGTCCTTCTCTGAAATGACAGTGCACTGTTTCATTGCATGCATGCTATTTATTTATTTTTTAGCTTACTCTGATGAAGAATATATGTGTTATGTCTTGGCTTCTGCTATCACAGACAATGCCGCAAGCAACATCTTCATTCAGGTATCTCAGTGTGCATCTACAAGCATAACCAATAGATAAATTCATCCTTTTTGGCACAGTGTTGGTTATCTTCCAGCAATTTTTCTTGCCAGCCAGAAACAAGAAAGGCTGATTCTCTCTGCACCTTTCTAATATCTGCCAACGTCACAGGAGAAAATGATTCTTTTCGTTTGTTCAGTTCCTCAAAGATATTAATTGGATACTTACTATATGCCAAGTACTGTGTTAGGTTCTGTAAATACCATGGGAAGGGAACTTTTTGTGGGGAAAGTCTTACTGAAATCACATAAATAAACATCAGTTACAGCTGTTATTTGTGGCGTGAATATATGGTAACAGACTGTATAAGAGGGAGCTGATCTAATTAGGAGTTGGGCTGGGGGTCTGGACCAGCTTCTTTCCGAAGGGGACAGTTGAGTTGCAGTCTGAAGAGGGAGCAGGAGCTCATTGGGCGAAGGTGGGAAGGAGGAGGTGAGAGGGAAGGGACTTTGCAGGGAGAGGGGACACACTGTGGGCAAAAGCCCTCCAAACCAGGTGGAGGGGGAAGGTAGAAAGGAGTAGGGAGGTTAAAGGCCAGACCGCGTGGGCTCCACCAAGGTCACAGACCCTTTCCTAAGGGAGAGACATCCTCAAACTTGTGTTTCGGAAAGATCATCGTGCTTGTTTATGGAGGGAGAGAAGAGTGGAAGACAATCTTTGTTGCTATAATTTGCATTCAATTCTGATTGAGGCTGCTTTTTAAAAATTTTTATTTATTAGGCCGGTGCCGTGGCTCAACAGGCTAATCCTCCGCCTTGCAGCGCCGGCACACCGGGTTCTAGTCCTGGTCGGGGCGCCGGATTCTGTCCCAGTTGCCCCTCTTCCAGGCCAGCCCTCTGCTGTGGCCCAGGAGTGCAGTGGAGGATGGCCCAAGTGCTTGGGCCCTGCACCCCATGGGAGACCAGGGAAAAGCAGCTAGCACCTGGCTCCTGCCATCGGATGAGCGCAGTGCGCCGGCCGCAGCGCGCCATCTGCGGCAGCCATTGGAGGGTGAACCAACGGCAAAGGAAGACCTTTCTCTCTGTCTCTCTCTTTCACTGTCCACTCTGCCTGTCACACACAAAAAAATTATTTATTTACTTGAAAGAGTTACAGAGAGGAAGAAGGAGAGGCAGAGAGAGAGAGAGAGAGAGAGAGAGAGAGAGGTCAGTCTTCTATCCGCTGGTTCACTCCCCAATTGGCTGCAACAGCCAGAGTTGTGCGAATCCGAAACCAAGATCCTGTTCTGTGTCTCCCATGCGGGTGCAGGGGACCAAGGACCAAGGACTTGGGCCATCTTCTACTGCTATCCCAGGCCATAGCAGAGAGCTGGATGGGAAGAGGAGCAGCGGGGATTCAAACCTGTGCCCATACGGGATGCCAGCACTGCAGGCGGCAGCTTTACCTGCTACATCACAGTGCCGGCCCCGAGGATGCTTTTTAAAAGAATTATTTCTTTATTTGAAAAGCAGAGAGAGAGAGAGAGAGAGAAAGAGAGATCTTCAATCTGCTGGTTTACTCCCCAAATGGACGCAATAGCTAGGTCTGGGGCAGGCCAAAGCCAGGAGCCAGGAGCTCCATCTGGGTTTCCCATGTGGGTGCAGGGGCTCAAGCACCTGGGCCATCTTCTATTGATTTTCCAGGTGCATTAGCAGGGAGCTGGATCAGAAGTTGAGCAGCTGAGATTCGAACTAGCACCCATATGGGATGCTGGCTTCGCAGGTGGCAGCTTAACCTACTGCACCACAGTGCTGGCCCCATAAATAAATCTTAAAATACAAAACAAAACAAACCAAAAACTCAAAACCTGCTGTCACAAAGATGGTAATCTGAGTGGTATACCTGTAGCTACAGTCACTTTTGAGTTAGGGAACTAACACTGATACGGTGTGACTAGGCGGGCAGCTAGTTAGGTCTAGCTGAGCTGGAATTCTAGCCCTCTCTGCAGTATTAGGTTATGTCTTTACCTGCCAGTCTAAAAGGCCTACCTCCCCAAGATGTACCTGTGTCTCACCTGGGGCCAGGAAGGAGATGCCATGCTGGTGACATGGATATTAAACTCCATGTGGAGGTACTTTAAAAATCCCAGATGGCTTCACATATGCTAACACTCGGCCCTGTTGGTTTATTCAATGAAGGCATCACCTCTGCTCATAAAGGAAGCTGGGAATGGGGAGCGGTCTCTTTTCGTCCTGACCACGGTTGACGGTTGCTATTCAGGCTCTCTCTAAGCAATCCTCTGATGCACTCATGGCGGGTATTTCTCTATGCGGGGTGGCCCACACTCAGGCCTGCATGTAGTTGACTCTCTCGCCTTTTAAATGAATGCTGTCTCCACTTGTGCACCTTACATATCCCTCTGCTTGGAATCCTCTCCTGTGGGCAGCATGATCCTGGACTCATTGAGGTGCTCAGGCCCATATCATTACCGTATGCTCATAAGGGAGCAGCAGGCAGGACAGCCAGGGGCTGGCTGATGAAATACGGAGTATAATCCAAGAAGCATACTTGTTGCTGCACCAGTTCCTCAGGGTGAGTTTCCCATAGCCCACCAGGCTATCCCCAACCTTGTCCCAGTAGGTGATTTGGACCTCTGGATGGAGCTGGGGAACTGATATCCACTCCCCCCCCCTTTTTTTTAATAAAGAGATTTATTTGAAAGTCAAAGTCACAGAAATCTCCCATCTGTTGGTTGACTCCCAAATGGCTGCAATAGTCAGGGCTGAGCCAGGCTGAAGCTAGACATCAGGAGCTTTATCCGGGTCTCCCTTGTGGGTTGCAGCAGTCCAAGCACTTGGGTCACCTTCTGCATCTTTCCCAGGTGCATGAGCACGGAGCTGGATTGGAAGCAGAGCAGCCAGGACTTGAATTGGTGCCCAGATAGGATGTTGGCTGGCTTCGCAGGCAGCAGCTGTAACAGCCACACCACAAGCCAGCCCCTGTTCTGTTGTCTTAAGGGCCTCTACCAAATGCCCCAGGGCCACCTTCCACGTCATCTACTTGCTCTGTCCTGACCTCAGCCTTCTGAGCTTCTCAGAGCAGACTTCCCTCTCTAGGCGGTGCAGGGGATGATGGCTGCTTGGAAGAGCTGTTCTGAGCACTGGGAGCATCATCTCTGGGGAGCCCCTGGCACAGCATGGCTGGTAGCCCATGGCCTTTGCTTTTTTTTTATTTTTTTTTTATTTTTATATAAAGCTTTTATTTAAAGAATATAAATTTCCAAAGAACAGCTCATGGACCACAATGGCTCCCCCCCCCCCAACTTCCCTCCCTCCCCCCACCCTCCCCTTTCCCGCTCCCTCTCCCCTTCTGTTCACATCAAGATTCATTTTCAATTCTCTTTATACACAGAAGATCAATTTAGTACATATTACGTAAAGATTTCAACGGTTTGCCCTCGCATAGAGACACAAAATGATAATACTGTTGGAGTACTAGTTATAGTATTAATTCACAATGTACAGCACATTAAGGACAGAGATCCTACATGGTTTTTTTTTTTTTTAAATTGATTAATTGTCTATGCAATTTCCAGTTTAACACCAAGATTTTTTAATCATTTGCAATTATCTTTATATAAAGAAGATCGATTCAATATATACTATGTAAAGATGTCATCAGTTTGCACCCACTCAGAAACACAAAGTGTAAAAATACTGTTTCAGTACTAGTAATAGCATCACTTCACATTGGATAACACATTAAGGACAGATCCCTCATGAGACGTAAGTACACAGTGACTCCTGATGTTGATTTAACAATTTGACACTCTTGTTTATGGCGTCAGTAATCTCCCTAGGCTCTGTCATGAGTTGCCGAGGCTATGGAAGCCTTTAGGGTTCGCCGACTTCGATCTTATTCCCACAGAGCCATAGTCAAAGTGGAAGTTCTCTCCTCCCTTCAGAGAAAGGTACCTCCTTCTTTGGTGGCCCCGTTCTTTCCACTGGGATCTCACTCGCAGAGATCTTTCATTTAGGTCTTCTTTTTTTTCCAGAGTGTCTTAGCTTTCCATGCCTAAAATATTCTCATGGGCTCTTGAGCCAGATCCGAATGCCTTAAGGGCTGATTCTGAGGCCAGAGTGCTATTTAGGACATCTGCCATTCTATGAGTCTGCTGTGTATCCTGCTTCCCATGTTGGATCATTCTCTCCCTTTTTCATTCTATCAGTTAGTATTAGCAGACACTAGTCTTGTTTGTGTGATCCCTTTGACTCTTAGACCTATCAGTGTGATCAATTGTGAGCTGAAATTGATCACTTGGACTAATGAGATGGCCTTGGTACATGCCACCTTGATGGGATTGTATTGGAAACCCCTGGCACAATTCTAACTCCATCATTTGGGGCCGTTCCGATTGAGCATGTCCCAAGTTTTACATCTCCTCCCTCTCTTATTCCCACTCTTATATTTCACAGAGATCACTTTTCAGTTAAAATTTAAACACCTAAGAATAATTGTGTGTTAATTACAGAGTTCAACCACTAGTACTAGGATAAAGAAAAAAAAATACTACCATGGATAAAGTATTACATTGTACAACAACAGTCAGCACAAGAGCTGATCGAGTCACTGTTTCTCATAGTGTCCATTTCACTTCTATAGGTTTCCCCTTTGGTGCTCAGTTAGTCATCGCCAATCAAGGGAAACAAATGATATTTGTCTCTTTGGGACTGACTTAATTCACTCAGCATGATGTTTTCCAGATTCCTCCATTTTGTTGCAAGTGACCGGATTTCATTGTTTTTGACTGCTGTATAGTATTCTGTAGAGTACATGTCCCATAATTTCCTAATCCAGTCTACTGTTGATGGGCATTTGGGTTGGTTCCAAGTCTTAGCTATTGTGAATTGAGCCGCAATAAACATTGCTGTGCAGACGGCTTTTTTGTTTGCCAATTTAATTTCCTTTGGGTAAATTCCAAGGAGTGGGATGGCTGGGTTGAATGGTAGGGTTATATTCATGTTTCTGAGGAATCTCCAGACTGACTTCCATAGTGGCTTCACCAGTTTGCATTCCCACCAACAGTGGATTAGTGTCCCTTTTTCCCCACATCCTCTCCAGCATCTATTGTTGGTGGATTTCTGAATGTGAGCCATTCTCACCGGGGTGAGGTGAAACCTCATTGTGGTTTTGATTTGCATTTCCCTGATTGCTAGGGATCTTGAACATTTTTTCATGTGTCTGTTGGCCATTTGGATTTCCTCTTTTGAAAAATGTCTATTGAGGTCCTTGGCCCATCTCTTAAGTGGGTTGTTTGTTTTGATGTTGTGGAGTTTCTTAATTTCTTTGTAGATTCTGGTTATCAACCCTTTATCTGTTGCATAATTTGCAAATATATTTTCCCATTCTGTCGGTTTCCTATTCACTTTCCTGACTGTTTCTTTTGCAGTACAGAAACTTTTCAATTTGATGCAATCCCAGTAGTTAATTTTGGCTCTGACTGCCTGTGCTTCTGGGGTCTTTTCCAAGAAGTCTTTGCCAGTACCTATGTCTTGCAGGGTTTCTCCTATGCTCTCTAGTAATTTGATGGTGTCGGGTCGTAGGTTTAAATTTTTAATCCATGTTGAATGAATTTTTGTGTAAGGTGAAAGGTAGGGGTCTTGCTTCATGGTTCTGCACGTGGAAATCCAGTTTTCCCAGCACCATTTATTAAACAGACTGACCTTACTCCAGGGACTGGTTTTGGATCGTTGATCAAATATAAGTTGGCTGTAGGTGTTTGGATTGATTTCTGGAGTTTCTATTCTGTTCCATTGGTCTATCCATCTGTTTCTGTACCAGTACCATGCTGTTTTGATAACAACTGCCCTGTAGTATGTCCTGAAATCTGGTATTGTGATGCCTCCGGCTTTGTTTTTGTTGTACAAGATTGCTTTAGCTATTCGAGGTCTCCTGTGTCTCCATATGAATTTCACCATCATTTTTTCCAGATCTGAGAAGAATGTCCTCGGTATCTTGATTGGTATTGCGTTGAATCTGTAAATTGCTTTTGGGAGAATGGACATTTTGATGATATTGATTCTTCCAATCCATGAGCATGGGAGATTTCTCCATTTTTTGGTATCCTCTTCTATTTCTTTCTTTAAGGTTTTGTAATTTTCATTGTAGAGATCTTTAATGTCCTTAGTTAAATTTATTCCAAGGTATTTGATTGTTTTTGTAGCTATTGTGAATGGGATTGATCTTAGCAGTTCTTCCTCAGCCGTGGCATTGTCTGTGTATAAAAAGGCTGTTGATTTTTGTGCATTGATTTTATATCCTGCTACTTTGCCAAACTCTTCTATGAGTTCCAATAGTCTCTTAGTAGAGTTCTTTGGGTCCCCCAAAAAAGAATCATGTCGTCTGCAAAGAGGGATAGTTTGAGTTCTTCCTTCCCAACTTGTATCCCTTTAATTTCTTTTTCTTGCCTAATAGCTCTGGCTAAGACTTCCAGCACTATATTGAATAGCAGTGGTGAGAGTGGGCATCCCTGTCTGGTACCAGATCTCAGTGGAAATGCTTCCAACTTTTCCCCATTCAATAGGATATTGGCCGTGGGTTTTTCATAAATTGCTTTGATTGTATTGAGGAATGTGCCTTCTATACCCAGTTTGCTTAGGGTTTTCATCATGAAAGGGTGTTGAATTTTATCGAATGCTTTCTCTGCGTCTAGTGAGATAATCATATGGTTTTTCTTCTGCAGTCTGTTAATGTGGTGTATCACGTTGATTGTTTTGCGAACATTGAACCATCCCTGCATACCAGGGATGAATCCCACTTGGTCTGGGTGGATGATCTTTCTGATGTGTTGTTGCAGTCTATTGGCCAGAATTTTGTTGAGGATTTTTGCATCTATGTTCATGAGGGATATTGGTCTGTAATTCTCTTTCAATGCTGCATCTTTTTCTGGCTTAGGAATTAAGGTGATGCTGGCTTCATAGAAGGAATTTGGGAGAATTCCCTCTTTTTCGATTGTTCTGAATAGTTTGAGAAGAATTGGGGTTAGTTCTTCTTTAAATGTCTGGTAGAATTCAGCAGTGAATCCATCTGGTCCTGGGCTTTTCTTTGTTGGGAGGGCCTTTATTACTGATTCAATTTCTGACTCACTTATGGGTCTGTTTAGGTTTTCTATGTCTTCCTGGTTCAATTTAGGTAGGTTGCATGTGTCCAGGAATCTATCCATTTCTGATAGGTTTCCCTGTTTGCTGGCATACAAGTCCTTGTAGTAATTTCTGATGATTCTTTTGATTTCTGTGGTGTCTGTTGTTATATTTCCTTTTTCATCTCTGATTTTACTGATTTGGGTCTTTTGTCTTCTTTTTTTAGTTAGTTGGGCCAATGGGGTGTCAATCTTGTTTATTTTTTCAAAAAACCAGCTCCTCGTTTGGCTGATTTTTTGTAATGTTTTTTTGGATTCAATCCTGTTGATTTCTTCTCTGATTTTGATTATTTCTCTTTTTCTACTAGATTTGGGTCTAGTTTGCTGCAAATTTTCTAGATCCTTGAGATGCATTGAAAGCTCATCTATTTGGTGCCTTTCCAGTTTCTTGATGTAGGCACCTATTGATATAAACTTTCCTCTTAACACTGCTTTTGCTGTATCCCATAAGTTTTGGTATGTTGTGCTGTTATCCTCATTTACTTCCAGAAAATTTTTGATTTCTCTTTTGATTTCTTCAGTGACCCATTGTTCATTCAGGAGCATGTTGTTCAATCTCCATGTGTTTGCATATGCTCTAGAGATTCCTGAGTTGCTAATTTCCAACTTCACTCCCTCATGGTCTGAGAAGTTGCATGGTATGATTCTAATTCTTTTGAATTTGCTGAGACTTGCTTTATGGCCTAATATGTGATCAATCCTAGAGTAGGTTCCATGTACTGCTGAGAAGAATGTGAATTCTTTACGTGTAGGATGAAAAGTTCTGTAGATATCTGTTAGATCCATTTGGGCTATAGTGTTGTTTAAATCTACTGTCTCCTTGTTGATCTTCTGTCCTGTCGATCTGTCAATATCTGTGAGTGAAGTATTGAAGTCCCCCAGTACTATTGTGTTGGGGTCTAAGTCTCCCTTTAAGTTTCTCAACAAATTTTTTAAATAAACCTGTGGCCTGTAATTAGGTGCATATACATTGAGAATTGTTATATCTTCCTGTAGTATTGATCCCTTAATCATTATATAGTGCCCCTCTTTGTCTCTCTTAACAGTTTTTGTGTTAAAGTTTATGTAGTCCGATCTTAAGATGGTTACACCCGCTCTTTTTTCATTTCTGTTGGCGTGGTATATCTTGTTCCATCCTTTTATTTTCAGTCTGTATGGATCTTCGTTGGAAAGATGTGTTTCTTGTAGGCAGCAAATAGATGGTTTTTGTTCCTTAACCCAATCAGCCAATCTCTGTCTTTTAACAGGACAGTTTAGACCTTTAACGTTCAATGTGACTATTGATAAGTGGTAAGTTTGCCCTGCCATTTGCCAGATATTTTCTAATGTATGCTTTGAATTCCCTGTGATCTTTTGCTGTGAGGTTCCCTTCGTTTATCTTCTTTCATGTTGATGGTCGTGTTTCTGTGTTTCTGTGTGTAACACGTCTTTAAGTATCTTTTGCAGGGCTGGACGAGTGGCAACAAATTCTTTCAATTTTTGTTTGTTATGAAAGGTCTTTATTTCACCTTCATTCACAAATGAGAGCTTTGCAGGATATAATATTCTGGGCTGGCAATTTTTCTCTCTAAGTACCTGGGCTATGTCTCGCCATTCCCTTCTAGCTTGTAGGGTTTCTGTTGAGAAGTCAGCTGTAAGTCTAATTGGAGAGCCTCTGAGAGTAATCTGACGTTTCTCTCTTGCACATTTTAGGATCTTTTCTTTTTGCTTCACTGTGGTGAGTTTAATTACAATATGTCGTGCAGAGGATCTCTTTTGGTCATGTTTATTAGGGGTTCTATGAGCTTCCTGGATTAGGATTTCTCTGTCTTTCTCCAAGCCTGGAAAGTTTTCTGCTAGTATCTCCCTAAAAAGGCCTTCTAATCCTTTCTCCCTCTCCATACCTTCAGGAACACCTAGAACCCGAATGTTGGGTTTTTTAATAGTATCCTGTAAATTCCCAACGATATCTTTTAGTTTTCTAATTTCCTCTTCTTGTCTTTGGTTTGACTGTTTCCTCTCCTGTTCTCTGTCTTCTAGGTCCGATATTCTCTCTTCTGCTTCACCCATTCTGGTTTTAAGGCCCTCAAGATTGCTTGTCACTTGATCTATTGAATTCTTCAATTCATTAAGATTTTTTGTCACTATCATAGCTTCTTGTTCTACTAGTTGTTTCATTTCGTTTTGATTTCTCCGTAGTACTTCATTCTCGCGAGAGAGATTTTCTATCTTATCCATTAAGGATTTCTGTAGTTCAAGAATTTGTTTTTGAGAACTTCTTAATGTTCTTATCAATTCTTTGAGATCTGCTTCTTGCATTTCTTCTATCTCATTATCTTCATAATCCTGACTTGGGGTGTCTTTTCCGTTTGGGGTCATCATAGCGTCTTCCTTGATCTTGCTCCCTCGGAATCTGTTTTTATTTGGCATTTTTTTTTTTCCCCACACTCTTTCTCTGGGTTGTCAAGGTAACAGAGTTTGTGTGCGCGGTGTGTTCCCAGTTTTTGGATCCCCTTCAGGTTTCTACAGCCTCGGGTTTTTTGGTTCCGTCTGCCTCAGTGATGGGCGGGCGCGTCTTGTCCCACTGCGTTTAATCAAATTCGACTTTGCAAGGTGGGTGGCAAGAGGGGCTAGTGTCCGTGCGGGCTCGCCTCAACTGTGCTGTTTCCCCCGTGGGGGTCTGCTTCCCCCCACCAGTGTCTCGGGATCCCTGTATCGGCTCCCATTCACGCGCGCAGATCCTTCGGTGATTGTGTTCCGCCCGGCTTCCGTTGCAGCCGGCGGGCGCGCGCCGTCCCACTGTATTCAGTCTGGCTCGAGTGAGCAGGGTGGGCAACGAAAGAGGCTAGTGTCCGTGTGGGCTCGCCTCAATTGTGCTGTTTCCCCCGTGGGTGTCTCGGGATCCCTGTATTGGCTCCCGTTTAAGCGCTCGATTCCAATGGCTACTGTGTTCTGTCCGGTTCCCGTCCCTCCCGGCAGCTCCCGTGCCACTAAGGCACGATTTGCCGTTCGCAAACTCACTTTCCCCTAGGTCCTCTGCGTCTCATTCACTGGGTCCGGAAGAATTTCCACTGCATTTTTTTCCCTGAGATTTTTCCTGAGGCTATAGTAACTCTGTTTTTATTAAACTATCTTTTTGCGGACTGCTAGTGCGCGTCCTCACTATTCCGCCATCTTGGCTCCGCTCCCGGCCTTTGCTTTTTACCCTGTGACCAGGCCCTTCTCTAATTCCTGAATGTCCCATTGGAGGAGAGTTTTCTGCTTGTTGCCGGGTCATTTGTTGACAGCATTGAACAACAGCAATGACGACAAAGTAAGTGGGAAATAGGCTAACATAGGAAAGTGAGCAGTGTGGTCCCTGCTCCAAAGCTCAGATCTGTACCTGGTAGACTTCATGATGCTGGCAGGCCCAGGCCCTAGACTGGGGCTGTGCAGGGAGCCGCCGTTGGGAAGGCTCCAAGGCCCCCGGCCACCCTGCGTGCAGCCGCCGGGCAGGAGGCTCAATTAGCATGCAAGATCCAGCCAGCCTGTACTGCAGCGAACTGTTACCCACTGCCTCGTTTCACAAGTTTAATTAGCTACAACTAAGCCAGTGGTCTGAGTAGACGGAAATGCTCTCAGAATAAAAATATCAGTGACTCTGAAAGCTTTTATGAAAAGTTTGGAAGTGAAGTGAGCTGCAAAATAAAACCCCAGACCTGAAGCCTGCAGTCTTGTTCCTCGTCTCCTATATATATAACAGACTGGGGTCATAAGCAGATTCTCCCCTGTGATGGGGTTTTCCAGGCTGTCTGTGAAGTGTGTTCTCTAAAAGCCAGCGGTATTTCCAAATACCAAGCTTGATGGAGGTTTTAATCTCTGTGGTATTTCATTAACAGGGAGGTCACCAAGCTTTGTGGTCAAGAGGAGCTAATGCAGATTTGACAGGAGTATGCAAATATGCATGGTCGCACTTGGACTTGAAATGGCTGAGGTCCTTCATTAGCTGACAAACACCAAGTGGGGAGGACTGGCGATGGATGGACAGGGGAAGGGCAGTGCCCATCACAGTGGACGCTGCGTTCTGAGACCTTGGGGAGACCAGAGAGGCCAGGTCCTCCTCTGGCCTTTCTCAGAGGGGCCTGGGACTCAACGGCTGTGCAGCCCAGGGCTCTCTTTGACCTTACAGCAGGTGTAGGGGTGTGCAGGCAGGGACACCCTAATGCTCTTACTCTCAGCTGCTGAGCGGAAGCTCCTTCTCTGAGGTTTGCCCTTCTTGTTCCTTTCTCGGCGTGGTCATATTTCTGCTGTCCGGATGAAGCCTGCACTCCCAAGCACAGGGCACGTGGCTCCTAAGTCTCCGGCATCTGCTCCTTGCTTCCTTGTCTGGCTTTGCCTATATAACCATGAAGCCACCTGCTGGCCCAGTTATCCTTCTGGTAAGCACTGGTTTGTTTTTCTGAACGTTGCAGTTGGGGCCGGCTTAGCAGGTTGCTGAGATCATGGCATCCCATACGAGAGCTGGTTTTAGTCCCAGCTGTTCTACTTCTGATTCAGCGCCCTGCTAATATGGTTGGGAAAGCAGCAGAAAATGGCCCAAGTATTTTGGCCCCTGCCACCCATGTGGAAAACCCTACGGAGTTCTAGGCTCATGGTTTTGGCCTGGCTCAGACTTGGCCATTGTGGCCAATTCGAGAATGAAGCAGCAGATGGACAATCTCTCTCTCTCTCTCTCACTGTTGCTCTGCTTTTCAGATAATGAATAAAATAAATCTTAACAAAATAAGTACTTCACTGGAGCATCTTTTTCTGGTGCTGCTACCTGGCTGGGTCCCTCCAGGATGGGTCCAAGGCTTCCATCTGTGCCCTGGGTGGCTGTGCACCATCTCCTGTCCAGTTCCCTCCCAGTCGTGAGGATGCCTACTCTTCCCACCTCTGCATGGCTGCACCTGGCAGGTGCTGAGCAAGGCAGAGAGCCTGCTGCAGGTTGGGATTCCCAGGAACCAGGTTCGCAGCAAGTGTAAGGGCTGAGAGGACAGGGCAGAGGAAGAGTGGTTACTGTGGTACAGGCTTGGCAGCAGTCAGCACAGCCCCCACAGGGTGTGCTGGAGCTGGGGTGGCCCCTCAGAACTGATGGACTCAGAAGAGGGACTCAGACTCATGAGGGTAGCAAAAGTGAAAATTTGTTCATGACCTTGCACGGCCCAGTGGCTGGTGGGTGAGCACTCCTGGGTGGTTTACAGCAAGCTATTTGTTGCCCAGTACACAGGTCCCTCCTCCAGTTCTTCACTGGCTCAGCACTAGGGGGTTACAGTCTTCCAGGCATTGGCTTCAGCTGCTTTGGCCCTGACATCCCGTGTATTTAAGCACTTTCAGGTGCATGTAACATGGGTGTTATAGTAGACAGCCACTTGTCTGCAAGCTGTTATGGCTAGCTAGTTGAATACTCACAGCCAAACATCTTTGAAAATAAACCAGATGATCTCTTCTCACAGTCACCTTGACCTTGGACCAGAACTGTGAGCCACGGTAAACCCCTTTTCTCTATAGGTTCACCTGTTGGTGGTTTTGTGTTAGTACCAGCAGAAAATGGAGTGAGACAGGGCCCAACAACATCAGGATGAGTTGATGCATGATGAATCCAGTAGCCCAGGCTTATTTTGGGATTTCTAGCCAAATCTCTTCTTCTGTACACATTTTGTGCATTTCATTCTCCAAATATGTGTGCACAAGCTGTGGGTCAGGTACTGCTCTGGGTACTGAGGAGAAGTGAGGGACAGAACAGACTGGATCTTGTTGTCCTGGATCCAACGCTCCAATGGGAATTCATTGGCAGATAAGCAATGCAGTTCCACTGTCCTATCAGGACTCGGCAAGTAATAGAGCGTGAAGTGGGAATACGGGGTGCAGGATGGAGAGGTGACTATCTTAGGGTGTCTTGGAATGGCCTCCACAAGGAAATGACACCTCACCTAAGGCAAGAAGGCATCAGGGACTGGTACTGTGGTGTAGTGGGAAAAGCCATTCCTGTGACACTGGAATCTCATGTGGGTGCTGGTTCAAGTCTCAGCTACTCCACTTCTGGCCCAGCTGCCTGCTAATATGCCTGGGAAAGCAGTGGAAGATGGCCTATACACTTGGGCTCTGCGTCTATGTGGGAGACATGGAAGAAGCTCCTGTCTCCTGGCTCCTGGTTTTGGCCTGTCCCAGTCCCAGCCATTGTGGCCTTTTGGGGGAGTGAATCAGCAGATAGAAGACCTGCCTCTCATCTCCCCCCTACCCCAGTAACTCTGCCTTTCAAATAAATATATTTTTAAAGACATCAGCTATGAGCACTTCCTGCAGGGCAGGATCAAGTGCAAAGCCCCTGAGGCAGGATGGTGTTGCAACCATGTGAAGGAAGAAGGCTGCTTTGTCTGAACAGCAGTGAGAAAGAAGAGGAGAGGGAGGCAGAGGTCAGCCTCTGACTTGGTTTATCGAAGGGATGCCGGGAAGTCTCCACAGTGATCCAGGCAGGGAGCATGAATCTGAAGGATTTGGACCCTTCTCCCTGCTGATAGAATTTGCAGGTGCAGTGCCGGAAGCCGGCAGGTTGGTTAGGAGGCAGCGGCAACAGGAGGCAAGAGGTGATGAGGCGGGGGAAGGGGAGCCAGCAGAGGGGACCGGCCAGCCGAGGCACGGGTGTGTCCTGTGAGGGAAATGGGCGCAGGGAGCCCTGGGAGTCTGGTTTGAGCCACTGAGTGCAGCATCCTGGGTGCAATTTCCTGAAGTGATGGCACGTTCCCCAGTTTATGTCCTGATTCCTTGTAGGTCGGATTTGTTACTGACGGAAGATAGAGCAGGTCACATACTGTGCCAGTGACTGACAAGGGATTCATTCAGAAAGGACTTGTCGGTGGTGGGTCCCTCAGCAAAGGGGTGAGGTTCTCAGAGGAAACATGAAGATGTGGTGTCACCGACAGCCCCCTCCCCCTGCTCAACCAGTCCTCTTCCAAGAAGTGGGGAAGTCCTTGCCATGTGTGAAAGAGCAATTCTTTTTTGGGGGGGGATTTATTTATTTGAAAGGCAGAGTTACAGAGAGAGGAGGAGGAGGAGGAGGAGGAGGAGGAGGAGGAGGAGAAGGAGAGAGAGAGAGAGAGAGATCTTCCATCTGCTGATTCACTCCTCCAAATGATGACAACGGCCAGGGCTGGGCCAGGCTGAAGTCAGGATCCAGGAGCTTCGTCTTGGTCTCCCATGTGGGTGCAGGGGCCCAAGGACTTGGGCCATCTTCTGTGGCTTTCTCAGGTATATTAGCAGGGAGTTGGATGGGACGTGGAAGAGCTGGGACTCAAACTGGCACCCATATGGGATGCCGGCACAGCAAGCGGTGGCTTAACCCGCTCCACCCCAGAGAGAATTTCTTAATGCTGGATATATAAAGCAAGTATTAAGAAGGTAAGAAAGCAAACACACACACACACACACACACACACACACAGGAGCATGGGTTGCCCCACAGGCAGAGATACCTGACAGGAGTGGGCAGTGGACCCAGAAGAGAAAGAGGGTGGGGAGGGGCAGGAGAGAAAACACTCAGAACTTCCTCCAGGCTTGTATTATGACAAAATTCCAGTGGAGCCCAACATACATAAATCCAGATCCCAAGGATGTGCATCTGGAGAAAGGGGGTGGAACTGATGGACAAGCAAGAGGATTGTGTTACAGGGGCGGGGTCTGCTGGAGGATTGTATTACAGGGGAGGGGTCTGGAGCATTGTATTACTGGGGGTGGGGCTGGTGGAGGATTGTATTACAGGGGCAGGGCTGGTGGCTTGTAGTTCCCTCCAGCTCTGCAGATCTACCTAGCCCATATCAGAGGGGGGATGAGGGGGAAGACAGAGTTTACCCATCCTTTCTGTGCAAAGGGAAGTTGGTGCTTTCACTAGGTTTTCCCTCTGGTCCTGTGTATGTAGCAAAGCACACAGATGTCCACTTCAGGAAGTTTCTTCATGGCTGAGCTGAAGAGAGGAGGACAGGTGTTCCCGGCAGAGCGTGTGGGCTTTCATGGTGTCTCCAGGGCCTGGCATGACAGCGACGCCGTTTCCAAGTTTTTGTAGTCTCAGGGCGGATATTCAGGAAGGCTTAGTGGGGAAGCGCGCGCGGTGGGGGGGGGGGGGCTCTCCAGGGGCAGTGCAGGAGCTGTGACCATCTGTGGAGCCCGTGGACTTCGTTGCTGAGAGGCCACGGATGTGTCTGCCTCCTGCTTCCCTCCCCCAGCGTGCAGTGAGCTGTGCAAGAGGGGTAGCAGTGATACATTAAGTCCTGAGGCCCTGGGTGCCAAACAAGGTGCACTCCCCAGAACCTGTAGAGGCTGGGGCTGGAGCTGAGGTCATGGTCATGCTGAGAAATGGCATGTGAGGATTGACATGTGGTGACAGTGGGAGCCCCGTTAGCAGGATCCATAATCAACAGTGTGCCTGGCTGGGGCCAGCAGTGAGTCCAACCAGGCCAGCAAGGGGGCTTGGGTGGGGCCCCCATTCTGTTTCCCGGGCCCAGTCCTGAGCCTGTGCTGGCGTAAATCTGAGTGTCTCCCTGTTGTGCAACAGCCTTCTTCAAGTGAGCAGAGCTCCGAGGCTGGCGCCAGGCTGCAGGGCTCTGAGCCTGCTGACTCACCTGTAGCCGGTACACCTGTTAGTTGTCATTCATGCAGATCATAATTCTAGTCTCTGAAAGTCTTTGGAGCCTCTGACTGGAGCAGCTGCTGACCTGGCAGTGGCTTGTGTGGGTCTTCAGGTGAGGGTAGGTGGCCCAGACCCCTAGATCCAGTGAGGGATCTAAGGGGCTGTAGGGAAGAACTGGGGGCTGCAGCCAAATGTAGATCTTGACAGCAGTGGGGGAAGGTGGGCTCAAGCCACCTGAGAAAGTGGGACCGTGGTTTTCCCATCAAAGGATTCTTTTAATTAAGATCCACACGGCTGGTGGAAGAGTGGGGATGTGCTCAGTGTGTCCTGTGAAGGGTAAGTGGCAGAGTCCAGGTGGCTGCCAGGGCCCACCATGTGCTGTGTCCCAGGTCTCAGCAGCTTGGCAGGTGTATACGGGCTCAGTGGGGCTTGGCCCTGGCCACTGGTTCTCACACCAGCCAAGTTGTGCAGCTGCAACCCGGGAGGTTTTAGTCAAAGAGCAGCTGGCAAGAAAGAGGAGGACTCACCTCATAAACTTCATTTAAGGGAGTTTGAAGACGGCCCAGATGACTGTTTTGTAGCCCAGAAATCAGCGTGAAACTGTCAAAAGGGTGCTGGAAATGGTTCCTGCCAGCATTGCCATTTGAGTGTCCACTGCTTCCGGTGGTGTGAGGTGCTTTGCAGTCACTGTCTCCAAGGTACGCCTTGCTCTTGAGGAGGCTGGGGCTGAGAGAGGGGAGGACGATCTTGCCAAGACCCCATAGCTATGAGCTGGAGGGTGGGATGTCATCATCAGAGCCCACATTTGCACTGACCCTAATGGTTCCCCAAACTTCCTTTTCAGTAAGTCACTCACCTAGAAATAAAAAAAATTATTTGAGAGACAGAGAAATGGGGTGTAAGGAGGGGAGATAGATAGATAGATAGATAGACAGATAGATAAGATATCAGTTGCATTCACTGGCTCACTCCTGAAAGGCCCACAATGGCCAGGGTTGGGCTGGGGCTAGAGCTAGGAGATGAGAGGTGAATCCAGGTCTCCCATGTGAGTGGCCAGCTACTTAAGACATCGCCTGCTGCCTGCCTGATATTCTGTTAGCAGATACTCTGATGGGGGAAGTGGGCATCGCACACTGCCAGGCCAAGCACTTGCTCCCATCCCTCTCATTTTGGTCGAACTTGGTCCAAGGGCAACTTCAAGGTTCTTTTAAGGAACTTTCTGAGCCTGTAGTGAGCACACAGGGGTCCTTTCTGAAGGAATGGCACGGATGTGTGATGTGAAACTGGCATCATGGACTCGGGGATGGCAGCTCGCCTCGTGAGGGCTCCTGGAGCTTCTCCCTTTTGATGCGACGTTCCTGCTAGACGGCGAGACGTGCACTTGGTGAATGAAGTTCCTGTGAGACTCACACCACATCCCCGACCTCCTACATTCTGTCATCTGCTCCCTCTGTTAGGTTTAAACACCTCAGGGTTCTGGCCTTTCGTAGCCCCCAGAAAGGAGATGGAAGAAGGAGACGGAGACTGACCTTGACAGAGACAGGTTGTGTTATGGAACAAAGAGGTGGTGACAGTCTGTTCATGTGAGTGGACTGTGCGCAGGGTGCTTGAGGGCTGGGCTTGTATCTGGTTGCCTAGGGAGCTTAGTGCCAGGGGCTTTCCTGAAACCTTGGAGGCCTTTTGCTTATCTTGTTTTGCATGCTGTTTTGCAAAGTGTCTAGAGAGAGAGAGGTCATGAGTGGATCTCCCACAGGGTGGTGGGGTCTCTGGGAGGGAGGAAGTGGGCGAGGGTGACATTCTTGCAAGCTTTATTGTCCTTTACCCTCCCCACTGCCCAGCTTTAATGTGCTCTAGCCCAACCCCCTATCCCTGCTTGGTCCACTCTACACTTGCCCCACACTGACCCTCACTGTGAAGCCCTATAACATCCTCAGTCTTTAGCATCCTGGCCGATTGGCCTTCCATCTCCGCTGAGAAGTCTGGCCTCACTGTCTGGTCTGCTTTGCTAAGACCACCAGTTAAAATACAGAATTCCCAGTTATGTTTCAGTTTCAGATAAACAGCACCTATATATGAACAAGTGTGTCCCAGATATCCCAACGCATCCATATCTGGGACACACACACACAAAATTCCATTGTGTATCTGATACTCACATTGAACTTGGATCTATATTTTTGTTTTTGCTAAATCCAGCAGTTCTGCTGTGGGCTCTTCTCCCTCTAACCCTGACTGTGTTTGATGGGCCGACTCCCGCTCTTGTGTGTTAAGTTACTACTGTGTTTATCTTCTGTTCCTTGCTAGATTGTCTGCACTTGGAGACGGGGGACCTCACTCTGCATGGCACCCCGTAAATACCTGACACACACTGCATGCACAAAAGTACTTTTAAGGATTAAACCGGTTTCCTAATCATGTCATAGGCATGAGGAATGTGGCCCGTGCTAGGCCAGGGTGTTTGCGTGTACTCCTGTATCTAACACTGTTGAGGTTAGGGCTGGGCACGGTGGGAGCTCAGAGCATGCCCTGGTCCCTTGTGCTTTCTGAAGCACACCACACCGCACATCCCCTACACATTCTTTTTTTTTTCCTCCAAAGAAACCTTTTATTTAATGAGTACAAATTTCATAAGTACAACTTTAGGAATATAGTGATTCTTCCCACTATACCCACCCTCCCACCCACCTCCTCCTATCCCATTCCCATTCCCAGTCCCATTCTCCATTAAGATTCATTTTTTTTATAACGCTTTTATTTAAAGAATATAAATTTCCAAAATACAGCTTATAGATTACAATGGCTTCCCCCCCCCGTAATTTCCCTCCCACCCACAACCCTCCCCTTTCCCAATCCCTCTCCCCTTGCTTCACATCAAGATTCATTTTCAATTCTCTTTATATACAGAAGATCAGTTTACTATATATTAAGTAAAGATTTCAACAGTTTGCCCTCACATAGCAACACAAAGTGAAAAATACTGTTGGAGTACTAGTTATAGTATTAATTCACAATGTATAGCACATTAAGGACAGAGATCCTACATGATATATTTTTTTTAAATTGATTAATTTTCTATGCAATTTCCAATTTAACACCAAGATTTTTTTTTCATTTTTAATTATCTAAGTACAGAAGATTGATTCAGTATATATATACTAAGTAAAGATTTCATCAGTTTGCACCCACACAGAAAGACAAAGTGTAAAAATACTGTTTCAGTACTAGTTATAGCATTACTTCACATTGGACAACACATTAAGGACAGATCCCACATGAGACGTAAGTACACAGTGACTCCTGATGTTGATTTAACAATTTGACACTCTTGTTTGTGGCGTCAGTAATCTCCCTAGGGTCTAGTCATGAGTTGCCGAGGCTATGGAAGCCTTTAGGGTTCGCCGACTTCAATCTTATTCTGACAGGGTCATAGTCAAAGTGGAGGTTCTCTCCTCCCTTCAGAGAAAGGTACCTCCTTCTTTGATGGCCCCATTCATTCCACTGGGATCTCACTCACAGAGATCTTTCATTTAGGTCTTCTTTTTTTTTCCAGAGGTCTTGGCTTTCCATGCCTAGAATATTCTCATGGGCTTTTGAGCCAGATCTGAATGCCTTAAAGGCTGATTCTGAGGCCAGAGTGCTATTTAGGACATCTGTCATTCTATGAGTCTGCTGTGTATCTCGCTTCCCATGTTGGATCATTCTCTCCCTTTTTGATTCTATCAGTTAGTATTAGCAGACACTAGTCTTGTTTGTGTGTTCCCTTTGACTCTTAGACCCATCAGTGTGATCAATTGTGAACTGAAATTGATCACTTGGACTAGTGAGATGGCCTTGGTACATGCCACCTTGATGGGATTGTATTGGAATTCCCTGGCACATTTCTAACTCCATCATTTGGGGCACGACTGATTGAGCATGTCCCAAATTGTACATCTCCTCCCTCTCTTATCCCCACTCTTATATTTCACAGGGATCACTTTTCAGTTAAAATTTAAACACCAAAGAATATTTGTTTGTTAATTACAGAGTTCAACCAATAGTACTAGAATAAAAAATACTAAAATGGATAAAGTATTACATTGTACAACAACAGTCAGCACAAGAGCTGATCAAGTTACTGTTTCTCATAGTGTCCATTTCACTTCAACAGGTTTCCCCTTTGGTGCTCAATTAGTTGTCACCGATCAGGGAGAACATATGATATTTGTCCCTTTGGGACTGGCTTAATTCACTCAGAATGATGTTTTCCAGATTCCTCCATCTTGTTGCACATGACCGGATTTCATTGTTTTTGACTGCTGTATAGTATTCTATAGAGTACATGTCCCATAATTTCTTTATCCAAATGTATGCTTTGAATTCCCTGTGATGTTTTGCTGTGAGGTTCCCTTCATTTACCTTCTTTCATGTTGATGGCCGTGTTTCTGTGTTTCTGTGTGTAACACATCTTTAAGCATCTTTTTCAGGGCTGGACGAGTGGCAACAAATTCTTTCAATTCCTGTTTGCAATGAAAGGTCTTTATTTTACCTTCATTCATAAATGAGAGCTTTGCAGGATATAATATTCTAGGCTAGCAGTTTTTCTCTCTTAGTACCTGGGCTATGTCTCGCCATTCCCTTCTAGCTTGTAGGGTTTCTGATGAGAAGTCTGCTGTGAGTCTAATTGGAGCTCCTCTGAGAGTAATCTGACGTTTCTCTCTTGCACATTTTAGGATCCTTTCTTTCTGTTTCACTGTGGTGAGTTTAATTACAATGTGTCGTGATGAGGATCTCTTTTGGTCATGTTTCCTAGGGGTTCTATGAGCTTCCTGTACTAGGATGTCTCTGTCCTTCTCCAAAACTGGGAAATTTTCTGCTATTATCTCACTAAGAAGGCCTTCTAATCCTTTCTCCCTCTCCATGCCTTCAGGAACTCCTAGAACTTGAATGTTGGGTTTTTTAATAGTAGCCTGTAGATTCCCAACAATATTTTTTAGATTTCTAATTTCCTCTTCTTTTCTTTGGTTTCCTGTGCTCTGTCTTCTAAGTCCAATATTCTCTCTTCTGCCTCAGCCATTCTGTTTGTAAGGCTCTCTAATGTGTTTTTCATTTGATCTATTGAATTCTTCACTTCATTATGATTTCTCGTCACTATCACAGTTTCATGTTCTACTAGTTGTTTCATTTCAGCTTGATTTCTCCTTAATATTTCATTTTCATGAGAGAGATTTTCTACCTTGTCCATTAAGGATTTCTGTAGTTCAAGAATTTGTTTTTGAGTACTTCTTAGTGTTCTTATCAATTTTTTGAGATCTGCTTCTTGCATCTCTTCTATCTCATCATCTTCGTAATCTTGAATTGGGGTGTCTTTTTCATTTGGGGACGCCATAGTGTCTTCCTTGTTCTTATTACCTCGGTTTTTGCGTTTGTTGTTTGGCATATTGGTTTCTTCACTGTGGTGTTTTTTTCTTGTTATACTATGACTCTAGATTAAGTGGACTGTCTGCTTTTGATGGAGCCTTAGAGGCTTGAGATGGGTGTGGCCTGAGAGCTCTGTTTGGTTCCTCAGGGTTGAGGGTGTGTCAAAGGAGACACTCCCAGGTTAGGCGTGGTAAATCTCTCTCTGTTACTTTTTTTTTTTTTTTTTTTTGGTTCAAAAGGGAAGTAATTCCACACAGCTGAATGGAATTGGGGGTGGTTAGCAGGCGAATGATATACCCACAGCAGCCAGAGATCGGAAGCTCTTTCCCAAGGACCAGAGAGGGAATCTTTGCGGCCCTTTGTGTGGGCTGAGATTCTCCTGTAGTCTCCCACTGGGCTGCCAAGGCTACTGAACTGTAGCGTCTCTGGAGAGTACTCACATGAATTCGTGATTTCCGTGAGTTCTCTCCCCCACCATCTCTTTTTTCACAGTCTCAGTTCATTAGCACCACACATTCATTAGGTTGTAATCTCCTGTTATTTCACCCCTCCCACCCAGAGTCAGGTTTTTCTGCTAGGCTCGGGGCCGGTGCAGACTTGAGGTCGCCCTGCTTATGACGTATTCCAAAATGGCGCCTGCTCTTTGTCTTGCTCACCTTTGAGAGGTGAGCGGAGATAGAGAAACTTGTGTCCGTATGGGTCACTTTTTTTTTCCCTCTCTCTCTCTCTCTCTCTCTTCTAGTTAGCCTGGTGAACTTTTCCCCGCAGGGTTTCAAGCCTTGTTCGCTCTAGGCTCCTCTTTCCACTTCCCTGCTGGTGTCTCGGGCTATTGAGTTTCGGCTCACCTCGTGTTCCAGCGCTGGTGTGTTGAATCCGCTGCTGGTGTCCCAAACTGCGGGCTCCCACACTCTCCACGCAGGTCCACTGTGAATCACCAGTTCCGGAAGGGTTTCCTCTGCTGTTTCTTCCCCTACTCTTCCTTGAACCTGCAGTGTCTCCACTTTTATTAAACTGTCTCTCCCCAGACTATCGGTGTGCTCCCTTCCTATTCCGCCATCTTGTTGCTCTCTAAGATTCATTTTTTTTTGACAGGCAGGGTGGACAGTGAGAGAGAGAGACAGAGAGAAAGGTCTTCCTTTTGCCATTGGTTCACCCTCCAATGGCCGCGTTGGCCGGTGCACCACGCTGACCCGAAGCCAGGAGCCAGGTGCTTCTCCTGGTCTCCCATGGGGTGCAGGGCCTAAGGACTTGGGCCATCCTCCACTGAACTCCCGGGCCACAGCAGAGAGCTGGCCTGGAAGAGGGGCAACCGGGACAGAATCTGGCGCCCCGACTGCTGACTGGGACTAGAACCCTGTGTGCTGGCGCTGCAAGGCGGAGGATTAGCCTGTTGAGCCATGGCTCCGGCTGAGATTCATTTTCAATTAACTTTATACACAGAAGACCAGCTCTATACTAAGTAAATATTTCAACAATTTGCACACACGCAAACTGAGAACAAGTTTTACAGTTACTTCTCATAATACAATCATTGAGGACAGAGGTCCTGCATAGGAAGTAAATGTACAGTGACTCTTGTTGTTAATTTAACAATCAACTCTTACGTATGATGTCATTGATCACCTGTGGCTCTTGACATGAGCTGCCAAGGCTATGGAAGGCTTTCGAATCCACAGCCTCCGTCAGTATTCAGACAAGGCCATAAGCAGAGTGGACACTCTCTCCTCCTTTCAGAGAAAAGTACACATTGTTAATGTGTTGACTGTTCTAAGTATTTTGTACCATTCATTCACCTTGTCCCACCCAGCCCCACTTCCAACACACACACACACACACACACACAAACACACACACACACACACACAATAAAGTGGAACAAAGGAAAATGAAGCTAAGCTGAACCAAACTCAACAGCAGGGGCCAGTTAGCCTGAGTGGCACGAAAACCTCAGAGGGTCTTGGAGTGCACGCGGCACGCATTGCAAGGAGCTCTTGTGTTTGCTTCTGTGAGTCACTGTGTGTCAGTCATTCTGTGTCAGTGGGTGGAATAAGGACAACTGGACTAGGCTATTTGTCTTAGTTAGGGAAAAGCCATTTATTTAAAGATTATTTGGTTCAGAGCTGATCCTGATCCTTCAGAAAGGCCAGATCAGAGCTCATCTTTGGATTATTTTGAATGAAACTTTCCTAAACAAACCAACACTGTAGAAGCAGGCTTAACTTATTTATTTATTATTATTAGTTTAAAATTATTATTTTTTATTTATTTGAAAGAAAGGGGGGAGAGAGAGAGAGAGAGAGAGAGAGAGAGAGAGAGAGAGAGAGATTTCCCATCCACTGATTCACTTCCTAAATCCCTTGCAGTAGCTGGGGTTGACCTAAACAAAGCCAGGATCCAGGAATCTAATTCAGGTCTCCCACATGGGTAGCAGGAGCTCGAGTACTTGAGCCATCACTGCTGCCTCCCAGGGATGCGTTGATAGGACCTGCAATAGGAAATGGAGCTGAGACTCAAACCCAGGCCCTCAGACATGGAATGTGGGTATCCTAAGGGACATCCTAACCACCGTGCCAAATACCTGCCAGTCAAACCAATGCTCCAATGCAAAATGTGCTTTCAATCATTACAGCCGGACCAGCAGGTGTCTACCTGGTGAGACAGAGTGAGTGGCAAGGGCAGGCGGTCCTGTGAGCACAGGGAGCATTTAAACACATGTCTTCATGACCAACACTGGGTGGTCTCTCCCCACTGAGGCCTGTGTCACAAGAATGTAGAGTCTTAGGCCTTCTGTGGGAGACGCTGGAAGTCCTGCCAGTCCAACCTCTATCCAAAGCAAGGCCATTCCATGTGGTCTCCTCTCCCGCTGCCCTAACACCTTGCAGTGGTGCAGTGCACACCACCCTGCCTGGGCCTGATTCTTCTGGGACTGCCCTCATAATGAGAGGGATGTGTCCACCAGCCCGGCCCCCCAGGTGCCACACACACCTCCACTGCTCTCTCAGGAACAGCCCTTCTGAGGTCTGCAGGCAGTGGCCAGGGGCCATCTGAGCCTTCCATCGGTAGCTGAGCCAGTCCTTAGGAGAGAGGACTAAAGGGGAGATGGAACAAGGTGGGCACCTATGCATTCACCTGAACTCTTCCTGGCAGCCAAGATCTGTGTTTGAATGAGATGCCTTGAGGCTGGCATCCTGGAGGAGCCAGTTAAGTCATAGACTGTGTCGCTGGCATTTCACATCAGAGCCTCGGTTTGAGTCCTGGCCACTCTGCTCTTGAGCTAGCTCCCTGCTAATGCACCTGGTAAAGCAGTAGAAGATGGCTCAAGTGCTTGGGCCCCTGCCACATATATGGGAGACCTGGGTGGAATTCCTGCTCCTGGCTTTGGCCTGGTCCAGTCCTGGCTGTTGTGCCCATTTGGGGAGTGAACCAGAGGATGGAAGATGTCTCTCTCTCTGTCTCTCCCTCTCTCTCTTACTCTGCCTTTCAAATAAATGAAATAAATCTTAAAAATAAAGAGAGAGAGAAAGATGCCTTGATGGGCTGTTTGGGGTAGGATTGGAGGAGAGATGTGACCAGTAACATGCTAATTAGTAAACTCTCTTCTGTTGGGTGGGTCCTGTTTGGAAGAGCCTAGTGGGGAATTTTTCTCAACAATAAAGGGAGAAAATTTGAAATCGGGTGGGGGGTGGAGGAGAGTGAGGTGGGGTGAGAGATCCAGGAGGGAGAGGACTTCGAGAAGAGAAAATTGCTTGGTGCATCTGGTGCCCAGGGTCAGAAACATGCACTCATGAGCTTCACTCTAGTCCATGGCTTCCCTCTCTTCCCCAGGCCAAGGAGGGAGGGTCAGGAGCCTGACTGTCCATGTACAGGGAGAGGCTGCACCTGGTGACTCACAGGGCTGCCTGGTGCACCTGGACACAAGCTCCACCCCCTCAAAGCATCTTCCTAGAGGTCAAGCCTAGTCCAGCTCCTCTCCCTGTCCTGGAGGGGAAATGGCTCTTTCTGAGGGCTTTGCTGCCTTGCCCCGCACTAGCCGCCCCACTGGTTCTTTCCAAGCTGAGTGATCTCTCAGCTGTGAGCACATATGCCACTCACTCTAAATCCCAGCCCATTGCATGCTTCATATTCATGCCCAGCCAAGCCGACGTGGAGCAATTTGCATTTTAATTAATCCTGCGCATGAATTGCCTTCCTTTAAAAGTTTCTGAAGATTCCTATTTTTGGTTTTTGGAATATGGAAGGGCAAGCAGCAGTTATCCACATCCTGGTCGAGGTGGGCCTGGGTTCTCCTGGTCCTTCCAAGCCCAGAGACCCAGATTGGGTCGCCTGCCAGGTGTGCTGTTTCGAGGGGCTGAAAACCCTCCCTCATTCCTGTTTCAGAAGAACCACGTGCTAGCCTTGCTCTCTACCCAGAGGCTGAAGGGAAATGAGGTCATGCGCAAGAGAGGCAGTTGTCAATAGCCCTCAAGCTATTTGCAGGCAGCCTCACAACTTTACTAATACTTGTAACCCATCAATACTTTAAAAAAAGATTTATTTATTTATTCAAAAGGTAGAGTGACAGAGAGAGAGAGAGAGAGAGAGAGAGAGAGAGAGAGAGAGAGATAGTCTTCTATCTGTTGGCTGCAACAGCCAGGGCTGGGCCAGGCAGAAGCCAGGAGTCAGGTGAAGTATATATAAACCCATACTATTTTGATTTTATATCCTGGTCCCCCATGTGGATGGTAGGAACTCTAGTACGTGAGCCACCATCTGTTTCCCCAGGTGCATTAGCAGGAAGCTGGATCAGAAACAGAGCAGCCAGGACTGAAACCAGCACTTCAGTGTGGGATGCCGGTGTCACAAGCGGCAGCTTAACTTGTTGTACCACATGCCAGCCCCTTCTTCTTAAATTTCCTGGAAAAATTGATTAAAAGATAAGTTTATTTTGGTGCAAAACATTTTGAAATGCATACATAGCTTTTCATAATATAAATTTTTCATGAACTTTTGAAGACCCTTCATATACATGAACATCAAAATATTTTTTGCAACAAAATAAACCTGTCTTGGGGCCACATTGTGGCACAGTGGGTTAAGCAAGTGCCCATGACACTGAGATCACATGTGGGCACTGGCTTTTGTCCCAGTTGCTCCACTTCCTGATGCAGCTCCTTGCTAATGTGCCTGGGAAAGCAAAGGACGATGACCCAAGTGCTTGGGTCCCTATATCCACATGAGAGATCCAGATGGAATTACAGCCTCCTGGCTTTGGCCTGGCCCAGCCCTGGCTGTTGTGGGTATTTGTGGAATGAACCAGCAGATGGAAGACCCAACTCTCTTCTCTCTCTTTCTTTCTCTCTGTCTCTTTTTCTCTGTCTCTCCCACTCTCCAACTCTGCCTTCAATAAAATAAAATATTTAAAAACACCCCTATGTTTACATTCAATTTTCCATGAATCTTTGAAGTATATATAAATCCATACTATTTTGATTTTATGTACACAGGGTAAGTTTGTTCTTCAGCTTGTCCGTATTGATCTGAAATTTTCCCTTTAAACTCATTTGCTGACAAACTATTGAATGTGGGCCACATCCAGCCCCGGGCCAGTTTTTGTAAATGAAGTGGCTTTTTGTTGCTCTTTCATCTACAACTGCATTTGTAAGGGGGTGGAATGCCTGCTCAAAGAGACCGGTTAACCCTCAAAAACTCAAATATTTACTCGCTCACTCTATAGAAGAAGTTGGCTGAGTCTTGTTTTTACTTAATTTGCTGCAAGATCTTTCTGTTGGTCTGTCCAGACAAATAGCATTTTGTTTAACTTCAGCAAAGCGTGGCCTGATACTGTGATCATTTTGCCATGGGTGGGTTTTAGGTGGCTCCCAAAGTTTTGCTGTTATACACAAGGCTGCCACCAAGGCTTCTACACAGGACTTTGTGTGTGCACACACTACTGTTCTCCCTGAGATAGACACATGGAGGGGGCGTTGTGGGGGGGGGGGGGGGGGGAAGGCTGTGTCTATTTTAGATCTGGAAGAGATAAATTGCCCTCCAAAAGGCTGCACCTGTTTACATGTGTGCCAGCTGTGCATGAAAGTAACAATTAGTCTGAGTTAAAAAAGATTACCTTCAATGTCTTGGGTTTTGATCATCCTTTCCAGACACATCTGGTCCAGTCCATCTTCTGTGAACACAACCCTCAGCCTCAAATGTTGAGAGAAGGGAAGACAAACAGTGGCTGGAAAGCTGTAGTAGGGGCTGGTGTTGTGGCACAGTGGGTTGTAACCCCAGGATCCCTATCAGAACTCCAGTTTGATTCCTTGCTGCTTGGCTTCCGAACACACTCCTTGCTAATGTTCCTGGGAAGGCAGTGGAAGATGGCTCGAGTACCAAGGGCCCTGCCACCTGTTTCGGAGACTTGGATGGTATGTCTGGCTCCTGGGTTCAGCCTGACCCAGCCTTGGCTGTCATGGCCATTTGGGGAATGAACCAGTGGATGTCTGTCTGTCTGTCTCTCTCTGTACCTCTGATTCTGAATTTCAAAGCCTGAGAATCAGGAGCTCTGGAGTATGAGGGGAAGGCAGAAGGCCCAGCTCAGGGGGGAAGAGAGAGAGAGAGAGAGAGAGAGAGAGAGAGAGAGAGAGAGAGAGAGAGATCTCCCTTTTCTGGCCTTTTGCTCTATTCAGCCCTCAGAGGACTGGATGGCGCCCAGACACCTTGGGGGGGTGATCTTCATGGCAAGGCTGGTGTCTACCAGACACATGACACACACAGACATAATGCTGGAGCAGCTACCCAGGCATCGCTCACACTCCTCTTAGCCCTGCAACCACACTGTCATAACCCTCCTCCTGTTTCAGATAAAGACAAGAAGGCTGACAGCAGTCAAGCAGAAGGTTGAATGCCCCACAGTAAGAGGCAGAGCCTGGCTCCTGGTCCTGGACTCACTACCTCCCAATCCACTTGACTTCAACAGCATTGTTGGCTGTGTGCTCTTGGGCAAGTTTCTTGACTTCTCTGTGTCTTCACATGTTCATTACAAAATAGGTGTGGAGCTAGGCCCTCACAGGCGAGCTGTGCAGGTGCAGTGAGATATGCAAGCCAGGCCCTTGCACGGGGCCTGACCCTGGATCAAAATCTGCTACGACTGTTGTTGCCTGCATCACCACTGTGAAGTGTGTGAGTCCCAGATGAAGGAGCTGAGTTTTCCTGCAGTAGCGGCCACAGCCAAGCAGGCTGATATGGACAGAGGTCTGCCGTGGAAAACTCCAGCAGGATCTGTGGGGCCCCAGGAGCCTGTGTCTGGATGAGGATGGAGACCCTGATCCAGCAGCCTGCGTTCAAGGTCCTCACTGTTTCCAGAAGACAGGGAACCAGCAGATGCCCCGGGGCACCCATGATAGGCATTTGTAGCGTGCCTGTTGCAGGTTAATGTTGCTCATCAGGACGTTCCTCATTCTGGGCCGTGCACATTCAGATGTTTCCAACAAATCCCTTTACTGCCTTTATGAAGCTGGACACTAAACATGACCTCTAGGTGTGGCTTCAGTGAGCTACCTGCCTCACCATGCATACAAGGCACAGGTGCCCAGTGAGTGGCCAGGAAGCAGCTCTGGCAGCAGCATCAGAGGCTGAGTGGCTGGCATGCAGTCCTGGTGTCATCAGGACTCTGCTGATGCTGCTGGTCTGGGGACCAGGAGGGAGTGCACCTGCTCTGCTTTCTGTAAGCATCCCAGGTGATGTAGGCTCGTGCTCCTCACTCCCATCTGAGACACAGCAGTGGACAGGACACTGCCTTAGGAAAGGTGAATGGTCCTGTGGATGCCACAAGCCAAGCCACAGCTGAACTGGGAAACCCCTGGAAGGGAGGCCAGCTTCCTGGGTGCACACCTCATTCAGTGCGGACACAGAGCGCCACCAGGTCAACCTCCTGCTGGCTGGATCTGCAGTCAAGTTGAGCTTCCTTCTCCATCCATTGCCTTCTTCCTGCAAATGGTTCTCGTTTAGCTGGAATCTTCCCAAAGTCATTCTCCAGAGGGCGTCTTTCGAATTCTCCATGGGGGATGATGTGGGCGGTATCCCGTTACAGTGTGGCATGGACTCATACTTTGAGCAATGTGGGGACGTGGTTTTGACATTTGAAGCACTGATAACATTTGAAATCAAGGCAGGATAACGACTTTTATTAATTACCCGTGTCTCCTCCTGCCCTTCTGTCCTCCGCCCCACACCAGCTGTTCAACATTTGAGAAAACGGTAACCGAATAGGATTATAAGCAATTATGAGTTTTTCTTTTTTAAGAGACAGATGGAATCAAGGTTTCTATTTTCAGAGGTTGTCAGATTTAGGTTATATCTACACAACGTCACATTATTATGAGAACCATATGTTTTCTTTTACTGCCATGGAAATTTCCTTCTAGGATGGGCCAGAATCACCGGTCAGTGCTGTGTACTGGGGGTGCCTCACTGATGCAGACAGCTTCAAACAACTACTTCAAATAATTCTACTTTCCCCACATCAATGTTTTTCATTTATCCACATGTTCCTCCCTTTAGTATGCATCAAAGTCCTGGGCCCAGTTTTGTGCTGTGCTGTTAGGATACAGAGACGCAGTCTCTGTTGACTTATAATTTGGATGAATTAGACACTCTCGAGTCTCTTACATGTCTCTGTTCATTTAAAATCCTGGGGAGAATTTTTAATGAGCTCCTTGTGCTAAACTTCAAGCTTATAGATAATCCCTGGACAATGAGCACCTTTGAGTGAGCAATGCACCCAATCAGGCAGCAAGTCCGAGACAGGTGCCTGTCTGGGAGCAGCTGGAGAGGCCCCTACGTGAGCCGGTGACATTTCCCGGGGGGATTTTGGATCAAATGACTTTTGATTCCACAGAGTAGAGGTTCTGCACGCATTCACCTTGTCTGGAGGGCTGTGAATCCAGTCACAGCGTCCTCCTGTAGACTTTCTGATGCAGCAGGTGGGGGTTGAGGCCTGAGCACCTGCATTCCTAACAGACTCCCAGGAGTTGCTGCTGGGACTTTGAAGACCACTGCCTGGGAGTTTTAGAGTGTGGGTGGGTTCTCTGAGGATGAGAATGGAATTGTTATTCAGTAAACAAAAATTTCCGGGGACAGCTCCATGGTGTAGTAGGTTAATCCTCCACCTGCGGTGCCAGCATCCCATATGGGCACTGGTTCTAGTCCTGGCTGCTCCACTTCCCATCCAGCTCTCTGCTATGGCCTAGGAAAGCAGTAGAGCATGGTTCAAGTCCTTGGGCCCCTGCACCCACATGGGAGACTCGGAAGAATCTGCCTCCTGGCTTCGGATCAGCGCAGCTCCAGCTGTTGCAGCCATCTGGGGAGTGAACCAATGGAAGGAAGACCTTTCTCTCTGTCTCTCCTTCTCGCTGTCTGTAATGCTACCTCTCAAATAAATAAATAAAAAATAAAATCTTTCAAAAAATGTCCATTAACTAAGTACCTAGCAGTTGCTTGCTCTATTCTGGGCACTTCTTAGGGAAAAGGAGGGGCAGGGAGATGAAGGCAGATGACAGAAAGTCCAGTTCATTGGTGAGATTTGAGAGCTGAGTGGCTGCTCCCGGCTGCTCCAGGGCCAGGTGTGCCCGAGGCTCAGGGCCAAACTGCCTTTTCCGACTCCCGCCAGGTGCCTATTGGGAGATTACGCTGCTTTTCTTGTGACAGCATGAGCTTCCCTGCGTATAATGGTCTTTCACCACGAGACACAAAGTGGTATTTTGGCAGCACTGTTCTGGGTAGAAATGCACTCCACAACTGACTTGACATAGTCACTTCTGTCCAGAGACTATCATGTGGAGCAATTTAAATTTGGGTCACTCTGGATGGACTCAAACTCTCTCGGGTACCAGCATGCGCCAAGAGAGAGGGAGGGAGCTGAGATTTTCTGTACCTCTTCTGTCTACAGAATCCACGTGCTATTTCCTTTGTTCTAAAGCCTCTCCCCATTTTAAAAAAAACTTTTATTTAATAAATATAAATTTCCAAAGTACAACTTTTGGATTATAGTGGTCCCCCCCCCAATCATCCTCCCATCCACAAACCATCCCATCTTCTACTCCCTCTCCCATCCCATATCAAGATTCATTTTCAACTATCTTTATATACAGAAGATCAACTTAGTATACACTACATAAAGATTTCAACCTACAGATTCTCTGGAGGCATGCCTTCCTCATCAGCAGCATCTTCCATGTTAGAGTTTGATGTGAACTGCCTGCCTGGAAGTCATGCACCTGACCCACTGCCACCTCCCATGGGTGGCCCCTGGTGGCCTCCTCCACGGTCCCAACATGGTCAAACTTCACTGCCCCTGGCACTGCACAGACTGTATGTGTTTATTTCCAAATTATCATTGATTGCTTAAGCTCATCTCCAGATTTCAATGGGTATTGTTTTTTCTACCTGGAAAAGTTGATGAGATTTCCAATAAATCAACTGAGGTATCTTTCTCCTTTTTCTTCTTTTTTAAAAGATTAATTATTTGAAAGTCAGAGTTACAGAGAGAATGAGAGGCAGAGAGAGAGAGAGATCTTCTTCTTCTTCTTCTTTTTTTTTTTTTTGACAGGCAGAGTGGACAGTGAGAGAGAGAGAGAGAGAGAGACAGAGAGAAAGGTCTTCCTTTTCCATTGGTTCACCCTCCAATGGCTGCTGCGGCTGGCGCACCTCGCTGATCTGAAGCCAGGAGCCAGGTGCTTCTCCTGGTCTCCCATGCGGGTGCAGGGCCCAAGCACTTGGGCCATCCTCCACTGCACTCCTGGGCCACAGCAGAGAGCTGGACAGGAAGAGGTGCCCCGACCAGGACTAGAACCCAGGCTGCTGGTGCCGCAGGTGGAGGATTAGCCTATTGAGCCATGGCGCTGGCCGAGAGAGGTCTTCTATACGCTGGTTCACTCCCTAATTGGCCGCAACAGCCAGAGCTGCGCTGATCTGAAGCCAGGAGCCAGGAGCTTCTTCAAGGTCTCCCATGCTGGTTTAGGGGCCCAAGGACTTGGGCCATCTTCTACTGCTTTTTCAGACAATAGCAGAGAGCTGGATCAGAAGTGGAGCAGCTGAGTATCGAACCTGTGCCCATATGGGATGCTGGCACTGCAGGTGGTGGCTTTACCCACTACACCACAGTGCTGGCCCTGCATCTTTCTTCTTGGCCACAATCACAATGTGCCAGGAACAGCACCAGAATCGAAGGTACAATGGGACATGCACACTTGTCTTTTTTAACCTTTTTCATTGAAGAGGTCAACCCAGCATTGCTGAGAGACTGCAGAGGGGAAACAGGGCTGCTTCTTGGGGAAGGAGCAGGGACTTGTGGGATGAGCACCAGCGCTATGCACTCCATGCCAACCCTGGCCTATGCAGGCTGGCAAGCTCACCAGTAAATCAGGCACTTGCATCCATCCGCATTCCATCAAGGCTCATTGCAAACAGATCCGTAAGACAGAACATCGCACATGGGCAAACATCGTTCAACTCTGAACCAGAGCGGCAGCCACAAACTGACGGCTCCTGCGGCAGCAGTCACTGGGCATAGCTGAGCCTCTGTGGCCAGTGCACGACTGCTGTCCTTCTTCCCCATAGGCAGCTTCGTCTTCCAACCTGGCAGATGTCTAATGGCTTCAAATCAGCCTTAATGAAGTGCCCAGCAGGTGCCACTAATGGCTTTGACCCTAAGATGTAGGGATGTACAAACAATAATCATAAAACAAACATTTCTGAGCTTGTCTTTGTGAGCCAGCTTGACTGTGGCCCAGGGTTCCTGTCTGCTGCTGAACAGGGCTGGTAGGGACAGGCGTGATGTGAGCAGATGAGGTGGTGGTGGCAGCGTGGAGGGACCTCGGTTCCACCCACTGCTGCCTTCTGCCCCATCCCCATCCGCTTGGCATCTGGAAAGGTGATGGCATTCTCCCGTGAAGCTTTGGCATATGCTGTCCTAATGTCATGCTTGTGTTTAGTATGCAAGTAGGAAGCTGCCTGGATGTCATTTTAATTTTCTTAAGGCTCTTGGATTTTTAAAAACTCCTTTCTGTGGCGAAGGTAGCACGGCATTTAAGCTAATGAGCTTGTTCCCTTTATCTTGTCCCGCTCTAAGTTAAATTGGATCTGCTTATAAAATGTAGGCTCTTAATTGTGATTCTTAAAAGGCCATCCTGCTCACAAGGATCTGGTTAAGTAATGACTTTCTTCTTAATTAATAGTAAGCAAGGCAGCTGCGTGGCTGCCGCTCTGAGGAGAGAGGAGCCTGACCTCCATACGGACCCACACAGATTCTCAGAGCTGTCAGAGTGGAAGGAAAGCAGGGACTCACCTGACCACCTTCAGCGTGGCCATGAGCGGCACCCTCACCTCCCAGTCACCGTTTCCTTGTCTTTACCGTGGCAGCTCCCAGCTCACGGGGTTAATGCCGGGACCCCAGGTGGATCTATGAAGCCTCTGACATGGTTCAGAGCCTGTGGTGAGAGCTGGGTTGGTGAGCACCATTGCCAATCGGCTCTGGCTCCATGGGACCAGCCCCTGGTGAGGGTGACATGGGTCCTAGGACAAGGACTTTGAAATCAAGCAGCTGTCATGAACACATCTCAGAGCAAGATGGAGAGCAGCATACCACGACTCGGTACTGGGAGGCCCTGCAGGTCTCGGACTGATTAGCAAGCAGTCTTGCAAGCCGGAGATGATAAAGCTCGGTGGAGCCTCCTCTGGGGGCCTCTTCTCTCTGAGTTTCGTCATCTTGGGGTTCCTCTCCTGTGATGCAACCGTCCACCACCATTTGTACAGGTACTGTTAGCCCTGGGGCTGAGGAACTCAATACAAGATCTTGCTCTGGGTTCTGCTTTCGCTGTGTGAAATGAGCGGCCTTTGTCTCTGACCCAGGCATCTCCTGTCTTCAGTGACGATATGCCTATAAACTGGTGCCAAGTGAGCGTGCTAGTTTACAAGGAGAGTGACAGGCCCTTCACAGTCTCTGAATGAACACTTTAACACTTTGGGTTTTTGAAAATCAAGTTCTCTCTACCCTGATGTGTTGTTGTTAGGGCTATAGAGATAGGATTATGGGGCTGGTGCTGTGCTGTAGCAGGTTAAGCTGCTGCCAGCAATGCTGGCATCCCATGTGTGTGCTGGTTCGAGTCCTTGGTGCTCCACTTTCAAGCCAGCTCCCTGCTAATGTACTTGGGGAAGCAGTGGAGGATGGTCCAAGTCCCTGAGCCCCTGTACCCATGGGAGAGACAAGGAAGAAGCTCCTGGTTCCTGGCTTCAGCCTGGCACATCCTTGACCATTGTGGCCATTTAGGAGTGAACCACTGATGGAATATCTCTTTGTCTCTCTGTGTGTCTCTCCCTCTAATTCTGCCTTTCAAATAAATAAAAATAAAAAAGACAGAAATACACATAATAGTTGTGGATAAAACTACATATATATAGGTTGATCAATGACAGCTAACTAGGCAGATGATGGATAATAGATGTTAGACAACTTATAAGGGGTCTTACAAAGGTTTGTGGAAAATGTATATTAAAAAAAAACTGTCCATGGATTTCAACTTTTCTTTGACCAGAATAAACATGTATGCACTTGTTATATCATGTCTGAGCAGGATCTAGTTTGAAGCACTAAGGATATGACACCAGTTTGAAAAGAGACCCCTATCAGAGCAACATGAATTCTACTAAACTTGAAGCAAGAACATGAGATTCGTGGGGAAATCTGCGAGGGAGAAGGAGGGACTCCTTGAGGCCTTACAGAAAGTATATGGGGAGAAAGCCTTCATTTACAAGTGGACAGTTCATTTTAAGAAGGATGGGATGATGTTGAAGATGAAACCCACAAGGGCAGGCCATCCACATCAACATGTAAAGAAAAAGATACATCCTGTTTACGCCCTGATTGAAGGGGACCAACGACTAAGCAGAAACAGTCAACACCAGGGACACCTTAGGTGGTTCTGCTTACACAACGCTCACTGTAAACTTAGACTTTCTGCTCTGTGAGTGACAAATCTGATGCACCCAGATCAGATGCATTCAAGAGCAGAGATGTCTGTGGAAATTTTAAGCAAGTGGGATCAAGATCCTGAAGCATCTCTCTGAAGAACTGGAAGAGGGATGAAACGTGATTTTACCAATATGATCCTAAAGACAAAGCAAAGCCGATACAATGGCTACCAAGAGGTGGAGTTGGCCCAGGCAAGGCCATTAGCACCAGCAAGTGCAGAGATCACAGCCAGACTTTTTCTGAATTCTCAAGGCCTTTTTCTTGCTGACTTTCTGGAAGGCTATAGAAAAATGGCATTTTGTTAAATTAGGAAGGTGTTATGGGAAAGTCAGCCAGAGCTTCTGCAGAAATATGCTAGGGAGAAAGCTTTGCCAGAGCCCTCTGCCGTGATAATGCTCCTGGTCGCTGCTGCCAAGGGTGATTTCCTGAGAGCTTTGATGGGAAATCATCAGGAGCCCTCCTGGCAGTCCCGTTCGGCTCCTTCTGACTTCTTCTTCTTCTTCTTCTTTTTTAAAAATATTTATTTTATTTATTTGAAAGACAGAGTTACAGAGAGAGGTAGAGACAGAGAGAGAGGTCTTCCATCCACTGGTTCACTCCCCAGATGGCCACAATGGCTGGAGCTGTGCCCATCAAAGCCAGGAGCCAGGAGTTTCTTCCTGGTCTTCCATGTGGGTGCAGGAGCCGAGTACTTGGACCATCCTCCACTGCTTTCCCAGGCCATAGCAGAGAGCTGGATAGGAAGAGGAGCAGCTGGGACTAGAACTGGTGCCCATATGGGATGCCAGTATTTCAGGTCAGGGCTTTAACCTGCTGCGCTACAGTGCTGGCCCCCTCTGACTTCTTTTTGTTTCCTAACTACAAGTAGATCTTTATGGTCACCCATTTTCCTTCAGCTAACAACATAAAACGTACTGCCCGGAAGTGGTTAAATTCAGCTCTTCAGGGCCAGACAAAATGCCCACATCATCATTTATAAAAGTGTCCTGAACTTGGTGGAGCTTCTATTGACAAATATGGTGTGTGTGTGTGTGTGTGTGTGTATGTGTGTGTGTGTATATATATATATATATATATATACATATATATATATTTCTTAATTCCATTTATTCCATTTGCCATGAACTTTTTGAAATACCTTTGCAGATAGGGAGGTAGATAGATTCTCAAAGATTGATGACAGTTTTGTAGGCTGCAAGGATTGCTTCCATTGTAACTGCTGTGGGAGGCTTGGCCCTCAGTGTGGTGATGTTGGGAGGTGATGGGGGCTCTAAGAGATGAAGCCTGGAGGGAGGTCCTTAGGTAGAGGGGAACATGGCTTTGGTGAGGGGTTAAGATTGTTCTTAACCGAGCGAGTGATGATGAGAGCAAGATTGACATCTCTTTATATAGTTGCCTGCCTCTGGTGTTTTGTTACGGTAACAAAGATGGACCAGTGCAAGGCCAGACCTGAATGTGTAGGCAAGAATCACCCTGTGAAAGGCTTCTCCTCTAGGATCCATATTTGGAGGAGAGGAAGACCCTGCATGGCTCCCTCCATGGTGATGTTAGCATGGGGCCTGCTCTGAAGGTGCCAAGAGGTCCAGAGAAGGGGGAACCCCACTAAGGAAAGGGGAGTGAAACATGACGTCACCACACTTGGCAGTGTGGGCCATCCCTTCTCAAAGCCAAGGTTTCTGAACCCTTGACACTTGAGTCTTGTCTATTTTAGCTCTGCCTCAGCTAGGCAATGGGGCTGATCAGTAAGAGCAACATGGCACCTGCTCCCAAGTCCAGGCAGAGGCTAAGAACAGGAGGACAAATCCTGGGGGTTGGAGGGGGGTCCTGTGCCCCTCCCTCCCAGGGGATGAGCCTTCCTCCATGGCGCTCTCAGGAGTCATGGTTTTAGGAGCGCTGCTTCTGCTTTTCGGATCTTCTTGAAGTAGAGGCAGATCCAAGCTCTTGTTGGTCCCCAGGGAAAGCATGACTTGTCGGAATTGCATCCTCCCCCCCCCCCCCACCTCTGTGAATATCTGTGTAGAAGCCCAGCTGTTTGGCCTCACTGTAAACGCTCGAGCACCGAGACTCCATCTTTTTAGCTCTTTTCAGTCCAAGAAGAAGTTTACTGAATGTAAGATTGGCCGCTGGTTCCCCCAGAGCACCTTGCCCGCCCTTCTCCCTGCAGAACCACCCGCCGTAACATTTTGCTCCAGTCTCAGCTGCAGCCGAGTGCAACATTCTCTTGACAGAGTGGGATGGCCTGTGGCAATTTCCTCAAGGCAGCATCAAGACCACTTTAATTTTTCACATTTTACGTGGCCTGCCCTCCTGAAATTGCTTTCTTGTGGCAACTGCTAATAGCCCATATCTTGATGCTGAAGAGAGAACTCTAATGGGTGAAAAATGGAGGTGCAGTGGAAATTGCCTCTCCGTAAACTCTGAGATGGAGTCTGGGACGATGGGGTGGCAGGAGTAACTTCACGTTGTTTGTCAGGCTGACCACGTGACCTGCAAGTTTCTGCAGCTGGAATCATGGTTACTGGGTCCCGAACTAACAAGAAGTCAAATCTTTTCAAGGCCTCTGCCAAGCAAGGCATTCGCAACTCAATTATCTATCAATTTCTCCGCTAAACACAATGATCTCCGCCAGTCATCTCAGAGCAAGCTGAAGGCAAGTTTGAGGTCTCATCCACTCCACCCCACCAAGATTCCATCTGTTCTCCACGTGGCAGGTGTCCCGTGAAGGCTGTTGAACGGGGGTCTTTTCACCCTGGGGGTTCCTGTGTTCCACCACATCAGGACCACAGCAACAACCAGTCTTCCTAGCAACGACTCTGGATAGTGGAGACGGACAGTGACAGACTGCAAACCCCAGACCCCTGAAGGAGCACTAGAGTCTGGAGCTGGAGCCTTGAAACCAGCAGACAAAAGAAGCAGTGCGGAAGGCAGAATTAGGACGAATCCTTAGGTCAGTTCCGAATCCTCCTACAGCCTGCCACCACTTTCTTCACAAATCCAGAGTGCTGAAATGTCGGGGGCTTCCCTGGCTCCCGAAAGTCAATGCAGCAGTCGAACCCAAGGCAGCTTCTAAACTACCCGGAGATCTTTTCAGAGCCAGTGAAGCCTTTCTGTTGTCATTGTGTAGTGGCATTTCACAGGGGCGGGACCCTGTGATCTCCAGATTGTCCTTGGCTTCCTCACTGTCTGCCCTAGGCTTTTAAACCCGAGAGGGCTGCACACAAAACAGATGCCGGCTTGGCTGCTGCCACACCTCTGGCCATTGCCTTTCTCCCCAGACCCCCTTTTGGGTGGTGCAGAGCCCAGGTTTCTTTTATTGATCCCGAAACAGAAAGAGTTAGTTCCCAGTCACTGAAATCGACAAAGGCTTTTGCAGCTCATTAACCACCAGATTATGTGGCACAATTCATTAAAATTCTGTTTCATTGACTGCATTCGTAAATAGGCTTGGGGAAGTTCATCACTTTTCCCTCTTGCAGAGCTTCTCTTCAATGAGTGCATTTTTTTCCTTCCCACTTTTTTTTTCTCTACAGAAAAAGCCTGAAATAATGTGCCACGAGATGTGTTATCATTTAAATGCAAACTAAAATGAAATGCCGACTGGGAATCACAGGTCTATAGATTTTTTTTTCTTTTCGATTTGCTCCTATCTGATTATGTGGGCTACTCTAATAAATACATTTGCTTCAAGCTCTTGTTGCATTAATTCTGTATAAATTGTCACACTCCTAGCAGGCCTCTGCCCTGTAATTGCTTCCGTTTGAATACAAGCAGAAAGGGACAGATTACGATCATATTTTTAAAAATACATTTTCCATTATTAATACATAAACATGAAAAAAAGCTCTTTGTAAAGCTCCCATCTGGGAGGCAGAGACTAGGCTCTGGGCATCACCTTTGCGTCTCAGGTGTTCCATGACGCTGTTTGCTTACCGCAGACAGAGCTTTCTCAGTAAAAGGGACCACATAGCAAATATTTGGGGCTACATAATTCCTGTTCCACGATAGCTGTAAGCAGGGAGCAGACAAGGCAGACAACGAAAGAACGTGGTTGTTTCAACCAACCTTTATCTGGGCTCACTGCAATGTGAATTCCATATCACTTTCAAGAGCCGTGAAATGCTGTCTTCACTCCCAGCCCCTTTCTTCCAACCATTAAAAAATGTGAAATCCTGTCTAGTACAGGTGGCGGGTGGCCTCTGGTCTGCTGGTGGGTCCAGCTCTGCTGAGTGCAGTCCCCCGAGAAGCGGTTCTCAGCAGTGGGCCCTGGATTAGCAGTGTCAGCGGCACTGGGAATTGGTGATACCTGCCGAAGGTCAGTCTTGATCTCGGGAGGACAGGGTTCCCACAGACTCCACGGCCTGGAGTTGCAGCAGGAACTTCTCTGGAGTCCGGTGTGTGTTCCTGTAACATTTATGCAACAGTTATGTCCTGGGCCTGCAGAGTCCTGGCCGCACCACGTGGGTGATGGGCAGGGGTGTGGGGATCTCTTGCTATGGAGGCTTCAAACGACATCTGTTTTTATTTGTGTCAGAGGCAGAGCAGGTGGAGACCTTCCTGGAGTGAGAGTAGGACTGAAGTGCAGTTAGGGGTGGTGTTCCTTGCCTTGGGGACAGAATGTCACACAAGGCATCAGAAACTCAATGTCAGCGTCTGAGCCCCTGCTCGGTACCCCGGACTCTTGGTAGGAGGAGCAGCCTGGGTTCTCTGGTTAGAATTCTCTGCAGCTGAGCCCACCCAGAACTTTGGATGACGTCATAGTCCTGCTTCCAGATGTTATGAAGAAGTGAGCCCTGTTGCACTGAGCATCTGCTGATGTTCCTGGGACTTCACATACTCACTCTGAGCCTTATAGTAGGACTCTGGGAAGGGGGAGATTTGGTAACGTCCTAATCCCAGAACTGAAGACTCAGTGGCTCATGGCTTACGTTGGCTTTTAATATTTCAAAAAAGAGATTTAATTATTTCGAAGGCAGAATGACAGAGAGAGAAGAAGAGGTAGAGAGAAGGTGATGTTTCATCCATGGGTTCACTCCCCAAATGGCCACAATGGTCAGGGCTGGGCCAGGCCAAAGCCCGAAGTCAGGAACTCCATCTTGGTCTCCCATGTGGGTGCAGGGGTCCAAGAGCTTGGGCCACCTTCTTCTGCTTTCACAGGCCACAGCAGAGAGCTGGATCAGAAGTGGCGCAGCCGGGACTCGAGCCAGTGCTTTGACATGGGATGCTGGTATCACAGGCAGTGGCTTAGCCTACTGTGCCACAACACTGGTCCTGGTGTAAGTTCTTTTGCTAAAGTGCCCTCCAGTTGGAAAAGTGGGAGTCAATTTGCACATTCAGATTTATCAGAATCAGTTTCTGAGGTTTTTCTTCCAGGCCACTGCAGGGTTAGGAACAAATACTTTGGTCCTTCGGGAGCAAATAAACAGTATCCATCTGCCTTACGGAGTCTCTATGTCCCCCACGAGTGTTCCAATTAAGGTTCCGTCAGCCACAAAAGCTGCAGCCCAGATGCCTCTTCTCTGTCCTGCGTGGGAACGAGCCGCCTCTTTGGCTTGTCAAGTTAGGCAGAGCTGCTGACGAGGGCACTCGCAATAGCTGGCCCTGGAACACCGCTCAGGCAGGCTGGAGTGTCCACGGCTGACACTTGTCTGTGTGCTGGAGAGGCTATAATTGCATGATGGGATTGGATGTCATTTTTTTCTTCCTTGTAAAATGAAAAAAAATCCACTTGCCTGTTATAGCTTTTGCAACTGGAATTTGCAGAGCTTGAGACCAAACACTTGCATGCAAGATGCTCTTGCAATAGTTCTTCTCTTCCTCTTGCATGAACGCAAGGAAACTGTCCAGCAAACACCAGTAGACAGCAGTGGCAGGTGCACAGGAGGAGACAGGAGTCTCTCCTGTGTCTCCCACATCCAAGTGTGGTGAGGAGATTGCCTTCTCCCTAAATCCCCTTTCTTTCCCCCAGTTTTCCTGCCAGTAAGGCTGGACCTAGGGGCTGAGACAGATTGCTCAGGGAAAGAGGAAGGGACCACTATATGGGACAAAAAGGACATTTTTTTTTTCTCCTTTTGCTTGAGTTTCAAACTAAAGGTTTTAAAAATTCTCCAGCCCAGAGCTTATGAGAGAGGACAGGGGTGCCATTGGCTTTTCCCTCAATTGCTCCTTCACCCACTGACCCTGACGAATCATTCTTTCTTCTTTAGCAGCAGAATTTCTATCTGAGCTCACTGCCACCCAGAGTGAAGCTACCTTACACAGCCTTCCTGGCAGCCAGCTGAGGGTGTCGCAAAGTCCCAAGAAGTATGTGCTAGCTCTGAGCACGTTCCTTAAAATGCAGTCAGAATGAGCACCATGCACGTCTACCTTGGTGCATGGATGTCGAATCCTGGACTGTGGCGTGGCGGGAGGCTTTCCTAGGGGCAATGGCGTGGGGAGCAGAAAGGAGCCAGCGTCTCTGAGGACTTAGTAAAGGCAGAGCTGCCCTCCCAGCATGGAAGTTCAAACTGTGGCAAGCTAACCTGGGTATTAGCCCAGGAATATGTTACATTATAGCCAAATGGGGTTTAGGCTGCGCTCTGCTGACTTTAAGCTGGGAAGATGACATTGGGCTAAGCAGGTGGCCTGAATGCAAATTGTGTGTGGCCTTGCAGGGAAAGGTCTTTCTCCAGTAGGTGGCAGAGGGGGTCATTGCAGAGTTGAAGCAGGAGACAGATTCCACGGGATGTCACTGCACTGAAGATGCTGGAGTCCGCATGTCAAGGAAATGGGGACATGTGTTCTGTGACAGCAGGACAGGGAATTCTGCCAACGGCCTGTGTGGACTTGGAAACCGAGTGGTTCCCGGAGCCTCCAGATCAGAACCCAGTCGAATCCGCACCTGGGTTTCAGCTGTAAGAGGCTGGGCAGGGAGGGAGGCTGTGCCACGCTGGGCTGGACGTCCCATCCACAGATACCTTTGTGTTGTTTGAAGCAGCTACTTTATGGTCATTTGTTAAGTGCTCAATAGGAAACAGGTACACTAACCTTTGTGTGACTGGAGAAAATTTATTTGGGTCTTTTATTAATTGCAGCCAAGCTTAACCACACTAAGTTTGATGTCCTATCAAGAAGCCAAGGCATGGGGTTGCAACACCCGCATCCCACATTGGAGTGTCAGTTTGAGTCCCGGCTGCTCCACTTCTGATCCAGCTCCCTGATAATGACCTGAGAAAGCAGTGTAAGATGGCCCAAATGCTGGGCCCCCTGCCACTCCTGTGGGAGACTCGAAAGAATCTCCTGGCTCCTGGCTTCAGTCTGGCCAGATCTGGCTGGTGTGACCATTTGAGGAGTGAACCAGAGGATGGAGGATCTCTCTCTGTCTCTCCTTCTCTTTGTAACTCATTCAAATAATAAAAAATAAATCTTAAGAAAGGGGATATCTCTAGAGCTCTCTCTCATACATAAATTCATCTGTTAAAATTCCTTCCCCAACCGTGTTATTTGAACTTTGCACCTTCTGACCCACGAGCCAAATAGACCTCTTTATAAAGTCTCTCGCCTTGAGTATTTCATTATAGTAGTGAAAGGCTGATCCATACAGCGCCACTCAGGGCAGCTGGGGTTTCCTTTATGTGGAATTCTCAGGAACTATTAAGATGTTGCCTTTCCTTCTGTTCCCTGCCTGCACGCATGCATAGAGACTTTTTTTTTGTAAGAGTTATTTATTTATTTGAAAAAGTTACACACACACACACACACACACACACACACGAGAGAGAGAGAGACAGAGAGATCTTTCATCTGCTGGTTCACTCCCCACATGGCTGCAATGGCCAGGGCTGGGCCATACTGAAGCCAGGAGCCAAGAGCTTCTTCTGGGTGTCCCATGTGGGTGGCAGAGTCCAAGCATTTGGATTACCCTCCGCTGCTTTTTCCAGGCAGGGAGATGAATCGGAAGTAGAGCAGCCAGGATATGAACTGCGCCCATATGGGATGCTGGTATTGCCCATGGCAGGTTTACCGGCTGCTCTTTGTCTTTGCACTTCTAACTACCTGTCTAGAACATTGCTGTCACATCCATTCATCATTCATCAGATGTTGCCCAATATCTGCCTGGTGTCAGGCACTGTGTTGTGTGCTGGGGGTCCAGCTGTCACCATGGACTCATGAGTATTGTGATGTTGTGGAAGACACAGGTACTTGGGGCAGACACAGCATTCCCAGGAGGGCATCCAGACAATGACCCAAGAAGCTCCTGCAGCTCTATAGCCTGTGGCATGACTTGCCCTTCCCACCCCCCCCCCCCTTGCTGGCTGTGACCTTGTTCTGCAGAGCCCTGTTCTGATGACCCACAGCTCCAGCCCCCTGTGCTTGGCTCCTCTCCTCCCTGTGCCCTCCCTCCCCTGTACTCTCTTCCCTTCCTCTAGCTTCTTTTCTCTCTTCCCCTTCCCTCCCCTGCCTCTCTCTCCTCCTTTTCTCTCTGTCTCCTGGCATATGCTGTCCACCTCTGTGGCTTGTATCACCCCTGTGCATGTCCAGCCAGGCCTTGCCCCCAGACCACAGCCACGACGATTCCTCTCCAGCTGTCCAGTGCCCCTCACACCCAGAATGGCCAGAGCAGGACACACAGGCTATCTTAGAATAAATTAGAAATCATTAAAAGTGTTTCTTAGTTTTTGCATGTTTATGGTGGCACATATTGATTGATAATACTCACATGACCAAAGCTTTCTGGGTTCCTGACAAATTTTAGAAATTATTTAAAAAGTTAAAGTAGCCCACAGCAAAAGCCTGAACTTGGAAATGCTGAAGGCTTTTGTAGTAAGTCTGCCCAAGGGGTCTCCTTCATTGCACTGGAGGCAGAACTCAGCACAGCTGACTGAGACACACATATCTTCCTATTCTCCAACTGGTAAACTGTGGTGACTTTTTTTTTTTCATCAATTTGAAAAGAAATCCCTGAAGGTTGTTTTATCAACCTGCAAGGAATGAACCAGCTGTATCATATGAGAAATCTGATATCGACATTCTTTTTCATTTATTTTATTTTTTCATGGATTCAACACTCACTTGCAAATACTCTCATTGGAACCAGATTTGTCATCAGTTGCATGAAACTTATGTGTGCACAGCACTGGTGAGCACACTGTGGATTTTGAAAGCATAAGCATACTGAGACTTTCATTTTGGGTGCGTGTTGGTGCGGTTGTCAGTCTTGCCTCACTGCTTCTTCTGCATCTGCAGGGGAGACCCTTAGGGCTGTGTGGCCCTGGGCGGTTGCTTAGGCTCTGGGATTTGGCTGTCTTCTCCCCACTCTGGGGGTTACGGGGCCGATCACATGTGGCTGTTGTGAGGACTGAATGAGCCACACATGCGAAGTGTCCAGCAGAACTGCTGCCTCTTGTCTAAGTCTCAAAACCCCGGGCTGTGTTAGTCTGCTCTGGCTTCCGTGTAGACTGGACAGCTCAAACAACAGATGTTGATTCTCTCCCAGTTTGGGAAGCTGGCAGCTCATGGTCAAGGCCTCAGCAGGTTTGTGTCCTCTGAGGGCTGTCGTGGGGGGATCCGGTGCAGGCCTGCAGGTGGCCACTTCTCACTTGTCCTCACATGGTCTTTTCTCTGCACACACACACACACACACACACCCTTGGTGTCTAATTACACATCTCAACCTCTTCTTCTTACAAGAATATCAGTTGGATGAGGGCCTGCCCTCACCACCTCCTTTTAACGTTGTTACCTTTCAAAGACCCAATCACCAGTCATCACCATCTGGCTTTCAACACACAAATTCTGTGGGATGAAATTCAGCACACACTACCAGGCCAGCTGTCTGCTACCACAGTCCTATGTGCAGCAAACAATCAGGACACCCCAGTGGCACTGCACAGGAATATTACCCTCACTGGGTGGGTGTGTTCTCATATTAGGGGTCAGCTGCTGGTGGGCAGCCGATTGACTTGGGGCTCCCATACTTCTTGGGGTGTTGCAGTTGTTGACACATCTGGTCTGGCCTTGACTGGGATGATGGAGATGACTGTGTTGGGCTGTGCTTTGTTTTCTCTTGTCCTTCACAAGGTGTTGGCAGAAGGCACAGCTGGACCAAGCCTGGGGTGCAGACCATTGAAAGGGTCTGCTTGCATCACACTTACTCCATCCTGTTGGCTGAAGCCCAGAGTCAGAGCAGCAGAGCACAGCCACCCAGCAGTGGGCAAGAAGGTGGAGAACTTAGTTCACAGTTCTATCCTTGTCCATCTATCTGAGCCCTGCTTGAATCTCTTTGAATTTCAACTTCCTTTTGTCTTACACAAATAGGAAGGAAGCAAGGACCAGTTCTGCTCTATACCTTTTGTTATCCTAAGCCATGTAACCCTTGGAAGTAGGCATTACCCTGTGCCTTCAGCAAACTGAGACTCAAGAAAAGTTACATCACTCCAAAGTGACTCTGCTAGGAAGGAGTTCTTTGAATGCAGGTCTGTCTGACTGCAAAGAGCTTTTTCCATCACTGGTGCTTTTAAGACCTTTCCACTAAAATTACTTTGCCAGTAGAGGAGAGTGAATTCATACCCCTAGGGGGGGCAAAGGCTACTGCCTGAACTGCTCATCACAGAATGAGAATTCTCCAGTGAGGAGTTTTATCTTAACAACTAATATCAATTTGACATTTTGATCCATAATATACCTTTTCAAATAGAAAACTCCTGGCATCAGAACAGATGCCCCTGGGGCACACGCATGCGCATGGAACAGTGTTCAGTGCCCCTGGCACCCAGCTGTGTCTCTCGGGAGCTGGTCTGCACTCACACTGAGACAGCTGTCTTGTGCCAGGCAGCCTGTCTAGAACCATGAACTTGCACGACAGGGTTTATTGAGTTGTTTGTTAGATGCTCCATTGAAAATGGGCATGGCAGATCTTGGCTGGCACTTGTCACTTTTTTGACATTTCCAGACATTTCCTTGGTCCTACAGTTAATTTGTCACCTGGGATTCCCTTTGAGAACGTCAAGGACTGCCCAGCAAGGAGAGAGCAGCCTTGAGTCTGAGTTTTGAGGTCTGCTTCTGAAATGTTCCTGCAGCATTGACCCATTTTCTTTCAGACTTTGTTCCATACTGATGTTGACGGTGGTTGAAGGTTATTTTAGATGTGGAAGAATTTTTCTCCCAACTCTTGAGACATGAGCTGATCTTTGCCTTCAGGGAGTCCAGAGTTTTCTGTTAACAGCAGCATTCAAGACCATGTTGTGATGTGAGGGAGAGTTGGAGCTTGTCTTTTTGGCTTTCAAAGCAATAGGTCAATGAGAGTCTGATTAGAACCTTGAGCTTCTGGTTAGATGGTGTTGACAGTCACATGCACAGAATATGTGGAGCATGAGACGATACAGCTCAAAACCTGTGGTAGCCTAGCTTGCTTACTTGTGACTTCACCTCTGGGTTCAGCCGTGGCTGGTGGACAGCTCCCAGCAAGCTTCGATTCACTTCCTGCTGAGAGTACCCGGTCTCCAGTGTGCATGCCTCAGCTTGGCCTTCTGCCTTAGGGCTCTTTCAGGGGCCTGTTCTGGCAATGTGTGTGCGAGAATGCCAGGGAGTTAGACCCTCCTGGGACAGTCCTTACCCACGGGACAGGACCTGATGGACACATGCTCTCTGCCTCTGGGCAGCATTCTGTGCACTGCTCAGAGGATGCATATTAGAACATGGGCTCCTGTTGTCCACAGCAGTGACCTTGGAAATGCCCCCGTATGTTGGCTTTTCTTCCTTTCCTGACCCATTCTTCTTAGCTGCTGCTTCCTGGGACCACCCCTGGGCTGAGACACAGCCCTCGGCCCTCGCCGCCCAGGCAAGTTGCTGCACTTCCCTGTCTCTCTCTGCTGCCCCCACTCTTGGAGGACTACTGAAGCTGAAGTCCCTTCTGGCTGTGAGTGAGAGCTGTTTGTGTGCTCTTCCTCCTGGAGACATCTTTCCTTTCCCGCCTCATTTACAAGCCGACACTCTGACTTTCCAGTGGGCTGGCTCTGAAATTCCAGGAGAGTCACTTTATTCTCCTGGGGGCTCTAGAACATTGAGAAGCACCATTGCTTCTGTGCAACCTTTTCTTCTCTGTGTAGGATACTCAGCATCTCCATTTTGAAGCAAAATCTTTAGCACCAAGGCACTGGTGCATATGGGGCTCACCGTTACTTCCTATGGGTAGTCGTAGTAGTCCTCCTCCTCCTCCTTCTCCTCCTCCTCCTCTTCCTCTTCCTCGTCCTCTTGCTCTTCCTCCTCCTCTTGCTCTTCCTCCTCCCATCCTCCTCCTCCCCTTCTTCTTCTTCCTTTTCCTCTTCTTCTTCCTCCTCCTCTTCTTCTTTCTTCTTCTTCTCCTTTTCTTCTTCTTATTCTTCTTCCTCCCCCTTCTTCCTCCTCCTCCTCTTCTTCTTGTTCTTCTTCTCTCTCTCCCTCCTCCTCATCTATTTTCCCTTCCCCCTCCCCTTCTCCTTTCTCCTCCTCCTTCCCTCTCCTCTGCTTCCCCTTTCCCCTCCTTCCTCTCTTCTTCCTCCTCCTCCTTCCTTTAAATTCTGTCTGTTCTTCACTTGGTTGGACTAACTAAAGGCTGTCCTTTCAGAAAAAGCTAATGGCTGCATGACATGGGGATTTTCCTCTCTCTGATAGCCGCACATGGTTTGGGAAGGGGAGGCTTAGAGTCACAGACAGCTCTGCACATCCAGTGCTTCTCATGTGAATGGCAGCATGTCAGCCTCTGAAGATCCTTGCTGCTGGGTTGCAGCGCTTGTGTCAATGACTGGGGGGACAAGGTTGGGTGCTTGGGGAGATGCACCATGTTTATGTCTTTTACAGACTTTCTGAGTTGTAGGGATCACTCTCATGCCAGATTACAAGTTCTGATCTTGGATTCCAACCTATGGGTCCAACATGCAGGAACTGGTACCACTTATCAAGCATGAGTGACGAGCCATTGGGTTGGTATTCCACCAAGTGCTCCTGATAGCCCTGCAATGGAGGAATTCTTGTCCTCATTAGTAGGGAAACTGGGGCACATTCTATATATTCTAAGCACTCTACTTCTTACTTTACTCATAGCAGTTGCTTAATGTTTGCTGAAGAAATGAATGAATAAAGGTGACTTAGACATGAAGAGCTTGTCCCAGGTGGTATCACTGGCTGGGATTTAAACACATGTGTAGCTAATTCCCAACTATGTCCTGCTCAGGGCATCTGTTTTACTCCATAGTTTCTCTCTCTCTCTCTCTTTCTCTCTCTCTCTCCCCCTCCCTCCTTTCTCTTCTCCTTTCTTATCTCTTCTCCTTTCTTATATTTTTCACTTCCCTTGTGTGCCAGAGTCATTTCTGTACCAATCTCCGATCTCTCCTTTCTGTTGATCCAAGTTCTTGCATTTCTTCAAAACCATATATTGGTTTAACACACACACACACACACACACACACACACACACACACGTCATTCCACTGTGATGTATGTAAACAGTTACAGGGCTCAGAGAATACTGATTCCAACATTAAGAAGTCATCACAACAACTCTTAATGTTCCACTTGCAAACTGAGGGTTTGCAAAAAAATTGAAGTCCTCATAATTTCCTTTCTTTTGCACACTGAACCATTTGATTCTGTGAAGTTAAGATAAACAAAATGGGGGCCAGTGTTGTGGTGCAGTTGGTTAAACCACCACCTGTGACACCTGCAACCCATCGTGGAGTGCCGGTTTGAGCCGCAGCTTTTCTGGATCCAGCTTTCTGATAATGCAGCAGGCAAAGCAGCAGAAAGCCCCTGCCATACACATGGGAGACCCGGATGGAACTCCTAGCTCCTGGCTTTGGCCTGACCCAGTCCCAGCTGTTGCAGCCATTTAGGGAGAGAAATAATGCATGGAAGATCTCTTTCTTTCTCTGTCTCGCTGTTGTTCTGCCTTTCTCACAATAAACAAATCTTAAAAAAGCTGAACAGAATGAACCATGATAACCATGCCTGTGTTCAGAACAAGCTCAGTCCTGAGGGCGTTTTTGCCCCTGTGCCATGTGGACTCCCGCTGCTTCTGTCTGAGGAAGGCAGGGCCCTGCTCATTCTCACAGCTGCACCTGACACCCTTCCCCTGCCGGGGATGGCCACTGCACCTTCTCTGTGCCAGCAGGTCCTCTGTGATGATCACCAAGCGGTGTGGAGACAGCAGCTTCATGCCTGCCTTTTCTGTGGGCTGTGGGCTTCCCTGGGGCAGCTGCCATTTCTTGCTCAGCCTGGCACCTCCCAGCCACGCCTACCTTGAAGAGGAGCTGTTTGCGTCCCAGGGAGTGCCTGGACTCTGAGCCCGCTGCTCAGTTCTTAAGTTTCCCTGTCTTGCCTTTTTCTGCTGCAGAAACCTGTTGCAAACCTTCATGTAAAACACTCATGCTTTCTCCAGTCTCTGAGGACTTCAGCTAATGGTGCATGGAGGTCTAGCATGTGTTCCCCAGTTCAAGAATGATAGCCCCAACAGCGACATCCTCCCAGCATCCATCTGTGGTCACAAGGTTGCTCCCTCTTGGGGCGTGCTAATAAGCAGTGCTTAGCTCTCCGGAATGAAACATCCGTACACCACAATCCCTTTTAATTAAGCTATCGTAGTCTCTCGGGTTAATGATCCTAATCTCCCTGAAGAGGAGGAGGAAGATAACAGTTTGCACCAGGTGGTGTTTCTGAGTTTTCATCCACCTGCCCATTTAAATGAACTCCATTACTTTGAATAAGAGTTGGGGGTCAGTGAATGTGAGCCTCTGCTTAGCTATTCTGTTGGTGTCCTTGTGTTGTTTTCTCAGTGAGCAGTTCAGAGTGGTAGTTATGTGCACCAGCTCAGGAATGACTGCTTCACTCCAGACTTTCCTTTGGTCACTTATTTGCTGTGTGATGTGGATAAAGTAGTTAACCTCTCTGTGCCCCAGGTCCCTCATCTGTTCTGTTTCTTCAATTCTTCTTCCCCTATTGGGAACACTGGTGTGGTCCCTGTTGCTTCAAGATAGAGATAAAATTGTTTAGCATAAAATGCAAAGCATTTCTGATTTTGTTTCTCATTTCTTTTTTAAAAAATATATATTTATTTGAAAGGCAAAGTGACAGAGAGAGAGAGAGATAGATAAAGAGAGAGAGAGAGAGAGGAAGAGAATCTTTCATCAACTGGTTCACGCCCTGAATGGCCACAACAGCCAGGTCTGGGCCTGGCCAAAACCAAAGTCAGGAACTCCGTCTTGTTCTCCCACATGGGTGCAGGGGCCTAAGCACTTGGGCCATCGTCTGCTGCTTTCCCAAGTTCATTGGCAGAGAGCTGTGTTGGAAGCAGAGCAGCCAGTAGTTGAACCAGCCATCTGATATGGGATGCCATATTGCAGGACACTGCTTAGCCCCCTGTGCCAAAATGCCAGCCCATTTCTTTCTTCTTTTTCTTTTTTGACAGGCAGAGTTAGACAGTGAGACAGTGAGAAAGAGAGAGAGATAAAGGTCTTCCTTTTTCTCTTGGTTCACCCCCCCCCCCCAAGTGGCTGCTACAGCTGGTGTGTTGCGGCCAGTGTGCTATGCTGATCCGAAGCCAGGAGCCAGGTGCTTCCTCTTGGACTCCCATGCAGGTGCAGGTGCAGGGCCCAAGGACCTGGACCATCTTCACTGCCTTCCCGGGCCACAGCAGAGAGCTGGACTGGAAGAGGGGCAACCGGGAATAGAACCCGGGGTGCCGGCACTGCAGGCGGAGGATTAGCCTAGTGAGCCGTGGTGCTGGTCCAGCCCATTTCTAATCGCTCCAATCCAGTAACGACAAGATGGACCAGTATGCTCTCACTGATGACTCTGTTTAATTGTTTATGATCTTGGTGGATATAGCCTACACCCTGTTCGAGGGCACAAGGATGAGATACAAATTTTAGGTCATTGAGGCAGATGGGGTTCCAGATCCTCAAATACCTAAATTAAGACTAGTGTGTAGCTTCCCAAATTCTAAACTGAAGCACTCAACATTAGCCAGTTCTGGAATGTATCACCAACAGATCAAGTGAAATATCTTCCCACTGGCATGGACCAGGCAGGGAGTTACAGATATGTCTATTTTGCTTTTTAGATGTGTAAACATTTGATTTTCATGTTTTGAGACCGTGTTATTAAGTGCATCCAAATTTAGAATAGTTGAAATTCCTAGTGGATCTATCTTGTTTTGTAACAAGATGAAAACCTCTTCATTTCTGGTAACAATTTTTTCCACCAGTTCTATCTTGAGTATTAATGTACACATACTATCTACTTTTAGTTAGTGTTTGCACAGGTATCCTTCTCCATTCTTTTACCTTCAACCTTTCTTTAGCCTTATATTTTCATTTAAACTGAAAATATTAAAATATTTATGTTTATTTTTAGAGATTTATTTATTTGAAAGGCAGAGTTACAGAGAGAGAGAGAGGAGAGACAAAGAGAGAGATTTCACCCACTGGTTCACTCCCCAAATGGCCACAACAATCAGCCAGGAGCCAGGATCCTCTTCTGGGTCTCCCACCTTGGTGCAGGGGTCCAAGGACCTGGGCCGTCATGTGGTGTTTCCCCAGGCACATTAACAGGGAGCTGTATCAGACTTGGAGCAGCCAAGACTCAAAGTGGCCCCCATATGGGATGCCAGTGCCGCAGACCATGGCTTTAACTTGCTGTACCACAGTGCCAGTTTCCCATGTATGTATTTGACAGCGTTATATACAGGGAGAGAGAACTCTCAGAGCTTGGTTCACACCCCACATACTTGCAGTGGCTGAAGCTGGACTAAGCTGAAGCCAAGAGCCAGGAACTTAATTCAGTTGTCCCATGTGGATGTTAGAAACCTAATTATGTGAGTCATCACTCTTGCCTCCAAAGGTCTGTTAAGAGCAAGGAGCCAGGCACTGACCCTAGATACTGCAATGTGGGACCTGGGTGTCCTCACTAGTGTCTTAACTGCTAAATACCTGTCCTCCTTACATTTTCTATACAGCTCTTTTAAATAGCACATCATATCTACTCATTAAATCCAGTGTGATAATCTTTGTCTTTTAACTGCGGTATTTGTTTCATTGATCTTTCCTGTTGTACTTTTTTTGTTCTTTCTCAAAATCTTTTGTATTAAAAAATCATTTTATCTTCCCTCCTTCCATTTTTTTGTAACTCTATTATTCCTTTTTTAAAGAAAACTTTTATTTAATGAATACAAATTTCATAGGTACAGCTTTAGGAATATAGTGATTCTTCCCCTCATACCTACCCTCCAGCCCCACTCCCATCCTGCCTCCTACTCCCTCTCCAATCCCATTCTTCATTAAGATTTGCTTTTACTTAACTTTATACACAGAAGACCAACTCTCTACTAAGTAAAGATTTCCACAGTTTGCACCCAGACACACACGCGCAAAGTATCAAGTACTGTTTGAAAACAAGTTTTACAGTTAATTCTCATAGTACAATCATTTTCCTACCTATGTCTAATCTGCTGGGTTCTTTTTTTTTTTTTGACAGGCAGAGTGGACAGTGAGAGAGAGAGACAGAGAGAAAGGTCTTCCTTTTCTGTTGGTTCACCCCTCAATGGCTGCTGTGGTTGGCGCACTGTGCTGATCTGAAGCCAGGTGCTTCCTCCTGGTCTCCCATGCAGGTGCAGGGCCCAAGCACTTGGGCCATCCTCCACTGCACTCCCGGGCCACAGCAGAGGGCTGGCCTGGAAGAGGGGCAACCGGGACAGAATCTGGCGCCCCGACCGGGACTAGAACCTGTGCCGGCGCCGCAAGGCGGAGGATTAGCCTGTTGAGCCATGGCGCCGGCCACTTAAGTGCATTTTAATCCAGGTTGAGCTTCCAGCCATCAAGTGATGAGAAGCCAGCCATTTGTTCATGAAAGGACTGGTTCAACATGTGACACAACCCCAATCTGAGCCCCTCGTTGCACCTCCCTCTCCCAAGTGAAGGACGGTTGACCAGGATCTCCTTCCTTGGAAGGTGCCACGTTATAATTTTGAACTCTTCTTTCCCAAAGCTTCAGCTTTAGGTGACCTCATCTTGACCAGCAAATATCCCACCACCAAGGCAACCTGGGCTGCTGGGCTCAACTTCCCATGGTCTGACCCTTCTTTGGATCTCAGTGGAATAATCCTCTCTGTCTTATAAGAGAATGAGCTTGCTAGGTGCTTTTCTTTGTCTTTTTTAAAAAATGATTTATTATTTATTCGAGGGGCAGAATTACAGACACAGAGAGGGAGAGACAGAGAGGTCTTCCATATGCTGGTTTACTTTCCAAATGGCTTCAACAGCCAGAGCTGGGCCAATTCAAAGCGAGGGGCCAGGAGCCAGGAGCTTTCCCTGGGTCTCCCACATGGGTATGGGGATTAAGCACTTGGGCACTTGGACAACCTTCTACTGCCTTCCCAGGTCATTAGCAGAGAGCTGGATTGGAAGAGGAGCAGCCAGAGCATGAGCCAGTGTTCACATGTGATGCTGCTGCCTCAGGCAGAGGCTTAACCTACTACACCACAGCACCAGTCCCATTTTTGTCTTTCATCCACCTTTTTTCTCTTTAATGGTCTTTAATGAGAAGAGTCTAGTTCACTGTGGCTGGGAAGAGAAATTTATCATGTGCCTTTCAACAAATTACTTATTCAGTCTTCTGAGATTAGTTTTGTCTGAGCTTTGGTTTTCTATTATCATTACCATTATTTTAAAAAATAGTGCTTTGGGTGACAATTTGCATCGACACAGCTTCTTGGCACCTAGTTCTCTGATTCCTATTGTAACAATTCCCAGAAATCAATTAGGGTTCCCCTTTTTAAGATTTATTTATTTATTTGAAAGTCAGAGTCACACAGAGAGAGAAGGAGAGGGAAAGAGAGAGGGAGAGAGAGATATATCTTCCATCCGCTGGTTCACTCCTCAATTGGTCGCTTCGGCTGGAGCTGCGTCAATCCGAAGCCAGGAGCCAGGAACTTCTTCTGGGTCTCCCATTTGGGTGCAGGGGCCCAAGGACTTGGGCCATCTTCTACTGCTTTCCCAGGCCATAGCAGAGAGTTGGATCAGAAGTGGAGCAGCCGGGACTTGAACTGGCACCCATATGGGATGCCAGCACTTCAGGTGGCGGCTTTACCCGCTGTGCCACAGCGCCGCCCCAGGGTTCCCTTCTTGGATGCTGACTTGGCAGTAGCAAAGGGCCCTGGGACCAAGGTGAATGAGATGCTCTCCTGACTGCTTCACAGGATGCTCTCATGTTTTTATGGAATCGAGCATGTGGATGAACACGCATTCCCCTCCATCATGCTGCCAAATGCTCACATACGGACTGTGCACAATGAATGTTTGGGGAGGTGACAGCTGTTGCTCAGCCGTGACATGGGGATTGTTGGTCAATTACACTTGGCCACTCCCCTCTGGAGGAGATGAGAGCAACAACAGGAGCAGATGTCTGTTCGCACCATGCTTGGCCATTGATTCATGATGCATTTGCACCTGTTATGAGTCTAAATGCGATCGCACAGGTTCGAAACACAATCAGGCCCGGCTTGTTGTGTTTCATTTTCTTCAACTTTGGTGAACCTGTCTTTTACTTTCACTGCATAGAAAAACTAGAACAAGGAGTGGGAAGCCCTAGCATTTGTAGAGCATTAACTATGTGAGAGGAACTTCCTATAAAGGCTCACACTTAGGAAAGTGAGGCGGGGAGATTGCTCTCCTTTGTAGTTAGCGTGTATCTGAACGAGGGGCCTGGGGCTCTTGTCCATGCTGCCACACTGTGAGTTTCTTTCTGAATTACACTATAATCCCACTAGCCCAGGAATTACCTCTCCACGTGGCCACTGGAGTGATGTGAAATATGAGATAGCTAACAGTCCGCCTGGTCAGCTTTATGTACAACCTGGCCTGGTGGGTGCATGAGCCTAGGGGGAGGATGCCACAGTGTGCGAGTCCATTTGCTTTTCCCAGATTGGAGGGGGCTGTGTATACCCTTAGCTCCCTCCCTTGTTGCTTTGTAGTTTCCTCCTGTCCAGTCCTGTTGCCCTTGACAATGAACCGCTACCATTTCTAACTTAGGCATCCTGTTTCCTTCTGGTGAGCCCAATTTCTGGAAGCACAGAGGTGTGTGTTCATATGTTGACCTGACACCTTGCCATGCGTCCTTGGCCTTGGCAACTGGAAGGGTTATAGGTCATGGTGTCGGGATCAGAGATGCTATTTACTGGGGGAGTGAGATCATTGAATAGCACAAGGAAGCAAGTTGTTAATGGCTCTTTCAGTTGTTGTCATTCACTGGAGCTCAGACTTTGGTTGCGAAGGGAGGCCCTGGATCCTCCAGCTGTGCTTGCTGAGAGTATGGAAGGCAGGGCCTGAGTGGGTTTGGGAGAGGCAGTGCCTGGGCCACAGCCGGCAGCAAAGGTGACTACAGAACAGAGGGAGCTCAGGGGAGGGCCGGCCTGTGGAGCCAGCCTGAGCTATGATGGAGTGAATGAAGCATGGCTTTGCAATCTCAGCAGCAGATCTCGACAGCGAGGTGGCCTTGTTCACATCGTTAGCTCTTCTCAGCTGTGGGGTTAGCCTGCGTCTGAGGGAGACCAAAGCAGAATTTATCTTGTAAGACTGAATGGTGGGGGCGGCGCTGTGGCTTGCTTGGTTAATCCTCCACCTGTGGCGCCGACATCCCATATGGGCGCTGGTTCTAGTCCCAGTTGCTCCTCTTCCAGTCCAGCTGTCTGCTGTGGCCTGGGAGTGCAGTGGAGGATGGCCCAAGTGCTTGGGCCCTGCACCCGTGTGGGAGAGCAGGAGGAAGCACCTAGCTCTTGGCTCTGGATCGGTGCAGTGCTGGCCGTGGCAGCCATTTGGGGGGTGAACCAATGGAAGGAAGACCTTTCTCTCCGTCTCTCTCTCTCTCACTGTCTATAACTCTACCTGTCAAATAAATTAAAAAAACAGACTGAGTGGTGTGCAAAGTTCTGAGATCGTGGCTGGCCTGCTTAAGGGCTTGGTGCGTGCTGACGGTCAGGGCAGCAGGTCTGGACTGTTCTGCTCTGGCAAGTGTTCTGCAGCTCTGCGCTACCGCACTGCAGGTCGGGGACCAGGGCTGCACAGGCTGCTCCGAATGGTGCTTTTACAGGGGGAGGGCTCCTGGCTCCTGGCTGGTCCCAAGGCTTCCTTCCTGACACGGCAGCAATTGGTTGGCATATTTGGCAGCTGTGGCTTGTTCTAATGTTTCCTGGGAACAGGCTACCAAGACTTGCCCACTCCAAGCTGGAGGGGAAGTTGATAGCACAGAGTTCGTTGCTGCAGCTGCGCTGTGTCAGTTATTTCTCTCCACTGAGGGTGTCCACCATGTGACCCCATCACGTTCCACTCCTGGAAGAGCTTGGTGCCGCCATTGCCATGCAGGTTCTCCACCCTTGCCCTGGTGGAGATTCCAAACCATTTCCCACCTGTTGCATCTCTCAAGTCTCCAGGCTGGTGGTGCAGAATGGGCAAAATATTTCCTCCTGATTCTAGTGTGCATTTTCTCTCAAGTACTGTAATTGGGTAGATGGTGCAGGGGAGTCCATAGAACCTGATTTCCTACGATGGGGCCCTGAGCATGTTGCTTGTCCTTGGTAAGCTTCAGGTTTTCCACCTGCAAAGTGGGAATGATAACATCTGCATCCTGAGGACAGTATAAGAATAAAAGAGATTTTCTAAAGATTAATGTTAAGAATATCTTTTATTAATTGAGCCATAGCAAAGTATTAAGCTTTTGTCTTATTATTGTTTGTGCTGTTCATTTATTTGAAAGGAAGGAAGGAAGGAAGGAAGGAAGAGAGAGAGAGGGAGAGAGAGAGAGAGAGAGAGAGAGAGAGAGAGAGAGAGAGAGAGAGAGAATATGAGCATAGTCTTTTGTCTGTTGGTTTACATCCCAAATGCCTACAATAACCAGGGCTGGGCCATGCTAAAGTCAGAAGCCTGAAACTCAGTCTGAGTCTCCCACCACATGGGTGGCAGAGATCCACATATTTGACTCATCACCCACTACTTCCTGGGTGCACAGTACCAGGAAGCTAGAATAGGAAGCAGAGTTGGGATTCTAACCCAGCTCCAGTATGGAATACTGACCTATCAGTGGCATCTTTACTGCTACACTAAACACCTGCCCCTTAACACAATATTTTTAAAAGCTAATTGATAAACCAAAATAGACTTCTTTTGGCTTCTGTATTTGCTCAAGTATTTCTACAGGAGCAGGTTATCAGTTCCCTATGTTGGGAATATGGGTACCCACCTCCTGCTCCCCAGCAGTTCATAATGCTTAGCCTCTTGGACTCAATTGCCAGGCCACCTGCTTTAAATCCTAGTTCGATGGCTATGTGATTCTGAACAAGCTGCTTAACCCCTCTGTGCCTAAGCATCCTGGAGACAACAGCAGTAGGCTTCTCAGGGCACTGCTGCCTGGATTAGGTAATTTAATATCTTCTAAATCTGTGTTTGGCAATAACTGGCTGAGGAGGCTTCCTTCTTTTCCCTACTGCCCACCCTTAAAGTAGTAGACAGAGGGTGTACCCACAGTGCTAGGCAAGTCAGTCCATCCTGGCCCCAGGCTGCCTCCCTCTGATCCCAGAAGCCCCTGCTTCCCCGAGGATGGCCGGACCCCTCCCTCTCCCACAGGTTATTTCCTGAAACATCTCCATCTGGCTTGCTGCCTCGCCTGCTGGAGTCCATGCCTGTGCTCGCTGGTTAGTGAGCACCATCAGTGGCCCTGTCATGCTGCCAGCGGGCTTTCAACTGGCACTTAACGGTACCCTGCCAATTTGTTTATTTGCTTATTGTCTGTCTCCTCCCATTACAACGTCAACTCTGTGAAGACAGGCAACGGATCTGCTTTGTCAACTGCTATATTTCCAGCACAGGGATCAGTGCCCAGCGTGTGACATGAATCCAAAATGTCTTTGTGGTTATGAATAAAGGAATGGATTACTGTAGCCCAACAACCCAGCCATCTGCTGTTGTGTGAGTGTTGGCTAGGCGCTAGACATTGTGTGGGTAGGAGGTCCCCATAAACAATCTGCTTGTCTTGAAAGCAATGTATAGTATATATGAGGGGACTTCAAACACTTAGCCTAAAAGCAGAATTAGAAGATACGTTTTGGGGATGATGCTGTGGTGCAGTGGCTTAAAGCCTCGGCTGGCAGCAGTGGTAGCCCATATGGGCACCAGTTCGAGTCTTGGCTGCTACACTTCCAACCCAGCTCTCTGCTATGGCCTGGGAAAACAGCAGAGGATGGCCCAAGTCCTTGGGCCTCTGTACCCATGGGAGACCCAGAAGAAGCTCCTGGCTCCTGGCTTTGGATCAGCCCAACTCTGGTCATTGTGGCCATTTGGGGAGTGAACCAGTGGATGGAAGACCTCTTTCTCTCTCTCTCTGGCTCTACCTCTCTCTGTCTTTCAAATAAATGAAATGAATCTTAAAAATAAAGAAGATACATTTGGTATTAAAAGTATTTGAAATACAGGTATTTTTTAATACACATTTCCCAAGGATTTTTTTGAGATGCACAGATAGAGGCTGAGACAGATATAAATATAGATATAGACAGAGAGATAGATAGATGGTAGTTAGATATGGAAAGATCTCCTATCCATTGGTTCACTTCCTGAATGCCCACAATGGTTGAGACTGAGCTGAGTAGAAGCTGAAAGCCAGGAACTCAATCCAGGAACCCAACTGGGTTGGGCAGGAACCCATCTGCTTGAGCCCTTACCACTGCCTCCCAAGGTGCATGAGCAGGAAGCTGGAGTCAGGAGCTACAGCTGGGTATCCAGTTCAGGCACTCCACTGTGGAATGTGTGCATCTCAGACCAGCGTCCTAACTGCTAGGCTAAGTGCCCACCCTCAGCGAACTTTCTAAAGATCCCATATATGTGTGGATTTCAGTGTGTTTTGCACTCAAATCAACCTTACCCTTTTTTTCAAAAAAAAGGACTTATTTATTTATTTTTATTTGAGAGACAGAGTGATAGATCAAGGGAGGAGAGACAGAGTGAGAGAGAACAAGTGGTCTGCGAGGGCCTCCATGTAAACTTACTTTTTAATTTCATGTTCCATGAGCATATTGAAGTCCCTCCCAGCAGATGAGCCAGCCTCTCAGAGTGCCATGGAGGTCTGGGGGTGTTGTCATCCCTACCGGGCTCAGTGGTTTATGGCCCATGGCAGCACAAGCCCAGGGTAGGAGGCACGGGATCTTGGTCTGACCACACGGACTGGAAGTTCTTTACCCGTTGAAGGGTTCACGAGGGCCCCGCACAGCTCCATGCCTTGCTGAGTGACAGCTGTAGCTATTTCGACCTTCTGGATTTTGACCCCTGGAGTGAGAGTATTTGCTCTGCCCAGGAAGAGCTGCTCCCGCAGGTTCCTACCTTCCTTCCTTTCATTCCCAGTTACTTAGAAGGAGGTACTGAGCACAGAACTCCGAGGGTGATGACACAGCTAGTGTGTATGAACTCTGCCATCCCTCAGTTACTGCAGCCATGCTGGGAGGAGCCATTCTAACCCCCTTGCCTAAAGGAAGAAAGCGGTACAGAGAAGCGGATTGGCTAAAGGCCATGACTAGTGGACCATGGGGCACATCACACCTTGCACCATATCCTTGGCAGAGCCGTGCCCTGGGCCCTGCCTGTGCTGGCTGTGACCAGTCCTCAGTGAGCTGCTGCTGTGGATGCTCAGTGACCCTTCATTCCAGAGGATGGGGACAGCCCCTTGGAAGGCGCACTCCATCTTCATCCACAACCCCCTGCCTCTCCAGAGGAAGCCGGAAAAACCAAGACGTGACTTTGTGGAGTTCAGGACACCTGTGCACAGTGCTAGGAGAGGACCCAGAGGCCTAGCCAGGCTGTTAGCCATCTGCTCCACTGTTTGTCCCCGCTGTGATGCCACTTCTGGGCAGGTAGTGGGCTGGGCTCTTGGCACTGAGATATCCCTGTGCTTTCTGTGAAAATGGGTCCGCTTGACCTCCAGGTGCACCACCACTTGGTCTCCTGGATCTCGGTGTTTTCGGAAGACAAGTTGGCTGAGCACCTCTGACAGGCTAGTGAGCCTGCTGGAGGACTGTCTGGAGGGGCCAGGGGCCTGGATCCTTGGCACTTTCCCAGGGCTGCCTCGGTTTTACGGTAGGCTTGGGTGCTGGAGCTCCTGCTACTGCTGATGTATAAGGATCAAGGACTGTGTGTTCACTGGGCTGGGAGTTGGAGGCACACACACAGGATGCGGCTTCTGCCCTCTGGGGCCTCACAGGGCGAACAGTAGATCTGCTGCTAAACACAGGTTCACTAAACAGCTGTGTTCCTATAACCGGGAGAGACTCTTCCTGGTGAGCAAGGACGATGCTTCTTTGTCTTAGGGACTCCACTGGAAAGACTCAGAGGAAATAGGGCTGTGGTTTCTGGAGGTCTCAACCTCTCTGCCTTGCTCAGGCTCTTGGAGATTCCAACTGAACTAGTGTGGGCGGGGCCCAGCCACTGGCTGCCACGCCCATTTTTGTGAGGGTAGGCGTGGCTTGGGCAGTTCTCTGATCATCACAATGGCCAGACCTACCCAGTCTCAGCCTTCAGTGGGTGGAGCCTGAGTGCCTGTGTTGACCAGAAAATCCCACTGTTCTTGTGTATGACTAGCAATCACTAATTAGATTTACTTTTAAAAAAATTTATGTGTATTTTTAGATTCAATGATTTTTTAACATGTTGCCATATTTACTTCATATGTAGATACTATTTTTCTTGAAAGTGGGGATATTAACATCACTTAGGTGGGATTCATGACAAGTGAGGAAACACGAGTGTATTATTGTGTGGAGGGCATAAGTGAAACACAAATGCTGCCAAGGTTGTAGAGAAAAGGTTCCTTAAGACACTGTGGGTGAGAATGCAAATTAGTACAAGCACCGTGGGAAACAGCACAGCAACTCCTCAAAAAGCTACAAGTAGATCTACCCTATGTCCCAGTTGTCTCATTCCTGGGAAAGTATCCAAAGGAAAGGAAGTCAGCATATGAAAGGGATACCCGCACTCCCGGGTTTATTGCAGTCCAATTCACAATAAAGGAAGCAACCTAGAAGCCTGTCAATTGGTGACTGGATAAAGACAATGTGGCATGTCTATGTGATGGAATATTACTCAGCCATGAAAAGAATGAAACCCCTGACATTTTCTACAAGGTGGATGGAACTGGAGATCATCATGCTAAGTGGAGTAAGGCAGACTTAGATTTTTTTTGTGCCTTAGCTGGGCAAGTTACCTCTGAGGGTCAGGCCATGCTCTGTGGAATAGGCAGCTCTAAGGTAGGCTGCAGCCATGCAGATGGATCAAGTTTGTCCTGGGCTGAGAACACATTTGCGAAGTGGTTGCTCAACCCATAGGCCTCCTCGCTGGTCTTCTCGGCCTTCCAGGGTCAGACGGATTCTGGCTGGCTTATGCAGAGGGTATGAGTCACTGGGACATCTTATTCTGTATGTGGATGCTCATTGGCTTGTGACTCTCGTCTTGCTGCTGATCAAGCTGTCCAGAATGGTACATGTCCTATTTTGGCAGAAAACAGATTTTCTAAAGGAAATTTGAGTTAACACTTTGTATCAGTTAGCATTGGTTTGTCTTAAGAAACACAGGCACATGTTTATTGTGTGTTCGATGCAGCTCCTAGGTTGGAGGTACAGCCAACTTTCAGCGACTCCCGGACCTTGGGAGAGGGGGCAGATGAACATCTAACAGTGCTAATTGTCTTGCAAGATTTCTGGTGTGGCTGTATGAAGAACATGTGGAAATGTTCATCTTCTTATATGTGGGAACTTGGGAACTAAAATCTAAAAAAAAAATGCCCAATGTGTAGCAGTTTTTGCAAGTATAGTGTTTTTTTAAGATTTATTTGAAAGTCAGAGTTACACAGAGAGAGAAGGAGAGGCGGGGTAGGGGAGAGGTCTTCCATCCCCTGGCTCACTCCCTAGTTGGCTGCAATGTCCAGAGCTGCACTGACCTGAAGCCAGGAGCCAGGAGCTTCCTCCCAGTCTCCCATGCGGGTGCAGGGGCCCAAAGACTTGGGTCATCCTCTACTGCCCTCCCAAGGCATAGCAGAGAGCTGGATTGGAAGTGGAGTAGCCAGGACTTGAACTTGCACCAGCGTTGCAGGAGGTGGTTTTATCTGCTACACCACAGTGCTAGCCCCAAGTACAGTGTTTTGACAAACTTTGTTTTAAATCTTTGTCAAACAAATTGATGGGAATTAAATACTACTGCTGCATTAGCAGTTTTGTGACTATCTTAAAATTTATGTGAAAGAAGCTGAACATCTTTTCATATGATTGCTTATAGTATTTGCCCATTTGCCACCTGGACTATAATCTTTTTACTTTTTATTTGTTAATCTCTTTATTTAGTAGAACCATTAAGCCTTTGACTATAATGTATATTAAAAAGTATGCTATCTCAGGGTTGGTGTTGTGGCACAGCAGACTAAGCCACTATGACACCAGCATTCCATATGATCACTGGTTCAAGCCCCAGCCACTCTATCTCCAACCCAGTGCCCTGATAATGCACCTGGGAAAGCAATGAAGGATGGCCCGAGGAGCTGGGTCCATGTACCTTTATTGGAGATGCAGAGGGAGTTCCAGGCTCCTAGTTTTATCTTGGCCCAGCCCCCTGCCTTTGAGCATTTGGGGAGTGACCCAGCTGCTGGATGATCTCTGAATCTTTCTCTGTCACTCTGCCTTTCAAATAGAGTAAATGAATCTTTAAAAATATATATTAACTCACAAAGTTAAAAAAATAAAAAAAATTTAAAAAGAAATTCTCATCTCCCCCACATCTTTTTTAAACAAAAGTTTATAGTAGAAAATCTGATAAGCATTTTGAAGTAATGATTCATTGACAGCAATTGGTTCTTGGGTGCATAAAAATCAGTTGTAGTCCCTCCCCATAGCTGCTCATCAAGACATATACGTATTTGCGTTTGAAACCCTAGCTGACAGGTGTACATCACTCTCTGTTGTGGATGGGGAGTCTTAGGTGGGGGGAAGCATTGGAATTAGAGGGTGGAGGCCTTTGCTCTGTTCTGTCTGGACCGGGATTAAGAGATTAATGTGTAGCTGGAAGGGTATTCTGATGGGAGTCTGTTGACTTCGCAGGCCAGAGAGTCTTCAGATAAATAAATAAATACTCAACAGCCATTAACTGAGTGAACAGCTTTGCTTCAGGCTTGGTTACAGATGCACAACCATCTACTCTGGTCCCAAGAACTCCATTCCGGACCCTCCTTTCCCTCCACTGTCTCTCTACTCAGTGTTTTGAATACAAATATTTGAATAATAATTATATCTGCATGGAGGAATATTCATTGAGAATGTATTTTTCAGAGTAAACACTATTATCCAATTTAATTTCTTGCTCAATTTTCTATGAAGTGTGGTTTAACTGCCTCCAATTGTTTCCACATTTACTTCCCTGAAATTATTTTTTATCTAAATCAATGCTTTTCATAAAATTTTTCTGCAGAGGTTAATTTGTTGGCCAGTTTTATGATTATTAATAAGAACTGTTGCTGATTATGGATCCTGCCATTGTGGAGTTGCTTTTGCGTTCATTAATTTCACAAAGTCCAATTTTCTGGGTTGTATTTTATAGGTATCAATTTTACCACGTGCAATGTGAAACACTGGCAGTTAGATTCAGAGTTGATTATTTCTACCAATATGATTCACTATGGGTTGGCTAAGAGACTGATTCTATTTATTTCTTTACTAATCCATGAGACAATGAGAGCAAATCCCTAGACACAAGTCAAGTGTGTCCGGCAGTCCAGCATGGTGTCTTGTGTGGATAATCCACATTTCCAACTCATTCCTATACCTCCCATCCCAGGAATAAATGTGTCTGCAGTGCCTTGAGATGTAAAAATCAGAAAAGCATGTCTCCAAGTAACAGGCATGCAATTGAGTCTGTTCTACCTGAGTGAGTTCAGTTGGTCCTGGGTTGGAGCCTGTGTGGCTGGCCCCTCACACATGTCCCCTTGCTGTGGATCTTCTCAGACCTGGGTCCAGGTCTTTAACTGAGAGCTCTGGGCTTCTCCAGTTGAAAGTTTTGTCCAACAGGAAGCTATCAGGATTTTTTTTGGAGGAGGGGTCAGGAGGTATAGACAAGTGTACACACAGGACTCGCTCAGGAAGAGTCTTGCCTTCATTTGGAAGAATCACTCCAGAAAATTTCCTGGGATAGAGAGTGAGAACTCATACTTGACTCTGCAAATGCCAGGGTTGAACCAAGGAGCCAAAGTAAGGAAAAAGACATGTCACAGAAAAACTGGGTGAGGGGCAGAGCAGAGCTAGATGGATGGACTACTGGGGCTTATTAGCAGAGGCTTCTCAGCTGCTGTTCAAGGGATGTCCATGGGAGCCAGACCAAGCTGCCTCAACTCAGCAGGACTGGGTGAGTTGGGATTCAGAGGAACTTTCTCAGGACTTGGTGGAGATTGTAGGGAGGCCCGCAGACTTCTCTAAGCTGTAGAAGCAGGGATTTAAGTCAAGTTCAATGAGTTTTCAGGAGGCCATATTATCTTATCATCAACATCATAAAATACACAGGTTGACATCAAATTACTAGAGGAAAACAAGGGAAACACTGCAAGACATTGGCATAGACAAAGACTTCTTGGAAAAGACCCCAGAAATACAGGCAATCAAAACAAAAATAGACAAGAAGCTAAGAAGATTCTGCACTGCAAAGGAAACCCTCAAGACAGTGAAGAGGCAACTGACAGAATAGGAGAAAAGATTTGCAAACTATGCAATCGATAAGGGATTAATATCCAGGATATACACGGAGCTCCAGAAATTCAACAACAGCAAAACAAGCAATCTAGTTAAGAAATGAACAAAGGATAGAAACAGGCCAATTTTTTAAAGGGTCAAATAGAAATGGCCAATAGACAGGCGAAAAAATTATCAGATCACTAGCCATCAGGTGAATGCAAATAAAAATGACAATGACAATTCATGGCACCCCAGTTAGAATGGCTATTATCCAAAAATAAGGAAACAAGAAATGCTGGCAAGAATGTGGGGAAAAGAGTACCTTAATATACTGTCGGCGGGAATGTAAACTAGTATGACCATTGTGGAAGACAGTATTTGACTCAGTCATTGTACCCCCTGGGAATTCACACAAATTAAATGAAAATCAGCACAGGAAAAGGTGATCTGTACCCCATGTTTACTACAGCTCAAGTCACAATAGCTAAGATGTGGAATCAACTCAGATGTCCATCAACACATGGCTGGATAAAGAAAATGTGATATCTATATACATGATGGAGTACTACTCAGTGGTAAAAGAAGAATGAAATGCTGTACTTTGCAACAAAATGGCTGCAACTGGAAACCAATAATGGTCTTTAGTGGAATGAGCCAGTCCCAAAATGACAAATATCAGATGTTTTCTCTGATTTGTGGTAGCTAGTATACCAAGTACAAAAAAAGTAAGGGGTATGAGTGCAATGGACATCTTGATATTCTGGTGTTATTTAGGGCCCTTGTCTGTACTTCTGCAGAAGAGTGGTCTTCCTATTTTCTGTTGAATTCTTTATTTGGTAGATGGTTAGGCCTGTGACTATAAAGCAAATTGAAAGTACGTCATCACAAAAGTTAAAAGAAAAAAAAGAAAGAAAGAAAGGAGGAAGGAGGGAATGAGAGTGGGAAGTATCATTATGTGCTTAAAATTGTATCTATGAAATACATGAAATCTGTTCTCTTTAAATAAGAAAAAATAAATAAATGCAAGTTGATCATCCATAATCTGAAATCCACAGTTCTCAAAACTCCAAAACATTTTGAGTGCCAGGGTGATGCCACAAGTGGGAAATTCCATACCACAAAACTTTGCTTTATGCACAAAACTATTAAAATATTGTATCAAATCACTTTTAGGCCAAGTGCATAGGATGTATATGAAATAGATGAATATCATGTTTAGATTGGGATCCATCTCCAAGATATCTGCATGTGCATATATCCCAGAATCTGAATAGAACAATAACAAAAAAGCCCCAATGAAACAAAATCTGAAACACTTCTGTCCCCAAGCGCTTTCAATAATGGACTCAACCTTATACGCATATAGGGAATACCCATTGCTTATCTATCTTTATAACCGCATTTAGGGAGATTTATGGGAAAATATGAGAGAGCAATTAGATGAGGAAATCTGGAAGATAGAAAGCTGGCAGAGGAGAATAAATATGCGTAAACAGTCATAAGGTTAGCTTACAGAGCTGCAGAGGGAAACAGTGAACTGCAGATTTTGTAGACTGCTCCTGGGTGCTAAGCTCTCTACACCCAAGGCCAGGAGCAAATCTTTTACCCCAGCACCGTTGAGCTGAATTATTCCCTGCATTCTTCCTTGTAGCTGGCGAGTTTGGCTAGCTCTGCAGGAAAGGGACTGTTGAAGAACACAGGGACGTGCATTATGTTTTTAACAGTGCTGCTCGACATTCAATCACATTCAAGTTTAAGAATTGAGCACCCCAGAGAGGATCCCTTTCTAGTATGGATGAATTCCTTTGAGCTCCTATCCATGCCTGCTATGTACCAGACCCCATGCCTGTGCGGTCTCAGCCTGTACCAATGTCTTTACTGATGTACATAGGGATGAGGGAGTTCTCCAAGTTTCCCTGAGTGCCTTCAGCACTTGTCACAGGAATCCTGATTCACCCAGTCCTGCTGAGTTAATGGACCACAGATATCTTCATGTATCCCCTCTCTCCTACTCCCCTGCCCACAGCTGTCCAGGGATAGGACTTGAGGTCCCAGGTGCCCAGCTGGCCCAGGGGATGCTGCTGATTTTCTGGCTCCAGGGCTGTTCCCTGGGGCAGTGGTACCAACAGAGAGGGTTCCCCATCACCACGGTTGAGGGCGGGGTGCTGCTTTTGAGGACAATATATATATATATATATTTTGTATTTTAGGAGGCAAAATTAAAGAGGGAGTTGACAGGTTGTGGTTTAATTTTCAGAGGGGCCTATGTCCTGTTTCTTCTGTAGGAGTCTGGGCCAGCCCATCGTGTCCTTCTCCAACAGAACCCCATTTGGGTTGATGATCTCTGTAGGGTGTTACCACGTCTAACTCTCCCCAGGCCAGGAGCTGTGTGTTCTGCACCAGTGAGTCAGAGCATGCCGGCTGCAGGCCTGCACTGCCAGACCCTGGGTGGGATGTGCTGGGGCTGGACTCTGCTCTCACAGTCACTGAGTGAGTGTTGCAGTCTGCTGCCTCAAATGCAGGCTCGGGACCCCTGTGGGTCGTGGTCTGCCAGGTGGTCCTGCCTCTCAGAAGAAGGGATGGCCCCCTCGGGAACCCAGGCCAGGCTCCCTCCAGCTAGTGGTCAGCTGGCGTTCATTCCAGTATGGACTCCCTACAGAGACTCAGAAATCCCATGGCACCCCATCCCCAAGGCAGCCCCCTGAGCAGAGGCAGGGAGTTCTGTGCCCCAGTGGGTGCTGCTGCCTTCCTGGAGGGGCAGACCAAATGGGTTTCAGAGGGCAGGTGGCCTTGGAGTAGCAAGAGAGGGGGTGACAGTGTCCCACCAGGTGGAGCAGGTGTGAGTGTGGTATGGTAATGGGTAAGAGGGAACGCAGAAGGCCATTTAAAAAAGGTGCCTTGGAGCAGTGCAGTGGGTGTAGCTGCAGCCCAGCTGCTTCTCTTCTGACCCAGCTCCCTGCTAATGTGCCTAGGAAAGCAGTCAAAGATGGTTCAAGTTCCTTGGGCACCTGCACTCAAAAGGGAGACCTGGAAAAAGCTCCTGGCTTCTGGCTTTGGACCAGCCCAGGCTGGTGTTGTGTCCACTTGAGAGAATGAACTAGCAGATGGAGGCCCTCTCTCGCTCTCGTATTTTTTTAAATGCTGGCTTTTTTAAAGGTGGATTGGGAAACTGCAAACTAAGGCAATAGCTGGCTGAGAGGAACTGTGGAGTCTGACGTAACCACTGCGCATTCTGGGAAATGACGGAGGTGAGAAGCAGAGAGGGCTGCGGGCTGACTTTTGGGTCCTTTGGTCCCTTTACCCTCGGCAGGGTTTGTGCCCGTCTTGACCTCCCAGGAGTCCCAGCGGCAAGCTGCCTGACCAGTGGATTCCGGGGAACTGCGCATCCATTTCAGCGAGGAACCTGCAGCTGCCAGTCCTAGGTGTAGATGGAAGAGTGAGGCTTGAGCTGCTCTGCCTGCTCCTATTCACTTCCTGTTTCTTCCACAGGGAGAAGCTGTCATCCTGCCCCAGGACAAGACCACAGGGCTGGAGAACAACACCCAGTGCTGGCTGATGACAAAGGGACTGCCTCCTGCTCTCTCTTACCCAGCTCACCACAGCTGCCGAGAGGGAACTGTATGGAATCAATGTTTGGTGGGCTGAGAGTGAAACCACTCAGCATTGCTTCGGGGGTTAGAGAGCCTGCAGAAAGCGCGCAGAGAGGGAGAAAGGAAGATGTGCAGGGCAAAGCTAGCTAGGGATGGGCTCCGATGCCTCCAGTTCTCCTCACCCTTTTGGCAAAGAGGACATGGTTTTGCATGGCTTGGCTCTTGGATGCTTCTCTCTCTCTACCACTAAAAATAGTTGAGGCAGAAAAGAAAATGAAAAAAAAATACAGATACACCTTACTCTGAAAAATTGCATGATTTGGTGCCGTGAAAACCCGTGTTTAGCTATTCACTGGGACTCCTGTGGTCTGAGGCCGCAGTGATCTCTATAATTTCCCTCAGGAGAAAAATGCTAGGAACCACGTTTAATGGAGATTTGAGTGGCCCCTCTTTCTCTGGTGTCACCTATC